>JARDYJ010000007.1:15105557-16373057 GCA_029215755.1 Spea hammondii
TTACCCCTCCAGGACCGATGCCGCAACGGTGTGTCTTCATACGCGGCGGTTCACATGAAAGAACCGCCGCACAATGATAGACACCCACGGCATCATACACCACGCCCCCCTTCAGCTTCTAGTCTCCAATGGAGGAGACGGAACGTCCATTGGACGGCGTCACTGATGGGGGCGGGACTTAGAAGGGCGGCTGGTTTAAAAACTGAGCACTGATACCTGTTCAGTGCTCAGTTGTTCTTACAACTAGCTGTATGTCTACCTGTTGCCAAAACCTTCTCTGCCTGATACCCGGTGCCGACCTCTGCTTGCCTTGTGACCTTGTTGACCTCTCTGCTCCTGACCCGGATTGCCTGACCCTTCTCTGCCTGATACCCGGTGCCGACCTCTGCTTGCCTTATGACCTTGTTGACCTCTCTGCTACTGACCCGGATTGCCTGACCCTTCTCTGCCTGATACCCGGTGCCGACCTCTGCTTGCCCTATGACCTTGTTGACCTCTCTGCTACTGACCCGGATTGCCTGACCCTTCTCTGCCTGATACCCGGTGCCGACCTCTGCTTGCCTTGTGACCTTGTTGACCTCTCTGCTCCTGACCCGGATTGCCTGACCCTTCTCTGCCTGATACCCGGTGCCGACCTCTGCTTGCCTTGTGACCGCGCTCTCCTGCATCCTGGTTTCCTCACCTGTACCAACGTAATAGATGTCTCGAGAGTTCTGGACTTTCTTGAGGCATGGCCGGATAATTCCCGCTTGTCTTTCCGTCAGCTTTCGGCTAAGACCGCTCTGTTGTTATGTCTGGTTTCCTTTCGTCGGTGTCAGGTGAGGGGTGCGGAGCGTGGCGCAGGCACCACTATACAGAGTCCAGGAGCGTAGCACAAAGAGGGGCAAATCCAGGAGAATAGTCGAGGTCACGGTCCAAAGGTCAAGGCAGGCAGCAGACAGCATAAACGGAATACGAAAGCCAAAAAAGGTCAGGATACCAAGGACACGATTACTAGAGGTCGGGATAAGCATGCACTTGAAGCTTAACAAAGAAGCACTGGTGTAGAGGTTTGGGGAGTTTATATAGGGGCAGGTAATTAGGCTCCCACCCCCTATCACCTGTACTCCTACCTCCCAAAGTGCCTGTCTCCCTCCCCCTTGCTACACCTGAGTGTAGGGAGACAGAGCTGGGTCTATCTCCTCCCCCTCCCTCTGGTGGCTGTGGGAGAGGGAGGTTGCATGAACGGGGTTAAGCCCCGCCCCCCTCCTCTCAGGGTGCGTGGCTCGTGCTCGGCACTTCGTGCCCGCAGATCGGGAGTCCGGGAGCGCGGCCTGCCACGAGGCAGTGCCGCGCCGTGATCGGGAGGTCCGAGGGCAGGATTAGACCTCCTGCCCGACGTCTCCCGCGACGCCGGACCCGATACTCTGCGTGGCGCACGGTCCGGGGACCGTGCGGCCACGTCGCGAGGAGGTCTGCCGGTGGGGATCGTGCTCCGAGGCGGCGGCCCCCGCAGCGAGGTAGGTGCTCCCGGCCGGGCCTGACAGTCGGGTTTCCGATGTCCGTGCATTTGACGTGGACTCCTTTTCGCCGGTCGGGGTTTCCGTCTCTGTTTCGCGTCGGACTAAGTCTAATTCGGTCTCTGTGTCGTACCCTTACTTCCCTGATAGACCTAGACTTTGCGTAGCTCAGTCTGTTAAGGCTTACCTTTGCGCGTCTCGGCCCTTCCGTAGCTCTTCCTCGGGTCCGCTCTTTATTTCCTATGTCCGTCCGTTTCGTCCTGTATCTGCTCCGACTTTGGCCAGGTGGATTAGATGGATCCTTGGCCTGGCTGGAGTTGAGCCTTCGTTTGGGGCTCATTCGGTTCGGGGTGCTGCCGCCTCGGCGGCTTTGTCTCTCGGGAGTTCACTGTCCGATGTCCTTTCGGCTGCAGATTGGTCCCGGGAGTCTACTTTTCGCACCTTTTATTTTCGCCCTCAGCCGCATGCTTCCTGCGCTCTGTTGCGGCGTTAAAATTGCAAAATATGAAGCCTCCTGTCTTGCTGTAAAATTGGGGATTAATCTAGCCTTGGTGCAGTATTAATCTAAATTTTATTAAAGACAGGAGGCGAGTATTTTGCATAACCTTCTTTACTGAATAACCTCCAGAACCAAACAATTCTGTTACAAAGTATTAGCTCCAGAGGCACTCAGCTGATCATATTAAAATCTATCAGGCTGCCAAAACATATAATGGCCACAAAAAAACCAACTGATTAAAAGACTTAACTCAGCTCAGGAAAGTCCAATCAAATGGGCTTTCCCAGCCCTGGTCACAACAATCTAGAGATTAACACCTCTATGCTGAGATAGAGATACAAGAATACCTATTTTAAAGTGTTGTTCCACCTACGTTGCAGAATAAGACGTAAATGCAGAATTAGAACCATGATTCTATGTATTGTGAATGGCTCAAACTTTTACAAAAATATGTTTTATTTGTGTCATTTTTTTTCTCAGACTTTTTCAAAGAATGCACATCATGTGACATAAAAGTAGGCACTGACAGGTTTTTGCCACAGAAATTCAAACTCCTTATTAAAGGTTTCTGTTTTTTGCCTTCTTACATTTTTAAGTAATTAATGCTTCTTGAATGACCATACTAGGGAATCTGCCAGGCTGGGATACCCAGAGCTCCCCCTCTTCTTCTTCTGAAGGGGCTATATGGGGGACGGAGTAAGACGTTATAGCCCGAAACAGTCTTAAGTGGGCCGACAGTTGAACAGGAAGTGGGTGGGGAATGGTTGTGGCTAAACATGGTTCCCCTGCCCATAAAAAAGGTGTATTCAAATACTATGTATGTAACTGGGTAAAACAAAAGTGAAAAAAGGTGCTTCTTGTGTGGGTACACTAAACGAGAGAAGAAAATTACAGCTAAAAACGAGCGTCGCAAAACGGTTAAAACAGACTCGGTCATGAAGGGTACAAAAATAAAAAAAAAGCCTGGTCTTAAGGGGTTAATCCTGCCGTTTTTCTAAATGTAGCAATAAAAACAAAAGCCAAGAAAAAAATTTGGGCAGTTGATCTATCATTAGATAAGCTGGACAGCAACAACTGCCGGATCCCTGCTAATATGCTGGTAATAGATTTGGTGCCAATGTAAAGTGCTTCCTAACTGGCTAATTATTATTATTACCTTTTATTTACTAAGTTACGCAACAATGTACAATTCAATTGGGGCAGTTGACACATTTAATAACACAAATACATTAATGCATACAGACACATCAGGAGTTAAGAATCTTGCTGTGAGCTTGCCATCCAGCCTTATGGTAGTTTATACAAAGTTCATGGCAGGAATGGTGGGCTTATGAGGGCCCCGCTCGTGAGCTTACAGTCTACCGGAAAAGCATAGGTATGTGAAACAAATGTAGGGGTGAAGCTCTCTTGTAGCAATAATTAGGGCTAAGTGGTTTCAGAATGCAAAAAAAGGATAAATACAATGAACAGAAGGGTGGGCTAGTACGTGGTTTCAGATGGTGGTCTGCAGAAGGCTTGATCCTCAACAGGAGAGGAAAAAAGAGAGATAAATAAGAGAAAATTGTTTTAGGTTACAAAAAGGGGCGGGGTTATATATAAAAGGGCTATAGGAGGCCAGAGGGGAGGGGTTTAACATTAAGGAATGTACTTTCCAAGGTAAACAAAATTTGGCTAAAAAAGAAACAAGGTTCCTAAAATACATCTTTTTTTACATATACAGATAACAACATGCATAATAATACAAAATATGAATTTGTAAATTCATATTGCTTGCTAATCTGGCATAGCTTTTAATTCCTGCGAGGGCCTCAGAGGGTGATCTGCAGTGTCCTTGGGGATGTTTCACAAAAGAAAGAAACATAACTCTCTCTTTTCCAACAGAAATAATATGAAATTCTTTTTTTTTTTTTTAATCATACAAACCCTAATATATTTATATAAATATCTTTATTTTTAAAAGAAAAAAGTGAGAGATGGGCAACCCCTATTATCAGCAGCTAAAAAGGGGATAGCATACCTTGAATTTTATCTATAGATTGTGTTTCTGTATTATATATATATATATATATATATATATATATATATATATATACATATGTGACATATGTGGCATATGTTGTGTACTGCCATCTAAACGGGATTTTTGTGCAATCTACATGCATTTAAAAGAAGAATTACAGCTGAGGACGAATATGGCAAAATGGCAACAATCTCCAAGATTTAAGGAACAATATACCAAGAGAGAAAAGAGGGATTAAAATGATAAACTGGTTTTGACCAACCTAATATATATATATATATATATATATATATTGTAAATGTCTGTATGTATGTGGAAGCATAAAACATGGGCTATTGTTCTTAATCACTGTGATGTCACAATCCTATGTCATCGTGGTCACCACATAAACTGGGTATTTCTGAACTGGAATGTCATTTGATGCTCCTGCTCTTAGAGATTTGGATTCAAAGCATTTTGAGAAAGGAATAGGTAACAGCAAAATGAGGATATTTGATCTTCTTCCAACTGATGTGGAAATGGTGGATGTTGACTATTATTTAGGCAACAGGAGAGCACTGAAACAACTCCGGGATGGAGAAGATGATGGCTTTGCTGTAACTAAAAAAAGAAAGATTGAAATCTTTGAGGATAGCAGAAAAGCTATAAAGCGGCAGTTGGAAGGTGAAGAGGATGAGATTTTGACACCAAAAGGGAAAAAGGGGAAATATTTTGGAGAAGGCACGACTCCTGTGAAGCGGTCCAGGGATGGAGAAGATGGGGACACCTTTACCCCAAAGTGGAGGAGAGTGTGGTAGCTACAACACCTAGCTTTAGTTATGTGATGTTGAATAAAATGTTTGACTTAATTTTGCTCTCTTCTGTGAATGTGATATTTCATATATGTGTAGTTAATATGGGTTTACAAGGGATCGGCCCTGTCAAACTAACCTGATCAGCTTTTATGAGGAGGTGAGCTCAAGACTGGATCGGGGTGAATCGCTGGATGTCGTATATCTTGATCCAGGCTGGGAATATGTATTAAATGGGAAAACACTGGGGACGACTGACATGGAAAAGGACTTAGGAGTTTTAGTTAACAGTAAATTTACCTGTAGCGACCAGTGTCAGGCAGCTGCTGCTAAGGCAAATAAAATCATGGGGTGCATCAAAACGGGCATAGATGCCCACGACAAGGAAATAATTCTACCACTGTACAAGTCACTAGTCAGACCACACATGGAATACTGTGTACAGTACTGGGCACCAGTGTACAAGAAAGATATAGTGGAGCTGGAGAGGGTTCAAAGACGGGCAACCAGAGTAATAAGGGGAATGGGAGGACTACAGTACCCAGAAAGATTATCAGAATTAGGGTTATTTAGTTTGGAAAAAAGACGGCTTAGGGGGGACTTAATAACTATGTATAAATATATAAGGGGGCAGTACAGAGATCACTCCCAGGACCTATTTATACCCAGGACTGTATCTATAACAAGGGGACATCCTCTACGGCTGGAGGAAAGAAGGTTTCTACACCAGCACAGATGGGGGTTCTTTACAGTAAGAGCGATGAGATTATGGAACTCTCTGACAGAGGAAGTGGTAATAGTAAACTCAATAAAAGAGTTCAAAAGGAGCCTGGACGTGTTTCTTGAAAGCAATAATATTACCAGTTATAGATATTAGATTAATAGGGACAGAACGTTGATCCAGGGATTTATTCTGATTGCCATATTTGGAGTCGGGAAGGAATATTCCCCCTGGTATGGGGCAATTGGCATCTGCTTCATAAGGGTTTTTTGCCTTCCTCTGGATCAACACAGTAAGGACACAATATGTATATAGGTTGAACTTGATGGACTTTGGTCTTTTTTCAACCTTATGAACTATGTTACTATGTTACTATGTACATAATAAATGAGAAACCATTTTTGGCCTTGTGCCACATACCCAGTGAACGCTCCAACCAACCTGTGCTGCCAATCAGCCAGCTAATGTTATACATATGATGAGGGTCACATCTCCCATCATGCTCAGCCACACAACAGCGTCTTTAATACAGGAATGAATGGTGTTTCCTACACTGAGCTCAGCTAAGTTAAGGCTCTGCCAGTATTAACAGAAATAAAGGGGTGAATAGGTTTACTCATTAAGGTCAATGCCAGCACTTACTAAGAGTTCAAAAGTAAAACTCAGAAACATAGAATTTGACTGTGGAGAAGAAGCATTCGGCCATCTAGGCCGCCCATTTTTCCTGATGGAATGATTCAGGCCTTAATCAGCCCTCGGTCTTGTTGATTCTGGATAGTTTTATGCCGGTCCCATGCATGTTTCAAAGAATAGTTTGATAAAAACAATTCTGTTACACAGTATTAGCTCCAGAGGAACTCAGCAGATCGTATTAAAATCTATCAGGCTGCCAAAACACATAAGGGCCACAAAAAAACCAACTGATTAAAAGACTTAACTCAGCTCAGGAAAGTCCAATCGAATGGGCTTTCCCAGCCCTGGTCACAACAATCTAGAGATTAACACCTCTATGCTGAGATAGAGATACAAGAATACCTATTTTAAGGTGTTGTTCCACCTACTTTGCAGAATAAGACGTAAATGCAGAATTAGAACCATAATGCTATGGATTGTGAATGGCTCAAACTTTTACAAAAATATGTTTTATTTGTGTCATTTTTTTTCTCAGACTTTTTCAGAGAATGCACATCATGTGACATAAAAGTAGGCACTGGCAGGTTTTTGCCACAGAAATTCAAACTCCTTATTAAAGGTTTCTGTTTTTTGCCTTCTTACATTTTTAAGTAATTAATGCTTCTTGAATGACCATACTTGGGAATCTGCCAGGCTGGGATACCCAGAGCTCCCCCTCTTCTTCTTCTGAAGGGGCTATATGGGGGATGGAGTAAGACGTTATAGCCCGAAACAGTCTTAAGTGGGCCGACAGTTGAACAGGAAGTGGGTGGGGAGTGGTTGTGGCTAAACATGGTTCCCCTGCCCATAAAAAAGGTGTATTCAAATACTATGTATGTAACTGGGTAAAATAAAAGTGAAAAAAGGTGCTTCTTGTGTGGGTACACTAAACGAGAGAAGAAAATTACAGCTAAACACGAGCGTCGCAAAAATGTTAAAACAGACTCGGTCATGAAGGGTATAAAAATTAAAAAAAAGCCTGGTCTTAAGGGGTTAATCCTGCCGTTTTTCTAAATGTAGCAATAAAAACAAAAGCCAAGAAAAAAATTTGGCCAGTTGATCTATCATTAGATAAGCTGGACAGCAACAACTGCCGGATCCCTGCTAATATGCTGGTAATAGATTTGGTGCCAATGTAAAGTGCTTCCTAACTGGCTAATTATTATTATTACCTTTTATTTACTAAGTTACGCAACAATGTACAATTCAATTGGGGCAGTTGACACATTTAATAACACAAATACATTAATGCATACAGACACATCAGGAGTTAAGAATCTTGCTGTGAGCTTGCCATCTAGCCTTATGGTAGTTTATACAAAGTTCATGGCAGGAATGGTGGGCTTATGAGGGCCCCGCTCGTGAGCTTACAGTCTACCGGAAAAGCATAGGTATGTGAAACAAATGTAGGGGTGAAGCTCTCTTGTAGCAATAATTAGGGCTAAGTGGTTTCAGAATGCAAAAAAAGGATAAATACAATGAACAGAAGGGTGGGCTAGTACGTGGCTTCAGATGGTGGTCTGCAGAAGGCTTGATCCTCAACAGGAGAGGAAAAAAGAGAGATAAATAAGAGAAAATTGTTTTAGGTTACAAAAAGGGGCGGGGTTATATATAAAAGGGCAATAGGAGGCCAGAGGGGAGGGGTTTAACATTAAGGAATGTACTTTCCTAGGTAAACAAAATTTGGCTAAAAAAGAAACAAGGTTCCTAAAATACATATTTTTTTACATATACAGATAACAACATGCATAATAATACAAAATATGAATTTGTAAATTCATATTGCTTGCTAATCTGGCATAGCTTTTAATTCCTGCGAGGGCCTCAGAGGGTGATCTGCAGTGTCCTTGGGGATGTTTCACAAAAGAAAGAAACATAACTCTCTCTTTTCCAACAGAAATAATATGAAATTCTTTTTTTTTTTTTAAATCATACAAACCCTAATATATTTATATAAATATCTTTATTTTTAAAAGAAAAAAGTGAGAGATGGGCAACCCCTATTATCAGCAGCTAAAAAGGGGATAGCATACCTTCTATTTTATCTATAGATTGTGTTTCTGTATTATATATATATATATATATATATACATATATATATATACATATGTGACATATGTGGCATATGTTGTGTACTGCCATCTAAACGGGATTTTTGTGCAATCAACATGCATTTAAAAGAAGAATTACACCTCAGGACGAATATGGCAAAATGGCAACAATCTCCAAGATTTAAGGAACAATATACCAAGAGAGAAAAGAGGGATTAAAATGATAAACTGGTTTTGACCAACCTAATATATATATATATATATATATATATATATATATATATATATATATATATATATTGTAAATGTCTGTATGTATGTGGAAGCATAAAACATGGGCTATTGTTCTTAATCACTGTGATGTCACAATCCTATGTCATCGTGGTCACCACATAAACTGGGTATTTCTGAACTGGAATGTCATTTGATGCTCCTGCTCTTAGAGATTTGGATTCAAAGCATTTTGAGAAAGGAATAGGTAACAGCAAGATGAGGATATTTGATCTTCTTCCAACTGATGTGGAAATGGTGGATGTTGACTATTATTTAGGCAACAGGAGAGCACTGAAACAACTCCGGGATGGAGAAGATGATGGCTTTGCTGTAACTAAAAAAAGAAAGATTGAAATCTTTGAGGATAGCAGAAAAGCTATAAAGCGGCAGTTGGAAGGTGAAGAGGATGAGATTTTGACACCAAAAGGGAAAAAGGGGAAATATTTTGGAGAAGGCACGACTCCTGTGAAGCGGTCCAGGGATGGAGAAGATGGGGACACCTTTACCCCAAAGTGGAGGAGAGTGTGGTAGCTACAACACCTAGCTTTAGTTATGTGATGTTGAATAAAATGTTTGACTTAATTTTGCTCTCTTCTGTGAATGTGATATTTCATATATGTGTAGTTAATATGGGTTTACAAGGGATCGGCCCTGTCAAACTAACCTGATCAGCTTTTATGAGGAGGTGAGCTCAAGACTGGATCGGGGTGAATCGCTGGATGTCGTATATCTTGATCCAGGCTGGGAATATGTATTAAATGGGAAAACACTGGGGACGACTGACATGGAAAAGGACTTAGGAGTTTTAGTTAACAGTAAATTTACCTGTAGCGACCAGTGTCAGGCAGCTGCTGCTAAGGCAAATAAAATCATGGGGTGCATCAAAAGGGGCATAGATGCCCACGACAAGGAAATAATTCTACCACTGTACAAGTCACTAGTCAGACCACACATGGAATACTGTGTACAGTACTGGGCACCAGTGTACAAGAAAGATATAGTGGAGCTGGAGAGGGTTCAAAGACGGGCAACCAGAGTAATAAGGGGAATGGGAGGACTACAGTACCCAGAAAGATTATCAGAATTAGGGTTATTTAGTTTGGAAAAAAGACGGCTTAGGGGGGACTTAATAACTATGTATAAATATATGAGGGTGCAGTACAGAGATCACTCCCAGGACCTATTTATACCCAGGACTGTATCTATAACAAGGGGACATCCTCTACGGCTGGAGGAAAGAAGGTTTCTACACCAGCACAGACAGGGGTTCTTTACAGTAAGAGCGGTGAGATTATGGAACTCTCTGCCAGAGGAAGTGGTAATAGTAAACTCAATAAAAGAGTTCAAAAGGAGCCTGGACGTGTTTCTTGAAAGCAATAATATTACCAGTTATAGATATTAGATTAATAGGGACAGAACGTTGATCCAGGGATTTATTCTGATTGCCATATTTGGAGTCGGGAAGGAATATTCCCCCTGGTATGGGGCAATTGGCATCTGCTTCATAAGGGTTTTTTGCCTTCCTCTGGATCAACACAGTAAGGACACAATATGTATATAGGTTGAACTTGATGGACTTTGGTCTTTTTTCAACCTTATGAACTATGTTACTATGTTACTATGTACATAATAAATGAGAAACCATTTTTGGCCTTGTGCCACATACCCACTGAACGCCCCAACCAACCTGTGCTGCCAATCAGCCAGCTAATGCTATACATATGATGGGGGTCACATCTCCCATCATGCTCAGCCACACAACAGCGTCTTTAATACAGGAATGAATGGTGTTTCCTACACTGAGCTCAGCTAAGTTAAGGCTCTGCCAGTATTAACAGAAATAAAGGGGTGAATAGGTTTACTCATTAAGGTCAATGCCAGCACTTACTAAGAGTTCAAAAGTAAAACTCAGAAACATAGAATTTGACTGTGGAGAAGAAGCATTCGGCCATCTAGGCTGCCCATTTTTCCTGATGTAATGATTCAGGCCTTAATCAGCCCTCGGTCTTGTTGATTCTGGATCGTTTTATGCCGGTCCCATGCATGTTTCAAAGAATAGTTTGATAAAAACAATTTTAAATGGAGTTAACAACCATCATAAAAAGAACCAATCAAAACAGACAGGACTCTATATCAGTCCCAACATCCAGCAACTCCCCCTCTTTCTTTGCTGCTTGACCTCCAGGTGAGCAATTTCCAATTACAGTCCTTATCTTACTTTTAAGATATTTATTGTTATTTTACTCGTATATATATTATTCTTCTGGGTTAGGCCTTTTCCTTTGGTCCTTTTCTATTCCTACCGTTTAATTTTCTGTTTAGCCTTTTTATTTCATTATTCTGGTGCTGTTTTTCTTGGCTAGGCCTTTTACCCGTATTTTATTTTCTTTATTTATTATCGTTTTCACTATTTTTTATTACTTTCAGCGTTTTTCGTTGGCTGCCGCGGTTTTGTTCTCTGCCGCATTGCTCTCTGCGGCGGCTGCAGAGAGCCGCGGTGGTTTCGCGCGCTTTTTATTCTTTGCTACGTACCTCGCGGCTCTCCGCTTTGCTGTGTCACAAGAAGGAAAAACCGCCGCGCGTCTTTTCTATTACGGTGCGGTCCAGTGCACCGCCCGTGAATAGATCTCGGCTGGGTGACAGCTCGCGGAGAGGTCAGTTTGATTTCTCCGCGAGCACGTCTCCTGCTCACGGTGCGGTGCCGTTTCACCGCCCTCGTGTAGCGGCCGCTTGTGTAACACGTTATTGCAGGGCCTGTAGGTCGGATTTCACGGCGGTTTTGTGCCGTTTCTGTTGTTTTCATGTGCTTGGATGTGTTATTTATGTTTTTAAATAAATTGTAAAACCCCTCATTATGTGAGGGTAACCCCATCTGTATATTTATTGAGGGTAGCCCCCTCTATATTGATTGGCCCTACCAGGGCCCCATGGTTGGTGGTTCCTGAGGGATTCCCTCTCCACCTTTATACTGCCTCTGCTTTCGTCTCGCGGTGAACCCCTGAGCCATTATATGGTGTGGCTGCCTTGTGGGCGAACCCCACTCTTCCCTATTTGTTCCATCACTGCCGCTCTATCTCACTAAATCCCTTACTTTGTGTTTTCCAGAATACAACCCCTGGAAACATGGCAGATGATTTTGAGACACCACTACCGGCGGCCCTTCAAGCTTGGCTTCGTTCAGCCCTGACTGCGGCTCTACCAACTTCCTTAGCAGAGACACAATCAGCCCGTCAGACACAGACTGTGAGTTTGACAGATTGAGTCTCCGTTTTTTTATTTTGGCCGGGATCCGTCTCCTGACCGCCCTAAAGCTTCCACCTCAGGTTGCCCGCTCTTCGACCCACGGGCTCTACGTCATCCACGTTCGGCCGAGTGGACTCCGTCCGCCCATATTGCGGAATTTATGCGTTTCTGGCTTAGACGCCCCTTGGATAAGGAGGTTCGCCAGCGTTTACGGTCTGAATGCCCAAGACCCACTTTGCCTGAGAAGGTGTCGAACACCCCAGAGTTCGACCAGTCGTTCATAACATTCCTCTCTGGCACTGGATGCGACCCCAGAAAGGGCATCGAGCAAGGCTTACGGGCGGCGCAGGATAAATTGTTGGACTCTACCGGCCCAATGGCTCAAGTCTTCCAGATGGCCGACGAGGCCTTGACAGCGGGCACCCCTCTAGATGCCCACCTGGTCCGTGAATGGATCCAGAGAGCATTCTGCCTCATCGGAAATGCTAATTGTGCCATCTCTGCGGAACGGCGGAAAGCCGCTCTCTTCAAATTGGATGCGAAACTCGCTGACCTGGCTCCCAAGGAACTGGGCCCCGAAGCAAATGGTCTTCTCTTCGGGGAAAAGTTTATGAAGAATCTCAGCCAGCATGTGAGTGTCTTCACTTCGCTGAACAAGGCTCGCTCCTCCATGAAACGGGTATTCCGTCAAGGAGACCATTTTTCCTACAGGGCTGGTCGGCAGAGGGGTCGTGCCACCAGCAGAGTTGCCTTCGGCTCCAGGCCCCAGTTTCCTCACGCCTCCACGACCTACCGGTCTCAAGACCGCACCCCATTTTCCCGCGGTTCCTTCAGAGGCAGAGGTTCCTCCACCTACCGAGGAAAGACTTCGGCAGGTAAGAGTTTGTACGCCTTTTCCCCTTATTCCGGTAGCGGGCAGGCTAGCACATTTTTCCCGTGCATGGGCGGCGCTCACATCAGACCCTTGGGTTCTAGAGACAGTAGCGGGGTTTCGCTTAGAGTTTGTTTCTCCTCCTTGTCAGGTCGCCCTTCCCTTTTCCCCGCACTTGCCGTGCAGCTCCAGAGACCTTATCCATGCGGAGCTGGCCTCCCTGGCCGCGAAGGGAGCTATAGAGCGGGCCCTCGGCCCTCCTTGTTTCATCAGCAATATCTTTCTGGTGACAAAGATGTCCGGGGAGTTCCGCCCCGTTATAAATCTCCGTTCCCTGAACACTCTGGTAGTTTACCAGAGATGGAGGGTATCTATCTTTTGCGGGATCTACTCCACGAGAACGATTGGTTCACGCGGTTGGATTTAAAAGACGCTTATCTGACGGTTCCGGTCCACTCGGAACACAGGAGATATCTCCAGTTTCGTTGGAAGGACCTTCTCTGGCAATTTACCTGTCTCCCGTTCGGCCTCAGCTCAGCTCCGTGGTGCTTCACGAAGCTTCTGAAGCCGGTCATGGAGTTCCTTCGTGCTCGCGGCGTTCGGTGCATCGTCTATCTGGACGATGTGCTCCTCATGGCTCCAGACAGAGACTCTCTCATTCGAGACACGACCCTGGAAGTCCGGCTATTTCAGGACCTCGGTTTTATAATCAACGAGACCAAGTCGGTCCTCGTCCCTACACAGTCCATCCAGTTCCTTGGATTCACCGTGGATTCTGTTGCGGCAATGCTCCGCTTGCCACGGGACAAGGTTCTGGCTATCAAAAAGGAGATTCGGAAAATTCTTCGATCTCCATCTGTCTCCCTCAGGTCACTGGCGCGCGTCATAGGCCTTTTATCAGCCTCCATTCAGGCCATATTTCCCAGTCCCTTGCACTACCGGGCTCTTCAGAGGTTGAAGACTCGGCATCTTCGGACGTCGGGTTCCTACGACCTTTTCGTTCCCCTTTCCGACGAGGCGCGGCTGGAGCTTCGCTGGTGGCTCTCCCACATGGACGCCTGGAATGGCCGGGCCATTTTTGGCTCGGCTCCAGATCTCGTCCTACAGTCGGACGCCAGCCTGCGACACGGCGACGGGGGGGCTCTGGTCAGACGACGAACGCGGTCTCCACATAAATTGTTTAGAACTCATAGCGGGTTCTTTTGCCGTCCGCAGCCTTACCAAGGCTGTCACTCATCGTTCCCTTGTCCTCCGCATGGACAATGTGTCCGCGATTCGGTACATCAACCGGCTTGGGGGCACGAGGTCTCGACTCCTGACGGAGCTCACCAAAGAGCTCTATCAGTATTGTCTGGACAATCACCTGTCCATTCGGGAGGAGTAACTGCCAGGCAAAGACAATTTAGTGGCGGATTGGTTTTCGCGCCATTGGAGGGATGCCAGCCACTGGCGTCTTCTTCGGCGGTTGTTTCTGTCCCATGATCACTCCCGGGGTCCTTTTCACCTGGACCTCTTTGCCTCCAGGATGAACCGCCAGACGGAGGATTTCTTCAGCTGGCTTCCGGACCCTCTCTCCCTGGCGGCGGACGCCTTCCTCCAGACCTGGCCCCCTCTGGGCGCCTATGCATTTCCTCCATTCTCCATGATTCTGCGCACGCTCCACTACCTCTCCAGGCAGGGAGTTACGGTTCTCGTGATCACTCCGTTTTGGAGGACTCAGCCGTGGTTCCCGTTGCTGCTGGAGTTGTCCTGCGAGGACCCTCTTCTCCTCCCCTCCTCTCCGGACCTGATCCTGGACCCGGAGGGGAACCCTCATCCCCTGATTCTTCAGGACCACCTGGCACTAGTGGCTTGGCTGGTTTTAGGGGATCCTGGAATGTGCCGGGCCTATCGGCAGCGGCTAGGGAATTGCTTTGGGGCTCTTGGGCCCCTGGAACTCGGAAGTCCTATCTCCTGGCCTGGGGTGTGTGGTGTCGCTGGTGTTTGGAACACGATTTCGATCCCGTTACGGCTCCTGTAGTAGCTGTACTTAACTTTTTTGCACACCTTTATTCCCAGGGTAAGTCTTACCGGTCCATTAATTTGTTCCGGTCGGCTATCTCTGCGGCCCACGTTCCCGTTGCTGGTCTAGGCGTCGGTAAGGATCCCTCTGTGTGTCGCCTCCTCCGGGGGATCCGTATTTCCCGTCCCCCTTCGACGCGCTATTCAGCCTTTTGGGATGTTGTCACGATCCCGGCCGGCGTGCATCGCAAGGGTGCTCGCAGCGTCGCGCTCCCGTTCGGAGCGCGTCGCCCGAGTACCCGTTGCGACGGGATATCATACGGAGCGTGTCGCCCGAGTACCCGTGGCGTCATGGTCCCGTCCGGGACACGTCGCCCGGGTGCTCGTGGCGTCTCGCTCCGGTGAGGAGTGCTTCTCCCGAGTACCCATGAGTAGCGGGTACTCGGTACTTACCCCTCCAGGACCGATGCCGCAACGGTGTGTCTTCATACGCGGCGGTTCACATGAAAGAACCGCCGCACAATGATAGACACCCACGGCATCATACACCACGCCCCCCTTCAGCTTCTAGTCTCCAATGGAGGAGACGGAACGTCCATTGGACGGCGTCACTGATGGGGGCGGGACTTAGAAGGGCGGCTGGTTTAAAAACTGAGCACTGATACCTGTTCAGTGCTCAGTTGTTCTTACAACTAGCTGTATGTCTACCTGTTGCCAAAACCTTCTCTGCCTGATACCCGGTGCCGACCTCTGCTTGCCTTGTGACCTTGTTGACCTCTCTGCTCCTGACCCGGATTGCCTGACCCTTCTCTGCCTGATACCCGGTGCCGACCTCTGCTTGCCTTATGACCTTGTTGACCTCTCTGCTACTGACCCGGATTGCCTGACCCTTCTCTGCCTGATACCCGGTGCCGACCTCTGCTTGCCCTATGACCTTGTTGACCTCTCTGCTACTGACCCGGATTGCCTGACCCTTCTCTGCCTGATACCCGGTGCCGACCTCTGCTTGCCTTGTGACCTTGTTGACCTCTCTGCTCCTGACCCGGATTGCCTGACCCTTCTCTGCCTGATACCCGGTGCCGACCTCTGCTTGCCTTGTGACCGCGCTCTCCTGCATCCTGGTTTCCTCACCTGTACCAACGTAATAGATGTCTCGAGAGTTCTGGACTTTCTTGAGGCATGGCCGGATAATTCCCGCTTGTCTTTCCGTCAGCTTTCGGCTAAGACCGCTCTGTTGTTATGTCTGGTTTCCTTTCGTCGGGTTTCCGATGTCCGTGCATTTGACGTGGACTCCTTTTCCTTTTCGCCGGTCGGGGTTTCCGTCTCGCGTCGGACTAAGTCTAATTCGGTCTCTGTGTCGTACCCTTACTTCCCTGATAGACCTAGACTTTGCGTAGCTCAGTCTGTTAAGGCTTACCTTTGCGCGTCTCGGCCCTTCCGTAGCTCTTCCTCGGGTCCGCTCTTTATTTCCTATGTCCGTCCGTTTCGTCCTGTATCTGCTCCGACTTTGGCCAGGTGGATTAGATGGATCCTTGGCCTGGCTGGAGTTGAGCCTTCGTTTGGGGCTCATTCGGTTCGGGGTGCTGCCGCCTCGGCGGCTTTGTCACTCGGGAGTTCACTGTCCGATGTCCTTTCGGCTGCAGATTGGTCCCGGGAGTCTACTTTTCGCACCTTTTATTTTCGCCCTCAGCCGCATGCTTCCTGCGCTCTGTTGCGGCGTTAAAATTGCAAAATATGAAGCCTCCTGTCTTGCTGTAAAATTGGGGATTAATCTAGCCTTGGTGCAGTATTAATCTAAATTTTATTAAAGATAGGAGGCGAGTATTTTCCCCCCCTTTCTATGCCCTCCCTGTTTGGTTATGGGGGGAATGTCTCGAGTTGTCCCTGCTCCGTTGTGTTTTACGGTTTTGTTGGGGATGTCTATTTTGTGCCTGGTATTGTCACTTTGCTTCTCTTTTCCAGGCCGTTCTGCGACTCTTTGAGTATTCCGGATCCAAGGTCCTGTTTACCGGCGGGTTTCCTGTTGGTTCTGAAGTTTCTGTTCCTATCTCCGGTCGTTCGGTGGCTTGCCCTTCCTGTTCGGCGTCACCGCAAAGAAAGAGGAGGAGTTGCTGGATGTTGGGACTGATATAGAGTCCTGTCTGTTTTGATTGGTTCTGGAGGTTATTCAGTAAAGAAGGTTATGCAAAATACTCGCCTCCTGTCTTTAATAAAACTTAGATTAATACTGCACCAAGGCTAGATTAATCCCCAATTCTGTTACAAAGTATTAGCTCCAGAGGCACTCAGCTGATCATATTAAAATCTATCAGGCTGCCAAAACACATAATGGCCACAAAAAAAACAACTGATTAAAAGACTTAACTCAGCTCAGGAAAGTCCAATCGAATGGGCTTTCCCGGCCCTGGTCACAACAATCTAGAGATTAACACCTCTATGCTGAGATAGAGATACAAGAATACCTATTTTAAGGTGTTGTTCCACCTACGTTGCAGAATAAGACGTAAATGCAGAATTAGAACCATAATTCTATGTATTGTGAATGGCTCAAACTTTTACAAAAATATGTTTTATTTGTGTCATTTTTTTTCTCAGACTTTTTCAGAGAATGCACATCATGTGACATAAAAGTAGGCACTGGCAGGTTTTTGCCACAGAAATTCAAACTCCTTATTAAAGGTTTCTGTTTTTTGCCTTCTTACATTTTTAAGTAATTAATGCTTCTTGAATGACCATACTTGGGAATCTGCCAGGCTGGGATACCCAGAGCTCCCCCTCTCCTTCTTCTGAAGGGGCTATATGGGGGATGGAGTAAGACGTTATAGCCCGAAACAGTCTTAAGTGGGCCGACAGTTGAACAGGAAGTGGGTGGGGAGTGGTTGTGGCTAAACATGGTTCCCCTGCCCATAAAAAAGGTGTATTCAAATACTATGTATGTAACTGGGTAAAATAAAAGTGAAAAAAGGTGCTTCTTGCGTGGGTACACTAAACGAGAGAAGAAAATTACAGCGAAACACGAGCGTCGCAAAAATGTTAAAACAGACTCGGTCATGAAGGGTACAAAAATAAAAAAAAAGCCTGGTCTTAAGGGGTTAATCCTGCCGTTTTTCTAAATGTAGCAATAAAAACAAAAGCCAAGAAAAAAATTTGGGCAGTTGATCTATCATTAGATAAGCTGGACAGCAACAACTGCCGGATCCCTGCTAATATGCTGGTAATAGATTTGGTGCCAAAGTAAAGTGCTTCCTAACTGGCTAATTATTATTATTACCTTTTATTTACTAAGTTACGCAACAATGTACAATTCAATTGGGGCAGTTGACACATTTAATAACACAAATACATTAATGCATACAGACACATCAGGAGTTAAGAATCTTGCTGTGAGCTTGCCATCTAGCCTTATGGTAGTTTATACAAAGTTCATGGCAGGAATGGTGGGCTTATGAGGGCCCCGCTCGTGAGCTTACAGTCTACCGGAAAAGCATAGGTATGTGAAACAAATGTAGGGGTGAAGCTCTCTTGTAGCAATAATTAGGGCTAAGTGGTTTCAGAATGCAAAAAAAGGATAAATACAATGAACAGAAGGGTGGGCTAGTACGTGGCTTCAGATGGTGGTCTGCAGAAGGCTTGATCCTCAACAGGAGATGAAAAAAGAGAGATAAATAAGAGAAAATTGTTTTAGGTTACAAAAAGGGGCGGGGTTATATATAAAAGGGCTATAGGAGGCCAGAGGGGAGGGGTTTAACATTAAAGAATGTACTTTCCAAGGTAAACAAAATTTGGCTAAAAAAGAAACAAGGTTCCTAAAATACATATTTTTTTACATATACAGAAAACAACATGCATAATAATACAAAATATGAATTTGTAAATTCATATTGCTTGCTAATCTGGCACAGCTTTTAATTTCTGCGAGCGCCTCAGAGGGTGATCTGCAGTGTCCTTGGGGATGTTTCACAAAAGAAAGAAACATAACACTCTCTTTTCCAACACAAATAATATGAAATTCTTTTTTTTTTTTAAATCATACAAACCCTAATATATTTATATAAATATCTTTATTTTTAAAAGAAAAAAGTGAGAGATGGGCAACCCCTATTATCAGCAGCTAAAAAGGGGATAGCATACCTTGTATTTTATCTATAGATTGTGTTTCTGTGTTATATATATATATATATATATATATATATATACATATATATATACATATGTGACATATGTGGCATATGTTGTGTACTGCCATCTAAACGGGATTTTTGTGCAATCTACATGCATTTAAAAGAAGAATTACAGCTGAGGAAGAATATGGCAAAATGGCAGCAATCTCCAAGATTTAAGGAACAATATACCAAGAGAGAAAAGAGGGATTAAAATGATAAACTGGTTTTGACCAACCTAATATATATATATATATATATATATATATATATATATATATATATATATATATATTGTAAATGTCTGTATGTATGTGGAAGCATAAAACATGGGCTATTGTTCTTAATCACTGTGATGTCACAATCCTATGTCATCGTGGTCACCACATAAACTGGGTATTTCTGAACTGGAATGTCATTTGATGCTCCTGCTCTTAGAGATTTGGATTCAAAGCATTTTGAGAAAGGAATAGGTAACAGCAAAATGAGGATATTTGATCTTCTTCCAACTGATGTGGAAATGGTGGATGTTGACTATTATTTAGGCAACAGGAGAGCACTGAAACAACTCCGGGATGGAGAAGATGATGGCTTTGCTGTAACTAAAAAAAGAAAGATTGAAATCTTTGAGGATAGCAGAAAAGCTATAAAGCGGCAGTTGGAAGGTGAAGAGGATGAGACTTTGACACCAAAAGGGAAAAAGGGGAAATATTTTGGAGAAGGCACGACTCCTGTGAAGCGGTCCAGGGATGGAGAAGATGGGGACACCTTTACCCCAAAGTGGAGGAGAGTGTGGTAGCTACAACACCTAGCTTTAGTTATGTGATGTTGAATAAAATGTTTGACTTAATTTTGCTCTCTTCTGTGAATGTGATATTTCATATATGTGTAGTTAATATGGGTTTACAAGGGATCGGCCCTGTCAAACTAACCTGATCAGCTTTTATGAGGAGGTGAGCTCAAGACTGGATCGGGGTGAATGGCTGGATGTCGTATATCTTGATCCAGGCTGGGAATATGTATTAAATGGGAAAACACTGGGGACGACTGACATGGAAAAGGACTTAGGAGTTTTAGTTAACAGTAAATTTACCTGTAGCGACCAGTGTCAGGCAGCTGCTGCTAAGGCAAATAAAATCATGGGGTGCATCAAAAGGGGCATAGATGCCCACGACAAGGAAATAATTCTACCACTGTACAAGTCACTAGTCAGACCACACATGGAATACTGTGTACAGTACTGGGCACCAGTGTACAAGAAAGATATAGTGGAGCTGGAGAGGGTTCAAAGACGGGCAACCAGAGTAATAAGGGGAATGGGAGGACTACAGTACCCAGAAAGATTATCAGAATTAGGGTTATTTAGTTTGGAAAAAAGACGGTTTAGGGGGGACTTAATAACTATGTATAAATATATAAGGGGGCAGTACAGAGATCACTCCCAGGACCTATTTATACTCAGGACTGTATCTATAACAAGGGGACATCCTCTACGGCTGGAGGAAAGAAGGTTTCTACACCAGCACAGACAGGGGTTCTTTACAGTAAGAGCGGTGAGATTATGGAACTCTCTGCCAGAGGAAGTGGTAATAGTAAACTCAATAAAAGAGTTCAAAAGGAGCCTGGACGTGTTTCTTGAAAGCAATAATATTACCAGTTATAGATATTAGATTAATAGGGACAGAACGTTGATCCAGGGATTTATTCTGATTGCCATATTTGGAGTCGGGAAGGAATATTCCCCCTGGTATGGGGCAATTGGCATCTGCTTCATAAGGGTTTTTTGCCTTCCTCTGGATCAACACAGTAAGGACACAATATGTATATAGGTTGAACTTGATGGACTTTGGTCTTTTTTCAACCTTATGAACTGTGTTACTATGTTACTATGTACATAATAAATGAGAAACCATTTTTGGCCTTGTGCCACATACCCAGTGAACGCCCCAACCAACCTGTGCTGCCAATCAGCCAGCTAATGCTATACATATGATGGGGGTCACATCTCCCATCATGCTCAGCCACACAACAGCGTCTTTAATACAGGAATGAATGGTGTTTCCTACACTGAGCTCAGCTAAGTTAAGGCTCTGCATGTATTAACAGAAATAAAGGGGTGAATCGGTTTACTCATTAAGGTCAATGCCAGCACTTACTAAGAGTTCAAAAGTAAAACTCAGAAACATAGAATTTGACTGTGGAGAAGAAGCATTCGGCCATCTAGGCTGCCCATTTTTCCTGATGTAATGATTCAGGCCTTAATCAGCCCTCGGTCTTGTTGATTCTGGATAGTTTTATGCCGGTCCCATGCATGTTTCAAAGAATAGTTTGATAAAAACAATTCTGTTACAAAGTATTAGCTCCAGAGGAACTCAGCTGATCGTATTAAAATCTATCAGGCTGCCAAAACACATAATGGCCACAAAAAAACCAACTGATTAAAAGACTTAACTCAGCTCAGGAAAGTCCAATCGAATGGGCTTTCCCAGCCCTGGTCACAACAATCTAGAGATTAACACCTCTATGCTGAGATAGAGATACAAGAATACCTATTTTAAGGTGTTGTTCCACCTACTTTGCAGAATAAGACGTAAATGCAGAATTAGAACCATAATTCTATGTATTGTGAATGGCTCAAACTTTTACAAAAATATGTTTTATTTGTGTCATTTTTTTTCTCAGACTTTTTCAGAGAATGCACATCATGTGACATAAAAGTAGGCACTGGCAGGTTTTTGCCACAGAAATTCAAACTCCTTATTAAAGGTTTCTGTTTTTTGCCTTCTTACATTTTTAAGTAATTAATGCTTCTTGAATGACCATACTTGGGAATCTGCCAGGCTGGGATACCCAGAGCTCCCCCTCTTCTTCTTCTGAAGGGGCTATATGGGGGATGGAGTAAGACGTTATAGCCCGAAACAGTCTTAAGTGGGCCGACAGTTGAACAGGAAGTGGGTGGGGAGTGGTTGTGGCTAAACATGGTTCCCCTGCCCATAAAAAAGGTGTATTCAAATACTATGTATGTAACTGGGTAAAATAAAAGTGAAAAAAGGTGTTTCTTGCGTGGGTACACTAAACGAGAGAAGAACATTACAGCTAAACACGAGCGTCGCAAAAATGTTAAAACAGACTCGGTCATGAAGGGTACAAAAATTAAAAAAAAGCCTGGTCTTAAGGGGTTAATCCTGCCGTTTTTCTAAATGTAGCAATAAAAACAAAAGCCAAGAAAAAAATTTGGCCAGTTGATCTATCATTAGATAAGCTGGACAGCAACAACTGCCGGATCCCTGCTAATATGCTGGTAATAGATTTGGTGCCAAAGTAAAGTGCTTCCTAACTGGCTAATTATTATTATTACCTTTTATTTACTAAGTTACGCAACAATGTACAATTCAATTGGGGCAGTTGACACATTTAATAACACAAATACATTAATGCATACAGACACATCAGGAGTTAAGAATCTTGCTGTGAGCTTGCCATCTAGCCTTATGGTAGTTTATACAAAGTTCATGGCAGGAATGGTGGGCTTATGAGGGCCCCGCTCGTGAGCTTACAGTCTACCGGAAAAGCATAGGTATGTGAAACAAATGTAGGGGTGAAGCTCTCTTGTAGCAATAATTAGGGCTAAGTGGTTTCAGAATGCAAAAAAAGGATAAATACAATGAACAGAAGGGTGAGCTAGTACGTGGCTTCAGATGGTGGTCTGCAGAAGGCTTGATCCTCAACAGGAGAGGAAAAAAGAGAGATAAATAAGAGAAAATGGTTTTAGGTTACAAAAAGGGGCGGGGTTATATATAAAAGGGCTATAGGAGGCCAGAGGGGAGGGGTTTTTATTGAGTTTACTATTACCATTAAATTACAGTAAATTTACCTGTAGCGACCAGTGTCAGGCAGCTGCTGCTAAGGCAAATAAAATCATGGGGTGCATCAAAAGGGGCATAGATGCCCACAACAAGGAAATAATTCTACCACTGTACAAGTCAGTGTACAAGAAAGATATAGTGGAGCTGGAGAGGTTCAAAGACGGGCAACCAGAGTAATAAGGGGAATGGGAGGACTACAGTACCCAGAAAGATTATCAGAATTAGGGTTATTTAGTTTGGAAAAAAGACGGCTTAGGGGGGACTTAATAACTATGTATAAATATATAAGGGGGGCAGTACAGAGATCACTCCCAGGACCTATTTATACCCAGGACCAGGCCCGGACTGGGACAAAAAATAGGCCCGGGCATTTAAGACTGAGCAGCCCATTTTTATTTATTTATTTATTTATTGTTAAACCAAATTCTGACAAATATAATATACCATTTCTTGTTGTCTATTAGTTATATTTCAGCATGCTTTTGTCACTATAATCAATTAGCATTACATAAATATATACCGTATTTGCTCGATTATAAGACGACCCTGATTATAAGACGACCCCCCAAATCTGAATATTAATTTAGGAAAAAAAGAAAAAGCCTGAATATAATACGACCCTATAGGAAAAAAGTTTTACCAGTAAATGTTAATTCATCTAAACTATTTTTTTTTAATAAAAGCTATGATTGAGAAAAATATTTTGGTTTTATTTCCTTCTAGTTTCCAACCTGCCCCCCAGTTATGCACATCTGCCCCAGAAATGCCTTTTACCCCCTATATGCCACTGTGCCCCATGATATGCCTTTTAACCCCCTATATGCCACTGTGCCCCATGATATACCTTTTGACCCCCTATGTGCCACTCTGCCTCCAGAAATTCCTTATACCCCTATATACCACTCTGGCATTTAGAGGGTTAAAAGGCATATTATGGGGAAGAGTGGCATATAGAGGGTTAAAAAGGCATTTCTGGAGGCAGAGTGGCATTAAGGGGGTTAAAAGGCATTTCACAGAGCACTCTGCCTCCAGAAATGCCTTATGCCCCCCATTTAACACTCCCCCGCCCCCCCCAACTTACCGGTGCTTCTGACTTCCCTGTCATGTAGCCGGGGCAGCGTGTAGATCCCACACGCTTACGCTGCAGCCAGAAGGAGGTGTGGCTAGCAGCTGGCGTTGTCTGCGTCCATCGCTCAGACCTTCCCCGGCTGTCAGAGATCAGAGTTCCCCGCACTTGCACCGGCGTGGGGAACTCTGATCTCTGACAGCCGGGGAAGGTCTGCGCGATGGACGCAGACAACGCCCGCTGTTAGCCACACCTCCTTCCGGCTGCAGCGTAAGTGCGTGGGATCTAAAAAAAGTTTTACTAGTAAATATTAGTTAATGTAAAAACTATGAGAAAAATGCCTCTTGTTTATATTTTGCCAACCAGCCCCCCAGTTATGCACATCTGCCCCCAGCTTGCCACACTGCCCCAGGAATGCCTTATACCCTCCTATATGCCAGAGATGCAACTGTGCCCCCTGATATCCCTTATACCTCCTATATGACACTCTGTCCGGTGATATGCCTTTTACCCCCGATATGCCTTATACCCCCAGATATGTCTTATGCCCCCCAGATATAAGAAAAACTGACAGCGCTAAAATAGGTATGAAAATATATGCTTTAATAAATAGACAAAAAAAATAGATGATAATACATAATACAATATCAATATATATAAATATATGGACAATACAAGCAATAAATCAAATATTACAGCAATCAAAAAAAAATAAAAAAAATTAAAGAATGCACATAATTAATAGATCCCGAAAAAATTCTATCTGCCCACCAGGGGTTAATATATCAACAGAAGAAACATGGGGCAAATAAGAAAAAAAATAAAGATAATACTCCAGGGTAAGCTTACCCAGTGGTGCTTATTTGCCCTGTTTTTCTTCTGTTGATATCTTAACCCCTGTTGGGGCAGATGGAAGTGAAGTAGTGGAAGTTGCACACTAAAATCCAAATTCCCCGCAGCACTGCAGGGGACCTGGATCCTCTCTCGCAGCCAGTCACAAACTAAGAAACTCAGACCACGCCAACTGAATTGCGGCGCTCAGCCAATCCTCTAGGCTGAGCAATGTGACTAAAAAAAGTCATCATACACGGGACCCCTGAAGCCACAATCTAGTGCCACAAATCCTTTTTAATAAGATACGCAGGTTGAAATAAGAGTAAATAACACAATACCTTTACTTTTGCTGGGCCTAGAATGTTTTGACCTCTGAAGTGACAAATTCAGGAGGGCGTTTTATCTCTGGATAAGTAAAAATTAAATAGTTCAATTTAATCCTACAGAAAGTAAAGAGCCAGAAAACAGATGACTAAATACACATCAGGACAGGCTCTGCCACCCAGTCAGTCACACACACACACACACACACACAAGGACAGGCTCTGCCACACCAACACCTAAACACAAACACCAGGACAGGCTCTGCCACACTGACACCCGCATCCGGAGGGTTTCCACGGACGCTTTCCCTTTGATTTAGGTGATGGCCGCAGCTGGCTCTCTTGTGTATTGATGCTGCCAGCCCTCACGTGTATTTATGCACTCAAGAGAGCAGCCCCACTTTAGTATTGATTTATGTGATGCACTGATGCCCCAGCCAGCACTCGCTTGTGAATTAATGCCCCCACACCCTTGCGTATTGCCCCGTCAGCCAGCCCTACATTGTGTATTTATGCCAGCCACCCCCCTTAGTATCAAATCAGACCTGGCACCCAGACCTGCCTAGGACCCAGATTGGAAGAATAGGACTTGCCATCTTTGGCCCCAAAACAGCCCGCCTGTGGCATCTTTGGCCCCAAAACAGCCCGCCTGTGGCATCTTTGGCCCCATAACAGCCCGCCTGTGGCATCTTTGGCCCCAAAACAGCCCGCCTGTGGCATCTTTGGCCCCAAAACAGCCCGCCTGTGGCATCTTTGGCCCCAAAACAGCCCGCCTGTGGCGTCTTTGGCCCCAAAACAGCCCGCCTGTGGCATCTTTGGCCCCATAACAGCCCGCCTGTGGCATCTTTGGCCCCATAACAGCCCGCCTGTGGCATCTTTGGCCCCAAAACAGCCCACCTGTGGCATCTTTGGCCCAAAAACAGCCCGCCTGCGGCATCTTTGGCCCCAAAACAGCCCGCCTGTGGCATCTTTGCCACCAAAACAAGGCTGTTTTGGTGGCAAAGATGCCACAGGCGGGCATCTTTGCCACCAAAACAGCCTGCCTGTGGCATCTTTGCCACCAAAACAGCCTGCCTGTGATATCTTTGCCCCCCTTACACATCCATGCTATCACACACACACATATTAATTCACAAATATTTACTCACTAATTCACAGATAATCCATTCACTCATTCAGATATTCATACATTGATACTCATTAATTCCCTCATTCAGACACTCATTTACATATACTTATTCACAAACATTGATTCACTCACTCCTTCACAGATACTCATTAATTCACTCACTCAATCTCAAACACTCCTTCATGCAGCCTCCCCTTACCTGAACAACTGAAGATTTAAAGAGTACGTGCCGCTCGGCGCTCGCAGACCAACCTGTTCTTCTGCACAGGAGGAAGCAGATGCGCAGCAGGGTCATGTGACGTACGTCACGTGATTCTTTTGGATTCCTGCGTCCCCGGCTAGCCAGTAAGTAGCGGGCCCCCGCGGAATTAATCGTGGGGGTTGCACGGGCCCCCTAGAGTGGCGGGCCCGGTCGCAGCTGCTGCAGGGTTAAGGGGCAGGTGCCCCTTTTGCCCTGCGTTATAGACGGCCGTAGAGGCCCAGTCAGTCGGGTCCTGACTGGGCCTATTTTAAGGTAGGGGCTTGGAGCTGCAGCTCCATCAGCCCCTAAATCAATCCGGCCCTGCCGCGGCCCGGCCCACCGGGCAAATGCCCGGTGTGTCCGATGGCCAGTCCGGGCCTGCCCAGGACTGTATCTATAACAAGGGGACATCCTCTACGGCTGGAGGAAAGAAGGTTTCTACACCAGCACAGACAGGGGTTCTTTACAGTAAGAGCGGTGAGATTATGGAACTCTCTGCCAGAGGAAGTGGTAATAGTAAACTCAATAAAAGAGTTCAAAAGGAGCCTGGACGTGTTTCTTGAAAGCAATAATATTACCAGTTATAGATATTAGATTAATAGGGACAGAACGTTGATCCAGGGATTTATTCTGATTGCCATATTTGGAGTCGGGAAGGAATATTCCCCCTGGTATGGGGCAATTGGCATCTGCTTCATAAGGGTTTTTTGCCTTCCTCTGGATCAACACAGTAAGGACACAATATGTATATAGGTTGAACTTGATGGACTTTGGTCTTTTTTCAACCTTATGAACTATGTTACTATGTTACTATGTACATAATAAATGAGAAACCATTTTTGGCCTTGTGCCACATACCCAGTGAACGCCCCAACCAACCTGTGCTGCCAATCAGCCAGCTAATGCTATACATATGATGGGGGTCACATCTCCCATCATGCTCAGCCACACAACAGCGTCTTTAATACAGGAATGAATGGTGTTTCCTACACTGAGCTCAGCTAAGTTAAGGCTCTGCCAGTATTAACAGAAATAAAGGGGTGAATAGGTTTACTCATTAAGGTCAATGCCAGCACTTACTAAGAGTTCAAAAGTAAAACTCAGAAACATAGAATTTGACTGTGGAGAAGAAGCATTCGGCCATCTAGGCTGCCCATGTTTCCTGATGTAATGATTCAGGCCTTAATCAGCCCTCGGTCTTGTTGATTCTGGATCGTTTTATGCCGGTCCCATGCATGTTTCAAAGAATAGTTTGATAAAAACAATTCTGTTACAAAGTATTAGCTCCAGAGGAACTCAGCTGATCGTATTAAAATCTATCAGGCTGCCAAAACACATAATGGCCACAAAAAAACCAACTGATTAAAAGACTTAACTCAGCTCAGGAAAGTCCAATCGAATGGGCTTTCCCAGCCCTGGTCACAACAATCTAGAGATTAACACCTCTATGCTGAGATAGAGATACAAGAATACCTATTTTAAGGTGTTGTTCCACCTACTTTGCAGAATAAGACGTAAATGCAGAATTAGAACCATAATTCTATGTATTGTGAATGGCTCAAACTTTTACAAAAATATGTTTTATTTGTGTCATTTTTTTTCTCAGACTTTTTCAGAGAATGCACATCATGTGACATAAAAGTAGGCACTGGCAGGTTTTTGCCACAGAAATTCAAACTCCTTATTAAAGGTTTCTGTTTTTTGCCTTCTTACATTTTTAAGTAATTAATGCTTCTTCAATGACCATACTTGGGATACCCAGAGCTCCCCCTCTTCTTCTTCTGAAGGGGCTATATGGGGGATGGAGTAAGACGTTATAGCCCGAAACAGTCTTAAGTGGGCCGACAGTTGAACAGGAAGTGGGTGAGGAGTGGTTGTGGCTAAACATGGTTCCCCTGCCCATAAAAAAGGTGTATTCAAATACTATGTATGTAACTGGGTAAAATAAAAGTGAAAAAAGGTGCTTCTTGCGTGGGTACACTAAACGAGAGAAGAAAATTACAGCTAAACACGAGCGTCGCAAAAATGTTAAAACAGACTCGGTCATGAAGGGTACAAAAATAAAAAAAAAAGCCTGGTCTTAAGGGGTTAATCCTGCCGTTTTTCTAAATGTAGCAATAAAAACAAAAACCAAGAAAAAAATTTGGCCAGTTGATCTATCATTAGATAAGCTGGACAGCAACAACTGCCGGATCCCTGCTAATATGCTGGTAATAGATTTGGTGCCAAAGTAAAGTGCTTCCTAACTGGCTAATTATTATTATTACCTTTTATTTACTAAGTTACGCAACAATGTACAATTCAATTGGGGCAGTTGACACATTTAATAACACAAATACATTAATGCATACAGACACATCAGGAGTTAAGAATCTTGCTGTGAGCTTGCCATCTAGCCTTATGGTAGTTTATACAAAGTTCATGGCAGGAATGGTGGGCTTATGAGGGCCCCGCTCGTGAGCTTACAGTCTACCGGAAAAGCATAGGTATGTGAAACAAATGTAGGGGTGAAGCTCTCTTGTAGCAATAATTAGGGCTAAGTGGTTTCAGAATGCAAAAAAAGGATAAATACAATGAACAGAAGGGTGGGCTAGTACGTGGCTTCAGATGGTGGTCTGCAGAAGGCTTGATCCTCAACAGGAGAGGAAAAAAGAGAGATAAATAAGAGAAAATTGTTTTAGGTTACAAAAAGGGGCGGGGTTATATATAAAAGGGCTATAGGAGGCCAGAGGGGAGGGGTTTAACATTAAGGAATGTACTTTCCTAGGTAAACAAAATTTGGCTAAAAAAGAAACAAGGTTCCTAAAATACATATTTTTTTACATATACAGATAACAACATGCATAATAATACAAAATATGAATTTGTAAATTCATATTGCTTGCTAATCTGGCATAGCTTTTAATTCCTGCGAGGGCCTCAGAGGGTGATCTGCAGTGTCCTTGGGGATGTTTCACAAAAGAAAGAAACATAACTCTCTCTTTTCCAACACAGATAATATGAAATTCTTTTTTTTTTTTTTAAATCATACAAACCCTAATATATTTATATAAATATCTTTATTTTTAAAAGAAAAAAGTGAGAGATGGGCAACCCCTATTATCAGCAGCTAAAAAGGGGATAGCATACCTTGTATTTTATCTATAGATTGTGTTTCTGTATTATATATATATATATACATATGTGACATATGTGGCATATGTTGTGTACTGCCATCTAAACGGGATTTTTGTGCAATCAACATGCATTTAAAAGAAGAATTACACCTCAGGACGAATATGGCAAAATGGCAACAATCTCCAAGATTTAAGGAACAATATACCAAGAGAGAAAAGAGGGATTAAAATGATAAACTGGTTTTGACCAACCTAATACATATATATATATATATATATATATATATATATATATATATATATATATATATATATATATATATATATATTGTAAATGTCTGTATGTATGTGGAAGCATAAAACATGGGCTATTGTTCTTAATCACTGTGATGTCACAATCCTATGTCATCGTGGTCACCACATAAACTGGGTATTTCTGAACTGGAATGTCATTTGATGCTCCTGCTCTTAGAGATTTGGATTCAAAGCATTTTGAGAAAGGAATAGGTAACAGCAAAATGAGGATATTTGATCTTCTTCCAACTGATGTGGAAATGGTGGATGTTGACTATTATTTAGGCAACAGGAGAGCACTGAAACAACTCCGGGATGGAGAAGATGATGGCTTTGCTGTAACTAAAAAAAGAAAGATTGAAATCTTTGAGGATAGCAGAAAAGTTATAAAGCGGCAGTTGGAAGGTGAAGAGGATGAGATTTTGACACCAAAAGGGAAAAAGGGGAAATATTTTGGAGAAGGCACGACTCCTGTGAAGCGGTCCAGGGATGGAGAAGATGGGGACACCTTTACCCCAAAGTGGAGGAGAGTGTGGTAGCTACAACACCTAGCTTTAGTTATGTGATGTTGAATAAAATGTTTGACTTAATTTTGCTCTCTTCTGTGAATGTGATATTTCATATATGTGTAGTTAATATGGGTTTACAAGGGATCGACCCTGTCAAACTAACCTGATCAGCTTTTATGAGGAGGTGAGCTCAAGACTGGATCGGGGTGAATCGCTGGATGTCGTATATCTTGATCCAGGCTGGGAATATGTATTAAATGGGAAAACACTGGGGACGACTGACATGGAAAAGGACTTAGGAGTTTTAGTTAACAGTAAATTTACCTGTAGCGACCAGTGTCAGGCAGCTGCTGCTAAGGCAAATAAAATCATGGGGTGCATCAAAAGGGGCATAGATGCCCACGACAAGGAAATAATTCTGTACAAGTTACTAGTCAGACCACACATGGAATACTGTGTACAGTACTGGGCACCAGTGTACAAGAAAGATATAGTGGAGCTGGAGAGGGTTCAAAGACGGGCAACCAGAGTAATAAGGGGAATGGGAGGACTACAGTACCCAGAAAGATTATCAGAATTAGGGTTATTTAGTTTGGAAAAAAGACGGCTTAGGGGGGACTTAATAACTATGTATAAATATATAAGGGGGCAGTACAGAGATCACTCCCAGGACCTATTTATACCCAGGACTGTATCTATAACAAGGGGACATCCTCTACGGCTGGAGGAAAGAAGGTTTCTACACCAGCACAGACAGGGGTTCTTTACAGTAAGAGCGGTGAGATTATGGAACTCTCTGCCAGAGGAAGTGGTAATAGTAAACTCAATAAAAGAGTTCAAAAGGAGCCTGGACGTGTTTCTTGAAAGCAATAATATTACCAGTTATAGATATTAGATTAATAGGGACAGAACGTTGATCCAGGGATTTATTCTGATTGCCATATTTGGAGTCGGGAAGGAATATTCCCCCTGGTATGGGGCAATTGGCATCTGCTTCATAAGGGTTTTTTGCCTTCCTCTGGATCAACACAGTAAGGACACAATATGTATATAGGTTGAACTTGATGGACTTTGGTCTTTTTTCAACCTTATGAACTGTGTTACTATGTTACTATGTACATAATAAATGAGAAACCATTTTTGGCCTTGTGCCACATACCCAGTGAACGCCCCAACCAACCTGTGCTGCCAATCAGCCAGCTAATGCTATACATATGATGGGGGTCACATCTCCCATCATGCTCAGCCACACAACAGCGTCTTTAACCCCTTAAGGACCAGGCTGTGTTTTACCTATTGTACCATTGGGACCGAGGCTGTTTTAATACTTTTGCGGTGTTCGTGTTTAGATGTAATTTTCTCTTCACTCATTTAGTGAACCCACACAAATTATATGTTGTTTTTTTCAGGACAAGAAGGGCTTTCTTCAGATACCATTGTTTTAATCATATTATCTAATTTCCCATAAAAAAAATAATAAAATATGATGAAAAATGTAAAAAAAACCCACATTTTCTGACTTTTACCCCAAAAATCTTTTACTCATCCAAAAAAGCTAATGAAAAAACCTACTAAATATATTCTACTATTTGTCCTGAGTTTAGAAATACCCAATGTTTTTATGTTTTTTTGCTTTTTTCTGCACGTTATGGAGCATTAAGTACAGGTAGCGTTTTGCTATTTCAAAACCATTTTTTCCAAATCTGGTAATTCTTCCCCCCATGTGCCATTTCGGGTATCTTTGAAGCCGGCCAATGCAATTTACCCCATCAAATCATATATTTTTGAAAACTAGACACCCCAAGGTATTTCAAATGCTAGTATTTTAACCCTTTCCATGCATAAGATTCTACCACCAGCCTTTGCCACACTTTGTGTTAGTATTTTTTTGGTATTTTTTTTTACACAAATTGTACTTTGGGTATACATTTATAGCTCCAGGTATACGTCACTATCAAACAACACCCTAATATGTGTTCAATAACATCTCTCGAGTACAGTGATACCACCCATGCATGGGTTTGACTGCTGTTTGGGGTTAAAAGGCCACATTTGGGAAGTGCGCTTTTTTTCCCCTATTTTGGTCAGTCTGTGCCTATGCCCTATCTTTGAGCCTGGCCACTACAATTTACCTCATAAAACCATATATTTTTGAAAACTAGACACCCCAAGGTACTTAAAATGGTAGTATTTAACCCTTTCCATGCATCAGATTCTACCACCAGCCTTTGCCACACTTTGTGGTAGTATTTTTTTTTATTTTTTTTTTCACACAAATTGTACTTTGGGTATAAATTTATAGCTCCAGGTATACGTCACTATCAAACAACACCCTAATATGTGTTCAGGAACATCTCCCGAGTTCATTCATACCCCACATGTATGGGTTTGTCTGATGTTTGAGGTTAAAATGCCACATTTTGGAAGTGCGCTTTTTTTTCCCCCATTTCGGTCAGTCTGTGCCTATGCCCTATCTTTGAGCCCGGCCACTCCAATTTACCCCATAAAACCATTCATTTTTTTAAATTAGACACCCCTTGGGTATTTGAAATGCTTTTATTTAAATTTTTCCACGTCAGGATTTTTGGGAAGATACAGCGCTAATTTTAGCACTTGCTCATAATAATAAACTTTATTTTTTTATTTTATTTATTTTACTCTTTTTGGACTTTTTTTTTACATTTTGCTGGAACTGGATAGTTCCTCTAAAGCATAATAATTTTTAAATGTTACCATGTTTTTTTTAAGCTTTTTCTTTTTTTTTTTTCTTTTTTTTTCTTTTTTTTCTTTTTTTTTTAAATATTTTACTAATCACATAGTGATTAGAAAGCTGGCCTCCATTGACTTGTATGGTTGAATGCAGTACCTGTATTCAACCAGCAAGTGGAGACAGAGTTCTCTAGAAGGTCAGGAGACTGTCTAGCGAACTTTTTCAACTTTATTATTTTTTTCCCGGACCGCCGCCATCTTGCGGATGGTGAAGACTGCGTACAGCTGCGGCTGTGACCGCTCTCCGGAGCGGTCACAGTCCATCAAGAGGTAAGTGTTTGGTGTCGCTGGATGCCTCCTGATCGAGGCATTCCAGCGACACCATTGAAGTTTAGGAGGTGATCGTTGATCGCCTCCTAAACGCTTTTAAAACGGGCGTCCGCCGCCATACAATGTATGGCGGCTGTTGACGCCCCGGGGAGGGGCCAGACATGGCCCATCATGCCGATCTCGGTGTTGCTGAATGCCTCGACATCGAGGCATTACAGCAACACCGTTTAAGCTTAGAAAGTGATCATTGATCACTTTCTAAGCTTGTTTAAGTCTGATGACGTGTCAGGCACGTCATAGGTCGTTAAGTGACCGTTTTGCATGACGTGCCTGACCCGGCAATGGACGTTAAGGGGTTAATACAGGAATGAATGGTGTTTCCTACACTGAGCTCAGCTAAGTTAAGGCTCTGCCAGTATTAACAGAAATAAAGGGGTGAATAGGTTTACTCATTAAGGTCAATGCCAGCACTTACTAAGAGTTCAAAAGTAAAACTCAGAAACATAGAATTTGACTGTGGAGAAGAAGCATTCGGCCATCTAGGCTGCCCATTTTTCCTGATGTAATGATTCAGGCCTTAATCAGCCCTCGGTCTTGTTGATTCTGGATAGTTTTATGCCGGTCCCATGCATGTTTCAAAGAATAGTTTGATAAAAACAATTCTGTTACAAAGTATTAGCTCCAGAGGAACTCAGCTGATCGTATTAAAATCTATCAGGCTGCCAAAACACATAATGGCCACAAAAAAACCAACTGATTAAAAGACTTAACTCAGCTCAGGAAAGTCCAATCGAATGGGCTTTCCCAGCCCTGGTCACAACAATCTAGAGATTAACACCTCTATGCTGAGATAGAGATACAAGAATACCTATTTTAAGGTGTTGTTCCACCTACTTTGCAGAATAAGACGTAAATGCAGAATTAGAACCATAATTCTATGTATTGTGAATGGCTCAAACTTTTACAAAAATATGTTTTATTTGTGTCATTTTTTTTCTCAGACTTTTTCAGAGAATGCACATCATGTGACATAAAAGTAGGCACTGGCAGGTTTTTGCCACAGAAATTCAAACTCCTTATTAAAGGTTTCTGTTTTTTGCCTTCTTACATTTTTAAGTAATTAATGCTTCTTGAATGACCATACTTGGGAATCTGCCAGGCTGGGATACCCAGAGCTCCCCCTCTTCTTCTTCTGAAGGGGCTATATGGGGGATGGAGTAAGACGTTATAGCCCGAAACAGTCTTAAGTGGGCCGACAGTTGAACAGGAAGTGGGTGGGGAGTGGTTGTGGCTAAACATGGTTCCCCTGCCCATAAAAAAGGTGTATTCAAATACTATGTATGTAACTGGGTAAAATAAAAGTGAAAAAAGGTGTTTCTTGCGTGGGTACACTAAACGAGAGAAGAACATTACAGCTAAACACGAGCGTCGCAAAAATGTTAAAACAGACTCGGTCATGAAGGGTACAAAAATTAAAAAAAAGCCTGGTCTTAAGGGGTTAATCCTGCCGTATTTCTAAATGTAGCAATAAAAACAAAAGCCAAGAAAAAAATTTGGCCAGTTGATCTATCATTAGATAAGCTGGACAGCAACAACTGCCGGATCCCTGCTAATATGCTGGTAATAGATTTGGTGCCAAAGTAAAGTGCTTCCTAACTGGCTAATTATTATTATTACCTTTTATTTACTAAGTTACGCAACAATGTACAATTCAATTGGGGCAGTTGACACATTTAATAACACAAATACATTAATGCATACAGACACATCAGGAGTTAAGAATCTTGCTGTGAGCTTGCCATCTAGCCTTATGGTAGTTTATACAAAGTTCATGGCAGGAATGGTGGGCTTATGAGGGCCCCGCTCGTGAGCTTACAGTCTACCGGAAAAGCATAGGTATGTGAAACAAATGTAGGGGTGAAGCTCTCTTGTAGCAATAATTAGGGCTAAGTGGTTTCAGAATGCAAAAAATGGATAAATACAATGAACAGAAGGGTGGGCTAGTACGTGGCTTCAGATGGTGGTCTGCAGAAGGCTTGATCCTCAACAGGAGAGGAAAAAAGAGAGATAAATAAGAGAAAATTGTTTTAGGTTACAAAAAGGGGCGGGGTTATATATAAAAGGGCTATAGGAGGCCAGAGGGGAGGGGTTTTTATTGAGTTTACTATTACCATTAAATTACAGTAAATTTACCTGTAGCGACCAGTGTCAGGCAGCTGCTGCTAAGGCAAATAAAATCATGGGGTGCATCAAAAGGGGCATAGATGCCCACAACAAGGAAATAATTCTACCACTGTACAAGTCAGTGTACAAGAAAGATATAGTGGAGCTGGAGAGGTTCAAAGACGGGCAACCAGAGTAATAAGGGGAATGGGAGGACTACAGTACCCAGAAAGATTATCAGAATTAGGGTTATTTAGTTTGGAAAAAAGACGGCTTAGGGGGGACTTAATAACTATGTATAAATATATAAGGGGGGCAGTACAGAGATCACTCCCAGGACCTATTTATACCCAGGACCAGGCCCGGACTGGGACAAAAAATAGGCCCGGGCATTTAAGACTGAGCAGCCCATTTTTATTTATTTATTTATTTATTGTTAAACCAAATTCTGACAAATATAATATACCATTTCTTGTTGTCTATTAGTTATATTTCAGCATGCTTTTGTCACTATAATCAATTAGCATTACATAAATATATACCGTATTTGCTCGATTATAAGACGACCCTGATTATAAGACGACTCCCCAAATCTGAATATTAATTTAGGAAAAAAAGAAAAAGCCTGAATATAATACGACCCTATAGGAAAAAAGTTTTACCAGTAAATGTTAATTCATCTAAACTATTTTTTTTTAATAAAAGCTATGATTGAGAAAAATATTTTGGTTTTATTTCCTTCTAGTTTCCAACCTGCCCCCCAGTTATGCACATCTGCCCCAGAAATGCCTTTTACCCCCTATATGCCACTGTGCCCCATGATATGCCTTTTAACCCCCTATATGCCACTGTGCCCCATGATATACCTTTTGACCCCCTATGTGCCACTCTGCCTCCAGAAATTCCTTATACCCCTATATACCACTCTGGCATTTAGAGGGTTAAAAGGCATATTATGGGGAAGAGTGGCATATAGAGGGTTAAAAAGGCATTTCTGGAGGCAGAGTGGCATTAAGGGGGTTAAAAGGCATTTCACAGAGCACTCTGCCTCCAGAAATGCCTTATGCCCCCCATTTAACACTCCCCCGCCCCCCCCAACTTACCGGTGCTTCTGACTTCCCTGTCATGTAGCCGGGGCAGCGTGTAGATCCCACACGCTTACGCTGCAGCCAGAAGGAGGTGTGGCTAGCAGCTGGCGTTGTCTGCGTCCATCGCTCAGACCTTCCCCGGCTGTCAGAGATCAGAGTTCCCCGCACTTGCACCGGCGTGGGGAACTCTGATCTCTGACAGCCGGGGAAGGTCTGCGCGATGGACGCAGACAACGCCCGCTGTTAGCCACACCTCCTTCCGGCTGCAGCGTAAGTGCGTGGGATCTAAAAAAAGTTTTACTAGTAAATATTAGTTAATGTAAAAACTATGAGAAAAATGCCTCTTGTTTATATTTTGCCAACCAGCCCCCCAATTATGCACATCTGCCCCCAGCTTGCCACACTGCCCCAGGAATGCCTTATACCCTCCTATATGCCAGAGATGCAACTGTGCCCCCTGATATCCCTTATACCTCCTATATGACACTCTGTCCGGTGATATGCCTTTTACCCCCGATATGCCTTATACCCCCAGATATGTCTTATGCCCCCCAGATATAAGAAAAACTGACAGCGCTAAAATAGGTATGAAAATATATGCTTTAATAAATAGACAAAAAAAATAGATGATAATACATAATACAATATCAATATATATAAATATATGGACAATACAAGCAATAAATCAAATATTACAGCAATCAAAAAAAAATAAAAAAAATTAAAGAATGCACATAATTAATAGATCCCGAAAAAATTCTATCTGCCCACCAGGGGTTAATATATCAACAGAAGAAACATGGGGCAAATAAGAAAAAAAATAAAGATAATACTCCAGGGTAAGCTTACCCAGTGGTGCTTATTTGCCCTGTTTTTCTTCTGTTGATATCTTAACCCCTGTTGGGGCAGATGGAAGTGAAGTAGTGGAAGTTGCACACTAAAATCCAAATTCCCCGCAGCACTGCAGGGGACCTGGATCCTCTCTCGCAGCCAGTCACAAACTAAGAAACTCAGACCACGCCAACTGAATTGCGGCGCTCAGCCAATCCTCTAGGCTGAGCAATGTGACTAAAAAAAGTCATCATACACGGGACCCCTGAAGCCACAATCTAGTGCCACAAATCCTTTTTAATAAGATACGCAGGTTGAAATAAGAGTAAATAACACAATACCTTTACTTTTGCTGGGCCTAGAATGTTTTGACCTCTGAAGTGACAAATTCAGGAGGGCGTTTTATCTCTGGATAAGTAAAAATTAAATAGTTCAATTTAATCCTACAGAAAGTAAAGAGCCAGAAAACAGATGACTAAATACACATCAGGACAGGCTCTGCCACCCAGTCAGTCACACACACACACACACACACACAAGGACAGGCTCTGCCACACCAACACCTAAACACAAACACCAGGACAGGCTCTGCCACACTGACACCCGCATCCGGAGGGTTTCCACGGACGCTTTCCCTTTGATTTAGGTGATGGCCGCAGCTGGCTCTCTTGTGTATTGATGCTGCCAGCCCTCACGTGTATTTATGCACTCAAGAGAGCAGCCCCACTTTAGTATTGATTTATGTGATGCACTGATGCCCCAGCCAGCACTCGCTTGTGAATTAATGCCCCCACACCCTTGCGTATTGCCCCGTCAGCCAGCCCTACATTGTGTATTTATGCCAGCCACCCCCCTTAGTATCAAATCAGACCTGGCACCCAGACCTGCCTAGGACCCAGATTGGAAGAATAGGACTTGCCATCTTTGGCCCCAAAACAGCCCGCCTGTGGCATCTTTGGCCCCAAAACAACCCGCCTGTGGCATCTTTGGCCCCATAACAGCCCGCCTGTGGCATCTTTGGCCCCAAAACAGCCCGCCTGTGGCATCTTTGGCCCCAAAACAGCCCGCCTGTGGCATCTTTGGCCCCAAAACAGCCCGCCTGTGGCGTCTTTGGCCCCAAAACAGCCCGCCTGTGGCATCTTTGGCCCCATAACAGCCCGCCTGTGGCATCTTTGGCCCCATAACAGCCCGCCTGTGGCATCTTTGGCCCCAAAACAGCCCACCTGTGGCATCTTTGGCCCAAAAACAGCCCGCCTGCGGCATCTTTGGCCCCAAAACAGCCCGCCTGTGGCATCTTTGCCACCAAAACAAGGCTGTTTTGGTGGCAAAGATGCCACAGGCGGGCATCTTTGCCACCAAAACAGCCTGCCTGTGGCATCTTTGCCACCAAAACAGCCTGCCTGTGATATCTTTGCCCCCCTTACACATCCATGCTATCACACACACACATATTAATTCACAAATATTTACTCACTAATTCACAGATAATCCATTCACTCATTCAGATATTCATACATTGATACTCATTAATTCCCTCATTCAGACACTCATTTACATATACTTATTCACAAACATTGATTCACTCACTCCTTCACAGATACTCATTAATTCACTCACTCAATCTCAAACACTCCTTCATGCAGCCTCCCCTTACCTGAACAACTGAAGATTTAAAGAGTACGTGCCGCTCGGCGCTCGCAGACCAACCTGTTCTTCTGCACAGGAGGAAGCAGATGCGCAGCAGGGTCATGTGACGTACGTCACGTGATTCTTTTGGATTCCTGCGTCCCCGGCTAGCCAGTAAGTAGCGGGCCCCCGCGGAATTAATCGTGGGGTTTGCACGGGCCCCCTAGAGTGGGGGGCCCGGTCGCAGCTGCTGCAGGGTTAAGGGGCAGGTGTCCCTTTTGCCCTGCGTTATAGACGGCCGTAGAGGCCCAGTCAGTCGGGTCCTGACTGGGCCTATTTTAAGGTAGGGGCTTGGAGCTGCAGCTCCATCAGCCCCTAAATCAATCCGGCCCTGCCGCGGCCCGGCCCACCGGGCAAATGCCCGGTGTGTCCGATGGCCAGTCCGGGCCTGCCCAGGACTGTATCTATAACAAGGGGACATCCTCTACGGCTGGAGGAAAGAAGGTTTCTACACCAGCACAGACAGGGGTTCTTTACAGTAAGAGCGGTGAGATTATGGAACTCTCTGCCAGAGGAAGTGGTAATAGTAAACTCAATAAAAGAGTTCAAAAGGAGCCTGGACGTGTTTCTTGAAAGCAATAATATTACCAGTTATAGATATTAGATTAATAGGGACAGAACGTTGATCCAGGGATTTATTCTGATTGCCATATTTGGAGTCGGCAAGGAATATTCCCCCTGGTATGGGGCAATTGGCATCTGCTTCATAAGGGTTTTTTGCCTTCCGCTGGATCAACACAGTAAGGACACAATATGTATATAGGTTGAACTTGATGGACTTTGGTCTTTTTTCAACCTTATGAACTATGTTACTATGTTACTATGTACATAATAAATGAGAAACCATTTTTGGCCTTGTGCCACATACCCAGTGAACGCCCCAACCAACCTGTGCTGCCAATCAGCCAGCTAATGCTATACATATGATGGGGGTCACATCTCCCATCATGCTCAGCCACACAACAGCGTCTTTAATACAGGAATGAATGGTGTTTCCTACACTGAGCTCAGCTAAGTTAAGGCTCTGCCAGTGTTAACAGAAATAAAGGGGTGAATAGGTTTACTCATTAAGGTCAATGCCAGCACATACTAAGAGTTCAAAAGTAAAACTCAGAAACATAGAATTTGACTGTAGAGAAGAAGCATTCGGCCATCTAGGCTGCCCATTTTTCCTGATGTAATGATTCAGGCCTTAATCAGCCCTCGGTCTTGTTGATTCTGGATCGTTTTATGCCGGTCCCATGCATGTTTCAAAGAATAGTTTGATAAAAACAATTCTGTTACAAAGTATTAGCTCCAGAGGAACTCAGCTGATCGTATAAAAATCTATCAGGCTGCCAAAACACATAATGGCCACAAAAAAACCAACTGATTAAAAGACTTAACTCAGCTCAGGAAAGTCCAATCAAATGGGCTTTCCCAGCTCTGGTCACAACAATCTAGAGATTAACACCTCTATGCTGAGATAGAGATACAAGAATACCTATTTTAAGGTGTTGTTCCACCTACTTTGCAGAATAAGACGTAAATGCAGAATTAGAACCATAATTCTATGTATTGTGAATGGCTCAAACTTTTACAAAAATATGTTTTATTTGTGTCATTTTTTTTCTCAGACTTTTTCAGAGAATGCACATCATGTGACATAAAAGTAGTCACTGGCAGGTTTTTGCCACAGAAATTCAAACTCCTTATTAAAGGTTTCTGTTTTTTGCCTTCTTACATTTTTAAGTAATTAATGCTTCTTGAATGACCATACTTGGGAATCTGCCAGGCTGGGATACCCAGAGCTCCCCCTCTTCTTCTTCTGAAGGGGCTATATGGGGGATGGAGTAAGACGTTATAGCCCGAAACAGTCTTAAGTGGGCCGACAGTTGAACAGGAAGTGGGTGAGGAGTGGTTGTGGCTAAACATGGTTCCCCTGCCCATAAAAAAGGTGTATTCAAATACTATGTATGTAACTGGGTAAAATAAAAGTGAAAAAAGGTGCTTCTTGCGTGGGTACACTAAACGAGAGAAGAAAATTACAGCTAAACACGAGCGTCGCAAAAATGTTAAAACAGACTCGGTCATGAAGGGTACAAAAATAAAAAAAAAGCCTGGTCTTAAGGGGTTAATCCTGCCGTTTTTCTAAATGTAGCAATAAAAACAAAAGCCAAGAAAAAAATTTGGGCAGTTGATCTATCATTAGATAAGCTGGACAGCAACAACTGCCGGATCCCTGCTAATATGCTGGTAATAGATTTGGTGCCAAAGTAAAGTGCTTCCTAACTGGCTAATTATTATTATTACCTTTTATTTACTAAGTTACGCAACAATGTACAATTCAATTGGGGCAGTTGACACATTTAATAACACAAATACATTAATGCATACAGACACATCAGGAGTTAAGAATCTTGCTGTGAGCTTGCCATCTAGCCTTATGGTAGTTTATACAAAGTTCATGGCAGGAATGGTGGGCTTATGAGGGCCCCGCTCGTGAGCTTACAGTCTACCGGAAAAGCATAGGTATGTGAAACAAATGTAGGGGTGAAGCTCTCTTGTAGCAATAATTAGGGCTAAGTGGTTTCAGAATGCAAAAAAAGGATAAATACAATGAACAGAAGGGTGGGCTAGTACATGGCTTCAGATGGTGGTCTGCAGAAGGCTTGATCCTCAACAGGAGAGGAAAAAAGAGAGATAAATAAGAGAAAATTGTTTTAGGTTACAAAAAGGGGCGGGGTTATATATAAAAGGACTATAGGAGGCCAGAGGGGAGGGGTTTAACATTAAGGAATGTACTTTCCAAGGTAAACAAAATTTGGCTAAAAAAGAAACAAGGTTCCTAAAATACATATATTTTTACATATACAGATAACAACATGCATAATAATACAAAATATGAATTTGTAAATTCATATTGCTTGCTAATCTGGCACAGCTTTTAATTCCTGCGAGGGCCTCAGAGGGTGATCTGCAGTGTCCTTGGGGATGTTTCACAAAAGAAAGAAACATAACTCTCTCTTTTCCAACACAAATAATATGAAATTCTTTTTTTTTTTTTAATCATACAAACCCTAATATATTTATATAAATATCTTTATTTTTAAAAGAAAAAAGTGAGAGATGGGCAACCCCTATTATCAGCAGCTAAAAAGGGGATAGCATACCTTGTATTTTATCTATAGATTGTGTTTCTGTGTTATATATATATATATATATATATATATATATATATATATGTGACATATGTGGCATATGTTGTGTACTGCCATCTAAACGGGATTTTTGTGCAATCTACATGCATTTAAAAGAAGAATTACAGCTGATGACGAATATGGCAAAATGGCAACAATCTCCAAGATTTAAGGAACAATATACCAAGAGAGAAAAGAGGGATTAAAATGATAAACTGGTTTTGACCAACCTAATATATATATATATATATATATATATATATAGTAAATGTCTGTATGTATGTGGAAGCATAAAACATGGGCTATTGTTCTTAATCACTGTGATGTCACAATCCTATGTCATCGTGGTCACCACATAAACTGGGTATTTCTGAACTGGAATGTCATTTGATGGTCCTGCTCTTAGAGATTTGGATTCAAAGCATTTTGAGAAAGGAATAGGTAACAGCAAAATGAGGATATTTGATCTTCTTCCAACTGATGTGGAAATGGTGGATGTTGACTATTATTTAGGCAACAGGAGAGCACTGAAACAACTCCGGGATGGAGAAGATGATGGCTTTCCTGTAACTAAAAAAAGAAAGATTGAAATCTTTGAGGATAGCAGAAAAGCTATAAAGCGGCAGTTGGAAGGTGAAGAGGATGAGATTTTGACACCAAAAGGGAAAAAGGGGAAATATTTTGGAGAAGGCACGACTCCTGTGAAGCGGTCCAGGGATGGAGAAGATGGGGACACCTTTACCCCAAAGTGGAGGAGAGTGTGGTAGCTACAACACATAGCTTTAGTTATGTGATGTTGAATAAAATGTTTGACTTAATTTTGCTCTCTTCTGTGAATGTGATATTTCATATATGTGTAGTTAATATGGGTTTACAAGGGATCGGCCCTGTCAAACTAACCTGATCAGCTTTTATGAGGAGGTGAGCTCAAGACTGGATCGGGGTGAATCGCTGGATGTCGTATATCTTGATCCAGGCTGGGAATATGTATTAAATGGGAAAACACTGGGGACGACTGACATGGAAAAGGACTTAGGAGTTTTAGTTAACAGTAAATTTACCTGTAGCGACCAGTGTCAGGCAGCTGCTGCTAAGGCAAATAAAATCATGGGGTGCATCAAAAGGGGCATAGATGCCCACGACAAGGAAATAATTCTACCACTGTACAAGTCACTAGTCAGACCACACATGGAATACTGTGTACAGTACTGGGCACCAGTGTACAAGAAAGATATAGTGGAGCTGGAGAGGGTTCAAAGACGGGCAACCAGAGTAATAAGGGGAATGGGAGGACTACAGTACCCAGAAAGATTATCAGAATTAGGGTTATTTAGTTTGGAAAAAAGACGGCTTAGGGGGGACTTAATAACTATGTATAAATATATAAGGGGGCAGTACAGAGATCACTCCCAGGACCTATTTATACCCAGGACTGTATCTATAACAAGGGGACATCCTCTACGGCTGGAGGAAAGAAGGTTTCTACACCAGCACAGACAGGGGTTCTTTACAGTAAGAGCGGTGAGATTATGGAACTCTCTGCCAGAGGAAGTGGTAATAGTAAACTCAATAAAAGAGTTCAAAAGGAGCCTGGACGTGTTTCTTGAAAGCAATAATATTACCAGTTATAGATATTAGATTAATAGGGACAGAACATTGATCCAGGGATTTATTCTGATTGCCATATTTGGAGTCGGGAAGGAATACTCCCCCTGGTATGGGGCAATTGGCATCTGCTTCATAAGGGTTTTTTGCCTTCCTCTGGATCAACACAGTAAGGACACAATATGTATATAGGCTGAACTTGATGGACTTTGGTCTTTTTTCAACCTTATGAACTATGTTACTATGTTACTATGTACATAATAAATGAGAAACCATTTTTGGCCTTGTGCCACATACCCAGTGAACGCCCCAACCAACCTGTGCTGCCAATCAGCCAGCTAATGCTATACATATGATGGGGGTCACATCTCCCATCATGCTCAGCCACACAACAGCGTCTTTAATACAGGAATGAATGGTGTTTCCTACACTGAGCTCAGCTAAGTTAAGGCTCTGCCAGTATTAACAGAAATAAAGGGGTGAATAGGTTTACTCATTAAGGTCAATGCCAGCACTTACTAAGAGTTCAAAAGTAAAACTCAGAAACATAGAATTTGACTGTGGAGAAGAAGCATTCGGCCATCTAGGCTGCCCATTTTTCCTGATGTAATGATTCAGGCCTTAATCAGCCCTCGGTCTTGTTGATTCTGGATCGTTTTATGCCGGTCCCATGCATGTTTCAAAGAATAGTTTGATAAAAACAATTCTGTTACAAAGTATGAGCTCCAGAGGAACTCAGCTGATCGTATTAAAATCTATCAGGCTGCCAAAACACATAATGGCCACAAAAAAAACCAACTGATTAAAAGACTTAACTCAGCTCAGGAAAGTCCAATCGAATGGGCTTTCCCAGCCCTGGTCACAACAATGTAGAGATTACCACCTCTATGCTGAGATAGAGATACAAGAATACCTATTTTAAGGTGTTGTTCCACCTACTTTGCAGAATAAGACGTAAATGCAGAATTAGAACCATAATTCTATGTATTGTGAATGGCTCAAACTTTTACAAAAATGTTTTATGTGTCATTTTTTTTCTCAGACTTTTTCAGAGAATGCACATCATGTGACATAAAAGTAGGCACTGGCAGGTTTTTGCCACAGAAATTCAAACTCCTTATTAAAGGTTTCTGTTTTTTGCCTTCTTACATTTTTAAGTAATTAATGCTTCTTGAATGACCATACTTGGGAATCTGCCAGGCTGGGATACCCAGAGCTCCCCCTCTTCTTCTTCTGAAGGGGCTATATGGGGGATGGAGTAAGACGTTATAGCCCGAAACAGTCTTAAGTGGGCCGACAGTTGAACAGGAAGTGGGTGGGGAGTGGTTGTGGCTAAACATGGTTCCCCTGCCCATAAAAAAGGTGTATTCAAATACTATGTATGTAACTGGGTAAAATAAAAGTGAAAAAAGGTGCTTCTTGCGTGGGTACACTAAACGAGAGAAGAAAATTACAGCTAAACACGAGCGTCGCAAAAATGTTAAAACAGACTCGGTCATGAAGGGTACAAAAATAAAAAAAAAGCCTGGTCTTAAGGGGTTAATCCTGCCGTTTTTCTAAATGTAGCAATAAAAACAAAAGCCAAGAAAAAAATTTGGCCAGTTGATCTATCATTAGATAAGCTGGACAGCAACAACTGCCGGATCCCTGCTAATATGCTGGTAATAGATTTGGTGCCAAAGTAAAGTGCTTCCTAACTGGCTAATTATTATTATTACCTTTTATTTACTAAGTTACGCAACAATGTACAATTCAATTGGGGCAGTTGACACATTTAATAACACAAATACATTAATGCATACAGACACATCAGGAGTTAAGAATCTTGCTGTGAGCTTGCCATCTAGCCTTATGGTAGTTTATACAAAGTTCATGGCAGGAATGGTGGGCTTATGAGGGCCCCGCTCGTGAGCTTACAGTCTACCGGAAAAGCATAGGTATGTGAAACAAATGTAGGGGTGAAGCTCTCTTGTAGCAATAATTAGGGCTAAGTGGTTTCAGAATGCAAAAAAAGGATAAATACAATGAACAGAAGGGTGGGCTAGTACGTGGCTTCAGATGGTGGTCTGCAGAAGGCTTGATCCTCAACAGGAGAGGAAAAAAGAGAGATAAATAAGAGAAAATTGTTTTAGGTTACAAAAAGGGGCGGGGTTATATATAAAAGGGCTATAGGAGGCCAGAGGGGAGGGGTTTAACATTAAGGAATGTACTTTCCAAGGTAAACAAAATTTGGCTAAAAAAGAAACAAGGTTCCTAAAATACATATTTTTTTACATATACAGAAAACAACATGCATAATAATACAAAATATGAATTTGTAAATTCATATTGCTTGCTAATCTGGCACAGCTTTTAATTCCTGCGAGCGCCTCAGAGGGTGATCTGCAGTGTCCTTGGGGATGTTTCACAAAAGAAAGAAACATACCGTATTTGCTCGATTATAAGACGAGGTTTTTTTCAGAGCAAATGCTCTGAAAAATACCCCTCGTCTTCTAATCGGGGTCGTCTTCTAATCAGACCTCAAATAGAGTCTGATTAGGAGACTAAGATCCAGATCCCCCGCACCGCTGCAGGGGACCTGGATCCTCCTGTCTCACCCCCCCCCCCCCACATACACACACTTACCGGTGCTTCCTGCTGTATTGCCGGGGCAGCGGGTTGACGTCTACGCGATTCGCGTAGACAACGTCCGCTGCAGCCGGAAGGAGGTGTGGCTAGCAGCGGGGGTTGTCTGCGTCCGTCGCGCAAACCTTCCCCGACTGTCAGAGATCAGAGTTCCCCGCACCGGTGCGGGGAACTCTGATCTCTGACAGCCGGGGAAAGTATACGCGACGGACGCAGACAAACCCCCGCTGCCAACTCCACCTCCTTCCGTCTGCAGCAGAAGGCGACGTCAACCCGCTGCCCCGGCTGGAAGCACCGGTAAGAGAGGGCTGAGAGGGGAGGGGAGGGGAGAGTGTGTGTGTGTGTGTGTGTTAGTTAAATGGGGGTATAGGGTGTGTGTGTGTGTGTGTGTGTTAAATGGGGGCATAGGGCATTTCTGGAGTGGCGTTAAGGGGGCATTTAATAGAGCACTCTGCCTCCTGAAATGCCTTATACACCTATATGCCACTCTGCCCCATAATATGCATTTTAACCCCCTAAATGCCAGAGTGGCATATAGGGGTATAAGGCATTTCTGGAGGCAGAGTGCTCTATACAATGCCTTTTAACTCCCTTAATGCCACTCTGCCTCCTGAAATGCCTTATACCTCCCTATATGCCACTCTGCCCCATAATATGCATTTTAACCCCCTAAATGCCAGAATGGGATATAGGGGTATAAGGCATTTCTGGAGGCAGAGTGGCATATAGGGGTATAAGGCATTTCTGGAGGCAGAGTGGCACATAGGGGGTCAAAAGGCATACCATGGGGCACAGTGGCATATAGAGGGTTAAAAGGCATATCATGGGCCACAGTGCCATATTGGAGTGGCAAGCCTGGGGGCAGATGTGCGTAACTGGGGGACAGGTTGGAAAATACAAGAAATAAAAACAAAAAAAATATTTTTCTCAATCATAGCTTTTATTAAAAAAAATAGTTTACATGAATTAACATTTACTGGTAAAACTTTTTTCCTTTAGGGTCGTCTTATATTCAGGCTTTTTCTTTTTTTCCTAAGTTAATATTCAGATTTTGGGGGGTCGTCTTATAATCAGGGTCGTCTTATAATCGAGCAAATACGGTAACTCTCTCTTTTCCAACAGAAATAATATGAAATTCTTTTTTTTTTTTTTAAATCATACAAACCCTAATATATTTATATAAATATCTTTATTTTTAAAAGAAAAAAGTGAGAGATGGGCAACCCCTATTATCAGCAGCTAAAAAGGGGATAGCATACCTTGTATTTTATCTATAGATTGTGTTTCTGTGTTATATATATATATATATATATATATATATATATATATATATATGTGACATATGTGGCATATGTTGTGTACTGCCATCTAAACGGGATTTTTGTGCAATCTACATGCATTTAAAAGAAGAATTACAGCTGAGGACGAATATGGCAAAATGGCAACAATCTCCAAGATTTAAGGAACAATATACCAAGAGAGAAAAGAGGGATTAAAATGATAAACTGGTTTTGACCAACCTAATATATATATATATATATATATATATATATATATATATATATATATTGTAAATGTCTGTATGTATGTGGAAGCATAAAACATGGGCTATTGTTCTTAATCACTGTGATGTCACAATCCTATGTCATCGTGGTCACCACATAAACTGGGTATTTCTGAACTGGAATGTCATTTGATGCTCCTGCTCTTAGAGATTTGGATTCAAAGCATTTTGAGAAAGGAATAGGTAACAGCAAAATGAGGATATTTGATCTTCTTCCAACTGATGTGGAAATGGTGGATGTTGACTATTATTTAGGCAACAGGAGAGCACTGAAACAACTCCGGGATGGAGAAGATGATGGCTTTGCTGTAACTAAAAAAAGAAAGATTGAAATCTTTGAGGATAGCAGAAAAGCTATAAAGCGGCAGTTGGAAGGTGAAGAGGATGAGATTTTGACACCAAAAGGGAAAAAGGGGAAATATTTTGGAGAAGGCACGACTCCTGTGAAGCGGTCCAGGGATGGAGAAGATGGGGACACCTTTACCCCAAAGTGGAGGAGAGTGTGGTAGCTACAACACCTAGCTTTAGTTATGTGATGTTGAATAAAATGTTTGACTTAATTTTGCTCTCTTCTGTGAATGTGATATTTCATATATGTGTAGTTAATATGGGTTTACAAGGGATCGACCCTGTCAAACTAACCTGATCAGCTTTTATGAGGAGGTGAGCTCAAGACTGGATCGGGGTGAATCGCTGGATGTCGTATATCTTGATCCAGGCTGGGAATATGTATTAAATGGGAAAACACTGGGGACGACTGACATGGAAAAGGACTTAGGAGTTTTAGTTAACAGTACATTTACCTGTAGCGACCAGTGTCAGGCAGCTGCTGCTAAGGCAAATAAAATCATGGGGTGCATCAAAAGGGGCATAGATGCCCACGACAAGGAAATAATTCTACCACTGTACAAGTCACTAGTCAGACCACACATGGAATACTGTGTACAGTACTGGGCACCAGTGTACAAGAAAGATATAGTGGAGCTGGAGAGGGTTCAAAGACGGGCAACCAGAGTAATAAGGGGAATGGGAGGACTACAGTACCCAGAAAGATTATCAGAATTAGGGTTATTTAGTTTGGAAAAAAGACGGCTTAGGGGGGACTTAATAACTATGTATAAATATATAAGGGGGCAGTACAGAGATCACTCCCAGGACCTATTTATACCCAGGACTGTATCTATAACAAGGGGACATCCTCTACGGCTGGAGGAAAGAAGGTTTCTACACCAGCACAGACAGGGGTTCTTTACAGTAAGAGCGGTGAGATTATGGAACTCTCTGCCAGAGGAAGTGGTAATAGTAAACTCAATAAAAGAGTTCAAATGGAGCCTGGACGTGTTTCTTGAAAGCAATAATATTACCAGTTATAGATATTAGATTAATAGGGACAGAACGTTGATCCAGGGATTTATTCTGATTGCCATATTTGGAGTCGGGAAGGAATATTCCCCCTGGTATGGGGCAATTGGCATCTGCTTCATAAGGGTTTTTTGCCTTCCTCTGGATCAACACAGTAAGGACACAATACGTATATAGGTTGAACTTGATGGACTTTGGTCTTTTTTCAACCTTATGAACTATGTTACTATGTTACTATGTACATAATAAATGAGAAACCATTTTTGGCCTTGTGCCACATACCCAGTGAACGCCCCAACCAACCTGTGCTGCCAATCAGCCAGCTAATGCTATACATATGATGGGGGTCACATCTCCCATCATGCTCAGCCACACAACAGCGTCTTTAACCCCTTAAGGACCAGGCTGTGTTTTACCTATTGTACCATTGGGACCGAGGCTGTTTTAATACTTTTGCGGTGTTCGTGTTTAGATGTAATTTTCTCTTCACTCATTTAGTGAACCCACACAAATTATATGTTGTTTTTTTCAGGACAAGAAGGGCTTTCTTCAGATACCATTGTTTTAATCATATTATCTAATTTCCCATAAAAAAAATAATAAAATATGATGAAAAATGTAAAAAAAACCCACAATTTCTGACTTTTACCCCAAAAATCTTTTACTCATCCAAAAAAGCTAATGAAAAAACCTACTAAATATATTCTACTATTTGTCCTGAGTTTAGAAATACCCAATGTTTTTATGTTTTTTTGCTTTTTTCTGCACGTTATGGAGCATTAAGTACAGGTAGCGTTTTGCTATTTCAAAACCATTTTTTCCAAACCTGGTAATTCTTCCCCCCATGTGCCATTTCGGGTATCTTTGAAGCCGGCCAATGCAATTTACCCCATCAAATCATATATTTTTGAAAACTAGACACCCCAAGGTATTTCAAATGCTAGTGTTTTAACCCTTTCCATGCATAAGATTCTACCACCAGCCTTTGCCACACTTTGTGTTAGTATTTTTTTGGTATTTTTTTTTACACAAATTGTACTTTGGGTATACATTTATAGCTCCAGGTATACGTCACTATCAAACAACACCCTAATATGTGTTCAATAACATCTCTCGAGTACAGTGATACCACCCATGCATGGGTTTGACTGCTGTTTGGGGTTAAAAGGCCACATTTGGGAAGTGCGCTTTTTTTCCCCTATTTTGGTCAGTCTGTGCCTATGCCCTATCTTTGAGCCTGGCCACTACAATTTACCTCATAAAACCATATATTTTTGAAAACTAGACACCCCAAGGTACTTAAAATGGTAGTATTTAACCCTTTCCATGCATCAGATTCTACCACCAGCCTTTGCCACACTTTGTGGTAGTATTTTTTTTTATTTTTTTTTTTCACACAAATTGTACTTTGGGTATAAATTTATAGCTCCAGGTATACGTCACTATCAAACAACACCCTAATATGTGTTCAGGAACATCTCCCGAGTTCATTCATACCCCACATGTATGGGTTTGTCTGGTGTTTGAGGTTAAAATGCCACATTTTGGAAGTGCGCTTTTTTTTTCCCCATTTCGGTCAGTCTGTGCCTATGCCCTATCTTTGAGCCCGGCCACTCCAATTTACCCCATAAAACCATTCATTTTTTTAAATTAGACACCCCTTGGGTATTTGAAATGCTTTTATTTAAATTTTTCCACGTCAGGATTTTTGGGAAGATACAGCGCTAATTTTAGCACTTGCTCATAATAATAAACTTTATTTTTTTATTTTATTTATTTTACTCTTTTTGGACTTTTTTTTTACATTTTGCTGGAACTGGATAGTTCCTCTAAAGCATAATAATTTTTAAATGTTACCATGTTTTTTTTAAGCTTTTTCTTTTTTTCTTTTTTTTTTTTTTCTTTTTTTTCTTTTTTTTTTAAATATTTTACTAATCACATAGTGATTAGAAAGCTGGCCTCCATTGACTTGTATGGTTGAATGCAGTACCTGTATTCAACCAGCAAGTGGAGACAGAGTTCTCTAGAAGGTCAGGAGACTGTCTAGCGAACTTTTTCAACTTTATTATTTTTTTCCCGGACCACCGCCATCTTGCGGATGGTGAAGACTGCGTACAGCTGCGGCTGTGACCGCTCTCCGGAGCGGTCACAGTCCATCAAGAGGTAAGTGTTTGGTGTCGCTGGATGCCTCCTGATCGAGGCATTCCAGCGACACCATTGAAGTTTAGGAGGTGATCGTTGATCGCCTCCTAAACGCTTTTAAAACGGGCGTCCGCCGCCATACAATGTATGGCGGCTGTTGACGCCCCGGGGAGGGGCCAGACATGGCCCATCATGCCGATCTCGGTGTTGCTGAATGCCTCGACATCGAGGCATTACAGCAACACCGTTTAAGCTTAGAAAGTGATCATTGATCACTTTCTAAGCTTGTTTAAGTCTGATGACGTGTCAGGCACGTCATAGGTCGTTAAGTGACCGTTTTGCATGACGTGCCTGACCCGGCAATGGACGTTAAGGGGTTAATACAGGAATGAATGGTGTTTCCTACACTGAGCTCAGCTAAGTTAAGGCTCTGCCAGTATTAACAGAAATAAAGGGGTGAATAGGTTTACTCATTAAGGTCAATGCCAGCACTTACTAAGAGTTCAAAAGTAAAACTCAGAAACATAGAATTTGACTGTGGAGAAGAAGCATTCGGCCATCTAGGCTGCCCATTTTTCCTGATGTAATGATTCAGGCCTTAATCAGCCCTCGGTCTTGTTGATTCTGGATAGTTTTATGCCGGTCCCATGCATGTTTCAAAGAATAGTTTGATAAAAACAATTCTGTTACAAAGTATTAGCTCCAGAGGAACTCAGCTGATCGTATTAAAATCTATCAGGCTGCCAAAACACATAATGGCCACAAAAAAACCAACTGATTAAAAGACTTAACTCAGCTCAGGAAAGTCCAATCGAATGGGCTTTCCCAGCCCTGGTCACAACAATCTAGAGATTAACACCTCTATGCTGAGATAGAGATACAAGAATACCTATTTTAAGGTGTTGTTCCACCTACTTTGCAGAATAAGACGTAAATGCAGAATTAGAACCATAATTCTATGTATTGTGAATGGCTCAAACTTTTACAAAAATATGTTTTATTTGTGTCATTTTTTTTCTCAGACTTTTTCAGAGAATGCACATCATGTGACATAAAAGTAGGCACTGGCAGGTTTTTGCCACAGAAATTCAAACTCCTTATTAAAGGTTTCTGTTTTTTGCCTTCTTACATTTTTAAGTAATTAATGCTTCTTGAATGACCATACTTGGGAATCTGCCAGGCTGGGATACCCAGAGCTCCCCCTCTCCTTCTTCGGAAGGGGCTATATGGGGGATGGAGTAAGACGTTATAGCCCGAAACAGTCTTAAGTGGGCCGACAGTTGAACAGGAAGTGGGTGGGGAGTGGTTGTGGCTAAACATGGTTCCCCTGCCCATAAAAAAGGTGTATTCAAATACTATGTATGTAACTGGGTAAAATAAAAGTGAAAAAAGGTGCTTCTTGCGTGGGTACACTAAACGAGAGAAGAAAATTACAGCTAAACACGAGCGTCGCAAAAATGTTAAAACAGACTCGGTCATGAAGGGTACAAAAATAAAAAAAAAGCCTGGTCTTAAGGGGTTAATCCTGCCGTTTTTCTAAATGTAGCAATAAAAACAAAAGCCAAGAAAAAAATTTGGGCAGTTGATCTATCATTAGATAAGCTGGACAGCAACAACTGCCGGATCCCTGCTAATATGCTGGTAATAGATTTGGTGCCAAAGTAAAGTGCTTCCTAACTGGCTAATTATTATTATTACCTTTTATTTACTAAGTTACGCAACAATGTACAATTCAATTGGGGCAGTTGACACATTTAATAACACAAATACATTAATGCATACAGACACATCAGGAGTTAAGAATCTTGCTGTGAGCTTGCCATCTAGCCTTATGGTAGTTTATACAAAGTTCATGGCAGGAATGGTGGGCTTATGAGGGCCCCGCTCGTGAGCTTACAGTCTACCGGAAAAGCATAGGTATGTGAAACAAATGTAGGGGTGAAGCTCTCTTGTAGCAATAATTAGGGCTAAGTGGTTTCAGAATGCAAAAAAAGGATAAATACAATGAACAGAAGGGTGGGCTAGTACGTGGCTTCAGATGGTGGTCTGCAGAAGGCTTGATCCTCAACAGGAGAGGAAAAAAGAGAGATAAATAAGAGAAAATTGTTTTAGGTTACAAAAAGGGGCGGGGTTATATATAAAAGGGCTATAGGAGGCCAGAGGGGAGGGGTTTAACATTAAGGAATGTACTTTCCAAGGTAAACAAAATTTGGCTAAAAAAGAAACAAGGTTCCTAAAATACATATTTTTTTACATATACAGAAAACAACATGCATAATAATACAAAATATGAATTTGTAAATTCATATTGCTTGCTAATCTGGCACAGCTTTTAATTCCTGCGAGGGCCTCAGAGGGTGATCTGCAGTGTCCTTGGGGATGTTTCACAAAAGAAAGAAACATAACTCTCTCTTTTCCAACACAAATAATATGAAATTCTTTTTTTTTTTTTTAAATCATACAAACCCTAATATATTTATATAAATATCTTTATTTTTAAAAGAAAAAAGTGAGAGATGGGCAACCCCTATTATCAGCAGCTAAAAAGGGGATAGCATACCTTGTATTTTATCTATAGATTGTGTTTCTGTGTTATATATATATATATATATATATATATATATATATATATATGTGACATATGTGGCATATGTTGTGTACTGCCATCTAAACGGGATTTTTGTGCAATCTACATGCATTTAAAAGAAGAATTACACCTCAGGACGAATATGGCAAAATGGCAACAATCTCCAAGATTTAAGGAACAATATACCAAGAGAGAAAAGAGGGATTAAAATGATAAACTGGTTTTGACCAACCTAATATATATATATATATATATATATATATATATATATATATATATATATATATATTGTAAATGTCTGTATGTATGTGGAAGCATAAAACATGGGCTATTGTTCTTAATCACTGTGATGTCACAATCCTATGTCATCGTGGTCACCACATAAACTGGGTATTTCTGAACTGGAATGTCATTTGATGCTCCTGCTCTTAGAGATTTGGATTCAAAGCATTTTGAGAAAGGAATAGGTAACAGCAAAATGAGGATATTTGATCTTCTTCCAACTGATGTGGAAATGGTGGATGTTGACTATTATTTAGGCAACAGGAGAGCACTGAAACAACTCCGGGATGGAGAAGATGATGGCTTTGCTGTAACTAAAAAAAGAAAGATTGAAATCTTTGAGGATAGCAGAAAAGCTATAAAGCGGCAGTTGGAAGGTGAAGAGGATGAGATTTTGACACCAAAAGGGAAAAAGGGGAAATATTTTGGAGAAGGCACGACTCCTGTGAAGCGGTCCAGGGATGGAGAAGATGGGGACACCTTTACCCCAAAGTGGAGGAGAGTGTGGTAGCTACAACACCTAGCTTTAGTTATGTGATGTTGAATAAAATGTTTGACTTAATTTTGCTCTCTTCTGTGAATGTGATATTTCATATATGTGTAGTTAATATGGGTTTACAAGGGATCGGCCCTGTCAAACTAACCTGATCAGCTTTTATGAGGAGGTGAGCTCAAGACTGGATCGGGGTGAATCGCTGGATGTCGTATATCTTGATCCAGGCTGGGAATATGTATTAAATGGGAAAACACTGGGGACGACTGACATGGAAAAGGACTTAGGAGTTTTAGTTAACAGTAAATTTACCTGTAGCGACCAGTGTCAGGCGGCTGCTGCTAAGGCAAATAAAATCATGGGGTGCATCAAAAGGGGCATAGATGCCCACGACAAGGAAATAATTCTACCACTGTACAAGTCACTAGTCAGACCACACATGGAATACTGTGTACAGTACTGGGCACCAGTGTACAAGAAAGATATAGTGGAGCTGGAGAGGGTTCAAAGACGGGCAACCAGAGTAATAAGGGGAATGGGAGGACTACAGTACCCAGAAAGATTATCAGAATTAGGGTTATTTAGTTTGGAAAAAAGACGGCTTAGGGGGGACTTAATAACTATGTATAAATATATGAGGGTGCAGTACAGAGATCACTCCCTGGACCTATTTATACCCAGGACTGTATCTATAACAAGGGGACATCCTCTACGGCTGGAGGAAAGAAGGTTTCTACACCAGCACAGACAGGGGTTCTTTACAGTAAGAGCGGTGAGATTATGGAACTCTCTGCCAGAGGAAGTGGTAATAGTAAACTCAATAAAAGAGTTCAAAAGGAGCCTGGACGTGTTTCTTGAAAGCAATAATATTACCAGTTATAGATATTAGATTAATAGGGACAGAACTAGACTTGCGCATTCGTCTTCGGGCGAACATGAAAACGAGCACGAAGAGGCCGTTTTTTTGTTCGTTCCGAAGACACGCCGAAGAGAATACAGTGCCGGCAAAACGTAGGAGAAGACGAAGACTCACAACCACGAAGAATCTTCGTTTTTGCCGCGCAGCCGCCAAAATTTCAAACAGGAGTGAGCTGATCTCGTCTGTCCAATCAGCTCACTCTTGTGACGTCACGCTAAGGGTCTCGTCCAATGCCTGTGCTGCTGTTTTTTGAATTCTGAAGGCGCCTTTATAAGACCAGAGCTTGCCTGAGAGATCCATTCATTTTTCGCTGTGACTGCTTTGGCAACACTGCTGTGCTGCATCCGAGCGTTACAGAGAGAGATTGTTCTGTTCTGTGTGAGACTGGTAAGCCTTAGCCTGCCATTTCTCACAGTGTACTTCATCCTCACTTCAGTGCTACTTAATATAATTAATAATAATAATTTGATTAATTTAATTTTTTTTATTTAATTTGTCATCAACTGTAGTGTAAGTGCTGTTGAGTTGACAGTGCACCCAGTGCCTCAGTGGCACTGGGGTGCCCTTGCCCTGGGCTGGCACTAGTGCCTATTGCCTGTCCTGCTTAAATAAATTAAATAGAATTTATAAATAATAATTTAATAGAATCTATAATTTAATAGTTCATTATTATATATATATATATTTGTCAGTCATATATATATATATATTCTATAGTATACTAGTGTAGAGTGTACTGTAGACATTCATCTACTAGTGTCTAATTTAAAATCAGTAATATTAATTAATATAATTAATAATTGAATTCATTATAAAATTATATATATATTTGTCAATTATAGTTAGTAATAGTATACTAGTGTAGCGTGTACTGTAGACATTCAAGACATCTACTAGTGTCTAATCTAAAATCAGTAATATCAATAATTCTATAATTCTTTCTTGTCTTAATAGTTAATTAAATTAGCTATAAATAAAAGTAATAATATTAAATAATTACTACTAGCGTATAGTTCAGCTAATCTTATTAGTACTGGTGCTGCAGCTCTATAGTTTGTGCTTTGTTTTAGCAACAGCAAGAGACCAAGTCAATTTTTCTTAATTAATCTTTCATTTTATTTCATTTGTTTTGCGCACCTCAGTCCATCAGTGAAGTGAACTTGTTGGGCTAGTGAGTGCAGCCGCATAAGTGCTGTGTTTTTTTTTGATCAGCAAGCAGTGACGTTAACTGTTTTGCAAAGATTTTCTCATTTATTTTACATTTTATTTCAATTTTATTAAAAGTACCCTTAGTGTTTTGCTCACCTCAGTCCATCAGTGAAGTGAACTTGTTGGGCTAGTGAGTGCAGCCAGCAGTGAAGCTAACTGTTTTGCTGTGACATTTTATTTTATTTCTAATTCTTTTCAAGAAAAATTGACTGTGACGAGCTGTACTAAGCAAAGCTTCAAGCTACTAGCTGTAGTACTAAAATAATTCTAATCTTCTTTAATCTTAATCTATAATATATTATAAATAATATATAACAATATAAATTCTAATTCATAATCTATAATATAAGTAATTCTAATTCTAAATTCTAATTCATAATCTATATTCTTCTATCTATAATACATAATATATAAGTAAATTATTTCTAATCTATTAATATTATATAACTTAATATTAATTAATAAATCATATACTGAATCTGATTTAACCTCACTTTAGCTTAGTGGGTTTGAGAGCGTCTGCCTAGAGGTAGACTTATAGTAAGGAAATATAGCTTTAGGCTAGCATAGTAGTAGGCTAAGCTCTTAGGCCCGTGTAAATTCAAATTAAAAATAAAATACTGCTAGTTATTAAATAGTTAATCTTGAGTTAATAATTTAAATAACTTTAGCACTTTGGCAGATTGCACACAGCACAGTGCAGTAGTGCATAGTTTTACTTTTTAAGCAGTAGCACTGAAGAGAACTTCCTCTAATTTTTTGTCTTTAATTCGTTTTTCCTTTTTTTTTATTTTTATTTTTTTTTATAGTTTTTTAAACACTACACTACACTACACACACAACACAAAATTTGAAATGGATCCTCCTTTTGGGACTAAGGAGGGACAAGCTCCATCTACCACCGCCACCACCAGCACCACCACCAGCACCACCACCAGTTCTAAGATGCAGCCTTTGCGTCAGTCTAGTCGGCCAAGTAGGCCAAGCTCTCGCTTATCATTTGGGGAAGCATTGCTTGAAGGATCATCAAGTAAAGGAAAGGCACCAAAAGCAGGCAGTAGTAGTGCGGCTAGGCCCACAAGCTCTATGGTTTTTTACGGAAAGCCTAAAGCACCAGAAGCACGTTCAAAGTTAAAGGGTAGCACAAGTAGTACCAGCCCAGTGACTAAAAAGAAGTGCCTTTTGCCCCAAGCAGCATCTTCCCCATCCACCAGCAGCATGCAAGGTACCAAGCAGAGCCAAATTAGCAGCAAGACTCAGAGGGGTCCCAAACCAAAGCGATCTCATTCTGTCACGAACCGAGGACACAGATGGATAAGGAGCCCAGGTGCAGGGGATACAACATACAACAGACCTGGATCAAGAGTTGTATTGAATAAGGTGGTACATCAATAAATACAAAGAAAGTCACGCGACTTGGCAGGAAGCCCACTTGCGGGGCACACGGCAGATAAGCCCTCTTGCGGGGCACACGGCAGATAAGCCCTCTTGCGGGGCACACGGCAGATAAGCCCTCTTGCGGGGCACACGGCAGATAAGCCCTCTTGCGGGGCACACGGCAGATAAGCCCCCTTGCGGGGCACACGGCAGATAAGCCCTCTTGCGGGGCACACGGCAGATAAGCCCCCTTGCGGGGCACACGGCAGATAAGCCCTCTTGCGGGGCACACGGCTGATAAGCCCTCTTGCGGGGCACACGGCAGATAAGCCCCCTTGCGGGGCACACGGCAGATAAGCCCCCTTGCGGGGCACACGGCAGATAAGCCCCCTTGCGGGGCACACGGCAGATAAGCCCCCTTGCGGGGCACACGGCAGATAAGCCCTCTTGCGGGCACACGGCAGATAAGCCCTCTTGCGGGCACACGGCAGATAAGCCCTCTTGCGGGCACACGGCAGACAAGCCCCCTTGCGGGGCACACGGCAGATAAGCCCACTTGCGGGGCACACGACTTGAAGCCCTCTTCCAGGGCACACGGCAGGTTGCCCACTTGCAGGGCACACGGCAGGTTGCCCACTTGCAGGGCACTCAACCAGGGGTAGTCCGCTAGTGGGCAGTCATCCTGGGAGTAACGATGCTGGGCACTCCAATTGGGAGTCCACTTAGTGGGGCTCTGGCCGCAACTCAGGAACATGGCAGGTTGCCCACTTGCAGGGCACACGGCAGGTTGCCCACTTGCAGGGTACTCTACTTAGGAGTCCACTTAGTGGGGCGCAGGCCGCAACTCAGGAACATGGCAGGTACTGGAGCAAGGCAGGTACTGGAGCAAGGCAGGTACTGGAGCAAGGCAGGTACTGGAGCAAGGCAGGAACTGGAGCAAGGCAGGAACTGGAGCAAGGCAGGAACTGGAGCAAGGCAGGTACTGGAGCAAGGCAGGTACTGGAGCAAGGCAGGTTCTGACAGGTTCTGAAACAAGGCAGGTACTCAGGTACAGGAGCAAGGCAGGTACTGGAGCAAGGCAGGTACTGGAGCAAGGCAGGTTCTGGAGCACGGCAGGTTCTGACAGGTTCTGAAACAAGGCAGGTACTGGAACAAGGCAGGAACTAAACAGGTAGTCCTTGAACAAGGCAGGTACAGGAACAAGGCAGGTACTGGAGCAAGGCAGGTTCTGACAGGTTCTGAAACAAGGCAGGAACTAAACAGGTAGTCCTTGAACAAGGCAGGTACAGGAACAAGGCAGGTACAGGAACAAATCCGGAACCAAACAGGTAGTCCTCCAACATTAATGTCAAGGCCCAGACTGCAGGGCTGGGCAGGTTTATCAAGGCTGACTTGATCAGGTAAGCCACTGCAGCTGGACCTGATAATTAGTCTAGGATGTCCTGATTGGCTAGGGCGGCCACTAGTGGCAGGAAACGAGAAATGAATAATGCAAAATATAAACAAGTCCGGTCAGCGCATGGGGAAACGTGACACATTCCTTTGTAGGGAAAACCACCACCACCACCACCCCCACCTCTACCGCCTCTACCACCACTAGTGCTGCGCCTACTGTTCCCACTGGTACCGCCACGCCATGTCCTCCTAGTACCTCTAGCAAGCCACCAAGTCCTTACAAAATTTTTGTAAAGACAGTTAGAGAGAGGGCTACACATAGTGGAACTCCACCTAGCGAGGTAGCAGAGGAGCCTGAGACTGAGAGGCCAAGTGCAGAGTCTATTCTTCCTGCTCGCACTACTACTAGTCACGAGTCTCAGGACGATATCAGTCTTAGCTCCAGCCTAGCAGGAATTCCATTCGATCTGGCTAATGAAGAGCTAGACTATGAGCCAGAGGAAGTAGAGGAGATGAGTGGTCAGGAATCAGATTCCTCAGGGAGCAGTGTCCAAATGACTAGTGCACAATTTTCCCCTGAGCCTCCACCTTCTCCGCTACGATCATCACCACCACCACCACCACCAGCAGCAGCAGCAAAACCTAGCAAATCTAAAGCAATTAGCAGTCCCACTATGGCCAGTACTGTTACCACCAGTCCCACCACCACTAGTTCTGCCTCTGTTCATCCACCCCGAGCAGTAGGAGCAGCACCCAAGGCACACTCCAAGGCTATGCGCGCCCCAATTTGGGAGCACTTTGAAAATGTTGAAGAAGGGCGCTATGGAAAGTGCAAACATTGTGGGAAGCTAATAAGCAGAGGGAAAGTGTCTGGCCATTTTACCAGTGCTAGCATGAAGCATCACCTCAGCACTCAACACAACGCTGTGCTATTGGGGAAAGATGCAGAGGGAAAACTTAGTGCAGGCAGCATAGCTGGTGGCCGTGGAAAAACCCCAACAGCTTCTTCTTCTGAGCCAATAGCAGCAGCAGCAGCAGCAACTAGTGCTGGCAGCCAGAGACCAAGGCAGGTTGGAGCACTGCATGTCCAGCCCACCCTGGAACAATTTGTGGCATTCCAATCCAAAAGGTCAATGCCCAAACAGCAGGCCAATAAAGTAACGCGACTGATTGGTCAGTTCATTGCTGTTGGAGGGGCATCCTTCTCTATGATCGAAGGGGAGCCTTTCAAACAATTGATGGCGGCTGTGGCTCCACAATATACAGTTCCGTCACGTTCCACTTTCAGCAGGAACATTGTCCCCTCATTGTATCGGTCCTGTGTTGCAGCAGTGAAAGAGGAGCTTTCCAAGGCTGCTGGTCAGTCTGTTCATTTCACTACAGATTTGTGGAGTGCACCTAGCGGCCAGCATGCCTTTCTTTCTTTGACAGCACACTGGTGGCAGCCCGGTGTGTCTAAGGAAGCTGCTGCAGCAGGCTACCGATCTTTCCTTCTCCATGCAGAAGTGATGGATGAAAAGCACACTTCCCAAAACATTCTGCATGCGATGAGGAAAATGTTTAGCCTTTGGGTGGGAGCAGAGGCGGGCACCAATGTTGAAGTTGGTTTTGTGGTAACTGACGGAGGTGCCAATATGGTGAAAGCGCTGCGAGATGGTCATATTGTTGGTGTGCGCTGTGCAGCCCACATCATCCATCTTGTAGTGAAGGCAGCAATGTCAGAAGGAACTAATGTGGCAGCAGTAGTTCTGTCCCGCTGCAGAAAGATCGCTGGGCACTTTCACCATAGTGTTAAGGCTAGCCAACTTTTGAGGGAAGAGCAAGAGAGGTCAGGTCTTCCCGTACACTGCCTACGTCAGGATGTCAGTACACGGTGGAACTCCACGTTAGACATGCTCGAGAGGATTTTGGAGCAGCAGAGGGCAATCCATAATCTTGCCTCAGAGCACAATATTGGGATTACCTCTCCATTGAATAGGGAGGATTGGACAGTGATCGCCCAGCTAGTGGCAGTCCTTAAACCATTCAGGGATGCCACAGAAAATTTAAGCTCAAACACTGCCAGTCTGGCCCAGGTAATCCCAGTGTTCTCCCATCTAGGCAGCAAGATGGATGTGTTCCTTGGAAACCGTGAGGCTGTTCAAGGTGGCACTCTACATCCTGACATAGCAGCCATAGTCAGGAAGCTGAAGGATCTGCTAAAAGTACACCTTCGCAAACGAATGGAAGAGAGTCCCGAAATGATGCTAGCGTGCCTTTGCGATCCAAGAATTAAGGGAAAGCTAGCTTTGAAATTTAATGTTCTCAGTAGCTACCGGGAGCAATTGGTCAACAAGGTGCGTGACTGGCAGCGTAAAATGGGAATGCTGTCCGAGGAGGGAGAGGTGCAGGAGGAGGAAGAGATGATGTGGTCTGCTACTCCTAGCAGCAGCATCAGCAGCAGTGCCACAAGCAGCACAACACAGCTGAGTGGAGCAGCTGCGTTTTGGGAAGAGGCACTTGGGAGTATAGTTGGACCATCTGACAGAGCTAGCAGCAGAAAGGAGAGTAGTGCTGCTGAAATGGTCAAACTTTACCTCTGTGAAGTTCCTTCTGCGCCTAATGTTGATCCTCTTAGCTACTGGGATGAAAATAAGAGTGTGTGGCCTGCACTCTCATGGGTTGCGCAGCAGCTACTATCATGTCCGCCAACCACTGTTCAAAGTAAGCGCGTGTTTTCTATGACTGGAAACATACTGAGTCCACAGCGCTCACGCATGGCACCTCATCTGATGGAGCAGATTGCCTTCCTTAAATTCAATCTGCCCAAGTTGGGTTACCCAGCTCTTAGCTTGGAAAGTTAATTTTTTTTATCTGTAATGTTTAAGGTAGTTTCTCCCCCTGGTTGCACGTGTTTGCGGTGTGGCAACGTCTGCTACCTCCGCCGGTGTAGCCAATTTACGCTAGGGCCTAGTGTCTGAGTTCTGGAAGTCCGCTCCCAAACGCCATGGACTGACAGACTTTCATGCTTTGCCCTGGGGTGAAACAGGTGAGCGGGTCGTCAATTGCCCACTCATTCACCTTTTTCCTTTTCCAACGGTGCTGCTGGTGGTGGTGCCAGCATCTTTTGCCAGTTCGCTTCCTGGCTGAAATCATGCCTCAAATGTCCCTAATGGAGAGGGTAGTTTCTCCCCCTGGTTGCACTTGCTGCGGTGTGGCAATGCCTGCTACCTCCGCCGGTGTAGCCAATTTACGCTAGGGCCTAGTGTCTGAGTTCTGGAAGTCTGCTCCCAAACGCCAAGGACTGACAGTCTTTGGATGCTTTGCCCTGGGGTGAAACAGGTGAGCGGGTCGTCAATTGCCCACTCATTCGCCTTTTCCAATGCTGCTGCTGCTGCTGCTGCTGCTGGTGGTGCCAGCGTCTCTTCTCTGCCAGTTCGCTTTCTGGCTAGTGTCATGCCTTAAATGTCCCTAATGGAAAGGGTAGTTTCTCCCCCCCTGGTTGCACTTGCTGCGGTGTGGCAACGCCTGCTACCTCCGCCAATGTAGCCAGCTTACGCTAGGGCGTTGTGTCTGAGTTCTGGAAGTCCGCTCCCAAACGCCAAGGACTGACAGTTTTTGGATGCTTTGCCCTGGGGTGAAACAGGTGAGCGGGTCGTCAATTGCCCACTCATTCGCCTTTTCCAATGCTGCTGCTGCTGCTGCTGCTGGTGGTGGTGCCAGCGTCTCTTCTCTGCCAGTTCGCTTCCTGGCTAGTGTCATGCCTTAAATGTCCCTAATGGAGAGGGTAGTTTCTCCCCCCCTGGTTGCACTTGCTGCGGTGTGGCAACGCCTGCTACCTCCGCCAATGTAGCCAGCTTACGCTAGGGCCTAGTGTATGAGCTCTGGAAGTCTGCTGCCAAACGTCTAGGACTGACAGTGTTTGGGTGCTTTGCCCTGGGGTGAAACAGGTGAGTGGGTCGCCAATTGCCCACTCATTCGCCTTTCCCAATTCTGCTGCTGCTGCTGGTGGTGGTGCCAGCGTCTCTTCGATGCCAGTTCGCTTCCTGGCTAGTGTCATGCCTCAAATGTCCCTAATGGTAAGGGCAGTTTCTCCCCCCTGGCTGCCTCTGTCTGCGGTGTGGCAATGCCTGCTACCTCCGCCGGAGTGGCCAGCTTACGCTAGGGCCTTGTGTCTGAGCTCTGGAAGTCCGCTGCCAAACGTCTAGGACTGACAGTGTTTGGGTGCTTTGCCCTGGGGTGAAACAGGTGAGTGGGTCGCCAATTGCCCACTCATTCGCCTTTCCCATTTTTCAATGCTGCTGCTGGTGGTGGTGGTGCCAGCATCTCTTCTCTGCCAGTTCGCTTCCTGGCTAGAGTCATGCCCAAAATGTCCCTAGTGGTAAGGGCAGTTTCTCCCCTCTGGCTGCGTCTGTTTGCGGTGTGGCAACGCCTGCTACCTCCGCCGGAGTGGCCAGCTTACGCTAGGGCCTTGTGTCTGAGCTCTGGAAGTCCGCTGCCAAACGTCTAGGACTGACAGTGTTTGGGTGCTTTGCCCTGGGGTGAAACAGGTGAGTGGGTCGCCAATTGCCCACTCATTCGCCTTTCCCAATTCTGCTGCTGCTGCTGGTGGTGGTGCCAGCGTCTCTTCGATGCAAGTTCGCTTCCTGGCTAGTGTCATGCCTCAAATGTCCCTAATGGTAAGGGCAGTTTCTCCCCCCTGGCTGCGTCTGTTTGCGGTGTGGCAACGCCTGCTACCTCCGCCGGAGTGGCCAGCTTACGCTAGGGCCTAGTGTCTGAGCTCTGGAAGTCTGCTGCCAAACGTCTAGGACTGACAGTGTTTGGGTGCTTTGCCCTGGGGTGAAACAGGTGAGTGGGTCGCCAATTGCCCACTCATTCGCCTTTCCCATTTCCTTTTCCATTTCCATTTCATTATTTTCCTTCTGATACACAACCAACCAAACATAACACACACAATAACACAAATAACACAGTGACATAACACATAACACACATAACACATATAACACAGTGACAAGTGACAACACACATAACACACATAACACATACACGTACAATGCAAAAATCACAAGGACCTTTCCTCTTGTTATTTGTCCTGGCCTTCATTTCTACACTCACTAGCATTAACGCTATAACTCACACTTCATACTATAACATTTTTCCATCCACATACCTGCCAACAGACCCAACTTTTTCAGGGACAGTCCTGCTTTTTTCCAGTCCTGTCCCATCTAATTTAGCTAAACTAGGTATGCAAATACACGTTGGTAGTTATAGCTCGGTAGGTAGCACTAGTATAAACATTAAATAAATATAATAAAGTACTAAATAATAAATCTAACTTTAAAATACATTTAAATAAACCCCTAATTTTTTTTTAAAACCCATTAAAATTAAATTATTATTTAGACATAATACATCTTTAACCAAAGCAGTGCACTGCTACTAATCTTAAACATAACCGTACATTAACCCTAAGCTATTTTTTAGTTCTTGTCCAACATTTTTCCATCCGCATACCTGCCAACACACCCAAGATTTTGGTGGACAGTCCTGCTTTTTTCCAGTCCTGTCCAGTAAAAGTTGGGTTGTTGCAAAGTATGCCATTGTAAATAGGTAGCAAATGTTAGGCATGTATTACAAGTGGTCCAAAATCAATTTAAAAATGTAAAATAATCCCTATTCTTTTATTAAACATCTATGGATGTGTGATTGTGTATGATAAACGGAGGCCAAGTTCCTTGGAGCATTTGTCTCTAGGTCATTTTGTGTACAGTACACCTCAGTACGTGTGTGCAACTCTATTGGTCGTTTCGGCAGGGGGCTGGCCTGCCATCAACGAATGAAGTGCGTTCTGCAATTCACTAGTTGATGCCAGACCAGCCCCCTGCCGAAACGACCAATAGAGTTGCACACACGTTCCTTCACGGCAGCTGCTGCTGCTCCGATGTGTTGTTAACCCCGTATTAACCCCTGCAAGGCAACCGGGAAGGAAACGAAGATTAAACGAGCACGAAGAATGTCCGCGAATATTCGCCCGAAGAGAAGACAGGAACGGGCGAATATTCGCGGAATCCGAAGGTTTTTTCCCCCCCGAAGACGAGCACGAAGACGAACACGAAGAGCCCCCTGGTGCCCAAGTCTAGACAGAACGTTGATCCAGGGATTTATTCTGATTGCCATATTTGGAGTCGGGAAGGAATATTCCCCCTGGTATGGGGCAATTGGCATCTGCTTCATAAGGGTTTTTTGCCTTCCTCTGGATCAACACAGTAAGGACACAATATGTATATAGGTTGAACTTGATGGACTTTGGTCTTTTTTCAACCTTATGAACTATGTTACTATGTTACTATGTACATAATAAATGAGAAACCATTTTTGGCCTTGTGCCACATACCCAGTGAACGCCCCAACCAACCTGTGCTGCCAATCAGCCAGCTAATGCTATACATATGATGGGGGTCACATCTCCCATCATGCTCAGCCACACAACAGCGTCTTTAATACAGGAATGAATGGTGTTTCCTACACTGAGCTCAGCTAAGTTAAGGCTCTGCCAGTATTAACAGAAATAAAGGGGTGAATAGGTTTACTCATTAAGGTCAATGCCAGCACTTACTAAGAGTTCAAAAGTAAAACTCAGAAACATAGAATTTGACTGTGGAGAAGAAGCATTCGGCCATCTAGGCTGCCCATTTTTCCTGATGTAATGATTCAGGCCTTAATCAGCCCTCGGTCTTGTTGATTCTGGATCGTTTTATGCCGGTCCCATGCATGTTTCAAAGAATAGTTTGATAAAAACAATTTTAAATGGAGTTAACAACCATCATAAAAAGAACCAATCAAAACAGACAGGACTCTATATCAGTCCCAACATCCAGCAACTCCCCCTCTTTCTTTGCTGCTTGACCTCCAGGTGAGCAATTTCCAATTACAGTCCTTATCTTACTTTTAAGATATTTATTGTTATTTTACTCGTATATATATTATTCTTCTGGGTTAGGCCTTTTCCTTTGGTCCTTTTCTATTCCTACCGTTTAATTTTCTGTTTAGCCTTTTTATTTCATTATTCTGGTGCTGTTTTTCTTGGCTAGGCCTTTTACCCGTATTTTATTTTCTTTATTTATTATCGTTTTCACTATTTTTTATTACTTTCAGCGTTTTTCGTTGGCTGCCGCGGTTTTGTTCTCTGCCGCATTGCTCTCTGCGGCGGCTGCAGAGAGCCGCGGTGGTTTCGCGCGCTTTTTATTCTTTGCTACGTACCTCGCGGCTCTCCGCTTTGCTGTGTCACAAGAAGGAAAAACCGCCGCGCGTCTTTTCTATTACGGTGCGGTGCAGTGCACCGCCCGTGAATAGATCTCGGCTGGGTGACAGCTCGCGGAGAGGTCAGTTTGATTTCTCCGCGAGCACGTCTCCTGCTCACGGTGCGGTGCCGTTTCACCGCCCTCGTGTAGCGGCCGCTTGTGTAACACGTTATTGCAGGGCCTGTAGGTCGGATTTCACGGCGGTTTTGTGCCGTTTCTGTTGTTTTCATGTGCTTGGATGTGTTATTTATGTTTTTAAATAAATTGTAAAACCCCTCATTATGTGAGGGTAACCCCATCTGTATATTTATTGAGGGTAGCCCCCTCTATATTGATTGGCCCTACCAGGGCCCCATGGTTGGTGGTTCCTGAGGGATTCCCTCTCCACCTTTATACTGCCTCTGCTTTCGTCTCGCGGTGAACCCCTGAGCCATTATATGGTGTGGCTGCCTTGTGGGCGAACCCCACTCTTCCCTATTTGTTCCATCACTGCCGCTCTATCTCACTAAATCCCTTACTTTGTGTTTTCCAGAATACAACCCCTGGAAACATGGCAGGTGATTTTGAGACACCACTACCGGCGGCCCTTCAAGCTTGGCTTCGTTCAGCCCTGACTGCGGCTCTACCAACTTCCTTAGCAGAGACACAATCAGCCCGTCAGACACAGACTGTGAGTTTGACAGATTGAGTCTCCGTTTTTTTATTTTGGCCGGGATCCGTCTCCTGACCGCCCTAAAGCTTCCACCTCAGGTTGCCCGCTCTTCGACCCACGGGCTCTACGTCATCCACGTTCGGCCGAGTGGACTCCGTCCGCCCATATTGCGGAATTTATGCGTTTCTGGCTTAGACGCCCCTTGGATAAGGAGGTTCGCCAGCGTTTACGGTCTGAATGCCCAAGACCCACTTTGCCTGAGAAGGTGTCGAACACCCCAGAGTTCGACCAGTCGTTCATAACATTCCTCTCTGGCACTGGATGCGACCCCAGAAAGGGCATCGAGCAAGGCTTACGGGCGGCGCAGGATAAATTGTTGGACTCTACCGGCCCAATGGCTCAAGTCTTCCAGATGGCCGACGAGGCCTTGACAGCGGGCACCCCTCTAGATGCCCACCTGGTCCGTGAATGGATCCAGAGAGCGTTCTGCCTCATCGGAAATGCTAATTGTGCCATCTCTGCGGAACGGCGGAAAGCCGCTCTCTTCAAATTGGATGCGAAACTCGCTGACCTGGCTCCAAAGGAACTGGGCCCCGAAGCAAATGGTCTTCTCTTCGGGGAAAAGTTTATGAAGAATCTCAGCCAGCATGTGAGTGTCTTCACTTCGCTGAACAAGGCTCGCTCCTCCATGAAACGGGTATTCCGTCAAGGAGACCATTTTTCCTACAGGGCTGGTCGGCAGAGGGGTCGTGCCACCAGCAGAGTTGCCTTCGGCTCCAGGCCCCAGTTTCCTCACGCCTCCACGACCTACCGGTCTCAAGACCGCACCCCATTTTCCCGCGGTTCCTTCAGAGGCAGAGGTTCCTCCACCTACCGAGGAAAGACTTCGGCAGGTAAGAGTTTGTACGCCTTTTCCCCTTATTCCGGTAGCGGGCAGGCTAGCACATTTTTCCCGCGCATGGGCGGCGCTCACATCAGACCCTTGGGTTCTAGAGACAGTAGCAGGGTTTCGCTTAGAGTTTGTTTCTCCTCCTTGTCAGGTCGCCCTTCCCTTTTCCCCGCACTTGCCGTGCAGCTCCAGAGACCTTATCCATGCGGAGCTGGCCTCCCTGGCCGCGAAGGGAGCTATAGAGCGGGCCCTCGGCCCTCCTTGTTTCATCAGCAATATCTTTCTGGTGACAAAGATGTCCGGGGAGTTCCGCCCCGTTATAAATCTCCGTTCCCTGAACACTCTGGTAGTTTACCAGAGATGGAGGGTATCTATCTTTTGCGTGATCTACTCCGCGAGAACGATTGGTTCACGCGGTTGGATTTAAAAGACGCTTATCTGACGGTTCCGGTCCACTCGGAACACAGGAGGTATCTCCAGTTTCGTTGGAAGGACCTTCTCTGGCAATTTACCTGTCTCCCGTTCGGCCTCAGCTCAGCTCCGTGGTGCTTCACGAAGCTTCTGAAGCCGTCATGGAGTTCCTTCGTGCTCGTGGCGTTCGGTGCATCGTCTATCTGGACGATGTGCTCCTCATGGCTCCCGACAGAGACTCTCTCATTCGAGACACGATTCTTCGATCTCCATCTGTCTCCCTCAGGTCACTGGCGCGCGTCATAGGCCTTTTATCAGCCTCCATTCAGGCCATATTTCCCAGTCCCTTGCACTACCGGGCTCTTCAGAGGTTGAAGACTCGGCATCTTCGGACGTCGGGTTCCTACGACCTTTTCGTTCCCCTTTCCGACGAGGCGCGGCTGGAGCTTCGCTGGTGGCTCTCCCACATGGACGCCTGGAATGGCCGGGCCATTTTTGGCTCGGCTCCAGATCTCGTCCTACAGTCGGACGCCAGCCTGCGACACGGCGACGGGGGGGCTCTGGTCAGACGACGAACGCGGTCTCCACATAAATTGTTTAGAACTCATAGCGGGTTCTTTTGCCGTCCGCAGCTTTACCAAGGCTGTCACCCATTGTTCCCTTGTCCTCCGCATGGACAATGTGTCCGCGATTCGGTACATCAACCGGCTTGGGGGCACGAGGTCTCGACTCCTGACGGAGCTCACCAAAGAGCTCTATCAGTATTGTCTGGACAATCACCTGTCCATTCGGGAGGAGTAACTGCCAGGCAAAGACAATTTAGTGGCGGATTGGTTTTCGCGCCATTGGAGGGATGCCAGCCACTGGCGTCTTCTTCGGGGGGTGTTTCTGTCCCATGATCACTCCCGGGGTCCTTTTCACCTGGACCTCTTTGCCTCCAGGATGAACCGCCAGACGGAGGATTTCTTCAGCTGGCTTCCGGACCCTCTCTCCCTGGCGGCGGACGCCTTCCTCCAGACCTGGCCCCCTCTGGGCGCCTATGCATTTCCTCCATTCTCCATGATTCTGCGCACGCTCCACTACCTCTCCAGGCAGGGAGTTACGGTTCTCGTGATCACTCCGTTTTGGAGGACTCAGCCGTGGTTCCCGTTGCTGCTGGAGTTGTCCTGCGAGGACCCTCTTCTCCTCCCCTCCTCTCCGGACCTGATCCTGGACCCGGAGGGGAACCCTCATCCCCTGATTCTTCAGGACCACCTGGCACTAGTGGCTTGGCTGGTTTTAGGGGATCCTGGAATGTGCCGGGCCTATCGGCAGCGGCTAGGGAATTGCTTTGGGGCTCTTGGGCCCCTGGAACTCGGAAGTCCTATCTCCTGGCCTGGGGTGTGTGGTGTCGCTGGTGTTTGGAACACGATTTCGATCCCGTTACGGCTCCTGTAGTAGCTGTACTTAACTTTTTTGCGCACCTTTATTCCCAGGGTAAGTCTTACCGGTCCATTAATTTGTTCCGGTCGGCTATCTCTGCGGCCCACGTTCCCTTTGCTGGTCTAGGCGTCGGTAAGGATCCCTCTGTGTGTCGCCTCCTCCGGGGGATCCGTATTTCCCGTCCCCCTTCGACGCGCTATTCAGCCTTTTGGGATGTTGTCACGATCCCGGCCGACGTGCATCGCAAGGGTGCTCGCAGCGGCGCGCTCCCGTTCGGAGCGCGTCGCCTGAGTACCCGTTGCGACGGGATATCATACGGAGCGTGTCGCCCGAGTACCCGTGGCGTCATGGTCCCGTCCGGGACACGTCGCCCGGGTGCTCGTGGCGTCTCGCTCCGGTGAGGAGTGCTACTCCCGAGTACCCATGAGTAGCGGGTACTCGGTACTTACCCCTCCAGGACCGATGCCGCAACGGTGTGTCTTCATACGCGGCGGTTCACATGAAAGAACCGCCGCACAATGATAGACACCCACGGCATCATACACCACGCCCCCCTTCAGCTTCTAGTCTCCAATGGAGGAGACGGAACGTCCATTGGACGGCGTCACTGATGGGGGCGGGACTTAGAAGGGCGGCTGGTTTAAAAACTGAGCACTGATACCTGTTCAGTGCTCAGTTGTTCTTACAACTAGCTGTATGTCTACCTGTTGCCAAAACCTTCTCTGCCTGATACCCGGTGCCGACCTCTGCTTGCCTTGTGACCTTGTTGACCTCTCTGCTCCTGACCCGGATTGCCTGACCCTTCTCTGCCTGATACCCGGTGCCGACCTCTGCTTGCCTTATGACCTTGTTGACCTCTCTGCTACTGACCCGGATTGCCTGACCCTTCTCTGCCTGATACCCGGTGCCGACCTCTGCTTGCCCTATGACCTTGTTGACCTCTCTGCTACTGACCCGGATTGCCTGACCCTTCTCTGCCTGATACCCGGTGCCGACCTCTGCTTGCCTTGTGACCTTGTTGACCTCTCTGCTCCTGACCCGGATTGCCTGACCCTTCTCTGCCTGATACCCGGTGCCGACCTCTGCTTGCCTTGTGACCGCGCTCTCCTGCATCCTGGTTTCCTCACCTGTACCAACGTAATAGATGTCTCGAGAGTTCTGGACTTTCTTGAGGCATGGCCGGATAATTCCCGCTTGTCTTTCCGTCAGCTTTCGGCTAAGACCGCTCTGTTGTTATGTCTGGTTTCCTTTCGTCGGGTTTCCGATGTCCGTGCATTTGACGTGGACTCCTTTTCCTTTTCGCCGGTCGGGGTTTCCGTCTCGCGTCGGACTAAGTCTAATTCGGTCTCTGTGTCGTACCCTTACTTCCCTGATAGACCTAGACTTTGCGTAGCTCAGTCTGTTAAGGCTTACCTTTGCGCGTCTCGGCCCTTCCGTAGCTCTTCCTCGGGTCCCCTCTTTATTTCCTATGTCCGTCCGTTTCGTCCTGTATCTGCTCCGACTTTGGCCAGGTGGATTAGATGGATCCTTGGCCTGGCTGGAGTTGAGCCTTCGTTTGGGGCTCATTCGGTTCGGGGTGCTGCCGCCTCGGCGGCTTTGTCACTCGGGAGTTCACTGTCCGATGTCCTTTCGGCTGCAGATTGGTCCCGGGAGTCTACTTTTCGCACCTTTTATTTTCGCCCTCAGCCGCATGCTTCCTGCGCTCTGTTGCGGCGTTAAAATTGCAAAATATGAAGCCTCCTGTCTTGCTGTAAAATTGGGGATTAATCTAGCCTTGGTGCAGTATTAATCTAAATTTTATTAAAGACAGGAGGCGAGTATTTTCCCCCCCTTTCTATGCCCTCCCTGTTTGGTTATGGGGGGAATGTCTCGAGTTGTCCCTGCTCCGTTGTGTTTTACAGTTTTGTTGGGGATGTCTATTTTGTGCCTGGTATTGTCACTTTGCTTCTCTTTTCCAGGCCGTTCTGCGACTCTTTGAGTATTCCGGATCCAAGGTCCTGTTTACCGGCGGGTTTCCTGTTGGTTCTGAAGTTTCTGTTCCTATCTCCGGTCGTTCGGTGGCTTGCCCTTCCTGTTCGGCGTCACCGCAAAGAAAGAGGAGGAGTTGCTGGATGTTGGGACTGATATAGAGTCCTGTCTGTTTTGATTGGTTCTGGAGGTTATTCAGTAAAGAAGGTTATGCAAAATACTCGCCTCCTGTCTTTAATAAAACTTAGATTAATACTGCACCAAGGCTAGATTAATCCCCAATTCTGTTACAAAGTATTAGCTCCAGAGGCACTCAGCTGATCATATTAAAATCTATCAGGCTGCCAAAACACATAATGGCCACAAAAAAACCAACTGATTAAAAGACTTAACTCAGCTCAGGAAAGTCCAATCGAATGGGCTTTCCCAGCCCTGGTCACAACAATCTAGAGATTAACACCTCTATGCTGAGATAGAGATACAAGAATACCTATTTTAAGGTGTTGTTCCACCTACGTTGCAGAATAAGACGTAAATGCAGAATTAGAACCATAATTCTATGTATTGTGAATGGCTCAAACTTTTACAAAAATATGTTTTATTTGTGTCATTTTTTTTCTCAGACTTTTTCAGAGAGTGCACATCATGTGACATAAAAGTAGGCACTGGCAGGTTTTTGCCACAGAAATTCAAACTCCTTATTAAAGGTTTCTGTTTTTTGCCTTCTTACATTTTTAAGTAATTAATGCTTCTTGAATGACCATACTTGGGAATCTGCCAGGCTGGGATACCCAGAGCTCCCCCTCTCCTTCTTCTGAAGGGGCTATATGGGGGATGGAGTAAGACGTTATAGCCCGAAACAGTCTTAAGTGGGCCGACAGTTGAACAGGAAGTGGGTGGGGAGTGGTTGTGGCTAAACATGGTTCCCCTGCCCATAAAAAAGGTGTATTCAAATACTATGTATGTAACTGGGTAAAATAAAAGTGAAAAAAGGTGCTTCTTGCGTGGGTACACTAAACGAGAGAAGAAAATTACAGCGAAACACGAGCGTCGCAAAAATGTTAAAACAGACTCGGTCATGAAGGGTACAAAAATAAAAAAAAAGCCTGGTCTTAAGGGGTTAATCCTGCCGTTTTTCTAAATGTAGCAATAAAAACAAAAGCCAAGAAAAAAATTTGGGCAGTTGATCTATCATTAGATAAGCTGGACAGCAACAACTGCCGGATCCCTGCTAATATGCTGGTAATAGATTTGGTGCCAAAGTAAAGTGCTTCCTAACTGGCTAATTATTATTATTACCTTTTATTTACTAAGTTACGCAACAATGTACAATTCAATTGGGGCAGTTGACACATTTAATAACACAAATACATTAATGCATACAGACACATCAGGAGTTAAGAATCTTGCTGTGAGCTTGCCATCTAGCCTTATGGTAGTTTATACAAAGTTCATGGCAGGAATGGTGGGCTTATGAGGGCCCCGCTCGTGAGCTTACAGTCTACCGGAAAAGCATAGGTATGTGAAACAAATGTAGGGGTGAAGCTCTCTTGTAGCAATAATTAGGGCTAAGTGGTTTCAGAATGCAAAAAAAGGATAAATACAATGAACAGAAGGGTGGGCTAGTACGTGGCTTCAGATGGTGGTCTGCAGAAGGCTTGATCCTCAACAGGAGAGGAAAAAAGAGAGATAAATAAGAGAAAATTGTTTTAGGTTACAAAAAGGGGCGGGGTTATATATAAAAGGGCTATAGGAGGCCAGAGGGGAGGGGTTTAACATTAAGGAATGTACTTTCCAAGGTAAACAAAATTTGGCTAAAAAAGAAACAAGGTTCCTAAAATACATATTTTTTTACATATACAGATAACAACATGCATAATAATACAAAATATGAATTTGTAAATTCATATTGCTTGCTAATCTGGCATAGCTTTTAATTCCTGCGAGGGCCTCAGAGGGTGATCTGCAGTGTCCTTGGGGATGTTTCACAAAAGAAAGAAACATAACTCTCTCTTTTCCAACAGAAATAATATGAAATTCTTTTTTTTTTTTTAAATCATACAAACCCTAATATATTTATATAAATATCTTTATTTTTAAAAGAAAAAAGTGAGAGATGGGCAACCCCTATTATCAGTAGCTAAAAAGGGGATAGCATACCTTGTATTTTATCTATAGATTGTGTTTCTGTATTATATATATATATATACATATGTGACATATGTGGCATATGTTGTGTACTGCCATCTAAACGGGATTTTTGTGCAATCAACATGCATTTAAAAGAAGAATTACACCTCAGGACGAATATGGCAAAATGGCAACAATCTCCAAGATTTAAGGAACAATATACCAAGAGAGAAAAGAGGGATTAAAATGATAAACTGGTTTTGACCAACCCTATATATATATATATATATATATATATATATATATATATATATATATATATATATATTGTAAATGTCTGTATGTATGTGGAAGCATAAAACATGGGCTATTGTTCTTAATCACTGTGATGTCACAATCCTATGTCATCGTGGTCACCACATAAACTGGGTATTTCTGAACTGGAATGTCATTTGATGCTCCTGCTCTTAGAGATTTGGATTCAAAGCATTTTGAGAAAGCAATAGGTAACAGCAAAATGAGGATATTTGATCTTCTTCCAACTGATGTGGAAATGGTGGATGTTGACTATTATTTAGGCAACAGGAGAGCACTGAAACAACTCCGGGATGGAGAAGATGATGGCTTTGCTGTAACTAAAAAAAGAAAGATTGAAATCTTTGAGGATAGCAGAAAAGCTATAAAGCGGCAGTTGGAAGGTGAAGAGGATGAGATTTTGACACCAAAAGGGAAAAAGGGGAAATATTTTGGAGAAGGCACGACTCCTGTGAAGCGGTCCAGGGATGGAGAAGATGGGGACACCTTTACCCCAAAGTGGAGGAGAGTGTGGTAGCTACAACACCTAGCTTTAGTTATGTGATGTTGAATAAAATGTTTGACTTAATTTTGCTCTCTTCTGTGAATGTGATATTTCATATATGTGTAGTTAATATGGGTTTACAAGGGATCGGCCCTGTCAAACTAACCTGATCAGCTTTTATGAGGAGGTGAGCTCAAGACTGGATCGGGGTGAATCGCTGGATGTTGTATATCTTGATCCAGGCTGGGAATATGTATTAAATGGGAAAACACTGGGGACGACTGACATGGAAAAGGACTTAGGAGTTTTAGTTAACAGTAAATTTACCTGTAGCGACCAGTGTCAGGCAGCTGCTGCTAAGGCAAATAAAATCATGGGGTGCATCAAAAGGGGCATAGATGCCCACGACAAGGAAATAATTCTACCACTGTACAAGTCACTAGTCAGACCACACATGGAATACTGTGTACAGTACTGGGCACCAGTGTACAAGAAAGATATAGTGGAGCTGGAGAGGGTTCAAAGACGGGCAACCAGAGTAATAAGGGGAATGGGAGGACTACAGTACCCAGAAAGATTATCAGAATTAGGGTTATTTAGTTTGGAAAAAAGACGGCTCAGGGGGGACTTAATAACTATGTATAAATATATGAGGGTGCAGTACAGAGATCACTCCCAGGACCTATTTATACCCAGGACTGTATCTATAACAAGGGGACATCCTCTACGGCTGGAGGAAAGAAGGTTTCTACACCAGCACAGACAGGGGTTCTTTACAGTAAGAGCGGTGAGATTATGGAACTCTCTGCCAGAGGAAGTGGTAATAGTAAACTCAATAAAAGAGTTCAAAAGGAGCCTGGACGTGTTTCTTGAAAGCAATAATATTACCAGTTATAGATATTAGATTAATAGGGACAGAACGTTGATCCAGGGATTTATTCTGATTGCCATATTTGGAGTCGGGAAGGAATATTCCCCCTGGTATGGGGCAATTGGCATCTGCTTCATAAGGGTTTTTTGCCTTCCTCTGGATCAACACAGTAAGGACACAATATGTATATAGGTTGAACTTGATGGACTTTGGTCTTTTTTCAACCTTATGAACTATGTTACTATGTTACTATGTACATAATAAATGAGAAACCATTTTTGGCCTTGTGCCACATACCCAGTGAACGCCCCAACCAACCTGTGCTGCCAATCAGCCAGCTAATGCTATACATATGATGGGGGTCACATTTCCCATCATGCTCAGCCACACAACAGCGTCTTTAATACAGGAATGAATGGTGTTTCCTACACTGAGCTCAGCTAAGTTAAGGCTCTGCCAGTATTAACAGAAATAAAGGGGTGAATAGGTTTACTCATTAAGGTCAATGCCAGCACTTACTAAGAGTTCAAAAGTAAAACTCAGAAACATAGAATTTGACTGTGGAGAAGAAGCATTCGGCCATCTAGGCTGCCCATTTTTCCTGATGTAATGATTCAGGCCTTAATCAGCCCTCGGTCTTGTTGATTCTGGATAGTTTTATGCCGGTCCCATGCATGTTTCAAAGAATAGTTTGATAAAAACAATTCTGTTACAAAGTATTAGCTCCAGAGGAACTCAGCTGATCGTATTAAAATCTATCAGGCTGCCAAAACACATAATGGCCACAAAAAAACCAACTGATTAAAAGACTTAACTCAGCTCAGGAAAGACCAATCGAATGGGCTTTCCCAGCCCTGGTCACAACAATCTAGAGATTAACACCTCTATGCTGAGATAGAGATACAAGAATACCTATTTTAAGGTGTTGTTCCACCTACTTTGCAGAATAAGACGTAAATGCAGAATTAGAACCATAATTCTATGTATTGTGAATGGCTCAAACTTTTACAAAAATATGTTTTATTTGTGTCATTTTTTTTCTCAGACTTTTTCAGAGAATGCACATCATGTGACATAAAAGTAGGCACTGGCAGGTTTTTGCCACAGAAATTCAAACTCCTTATTAAAGGTTTCTGTTTTTTGCCTTCTTACATTTTTAAGTAATTAATGCTTCTTGAATGACCATACTTGGGAATCTGCCAGAATGGGATACCCAGAGCTCCCCCTCTTCTTCTTCTGAAGGGGCTATATGGGGGATGGAGTAAGACGTTATAGCCCGAAACAGTCTTAAGTGGGCCGACAGTTGAACAGGAAGTGGGTGGGGAGTGGTTGTGGCTAAACATGGTTCCCCTGCCCATAAAAAAGGTGTATTCAAATACTATGTATGTAACTGGGTAAAATAAAAGTGAAAAAAGGTGCTTCTTGCGTGGGTACACTAAACGAGAGAAGAAAATTACAGCTAAACACGAGCGTCGCAAAAATGTTAAAACAGACTCGGTCATGAAGGGTACAAAAATAAAAAAAAGCCTGGTTTTAAGGGGTTAATCCTGCCGTTTTTCTAAATGTAGCAATAAAAACAAAAGCCAAGAAAAAAATTTGGGCAGTTGATCTATCATTAGATAAGCTGGACAGCAACAACTGCCGGATCCCTGCTAATATGCTGGTAATAGATTTGGTGCCAAAGTAAAGTGCTTCCTAACTGGCTAATTATTATTATTACCTTTTATTTACTAAGTTACTCAACAATGTACAATTCAATTGGGGCAGTTGACACATTTAATAACACAAATACATTAATGCATACAGACACATCAGGAGTTAAGAATCTTGCTGTGAGCTTGCCATCTAGCCTTATGGTAGTTTATACAAAGTTCATGGCAGGAATGGTGGGCTTATGAGGGCCCCGCTCGTGAGCTTACAGTCTACCGGAAAAGCATAGGTATGTGAAACAAATGTAGGGGTGAAGCTCTCTTGTAGCAATAATTAGGGCTAAGTGGTTTCAGAATGCAAAAAAAGGATAAATACAATGAACAGAAGGGTGGGCTAGTACGTGGCTTCAGATGGTGGTCTGCAGAAGGCTTGATCCTCAACAGGAGAGGAAAAAAGAGAGATAAATAAGAGAAAATTGTTTTAGGTTACAAAAAGGGGCGGGGTTATATATAAAAGGGCTATAGGAGGCCAGAGGGGAGGGGTTTAACATTAAGGAATGTACTTTCCAAGGTAAACAAAATTTGGCTAAAAAAGAAACAAGGTTCCTAAAATACATATTTTTTTACATATACAGATAACAACATGCATAATAATACAAAATATGAATTTGTAAATTCATATTGCTTGCTAATCTGGCATAGCTTTTAATTCCTGCGAGGGCCTCAGAGGGTGATCTGCAGTGTCCTTGGGGATGTTTCACAAAAGAAAGAAACATAACTCTCTCTTTTCCAACACAAATAATATGAAATTCTTTTTTTTTTTAAATCATACAAACCCTAATATATTTATATAAATATCTTTATTTTTCAAAGAAAAAAGTGAGAGATGGGCAACCCCTATTATCAGCAGCTAAAAAGGGGATAGCATACCTTGTATTTTATCTATAGATTGTGTTTCTGTATTATATATATATATATATATATACATATGTGACATATGTGGCATATGTTGTGTACTGCCATCTAAACGGGATTTTTGTGCAATCTACATGCATTTAAAAGAAGAATTACAGCTGAGGACGAATATGGCAAAATGGCAACAATCTCCAAGATTTAAGGAACAATATACCAAGAGAGAAAAGAGGGATTAAAATGATAAACTGGTTTTGACCAACCTAATATATATATATATATATATATATATATATATATATATATTGTAAATGTCTGTATGTATGTGGAAGCATAAAACATGGGCTATTGTTCTTAATCACTGTGATGTCACAATCCTATGTCATCGTGGTCACCACATAAACTGGGTATTTCTCAACTGGAATGTCATTTGATGCTCCTGCTCTTAGAGATTTGGATTCAAAGCATTTTGAGAAAGGAATAGGTAACAGCAAAATGAGGATATTTGATCTTCTTCCAACTGATGTGGAAATGGTGGATGTTGACTATTATTTAGGCAACAGGAGAGCACTGAAACAACTCCGGGATGGAGAAGATGATGGCTTTGCTGTAACTAAAAAAAGAAAGATTGAAATCTTTGAGGATAGCAGAAAAGCTATAAAGCGGCAGTTGGAAGGTGAAGAGGATGAGACTTTGACACCAAAAGGGAAAAAGGGGAAATATTTTGGAGAAGGCACGACTCCTGTGAAGCGGTCCAGGGATGGAGAAGATGGGGACACCTTTACCCCAAAGTGGAGGAGAGTGTGGTAGCTACAACACCTAGCTTTAGTTATGTGATGTTGAATAAAATGTTTGACTTAATTTTGCTCTCTTCTGTGAATGTGATATTTCATATATGTGTAGTTAATATGGGTTTACAAGGGATCGGCCCTGTCAAACTAACCTGATCAGCTTTTATGAGGAGGTGAGCTCAAGACTGGATCGGGGTGAATGGCTGGATGTCGTATATCTTGATCCAGGCTGGGAATATGTATTAAATGGGAAAACACTGGGGACGACTGACATGGAAAAGGACTTAGGAGTTTTAGTTAACAGTAAATTTACCTGTAGCGACCAGTGTCAGGCAGCTGCTGCTAAGGCAAATAAAATCATGGGGTGCATCAAAAGGGGCATAGATGCCCACGACAAGGAAATAATTCTACCACTGTACAAGTCACTAGTCAGACCACACATGGAATACTGTGTACAGTACTGGGCACCAGTGTACAAGAAAGATATAGTGGAGCTGGAGAGGGTTCAAAGACGGGCAACCAGAGTAATAAGGGGAATGGGAGGACTACAGTACCCAGAAAGATTATCAGAATTAGGGTTATTTAGTTTGGAAAAAAGACGGCTTAGGGGGGACTTAATAACTATGTATAAATATATGAGGGTGCAGTACAGAGATCACTCCCAGGACCTATTTATACCCAGGACTGTATCTATAACAAGGGGACATCCTCTACGGCTGGAGGAAAGAAGGTTTCTACACCAGCACAGACAGGGGTTCTTTACAGTAAGAGCGGTGAGATTATGGAACTCTCTGCCAGAGGAAGTGGTAATAGTAAACTCAATAAAAGAGTTCAAAAGGAGCCTGGACGTGTTTCTTGAAAGCAATAATATTACCAGTTATAGATATTAGATTAATAGGGACAGAACGTTGATCCAGGGATTTATTCTGATTGCCATATTTGGAGTCGGGAAGGAATATTCCCCCTGGTATGGGGCAATTGGCATCTGCTTCATAAGGGTTTTTTGCCTTCCTCTGGATCAACACAGTAAGGACACAATATGTATATAGGTTGAACTTGATGGACTTTGGTCTTTTTTCAACCTTATGAACTATGTTACTATGTTACTATGTACATAATAAATGAGAAACCATTTTTGGCCTTGTGCCACATACCCAGTGAACGCCCCAACCAACCTGTGCTGCCAATCAGCCAGCTAATGCTATACATATGATGGGGGTCACATCTCCCATCATGCTCAGCCACACAACAGCGTCTTTAATACAGGAATGAATGGTGTTTCCTACACTGAGCTCAGCTAAGTTAAGGCTCTGCCAGTATTAACAGAAATAAAGGGGTGAATAGGTTTACTCATTAAGGTCAATGCCAGCACTTACTAAGAGTTCAAAAGTAAAACTCAGAAACATAGAATTTGACTGTGGAGAAGAAGCATTCGGCCATCTAGGCTGCCCATTTTTCCTGATGTAATGATTCAGGCCTTAATCAGCCCTCGGTCTTGTTGATTCTGGATAGTTTTATGCCGGTCCCATGCATGTTTCAAAGAATAGTTTGATAAAAACAATTCTGTTACAAAGTATTAGCTCCAGAGGAACTCAGCTGATCGTATTAAAATCTATCAGGCTGCCAAAACACATAATGGCCACAAAAAAACCAACTGATTAAAAGACTTAACTCAGCTCAGGAAAGACCAATCGAATGGGCTTTCCCAGCCCTGGTCACAACAATCTAGAGATTAACACCTCTATGCTGAGATAGAGATACAAGAATACCTATTTTAAGGTGTTGTTCCACCTACTTTGCAGAATAAGACGTAAATGCAGAATTAGAACCATAATTCTATGTATTGTGAATGGCTCAAACTTTTACAAAAATATGTTTTATTTGTGTCATTTTTTTTCTCAGACTTTTTCAGAGAATGCACATCATGTGACATAAAAGTAGGCACTGGCAGGTTTTTGCCACAGAAATTCAAACTCCTTATTAAAGGTTTCTGTTTTTTGCCTTCTTACATTTTTAAGTAATTAATGCTTCTTGAATGACCATACTTGGGAATCTGCCAGAATGGGATACCCAGAGCTCCCCCTCTTCTTCTTCTGAAGGGGCTATATGGGGGATGGAGTAAGACGTTATAGCCCGAAACAGTCTTAAGTGGGCCGACAGTTGAACAGGAAGTGGGTGGGGAGTGGTTGTGGCTAAACATGGTTCCCCTGCCCATAAAAAAGGTGTATTCAAATACTATGTATGTAACTGGGTAAAATAAAAGTGAAAAAAGGTGCTTCTTGCGTGGGTACACTAAACGAGAGAAGAAAATTACAGCTAAACACGAGCGTCGCAAAAATGTTAAAACAGACTCGGTCATGAAGGGTACAAAAATAAAAAAAAGCCTGGTTTTAAGGGGTTAATCCTGCCGTTTTTCTAAATGTAGCAATAAAAACAAAAGCCAAGAAAAAAATTTGGGCAGTTGATCTATCATTAGATAAGCTGGACAGCAACAACTGCCGGATCCCTGCTAATATGCTGGTAATAGATTTGGTGCCAAAGTAAAGTGCTTCCTAACTGGCTAATTATTATTATTACCTTTTATTTACTAAGTTACTCAACAATGTACAATTCAATTGGGGCAGTTGACACATTTAATAACACAAATACATTAATGCATACAGACACATCAGGAGTTAAGAATCTTGCTGTGAGCTTGCCATCTAGCCTTATGGTAGTTTATACAAAGTTCATGGCAGGAATGGTGGGCTTATGAGGGCCCCGCTCGTGAGCTTACAGTCTACCGGAAAAGCATAGGTATGTGAAACAAATGTAGGGGTGAAGCTCTCTTGTAGCAATAATTAGGGCTAAGTGGTTTCAGAATGCAAAAAAAGGATAAATACAATGAACAGAAGGGTGGGCTAGTACGTGGCTTCAGATGGTGGTCTGCAGAAGGCTTGATCCTCAACAGGAGAGGAAAAAAGAGAGATAAATAAGAGAAAATTGTTTTAGGTTACAAAAAGGGGCGGGGTTATATATAAAAGGGCTATAGGAGGCCAGAGGGGAGGGGTTTAACATTAAGGAATGTACTTTCCAAGGTAAACAAAATTTGGCTAAAAAAGAAACAAGGTTCCTAAAATACATATTTTTTTACATATACAGATAACAACATGCATAATAATACAAAATATGAATTTGTAAATTCATATTGCTTGCTAATCTGGCATAGCTTTTAATTCCTGCGAGGGCCTCAGAGGGTGATCTGCAGTGTCCTTGGGGATGTTTCACAAAAGAAAGAAACATAACTCTCTCTTTTCCAACACAAATAATATGAAATTCTTTTTTTTTTTTAAATCATACAAACCCTAATATATTTATATAAATATCTTTATTTTTAAAAGAAAAAAGTGAGAGATGGGCAACCCCTATTATCAGCAGCTAAAAAGGGGATAGCATACCTTGTATTTTATCTATAGATTGTGTTTCTGTATTATATATATATATATATATATATACATATGTGACATATGTGGCATATGTTGTGTACTGCCATCTAAACGGGATTTTTGTGCAATCTACATGCATTTAAAAGAAGAATTACAGCTGAGGACGAATATGGCAAAATGGCAACAATCTCCAAGATTTAAGGAACAATATACCAAGAGAGAAAAGAGGGATTAAAATGATAAACTGGTTTTGACCAACCTAATATATATATATATATATATATATATATATATATATATATATATATATTGTAAATGTCTGTATGTATGTGGAAGCATAAAACATGGGCTATTGTTCTTAATCACTGTGATGTCACAATCCTATGTCATCGTGGTCACCACATAAACTGGGTATTTCTCAACTGGAATGTCATTTGATGCTCCTGCTCTTAGAGATTTGGATTCAAAGCATTTTGAGAAAGGAATAGGTAACAGCAAAATGAGGATATTTGATCTTCTTCCAACTGATGTGGAAATGGTGGATGTTGACTATTATTTAGGCAACAGGAGAGCACTGAAACAACTCCGGGATGGAGAAGATGATGGCTTTGCTGTAACTAAAAAAAGAAAGATTGAAATCTTTGAGGATAGCAGAAAAGCTATAAAGCGGCAGTTGGAAGGTGAAGAGGATGAGACTTTGACACCAAAAGGGAAAAAGGGGAAATATTTTGGAGAAGGCACGACTCCTGTGAAGCGGTCCAGGGATGGAGAAGATGGGGACACCTTTACCCCAAAGTGGAGGAGAGTGTGGTAGCTACAACACCTAGCTTTAGTTATGTGATGTTGAATAAAATGTTTGACTTAATTTTGCTCTCTTCTGTGAATGTGATATTTCATATATGTGTAGTTAATATGGGTTTACAAGGGATCGGCCCTGTCAAACTAACCTGATCAGCTTTTATGAGGAGGTGAGCTCAAGACTGGATCGGGGTGAATGGCTGGATGTCGTATATCTTGATCCAGGCTGGGAATATGTATTAAATGGGAAAACACTGGGGACGACTGACATGGAAAAGGACTTAGGAGTTTTAGTTAACAGTAAATTTACCTGTAGCGACCAGTGTCAGGCAGCTGCTGCTAAGGCAAATAAAATCATGGGGTGCATCAAAAGGGGCATAGATGCCCACGACAAGGAAATAATTCTACCACTGTACAAGTCACTAGTCAGACCACACATGGAATACTGTGTACAGTACTGGGCACCAGTGTACAAGAAAGATATAGTGGAGCTGGAGAGGGTTCAAAGACGGGCAACCAGAGTAATAAGGGGAATGGGAGGACTACAGTACCCAGAAAGATTATCAGAATTAGGGTTATTTAGTTTGGAAAAAAGACGGTTTAGGGGGGACTTAATAACTATGTATAAATATATAAGGGGGCAGTACAGAGATCACTCCCAGGACCTATTTATACTCAGGACTGTATCTATAACAAGGGGACATCCTCTACGGCTGGAGGAAAGAAGGTTTCTACACCAGCACAGACAGGGGTTCTTTACAGTAAGAGCGGTGAGATTATGGAACTCTCTGCCAGAGGAAGTGGTAATAGTAAACTCAATAAAAGAGTTCAAAAGGAGCCTGGACGTGTTTCTTGAAAGCAATAATATTACCAGTTATAGATATTAGATTAATAGGGACAGAACGTTGATCCAGGGATTTATTCTGATTGCCATATTTGGAGTCGGGAAGGAATATTCCCCCTGGTATGGGGCAATTGGCATCTGCTTCATAAGGGTTTTTTGCCTTCCGCTGGATCAACACAGTAAGGACACAATATGTATATAGGTTGAACTTGATGGACTTTGGTCTTTTTTCAACCTTATGAACTATGTTACTATGTTACTATGTACATAATAAATGAGAAACCATTTTTGGCCTTGTGCCACATACCCAGTGAACGCCCCAACCAACCTGTGCTGCCAATCAGCCAGCTAATGCTATACATATGATGGGGGTCACATCTCCCATCATGCTCAGCCACACAACAGCGTCTTTAATACAGGAATGAATGGTGTTTCCTACACTGAGCTCAGCTAAGTTAAGGCTCTGCCAGTATTAACAGAAATAAAGGGGTGAATAGGTTTACTCATTAAGGTCAATGCCAGCACATACTAAGAGTTCAAAAGTAAAACTCAGAAACATAGAATTTGACTGTAGAGAAGAAGCATTCGGCCATCTAGGCTGCCCATTTTTCCTGATGTAATGATTCAGGCCTTAATCAGCCCTCGGTCTTGTTGATTCTGGATCGTTTTATGCCGGTCCCATGTATGTTTCAAAGAATAGTTTGATAAAAACAATTCTGTTACAAAGTATTAGCTCCAGAGGAACTCAGCTGATCGTATTAAAATCTATCAGGCTGCCAAAACACATAATGGCCACAAAAAAAACCAACTGATTAAAAGACTTAACTCAGCTCAGGAAAGTCCAATCGAATGGGCTTTCCCAGCTCTGGTCACAACAATCTAGAGATTAACACCTCTATGCTGAGATAGAGATACAAGAATACCTATTTTAAGGTGTTGTTCCACCTACTTTGCAGAATAAGACGTAAATGCAGAATTAGAACCATAATTCTATGTATTGTGAATGGCTCAAACTTTTACAAAAATATGTTTTATTTGTGTCATTTTTTTTCTCAGACTTTTTCAGAGAATGCACATCATGTGACATAAAAGTAGTCACTGGCAGGTTTTTGCCACAGAAATTCAAACTCCTTATTAAAGGTTTCTGTTTTTTGCCTTCTTACATTTTTAAGTAATTTATGCTTCTTGAATGACCATACTTGGGAATCTGCCAGGCTGGGATACCCAGAGCTCCCCCTCTTCTTCTTCTGAAGGGGCTATATGGGGGATGGAGTAAGACGTTATAGCCCGAAACAGTCTTAAGTGGGCCGACAGTTGAACAGGAAGTGGGTGGGGAGTGGTTGTGGCTAAACATGGTTCCCCTGCCCATAAAAAAGCTGTATTCAAATACTATGTATGTAACTGGGTAAAATAAAAGTGAAAAAAGGTGCTTCTTGCGTGGGTACACTAAACGAGAGAAGAAAATTACAGCTAAACACGAGCGTCGCAAAAATGTTAAAACAGACTCGGTCATGAAGGGTACAAAAATAAAAAAAAAGCCTGGTCTTAAGGGGTTAATCCTGCCGTTTTTCTAAATGTAGCAATAAAAACAAAAGCCAAGAAAAAAATTTGGGCAGTTGATCTATCATTAGATAAGCTGGACAGCAACAACTGCCGGATCCCTGCTAATATGCTGGTAATAGATTTGGTGCCAAAGTAAAGTGCTTCCTAACTGGCTAATTATTATTATTACCTTTTATTTACTAAGTTACGCAACAATGTACAATTCAATTGGGGCAGTTGACACATTTAATAACACAAATACATTAATGCATACAGACACATCAGGAGTTAAGAATCTTGCTGTGAGCTTGCCATCTAGCCTTATGGTAGTTTATACAAAGTTCATGGCAGGAATGGTGGGCTTATGAGGGCCCCGCTCGTGAGCTTACAGTCTACCGGAAAAGCATAGGTATGTGAAACAAATGTAGGGGTGAAGCTCTCTTGTAGCAATAATTGGGGCTAAGTGGTTTCAGAATGCAAAAAAAGGATAAATACAATGAACAGAAGGGTGGGCTAGTACATGGCTTCAGATGGTGGTCTGCAGAAGGCTTGATCCTCAACAGGAGAGGAAAAAAGAGAGATAAATAAGAGAAAATTGTTTTAGGTTACAAAAAGGGGCGGGGTTATATATAAAAGGACTATAGGAGGCCAGAGGGGAGGGGTTTAACATTAAGGAATGTACTTTCCAAGGTAAACAAAATTTGGCTAAAAAAGAAACAAGGTTCCTAAAATACATATATTTTTACATATACAGATAACAACATGCATAATAATACAAAATATGAATTTGTAAATTCATATTGCTTGCTAATCTGGCACAGCTTTTAATTCCTGCGAGGGCCTCAGAGGGTGATCTGCAGTGTCCTTGGGGATGTTTCACAAAAGAAAGAAACATAACTCTCTCTTTTCCAACACAAATAATATGAAATTCTTTTTTTTTTTTTTAAATCATACAAACCCTAATATATTTATATAAATATCTTTATTTTTAAAAGAAAAAAGTGAGAGATGGGCAACCCCTATTATCAGCAGCTAAAAAGGGGATAGCATACCTTGTATTTTATCTATAGATTGTGTTTCTGTGTTATATATATATATATATATATATATATATATATATATATATATGTGACATATGTGGCATATGTTGTGTACTGCCATCTAAACGGGATTTTTGTGCAATCTACATGCATTTAAAAGAAGAATTACAGCTGAGGATGAATATGGCAAAATGGCAACAATCTCCAAGATTTAAGGAACAATATACCAAGAGAGAAAAGAGGGATTAAAATGATAAACTGGTTTTGACCAACCTAATATATATATATATATATATATATATATATATATATATATATATATATTGTAAATGTCTGTATGTATGTGGAAGCATAAGACATGGGCTATTGTTCTTAATCACTGTGATGTCACAATCCTATGTCATCGTGGTCACCACATAAACTGGGTATTTCTCAACTGGAATGTCATTTGATGCTCCTGCTCTTAGAGATTTGGATTCAAAGCATTTTGAGAAAGGAATAGGTAACAGCAAAATGAGGATATTTGATCTTCTTCCAACTGATGTGGAAATGGTGGATTTTGACTATTATTTAGGCAACAGGAGAGCACTGAAACAACTCTGGGATGGAGAAGATGATGAGAAGATGATGGCTTTGCTGTAACTAAAAAAAGAAAGATTGAAATCTTTGAGGATAGCAGAAAAGCTATAAAGCGGCAGTTGGAAGGTGAAGAGGATGAGATTTTGACACCAAAAGGGAAAAAGGGGAAATATTTTGGAGAAGGCACGACTCCTGTGAAGCGGTCCAGGGATGGAGAAGATGGGGACACCTTTACCCCAAAGTGGAGGAGAGTGTGGTAGCTACAACACATAGCTTTAGTTATGTGATGTTGAATAAAATGTTTGACTTAATTTTGCTCTCTTCTGTGAATGTGATATTTCATATATGTGTAGTTAATATGGGTTTACAAGGGATCGGCCCTGTCAAACTAACCTGATCAGCTTTTATGAGGAGGTGAGCTCAAGACTGGATCGGGGTGAATCGCTGGATGTCGTATATCTTGATCCAGGCTGGGAATATGTATTAAATGGGAAAACACTGGGGACGACTGACATGGAAAAGGACTTAGGAGTTTTAGTTAACAGTAAATTTACCTGTAGCGACCAGTGTCAGGCAGCTGCTGCTAAGGCAAATAAAATCATGGGGTGCATCAAAAGGGGCATAGATGCCCACGACAAGGAAATAATTCTACCACTGTACAAGTCACTAGTCAGACCACACATGGAATACTGTGTACAGTACTGGGCACCAGTGTACAAGAAAGATATAGTGGAGCTGGAGAGGGTTCAAAGACGGGCAACCAGAGTAATAAGGGGAATGGGAGGACTACAGTACCCAGAAAGATTATCAGAATTAGGGTTATTTAGTTTGGAAAAAAGACGGCTTAGGGTGGACTTAATAACTATGTATAAATATATAAGGGGGCAGTACAGAGATCACTCCCAGGACCTATTTATACCCAGGACTGTATCTATAACAAGGGGACATCCTCTACGGCTGGAGGAAAGAAGGTTTCTACACCAGCACAGACAGGGGTTCTTTACAGTAAGAACGGTGAGATTATGGAACTCTCTGCCAGAGGAAGTGGTAATAGTAAACTCAATAAAAGAGTTCAAAAGGAGCCTGGACGTGTTTCTTGAAAGCAATAATATTACCAGTTATAGATATTAGATTAATAGGGACAGAACTAGACTTGCGCATTCGTCTTCGGGCGAACATGAAAACGAGCACGAAGAGGCTGTTTTTTTGTTCGTTCCGAAGACACGCCGAAGAGAATACAGTGCCGGCAAAACGTAGGAGAAGACGAAGACTCACAACCACGAAGAATCTTCGTTTTTGCCGCGCAGCCGCCAAAATTTCAAACAGGAGTGAGCTGATCTCGTCTGTCCAATCAGCTCACTCTTGTGACGTCACGCTAAGGGTCTCGTCCAATGTCTGTGCTGCTGTTTTTTGAATTCTGAAGGCGCCTTTATAAGACCAGAGCTTGCCTGAGAGATCCATTCATTTTTCGCTGTGACTGCTTTGGCAACACTGCTGTGCTGCATCCGAGCGTTACAGAGAGAGATTGTTCTGTTCTGTGTGAGACTGGTAAGCCTTAGCCTGCCATTTCTCACAGTGTACTTCATCCTCACTTCAGTGCTACTTAATATAATTAATAATAATAATTTGATTAATTTAATTTTTTTTATTTAATTTGTCATCAACTGTAGTGTAAGTGCTGTTGAGTTGACAGTGCACCCAGTGCCTCAGTGGCACTGGGGTGCCCTTGCCCTGGGCTGGCACTAGTGCCTATTGCCTGTCCTGCTTAAATAAATTAAATAGAATTTATAAATAATAATTTAATAGAATCTATAATTTAATAGTTCATTATTATATATATATATATATACTTGTCAGTCATATATATATATATATTCTATAGTATACTAGTGTAGAGTGTACTGCAGACATTCATCTACTAGTGTCTAATTTAAAATCAGTAATATTAATTAATATAATTAATAATTGAATTCATTATAAAATTATATATATATTTGTCAGTTATAGTTAGTAATAGTATACTAGTGTAGAGTGTACTGTAGACATTCAAGACATCTACTAGTGTCTAATCTAAAATCAGTAATATCAATAATTCTATAATTCTTTCTTGTCTTAATAGTTAATTAAATTAGCTATAAATAAAAGTAATAATATTAAATAATTACTACTAGCGTATAGTTCAGCTAATCTTATTAGTACTGGTGCTGCAGCTCTATAGTTTGTGCTTTGTTTTAGCAACAGCAAGAGACCAAGTCAATTTTTCTTAATTAATCTTTCATTTTATTTCATTTGTTTTGCGCACCTCAGTCCATCAGTGAAGTGAACTTGTTGGGCTAGTGAGTGCAGCCGCATAAGTGCTGTGTTTTTTTTTGATCAGCAAGCAGTGACGTTAACTGTTTTGCAAAGATTTTCTCATTTATTTTACATTTTATTTCAATTTTATTAAAAGTACCCTTAGTGTTTTGCTCACCTCAGTCCATCAGTGAAGTGAACTTGTTGGGCTAGTGAGTGCAGCCAGCAGTGAAGCTAACTGTTTTGCTGTGACATTTTATTTTATTTCTAATTCTTTTCAAGAAAAATTGACTGTGACGAGCTGTACTAAGCAAAGCTTCAAGCTACTAGCTGTAGTACTAAAATAATTCTAATCTTCTTTAATCTTAATCTATAATATATTATAAATAATATATAACAATATAAATTCTAATTCATAATCTATAATATAAGTAATTCTAATTCTAAATTCTAATTCATAATCTATATTCTTCTATCTATAGTACATAATATATAAGTAAATTATTTCTAATCTATTAATATTATATAACTTAATATTAATTAATAAATCATATACTGAATCTGATTTAACCTCACTTTAGCTTAGTGGGTTTGAGAGCGTCTGCCTAGAGGTAGACTTATAGTAAGGAAATATAGCTTTAGGCTAGCATAGTAGTAGGCTAAGCTCTTAGGCCCGTGTAAATTCAAATTAAAAATAAAATACTGCTAGTTATTAAATAGTTAATCTTGAGTTAATAATTTAAATAACTTTAGCACTTTGGCAGATTGCACACAGCACAGTGCAGTAGTGCATAGTTTTACTTTTTAAGCAGTAGCACTGAAGAGAACTTCCTCTAATTTTTTGTCTTTAATTCGTTTTTCCTTTTTTTTTATTTTTATTTTTTTTTATTTTTTTTATAGTTTTTTAAACACTACACTACACACACAACACAAAATTTGAAATGGATCCTCCTTTTGGGACTAAGGAGGGACAAGCTCCATCTACCACCGCCACCACCAGCACCACCACCAGCACCACCACCAGTTCTAAGATGCAGCCTTTGCGTCAGTCTAGTCGGCCAAGTAGGCCAAGCTCTCGCTTATCATTTGGGGAAGCATTGCTTGAAGGATCATCAAGTAAAGGAAAGGCACCAAAAGCAGGCAGTAGTAGTGCGGCTAGGCCCACAAGCTCTATGGTTTTTTACGGAAAGCCTAAAGCACCAGAAGCACGTTCAAAGTTAAAGGGTAGCACAAGTAGTACCAGCCCAGTGACTAAAAAGAAGTGCCTTTTGCCCCAAGCAGCATCTTCCCCATCCACCAGCAGCATGCAAGGTACCAAGCAGAGCCAAATTAGTAGCAAGACTCAGAGGGGTCCCAAACCAAAGCGATCTCATTCCTTTGTAGGGAAAACCACCACCACCACCACCCCCACCTCTACCGCCTCTACCACCACTAGTGCTGCGCCTACTGTTCCCACTGGTACCGCCACGCCATGTCCTCCTAGTACCTCTAGCAAGCCACCAAGTCCTTACAAAATTTTTGTAAAGACAGTTAGAGAGAGGGCTACACATAGTGGAACTCCACCTAGCGAGGTAGCAGAGGAGCCTGAGACTGAGAGGCCAAGTGCAGAGTCTATTCTTCCTGCTCGCACTACTACTAGTCACGAGTCTCAGGACGATATCAGTCTTAGCTCCAGCCTAGCAGGAATTCCATTCGATCTGGCTAATGAAGAGCTAGACTATGAGCCAGAGGAAGTAGAGGAGATGAGTGGTCAGGAATCAGATTCCTCAGGGAGCAGTGTCCAAATGACTAGTGCACAATTTTCCCCTGAGCCTCCACCTTCTCCGCTACGATCATCACCACCACCACCACCACCAGCAGCAGCAGCAAAACCTAGCAAATCTAAAGCAATTAGCTGTCCCACTATGGCCAGTACTGTTACCACCAGTCCCACCACCACTAGTTCTGCCTCTGTTCATCCACCCCGAGCAGTAGGAGCAGCACCCAAGGCACACTCCAAGGCTATGCGCGCCCCAATTTGGGAGCACTTTGAAAATGTTGAAGAAGGGCGCTATGGAAAGTGCAAACATTGTGGGAAGCTAATAAGCAGAGGGAAAGTGTCTGGCCATTTTACCAGTGCTAGCATGAAGCATCACCTCAGCACTCAACACAACGCTGTGCTATTGGGGAAAGATGCAGAGGGAAAACTTAGTGCAGGCAGCATAGCTGGTGGCCGTGGAAAAACCCCAACAGCTTCTTCTTCTGAGCCAATAGCAGCAGCAGCAGCAGCAGCAGCAACTAGTGCTGGCAGCCAGAGACCAAGGCAGGTTGGAGCACTGCATGTCCAGCCCACCCTGGAACAATTTGTGGCATTCCAATCCAAAAGGTCAATGCCCAAACAGCAGGCCAATAAAGTAACGCGACTGATTGGTCAGTTCATTGCTGTTGAAGGGGCATCCTTCTCTATGATCGAAGGGGAGCCTTTCAAACAATTGATGGCGGCTGTGGCTCCACAATATACAGTTCCGTCACGTTCCACTTTCAGCAGGAACATTGTCCCCTCATTGTATCGGTCCTGTGTTGCAGCAGTGAAAGAGGAGCTTTCCAAGGCTGCTGGTCAGTCTGTTCATTTCACTACAGATTTGTGGAGTGCACCTAGCGGCCAGCATGCCTTTCTTTCTTTGACAGCACACTGGTGGCAGCCCGGTGTGTCTAAGGAAGCTGCTGCAGCAGGCTACCGATCTTTCCTTCTCCATGCAGAAGTGATGGATGAAAAGCACACTTCCCAAAACATTCTGCATGCGATGAGGAAAATGTTTAGCCTTTGGGTGGGAGCAGAGACGGGCACCAATGTTGAAGTTGGTTTTGTGGTAACTGACGGAGGTGCCAATATGGTGAAAGCGCTGCGAGATGGTCATATTGTTGGTGTGCGCTGTGCAGCCCACATCATCCATCTTGTAGTGAAGGCAGCAATGTCAGAAGGAACTAATGTGGCAGCAGTAGTTCTGTCCCGCTGCAGAAAGATCGCTGGGCACTTTCACCATAGTGTTAAGGCTAGCCAACTTTTGAGGGAAGAGCAAGAGAGGTCAGGTCTTCCCGTACACTGCCTACGTCAGGATGTCAGTACACGGTGGAACTCCACGTTAGACATGCTCGAGAGGATTTTGGAGCAGCAGAGGGCAATCCATAATCTTGCCTCAGAGCACAATATTGGGATTACCTCTCCATTGAATAGGGAGGATTGGACAGTGATCGCCCAGCTAGTGGCAGTCCTTAAACCATTCAGGGATGCCACAGAAAATTTAAGCTCAAACACTGCCAGTCTGGCCCAGGTAATCCCAGTGTTCTCCCATCTAGGCAGCAAGATGGATGTGTTCCTTGGAAACCGTGAGGCTGTTCAAGGTGGCACTCTACATCCTGACATAGCAGCCATAGTCAGGAAGCTGAAGGATCTGCTAAAAGTACACCTTCGCAAACGAATGGAAGAGAGTCCCGAAATGATGCTAGCGTGCCTTTGCGATCCAAGAATTAAGGGAAAGCTAGCTTTGAAATTTAATGTTCTCAGTAGCTACCGGGAGCAATTGGTCAACAAGGTGCGTGACTGGCAGCGTAAAATGGGAATGCTGTCCGAGGAGGGAGAGGTGCAGGAGGAGGAAGAGATGATGTGGTCTGCTACTCCTAGCAGCAGCATCAGCAGCAGTGCCACAAGCAGCACAACACAGCTGAGTGGAGCAGCTGCGTTTTGGGAAGAGGCACTTGGGAGTATAGTTGGACCATCTGATAGAGCTAGCAGCAGAAAGGAGAGTAGTGCTGCTGAAATGGTCAAACTTTACCTCTGTGAAGTTCCTTCTGCGCCTAATGTTGATCCTCTTAGCTACTGGGATGAAAATAAGAGTGTGTGGCCTGCACTCTCATGGGTTGCGCAGCAGCTACTATCATGTCCGCCAACCACTGTTCAAAGTGAGCGCGTGTTTTCTATGACTGGAAACATACTGAGTCCACAGCGCTCACGCATGGCACCTCATCTGATGGAGCAGATTGCCTTCCTTAAATTCAATCTGCCCAAGTTGGGTTACCCAGCTCTTAGCTTGGAAAGTTAATTTTTTTTATCTGTAATGTTTAAGGTAGTTTCTCCCCCTGGTTGCACGTGTTTGCGGTGTGGCAACGTCTGCTACCTCCGCCGGTGTAGCCAATTTACGCTAGGGCCTAGTGTCTGAGTTCTGGAAGTCCGCTCCCAAACGCCATGGACTGACAGACTTTCATGCTTTGCCCTGGGGTGAAACAGGTGAGCGGGTCGTCAATTGCCCACTCATTCACCTTTTTCCTTTTCCAACGGTGCTGCTGGTGGTGGTGCCAGCATCTTTTGCCAGTTCGCTTCCTGGCTGAAATCATGCCTCAAATGTCCCTAATGGAGAGGGTAGTTTCTCCCCCTTGGTTGCACTTGCTGCGGTGTGGCAATGCCTGCTACCTCCGCCGGTGTAGCCAATTTACGCTAGGGCCTAGTGTCTGAGTTCTGGAAGTCTGCTCCCAAACGCCAAGGACTGACAGTCTTTGGATGCTTTGCCCTGGGGTGAAACAGGTGAGCGGGTCGTCAATTGCCCACTCATTCGCCTTTTCCAATGCTGCTGCTGCTGCTGCTGCTGGTGGTGCCAGCGTCTCTTCTCTGCCAGTTCGCTTTCTGGCTAGTGTCATGCCTTAAATGTCCCTAATGGAAAGGGTAGTTTCTCCCCCCCTGGTTGCACTTGCTGCGGTGTGGCAACGCCTGCTACCTCCGCCAATGTAGCCAGCTTACGCTAGGGCGTTGTGTCTGAGTTCTGGAAGTCCGCTCCCAAACGCCAAGGACTGACAGTTTTTGGATGCTTTGCCCTGGGGTGAAACAGGTGAGCGGGTCGTCAATTGCCCACTCATTCGCCTTTTCCAATGCTGCTGCTGCTGCTGGTGGTGGTGCCAGCGTCTCTTCTCTGCCAGTTCGCTTCCTGGCTAGTGTCATGCCTTAAATGTCCCTAATGGAGAGGGTAGTTTCTCCCCCCCTGGTTGCACTTGCTGCGGTGTGGCAACGCCTGCTACCTCCGCCAATGTAGCCAGCTTACGCTAGGGCCTAGTGTCTGAGCTCTGGAAGTCTGCTGCCAAACGTCTAGGACTGACAGTGTTTGGATGCTTTGCTCTGGGGTGGAACAGGTGAGCGGGTCGCCAATTGCCCACTCATTCGCCTTACCCAATTCTGCTGCTGCTGCTGCTGCTGGTGGTGGTGCCAGCGTCTCTTCTCTGCCAGTTCGCTTCCTGGCTAGTGTCATGCCTTAAATGTCCCTAATGGTAAGGGCAGTTTCTCCCCCCTGGCTGCGTCTGTTTGCGGTGTGGCAACGCCTGCTACCTCCGCCGGAGTGGCCAGCTTACGCTAGGGCCTAGTGTCTGAGCTCTGGAAGTCTGCTGCCAAACGTCTAGGACTGACAGTGTTTGGGTGCTTTGCCCTGGGGTGAAACAGGTGAGTGGGTCGCCAATTGCCCACTCATTCGCCTTTCCCATTTCCTTTTCCATTTCCATTTCATTATTTTCCTTCTGATACACAACCAACCAAACATAACACACACAATAACACAAATAACACAGTGACATAACACATAACACACATAACACATATAACACAGTGACAAGTGACAACACACATAACACACATAACACATACACGTACAATGCAAAAATCACAAGGACCTTTCCTCTTGTTATTTGTCCTGGCCTTCATTTCTACACTCACTAGCATTAACGCTATAACTCACACTTCATACTATAACATTTTTCCATCCACATACCTGCCAACAGACCCAACTTTTTCAGGGACAGTCCTGCTTTTTTCCAGTCCTGTCCCATCTAATTTAGCTAAACTAGGTATGCAAATACACGTTGGTAGTTATAGCTCGGTAGGTAGCACTAGTATAAACATTAAATAAATATAATAAAGTACTAAATAATAAATCTAACTTTAAAATACATTTAAATAAACCCCTAATTTTTTTTTAAAACCCATTAAAATTAAATTATTATTTAGACATAATACATCTTTAACCAAAGCAGTGCACTGCTACTAATCTTAAACATAACCGTACATTAACCCTAAGCTATTTTTTAGTTCTTGTCCAACATTTTTCCATCCGCATACCTGCCAACACACCCAAGATTTTGGTGGACAGTCCTGCTTTTTTCCAGTCCTGTCCAGTAAAAGTTGGGTTGTTGCAAAGTATGCCATTGTAAATAGGTAGCAAATGTTAGGCATGTATTACAAGTGGTCCAAAATCAATTTAAAAATGTAAAATAATCCCTATTCTTTTATTAAACATCTATGGATGTGTGATTGTGTATGATAAACGGAGGCCAAGTTCCTTGGAGCATTTGTCTCTAGGTCATTTTGTGTACAGTACACCTCAGTACGTGTGTGCAACTCTATTGGTCGTTTCGGCAGGGGGCTGGCCTGCCATCAACGAATGAAGTGCGTTCTGCAATTCACTAGTTGATGCCAGACCAGCCCCCTGCCGAAACGACCAATAGAGTTGCACACACGTTCCTTCACGGCAGCTGCTGCTGCTCCGATGTGTTGTTAACCCCGTATTAACCCCTGCAAGGCAACCGGGAAGGAAACGAAGATTAAACGAGCACGAAGAATGTCCGCGAATATTCGCCCGAAGAGAAGACAGGAACGGGCGAATATTCGCGGAATCCGAAGGTTTTTTCCCCCCCGAAGACGAGCACGAAGACGAACACGAAGAGCCCCCTGGTGCCCAAGTCTAGACAGAACGTTGATCCAGGGATTTATTCTGATTGCCATATTTGGAGTCGGGAAGGAATATTCCCCCTGGTATGGGGCAATTGGCATCTGCTTCATAAGGGTTTTTTGCCTTCCTCTGGATCAACACAGTAAGGACACAATATGTATATAGGTTGGACTTTGGTCTTTTTTCAACCTTATGAACTATGTTACTATGTTACTATGTACATAATAAATGAGAAACCATTTTTGGCCTTGTGCCACATACCCAGTGAACGCCCCAACCAACCTGTGCTGCCAATCAGCCAGCTAATGCTATACATATGATGGGGGTCACATCTCCCATCATGCTCAGCCACACAACAGCATCTTAAATACAGGAATGAATGGTGTTTCCTACACTGAGCTCAGCTAAGTTAAGGCTCTGCCAGTATTAACAGAAATAAAGGGGTGAATAGGTTTACTCATTAAGGTCAATGCCAGCACTTACTAAGAGTTCAAAAGTAAAACTCAGAAACATAGAATTTGACTGTGGAGAAGAAGCATTCGGCCATCTAGGCTGCCCATTTTTCCTGATGTAATGATTCAGGCCTTAATCAGCCCTCGGTCTTGTTGATTCTGGATCGTTTTATGCCGGTCCCATGCATGTTTCAAAGAATAGTTTGATAAAAACAATTCTGTTACAAAGTATTAGCTCCAGAGGAACTCAGCTGATCGTATTAAAATCTATCAGGCTGCCAAAACACATAATGGCCACAAAAAAAACCAACTGATTAAAAGACTTAACTCAGCTCAGGAAAGTCCAATCGAATGGGCTTTCCCAGCCCTGGTCACAACAATCTAGAGATTAACACCTCTATGCTGAGATAGAGATACAAGAATACCTATTTTAAGGTGTTGTTCCACCTACTTTGCAGAATAAGACGTAAATGCAGAATTAGAACCATAATTCTATGTATTGTGAATGGCTCAAACTTTTACAAAAATATGTTTTATTTGTGTCATTTTTTTTCTCAGACTTTTTCAGAGAATGCACATCATGTGACATAAAAGTAGGCACTGGCAGGTTTTTGCCACAGAAATTCAAACTCCTTATTAAAGGTTTCTGTTTTTTGCCTTCTTACATTTTTAAGTAATTAATGCTTCTTGAATGACCATACTTGGGAATCTGCCAGGCTGGGATACCCAGAGCTCCCCCTCTTCTTCTTCTGAAGGGGCTATATGGGGGATGGAGTAAGACGTTATAGCCCGAAACAGTCTTAAGTGGGCCGACAGTTGAACAGGAAGTGGGTGGGGAGTGGTTGTGGCTAAACATGGTTCCCCTGCCCATAAAAAAGGTGTATTCAAATACTATGTATGTAACTGGGTAAAATAAAAGTGAAAAAAGGTGCTTCTTGCGTGGGTACACTAAACGAGAGAAGAAAATTACAGCTAAACACGAGCGTCGCAAAAATGTTAAAACAGACTCGGTCATGAAGGGTACAAAAATAAAAAAAAGCGCCTGGTTTTAAGGGGTTAATCCTGCCGTTTTTCTAAATGTAGCAATAAAAACAAAAGCCAAGAAAAAAATTTGGGCAGTTGATCTATCATTAGATAAGCTGGACAGCAACAACTACCGGATCCCTGCTAATATGCTGGTAATAGATTTGGTGCCAAAGTAAAGTGCTTCCTAACTGGCTAATTATTATTATTACCTTTTATTTACTAAGTTACGCAACAATGTACAATTCAATTGGGGCAGTTGACACATTTAATAACACAAATACATTAATGCATACAGACACATCAGGAGTTAAGAATCTTGCTGTGAGCTTGCCATCTAGCCTTATGGTAGTTTATACAAAGTTCATGGCAGGAATGGTGGGCTTATGAGGGCCCCGCTCGTGAGCTTACAGTCTACCGGAAAAGCATAGGTATGTGAAACAAATGTAGGGGTGAAGCTCTCTTGTAGCAATAATTAGGGCTAAGTGGTTTCAGAATGCAAAAAAAGGATAAATACAATGAACAGAAGGGTGGGCTAGTACGTGGCTTCAGATGGTGGTCTGCAGAAGGCTTGATCCTCAACAGGAGAGGAAAAAAGAGAGATAAATAAGAGAAAATTGTTTTAGGTTACAAAAAGGGGCGGGGTTATATATAAAAGGGCTATAGGAGGCCAGAGGGGAGGGGTTTAACATTAAGGAATGTACTTTCCAAGGTAAACAAAATTTGGCTAAAAAAGAAACAAGGTTCCTAAAATACATATTTTTTTACATATACAGAAAACAACATGCATAATAATACAAAATATGAATTTGTAAATTCATATTGCTTGCTAATCTGGCATAGTTTTTAATTCCTGCGAGGGCCTCAGAGGGTGATCTGCAGTGTCCTTGGGGATGTTTCACAAAAGAAAGAAACATAACTCTCTCTTTTCCAACACAAATAATATGAAATTCTTTTTTTTTTTTTTAAATCATACAAACCCTAATATATTTATATAAATATCTTTATTTTTAAAAGAAAAAAGTGAGAGATGGGCAACCCCTATTATCAGCAGCTAAAAAGGGGATAGCATACCTTGTATTTTATCTATAGATTGTGTTTCTGTGTTATATATATATATATATATATATATATATATATATATATATATATATATATATATATATATATGTGACATATGTGGCATATGTTGTGTACTGCCATCTAAACGGGATTTATGTGCAATCTACATGCATTTAAAAGAAGAATTACAGCTGATGACGAATATGGCAAAATGGCAACAATCTCCAAGATTTAAGGAACAATATACCAAGAGAGAAAAGAGGGATTAAAATGATAAACTGGTTTTGACCAACCTAATATATATATATATATATATATATATATATATATATTGTAAATATCTGTATGTATGTGGAAGCATAAAACATGGGCTATTGTTCTTAATCACTGTGATGTCACAATCCTATGTCATCGTGGTCACCACATAAACTGGGTATTTCTGAACTGGAATGTCATTTGATGCTCCTGCTCTTAGAGATTTGGATTCAAAGCATTTTGAGAAAGGAATAGGTAACAGCAAAATGAGGATATTTGATCTTCTTCCAACTGATGTGGAAATGGTGGATGTTGACTATTATTTAGGCAACAGGAGAGCACTGAAACAACTCCGGGATGGAGAAGATGATGGCTTTGCTGTAACTAAAAAAAGAAAGATTGAAATCTTTGAGGATAGCAGAAAAGCTATAAAGCGGCAGTTGGAAGGTGAAGAGGATGAGATTTTGACACCAAAAGGGAAAAAGGGGAAATATTTTGGAGAAGGCACGACTCCTGTGAAGCGGTCCAGGGATGGAGAAGATGGGGACACCTTTACCCCAAAGTGGAGGAGAGTGTGGTAGCTACAACACCTAGCTTTAGTTATGTGATGTTGAATAAAATGTTTGACTTAATTTTGCTCTCTTCTGTGAATGTGATATTTCATATATGTGTAGTTAATATGGGTTTACAAGGGATCGGCCCTGTCAAACTAACCTGATCAGCTTTTATGAGGAGGTGAGCTCAAGACTGGATCGGGGTGAATCGCTGGATGTCGTATATCTTGATCCAGGCTGGGAATATGTATTAAATGGGAAAACACTGGGGACGACTGACATGGAAAAGGACTTAGGAGTTTTAGTTAACAGTAAATTTACCTGTAGCGACCAGTGTCAGGCAGCTGCTGCTAAGGCAAATAAAATCATGGGGTGCATCAAAAGGGGCATAGATGCCCACGACAAGGAAATAATTCTACCACTGTACAAGTCACTAGTCAGACCACACATGGAATACTGTGTACAGTACTGGGCACCAGTGTACAAGAAAGATATAGTGGAGCTGGAGAGGGTTCAAAAACAGCTAACCAGAGTAATAAGGGGAACGGGAGGACTACAGTACCCAGAAAGATTATCAGAATTAGGGTTATTTAGTTTGGAAAAAAGACGGCTTAGGGGGGACTTAATAACTATGTATAAATATATAAGGGGGCAGTACAGAGATCACTCCCAGGACCTATTTATACCCAGGACTGTATCTATAACAAGGGGACATCCTCTACGGCTGGAGGAAAGAAGGTTTCTACACCAGCACAGACGGGGGTTCTTTACAGTAAGAGCGGTGAGATTATGGAACTCTCTGCCAGAGGAAGTGGCAATAGTAAACTCAATAAAAGAGTTCAAAAGGAGCCTGGACGTGTTTCTTGAAAGCAATAATATTACCAGTTATAGATATTAGATTAATAGGGACAGAACGTTGATCCAGGGATTTATTCTGATTGCCATATTTGGAGTCGGGAAGGAATATTCCCCCTGGTATGGGGCAATTGGCATCTGCTTCATAAGGGTTTTTTGCCTTCCTCTGGATCAACACAGTAAGGACACAATATGTATATAGGTTGAACTTGATGGACTTTGGTCTTTTTTCAACCTTATGAACTATGTTACTATGTTACTATGTACATAATAAATGAGAAACCATTTTTGGCCTTGTGCCACATACCCAGTGAACACCCCAACCAACCTGTGCTGCCAATCAGCCAGCTAATGCTATACATATGATGGGGGTCACATCTCCCATCATGCTCAGCCACACAACAGCGTCTTTAATACAGGAATGAATGGTGTTTCCTACACTGAGCTCAGCTAAGTTAAGACTCTGCCAGTATTAACAGAAATAAAGGGGTGAATAGGTTTACTCATTAAGGTCAATGCCAGCACTTACTAAGAGTTCAAAAGCAAAACTCAGAAACATAGAATTTGACTGTGGAGAAGAAGCATTCGGCCATCTAGGCTGCCCATTTTTCCTGATGTAATGATTCAGGCCTTAATCAGCCCTCGGCCTTGTTGATTCTGGATAGTTTTATGCCGGTCCCATGCATGTTTCAAAGAATAGTTTGATAAAAACAATTCTTTTACAAAGTATTAGCTCCAGAGGCACTCAGCTGATCGTATTAAAATCTATCAGGCTGCCAAAACACATAGTGGCCACAATAAAACCAACTGATTAACCCCTTGATGACAATTGCCGGTCCGGGCACGTCACGGAAAAACATGTCGTTTACGACAATTGATGTGCCAGGACCGGCACACCTTTAAATGGTGTCGCTGGAATGCCTCGATCAGGAGGCATCCAGCGACACCAAACACTTACCACGGGATGGACTGTGACCGCTCCGGGAAAAAAAACAATAAAGATGAAAAACTCTGGCTCCACTTGCAGGTGCCCAGCTTTCTTATCACAGTGTGATTAGTAAAAATAAATTAAAAAATAATTAGAAAAAAATAGTAAAAAAACAGTAAAATGTAAAAATAATTTCCCACTGATTTCACTATCAGGGGAAACTTCAAGTTGAAATTTTTTTTAAAAAATATTTCAAAAAAGGAAAAAAAAAATAAAATATATATATATAAAAAATATATTTTTGTGAGCAAGTCCTAAAATTAGCATATTAGCTTAAAACAATTCTCGCATGGAAAGAGTTAAAATACTGGCATATTAAATGCCCATGGGGTGTCTACTTTTAAAAAATGTATGATTTGATGGGGTAAATTGTATTGGCCGGGTTCAACAATGTCCCAATTAACACAGGGGTAAGGATGGCCACACATCTAATCCAATTAGAAAAATGCACACGTACCAAATGTGGCCTTTTAGTTCCCCCAAAAAATGACAAACCCATGCATGTGGGGTATCACTGTACTCAGGAGATGTTGCTGAACACATATTGGGGTGTCATGTGACAGCGGCATATACCAGGAGCTGTAAATTCATACATAACATAGGTGTGTGGGGGAAAAATACACACAAAAGAATACTACTGCAGACTTTGAAAAAATTCTGGTGGTAAAATGTGTGCATGCAAAGAGTTAAAATACCAGCATTTAAAAAACCCTGGGGTGTCTAGTTTTCAAAAATATATGGTTTTGTTGGGCACACTGAAATGGCCCGGCTCAAAGATGTACCAAATAGGGCATGGGCAGTGGATCCCCAAATGCCAAAGTTCAACATTGAAAAATGCGCATGCCTCAAATGTGGCCATTTTGCCCCCAAACAGCCAGGCAAAATCATTCATGTGAGGTATCTCTGTACTCAGGAGATGTTGCTAAACACATATTGGGGTGTTTTATGATATTGACATATACCAGAACCTGTTTATTTATACCTGAAGTAAAATGTGTGTGAAAAAACAAATGCAAAAAAAAATTACTACCATAAAGTTTGCTAAAGGCTGATGGTAGAATTAGTGCTTGGAAAGGGTTAAAATACTAACATTTGGAATACCCTGGGCTGTCTAGTTTTCAAAAATATATGACTTGATGGGGTAAATTGCATTGGCCGGCTTCAAAGATACCCGAAATGGCACATGGGGGGGAAGAATTACCAGATTTGGAAAAAATGGCTTTGAAATAGCAAAACGCTACCTGTACATATTGCCCCATAATGTGTAGAAAAAAGCAAAAAAACATAAAAACATTGGGCATTTCTAAACTCAGGACAAATAGTAGAATCTATTTAGCAGGTTTTTTCATTACCTTTTATAGATGAGTAAAAGATTTTTCAACTAAAAGTTAGAAACAGTCATTTTTTTCAAATTTTTTTACCATATTTTATACTTTTTTTAATAGTAAATAATATGATACAATCAAAACAATGTCATCTAAAGAAAGCCCTTCTTGTCCTGAAAAAAACCAATATCTAATGTGTATGGGTTCAGTAAATGGGAAAGAAGAAATTTACAGCTAAACACGAGTAGCAGAAATGTTAAAACGGCCATTGTCACGAAGGGTACAAAAAGTAAAATCAGCCTTTGTCACGAAGGGGTTAAAAGACTTAACTCAGCTCAGGAAAGTCCAATCGAATGGGCTTTCCCAGCCCTGGTCACAACAATCTAGAGATTAGCACCTCTATGCTGAGATAGAGATACAAGAATACCTATTTTAAGGTGTTGTTCCACCTACGTTGCAGAATAAGACGTAAATGCAGAATTAGAACCATAATTCTATGTATTGTGAATGGCTCAAACTTTTACAAAAATATGTTTTATTTGTGTCATTTTTTTTCTCAGACTTTTTCAGAGAATGCACATCATGTGACATAAAAGTAGGCACTGACAGGTTTTTGCCACAGAAATTCAAACTCCTTATTAAAGGTTTCTGTTTTTTGTCTTCTTACATTTTTAAGTAATTATCAATATGTATTTTATTTTTTTTTTGTTAATTCTCCGTTTATTGAAGAACAACATGACATTACACAGCGGCACAGCAATAGTAAGGTACAAATACGGTAGGTAATTAGCACCACGATAAGGGCGAGAATCGCCCGCACAGATACAATCTGATAGGGTATCACAACAAAGTGCCCGACAATAGGTGGTTACAGTTACAGACAATAGCAGATAGAATTGTGTAACAGACATGTGGCAACAATACGAGCATATGGAGCAGGAAATAAACACAGTACCCAGAGAGAGCAACGAGCTCCGGAATACAGCAATACCTAAACAGCAGTAAAATCGAGTCAGAAGACCCAGGTTAGACGGGTACTTACGATAACAAAGTAAACCAAACCAAAACAAAGACCTGCGTCGCGGCAGATAAAAAGGAATAAAAAAAAAAAAAAGAAAACATAGAACAAATCACATCAGAGACCCGGTGTGGAGGGGCAAAGAGTGTAGAGAATCATGTCAGAGAGTGGTCCGAGTGACCATCCAGGGAGGATATGAATTATCGCCAATAGAACCATTTAAGCTCCACCATATGGCCCTGGCCCCTGGAGGCGCCCGAAAGGACTTCCATTTGGTAGATAAATTCCACCCGGCGGAACCAGGCAGATACAGAGGGAGGAACGACGGACTTCCAGGAGCGGGGAAGGGTGGTAAGCGCGGCATTGATCGAGTGGAACTTAATTGAGCCCTTATAAGCCTGATACGGGACTGAGTTATAGTGGAGGAGTACAGCGGCCGGAGTAGCCATAAACGTAGGGTCCGACACCTCCCGAATAACTTCGGCAACCCTTTCCCAGAAGGGCCTAATACCGGGACAAGTCCACCAGATGTGGAAAAGGGAACCCAGATGGGAATTACAACGCCAGCACGTCGGGGGGATCTGAGGCAGAAACCTATGTAAATCAAGGGGCACCCTATACCACCGGGTCACAATTTTGAAGAGGGTTTCCTGCACCCTGCTGGACCCGGTCCCTTTGTGAACAATCATAAGCATCCTCTCCCAATCCTCCATTGAGAAAGAAAGGCCCAGATAATTTTCCCAGAGGCTGAAATAATAGGGTTTAGTAATAACTAGACTTGTGCATTCGTCTTCGGGCGAACATGAAAACGAACACGAAGAGTGCATTTTCGTGTTCGTTCCGAAGACATGAAGAAGAGAAGACAGTGCCGGTAAAACGTAGGCGAAGACGAAGACTCACACACGAAGAATCTTCGCCTTCGTCTACTATTCTCCCCGGTCCCTTCCCCATCTAACTTACCTTATCTTCACAGCATCGCGGGAGTTGACTGAAGTGGAAATCCGCAGGTTCGTCGTCAGGGGTTACAGGGCAGTGTGAGTGAGCCTATTGGTCACCTGCAGGGTCTTCATCTGGCATCAACCAATTGGTTGATGCCAGAGGAAGACCCTGCAGGTGACCAATAGGGCTCACTCTCACGGCCTTTTTAACTCCTGATTTCCGCTCCCGTTAACCCCTGCGATGCTGCGTTGGATAACGGGAGCAGAAATCCGTAGGGTAAAGGGCTGTGCAAGCGACCAATAGGCTCACTCGCACGGCCCCTTACCACTAGTTGCTAGGCAGAAAAAAAAATCAACCTGGGACCCTGCTACAACAGTTAAAAGTCTGTGCCAGCGACCAACAAAGTCGCCGGTACGGACATTTAACTTAGCATAAATAACTTACTATAACTTCGGACACAATGCTGCCCTCTGTTGGTTTTACATTAAGTAGCATATGCTTGAAATCCAAAGTTATTATGCTACTCAGTGTAAAACCAACAGAGGGCAGCATTCTGTCCGAAGATATATTAGCCATATGTGGCAGTGTGTTCATTTTCATTTATTAATTATTTAAATAAAATATATCTCCATGATCCGCTGGTCTCCCCGCTGCAACAGTTAAATGTCCGCACTCGCGGACATTAATTCTGTCGAACTTGCAAACTCTTTTTTTCTATTTATTTTGGGGGTTTTTTGTATTAAACCATTACACGAAAGGATCATGGGAATATATTTTATTTGAATAAATGCAAATGAGCTCACTGCCACAGATGGCTAATATATGTTCGGACAGAATGCTGCCCTCTGTTGGTTTTACATTAAGTAGCATAATAACTGGATTTCTTTCAAGCATATGGAACAATGCTACTTAATGTAAAACCAACAGAGGGCAGCATTCTGTCCGAACATATATTAGTCAACTCAGGCAGGGGTTTGAGAGTGGGGCCCCTCATCACATGGCATACACGTAAAGTGGAGACACCAGCAGGTAGAAGAGGCGCTAGGCGGGCCACATCATGGCCCGGGGCGAAATCCGGGTGACCCGAGATGGGAAACAGGGGTGAGGGAACAGACACGAGACTCCCCATTCGCACAGCATGCCCAAAGGCTCTCAGGGTGGGGCCTATCAAGGGGTGCGAAACGTGAGAGATGCAGCGCTGAGGATTAGCAATCCAAGGGAGAGCGGCAATCGGGCAGGATAACGCAGCAGCCTCCACAGACACCCAGAGACGACGCGCACCAACAGACCACTCCACCACACGACGAAGGTGAGCAGCCCTCCAATAGAGCTCCAGGTTAGGAAGGCCCATCCCCCCAATTTCTTAGGTCTCGTCAGGTAAGAGAAAGAGAGTCTAGGCGGTTTGCCCCTCCAAATATAGCGGAGAAAAGCCCCATGACATTTTCGAAAATACGACCGAGGGAGGAACATAGGCAGCGTCTGGAACAGATACAGGAAACGGGGGAGAACGTTCATCTTGAGGACGCTGACCCTCCCAAACCAGGACACATGGGGGAAGGCCCATTTGTGGAGATCAGAGAGGAGGGAGTTCAAAAGGGGATAAAAGTTGAGGGACCGGATCCGGGACAGGTCCGCGGGTATAAGAACCCCCAGGTACTTAATACAATCATCCTTCCAACGGAAAGGCATAGTGGTACGAATGCGATGGGACAACTCCGGCGCTAAACGAAACCCCATCACCTCCGATTTCGAGAGGTTAATCTTATAGTTAGAGATAAAGCAAAAGCGGTCGAGAACCGACAGCAATGCAGGGAGGGATCGACCCGGGTCAGATAGCGTCACTAGGATGTCGTCGGCGAACAGGGAGATCACATGGGAGCGACCAGACACGTCAACCCCCGTGATATCCGGGTGAGCGCGGACAGCCGCCGCGAGGGGCTCAACCACCAAGAGGAACAAGAGGGGGGAGAGGGGACAGCCCTGCCTCGTACCGTTGGAGAGAGCGACCTCATCAGACTGTATGCCATTAACTGTAATCCGGGCGACCGGGGAGGAGTATAGAGCGCGTATACACGTTAGGAATCTAAGGCCCAGGCCAATGCCCTCCAGGACTCAAAACAGATAGGGCCAGGAGACCCTATCAAACGCCTTTTCGGCATCCATCGAGGCTAAGACTAGAGGGGTACCAGAGTGGTGTGCATGTGACAGCAAATCAAGGACCTTGATCGTATTATCTCGCGCCTCCCTCCCCGGCACAAACCCCACCTGGTCCGGATGAACCAGGCCAGGTAGAAGGGGACAGAGGCGGTTGGCAAGGACCTTGGCAAATCACTTGACATCAACATTGATCAGCGAGATCGGCCGATAACTGCTGCAGAGGTCCAAATTTTTATCAGGCTTAGGAAGCACGACAATGCTGGCATCGAGCGTTCGGGGGTCAAAAGACTCACCACCGGCAATAGCGTTGAAGTGAGTCACCAAATGTGGGCCCAGAAGCGGGAGGAACTTCTTATAATAAACGGCCGTGAAGCCATCCGGGCCTGGGCTCTTGCCCGGAGGGGAATTTTTAACAGCGAATTCAATTTCCGACAAAGATATCGGATCCTCTAAAGCCGCACTATCCTCCGCAGTAACAACCCGGGTAAGGTGGGCGCCCAAAAAGTCAGAGGTAGCAGTATGGATATCCAGGCCAGGGGGAAGGTTATAAAGGGAGGAGTAGTATTGTTGGAAACGCAGCTTGTTATGCCGATCTCGGATCCTAGTTAGATAAGTTTGAGCCCTTTTCGCCCTCAAAGCCCTCGCCTGCCCGGCTTGTCCCCGAACTCATAAAAAAGATGTCGCGTCAGCAAAAAGTTACGTTTGATACGGGTGTCTAGCATAGTCGCCAGCCTAGCGCGAAGAGTGGTAAGCTGAAGCTGAAGCGTCGGAAGGAGAGTGGCCTTGTGCCGCAGTTCCAGGGACTCAATTTGTTTAACCAGAGACAGGACAGCATCCGAACGCTGCCGTTTAGCCGCGGCCCCCATACCAATCAGGCACCCCCTCACAACCGCCTTATGGGCCTCCCATACGACTGGGGTGGGGACGTCCGGAGTGGTATTCTCAGCGAAGTGGTCAGTGATATGGGACGACAGAGCCGACAAATTGCCGGGATCATCCAACAAAGACTCATTAAGCCTCCAACTCCACCGGGGCCTGGGAAGAGCAATCAGGGAAAGCCTAATGAACACCGGGGCATGATCGCTAATAGTAGAAGGGCCGATCACAGCAGAGCGCAGGAAGGAGAGATGGAAGTGGGAAATGAAGAAGGTGTCCATCCTGGAGTAGGTGGCATGGGGAGCAGAAAAGTGTGTATAATCCCTCTCCTCAGGGTGCAGGGTACGCCAAGCATCAATAAGCTGGTTGAATTTAAGGTGTTTGAGAACCTTGCGAATATTAGAGTACGGGAGGCGCGACCTACCAGAGGAAGTATCCACTAGAGGGTCAAAAACCATATTAAAGTCCCCACCCAGGACAGTAACCCCCTCCTGGAAGTCCGCCAGTTTATTAAGTATTGCAATGATGGAGCGGCCCTGAGATTTATTGGGGGCATACATATTCGCCAGGGTGACCTTCTGGGAACCCACATAGACCTTGACAAACACGCAGCGCCCCTCGTCGTCCGCCCATTCGTCTAGGAGTTGGAAGCGGACCACTTTATGTATAAGGAGAGCCACACCTTTCGTTTTCGAGGAAGGGGAGCTGGAAAAAAAGGCGTGAGAAAAGGACCGATCATAGAGCCGATGTTCAGAGCCCCGCTTAAAATGGGTCTCCTGAATAAAGGCAATGTGGGATTTAGAAGAACGAAGAAAGGAGCAAAGTTTAGAGCGTTGCTCTGGTTTATTTAAGCCCCTTATATTAAGCGTCACAAAATTTAGGTGGTTAGAGGACATAGTCGGAGCTTGCATAGGACAAGAGTAGGTTATTGAGCCACCACAGGTCAAATAAACCGAAAATCACAAACAATAAAATACAACAACAAAAAAAACATGTGTATGAGGTGCAAAGTGTGAAGTGGAAGCAGGGCTTGGAAGCACCTACCATTACGACACAGAGTGTCGACGACTAATGAGCGGAGGGACTACAGGGAGTCCCGAAATCACTGTCCACAGGAGGACAGGAGAGCTCGGGGGGGGGGAGGCCCACCAGAGCGGATAGGAGGGAAAGGCAAACAGAGAAGGGAAGAAGACAGGTGGAGTAGGAAAGAGCGAGAAAGGAGGAAAGGACCTCCGCTACCGCCCCACTGTCCGAAAGGGCAGAAAATAAGGGGGCGAAACCCCCGCCAAACACAAGGGACCAGGGAGCGGGACAAGCAATCCCTCGCGGCCCTGCAGGAGGGGTGCGTAAGGCGCCATACGGGGAAGAGGAGACACACACACGGTAAGAAGGAGGCATACAGGACAAGAGTAATAAAAATGAGCGAAAGGAGAGGAGAACATGGGGAAGAAGAAGGTGACCCCCAAAATAAGGGGCACCGTAAGCCTGACGCCAAGGACAGGCGAACAGGGCAATCAGTGTAAGGCCATCAGGGCAGGTAACGCATACATGTACGTGTCACATATGTCTAAGACCAAAGTGGCGACTAACACCAAGTGTAGGCGACATGCAACGAGGGAGCAGCTGATGTGTAGTGTATGCGAAAATTAAAACGAACGCCGAAAAACCGAGACGGATCGAAAAACAGCGGAAAAACATAAAAAAAGGGCCGATAAACGAAATACCCGAACGAGTACGAAAGTCCAGACCGTGATGACCACCGGAGGAGTGCAAAGTTCAGCGGGAGAAGGTCAGAGACACTCACGCGCCGAAAAGTACCACAATGGAGTTGAAGCCATCAGGGAGCCGCGGAGAGAAGAAGCTCAGCCGGTGTCCTCTGGAGTCGCAGGGTTGCAGCGGGACCTCTTCCGACGGTTAGAGTGCAGGGTCCAGGAGGCAGCCGGGTCCGACAAAGATGGCAAAGGCACGGTAGCTTCATCCCAATCGGGAACCTCCACCACTGGAAGACTCAGATCCTCCAGGAAAAATTTCAGCTCACCCGGGTGTCGCAGGGTAAAGGTAGCGCCATTCCGTCTGGCGATGAGCATAAACTGAAAGCCCCACTGGTAGGGCACACCAGCCTCTCGAAGCGCTGCTGTAACCGGCCGCAATGCTCTGCGCTTTTGGAGAGTGAGCGGTGAGAGATCCTGGTAGATGGAAAGCTTTCCCCCGTCATTTTCCACAGCGCCAGCGGTACGACAAGCCTTCAACACCGCCTCCTTGACCGAGTATTCATGGAAACAGCACACCACGTCCCGTGGAGGTGAAGATGGAGAACCCTTAAGCCGCAGGGCACGGTAAGCCCTATCAAACTGGATCGATGCATCCTCCGGCAAGCCGAGAAGAGAGTTGAACACCTGCTGCAGCACCATACGAATTTGCTCAGGAGGGACCGACTCAGGTAAGCCACGGATACGGAGATTGTTTCGCCTCCCCCGGTTGTCGAGGTCCTCCAGCTGTCGCCTGAGCTGGTGGATGGTGTCTGTGTGTGCATGTAGAGTGGTAGAGTGAGAATAGATTCGGTCACAAGTGGTCGTATAGGACTCCTCCAGTGAAAGCAAGCGGTCACCCAGTTGCTTCAGGTCGTGTTTAACGACCACGAGGTCGGCCCGCACGCCCCTAAGGGCCTGGTCCAGCGAGGAGTTGATCACGGCTACTAAGTCCGCTTTCGTGGGAAGCGCCTTCAAAGCCTCTCGCCAGGATGATCCAGCCGCCAGCGGAGGGGGAGAACCTGCATCCCGATCGCGAAAGCCCTCTTCCGAGCATTTGCTCTGTTGGCTGGCGGGAGACGGCGCCATCTTGGGCTCCGAGTCTCGGGAGTCTTGGTCGGGCGGACCTTGGAAATAGGACCGTACGGAAGGATTAGACGGTCTGTCTCGCGACCCCGATGATCGTGGGGTGCTCCCCACACGGTTAGTTTTCCCCATCGGTTGGGAAAGGCGCTAAAATAAGCGGAAAAGTCGGACGGTGAGCGGAGCTAGAGGCTTAAGCGGCCATCTTCTTCGAGCGCTAACTCCGCCCCCCATTTTTAAGTAATTAATGCTTCTTGAATGACCATACTTGGGAATCTGCCAGGCTGGGATACCTAGAGCTCCCCCTCTTCTTCTTCTGAAGGGGCTATATGGGGGATGGAGAAAGACGTTATAGCCCGAAACAGTCTTAAGTGGGCCAACAGTTGAACAGGAAGTGGGTGGGGAGTGGTTGTGGCTAAACATGGTTCCCCTGCCCATAAAAAAGCTGTATTCAAATACTATGTATGTAACTGGGTAAAATAAAAGTGAAAAAAAGGTGCTTTTTGTGTGGGTACACTAAACGAGAGAAGAAAATTACAGCTAAACACGAGCGTCGCAAAAATGTTAAAACAGACTCGGTCATGAAGGGTACAAAAATAAAAAAAAAGCCTGGTCTTAAGGGGTTAATCCTGCCGTTTTTCTAAATGTAGCAATAAAAACAAAAGCCAAGAAAAAAATTTGGGCAGTTGATCTATCATTAGATAAGCTGGACAGCAACAACTGCCGGATCCCTGCTAATATGCTGGTAATAGATTTGGTGCCAAAGTAAAGTGCTTCCTAACTGGCTAATTATTATTATTACCTTTTATTTACTAAGTTACGCAACAATGTACAATTCAATTGGGGCAGTTGACACATTTAATAACACAAATACATTAATGCATACAGACACATCAGGAGTTAAGAATCTTGCTGTGAGCTTGCCATCTAGCCTTATGGTAGTTTATACAAAGTTCATGGCAGGAATGGTGGGCTTATGAGGGCCCCGCTCGTGAGCTTACAGTCTACCGGAAAAGCATAGGTATGTGAAACAAATGTAGGGGTGAAGCTCTCTTGTAGCAATAATTAGGGCTAAGTGGTTTCAGAATGCAAAAAAAGGATAAATACAATGAACAGAAGGGTGGGCTAGTACGCGGCTTCAGATGGAGTCTGCAGAAGGCTTGATCCTCAACAGGAGAGGAAAAAAGAGAGATAAATAAGAGAAAATTGTTTTAGGTTACAAAAAGGGGCGGGGTTATATATAAAAGGGCTATAGGAGGCCAGAGGGGAGGGGTTTAACATTAAGGAATGTACTTTCCAAGGTAAACAAAATTTGGCTAAAAAAGAAACAAGGTTCCTAAAATACATATTTTTTTACATATACAGAAAACAACATGCATAATAATACAAAATATGAATTTGTAAATTCATATTGCTTGCTAATCTGGCATAGCATTTAATTCCTGCGAGGGCCTCAGAGGGTGATCTGCAGTGTCCTTGGGGATGTTTCACAAAAGAAAGAAACATAACTCTCTCTTTTCCAACACAAATAATATGAAATTCTTTTTTTTTTTTAAATCATACAAACCCTAATATATTTATATAAATATCTTTATTTTTAAAAGAAAAAAGTGAGAGATGGGCAACCCCTATTATCAGCAGCTAAAAAGGGGATAGCATACCTTGTATTTTATCTATAGATTGTGTTTCTGTGTTATATATATATATATATATATATATATATATATATATATATACATATGTGACATATGTGGCATATGTTGTGTACTGCCATCTAAACGGGATTTTTGTGCAATCTACATGCATTTAAAAGAAGAATTACAGCTGAGGACGAATATGGCAAAATGGCAACAATCTCCAAGATTTAAGGAACAATATACCAAGACAGAAAAGAGAGATTAAAATGATAAACTGGTTTTGACCAACCTAAGATATATATATATATATATATATATATATATATATATATATATATATATATATATATATATATATATATATATATATTGTAAATGTCTGTATGTATGTGGAAGCATAAAACATGGGCTATTGTTCTTAATCACTGTGATGTCACAATCCTATGTCATCGTGGTCACCACATAAACTGGGTATTTCTGAACTGGCATGTCATTTGATGCTCCTGCTCTTAGAGATTTGGATTCAAAGCATTTTGAGAAAGGAATAGGTAACAGCAAAATGAGGATATTTGATCTTCTTCCAACTGATGTGGAAATGGTGAATGTTGACTATTATTTAGGCAACAGGAGAGCACTGAAACAACTCCAGGATGGAGAAGATGATGGCTTTGCTGTAACTAAAAAAAGAAAGATTGAAATCTTTGAGGATAGCAGAAAAGCTATAAAGCGGCAGTTGGAAGGTGAAGAGGATGAGATTTTGACACCAAAAGGGAAAAAGGGGAAATATTTTGGAGAAGGCACGACTCCTGTGAAGCGGTCCAGGGATGGAGAAGATGGGGACACCTTTACCCCAAAGTGGAGGAGAGTGTGGTAGCTACAACACCTAGCTTTAGTTATGTGATGTTGAATAAAATGTTTGACTTAATTTTGCTCTCTTCTGTGAATGTGATATTTCATATATGTGTAGTTAATATGGGTTTACAAGGGATCGGCCCTGTCAAACTAACCTGATCAGCTTTTATGAGGAGGTGAGCTCAAGACTGGATCGGGGTGAATCGCTGGATGTCGTATATCTTGATCCAGGCTGGGAATATGTATTAAATGGGAAAACACTGGGGACGACTGACATGGAAAAGGATTTAGGAGTTTTAGTTAACAGTAAATTTACCTGTAGCGACCAGTGTCAGGCAGCTGCTGCTAAGGCAAATAAAATCATGGGGTGCATCAAAAGGGGCATAGATGCCCACGACAAGGAAATAATTCTACCACTGTACAAGTCACTAGTCAGACCACACATGGAATACTGTGTACAGTACTGGGCACCAGTGTACAAGAAAGATATAGTGGAGCTGGAGAGGGTTCAAAGACGGGCAACCAGAGTAATAAGGGGAATGGGAGGACTACAGTACCCAGAAAGATTATCAGAATTAGGGTTATTTAGTTTGGAAAAAAGACGGCTTAGGGGGGACTTAATAACTATGTATAAATATATAAGGGGGCAGTACAGAGATCACTCCCAGGACCTATTTATACCCAGGACTGTATCTATAACAAGGGGACATCCTCTACGGCTGGAGGAAAGAAGGTTTCTACACCAGCACAGACAGGGGTTCTTTACAGTAAGAGCGGTGAGATTATGGAACTCTCTGCCAGAGGAAGTGGTAATAGTAAACTCAATAAAAGAGTTCAAAAGGAGCCTGGACGTGTTTCTTGAAAGCAATAATATTACCAGTTATAGATATTAGATTAATAGGGACAGAACGTTGATCCAGGGATTTATTCTGATTGCCATATTTGGAGTCGGGAAGGAATATTCCCCCTGGTATGGGGCAATTGGCATCTGCTTCATAAGGGTTTTTTGCCTTCCTCTGGATCAACACAGTAAGGACACAATATGTATATAGGTTGAACTTGATGGACTTTGGTCTTTTTTCAACCTTATGAACTATGTCACTATGTTACTATGTACATAATAAATGAGAAACCATTTTTGGCCTTGTGCCACATACCCAGTGAACGCCCCAACCAACCTGTGCTGCCAATCAGCCAGCTAATGCTATACATATGATGGGGGTCACATCTCCCATCATGCTCAGCCACACAACAGCGTCTTTAATACAGGAATGAATGGTGTTTCCTACACTGAGCTCAGCTAAGTTAAGGCTCTGCCAGTATTTACAGAAATAAAGGGGTGAATAGGTTTACTCATTAAGGTCAATGCCAGCACTTACTAAGAGTTCAAAAGTAAAACTCAGAAACATAGAATTTGACTGTGGAGAAGAAGCATTCGGCCATCTAGGCTGCCCATTTTTCCTGATGTAATGATTCAGGCCTTAATCAGCCCTCGGTCTTGTTGATTCTGGATAGTTTTATGCCGGTCCCATGCATGTTTCAAAGAATAGTTTGATAAAAACAATTCTGTTACAAAGTATTAGCTCCAGAGGAACTCAGCTGATTGTATTAAAATCTATCAGGCTGCCAAAACACATAATGGCCACAAAAAAACCAACTGATTAAAAGACTTAACTCAGCTCAGGAAAGTCCAATCGAATGGGCTTTCCCAGCCCTGGTCACAACAATCTAGAGATTAACACCTCTATGCTGAGATAGAGATACAAGAATACCTATTTTAAGGTGTTGTTCCACCTACTTTGCAGAATAAGATGTAAATGCAGAATTAGAACCATAATTCTATGTATTGTGAAAGGCTCAAACTTTTACAAAAATATGTTTTATTTGTGTCATTTTTTTTCTCACACTTTTTCAGAGAATGCACATCATGTGACATAAAAGTAGGCACTGGCAGGTTTTTGCCACAGAAATTCAAACTCCTTATTAAAGGTTTCTGTTTTTTGCCTTCTTACATTTTTAAGTAATTAATGCTTCTTGAATGACCATACTTGGGAATCTGCCAGGCTGGGATACCCAGAGCTCCCCCTCTTCTTCTTCTGAAGGGGCTATATGGGGGATGGAGTAAGACGTTATAGCCCGAAACAGTCTTAAGTGGGCCGACAGTTGAACAGGAAGTGGGTGGGGAGTGGTTGTGGCTAAACATGGTTCCCCTGCCCATAAAAAAGGTGTACTCAAATACTATGTATGTAACTGGGTAAAATAAAAGTGAAAAAAGGTGCTTCTTGCGTGGGTACACTAAACGAGAGAAGAAAATTACAGCGAAACACGAGCGTCGCAAAAATGTTAAAACAGACTCGGTCATGAAGGGTACAAAAATAAAAAAAAAGCCTGGTCTTAAGGGGTTAATCCTGCCGTTTTTCTAAATGTGGCAATAAAAACAAAAGCCAAGAAAAAAATTTGGGCAGTTGATCTATCATTAGATAAGCTGGACAGCAACAACTGCTGGATCCCTGCTAATATGCTGGTAATAGATTTGGTGCCAAAGTAAAGTGCTTCCTAACTGGCTAATTATTATTATTACCTTTTATTTACTAAGTTACGCAACAATGTACAATTCAATTGGGGCAGTTGACACATTTAATAACACAAATACATTAATGCATACAGACACATCAGGAGTTAAGAATCTTGCTGTGAGCTTGCCATCTAGCCTTATGGTAGTTTATACAAAGTTCATGGCAGGAATGGTGGGCTTATGAGGGCCCCGCTCGTGAGCTTACAGTCTACCGGAAAAGCATAGGTATGTGAAACAAATGTAGGGGTGAAGCTCTCTTGTAGCAATAATTAGGGCTAAGTGGTTTCAGAATGCAAAAAAAGGATAAATACAATGAACAGAAGGGTGGGCTAGTACGTGGCTTCAGATGGTGGTCTGCAGAAGGCTTGATCCTCAACAGGAGAGGAAAAAAGAGAGATAAATAAGAGAAAATTGTTTTAGGTTACAAAAAGGGGCGGGGTTATATATAAAAGGGCTATAGGAGGCCAGAGGGGAGGGGTTTAACATTAAGGAATGTACTTTCCAAGGTAAACAAAATTTGGCTAAAAAAGAAACAAGGTGTCACGCACAGCGTAGAATAGAACCTGTAATCAGGTAGAACAGCGTGTGCAAGTCCAATAGACAGATCACAAAAAGTCCAGCACAGAATAGCCAATGAGCAAGCCGAGGTCAGGAAGCCAGAAGTCAGGATCGTTGCAGGGTAAGCCGAGGTCAGGAAGCCAGAAGTCAGGGTAGTCGTGAGGGTAGCCAGAGTCAAACGCCAGGAATCGGTAACAGGAACAAGCCGGGTCGGTAACGGGGAATCAACAGAAACGCGTACTGAGCAGACACTATACAAGATAGGTACAACCATCAGAAGGCAAGGTTGGGATGTTTCTGAGGCTCTTATATAGGCCGAGGAAGTCCAGGCATCAATTACCGAATTCCCGCCAAAATTTCAAAGTGCCGTTATGTCACTTCCGGTTCGTGGCCATCTTGGGATTGGCGGATCGTAAAATCCTAAAAGGAGTCGTAGTACCGGCTGGCGCCACTAGGTGGCGCGCAGAGGACCGCGTGCACGCAGCAGGACCGGACCTGGCTCCAGCAGAGGACGACCGACGCGTGGAACCGCGAGGTCTTCCCCTTCCTCGCGGCGGCGGAGGCTGTCACGGAGCAGCGGGAGGTCTCCCTCTCCTCCGCGGCGGTTGCGGCTCCCGCGGCAAGGCGGGAGGTCTCCCCCTTCTCCTCGGTGGTTGCGGTTGCTGCGGCACGGTGAGAGGTCTCCCTCTTCTCCGTGGCGGCTGCGGTTGCCGCGGCACGGTGGGAGGTCTCCCCCTTCTCCTCGGTGGCTGCCGGTCCGAGGACCCAGAAGCACCGGCAGCCAGGTATGTGACAGTACCCCCCCTTGAAGGGCGGCCACCGGACGACCTTTGGCAAGACCAACCCGTCTCCTGGCGAGGAAGACCCGTACCAGACGAGGAGCATCGAGACGAGCCGCGGGTACCCAGGAACGACTCTCCGGACCGAGACCTCTCCAGTGGATGAGATACTGCACGCTCCCTTGTTGTCTGCGAGTGGCCAGAATCATCTGAGGACAACGCCGAGGTGGATCTGCACCAGAAGTCCCCGGAACAGAAGGTCTTGTGGTAGTGAATCGGTTGCACACCAGAGGCTTTAGAAGCGAAACGTGAAAGACTCGAGGAATCCGAGTACGAGGTAGGAGAAGTTTGTAGGCTACTGGATTGATCCGACAAATAATAGGAAAAGGACCAATAAAACGTGGAGCCAACTTCATGGAAGGGACCCTGAGTTTGAGATACCGGGTAGACAACCAGACCCTCTCTCCAGGCAAATACGCAGGAGCACTGGAGCGTCTTTTGTTTGCCTGATGCTCTTGACGCCTGCCTGCCTGTTGCAAAGCCTCTAGTACAGACGACCACGTGGACCGTATGGTAGCCAATCTCTCCTGCAATTCTGGAACCGCAGAGGCAGGGAACGTTCTGGGAAAGGACTGTGGATGCAGACCATACAAACAGAAGAATGACGACACTCCTGTGGACTCCTGTACGGAGTTGTTGCGGGCAAACTCAGCGAAGGGTAGCAGATTAACCCAATTGTCCTGGTGGTTATTGACAAACAGGCGTAAATATTGCTCCAAGTGTTGATTAGCCCTCTCCGCTGCTCCGTTGGACTGTGGATGATACGCGGATGAGAATGCCAGAGTAATACCCAAGGCCTTAGTGAATTCACGCCAGAAGCGTGCTACGAATTGTGAACCTCGGTCGGAGACAATCTCGGTGGGTAATCCATGGAGACGGACGATCTCGCGTATAAAAACTTCGGCCAACATGGCAGCAGATAGCAATTTTTTCAACGGAATCATATGAGCCATCTTGGAAAAGCGATCAACAACCATAAGGATCACAGTATGACCTCTGGAGTTCGGTAAGTCCACAATGAAATCCATGGCTATGTGTGTCCACGGAGTCGAAGGAAGAGGTAGAGGATGCAACAGGCCAGCAGGTAGTCTCTTGGAAGACTTGTTAGCTGCACACTTGGTACAGGACTGGACGAATAGGACAGTGTCCTTGGCCCAATTCGGCCACCAAAAAGTTCTGGACACGAGCTCCTTAGTGCGTGAAATTCCTGGATGTCCCGCCGTCCTGGAACCATGAGAAAGGCGGAGGACTCGAGACCGGAAGCGAACAGGAACAAACAGCTTGCCAACAGGTAGAGACACCGGAGCTTGAGTTTGCATACTGGCAATACGCTCCAACAGGGGGGTACGACAGGTAAGTCGGATAGCAGCCATGACTTTAGTCGCAGGAACGATCGCCTCGGGTTCGTGACCCTCCTCTTCAGGAAACGTGTGCATGCGAGAGAGAGCGTCAGCCTTGGTATTCTTGGATCCTGGACGGTAGGTCAAAACGAAAGGAAATCGTGACAGGAACAACGACCATCTTGCTTGCCGAGGATTAAGACATTTTACGGTCTCGATATACTGTAGGTTCTTATGATCTGTTAAGATCAAAGTAGGAACTTGTACCCCTTCCAACAGATGTCGCCACTCCTCTAGAGCCAGTATAACCGCCAACAGTTCCTTGTTGCCGATATCATAATTCCTCTCTGCAGACGAAAATCTCCTGGAGAAAAAACCACACGGGTGTAGTGGCCCACTATACGAGGCCCTCTGAGATAGGACAGCACCCACGCCCGTCTCAGATGCATCCACCTCCAGAACAAACGGTAACAGGGGATCTGGATGTCGCAGTACCGGAGCAGTGGTAAACCTCTCCCTCAACTGGTCAAAAGCGGAGACGGCAGCGGGTGGCCATTCAATGGTATTGGCCCCTTTCTTGGTCAGGACCGTCAGAGGAGCGGCAATCTTAGAATAGTCTCTGATAAAACGTCTGTAATAGTTGGCAAACCCCAGAAAGCGTTGCAACGGTTTCAGACCCACAGGCTGCGGCCAGTCCTTGATAGCCCGTACTTTAGCTGGGTCCATTTCGAAACCCTCCGGGGTAATGACATACCCTAAGAACAGTACTTTGTAAACCTCGAACTCACACTTCTCCAGCTTGGCGTAGAGCCCGTGTTGCCGTAGACGGTCTAATACTTGAGCAACCTGTGTGCGATGAGTGGAAAGGTCTGTGGAGTAGATCAAAATGTCATCCAGGTATACTACGACGAACTGTTGCAGAAAATCCCTGAGACAATCGTTAATGAACTCCTGGAAGACAGCTGGGGCATTGCATAGCCCGAACGGCATAACCGTATACTCGTAATGTCCAGATCGTGTGTTAAATGCCGTCTTCCATTCATCGTCCTCGCGAATACGAACAAGGTTGTAAGCACCCCGCAGATCCAACTTGGTATAGATAGTAGCTCCACGCAAACGGTCAAACAGTTCTGAGATCAATGGAATGGGGTACGTGTTACGTCTGGTGATTCTGTTCAACCCTCTGTAATCGATGCAAGGGCGCAGTTCCCCATTCTTCTTTTTAACAAAAAAAAATCCCGCTCCAGCGGGTGACGTGGAGCGGCGAATAAATCCCCGACGAAGGTTCTCCTCAATATACGCCTCCATAGCTTTAGTCTCTGGAACCGAAAGCGGAGAGGTCCGACCCCTGGGTGGCATGGTACCAGGGAGTAGGTCGATGGGACAGTCATATGGATGATGTGGAGGTAGTTTCTCCGCCTCCTTTTTGTTGAATACGTCCGCGAAACAACGGTACTGATCTGGCAGTATTGAGGTTCCAATGGAGCTTAGTGACACAGGAACAGTCTTTACAGGTGAGAGACAGTGGTCCATACAAGCACTGCTCCAGGCCGTAATCTGGTTCGTAAACCAATCAATCGTAGGGTTGTGATTACGCAGCCAAGGATACCCCAATATAATCGGAACAGACGGGGAACGGATGAGCAACAACTGCAACGGTTCGCTGTGAACCACTCCCACAGAGAGGGTAAGTTGAGTCGTGTGAAGAGTTATGTGCTCTTGAAGAAGAGGCCTCCCGTCGATAGCCTCCACGGATAACGGATTGGGGAGGGGGAGGGTGGGGACCCGAAACTGGCTACAAAACTCAGAGTCAATAAAGTTACCGGCAGCGCCGGAATCCAGAAAGGCCATGGTGTTCACGGAACCCCTCGACCAGACCAGTTGAACCGGAACCGTCATGCGGGTGATCTTGGTTTCAGGGGATGGCCTAATCACCCCTATAGTAGGTCCCCTCAGCCTACCTAGGTGCGGGCGCCTCCCGGCCTCCTTAGAACAGTCCCTGAGAAAATGCCCCGACAGGCCACAATACAGGCATAATCCCTCTCTTCTCCTCCTGCTCTTCTCGTGCTCAGAGAGTCTAGCTGCCCCCAGCTGCATAGGTTCCTCCGCAGAATCAGACAAAGTGGGTGAGGACGGAACTTGGGAAAAATGACGTACAGTGTCCCTCACTCCCCTCTCCAGTCGTCTCAGGCTCTCATGTTGAGCTTGTCTCTCACGAAGACGCAAGTCCACCTGGGAGACGTACTGTATTATCGCATCCAGGTTCGTAGGAAGGTCTCTAGCCGCGATCTCATCCTTGAGGGATTCAGATAGTCCATTCAGGAATGCGGCGACTAGAGCCTCATTGGACCAGTCGACCTCCGCCATCAGAATGCGGCATTCGATGGAATACTCCTGAAGAGAACGGGAACCTTGGCGGATAGAGAACAGAGATGCGGATGCCGTACTCCTCCTTCCAGGAACGTCAAACACTGAACGCAGACTTGAGACAAATTCCGAGTAAGACCGAACTGGAGGAGCATTTCTTTCCCATAGTGGAGAGGCCCAAGCCAGTGCTTTGCCCGTGAGTAACGAAATTACATAGCCCACCTTAGCCCGTTCAGTAGGAAGGGCATAAGGCGAAAGTTCAAAATGTATCTCGCACTGGTTCAGGAACCCTCTGCATGCTGCTGGCTCGCCATCATAACGCTGGGGGGGGAGGTAGATGAGCGGGCACAGACTGAATAGGTGCAGGTGGTAGTGGAAGAACCGCAATTGCCGGAGGACCTTGTAGCGCTGGCTCCGTGCGTTGCAACAACGTCTGGAGAGCTTGGGCAAACTGATCCAAACGGTGATCCATTCCATCCAAACGATCCTCTGTGGAGCTCTGCTGTCCTACCGATGCAGGTCTCATATTGGCCTTCTGATTCTGTCACGCACAGCGTAGAATAGAACCTGTAATCAGGTAGAACAGCGTGTGCAAGTCCAATAGACAGATCACAAAAAGTCCAGCACAGAATAGCCAATGAGCAAGCCGAGGTCAGGAAGCCAGAAGTCAGGATCGTTGCAGGATAAGCCGAGGTCAGGAAGCCAGAAGTCAGGGTAGTCGTGAGGGTAGCCAGAGTCAAACGCCAGGAATCGGTAACAGGAACAAGCCGGGTCGGTCACGGGGAATCAACAGAAACGCGTACTGAGCAGACACTATACAAGATAGGTACAACCATCAGAAGGCAAGGTTGGGATGTTTCTGAGGCTCTTATATAGGCCGAGGAAGTCCAGGCATCAATTACCAAATTCCCGCCAAAAATTGAAAGTGCTGTTATGTCACTTCCGGTTCGCGGCCATCTTGGGATTGGCGGATCGTAAAATCCTAAAAGGAGTCGTAGTACCGGCTGGCGCCACTAGGTGGCGCGCAGAGGACCGCGTGCACGCAGCAGGACCGGACCTGGCTCCAGCAGAGGACGACCGACGCGTGGAACCGCGAGGTCTTCCCCTTCCTCGCGGCGGCGGAGGCTGTCACGGAGCAGCGGGAGGTCTCCCTCTCCTCCGCGGCGGTTGCGGCTCCCGCGGCAAGGCGGGAGGTCTCCCCCTTCTCCTCGGTGGTTGCGGTTGCTGCGGCACGGTGAGAGGTCTCCCTCTTCTCCGTGGCGGCTGCGGTTGCCGCGGCACGGTGGGAGGTCTCCCCCTTCTCCTCGGTGGCTGCCGGTCCGAGGACCCAGAAGCACCGGCAGCCAGGTATGTGACACAAGGTTCCTAAAATACATATTTTTTTACATATACAGATAACAACATGCATAATAATACAAAATATGAATTTGTAAATTCATATTGCTTGCTAATCTGGCATAGCTTTTAATTCCTGCGAGGGCCTCAGAGGGTGATCTGCAGTGTCCTTGGGGATGTTTCACAAAAGAAAGAAACATAACTCTCTCTTTTCCAACAGAAATAATATGAAATTCTTTTTTTTTTTTTAAATCATACAAACCCTAATATATTTATATAAATATCTTTATTTTTAAAAGAAAAAAGTGAGAGATGGGCAACCCCTATTATCAGTAGCTAAAAAGGGGATAGCATACCTTGTATTTTATCTATAGATTCTGTTTCTGTATTATATATATATATATATACATATGTGACATATGTGGCATATGTTGTGTACTGCCATCTAAACGGGATTTTTGTGCAATCAACATGCATTTAAAAGAAGAATTACACCTCAGGACGAATATGGCAAAATGGCAACAATCTCCAAGATTTAAGGAACAATATACCAAGAGAGAAAAGAGGGATTAAAATGATAAACTGGTTTTGACCAACCTAATATATATATATATATATATATATATATATATATATATATATATTTTAAATGTCTGTATGTATGTGGAAGCATAAAACATGGGCTATTGTTCTTAATCACTGTGATGTCACAATCCTATGTCATCGTGGTCACCACATAAACTGGGTATTTCTGAACTGGAATGTCATTTGATGCTCCTGCTCTTAGAGATTTGGATTCAAAGCATTTTGAGAAAGCAATAGGTAACAGCAAAATGAGGATATTTGATCTTCTTCCAACTGATGTGGAAATGGTGGATGTTGACTATTATTTAGGCAACAGGAGAGCACTGAAACAACTCCGGGATGGAGAAGATGATGGCTTTGCTGTAACTAAAAAAAGAAAGATTGAAATCTTTGAGGATAGCAGAAAAGCTATAAAGCGGCAGTTGGAAGGTGAAGAGGATGAGATTTTGACACCAAAAGGGAAAAAGGGGAAATATTTTGGAGAAGGCACGACTCCTGTGAAGCGGTCCAGGGATGGAGAAGATGGGGACACCTTTACCCCAAAGTGGAGGAGAGTGTGGTAGCTACAACACCTAGCTTTAGTTATGTGATGTTGAATAAAATGTTTGACTTAATTTTGCTCTCTTCTGTGAATGTGATATTTCATATATGTGTAGTTAATATGGGTTTACAAGGGATCGGCCCTGTCAAACTAACCTGATCAGCTTTTATGAGGAGGTGAGCTCAAGACTGGATCGGGGTGAATGGCTGGATGTCGTATATCTTGATCCAGGCTGGGAATATGTATTAAATGGGAAAACACTGGGGACGACTGACATGGAAAAGGACTTAGGAGTTTTAGTTAACAGTAAATTTACCTGTAGCGACCAGTGTCAGGCAGCTGCTGCTAAGGCAAATAAAATCATGGGGTGCATCAAAAGGGGCATAGATGCCCACGACAAGGAAATAATTCTACCACTGTACAAGTCACTAGTCAGACCACACATGGAATACTGTGTACAGTACTGGGCACCAGTGTACAAGAAAGATATAGTGGAGCTGGAGAGGGTTCAAAGACGGGCAACCACATACCCAGTGAACGCCCCAACCAACCTGTGCTTCCAATCAGCCAGCTAATGCTATACATATGATGGGGGTCACATCTCCCATCATGCTCAGCCACACAACAGCGTCTTTAATACAGGAATGAATGGTGTTTCCTACACTGAGCTCAGCTAAGTTAAGACTCTGCCAGTATTAACAGAAATAAAGGGGTGAATAGGTTTACTCATTAAGGTCAATGCCAGCACTTACTAAGAGTTCAAAAGCAAAACTCAGAAACATAGAATTTGACTGTGGAGAAGAAGCATTCGGCCATCTAGGCTGCCCATTTTTCCTGATGTAATGATTCAGGCCTTAATCAGCCCTCGGCCTTGTTGATTCTGGATAGTTTTATGCCGGTCCCATGCATGTTTCAAAGAATAGTTTGATAAAAACAATTCTTTTACAAAGTATTAGCTCCAGAGGCACTCAGCTGATCGTATTAAAATCTATCAGGCTGCCAAAACACATAGTGGCCACAATAAAACCAACTGATTAACCCCTTGATGACAATTGCCGGTCCGGGCACGTCACGGAAAAACATGTCGTTTACGACAATTGATGTGCCAGGACCGGCACACCTTTAAATGGTGTCGCTGGAATGCCTCGATCAGGAGGCATCCAGCGACACCAAACACTTACCACGGGATGGACTGTGACCGTTCCGGGAAAAAAAACAATAAAGATGAAAAACTCTGGCTCCACTTGCAGGTGCCCAGCTTTCTTATCACAGTGTGATTAGTAAAAATAAATTAAAAAATAATTAGAAAAAAATAGTAAAAAAACAGTAAAATGTAAAAATAATTTCCCACTGATTTCACTATCAGGGGAAACTTCAAGTTGAAATTTTTTTTAAAAAATATTTAAAAAAAGGCAAAAAAAATTAAAATATATATATATAAAAAATATATTTTTGTGAGCAAGTCCTAAAATTAGCATATTAGCTTAAAACAATTCTCGCATGGAAAGAGTTAAAATACTGGCATATTAAATGCCCATGGGGTGTCTACTTTTAAAAAATGTATGATTTGATGGGGTAAATTGTATTGGCCGGGTTCAACAATGTCCCAATTAACACAGGGGTAAGGATGGCCACACATCTAATCCAATTAGAAAAATGCACACGTACCAAATGTGGCCTTTTAGTTCCCCCCAAAAATGACAAACCCATGCATGTGGGGTATCACTGTACTCAGGAGATGTTGCTGAACACATATTGGGGTGTCATGTGACAGCGGCATATACCAGGAGCTGTAAATTCATACATAACATAGGTGTGTGGGGGAAAAATACACACAAAAGAATACTACTGCAGACTTTGAAAAAATTCTGGTGGTAAAATGTGTGCATGCAAAGAGTTAAAATACCAGCATTTAAAATACCCTGGGGTGTCTAGTTTTCAAAAATATATGGTTTTGTTGGGCACACTGAAATGGCCCGGCTCAAAGATGTACCAAATAGGGCATGGGCAGTGGATCCCCAAATGCCAAAGTTCAACATTGAAAAATGCGCATGCCTCAAATGTGGCCATTTTGCCCCCAAACAGCCAGGCAAAATCATTCATGTGAGGTATCTCTGTACTCAGGAGATGTTGCTAAACACATATTGGGGTGTTTTATGATATTGACATATACCAGAACCTGTTTATTTATACCTGAAGTAAAATGTGTGTGAAAAAACAAATGCAAAAAAAAATTACTACCATAAAGTTTGCTAAAGGCTGATGGTAGAATTAGTGCTTGGAAAGGGTTAAAATACTAACATTTGGAATACCCTGGGCTGTCTAGTTTTCAAAAATATATGACTTGATGGGGTAAATTGCATTGGCCGGCTTCAAAGATACCCGAAATGGCACATGGGGGGGAAGAATTACCAGATTTGGAAAAAATGGCTTTGAAATAGCAAAACGCTACCTGTACATATTGCCCCATAATGTGTAGAAAAAAGCAAAAAAACATAAAAACATTGGGCATTTCTAAACTCAGGACAAATAGTAGAATCTATTTAGCAGGTTTTTTCATTACCTTTTATAGATGAGTAAAAGATTTTTCAACTAAAAGTTAGAAACAGTCATTTTTTTCAAAATTTTTTACCATATTTTATACTTTTTTTAATAGTAAATAATATGATACAATCAAAACAATGTCATCTAAAGAAAGCCCTTCTTGTCCTGAAAAAAACCAATATCTAATGTGTGTGGGTTCAGTAAATGGGAAAGAAGAAATTTACAGCTAAACACGAGTAGCAGAAATGTTAAAACGGCCATTGTCACGAAGGGTACAAAAAGTAAAATCAGCCTTTGTCACGAAGGGGTTAAAAGACTTAACTCAGCTCAGGAAAGTCCAATCGAATGGGCTTTCCCAGCCCTGGTCACAACAATCTAGAGATTAGCACCTCTATGCTGAGATAGAGATACAAGAATACCTATTTTAAGGTGTTGTTCCACCTACGTTGCAGAATAAGACGTAAATGCAGAATTAGAACCATAATTCTATGTATTGTGAATGGCTCAAACTTTTACAAAAATATGTTTTATTTGTGTCATTTTTTTTCTCAGACTTTTTCAGAGAATGCACATCATGTGACATAAAAGTAGGCACTGACAGGTTTTTGCCACAGAAATTCAAACTCCTTATTAAAGGTCCGAGTGACCATCCAGGGAGGATATGAATTATCGCCAATAGAACCATTTAAGCTCCACCATATGGCCCTGGCCCCTGGAGGCGCCCGAAAGGACTTCCATTTGGTAGATAAATTCCACCCGGCGGAACCAGGCAGATACAGAGGGAGGAACGACGGACTTCCAGGAGCGGGGAAGGGTGGTAAGCGCGGCATTGATCGAGTGGAACTTAATTGAGCCCTTATAAGCCTGATACGGGACTGAGTTATAGTGGAGGAGTACAGCGGCCGGAGTAGCCATAAACGTAGGGTCCGACACCTCCCGAATAACTTCGGCAACCCTTTCCCAGAAGGGCCTAATACCGGGACAAGTCCACCAGATGTGGAAAAGGGAACCCAGATGGGAATTACAACGCCAGCACGTCGGGGGGATCTGAGGCAGAAACCTATGTAAATCAAGGGGCACCCTATACCACCGGGTCACAATTTTGAAGAGGGTTTCCTGCACCCTGCTGGACCCGGTCCCTTTGTGAACAATCATAAGCATCCTCTCCCAATCCTCCATTGAGAAAGAAAGGCCCAGATAATTTTCCCAGAGGCTGAAATAATAGGGTTTAGTAATAACTAGACTTGTGCATTCGTCTTCGGGCGAACATGAAAACGAATACGAAGAGTGCATTTTCGTGTTCGTTCCGAAGACATGAAGAAGAGAAGACAGTGCCGGTAAAACGTAGGCGAAGACGAAGACTCACACACGAAGAATCTTCGCCTTCGTCTACTATTCTCCCCGGTCCCTTCCCCATCTAACTTACCTTATCTTCACAGCATCGCGGGAGTTGACTGAAGTGGAAATCCGCAGGTTCGTCGTCAGGGGTTACAGGGCAGTGTGAGTGAGCCTATTGGTCACCTGCAGGGTCTTCATCTGGCATCAACCAATTGGTTGATGCCAGAGGAAGACCCTGCAGGTGACCAATAGGGCTCACTCTCACGGCCTTTTTAACTCCTGATTTCCGCTCCCGTTAACCCCTGCGATGCTGCATTGGATAACGGGAGCAGAAATCCGTAGGGTAAAGGGCTGTGCAAGCGACCAATAGGCTCACTCGCACGGCCCCTTACCACTAGTTGCTAGGCAGAAAAAAAAATCAACCTGGGACCCTGCTACAACAGTTAAAAGTCTGTGCCAGCGACCAACAAAGTCGCCGGTACGGACATTTAACTTAGCATAAATAACTTACTATAACTTCGGACACAATGCTGCCCTCTGTTGGTTTTACATTAAGTAGCATATGCTTGAAATCCAAAGTTATTATGCTACTCAGTGTAAAACCAACAGAGGGCAGCATTCTGTCCGAAGATATATTAGCCATATGTGGCAGTGTGTTCATTTTCATTTATTAATTATTTAAATAAAATATATCTCCATGATCCGCTGGTCTCCCCGCTGCAACAGTTAAATGTCCACACTCGCGGACATTAATTCTGTCGAACTTGCAAACTCTTTTTTTCTATTTATTTTGGGGTTTTTTTGTATTAAACCATTACACGAAAGGATCATGGGAATATATTTTATTTGAATAAATGCAAATGAGCTCACTGCCACAGATGGCTAATATATGTTCGGACAGAATGCTGCCCTCTGTTGGTTTTACATTAAGTAGCATAATAACTGGATTTCTTTCAAGCATATGGAACAATGCTACTTAATGTAAAACCAACAGAGGGCAGCATTCTGTCCGAACATATATTAGCCATATATGTTCGGACAGAATGCTGCCCTCTGTTGGTTTTACATTAAGTAGCATTGTTCCATATGCTTGAAATCCAGTTATTTATTATGCTACTTAATGTAAAACCAACAGAGGGCAGCATTCTGTCCGAAGACATATGGCTAATATATGTTCGGACAGAATGCTGCCCTCTGTTGGTTTTACATTAAGTAGCATAATAACTGGATTTCTTTCAAGCATATGGAACAATGCTACTTAATGTAAAACCAACAGAGGGCAGCATTCTGGTTTTACACTGAGTAGCATAATATTCTGCCCGAGAATATATTAGCTATATATATAGTAGTGAGCTCATTGGTCCCCAGCAGGAGGCCCCCTGCTGGCGACCAATAGAGTTGCTGATACGCACATTTAAACTACTGGCGCCAGAGCTGCTGCGGTACGCGTTAACCCCGTATTAACCCCTTAACCGGAAAAAACGAAGAAAAAACGAATATTCGCCCGAAGAGAAGACAGGAATGGGTGAATATTCGCGGAATACGAAGATTGTTTTTTTTGACTAAGACGAGCACGAAGACGAACATGAAGAGCCCCCTGGTGCCCAAGTCTAGTAATAACCGCCGGGGAAAGTAAAATAGCGTATAAGGCAGAGAGCAGGTGCGGAGGTTCCTGCGCCTCAAGGCATAGTTGTTCAAAAACAGTGGGCGTGCCAGAGCCCCCACCCAGGGCCCCGGTGGAGGAGAGGAAATGTGTGGTACAGAAAAAGGGTCAGGAAAGAGTTAGTCGCCGTCCCAGTCAACTCAGGCAGGGGTTTGAGAGTGGGGCCCCGCATCACATGGCATACACGTAAAGTGGAGACACCAGCAGGTAGAAGAGGCGCTAGGCGGGCCACATCATGGCCCGGGGCGAAATCCGGGTGACCCGAGATGGGAAACAGGGGTGAGGGAACAGACACGAGACCCCCCATTCGCACAGCATGCCCAAAGGCTCTCAGGGTGGGGCCTATCAAGGGGTGCGAAACGTGAGAGATGCAGCGCTGAGGATTAGCAATCCAAGGGAGAGCGGCAATCGGGCAGGATAATGCAGCAGCCTCCACAGACACCCAGAGACGACGCGCACCAACAGACCACTCCACCACACGACGAAGGTGAGCAGCCCTCCAATAGAGCTCCAGGTTAGGAAGGCCCATCCCCCCCAATTTCTTAGGTCTCGTCAGGTAAGAGAAAGAGAGTCTAGGCGGTTTGCCCCTCCAAATATAGCGGAGAAAAGCCCCATGACATTTTCGAAAATACGACCGAGGGAGGAACATAGGCAGCATCTGGAACAGATACAGGAAACGGGGGAGAACGTTCATCTTGAGGACGCTGACCCTCCCAAACCAGGACACATGGGGGAAGGCCCATTTGTGGAGATCAGAGAGGAGGGAGTTCAAAAGGGGATCAAAGTTGAGGGACCGGATCCGGGACAGGTCCGCGGGTATAAGAAGCCCCAGGTACTTAATACAATCATCCTTCCAACGGAAAGGCATAGTGGTACGAATGCGATGGGACAACTCCGGCGCTAAACGAAACCCCATCACCTCCGATTTCGAGAGGTTAATCTTATAGTTAGAGATAAAGCAAAAGCGGTCGAGAACCGACAGCAATGCAGGGAGGGATCGACCCGGGTCAGATAGCGTCACTAGGATGTCGTCGGCGAACAGGGAGATCACATGGGAGCGACCAGACACGTCAACCCCCGTGATATCCGGGTGAGCGCGGACAGCCGCCGCGAGGGGCTCAACCACCAAGAGGAACAAGAGGGGGGAGAGGGGACAGCCCTGCCTCGTACCGTTGGAGAGAGCGACCTCATCAGACTGTATGCCATTAACTGTAATCCGGGTGACCGGGGAGGAGTATAGAGCGCGTATACACGTTAGGAATCTAAGGCCCAGGCCAATGCCCTCCAGGACTCAAAACAGATAGGGCCAGGAGACCCTATCAAACGCCTTTTCGGCATCCATCGAGGCTAAGACTAGAGGGGTACCAGAGTGGTGTGCATGTGACAGCAAATCAAGGACCTTGATCGTATTATCTCGCGCCTCCCTCCCCGGCACAAACCCCACCTGGTCCGGATGAACCAGGCCAGGTAGAAGGGGACAGAGGCGGTTGGCAAGGACCTTGGCAAATAACTTGACATCAACATTGATCAGCGAGATCGGCCGATAACTGCTGCAGAGGTCCAAATTTTTATCAGGCTTAGGAAGCACGACAATGCTGGCATCGAGCGTTCGGGGGTCAAAAGACTCACCACCGGCAATAGCGTTGAAGTGAGTCACCAAATGTGGGCCCAGAAGCGGGAGGAACTTCTTATAATAAACGGCCGTGAAGCCATCCGGGCCTGGGCTCTTGCCCGGAGGGGAATTTTTAACAGCGAATTCAATTTCCGACAAAGATATCGGATCCTCTAAAGCCGCACTATCCTCCGCAGTAACAACCCGGGTAAGGTGGGCGCCCAAAAAGTCAGAGGTAGCAGTATGGATATCCAGGCCAGGGCGGGATTCAGGGGGAAGGTTATAAAGGGAGGAGTAGTATTGTTGGAAACACTCGGCAATTTTATGCGAGTGGAAATGCAGCTTGTTATGCCGATCTCGGATCCTAGTTAGATAAGTTTGAGCCCTTTTCGCCCTCAAAGCCCTCGCCTGCCCGGCTTGTCCCCGAACTCATAAAAAAGATGTCACGTCAGCAAAAAGTTACGTTTGATACGGGTGTCTAGCATAGTCGCCAGCCTAGCGCGAAGAGTGGTAAGCTGAAGCTGAAGCGTCGGAAGGAGAGTGGCCTTGTGCCGCAGTTCCAGGGACTCAATTTGTTTAACCAGAGACAGGACAGCATCCGAACGCTGCCGTTTAGCCGCGGCCCCCATACCAATCAGGCACCCCCTCACAACCGCCTTATGGGCCTCCCATACGACTGGGGTGGGGACGTCCGGAGTGGTATTCTCAGCGAAGTGGTCAGTGATATGGGACGACAGAGCCGACAAATTGCCGGGATCATCCAACAAAGACTCATTAAGCCTCCAACTCCACCGGGGCCTGGGAAGAGCAATCAGGGAAAGCCTAATGAACACCGGGGCATGATCGCTAATAGTAGAAGGGCCGATCACAGCAGAGCGCAGGAAGGAGAGATGGAAGTGGGAAATGAAGAAGGTGTCCATCCTGGAGTAGGTGGCATGGGGAGCAGAAAAGTGTGTATAATCCCTCTCCTCAGGGTGCAGGGTACGCCAAGCATCAATAAGCTGGTTGAATTTAAGGTGTTTGAGAACCTTGCGAATATTAGAGTACGGGAGGCGCGACCTACCAGAGGAAGTATCCACTAGAGGGTCAAAAACCATATTAAAGTCCCCACCCAGGACAGTAACCCCCTCCTGGAAGTCCGCCAGTTTATTAAGTATTGCAATGATGGAGCGGCCCTGAGATTTATTGGGGGCATACATATTCGCCAGGGTGACCTTCTGGGAACCCACATAGACCTTGACAAACACGCAGCGCCCCTCGTCGTCCGCCCATTCGTCTAGGAGTTGGAAGCGGACCACTTTATGTATAAGGAGAGCCACACCTTTCGTTTTCGAGGAAGGGGAGCTGGAAAAAAAGGCGTGAGAAAAGGACCGATCATAGAGCCGATGTTCAGAGCCCCGCTTAAAATGGGTCTCCTGAATAAAGGCAATGTGGGATTTAGAAGAACGAAGAAAGGAGCAAAGTTTAGAGAGTTGCTCTGGTTTATTTAAGCCCCTTATATTAAGCGTCACAAAATTTAGGTGGTTAGAGGACATAGTCGGAGCTTGCATAGGACAAGAGTAGGTTATTGAGCCACCACAGGTCAAATAAACCGAAAATCACAAACAATAAAATACAACAACAAAAAAAACATGTGTATGAGGTGCAAAGTGTGAAGTGGAAGCAGGGCTTGGAAGCACCTACCATTACGACACAGAGTGTCGACGACTAATGAGCGGAGGGACTACGGGGAGTCCCGAAATCACTGTCCACAGGAGGACAGGAGAGCTCGGGGGGGGGGAGGCCCACCAGAGCGGATAGGAGGGAAAGGCAAACAGAGAAGGGAAGAAGACAGGTGGAGTAGGAAAGAGCGAGAAAGGAGGAAAGGACCTCCGCTACCGCCCCACTGTCCGAAAGGGCAGAAAATAAGGGGGCGAAACCCCCGCCAAACACAAGGGACCAGGGAGCGGGACAAGCAATCCCTCGCGGCCCTGCAGGAGGGGTGCGTAAGGCGCCATACGGGGAAGAGGAGACACACACACGGTAAGAAGGAGGCATACAGGACAAGAGTAATAAAAATGAGCGAAAGGAGAGGAGAACATGGGGAAGAAGAAGGTGACCCCCAAAATAAGGGGCACCGTAAGCCTGACGCCAAGGACAGGCGAACAGGGCAATCAGTGTAAGGCCATCAGGGCAGGTAACGCATACATGTACGTGTCACATATGTCTAAGACCAAAGTGGCGACTAACACCAAGTGTAGGCGACATGCAACGAGGGAGCAGCTGATGTGTAGTGTATGCGAAAATTAAAACGAACGCCGAAAAACCGAGACGGAACGAAAAACATAAAAAAAGGGCCGATAAACGAAATACCCGAACGAGTACGAAAGTCCAGACCGTGATGACCACCGGAGGAGTGCAAAGTTCAGCGGGAGAAGGTCAGAGACACTCACGCGCCGAAAAGTACCACAATGGAGTTGAAGCCATCAGGGAGCCGCGGAGAGAAGAAGCTCAGCCGGTGTCCTCTGGAGTCGCAGGGTTGCAGCGGGACCTCTTCCGACGGTTAGAGTGCAGGGTCCAGGAGGCAGCCGGGTCCGACAAAGATGGCAAAGGCACGGTAGCTTCATCCCAATCGGGAACCTCCACCACTGGAAGACTCAGATCCTCCAGGAAAAATTTCAGCTCACCCGGGTGTCGCAGGGTAAAGGTAGCGCCATTCCGTCTGGCGATGAGCATAAACTGAAAGCCCCACTGGTAGGGCACACCAGCCTCTCGAAGCGCTGCTGTAACCGGCCGCAATGCTCTGCGCTTTTGGAGAGTGAGCGGTGAGAGATCCTGGTAGATGGAAAGCTTTCCCCCATCATTTTCCACAGCGCCAGCGGTACGACAAGCCTTCAACACCGCCTCCTTGACCGAGTATTCATGGAAACAGCACACCACGTCCCGTGGAGGTGAAGATGGAGAACCCTTAAGCCGCAGGGCACGGTAAACCCTATCAAACTGGATCGATGCATCCTCCGGCAAGCCGAGAAGAGAGTTGAACACCTGCTGCAGCACCATACGAATTTGCTCAGGAGGGACCGACTCAGGTAAGCCACGGATACGGAGATTGTTTCGCCTCCCCCGGTTGTCGAGGTCCTCCAGCTGTCGCCTGAGCTGGTGGATGGTGTCTGTGTGTGCATGTAGAGTGGTAGAGTGAGAATCGATTCGGTCACAAGTGGTCGTATAGGACTCCTCCAGTGAAAGCACGCGGTCACCCAGTTGCTTCAGGTCGTGTTTAACGACCACGAGGTCGGCCCGCACGCCCCTAAGGGCCTGGTCCAGCGAGGAGTTGATCACGGCTACTAAGTCCGCTTTCGTGGGAAGCGCCTTCAAAGCCTCTCGCCAGGATGATCCAGCCGCCAGCGGAGGGGGAGAACCTGCATCCCGATCGCGAAAGCCCTCTTCCGAGCATTTGCTCTGTTGGCTGGCGGGAGACGGCGCCATCTTGGGCTCCGAGTCTCGGGAGTCTTGGTCGGGCGGACCTTGGAAATAGGACCGTACGGAAGGATTAGACGGTCTGTCTCGCGACCCCGATGATCGTGGGGTGCTCCCCACACGGTTAGTTTTCCCCATCGGTTGGGAAAGGCGCTAAAATAAGCGGAAAAGTCGGACGGTGAGCGGAGCTAGAGGCTTAAGCGGCCATCTTCTTCGAGCGCTAACTCCGCCCCCCATTTTTAAGTAATTAATGCTTCTTGAATGACTATACTTGGGAATCTGCCAGGCTGGGATACCTAGAGCTCCCCCTCTTCTTCTTCTGAAGGGGCTATATGGGGGATGGAGAAAGACGTTATAGCCCGAAACAGTCTTAAGTGGGCCAACAGTTGAACAGGAAGTGGGTGGGGAGTGGTTGTGGCTAAACATGGTTCCCCTGCCCATAAAAAAGCTGTATTCAAATACTATGTATGTAACTGGGTAAAATAAAAGTGAAAAAAGGTGCTTCTTGTGTGGGTACACTAAACGAGAGAAGAAAATTACAGCTAAACACGAGCGTGGCAAAAATGTTAAAACAGACTCGGTCATGAAGGGTACAAAAATAAAAAAAAAGCCTGGTCTTAAGGGGTTAATCCTGCCGTTTTTCTAAATGTAGCAATAAAAACAAAAGCCAAGAAAAAAATTTGGGCAGTTGATCTATCATTAGATAAGCTGGACAGCAACAACTGCCGGATCCCTGCTAATATGCTGGTAATAGATTTGGTGCCAAAGTAAAGTGCTTCCTAACTGGCTAATTATTATTATTACCTTTTATTTACTAAGTTACGCAACAATGTACAATTCAATTGGGGCAGTTGACACATTTAATAACACAAATACATTAATGCATACAGACACATCAGGAGTTAAGAATCTTGCTGTGAGCTTGCCATCTAGCCTTATGGTAGTTTATACAAAGTTCATGGCAGGAATGGTGGGCTTATGAGGGCCCCGCTCGTGAGCTTACAGTCTACCGGAAAAGCATAGGTATGTGAAACAAATGTAGGGGTGAAGCTCTCTTGTAGCAATAATTAGGGCTAAGTGGTTTCAGAATGCAAAAAAAGGATAAATACAATGAACAGAAGGGTGGGCTAGTACGTGGCTTCAGATGGTGGTCTGCAGAAGGCTTGATTGGTTACAAAAAGGGGCGGGGTTATATATAAAAGGGCTATAGGAGGCCAGAGGGGAGGGGTTTAACATAAAGGAATGTACTTTTCAAGGTAAACAAAATTTGGCTAAAAAAGAAACAAGGTTCCTAAAATACATATTTTTTTATATATACAGAAAACAACATGCATAATAATACAAAATATGAATTTGTAAATTCATATTGCTTGCTAATCTGGCATAGCATTTAATTCCTGCGAGGGCCTCAGAGGGTGATCTGCAGTGTCCTTGGGGATGTTTCACAAAAGAAAGAAACATAACTCTCTCTTTTCCAACACAAATAATATGAAATTCTTTTTTTTTTTTAAATCATACAAACCCTAATATATTTATATAAATATCTTTATTTTTAAAAGAAAAAAGTGAGAGATGGGCAACCCCTATTATCAGCAGCTAAAAAGGGGATAGCATACCTTGTATTTTATCTATAGATTGTGTTTCTGTGTTATATATATATATATATATATATATATATATATACATATGTGACATATGTGGCATATGTTGTGTACTGCCATCTAAACGGGATTTTTGTGCAATCTACATGCATTTAAAAGAAGAATTACAGCTGAGGATGAATATGGCAAAATGGCAACAATCTCCAAGATTTAAGGAACAATATACCAAGACAGAAAAGAGAGATTAAAATGATAAACTGGTTTTGACCAACCTAAGATATATATATATATATATATATATATATATATATATATATATATATATATATATATTGTAAATGTCTGTATGTATGTGGAAGCATAAAACATGGGCTATTGTTCTTAATCACTGTGATGTCACAATCCTATGTCATCGTGGCCACCACATAAACTGGGTATTTCTGAACTGGCATGTCATTTGATGCTCCTGCTCTTAGAGATTTGGATTCAAAGCATTTTGAGAAAGGAATAGGTAACAGCAAAATGAGGATATTTGATCTTCTTCCAACTGATGTGGAAATGGTGAATGTTGACTATTATTTAGGCAACAGGAGAGCACTGAAACAACTCCAGGATGGAGAAGATGATGGCTTTGCTGTAACTAAAAAAAGAAAGATTGAAATCTTTGAGGATAGCAGAAAAGCTATAAAGCGGCAGTTGGAAGGTGAAGAGGATGAGATTTTGACACCAAAAGGGAAAAAGGGGAAATATTTTGGAGAAGGCACGACTCCTGTGAAGCGGTCCAGGGATGGAGAAGATGGGGACACCTTTACCCCAAAGTGGAGGAGAGTGTGGTAGCTACAACACCTAGCTTTAGTTATGTGATGTTGAATAAAATGTTTGACTTAATTTTGCTCTCTTCTGTGAATGTGATATTTCATATATGTGTAGTTAATATGGGTTTATAAGGGATCGGCCCTGTCAAACTAACCTGATCAGCTTTTATGAGGAGGTGAGCTCAAGACTGGATCGGGGTGAATCGCTGGATGTCGTATATCTTGATCCAGGCTGGGAATATGTATTAAATGGGAAAACACTGGGGACGACTGACATGGAAAAGGACTTAGGAGTTTTAGTTAACAGTAAATTTACCTGTAGCGACCAGTGTCAGGCAGCTGCTGCTAAGGCAAATAAAATCATGGGGTGCATCAAAAGGGGCATAGATGCCCACGACAAGGAAATAATTCTACCACTGTACAAGTCACTAGTCAGACCACACATGGAATACTGTGTACAGTACTGGGCACCAGTGTACAAGAAAGATATAGTGGAGCTGGAGAGGGTTCAAAGACGGGCAACCAGAGTAATAAGGGGAATGGGAGGACTACAGTACCCAGAAAGATTATCAGAATTAGGGTTATTTAGTTTGGAAAAAAGACGGCTTAGGGGGGACTTAATAACTATGTATAAATATATAAGGGGGCAGTACAGAGATCACTCCCAGGACCTTTTTATACCCAGGACTGTATCTATAACAAGGGGACATCCTCTACGGCTGGAGGAAAGAAGGTTTCTACACCAGCACAGACAGGGGTTCTTTACAGTAAGAGCGGTGAGATTATGGAACTCTCTGCCAGAGGAAGTGGTAATAGTAAACTCAATAAAAGAGTTCAAAAGGAGCCTGGACGTGTTTCTTGAAAGCAATAATATTACCAGTTATAGATATTAGATTAATAGGGACAGAACGTTGATCCAGGGATTTATTCTGATTGCCATATTTGGAGTCGGGAAGGAATATTCCCCCTGGTATGGGGCAATTGGCATCTGCTTCATAAGGGTTTTTTGCCTTCCTCTGGATCAACACAGTAAGGACACAATATGTATATAGGTTGAACTTGATGGACTTTGGTCTTTTTTCAACCTTATGAACTATGTTACTATGTTACTATGTACATAATAAATGAGAAACCATTTTTGGCCTTGTGCCACATACCCAGTGAACGCCCCAACCAACCTGTGCTGCCAATCAGCCAGCTAATGCTATACATATGATGGGGGTCACATCTCCCATCATGCTCAGCCACACAACAGTGTCTTTAATACAGGAATGAATGGTGTTTCCTACACTGAGCTCAGCTAAGTTAAGGCTCTGCCAGTATTAACAGAAATAAAGGGGTGAATAGGTTTACTCATTAAGGTCAATGCCAGCACTTACTAAGAGTTCAAAAGTAAAACTCAGAAACATAGAATTTGACTGTGGAGAAGAAGCATTCGGCCATCTAGGCTGCCCATTTTTCCTGATGTAATGATTCAGGCCTTAATCAGCCCTCGGTCATGTTGATTCTGGATAGTTTTATGCCGGTCCCATGCATGTTTCAAAGAATAGTTTGATAAAAACAATTCTGTTACAAAGTATTAGCTCCAGAGGCACTCAGCTGATCGTATTAAAATCTATCAGGCTGCCAAAACTCATAGTGGCCACAATAAAACCAACTGATTAACCCCTTGATGACAATTGCCGGTCCAGGCAGGTCATGGAAAAACATGTCGTTTACGACAATTGATGTGCCAGGACCGGCACGCCTTTAAACGGGTGTAGAAAGCGATCTACTTTCGCTTTCTGCACCCAAACGGCGTTGCTGTAATGCCTCGACCTTGAGGCATTCAGCAACGCCATGATCGGCACTAAGGGGCCATCTCTGGCCCCTCTCCGGGGCGTCAACATCCGCCATACATTGTATGGCGGCGGATGCCCGTTTTAAAAGCCTTTAGGAGGCGATCAACGATTGCCTCCTAAACTTAAATGGTGTCGCTGGAATGCCTCGATCAGGAGGCATCCAGCGACACCAAACACTTACCTCGGGATGGACTGTGACCGCTCCGGGAAAAAAAACAATAAAGTTGAAAAAGTTCGCTAGATGGTCGCCAGACCCTCTAGAGAACTCTGGCTCCACTTGCAGGTTGAATACAGGTACTGCATTCAACCATGCAAGTCAATGGAGCCCAGCTTTCTTATCACAGTGTGATTAGTAAAAATAAATTAAAAAATAATTAGAAAAAAATAGTAAAAAACAGTAAAATGTAAAAATAATTTCCCACTGATGTCACTATCAGGGGAACCTTCAAGTTGAAAAAAAAATGTTAAAAAACATTTTAAAAAAAGGCAAAAAAAAATAAAATATATATATAAAAAATATATTTTTGTGAGCAAGTCCTTAAATTAGCATATTGGCTTAAAACAATTTTCGCATGGAAAGAGTTAAAATACTGGCATATTAAATTCCCATGGGGTGTCTACTTTTAAAAAATGTATGTTTTGATGGGGTAAATTGAATTGGCCGGGTTAAACAATGTCCCAATTAACACGGGGGTAAGGATGGCCACACATCTAATCCAATTAGAAAAATGCACACGTACCAAATGTGGCCTTTTAGTTCCCCCAAAAAATGACAAACCCATGCATGTGGGGTATCACTGTACTCAGGAGATGTTGCTGAACACATATTGGGGTGTCATGTGACAGCGGCATATACCAGGAGCTGTAAATTCATACATAACATAGGTGTGTGGGGGAAAAATACACACAAAAGAATACTACTGCAGACTTTGAAAAAATTCTGGTGGTAAAATGTGTGCATGCAAAGAGTTAAAATACCAGCATTTAAAATACCCTGGGGTGTCTAGTTTTCAAAAATATATGGTTTTGTTGGGCACACTGAAATGGCCCGGCTCAAAGATGTACCAAATAGGGCATGGGCAGTGGATCCCCAAATGCCAAAGTTCAACATTGAAAAATGCGCATGCCTCAAATGTGGCCCTTTTGCCCCCAAACAGCCAGGCAAAATCATTCATGTGAGGTATCTCTGTACTCAGGAGATGTTGCTAAACTAAAAGTTAGAAACAGTCATTTTTTTCATATTATTTGTGTTGGAAAAGAGAGAGTTATGTTTCTTTCTTTTGTGAAACATCCCCAAGGACACTGCAGATCACCCTCTGAGGCCCTCACAAGAATCAAAAGCTATGCCAGATCCGCAAGCAATATGAATTTACAAATTCATATTTTGTATTATTATGCATGTTGTTTTCGGTATATGTAAAAAAACACATGTATTTTAGGAACCTTGTTTCTTTTTGAGCCAAATTTTATTTACCTTGGGAAAGTACATTCCTTTATCTTAAACCCCTCCCCCTGGCCTCCTATAGCCCTTTTATATATAACCCTGCCCCTTTCTGTATCCTAAAACAATTGTCTCTTATTTATCTCTCTTTTTTCTGAAGCCACTCACTAGCCCATCCTTCTGTTCATTTTATTTATCATTTTTTGCATTCTGAAACCACTTAGCCCTAATTATTGCTACAAGAGAGCTTCACCCCTACATTTGTTTCACATACCTATACTTTTCCAGTAGACTGTAAACTCACGAGCGGGACCCTCATAAGCCCACCATTCCTGCCATGAACTTTGTATAAACTACCATAAGGCTAGATGGCAAGCTCACAGCAAGATTCTTAACTCCTGATGTGTCTGTATGCATTAATGTATTTTTGCTATGAAATGTGTCAACTGCCCCAATTGAATTGTACATTGTTGCATAACTTAGTAATTATTAGTAATTATAGGGTTACTTACCTTAATTTATCAAATACACCGTGGAGTCTTCTGACTGAACAACTGGCAGTTCTTATCGGTGATCTCCCGGCAAGTAAGGATAAGAGTATAAAACACGATCAGCACATTTGATTGATGTGCCATCAGCTGTGTGAGTGCAATCTTTATCTTCCATATATATATATACTGAGTTTGCAAGCTACTCTATTTTGTCTATTTTTGCTGTTTCCACCCAGATGCTCTGAAAAGGAGACAAGAGAGGCTTGAAAAAACTTTGATTATTGTGAGTGCATTGGGTGATCTGTGCTGTTACAAAGGATACATTGTTGCAATCTTTTTGTTTCTCTTCCTTTTTGGGTTTATGTGAGCGCCCCCTAGTGGGTTTTGCCCTATAATTGCCACAGGTTTTTCTTTCATAGAAGGGATTTCTAAACTCAAGATACTTAATGAATTTTTTGGGTATATTGGTCAACTCAGCTACTTCAGTGACCATTATAATAGCAAAATCAAACAACAAAATCAAATGGCTTTTTTTTCATTTTCTGATAAATTATTCATGCTAAATGTTGGACAAGTGTTATTTTTCAATGTCAGAGGTTAAGAGAGACAGTCATAATTAGTCAGAGACTAATAATTTACAGAATTCTAATAGGGACCTCTTGTGTGAATAGTTGGGTGCCATGCCACAAGGTAAGTTCAAATGTTGACAGTTGCCAGATTTGAAACAAGTTTTTTGTCTTTTTTCCTTTGCACCAGCAACCTTTAACCAATCCAGTTTGAAATAACTGAATGGTTGGTGGTTCGGCATGTATCCACTGGTGAAGCACTGTTTTCCATGCCGCAGCCAAATTTTTCCACTTAGTGAAAACACCCCTGTCCATTGCCGCCTCAGGTGAAAGAGTGTCAATTGGGCACTTCAGTGTCCCTATACATGATCATCAGTAAGAGGTCAAATTGCCTTTTATATGTCTAGACCACAAAGGAATCTCTTTGGCTAACAAATCAATATCTACTTCTAAATAGGGCAAACAAGGCCTAATCAAGTATACCTTATCAGAGGCTCTTTTTATTGTTTCATCTAATGGGTTAAGAGTCTTAATTTAAGACACCTGATTATTAAAATGTTTGATGACCTGCATGGTATAACTCCTTGCCTGCATATATCCATAGCATACCTAAATAAAGCCACCATATTATAATCCCTCGAATTAGGCAAATTCTATCCCAGGTGTGATCTATGTTTTTGTAATTTTGACATCCCAATTCTGAATCCCCCTATTTAAATTTTGAGAAGATAACGTTTACCAAGTTAAGAAATAAAGGGAGGGTCTGCAATGGATACAATAGTCTGGGAAAACTGATAAACTTAATCAGGGCAGCTCTACCTGAGTATGTAAGGTGGAGCGATTTTGAGTTCTGTTGAAATCCCACTAAGGGGTAATTTTGTACTCATACAATTGGGTTGGATTTTTTGTCAGTTTGATTCCCAGATAATCAATGTATATGGGGTTCCACTGGATTTCAAATTGAGCAGTATTGAAGGGTTGCTTTGCAGAATGCAAGAATAAGGTGACCCCACCTCTTAATCAGACTAAAGATCCGTGGAGACCGCTGGGCTTGACACAAAAAGGAGTAAGTCATCTGCAAATGCAGAAATCTTCACTTCCCGGTGTCCAATGGGAATGCACCGTATCAGGGGATAAATGCAGATATTAAAAAGTAAGAATGATAATGGGCACCCTTGACCTATCCCCCATTTAATATAGACCTTTTCTGAGTCCAAACCATTGACCACTACCCTTGTGACCAAATACATTATCATACCCATCCGCACCGCGGCAGAGCAGCGAGACAGAGGCCTTGCATTCCCACCGCAGGACTTTAGCAGGGTAAGTGAACTACAAAGAAGGGGGAGGTCGATAGTGAGAAAGGAGGTGAGGGGTAGCTAGTGAGAAAGGGCGTTAGTATTAAGAATATTGAAATAAATAAAGAGTGAGAATAGGTGAGAGTATGAATAAATGTGTGGATGAACTGAATGAATGAATAAGTCCATGTGTGAATGAATTGTGTATGGATGAGAATGAATGAATTAGTGTGGATGAACTGCTTGAATGATTTTTGAAAATGCATAATATGCGTAAATGATTTGTGTGAAAGAGTGAGAGAATGAATGATTGTGTGAATGAAAGAGTAAACAAGTGAGTGACTGTATAAGTGTTTGTGTGTATCATAGATGTATAAGTGATTTGGTGAAAGGCAAAAATTGAGCCTTGGAGACCAAGATGGCACAGGATGGGTGTTCATTGGACAATGCTGGAGCAGCCTGCCTTGTCTTCACTTAGTTTTTAAGCTGAACTGTTTCAGCTTAAAAATTATTAATTAAATTAATTAAATAATAGAATTTATAAATATAATCATACATAATATATAATAAGTAATACATGAATAATGATATTTTCATATGGTATACTAGTGTAGACGACTACAAGTGTGTAATCTAAAATCACTAATATTTAATAATATTATTATAATTCATTTTAGCTAGCTTAATAATTAATTAGCTATATTAATATATTAGCTTTTTTTTTGCTTAAGACAGTCTGTCAGGTAGAAGAGTTAATTTATCCCACATAAAGATTACCAGTCCACTACTACCCTTAAGCTTAAGCTAGAAGTTGATAATTAATTGTATTATTACTTATATTAATATAAGAAATCCCTAATTATTAATTACTTACTTAGTTAATAAATTTTAATTTTAAAGTTAAGCTAATCTTACTAGAACTGGTGCTGCAGCTCTTTAGTTTGTGCTTTGTTTTAGCAACAGCAAGAGACCAAGTCAATTTTTCTTGATATTATTAATTAATTTCATTTCATTTGTTTCGCTCACCTCAGTCCATCAGTGAAGTGAACGTGTTGGGCTAGTGCAAGCGGTGACGGTAACTATTTTGCTAAATATTATTTTCTCATTTTACATTTTATTTTATTAAAACCCTTCTAATTTCTTGTCAAGAAAAATTTACTGTTTGACGACAACTGTACTAAGCAAAGCTTCAAGGTAGCTGTAGTACTATTAAAAAAGAAAATAATTTAGCACATTTTTGTAGATTTAGCAGAAGTAGGACAACTGTGGGTTCTGCTTGGCTTGTGCAGTTGCATTTAGCTTTGACACACAAGCGAATCCTGAGCTAGGGCGAATCTTACTGCCATCTCCTGTGACATCTCTAAGTGAGAAGTTACAATCAAAGAAGGAGTTAAAAAGCAAGAAGGAGGGTAAAGTATAAATCCTTGTAATTCCATATACCGTATTGGCTCGGATATAAGCCGCCCCCGTGTATAGGCTGCACCCTAAAAGTTTGGTGCTTTTTTAAAGAATTTTTTTTTTTAATAGACATGCTGCCACTCTGTTTCCCCCCGAGATATGCTGCCACTCTCCCCCACCCGAGATATGCTGCCACTCTGTCCCCCCCGAGATATGCTGCCACTCTGTCCCCCCCGAGATATGCTGCCACTCTCCCCCCCGAGATATGCTGCCACTGTCCTCCTCCTCCTCCCCCCGAGATATGCTGCCACTATCCTCCTCCTCCTCCCCCCCGAGACATGCTGCCACTCTGCCCCCCCCCCGACTTACCAGAGCAGACTCCCGGGTGTCTTGTGGGGCCGGCGGGGGACATCTACGCAATACGCGTATACAACTTCCGGTGCCGGGACTCAGCGGGTGTGCCGGCACCGGAAGTTGTATACACGTATTGCGTAGGTGTCCCCCGCCGGCCTTGCAAGACACCCGGGAGTCTGCTCTGGTAAGTCTTGGGGCAGAGGTAAAACACATCATGTGGACATTCACCACTGCCGGTAAACGTCTGCACGATGCGCTTAGACAGTCTCCCATGCCAGCACTCCCCCTGTGGGAAGTGCTGGCAGGGGAGGCTGTCTGAGCGTATCAGAGAGTAGGATACGGGTCCCCTGCACCGCTGCGGGGGATCTGTATCCTAACTCTGCTGCCTGCCCGGCACCTGGAACTGCACGTCCCGGGCGTCGGGCGCTAGACCCCGAATATAGGCCGCACCCCCACTTTAAAGACTTAAAGTGGGGGGAAAAAGTGCGGCCTATATTCGAGCCAATACGGTATATTTATATATATTTTGCGTCTTACATTCGTAGGCATGTTGGATAATGCCACTCAGTGCATGTCTTGTAAAATGTATGTGCTCTTGGAGCGAGCTCCCCAGGGGACATACCGCTGTTGCAAGTGTGAGCAGGTTTCTTCTTTGGAATGTACTGTACTAGATCTAAAGCGGCAACTGCAACACTGAGGGACATAGACAACATGGAGAGGAGCTTACTGCTTACAGAGCAGGCATTGGCTGGTGGTGGAGATGGGGAAGAAGAGGTCTCGAGGGCAGAGAGTGTGGTTGGTTACATAGTTACATAGTTATATAGGCTAAAAAAAGACATGCGTCCATCAACTTCAGCCTTTCCTAAATCTGTTAATTTGTTGGTGTTGATCCAAAAGAAGGCAAAAAAAACAACAGTTTCGCTCTTTCCAATTTTGCACTAACCAGGGAAAAAAATTCCTTCTTGAACCCAAAATGGCAGTCAGATTTCTCCTTGGATCAATAAGCTGTTTCCCCATAATTAAAGATTATATCCCCTAATATTATGTTTTTCCAAGTATCCATCCAGTTGCTGTTTAAACGTCTGTACAGACTCCAATAAAACTACCTCTGCAGGCAGAGAATTCCACATCCTTATTGTCGTTACTGTAAAAAACCCTTTCCTCTGCCTTAGACTAAATCTCCTTTCTTCCACTCTAAACGCGTGACCACGTGTCCTATGCAGGGGCGTACCTAGAGTATTTGGCACCCGGGGCGGATCCTGGTGGCATCCCCCTCCCACCAAATGTAAAGACATCTACAAAATCATGTTAAGAATATTTATTGCACCAATTTGTAAACTGTATGTCAACTGTAAACAACAAGAAATCTGAAAAAATAAATTAATAACTTATAAGTAAAATAAATACATTTAAATAACATTTACTGAACATATAATAGTGCTTTCTTTAATAACCCTCCAAATAAACCAGCGTCCACATTGCCCACATAGAACCTGACCAGCACCCAAATTACACACACATAGGACGTGCCATCTTTGCCCCCAAACAGCCCAGCATGAGTCAGCATTGTTCCCAAACAGCCGAATGTACGCCATCTTTGTCCCATGAACACGCTACCTGTGCCATCTTTGTCCCATAAACATCCTGCCTGTGCCATTTTTGTCACATAAACACCCTGCTTATACCATATTTGCCTTTTTGACAAATCAACTATACACCTATGATTAACACAAACACTTTTAGTCACTCACTAATTCACTTTCATTCACACAATTCATTCACACAATCATTTATTCTTTCACACAAATTATTTACACATATTCATTGATGCATTCTCACAAATTCATTAATTCTCTCACTCATTCACACAATTCATCCACACATTAATCCATTCATTTTCGCTCTCTATACTCTATGACTCTATATTTCAATATTCTTGCTACCCATTCTCACCCCTTCTGCCCTATCTACCCCTTCTCACTCCCTTCTCCCTATCTACCCCCTCCTAACTATCTACCCTTTCCCCCCTTTGAAGTTCACTTACCTTTCAGGAGTGCAAGGCCTCTGTCTCCCAGCTCTGCCACTGTATGGAACAGTATAGAGTGATGGGAGTTATGATGTACTTTAGAGCATAATTATATAATGAAAAAGACATTGGAAATGGTACAGCATAACACCCATCACTCTCACACATTTACCAATCCACACTTACCAATCCACACTAACCAATCCACACTAATCAATCCACAGATTCCACATTTACCAATCCACAGATTCCACACTTACCAATCCACATTTACCAATCCACACTTACCAATCCACAGATTCCACATTTACCAATCCACATTTACCAATCCACAGATTCCATGCATACCAATCCACACATATCAATCCACAGATTCCACACATACCAATCCACAGATTCCACACATACCAATCCACACTTACCAATCCACAGATTCCCCACATACCAATCCACAGATTCCACACATACCAATCCACAGATTCAACACATACCAATCCACAGATTCCACACATACCAATCCACACATACCAATCCACAGATTCCACACATACCAATCCACAGATTCCACACATACCAATCCACAGATTCCACACATACCAATCCACTCTCACTGAATGATTTCCTACCTTTCCTCTTTTCTTCTTACAGCAGTCAGCTCCTTTTCTTCCTTCTTCTGTCTTCTTCCGGGTCAGAGGGCACGGACGGCGGTGGGCGCGGCTTCAGTGTTGTGCGCCGGGATCTGACAACAAACACCGGCGCAGAGCAGCAGTTGCTGCGTGGATCGCGAGGGAGCGGTATCGGAGGTCTTTAACAGACCTCCGGCTCCCTTGAGTGATTTTAAGCCGGTTCAAGGGAACCAGCTTAAAGTCACTCAAGGGAGCCGGAGGTCTGTTAAAGACCCCCGATACCGCTCCCTTGCGAGCCTTCTCCTCCAGTGGCGGACATTACTGTCCGTCTCTGGAGGGGTGCTGGGTGCCAGCAAGTTGGCACCCCCCTGATGAGCGGCACCCAGTGCGGACCGCCTCCCCCGCCCCCCGCTAGGTACGCTACTGGTCCTATGCATAGTCCTGTTTATGAACAGATTTCCACACAATGGTTTGTATTGGCTCCGAATATATTTATATAATGCTATCATATCCCCTCTGAGACACCGTTTTTCTAAACTAAACAGATTTAAATTTGTTAACCTTTCTTCATAACTATAGTGCTCCATTCCTTTTATTAATTTTGTAGCCCGCCTCTGCACCCTTTGTAGTGCTATGATATCCTTCTTTAGAATAGGTGCCCAAAATCTGTATTGATTTATACAGAGGCAAAATTATATTTTTATCCCGCGACTTGATGCCCCTTTTTATACACGACAATACCTTACTGGCCTTAGCAACCGCAGACTGACATTGCACATTGTTGCCTAGTTTGTTGTCTATAACAATTCCCAAATCCTTCTCATTTGTCGTTACCCCTAATTCTCTAGTGTTTAGGGTGTAGGTTGCTTGTGCGTTCCGTACCCCGAAGTGCATAACTTTACATTTATCTACATTGAATCTCATCTGCCATTTGTGTGCCCATTCCCCCAGTCTATCTATATCCCTCTGCAGCACTGTAATATCCCGCTCACCCTGTATTACTTTATCTAGTTTAGTGTCATCTGCAAACACAGAAACATGACTTTCAACGCCTACTGCCAGGTCATTTATAAATATGTTGAATAAAATTGGTCCCAGAACAGAACCCGGAGGGCAGAGCCGGCCTTAGGCGTTGTGGTGCCCTGTGCGGACTACTCCTCTGGCGCCCCCCCTCTCTGCCCCTTCAAACTACTCAAACTACCCCCCCTCTGCCCCCTCAAACTACACCCCCCCCCTGCCCCTTCAGACTACACCCCCCCTCTGCCCCATCAAACTACCCCCCCCACTTACCTTGTTGCCGGAGTCCTGCGGTGATAGCGGGAGGCATCCGTCTTCTCGCTCTGCCGCGGTGCCGGCATTTCATGTTGAGCGCCGGAATAGGCACTCAACATGAGATGCCGGCACCGCGACGGAGTCACGGAGAGTAAGGGGCGCCGAGCGGCTGCTGAGAACTTCACGAGCAACTGCTCGGCGCCCCTGCCCGGGACTTTGATTAAAGCATCGGGTTTTTTTTGTTTTTTTTAAACTTTATTTAACATGAATGATGTTAAATAAAGTTTAAAAAAAAACCGATGTTTCAAGTTATGTCCCGGGCAGGCGCTCCTGCTTCCATGGCGCACAGGTCGCACACCCCTAAGGCCGGCCCTGCCTTAGGGACACCACTTACCACTTTTGACCAGCTTGAAAAGTTACCATTTATAACAACTCTCTGTTCTCTATCTCTAAGCCAATGTTCTACCCAAGAACAAGAATTTGCATCTAGACCAATTTCCTTCAGTGTCAAACGCCCACACATCCACTGCCACACCCTGATCCACACTTCTACTTACTTCTTCATAGAATGCAATCAAATTCGTTTGACAGGACCTATGTTTCATAAAACCATGCTGATTTTTGCTAATAATATTGTTCTTCCCAATGAATTCTTGAATATTATCCCTAAACAGCCCTTCAAATACTTTCCCAACCACAGAAGTTAAGCTCACAGGTCTATAATTTCTGGGCACAGAGTTTGAACCCTTTTTGAAAATAGGAACCACATCTGCCTTCCTCCAATCCTCTGGTACAATTCCTGAAAGAAAAGAATCCCGAAAGATTAGAAACAGAGGTTCACTTATTTCCTGACTCAGCTCCTTAAGTACTCGTGGGTGAATACTGTCAGGCCCCGGAGCTTTGTTAACATTAATTTTCTTTAGTTGCTGCAGCACCTTGTCCTGAGCCATCCAATCACAGTTTGAAATTTTTTTCAGTAGTCCTATGTTTATCCATTACCATAGGTTCCTCCTTAATATATACCGAGGAAAAATAGTTATTTAAAGTTTCTGCTTTTTCCTGGTCCTCCTTAACCAACACTCCCCTCTCTGTTTTTAATGAACCTATGTTTTTAGAATTTATGTACTTAAATAATTTTTTGGGGTTAGTTTTGCTCTCTTTGGCAATCACCCTCTAGTTTAGCCCATCTAATCACCTTCTTGCATGCTTTATTGGCTTCCTTATATCTTATATAGGATGCCTCTGATTCGTCTGATTTAAATGCTGTAAAAGCCATTTTCTTATTTTTAATTTTCTGCTTAACGTCCCCACTAGGCCACATTGGTTTCAATTTGTTTCTTTTATATTTGTTTCCTAGTGGTACATACTAAGAAGTGTAACCTCCTAATATTTGTTTGAAAATACTCAATTTTTCCTCAGTGTTTTTATCCCTGAAGAGTTTATGTCAGTCAATAAGTTGTAAAGCTGCCCTTATCTTGTTGAAATTGGCCTTCTTAAAATTATACATTTTAGTATTCCCCATGGGCAATTTCTTTTTTGAGTTTGTTTCAAAAGAGACCATATTGTGATCACTATTAACCAAGTGCTCCCCCACTTGAATGTTAGACACAAGATCAACATTGTTTGTTATCACCAGATCCAGACAAGTATCCTTTCTAGTTGGTGCTTGTACCAGTTGTGACATGAAGGTGTCATTTAACAGGTTAAAAAACCTGAATCCCCTTGCAGAACTACTAGTCCCTCTATCCCAATTTATGTCCGGGTAATTAAAATCTCCAGTAATTAACGTGTTACCCAGATGTGCAGCTTTCTCAATTTGCTCTAACAGCTGCTCTTTCTCATCATTATTAACATTAGGTGGTTCATAACATATCCCAACCGGTAGTTCTTTTCCTTTTTTTTGCCCCAAGTTGATATCTACCCATAAAGCTTCCACATTTCCCTTGTCGCCTTCAAGATGCTTAATATTTGACTTTAGCTCGTTTCTGTCCTTCCTATATAACATATAACCTTTTAAGTTAACTGCCCAGTCATGGGTCTCATCCCACCATGTTTCTGTTATGCCTATTATATAATATTGCTTAGTGTATGCTATTGCCTCTAGTTCTACCATTTTGTTATTTAGGCTCCTTGCATTAGCAAGCATACATTTAATATTAAAACCAACCAAAAATTTATGGGGCGCAGATACATATAAGGGAAAAAAAATAAAACCAATATAGTGTAGAAAGTAAAACCAATTTTTATGTGTGAATTTAATGTTGCACTCACAAATAGAATAGATGATTCGGACCCATCTAAGTTGAATGCAAAAGTGTCTTTAATAATCTTCGTTGACTCTAGAAAATAAACTTAAAATGGTGCAGTATCCGAGAAAAAATGATTGAAATCATCAGCAAAAGAAACACTCACATTTCGTCCATGCACCCAAAAAGGTGCTTGCAGAGTGTCAATGAAAAAGTCCACAGGTTTTTGCAGTGTAGATCCTTCTAAACGCGTTTTGCCGACTTGGCTTCTTCAGTAGAAGTATAATCGATCAAATATCGATGACGCATATAGGACGGGACAATAGGAACAGACGGCGGGAGATGACGTACATACGGAAGTAACCATTTAAAAAGCACAACAACAAGATAAGATTACATATTTGATCGATTATACTTCTACTGAAGAAGCCAAGTCGGTGAAACGCGTTTAGAAGGATCTACACTGCAAAAACCTGTGGACTTTTTCATTGACACTCTGCAAGCACCTTTTTGGGTGCATGGACGAAATGTGAGTGTTTCTTTTGCTGATGATTTCAATCATTTTTTCTCGGATACTGCACCATTTTAAGTTTATTTTCTAGAGTCAACGAAGATTATTAAAGACACTTTTGCATTCAACTTAGATGGGTCCGAATCATCTATTCTATTTGTGAGTGCAACATTAAATTCACACATAAAAATTGGTTTTACTTTCTACACTATATTGGTTTTATTTTTTTTCCCTTATATGTATCTGCGCCCCATAAATTTTTGGTTGGTTTGAATTTCTACACCCTGAGGAGGAGTGTTCATTTTTGGGCTGCTGCAGTCCTATTCGGGAAGTATTGTTTGTATTATTTGTTTATTTTACTATATAGCACGTGATTTTAGGTTAGTTCACGTTTCTCTATACATTTAATATTACCCTGAGTCTCTTGAATTTTATGAGAATTTTTATTAATACATACCTCCTCTGTTCTGATTTTGCCCCTCCCCCCATCTCCACCCCCCTTGTTCTGATCTGAAGCCCCTCTCTTTTCTATGCTATCTCCATTTTCAAGATCTCTGTGTCCCTCCCCTCCTACCACTAGTTTAAAAACCCCTCCAGCCTTCTAGCCATCCTCTCCCCTAGCACAGTAGACCCTCTTCCGTTTAGGTTCAATCCATCACCGCTATAAAGATTGTACCCGAGTGCAAAATCAGCCCAGTGCTCTAGAAAGCCAAAACCCTCCTTCCTACACCATGACTTTAGCCACGCATTTACCTCCCTGATCTCCCGCTGCCTTTCTACTGTTGCGCGTGGCACAGGTAATATTTCTGAAAATACTACCTTGGAGGTCCTTTTCTTCAGTTTATCTCCTAATTCCCGGAAATCATTCTTTAGGACCTTCCATTCGCCACTGACTTTGTCATTGGTACCAATATGGACCATGACAACCGGGTCTTTGCCAGCCCCTCCCAAAAATCCATCCACTCTGTCAGCAACATGCCAGACACGAGCACCCGGGAGACAGCAAACTGTCCGGTTGAGCCTGTCAGAGCGGCAGATTACCCTATCTACTCTCTTAATAATAGAGTCCCCTACCACCACAACCTGTCTAGACTTTCTTAAGCTCTCAGCCCCACTCATACTAGAGGGGCTGTTCCCTCGGCTGTTACAGCTACTCCTGAGCTGATGCACCCAACATCTTCACTCAAGCGGGCAAATCTGTTAGGCTGCACAAGATCAGGACTAGCTAAACCTTTCCTCTTTCCTCCCCCTCTACCACCACGTGTAACTGTTACCCAACTACATGCCTCTTCTCCAGCTGACTTATCTCCTCCCTCTTCACTACCTGCCCCCACTACACTCTGCTCAGTGAGCAGCAGACTCCTTTCAAGATTGTCTATCTCTCTCAAAGTTGCAATTTGCTTCTCCAGATCTCTAATATGAGCTTCCAAAGAAGCCACTTGCTCACACCTGCCCAGTGGCGGATCTACCGGGGTCGCAGGGGTCGCGACTGCGACCGGGCCCCGGCGGCAGGGGGGCCCAAGCCAAGGGGCCGCCCGAAATCTTTTTTAAGTTTTTTTTTTTTTTTAAATACTGCAGGGGCGTCCAACATGCGGCCCGCGGGCCAAATGCGGCCCGCGAGACCTCGAGGTGCGGCCCGCGTAAGATCGGCAGCCAGGGCAACCGATCTTACACGAGCCGCACCTCAAGCCCTGCTACTTACTTGTGGGAGGGTCTTCTGGACAGCACAGAGGAAGCGGAGTTCACGTGACATCCTACTTCCTCTGTGCTTTAGCAGAGAAGGCAGAGGGAGGCCGCGCCCCCTGCTGAAGTCTGTGAGCGGCATCGAAGGGAGATGCAGTGCAGGTAAGGGGGTGGGGAGGGTGTTTGAATGAGTGTGTGTGATTGAGGGAACGAATCTGTGAATTAATGATTATATGAATAAATGAGTGTGTGTGTGTGTGTGTGTGTGTGTGTGTGTGTGATAGCATGGATGTGTAAGTGCTGGAACCTAGGCATGATGGGACTGTGATTGCTGTTAGCAATCACACTCCTATCATGCCAAGTCAGCCAGTACATGCTGAAACCTGGCCAGCTGCCCCCCTTGTGTAGTGATGCTGCCAGCAGTATGGGGTCTGCACTTACAGCCACCCTGTACCAGCATGTACTGGCTGACTTGGCATGATAGGAGTGTGATTGCTAACAGCAATCACAGTCCCATAATGCCTAGGTTCCAGCATTTACTGGATGGATGTGTAAGTGCTGGAACCTAGGCATGATGGGACTGTGACTACTGTTAGCAATCACACTCCTATCATGCCAAGTCAGCCAGTACATGCTGAAACCTAGCTAGCTGCCCCCCTTGTGTAGTGATGCTGCCAGCAGTATGGGGTCTGCACATCACTTACAGCCACCCTGTACCAGCATGTACTGGCTGACTTGGCATGATAGGAGTGTGATTGCTAACAGCAATCACAGCGAGCACAGTCCCATCATGCCTAGGTACCAGCATTTACTGGTTGCCTGGGTATGATAGGAGTGTGATTGCTGTTAGCAATCACACTCCTATCATGCCAAGTCATATTACTAATTTTGTCCAATTGTGTGTTACCTACTTTTATTAAACATGTGAGTTTTTATTATTATTTTTAAAGGTGGGGGTCATTTTCAGTTTTGGCTAAGTGAACCCTGAATGTTTTGGTCCAGAATTTTCATTTTAGTTCATCCCTAGAATAAATCTAGGGAATCCTGAATTTGTAGTCGCAAAACTTTCAAGGCCCAGAAATCAGTGAGAGGAAGAGTAAAGGTTTTGTGTCATTTTACTTTATTTTAATCTGCATATTTTATTAAAGGCCATATTTTTTGTCACAGTGAAAAATGAGTGCGGCCCGCGCACGTATACAATTCTGATGAAGTGGCCCACTGCAGAAAAAACTTGGACACCCCTGGATTATGCCCTTTGTACATGCGCCCCCTTTTTCTTTGATTTTTTTACAGATATGATTCAATATGTAAATTGAATTTGTTGAATTAGTTGAAAAATAATTGTTGGGTAAAAATCATGTTTTTTGGGGGGGGTGAGGGGGTGGGGGGGCCCTTAACAGATTCTCGCACCCGGGCCCTGAGGCGTCTAGTTACGCCCCTGCACCTGCCACAGAGGTATGGGCCCTGGACGGATTCATCCAGGCACGCATGCATGAGGCAAGATGTGCATTGAGTCAGATCATCAATCTTGCTAACTCCCATTACTCACAATCAACTATAAGAAAAAAAATAAATGATAATCTACAAAATAACAGTTAAAGACCCATCAAAAATAAACAGTTAAAAGTACAGAACTATAGTTCAACAAAACAGTCCAATAAATATACAGTACCTTGTGTAACCCCTTTTTCTCTTTTCAACTCCTGTTTCTTTTTAACTCCTACTTAAAATAGCCTACTTGAAAGACTATCTCAATGCAGAAGCAACTCAAGTGAGCAAGCTCTGTGAGTTACTTGTGTAAGGGGCAGCAGAGGCCGGAGAGATAGGGAGGTTTGTTCTGGGCTAGATCACCCCAACATTTTTGTGCGAAGATGCTGAGGAGACCAGCTCAGAGGAAGCATTTCTGGGGCAGGCTGACTCTCCTAGCAGCCAGGAGAGTAGCCTCTCCAGCATAGTGGGGAGCCACAAGGCTAGGAAGGCTGGACAGGAGCTGGTGGTAGGGGATTCAATTATAAAGAAGGTCGATAGGGTAATCTGTCACCAGGACCCCGATTGCCGAACAAAATGCTGTTTCCCGGGTACTCGGGTTTGACATATTGCGGACCGGGTAGACAGATTGTAGGGAGGGGCTGGAGATGATCCAGCGGTCATAGTACATGTTGGTACAAACAACATAGTTAAGGGCAGGTGGGGGGTCCTTAAAAATGATTTTAGGACACTAGGTCAGACACTTAGGCAAAGGACCTCCAAGGTAATGTTCTCTGGAATATTACCAGTACCACGCGCTACTTCAAAGAGACAGTGGGAGCTTAGGGAGATCAATACGTGGCTAAGAGTGTGGTGTAAGAAAGAGGGATTTGGGTTTTTGGAGAACTGGGCAGACTTTGCAATCGGCTACAGACTCTACAGCAGGGATGGACTGCACCTCAATGAAGAGGGGGCTGCAGTGCTAGGGGAGAGGATGGCTAGAGGAATTGAGGTTCTGGGGGGAGGATAAAGATAGAAATGAAGTGCTAGCTAGAGTAGACTGGGACAGGGTCTAGGTATGCAAAAAAGGGGGTGAAAGCAGTGGTGGGGTTAGCACAGACAATATGGAGCTGCATTGTACAAAACCTGCTGTCAAGAATTATTTGTCAACTGTTAAACCAAAGTAGTAACCTTAAATGTCTTTTAGCAAATGTGAGAAGCTTGGCAAACAAAATGGGTGAGCTGGAAATATTGGTAAGTAATAAACAATACGACTTGATCGGTATCACGGAAACGGGGAGGGATGACACGCATGACTGGTCAGTAAATATTCACTTTTTAGAAGGGACAGAGTAAATAGAAAATATGCAAACCCTAAACTAAAGCCCAGTATTAAGGAAGCTGTGCATAATGTGGAGACGCTGTGGGTGGAGATTAACCTAGATAAAAAGTAGTAAAAAGAGTCACACAATACTTGTGGGTGTATGCTACAAGCCACCCAACATTAGTAATGAGGGAGAAGATCAGCTGCTATTTCAAATTGAAATGGCTGCAAACAGGAATGAAGTTTTAATCATTGGAGATTTTAATTACCCTGATATAGATTGGAAAAGTGGAACCTGTTCCACTAAGGGCAGCAAGTTTTTGAACCTGCTTAATGACCAATTTATGTCACAATTAGTAGAGGAAAGTAAAACCAATCCCAATAACTTCATTGGTTGATGGCAGACGAGCCCCTTGCTGCGACCATTACAGTCACACACACGGACCTTTAAATCATGGCGCCAAAGCTGCTGCTGTATTAACCCCTGCTAGGAAACTGGGAGGGAAACTTAGATAAAGTGAACACAAAGAATGTCCACGAATATTCGCCCGAACTGAAGACAGCAACGGGCGAATATTCGCAGAATACGAAGATTTTTTTTTTCTCCGAAGACGAACACGAAGACACCACCAGCACCCAAGTCTAATTTTAATACTATAAATTTTATACCTTATCTTCTACTGACACCTAGTGGCAGTTGTACCTCTTTACAACCTAAAATAAGTATACGAAGAAAAACCAGCAAAATTATTATTATAATTATCTTTTATTTATATAGCGCCAAGAATTTACGCAGCACTTAATATAATACATATATTCAAGGGGTATGACAAGACGAGAATTGACAGACTAAGACAAACCGATACATTAGGTGGAGAGAGCCCTCCTCGCAAGCTTACAATCTTGAGGGAATGGGGTGAGAGGGAGTGTGGTGGTTGTATCAATGAAAAGGAGGTTCTAGCAGCTAAGACGGTTTGCTTCTCTGAAGAAGTGAGTTTTGAGGTGTCTCTCGAATGTTGGGAAGGAGGGTGAATGCTGAAGGTTCAGTGGAAGTAGATTCCAGAGATATGAGACAGCCCGAATGAAATCTTGTAGACAGGAAAAGGAAGAGGTGATAATTGAGGAGGAGAGCCTTAGCCCAAAATGTAACCAAATTATTATTATTTTTTTAAATGAAAACTTTGTTTATATAATTTGGCAAAGTCAATAATTCAAGAAGAAAGACATTGTCTTTTGTCTCAAACCTTTTTCATTTCAGTCAGGGGATTTCCGAGAAAAAAGACACATTTCAATGTTCTGCTGCCATTTGCTATTACGTGAAAGTATGTGATGTTGAATAAAATGTTTGATTTAATTTTGTTCTCTTCTGTGAATGTGATATTTCATATATGTGTACTTAATATGTACATAATAAATGAGAAACCATTTTTGGCCCTGTGCCAGAAACCCCGGGCTGTTCCCTTTAAACAAGATACCTTGCCCCAACTCTTGTCCTGCCACGGCTGTGTGCCGCCATACACAACATGCACTTCCCTGCTTGGCCTTGTCTGTCTTTCACCTTTCTGGTTCCATTCTGTGCTGCACGGAGAAGCTCAGAAAAAAGCTGTATAAAATCAGCTGTGATAGGTTAATGGAGCTCACAGTGACCCAATCAGAGCTGGGTTTACATACTGCCATTCTCTGCTTGTGTGTTTTCTGTTAGTTGGAAGCAAACTGAGCCTCAGTGCACCCATCAAATCAGTGCTTACAGAAGAATTATGACAGCAGAGAAGAGCAAGAGAAGACCTGTGTTGTTCTGTGATGGGGGTTACATCTCCCATCATGCTCAGCCACACAACAGCTTCTTTAATAAGGAATGAATGGTGTTTCCTAAACTGAGCCCATAGTGGCCACAATAAAACCAACTGCTTAAAAGACTTAACTCAGAATGATTTTTTCCCAGCCCTGATCAGAACAATCTAGAGATTAACACCTCTATGCTGATATAGAGATACAAGAATACATTTTTTAAGGTGTTGTTCCACCTACGTAGCAGAATCAATAGTAAGACCACACCTTGAATATGAGGTGCAGTTTTGGGCACCTGTTCTAAAGAACCATATTATAGCACTTGAAAAAGTGCAGATACGGGCTACAAAATGAATAAAAGGAATGGAACACTTTAGCTATGAAGAAAGGTTAACAAATATAATTCTGTTTAGTTTAGAAAAACAGCGCCTCAATGGAAATATGATAGCATTATATAAATATATTCAAGGCCAAAACAAACAATTGTCTGAAAATCTATTCATAAACAGGACTATGCATAGGACACGTGGATACGCATTTAGACTGGAAGAAAGGAGATTTAGTCTTAGGCAAAGGAAAGGATTTGGAATTCTCTGCCTGCAGAGGTAGTTTTATCAGAGTTTGTACAGACGTTTAAACAGCAAGTGGATGAATACCTGCAAAAACATAATATTCAGGGATATAATTTTTAAATTATGGGGAAATAGCTTATTGATCCAAGGGGAGATCTGACTGCCATTCTGGGGTCAATAAGGATTTTTTTGTGGCATAAGTGTAAAGAGCTACAAACTGGATCAACATCAACAGCATTTAACAGATGTGGGAAAGGCTGAACTTGATGGATGCATGTCTTTTTTCAGCCTATGTAATTATATGTAACTATGTAACATCTCTATGCTGAGATAGAGATGCAAAAATACTCTTTGTAAGGTGTTGTTCCACCTACATTGCAGAATAAGAAATTCAGGTGTAAATGCAGGATTAGAACCACAATTTTAAGTCTTATAGTAGTAAGGAGGTATATATCTCATCAAACTTAACTTGACAGGTGCCCATTTGATAAGGGCGGGGCCATCACGGCCACACGCCCTTTAGGGGTGGAGCCATCATGACCACATTTGCCTATGCACACTACCCCTTTGGGGCAGTTGCCACGCCCACTGCCCACTCTAGGTGAGTTACCACGCCCATTGCCCTCTGGTGACCACACCCTTTGAGGTGGAGCTAATATGACCACGCCCACATGCATATATGTTATCAAACTTACGTGGACAGTTGCGGCGCCCATTTTTAGGTGGGGTCACCTAGTCTCCTTTTTTGGACATGCCCATGCGCAGAATGATTGCACAGTAGATATTCTGCTAACCACGCGCTTATGATCTTGAAGAACCATGCCCTTTTTTTATACGCTTGATTTTATTACATTTAAGAATATAGCCCTAATTAATAAATGAATTATAATGAATTAAACAGAGCCCTGTTGTTATACGTATCTGGTCTCATTCACCATTCCAATATACGTCAATATTAGTTATTTTATTTGTTAGTTCCTTATGTGTGATTGGTGTACACCTTAGGACTGAAGGCGGGGGTATTCAGGACAAGTCTGGACATGTTTTAGAAATACTAGACGTGTCTGGGCATGTTTATAACTGAGGGGTATAAAAGAGAGGTAATGCCGTGACTAAAAATAAATGATTCCTAGAAGTAATTATAAAAATAAAACATTTATTCAATACATTTTTTAAAAAGCACATTTCTATACAACATATACAAAAATAATTTAAAAAAGCAATAATTTTATGCACGAGAGTAAATACACCAGCAGATATTTTACATATAGATAATTACAGATTCAACCAATCACCGGATTGCATCATTACACTCAAACATCTTTTAGGTAACAAATAGCTGTGGCTAGTAGTTACAGCTGACAGAGTTAAAGAAAAATTACCCACAGGGTGTTTTTGGGGCGGATAGCACATGGCTGGAGATGCCATGATGCATGTAATAAAATAAAGTGAATTGCGGCGCTTCAAATAAAAATATAAATACATCAGGTGTGTAGTGTAAACAAATCAAATAGCTGCCAGCACTTAGCACATAACCCCCATGTGACTAAAAATAGAAAAAAAAATTCTAATTTCAAATTGAAAAATGCATACATCCCAAATGGGGCCTTTTAGCCCCCAAACAACCCGACAAACCCATGCATGTGAGATATCACCGTACACCGATATTGCTGAACACATATTGATGTAATATCAATGTGATATTGAGTGTGCGTGAACAGATTGGTGTTGTGTGTCAGTGACATATACCAGGAGCTGTAAATTCATAAAGTACAACATGTGTGGGAAAAATATACGCAAAACAATACTACAGCAAACTTTGACAAAGGCTGGTGGTAAAATGTGTGCACACAAAGAGTTAATATACCAGCATTTGAAATACCCTGGGGTGTCAAGTTTTCAAAATTATATGGTTTTATTGGGCACACTGAATTGGCCAGGCTCAAAGATGTATTAAATAGGGCAGGGGCGTCCAACCTCGAGGTGCGGCCTGCGTGTGATCGGCAGCCAGGGCAACCGGGATCACAAGAGCCCTGCTGCTTACCTGCACTGCAGCTCTCTCAACGCCGCTCACAGACTTAAGCAGGAGGCGCGGCCTCCCTCTGCGTTCTCTTGTACTGCACAGAGGAAGCGGAACCCAGCAAAATCACGTGAATGTACGTGACATCACATGACTCTGCTCCAGTCCTGCTTCCTCTGTGCAGTACCAGAGCACGCAGAAGGAGGCCGCGCCACCTGCTGAAGTCTGTGAGCGGCATCGAGAGAGCTGTAGTGCAGGTAAGGTGGTGAGGGAGGATGTTTGAATGAGTATGCGTGATTGAGGGAATGAATCTGTGAATGAATGAGTATATCAATGAATGAGTGTGTGTGATAGCATGGATGTGGCTGGCAGCATCAATACACAAGGGGGGCAGCTAGCCAGGTTTCAGCATTTACTGGTTTCCTGGGTATGATAAGAGTGTGATTGCTGTTAGCAATCACACTCCTATCATGCCAAGTCATATTGTTGAATTTTTTTGTCCAATTGTGGTGTTACTTTTAATAAAAGTGTGGTTAACACACCAAAATTGGCCAAAAAATACAATAACGATATTAATTTATATATGATTGTTGACAGCAATCACACTCCTATCATGCCCAGTCAACCAGTACATGCTGGAATCTGGGTATGCCTGAGATGGTTGTTAATCATAATATATTATATATATATATATATATATATATATATATATATATATATATATATATATATAACATTGTTATTCATTTTTTGTACAATTTTGGTGTGTAACTTACTTTTATTAAAAGTGTGAGATTTTTTTATTATTTTTGAAAGGTGGGGGGGGTCATTTTTGGTTTCGGCTAAGTGAACCCTGAATTTTGGTGCATCCCTAGAATAATTAGAACTATTTCATTTTTACTTATACAGAATCCTGAAATTGTAGTCACAAAACTTTCTAGGCCCAGAAATCAGTGAGAGGAAAAGTGTCATTTGTGTCATTTACTTTATTTTAATCTGCATATCTTATTTCTCACAGTGAAAATTGAGTGCGGCCCCCGAACATATACAATTCTTATGAAGTGGCCCACTGCAGAAAAAACTTGGACACCCCTGAAATAGGGCAGTGGATCACCAAATACCAAAGTTCAACACTGAAAAATATGCATGCCCAAAACAGCCAGGCAACATTTTGCCCCCAAACAGCCAGGCAACCCTTGCATGGGTGGTATCACTGTACTCGGGAGATGTTGCTGAACACGTATTGGGTTGTTGTGTGACAATGACATATACCAGGAGCTATGAATTTATACCTAAAATACAACGTGTGTGGGAAATAGACACACAAAAAATACTACTGCAAACTTTGACAAAGGCAGGTTGTAGAATTAGTGCACGGAAAGAGTTAACATACTAGCATTTGAAATACCCTGGTTGTCTAGTCTTCAAAAATACATGGTTTGATGGGGTAAATTGCATTGGTCAGCTTTAAAGATACCCAAAATAGCACATAGGGGAAGAATTACCGGATTTGTAAAAAATGGTTTTGAAATAGCAAAACGCTTCTTGTACTTTTTGCCCCATAACATGTAAAAAAAAAGCAAATAAATATTGGGTATTTCTAAACTTATGACAAACAGTAGACTCTCTTTAGCAGGTTTTTTTTCATTAGTGTTTATAGATGAGTCAAATATTTTTCAAGAAAAAGTCAGAAAAATGTTTGCACCATATTTTATACTTTTTTATAGTAAATTATATGATACAATCAAAATAATGACATCTAAAGAAAGCCCTTCTTGTCCTGAAAGAACAATATATAACTTGTGTGGGTTCAGGAAACCAGACAGAAAAAAATTACAGCTAAACACAAGCACAGCAAAAATGTTAAAACAGCCATTGGCACGAAGGGTACAAAAAATAAAATCAGCCATTGTCACGAAGGGAATAATAAATAAAAGGTAATAATAATAATAAGGAAGCACTTGCTTTGGCACGAAATCTAATACCAGCGTATTAGCAGGGATCAGGCAGTTGTTCTCCTGCATGCTGCCCAGCTTATATACTGATAGGTCAACTGCCAACATTGTTAAGCTTCTGTTTTCATTGCTTCATTTATTTTAAAGTAATGGTGCACATCAATAGGGGATAACCTCTTAGGGACTGGGCTGTTATTTTTTCTTTTTGTGCCCTTCATGACCAAAGCTGTTTTACCATTTTTCTGGTGCTCGTTTCTTCTCTCGTTTTGTGTACCCACACAATTTACATATTATTTTTTTCAGAACAAGAAGCACAATGTTTCACTTTTATTTTAAAAATATTTAGCTCATCTATAAAATCTGATGCAATGCCTGCAAAATAGATTCTACTATTGGTTATGACTTGCTCTGATATTCCCTCATACACCAATTTTTTTTACTGAGCAGCATCAGCTTCACCTCTACAACATATACATACCTTCCAAGTAGAAGAAAAAATGACCATGCAGAATAGCTGTAACCTGCATGTTACCTCCAGACATGATGATGCTCAATAATAAATGAACTGGTGCTGTCTGAACTCTGGATTATAATTGAATGATCAGATATGTAACCACGCATGCACACCTTGTAATACATACCATCTTTTTTTCCCATACCCCCTTCCATACCCATTTTCATTTTAGATATACTATATATACGTATATATATATATATATATATATATATATATATATATATATATATATATATATATCTATATCTGTGATGAGACAACCTGTTTCCCCCGGCAATGTACACCAGTACAAAATGTGCTTCCTTCTTCCGAGACACTAGCGATTAATCCCTTCAGCACTGGGCAAAGCTAGTGTAGAGAGCAAGGGGGGTACCATTACACCGGAGCCGCGATGGCACTATAACTTAGCATAGCATAGCGTGTACAGTGCTTGTACTGTCCTAAAAAGGGCAGTGAGCTATTACAGCAATCCACCCCAAATATCAGACAGAACCCTGATCTAGACCCCTCTTAGTATTGAGCCAACCCCCAGCCAACCCCCCTCCCTTGTGTATTGATGCCCCCACCCCTTTAGTATTGGTTAATGTGATGCCCCCATATCCTTGTGTATTGCCCCCAGGCATCCTCCCCTTTAGTATTGATGTAGTGATGCCCAACCACCCTCTTGTCTATTGATGCCCTCCACTGCCATGTATATTATCCCCAGCCACCACCCCTTTAATATTATAAAATTTTTAATGATGTCCCAAGGCAATCCCCCTCCCTTGAATATGGGTCCCCTTTCCTCTAATCCCTAACTATTTTTTTTCTTAAATACTTACTCTTTGCTTCTATGTTTTCCCGCCCTCCTCCAACGTGACAATCCTCTTCTAGACATGAGGAACTCTTCTGTGAGCCCGCCCCTTTGAGCATCGGGTCTTCACAGGGGCGGGACGAAGAGCCTCACTGCGGAACTGCCACTGGACCGAACAGCGTGTGCACGCCAGCCACTTTAATTTTATTAGGTGGCCACTCTGAATGTTGGTCTGCCGGCCCACAGACCGGCTGGCCCACCGTGAAATTTCCCAGTGGGCCAGTCCGGCCCTGCTGGTGTGAGGCCCCCATCTGGTTGAGGCCCCTGGGCTGCAGCCCCTCCAGCCCATACCTTAATCCGGCCCTGTATACATCTATGATACACACAAACACTTTTACAGTCACTCAGTAATTCAAACTTTAATTCACATAATTCATTCAAACAATAATTTATTCTCTCACTCATTCACACAAATCATTTACACATATTCATTAATGCCTTCTCACAAATTCATTAATTATCTCATTCACACAATTCATCCACACATTCATTCCTACTCTCACTCATTCACACAGTTCATCCACACATTAAGTCTTTCATTCTCTCACTCATTAACACAATTAATCAACACATTAATTAATACATTTTCTTACTCATTCACACAATGCATCCACACATTAATTCATTAATTCTCTCACTCATTCTCACTCTTTATTTATTTCAAAATTCTTACTACCCCCTTTCTCACTTTCTACCCCCTCTTACAGACCTTTAACTCATGGCGCTAAAGCCATTAGTCTCCCCAGGCCAAGCCTCCGTGGTGTACTTTGCCCTGCGCTTTGCCAGGGGGACTGAAATTTCCATATGTTTTATTAGTGAAATAACTAGAGAGGGTTATAATTAGGTATCCTGTCTAGAGCATTTGAATCTGATTCTACTTGAAAAAAATATTTAGTGAGCAGCATTTGTGTGGAAGAAAATGCCAAAGAAAAAGAGGTCAGAGGAGATTGGGCAGACTGTTTTCAAGATGACAGAAAGGCAACAGTAACAGTAACAGAATACCATCTCTGAATGCACAACACATCAAACCTTGAAGCAGATGGGCTACAGTAGCAGAAGAGCACACCGGGTGACACTCCTGTCAGCTAAGAACAGGAAACTGAGGCTACAACTCGCACATGCTCACCAAAATTGGACAATAGAAGACTGGAAGAACATTGCATGGTCTGATCAGTCGCGATTCCAGCTGCGACATTCAGATGGCAGGGTCAGACTTGGCGTAAACAACTTGAAAGCATGGATCGGATGGACGGATGCCTTGTATCAATGGTTCAGGCTGGTGGTGGTGCAATGGTGTTGGGGACATTTTCTTGGCCCCTAAGTACCAATTGTTTAAACACGACAGCCTACCTGAGTATTGTTGCTGACCATGTCCATCCCTTTATAACCACAGTGTGATGACCACTTCCAGCACGATAATGCACCATGTCACAAAGCTCACATCATCTCAAACTGGTTTCTTGAACATGACAATGAGTTCACTGTACTCCAATGGCCTCCACACTCACCAGGTCTCAATCCAATAGAGCACCTATGGGATGTGGAGATTCGCATCATGGATATGCAGCCGACAAAGCTGCAGCAACGGCATGATAACCATCATGTCTATGTGGACCAAAATCTCTCAGGAATGTTTCCAGCAGCTTGTAGAATGTATGCCACAAAGAATGAAGGCAGTTCTAAAGGCAAAAGGGGGTCCAAATCAGTACTAGCTAGCTGTACATAATAAAGTGGCCAGTAAGTGTATATAGTTCCTATATCGCCGCAATCTGAGATCTTCTTCAGTGATATTTAATTCACACTATTTTTCAAAGTTTGTTTTAGCTATAGTATGCTTTCCTAAATACATGTATATTTTTCTCCCTTTTCCAGACAAAAAACATAGCTTCCAGAATAAGTTTCTAAATTCAATGATTGTTCTACACTTTTAACATTAGAAGTACACATCATTTGCTGGCAGTTTAAGTTATTTAACTTAAATGTGGGAAAGCACATGATTACCAACAACACAGGTCATTGACACAAGCCAATGTCAGTTGCCAAAAAAAGCAGGTTTACCAGAATGTTGAAACATGTTTGTCTTTCAAGTGAAATCCAGGATGAAAATTCAGAGTATGAAAGCACTAGAGAGAACAGATTACAGACATTCTGGTTGTGAAATGAACACCAAGGTGTGCTTTATCAAACTCTTTGTGTTGACCTCCGTAACATGTTTACTGGTTTCTTCTGCAAATGGTGACAGTGATGGTAAGTTTGCTATTACTCATTATTTTTACTGTTTCATATATACTTTTAATGGCTCTTACTTGGCATAATTTACATTCAAATCTTAGAGGGACACTCCAGACATCATACACACTATCCCTTTAATTGTGAAAAAAATAAAAGTTAAAGACCGGACTATAGTGAGAGTCTATATGAGTAGTGTGATGTATGCCGGAAATACAGAAACACTGACAAATTAGAGATATTGAAAAACAAGAGCCAGCCAAAGGTCTAATATTGAATCTAAAGTATTTGTCAGATTGTAGGTCATAATATACATACAGATGTTGTATAAATATAAATTAATATATAACTAAATGTATAAATAAATATATATACAGGGTAGTAGAGCAGTGGAAAGCAGAAGTGATAGAGGTTAACAAATTTGAACATGCATGGCAGAGGCATATGGCTATCCTGAATCTAAGATGAGACCAAGGACTAATTCAAGTTTGAGTCTTTAAAGCAGGCTAGATGGGCAGAATTGTTCTTATCTGCCATCAAATAATTTTATATTTCTTTTATTCAAATTTCTGCTTTGGTCTAGTTCCAATAGACATCTTATAAAATGTTATTATTAAGAAGCATAGGCTGAGAGAGGGTGCTGGCAAATTCATAAAATAATGCAGTGGAACCTAGGATTTTTTTGTAGTATACTGTGTCCTAAAGAAAACCTTGGCGCCTGTGGACAACAATATTGTACATGTTAAAATGCATCTGGAATTTGCACTTAATACCTGAAACGGCCCATTTGTGTCTGTTATTCTGCAGAGTCTTTTGAAGACTAGATAGACCTCAAGGATATGTACCCTTTAAGCAGTCCAGAACCAGCAATTAAGAAAGACATCATTGTAAAAAAAAAACCACAAACATCCTGTAGTTATAATAGAAACTGCAAATATACAGTCGATACTATAGAAATAAAACTGTCAAATATGAAAATCTGTCAGTTTATTTATTTGAGCTCATTCATTGACAAGCATTAAACTGAACTTACCTTATTCTTGACAGCTTAGGCTGTTTTGGGGCAAAGGTGGCACCGTGGGACATTTTTCTTGTGAAGTCGGGAGCCTGGGGGCAATTTGGTTTTTAGTTATGCCTCTGAGGGGGCAGAACAAGCTTGTGGATTAAGCTGGGGCAGGAGGTAGACCCCAGACATGTGCTCCCTAATAAAGCCCCCCTAAAACAATGTTGCACCCCCCTGCCAATAAACTCCCATTCGACTGACAGGCCTAGCCTTTCTCCTCCTATCCCCGCACATCTTCTTTAATATTTTTATTATACCACAGTATGACATAATGTCCCAGTGGCAAATGCTACTGTTACATAGTTGCCAAAATTTGAAAACTATTACTTACCTGAAAACCACCCCAACTGCAATAGGGGGTGGTAAAGGATTTAGTCAGCATTTTAGTCAGCATTTTAACTCATTTGTTGCCTGTGAATCAGGGGCTTAACTAGAAACCGAAGGGAACCTGTGTGAAAATTGTCCCAGGGCCCTGCAACTTCACCAAGCAACATGCAAACAGCGCCACCCTTTGTCCCCAAAAAGCTTGTGAATGCCCCCAAACATCTTGCCTGTACCATGTTTGCTCCAGCTTGTCTGTGCCCCAAACAGCTTATCTGTGCCATCTTTGCCCCCAAACAGCTTGTCTGTGTCACCCATTGCTTCCCCTCTAACATACACTCTGGCACATATATGTTAACACATTTACACAAATGTACACATACTAAGACTCACTCAAATACACTAACACACATACACACGCTTACAAATACATATGGTTTCTTGTTCGCACACACTCATACATAGACATCCACGCACAAACAAACTTATACATAGACATCCATGCTCATAAACACTTACATAGACATCTGTGCTCACACACACTTATACACAGACATCCATGCTCAGAAAAAAATAAACAGACATCCATAATCACATACACTTATGCATGCACATTCATTCTCACATATATACTCCATCTCTCCCGCCCGCACCTCTCCTGCAGCTTTCTCTCCGACTGCTTTATGTGGCCCTGCTGCTATCCTGTCTCTTTGCGCTGGTTCAAAGTTGTTCAGAAAGGATCCTTCTGACCTGAGCCAGCACAGACAAGTTTGGAGAGGCCCTTTCTAAACAATTATTAACCGGCACGAGGAGACTGAAACAAGTGGTTGCAGGGTTGGAGATACAGGCCTTGTCGCAATTGCGACCCCTGTAGTTACGGCACTGCACTTTCTGCTTTGCTATCTATTAGCATCACAACACTCTACGGTATTAATATTAAAAGGTACGTTTTAATTTCAGTTGATATTGGGTCGCTTGAACTTTTAGTCAGCATTTAATTCCTAATCATTTTGGTGTTTGCATCTTCCCTTGTGATGCTGCTGGCAACTGAGGGTGAATGCTTGTATGAACAGACCTCACATTTCACTGCTTTCTCTTGATCCTGCCGGCAATTGTTGCTGAGTGCTGGATATATCGTCATATGCAGGCATTCAGCATCAGAAGGGATCAGTAAAACGAGAGTCCTGTTTGATTGGATCTCGTGCTCCCTTTAATTTGTGCCGGTTAGAGGGAGAGCCTAATAAAAATGAAGAAAGTATATTTTTATGTATATAACACCAACCTTGTTTTATTTATTTTTCCTTAAAGGTACCTGTAAAGTATCTGCTTTTAAACATGGACAGCACAAACCAAATAAAACATTGTTTAAAACTGGAGAACAAATGCAGTATGAATGTGATGATGGTTATGTTAGCCCAAAGAAAACAATTGTTGATACAATAGAATGTCTTTCATCTGGATGGTCATCTGTTTTGCAGTGTGCAGGTACATTATACTGGTACATTATACTAGAGGTTTAATAAAGTAAATAAAATACGAATGAACTAGTGGATATGCCCTTCATTAAAATGATGTGCATGTCTTTATACTTTTCTTTCTTTCTCTCCCTTCCATTTCCTTGTTTTACCACAGTACGACAAATACCAAATGTTACTGTTACATAGTTGACAACATTTGAAAAAAATTCTAGGGAAACTTTGCAGAACAGCTATCAATTACTCGTAAAGGATTTAATCAGCAATTTTTTTGTTGAAAATGAGGCAGGGGCGTAAATACAAACCAAAGGGTCTGGGAGGGAAATTGCCTCGGGGCCCTGCAACATGCAAGCAACATCTCCCACAGTGCCACCTTTGTTCCCAGAAAGCTTGCGAGTACCTCCTTTGCACCAAGCAGCTTATCAGTGCCCCCAAACAGCTTGACTGTGCCATCTTTGCTCCAGTTTGTCTCTGCCCCAAACAGCTTATCTGTTCTATCTTTGCCTCCCCTTTTAACTTTCATTCTTTTTCTTTCATTTTCCTTCTAGTTTCTTTCTCTCCATTCAATTTTCTTTCTTTCTTTCTCTCTCTCTTCCATTTTCTTTATAATTTTCTTTCTTTCTGGCAACAAAGGGAGCGCCAGGCAGCTATGGACAGGAAATAGACACGGAGGGCAACAGATAGAGGAGAGGTGTAATACCTGGAAATCACTTGTCAATGTGGGAATTCATTAATTGCTGGATTCATTGCAGGATCCAATTAGAGTGCAGAAAATACACTTTAATTGGCCCTTACCTTAAACCCCGTCCAGTGTGACAGACAATTCCATCCGTGACAAGGCTATTATATAAGGAGAGTTGGGCAGGCGACAAATTGCAACTGGAGAGCCAAAAAAATTTGTAGGCTGAGCCATATTCAAGTCTTATTGTGCATCACTGGGTCTTATATTTGGAATTTGTGCTTTAAACACAGCAGCCCGCAATTGCTGGCTAACAGGGCACGGCCTTGTTAAAAAAGGTGTTTGTAAGAATCCAAGTAACCAAGTAAGGTGTGAGGTCTAACAGTAGGCAGAACAATATACAGAGTGGATAAGACAATTAGCAATCCTATTTAGAAGGATCAATTGCATTGCCTATTGTTATTACATTTGATACTATAATAACGGACAAATATATTTATCTCTCCATTTAGAAATTGAATGCACTGTACATCAAAAGGCTGGATTCTCTAATAAACGCACAAGCTACAAAAATGGTGAGGTAGAAAGTTTCTCATGTGATGATGGCCTAAAGCTATATGGATCAGAGGTCAGCCAGTGCTATTACTATGGATGGGACCCACCATTGCCAATTTGTGAAGGTACATTTTTTGTAACATTATTTGCTATCTACGAGGGGCGTTCAAAAAGTTTCCATACTTTTTTAATATAAAACATATATATAAAAGTATAGAAACTATGTCCCTCGTATAATGCAACCGTATGCGCTCCCTGTTGAATGGAGAAGTGTAATATGTGCCTTTTGGCGCATATGTCTTGATTCCTTTCCTCTGTGTAGCAGCGCTGACTGAGTACACAAATGACATACCTGACAACTGTCCAGGAAAAAAATTATCCTAGCTTATGCGTCTTTCACCTCTTTACCTCCAGCTGATCTCATCAGCCGTGGCCCTCCAACAAGCTTTACTGAGTCTCTGCAGCTCAGTAAAGCTGTAGCTGAAATTGCAAATGCGCGTCTTCTTCTGACTAAGCTTTCCGTAGTGTCTTCTCAAACGGCTGGCCTCAGCACACACCCTCTTCCACGCTTTTGAGGAAATGCTCTGTGAGGCCTTGGTCAGCAAAGCTGCAACTATGTAGAGGAGGACAGAAGAACGAAGACTGAAGAAAAAGACAGAAAGAGAGGAAGTATAGATGTAGTAAAGAAGACAGGGACATGGAAGCAGTCAGCAAAGAAGGAAGGGAGACATTGAGAGTGAGAGAGAGAGCGTGTGAAAGTAAGTTAGCGTGTAAGACAGTTTAAGTGAGAGTGTGTAAGAGAGTGAGCATGAATACGAATGAGTGACAGCATGAGAGTGTGAGAGCATGAATGAGTGAAAAAGTGAGGAAACATGAATAAGAGTAGGACAGCTTGAATAAGAAGTAGAGACCATGAGTGAGAGTTTGAGAAAGCATGAGAGAGTAAGTAAGAGTGTGCATGTGTGTGAGATAGTGAGTGTTTGAGAGAGTGTGTGGGAGTGTGAAAGCGAAAGAGCGTGAGACAGCATGAATTGGAATGTGTGTGAGAGAGTGAATGAGATTGCAAGATAACATGAATGGGAGAAAGTTTAAGTTGCAAGAACATGAATAAGAGTGAGTGAGAGTGAAAAATCAATGAAATGCAAATGAAACTGATGATGGAAGATGGGAGCTATACTGTACCACCATCTGTGTCTGGCTCAATATATAGTGTTGGGAGATATGGTATACCACCATCATTGTCTAGCTCATTGTATAGTGGTGGGAGTTATGCTGTACCACTGTTTATGTCTGGCTTGATATATAACGATAAGAGTTACACTGTACCACAATTTATGTGTGGCTCACTATATAATGATAAGCGTTATGCTGTTTAGTGTCTGGATCATTATTTAATGATAGGAGTTATGCTGTACTACCATCTGTGTCTGGATCCATATATAGATATGATTGATATGAGTCATGTTGTACCACATTATGTAGTGATAGGGGTTGTGGTGTACAACTCTCAGGCTATATATATATATATATATGTCACGGAGCTGGCTAGTCCGACCGACTACCTCCGCTGTCTTGTGCTCCCTTAGCCTGGGACAACACACTTTCCCCGGTTCCCCAGTCACTAGCCGAGACTCAGTGTAGGGTAAAACCAAACGAAGACTCATTTATTTCTCACACACAGGACTGGATATATCCAGCAAAACACACATTAACATAAAACAAGATATTGGGACACAAACCGCCCCCTTAATCTGCCTCTCAGAGACAACAGGGGCAGTAATGGGATTAACAATACAATAGGTGTGTGGGGGGGTGGAGACTGATATATACAACATTATTAAACATCAAAGAATGGTGGTCACTCCCTGGTGGCAGATCCTGGCTGTCTGCTGGAGATATTCCCCTCAGCCAGTGATGAGATGATACTGCTGGGGGTAGCCACAGAAGTCTCTACAAACCCAGGGCCCATAGTCAATAGGGAGGAGGCTGGCAGTCAGGCTTCTCCAGTGGCCCCAGTGATGGAGGCTTCCGTCACAATATATATATACTGATGGGAGTTCTTCCGTACCACCATCAGGCTCAGTATATAATGATGGTACTTATACTGTATCACCCTTCGTGTCTGTACTATACTGTATACTGATGGGAGTTATGCTGTACCCCTGCCTTTGTCAAGAGAGAAGCAGGAAGGGGAGAGGAATGAGACAGAGGGGAGGGAGAGAGGCAAGGGAAAGAGAGATATGAAGAAGGGAGAGATATGTTAGGCAACCAAAAAAGGAGAGAAGGAAGCAGTGCAAGAGAGGGTCATTTCAACGATGGGCACAAATGCTAATTCTTCAATATTGACTGAACCTGGAACAACTATCTATAGTTCCTTTTTAAAGTGCAAAGTATTTTAAACTTTAGTAAGTGTCAATAACAAATAACAACTCATTGTGCATGTAGTCTACAGCTAGATTTTTGATTTATGGATATTATTAAAAGCTTTGTGGGACATTGGTACAAGAAAATTGCTGGAATTCCACAGGAAATAACTGCTTTTCTTCTCTTGTTTCATCTGTATCTTGATGCAATGCCCAATCTATGAAGATTGTATAAATGTGGAAAAATAATAAAAAATGTTGAGACATAAGGTTGTCACTTAACCTGTTATCTACTTTTGTTAATGTGCTGTCAGGTGCTGTAGTTAAGACAACCTTCTACACTTTGGTGTAACAGTGTCATCATCTTTGCCTTCCAAGGGACAATTTACACAAATTGTGCCTCTTTCCGAGCATTTTCTTTTTTGTTTTGGCATCCTCTTGCCCTTCCAAGGGAGGTTTCACAGGTTTTCTTGGAGGTCAGCCTGGAGGGGGCTGGGACAGCACCTAAAGAAAATACATAATGGATTTGTATATACTATATACTGTAATTGAAATTGACGATTTTTCTGCCTCTTTAGTATTAGGGCACTTAGATACTAACACTGTACTATTCTCTTACAGACAAAAAAGACCAATGTCCACCTGTACCTCAGCCAAACAACACAGAAAAAAGCCCCTTCAAACAAAGCTATTCTAGAGGGGATAAAGTGCAAATAAAATGCCTGCCCAATTTCAGACTTCATGGACCTGAATGGGTATTTTGTAAGGATGGAAGATGGACATCTCCTCCACAATGTGTTTGTAAGTACTTAATATGCTATTGGATCGATGCCTAACACCAGTGCTACTGAACAATAAAGGGTAGGTGATGGTATAGTTGTTCAGTAACAGACACCTGCAATTAAAACATTTAAATACTTAAAGGAATTTAACAAAGTACAGAAGGTAAGCTTATTTGAAAGGAGGAACAATCTTAGAACAAGGGGTCATAGTCTAAAACTAGCGGGTCAGAAGCTTAGATGCAGTGAACGTAAAGTTCTACTTTACTTAGGGGGTAGTAGATAAATTGAACAATCTCCCAGCCGAAATGGTGGAGGATAATACAGTGGAGGAATTGCAAGGGATAAAGATTTATATTACTATAGGAACTGAGCAAAGACTGATAGTGGTTTAAACTCCTTACATCAGTGAAAATGGGCATACTAGATGCTCACTCACCCATGGATAGTCAGGAGCTGAGGAGCAGGAATACAAAATGTAGTGGCAAGGTGGTAACCAAGTCTCCACAAAGGCATGGCGCAGTGAAGGTAGTCCAAAGGTTGGGCAGAGTAACTCTTATAGGGTAACAGAACAACCAAGTTGTGTTTATATAGGCCATTGTCATACCTGGGAGGCATACTACAGCTACACGGGCTTCCAAAATGGATTAAAAGTAACTGGTATTTGTAGCTACGGCTAGCAGGTTAGTCAGTGCCCCTGCAGCAAAATATCACATTGTATGTATGGATATGAGTTAAAATTAAAGTCCCACTTGTCCTTAAACAAAAATATATAATTTCTTTGTGTGAGTACAATAAACATGGAAACGGGGATATTGGTTAAACGTATGAATAAAGCCACAAAAAGCTAATTTTTAGGTTGTGAAATTAAGTAGACTTAAAAGACTTAAAAGTAGACAAATTAAGATGGTTCATCATGAGTTTTAATGACATATTTGTGTTTATTTGGAATATTGTAGGGATATGTCAGAATTGTCCAGCACCCCCTAGAGTTCTCAATGGAGAAGCAAAAACCGAGATTAAGAACCAATATCCCCCTGGATCGTCAGTGGAATATCAGTGTCAGCAATATTACAGACCTCAAGGTAACCGGAAGATTGTCTGCCAAAATGGACAATGGTCAGATCCACCTGTTTGCTTGGGTGAGTGAACTAACATTATTCATTTTAAGAGGATGTAGTCTTAGTATTTGCAATGTAGGTCTCATTGCTCATTTATGTAAAATATCATCATCAAATTTGTGGCCTGTATCACATGCCCAAATCATAAATGGATCTGTATTAGAAGTGATTTAACCCATTTTTGTCTTGTGCAATATGCTTTTTGAACTTTACATTTTTTTTTTATTTAAATTTTTGTGCAGGTTTGCTTCCAACCTCTTTACTGCTGCTGCTCCCTCCCATTAGTAAATTAAATTTGTGAGCTTCTTATAAGAAAGAGACTTATCTTATCTATCCCCTTTGTGACCTTTAGGATGTCTTCAGAAACAATCGCTAGGTAACTGATGACGTAACAGTACATAATAGTGCCTATGGAAAATGCAGCTGCACGCTCCCGCTTCCCTTGTGCACCGCTACCTGTTGGCTCATGATGAAGGGGACTGCTTTGCATGCGAGACAGCACAAATGACCCAATCCTGAGCCCCTAGAGTCATGTGATTGCTATGATCACCAATCACAGCGATCGCATTCATCCATGTAACAAAGCCAATTGGCTTTGTTTCCATGTTCTGCATCTCACCTTGTTTTGTGCTGAGACAGGACATTGTGATAAACTGTTGAGTGCCCTCAATTTTACCCCTGAGCCCTCACAAACTATTTCTTGTGTGATCCAGCTGCCCCTTTTTTATGTGAATTAATAAAATCTCCAAAGTCCCACAGACATTGTACATTGTACACAGTATATTTTAACCCCTTAATTGCCTTCCACTTTACCCCCTGGGAGCCCTTCCAGAACCTTTATACGTCCATAAAAAAATAGATTTTAGGTGTTAGGCTTTAGTTTTTAGTTCCGTAGGTAGAGGAAATTTGGGGATACTGTAGCAGGTTGAAGTGTAAGGTTTAGTTTAGTGGATAGAGGGGATTTGCCTCTATTGCAGTAGGTTTTAGTGAAAGGTTTATTTTGCTGGGTAGAAGAAATTTGGGGATGGTGTAGTAGGTTTTAGCGTAAGGTTCAGTTTGCTGGGTAGAAGAAATTTGGGGATAGTGTAGCAGGTTTTAGCGTAAGGTTTAGTTTGGTGGGTAGAGGGAATTTGGTGTTATTGTAGCAGGTTTTAGCATAAGACTTAGTTCAGTGGGTAGAAGAAACTTGAGGATATTGTAGCAGGTTTAAGCAACGCCACTCCCGCAATGCAGAGTTTCCCGTAATGAGAAGAGGCACACAACCGAGCGAGTTCCTAGGCATGCTGAATTCTCCTGGCTGTTTTATAGGTACAAACAGTAAAATAGTTTGGGACCAAATTTTGCCCTTACTAAACAAGAGGTTATCATGTCTGGCTGGATAAGGAATCCTTACCTATTTGAGACCTTGGCTTGTTGCATAAAAGTAGAAAGGGCTTACCCCAACAGCTACTACCCCCATACACAAAAATTGTGGCACAGCTTGTCACGCCAAGCATAGGTGTCTGGATAAGGATTCGCAATGAAGAGTTGATTTCACTTGGTATGAAAAACACGACACAGGAACTTAGTGCAGGAAAAAAGGAAGAATCGTAGCCAATGCAGGCTGACATCAGGTATACTGGAGCAGAACTCAAGATTTCAGAATACAGGGATAAGACAGGAACAAAGGTCAAGGTCAAGTAGAGGTCTAGTAAAAAGTTCAGGATCCAATGGCAGCAGTAGAATAGGACAAGATAACTTTTGGGCAAGGCAAGGTACTGGAAACCATCGCAAGATAAGGCAATATCAAAGAATAAAACCAAGAGACTTGCATGGGCAAGGAAAGTAAGGGCATTTAAGAGGAAGGAAATGCACACACTGCAACTAGACTTGACTGTGTGTTCTCCTTTAAACATGTAGAGCAGGTGTTGTCCGTTAAATCCTTGATGAGTAGTGTGCACATGCTGCTTTGTAGAAGTCAGGAGAGGACGACAAGGTAAGGACAGCATGCATGAACATGCCCCTGGGGTACCCGCCATTAGTACTCTGACGAACGTGACTCAGTTATGACAATGCACAAGAAACTGCTAGAGACAGAAGACAGAGAGGTTCTGTATGTTCTGTTGGCCATACACACCGAAGGGACAGTGCCAGTCACTTCCAAGTGAGGAAAATGACCTGAGACTCAATGGCAAGCATTTTTCTAGCGGGATTACCCCCACTGCCACTAAAAGGTCTCCCCAGCAGCAGTGCAGAGTGTGCGCAAAAAAGTAGGCTTGTGCATTCGTATTCAGGAGAACATCAAAACAAACATCATTGTTGCTTTTTCAATGTTCAAATAATAATACGGAATAAACTAATATGGCGGCGAGTGAACATACTTGAAGACGAAGCACAACACTAATGCTTACTAATGCCAGAAGTCTGACCAATAAAACTGACAAACTGGAGTTAATAATGTCTGAAGAAAATTATGACATAGTGGGTATAACAGAGACATGGTTGGATGATAGCTATGACTGATCGTTTTTTTCGATCCTTCCTGAATAGACTATAACCCTGTATGTTAAATACAGGGTTATAGTCTATTCAGGAAGGATCGAAAAAAATGAAAAGGGGGAGGAGTTTGCCTTTATGTAAAGTCCAGCCTAAAGGCCACACTGCGGGAGAATATATGTGAGGGAAATGATAATGTGGAGTTATTATGGGTAGAAATATATGGAAAGAAAAATAATAAAATACTGATCGGGGTTTTCTATAAGCCACCAAATATAATGGAAGCAACAGAAGATCAATTATTAAAGCAAATAAAAAAGGCAGCAAATCACAATGAGGTGGTTATTATGGGGGACTTTAACTATCCCGACATAAACTGGCAAAACGAGACCTGTGAATCTCATAAAGGAAACCGGTTTCTGACTATAAGTAAGGATAATTATCTGTCCCAAATGGTACAGGACCCGACCAGAGGGGGCACCCTACTGTACTTAATATTAACCAACAGACCTGACAGAGCAACTAATGTGCAGGTCAGGGGGCATCTAGGAAATAGTGATCACAATATAATACACTATAACTTCTCCTTCAATAAGGGAACTCTTAGAGGAGCCACAAGAACTATGAACTTTAGGAAGGCAAAGTTTGATCAACTAAGAGAAGCCCTTAACACTGTAAATTGGGTGTCCTAAAAAACAAGAGTACAGACACTCAATGGGAGATTTTTAAGAAAATCTTAAATTCTCACTGTGAAAGGTTGTAATAAAATGTATATAGGGCCAAATACAAACTTCAAATAATTGGAACACATATAAATGTATGTGCGTCAAAAATAGGCAGAGTCACTTAGATGCAAACAAAGGTAAAACATTTAATACGAACAAAAATAGACGAAGAATATAAAAAGTAGATAACAAAAATACGAAACAAGTCTTACAAAAACTTGGAGAGGAATTTAGTTCATGACATCTGTCCTATGCATTCCTGAGGATGGAGGGAGGGAGTGTTGGGACGTGAAGAGTCCGTGGATGGCAAGTACATCTTCTCTCGACCTCTCTTCCCATGCCTCTCCATGTCTTACAAAAGCCTAGCTTATATGTGGATTGGATAGTGATGTCAGGGTATTGGTCTTCACCTAATTGGGTAAACATGCTCACTAAGATCTTTGTACGTCGAAACCCTATTTTAGGTGGTCACTCTACGTATACTGTAATGCCCTTTTAGAGTTACAACTATACCATGCATTAGCAAGCTTCTATCCTATCTATAGAATGCCTGTTCAGCAAATCCTTCATTCTATATTTAAGGTCAAGGAAACCCTGAAGCTTATTATTGAAACCTATTAATATATCTTAATAATCATTTATTTATGAACAATGATTACATATCTTTGACTATTGCCTATACCAATAATTATATATGGTCCATTTCATATTACTAGGGTTAAAATAGATGTTAAATGTGTTAGAATCTTTTACAATTCCCCCTGATGATAGGATAATATCCTTATCATATATTTTCAAATACACACATTTACTCACCATTCGTATCACATTCGTATCACACTTATACTACCATCACATCACACTTTACTTGGGACCATATGATAATCATTAGCATGAGACACCCTTTTCTCTACATTTGTTATGGAATGAGAGGATTGTGCTCTTTTTATCAATTCCCTTAATATTCCATCTCCCTTATATACTTCATACTTAACTTGTTTATACATCTTACTTACTATACATAAGAAAACTTTGATAAACAATACATAATAAAACAAGTATAGCTATAATAACAATCGGATTTGACAATATATTACCAGCTGCGGATTTTACCGAAGATTGTGACCACATATTTACTGATTTTTTTAAAATTTGACCAACAATTAACTCCAGACATATCATTCCATTGATGTTGAATTTTTTCTAATTCACCTTGTTTATGTTGGAAAACAATTTCTGCATCTTTCAATTGTTGCTTTAATATGGCCAATAATCCCTTATCTTTCTTTATTTCCTCTGTCCATGTTTTCCAAGGAAAATGGTCTATCTGTGTCAGATTAAATTGCTGAGGTAGTGTTCTCAAACGCTCTGTGCCTATAGTGGAGGCATTAAACTTTTTCCGATCTATCTCCAACTTTTTCAAATCTCCTTCTATGCAATATAAAAGATGAAGAGTTTCATTGTGCATACAATTTGAAAAGAATGCTCTGACCAATGACTCTTCCTTCATTACTTGAAAACAAACTTTCCCTATCTTTACTTGAGTCATTAATTCATGCATAGATGTAACACTTTCAATCCTGGCTTCACATGATGAATGATTGTGAAAACAAGAATGATAGACAACCTTTTCTTGCCCTGGAAGACATATTACTTTAGAAACAAAATGAAGACAAGCTGAAACATCTAATTGTTCCAGATTTTCCCCATCAAATACAAAATCTGTATGTCTTAAATTATAACGAATCTAATTTGTCCAACAATGTCTCTTGATGTATCAATGTCCGATGTCAGGAGTCGATCCACTTGAACTTCTCTTATCTTATGTGATAACAATGTCTCCTGTGGTAAATCCTTTGTCGGATCATCAATTCCAATTGGCTTCTGGTATAGATCAAACAACACAGCTATCAAAAAACTATGCTATCTTGATGTCACGATTCTTGTATTGCTGTTTCTTTGGAGGTTCTCCTTTCATTAGTTAACTGCTTTGTTTCTCCATTTTCTTGCAGAACTGTGTTCCTGCAAGAACAGAATTTAGTTAGAAACATATAATTTACACTGGTCAACATGTACCCACAGCTTCTGCTGCCTACGGGTATTTTTCACAGTTTTTTCTGTTTTTGAACAAGGATCTTGATCCATTGTGTCGATTATTTCAAACGGTCCTTCTCAATTGCTTTCCCAAGGTCCCGCCTTCCTAAAAGTCTTAATCATTACTGATGCTCCTCTCACAAATTTAGAAGAGTGAGGCTGTACCATACGCTGCATTCTAGATGCTGCATGGGGAAGAATTGTTTTTAAATTCTCTTGAAGTACCTGTAACCACTTAGTTCTTGCAATGGCATCTTTCTGTGGAGTAGACAAAAATTGTTCATAAGGAAAGATCAATGGCATTTTCCTTCCTGTCATTAATTCAAAAGGTGTATACTGGGTAGTTGAGGAGCTTGTTCCCCTAATACTCGTCAATACCAGAGGTACTGCATCAACCCAACTATTTCCTTTATCAAGTAACATTTTTGCAATTCTAGACTTAATCGTTCTGTTCATTCTTTCTACAATACCTGCGGACTAAGGATGGTATGGAACATGGAATTGTTGACATACCCCCAGGATTGCGCAAACAGCCTGCATGACTTTGCCAGTAAAATGGCTCCTTCTGTCAGAAGCAATCATCCTTGGGATTCCCCAAGTACAACATGATTCCTTAATGCTTTTGCCGTAGACAAAGCATCATCATTCCTGACAGGCTACAATTCTACCTACTTATAAAATACATTTACCACAACCAATGCATACCTGAGACCTTGGTTACCTGAAGTAGGAGACCTATGTAGTCAATCTGCAGTATAGACCACGAACCATCTGCAGGTGCAATTCTTAGAAGTGGAGACTTTTGTCCTTTAGGCCTAGGGTTTACTTGAGCACAAATGAGACATGACTGAACAACATTTTGTACAGAGTCCACCTTTTTGTCCCAATAAAACTTCTCTTTGAAGTTTTCCAGCAACTTTTGCTGACCCACATGACCTAATCTTTACATCTTATAGCGGGTGAATTCCGTCTGCAAGTGTTTAGGCACAACTGGAAGTAAATTACCTTGCATCTCATAACACACCACTCCGTTCTCACAAACAAAGGGAGGTGTTATTTTATTCTTAGATTCTATAATGAACGCATCTTTCATCTTTATCGATGAATGAAGGTAAATTTGCTTCCTTACTCTTTACTGGTAGTACTTCCAACCGTTCTAGTTCCATCACTATCTCTTCTGTCAAAGCTGCTTCCTTTACTAGAGAATCTGCTTTCTCATTTCTCAAAGCTAAATCACTAGTCCCTCTGCTATGGCCTGGTACCTTGACAATAGCATATCGGTTAGGATTTTTAGAAGCAAGCTCAAAAATAGTCTGCAATGTATCAACATGACTTAACATTTTGTTAGATGAATCCACAAAACCTCGTTTTTTCCACACAGGTAAGTAGTCTGTTAGTGAACGTACGACATATGAACTATCGCTATAGATTACCAAAGGATCATTGTTTTCTTTCTCATTAATTTCCAATACTGTTTTAACAGCTTCAATTTCTGCTTTCTGTGCAGAAAAATGTCCTGGTAGTCTATGCTGAATAGCTCGACCTTTCTTTGGAAACCAAATGGCATATCCGGTATAATACTGTCCTTTCAAGCAAAATCTAGAACCATCTACAAATACAGGTTCGTCAGTTTCCTCTACTTCTTTTCTAAAAAGAGATGGATAATCCCCCTGAAATATCTCAACACACTCATGTGATTCGGACTTATCAAAACTCCCAAGTACTGAACCTCTTGTTTCAGTAATTGGACCTTCCTTGGATTTAATTTCAATCCTGACTCATACAACAGATCAAACAATTCTGCTAACAAGATGAGGTGTTCCTCTCTACTCTCTGTTGCCAACAAGATATCATCAACATACTGTAGAATACAATCTTGCCTTGAGAATTTTGATAATACTTTTGCCAATGCCTGATGAAACAGACTAGGTGACATGTGTGCCCCTTGTGGTAATCTGCAAAATACATATTGCTCATTCAGAAAGGTAAAAGCAAATTTGTATTGACAACTCCTCTCTATCTGAATACTGAAAAAACCATTACTGATATCCAGTACCGAAAAAAACTTTGCCTTAGCATTCAATCGAGACATGATGTCAGGGGTATCTGCTACAATTGGTGCCACATTTGGGGTACATTTATTAAACATACGCAGATCTAGAAGCATTCTATAAGAATTATCTGGTTTCTTAACTGCCCATAACGGATAGTTTGTCCCCGAATTTGATTTGCGTATGACGCCTTGTTGAAGTAGTTCTTCAATAATTTTGGACAAAGGCTCAATTGAATCTGGAGGCAATCGGTACTGTTTCTGAGCTATGGGATCTGTTCCTTCCACTTTGACAACAACATCTTTCATCGTCCCTACCTCATTCTTAGATTGAGCCCATAACGAGGGATGTTTCTGTACAATTTCTACAAGAGTCAAGTCATTACAATCCATTTGTGGCCATACATGATTTGGGGATACCTCCTCAATTAAATTGATAACGGCCACTACACTGTAGTCACTTGGATCAATTACTACAGGCCCTTTTAGGTTATTACTTCTCCAAATCACTTGATTCCCTACGTCAATGACCCAGCCTCGTTCTCTCATTACATCAGCCCCTAAGATATTTTCTGAGCTAGGACAATGCCAGATATCAATTTCAGTACACAAATAGCCAGGAATCTCAAACAAAACACCAGTAACTAAAGTTGGTGAAGTATTACCTTTACCACTAAAACCTACAATCGTGCAAACAGGTGAGTTAGATGTTATAGGTAAAGCTTGATTAGTCACACTTAATTGAGCTCCTGTATCAATTAGGAATGTAATCTCTTTTCCCTGTAATTTTCCCTTGACATATGGTCTGCCACAGTTGTCAGTTGACACTGGAGCTACATAGGTCAACTTACAGAGTGATTGATTCTTATCTAGTCACTGAGAGGGCGTCAGACCCCCCCTGACATTCTTTCCTGTTACATTAGTAGCAGTACTATTTGTTGTGAGCTCTTGCACCTGTCTTATTAGTGGAGTGTATGGGGACATTGACTTAAACTGTTCACCAGTAGGTGGGGCTGTTGGCACCAGCCCATTCTCTTTCCCAAAATTTTGTGTTCTAGGGACAAATTTTCTATTTTTAAGAAATTGTTTACACTGCCACTTCAAATGTCCTCTTTTACCACAATGATAACAACTAACATTTGGTCTGAATATCTTTTGGTTAGTATTATCAAATCGTTCAAAATTAGTAGGATTAGTTTGTGGCTTGTGACAGTCATTCTGAATTAATTCTAGCCGTTTGTCTGTCCATATCCCTCTCCAAGTTCTCTAATTGCTGAGCTAAAACAAAACAGTCGGGACAGCTGTTAAAGTCGTCAGTACTGTCATCAGGGTTAGATTCTGGTACAACTTTGTTAATCATGCAAATACTTTGTCTAGGCTGTAAATCCTCCACAATCAAGTCATTAAACGTTTTAAACATGCTTAGGGCATTTTGCAGTTTCTTCTTAAGTTTATCAATACAAAACAATTTCTTATCCAATTTCATATTTTCTAGCTCACATTGTTTGTACATACTAGCCCATAACTGTGCATTAGTAGGACAATTATCAAATTGAAAAGTTATTTTACTTTTGTTAGCATAAGTTTTTATAAAATCCATGACTTACCCTGTTTAGTGAACTCTCCGTGAGTGGCTGTTGTTTCACGCTGTATGGCTGTCTTGCGTCTGCCGTCAATAGCGTCTCTTAGCACTTGTGGTTCCAATAAAATCTGAAAGTCTGTATCCTCAAAAGTCCTTTTCTTAATTATCTCCAGACAGTTTGCAAAAAGTGTACAGATATATCTGCCCTTCCCCCTGAGCAAGCTGGAGGGCAAAGGTCAGGAAGAAATACGCAGGGCTGGCTCGCCAGATATGTAATAAAATATATATATAGGGCCAAATACAAACTTCAAATAATTGGAACACATATAAATGTATGTGCGTCAAAAATAGGCAGAGTCACTTAGATGCAAACAAAGGTAAAACATTTAATACGAACAAAAATAGACGAAGAATATAAAAAGTAGATAACAAAAATACGAAACAAGTCTTACAAAAACTTGGAGAGGAATTTAGTTCATGACATCTTTCCTATGCATTCCTGAGGATGGAGGGAGGGAGTGTTGGGACGTGAAGAGTCCGTGGATGGCAAGTACATCTTCTCTCGACCTCTCTTCCCATGCCTCTCCATGTCTTACAAAAGCCTAGCTTATATGTGGATTGGATAGTGATGTCAGGGTATTGGTCTTCACCTAATTGGGTAAACATGCTCACTAAGATCTTTGTACGTCGAAACCCTATTTTAGGTGGTCACTCTACGTATACTGTAATGCCCTTTTAGAGTTACAACTATACCATGCATTAGCAAGCTTCTATCCTATCTATAGAATGCCTGTTCAGCAAATCCTTCATTCTATATTTAAGGTCAAGGAAACCCTGAAGCTTATTATTGAAACCTATTAATATATCTTAATAATCATTTATTTATGAACAATGATTACATATCTTTGACTATTGCCTATACCAATAATTATATATGGTCCATTTCATATTACTAGGGTTAAAATAGATGTTAAATGTGTTAGAATCTTTTACAAAGGTACATACCGTATGGGAATAAAAGGGTCAGGAACAAGAGAAAACCAATGTGGATAAATAAAAATGTAAAGGGGGCAATAAATGGCAAAAAAAGGCATTTAAGCTACTAAAACAGGAAGGCAGTGAGGAAGCACTAAAAAGCTATCGGGAAAAAAATAAAATATGTAAAAATCAGATAAAAGCAGCAAAAGTGGAGACAGAAAGACTCATTGCCAAAGAGAGTAAAACAAACCCCAAAATGTTCTTTAACTATATAAATAGTAAAAAGGTTAAAAATGAAAGCGTTGGCCCCTTAAAAAGTAATGAGGGAGAAGTTGTAGACGGGGATCAGGAAAAAGCTAATCTATTAAATATATTCTTCTCTGCTGTATTCACAAAGGAAAATGAAATGCCAGGTAATATACCTGCTGTATATTACCTGGCATTTCATTTGATGAGATAAATGCCTCAGTACATGTCACCTGTCTAACCCAGGAAGAAGTGCAGTGCCGCCTAAAAAAAATCAAAATAGACAAATCACCAGGTCCAGATGGCATTCACCCCCGCGTTCTAAGGGAGTTAAGTAATGTAATAGACAGACCCCTATTTCTAATATTCAAGGACTCTATAGTGACAGGGTCTGTTCCCCAGGACTGGCGCATAGCAAATGTTGTGCCAATATTCAAAAAGGGGACAAAAAGTGACCCGGAGAATTATAGGCCTGTTAGTTTAACTTCTGTTGTGTGTAAACTGTTTGAGGGTTTCCTAAGAGATGCTATTTTGGAGTATCTCAATGAAAATAAATGTATGACTCCATATCAGCATGGGTTTACAAGGGATCGGTCCTGTCAAACTAACCTGATCAGCTTTTATGAGGAGGTGAGCTCAAGACTGGATCGGGGTGAATCGCTGGATGTCATATATCTTGTTTTTTCCAAAGCATTTGATACGGTGCCACATAAAAGGCTGGTACATAAAATGAGAATGCTTGGGCTGGGGGAGAATGTGTGTATGTGGGTAAGTAACTGGCTCAGTGATAGGAAACAGAGGGTGGTTATTAATGGTACATACTCTGAGTGGGGGACTGTTACTAGTGGGGTACCACAGGGGTCAGTTTTGGGTCCTATTCTTTTTAATATATTTATTAATGACCTTGTAGAGGGATTGTATAGTAAAGTATCAATCTTTGCAGACGATACTAAGCTCTGTAACGTGGTTAACACAATAGAGGACAGTGCACGATTACAAATGGATCTGCATAGGTTGGAGGCTTGGGCTGGGATGTGGCAGATGAGGTTCAACACAGATAAATGTAAGGTTATGCACATGGGGAAGAAAAATCCAGGCTGGGAATATGTATTAAATGGGAAAACACTGGGGACGACTGACATGGAAAAGGACTTAGGAGTTTTAGTTAACAGTAAATTTACCTGTAGCGACCAGTGCATCAAAAGGGGCATAGATGCCCACGACAAGGAAATAATTCTACCACTGTACAAGGTACTAGTCAGACCACACATGGAATACTGTGTACAGTACTGGGCACCAGTGTACAAGAAAGATATAGTGGAGCTGGAGAGGGTTCAACGATGGGCAACCAGAGTAATAAGGGGAATGGGAGGACTACAGTACCCAGAAAGATTATCAGAATTAGGGTTATTTAGTTTGGAAAAAAGACGGTTTAGGGGGGACTTAATAACTATGTATAAATATATAAGGGGGCAGTACAGAGATCACTCCCAGGACCTATTTATATCCAGGACTGTGTCTATAACAAGGGGACATCCTCTACGGCTGGAGGAAAGAAGGTTTCTACACCAGCACAGACGGGGGTTCTTTACAGTAAGAGCGGTGAGATTATGGAACTCTCTGCCAGAGGAAGTGGTAATGGTAAACTCAATAAAAGAGTTAAAAAGGAGCCTGGATGTGTTTCTTGAAAGAAATAATATTACAAGTTATGGATATTAGATAAATAGGGACAGAATGTTGATCCAGGGATTTATTCTGATTGCCATATTTGGAAGGAATTTCCCCCCTGGTATGGGGCAATTGGCATCTGCTTCATAAGGGTTTTTTGCCTTCCTCTGGATCAACACAGTAGGGACACAATATGTATATAGGTTGAACTTGATGGACTTCGGTCTTTTTTCAACCTTATGAACTATGTTACTAAGAATCTTTAAGTTCCCCTTTGTAAATACCTCCTAGCTAATATTCCTGGTCCCTTCCCCCATACAAGTCACTGCCTCTAGCCTACCTTAAGCCTTCGTAGCATAGCAGGGGTAAACTGGAATACGTAGGATCGCACCTTTAAGGTTCTTCAACTCTTGCCGCCAAAGCCATTGATCTCCCCAGGCCAAGTTGCTCCGGGGTGTGTCTTGCCCTGCCCTTTGCCAGGGAGACTCAAATCCCTGTTCCTCCCAGGTCAATTTGCTCAGAGCAGCTGTGTGAATCTGGAGTTAAAAATCCATAAGAGCTACTCTATTGGTTGCTGCCAGGGGGCTCATATGGCATCAACCGATGAAGAGCAGCTGCGAGGAGGCTTGTCTGGCATCAACCAATGAAGAGTAAATTTAGTTGGGTTATTACGAACTGTGGGCTGCTAAACCTTTTAAAAAAACTGGTACGGTTTTAAGTTTGGAACCTGAAATGGGCATGTTCTTGTTTGTAGCAAAAATACTGAAATTTTAAGTAGTCAGGAAGAAAACCACTCACAAGGCTGGACCCAATTCCAGAGAAATGTTCATCTTTATTGGTAACACATCAATAAAATTATGTCAAGTCTTTTTTTTCATGTGGGTGGGATACCTGTGGTTTACAGATTGCTTTAAATGGGTGGGGTGAGTGTCTTCTTGCATACATTCTGATGTATGCCCTGTGACATCCAAATGCCATAAAATCTATGCCCATACCTAGGAACTTTAGAGCTCATAAGAAATTATGACCCTCCTACAGGGTTATTCTTTTAGGGAATGTGTGACAAATAAAGCACAAATACAAGCGTATAGAAAAATGGATATTTATATTGAATTAGGTCACTGTTACAGGTTTTAAAACATATACCATACAGAAAACATTTGATAATAATACAAAAGGGATACTCAAGCACATTCTTGGGAAACCTCTCTCAGCTCACAGGCTTCTCCCGAACACCATCTGGCGCAGCTTCGTTCTGAGTCTCCTGACCCAGAACACTTCTTTTCACTGCGCCCTCTTTTCTTAGACTCTCTATTGCAGCCCTTAACTAGTCACCCCAGAATTCCTTGTACCTCCCAGAAAGGGGTTCACCTGAACCCTCTTCCCAGAGATTTCTTGTATGACCCGGTTTGGAGGAGATAGGCAGTCTATGTGAAAACACACATCTATGTTAAAATACATCTCCTGCTTCAGGTGTCTGACTCCCTTGGGGGTATCCCATCTCTGTTGGAGCCTTTGTTCCAAAACCTGTGTAGTGCAAATGACCTTACATTGTAAAATCAGATATCTCACCTTACAGAAACCCAAATCTTCACAAAAACATTATGCAAAAAACATAATATTACATTTTAAAGGCACCCTTCATTTAGAACGGGCCGCTGATGAAGGTGGGCTGCCCTGCGGAGGTCAGAAGATGTTCTCGCTGATGTCAGGAGGCATTCCTGTTGATGTCAGGAGGTGTTCCCACTGATCTTCCCCATTTATAGGGGAAATGGGCAGGGGGTGGGTCCCTCAAGACCCCGCTCCTGCAACTCGGAGCATTTGGGTGTTGACCCGGAGAAGCGGTTCCCAGGTATGCCTATGCATATGGGATATTTCTGTAATCTAGGTGAATTTCTCTATAATTGCACTACACTGAAATCTTAAGCAAGGCACAAGTGTTTGTTAAAAAAGCACAGAATATTTTGGCAGAAATTAAGTATCCAAATGTCCCTAAGGAAATACCCCAGGGCGTCTGCTTTCCAAAATTATACATTGTGTGGGTACTTCACATGTTCTCTATTAGTGTTAAAATGCAGCTTTGAAACAATGATTTATACTTTCTAACATGTGTACTGTACTTGTCAGAAATATCGGAAAAGTCTACATAAACAAGACAATTAAATTATGTGAGGTTTTGTCAGACAAATTATGTGATTTTTTGTTTATCTATTTTACTGGCAATTTACATATGGAATTTTTTTTATTTTATGTTTTTTTTTAAATCTTGATAATAACTGTTGGACTATGTTGGACATCCAAAGAAAGCTGTGTTGGAAAGGGGAATTACGATTGAATACTGATATGGTAAAAGTTGCAAAAAGGTTAGAGTCACTAAGGGGGTAAAACTCCTCTGCACAAAGAAAATATCATGATTTATAAAAAAAAAAGACTACAGATAAACATGTAAATTTTATATACAAAAATTTCTTATTTTCCTTATTAGAACCTTGCACTGTAAACCAGAGAGAAATGCTAAAGCATAACATACAGCTCAGGTGGACAGAAGCAAATAAACTGTATTCAGAGCATGACGACGCTGTGGAGTTTGTATGTTTACCAGGGTTTCAGATACAATCTTCTTCAACTATGAGAGTCAAATGCAATAGGGGGAATTTACTCTATCCCAAATGTGATAAACAAGGTAAGTGTAATCATTTGGGTTATTGATGGTCAGAAACAAAATGGTATGATGGTATTTCCCCGAAACATAAACTCCCATCAATGTATTTAAAAAGATGGGGGCAACTTTTAGCCTGGGGGTGAGGCTAGCCAACTGACTAATACAATAGTAGTGCAATAGCAAAAAATACATTCGGCACATAACACCTGTTTATTAACATTATCAAGTGTTCTAAGACAAAGATTAACCAAAAGGACTGAATTGAAAATGGTCATATAGGCAGTGGCTTATTAGTCATATCCTGTCAGTGGCCAGAAGTAAACTATAGAAGTTGTGCCGACTCTGTACAATTCCCCCATGGTTTTAATTGACTGGTTGTGACCGGCCCATTGAGCAGCAGCACTACAGGGAGCCTGGCCTCCGAATAGTATGATTGCCCCCCCCAGTTATAAACTAGAGGCGCTGCCATGCCCTTGAGCCTTGAATCCTAGAATAAGCCAGTGCAGAAAGTGGTAAATTAAAATGGTTCACTATAGGTCCTAATGACATATTTGTGTTTATTTGGAATATGGTAGGGATAGGTCAAAATTGTCCAGCACCCCCTCGAGTTCTCAATGGAGAAACAAAAAACGAGATTAGGAACCAATATCCCCCTGGATCGTCAGTGGAATATCATTGTCAGCAATATTACAAATCTCAAGGTAACCGGAAGATTGTCTGCCAAAATGGGCAATGGTCAGATGCACCTGCTTGTTTAGGTAAGTCACTATTCTTCTTTAATTTGGCAGTCGGATTATAATTATTATTACCGTGTTTGCTCGATTATAAGACAAGGTTTTTTTCAGAGCAAATGCTCTGAAAAATACCCCTCGTCTTATAATCGGGGTCGTCTTATAATCAGAAACACCGGTAAGTTTGGGGGGGCGCCACTCTGCCTCCTGAATTCCTTAAACCTCCCTATATGCCACTCTTCCCCATAATATGCCTTTTAACCCTCTAAATGCCAGAGTGGCATATAGGGGTATAAGGCATTTCTGGAGGCAGAGTGGCACGTAGGTGGTCAAAAGGCATATCATGGGGCACAGTGGCATATAGGGTTAAAAGGCATATCATGGAGCACAGTGGCATTTAGAGGGTTAAAAGGCATATCATGGGGCACAGTGGCATATAGGGGGTATAAGGCATTTCTGGGGCAGATGTGCATAACTGGGGGGCAGGTTGGAAATAAAACCAAAATATTTTTCTCAATCATAGCTTTTATTAAAAAATGTAATAGTTTAGATGAATTAACATTTACTGGTAAAACTTTTTTCCTATAGGTTCGTCTTATATTCAGACTTTTTCTTTTTTTCCTAAATTAATATTCAGATTTGGGGGGTCGTCTTATAATCGAGCAAATACGGTATTATTTGCAGCATATGTTTCTTTAACATGGAATATTTTCCACACCTAGAAAATTAAACAAATCACAGAAGCCAGGGCGTAACTCTCCAATTGCTAATTAGGAAAATCAATCCAACCCCAGACTTAAAATATAAAGTTTATTAGTAAAATAATGAAGCAGGGTTAAGCACAGAATAAATCTTCTATGTTGATGATTTTGACAGTGCTGTATCAAGACCCCTCTTTTTACCTTAAGCCAGTGGCAGCATTGAATGCATTCAATCTTTTATGAGCTTCTGGGTATAAGATGCAATTTACAGCACCCTGGACGACCACATTATAAACTCATGTTCTCCCTTGTTTATGGTATCAATTTATTCCTGTCCATTTTCAATGTTAAAGATTCAGTAATATGAAATGCACCAAATGGAGATGTGCATACATTGTTACACATTAAATACAGTAATAAACACTGCAAACATGTAATTTCATATACAAAATCTTTATCAGAACCTTGCACCGTAAACCAGAAAGAAATGCTGAAGAATAACATACAGCTCAGGTGGACGGAAGTAAAACTGTATTTGGAGCATGACGAGGCTGTGGAGTTTGTATGTGCACCAGGATTTCAGACACAATCTTCTTCAGCTATGCGAGTCAGATGCAATAGGGGGAATTTACTCTATCCCAAATGTGATACACAAGGTAAGTGTAATAATTTGGTTATACACAAATGATATGAGGGTACAGTAATTGGGGATTACTCTAGCCTTGGTGTAGAGCTAATCTAAATTTTATTAAAGACAGGAGGCGAATATTTGCATAACTTCTTTACTACAAAACCTCCAGCAGCAAAGAAACAGTTAAAAACACATAAAGGACCAATCAGAACCAGCATAGAGTCCATAAATAACAGTTCAGAACCTCCAACTTCCTCTTCTTTGATGTGCTGAAACAGGTAGAACCATATAACATCTCCGGGAACCAATTCAGAGAAAGAAACGTGGACCACCGAAGGCATAGATCATGAACGCCAGTCGGACAGCATCCCCAACGGAATCAAGCTGTAAATTAAACAAAAACATTGTGAAAGTACACAGTATGCACAGTATACACAGTAAACGTAAAACAAACAGGCAAGTACGACCAAAACAAAAAGGCCATAGTAACATAACAAACCATATGACTATGAAACCCACCGTAAGAAAAACAACAAAAACCAGGGAGGGAAACACAGGGTGGGAAATATTCGCCTCCTGTCTTTAATAAAATTTAGATTAGCTCTACACCAAGGCTAGAGTAATCCCCAATTTTATGGCAAGACAGGAGGCTTCATATTTGCAATTTTAAAGCGTCCCTACAACTGCAAGAGACGGATGAGCACGGGGGCGGTAATAAAAAGGTACAAAAGGTAGACTCCCTAGACTAATCTAACCTCCCCTAACCGAGTGCGCACCAAAGGACCCGTCCACTCCTGCTAACCGTAGAATCCACTTAATCCATCTGGCCACCGTAGGAGACGACACCAGTTTAAAGGGAGAAATGTAAGAAATCAACAGAGGGCCCGAAGAGACTGGCCTAAGAGACGCCATGGAAGACAGATAAACGCGAACACACCTAGCCACACACAGCCTGGGGCGATAAGGACAATAAGGGTAAGACACAGAGGAAGAGAAACCTTTCTAGAAATAGAAACAGAAACACCGTCCGGGGTAAAAGAAAAAGAGTCAGTATTGAACGCCCGAATATCTGAGAGTCTCCGGAAAGATACCAAACAGAGGAGGAGGGCCAATTTCGCCGAAAGCTGACGCAGTGACAGGACGTCATTATCCGGCCACGCTTCCGGGAACCGCAGAGCGATGGAGACATCCCAAAAGGCGAGATACCTGGACGGAGGGGGTCAAGCAAGACGAATCCCCCGAAGGAGACGACAAACAGTCGGATCCTTCCCTACACTAACCCCAGCGACAGGAACGTGAGCGGCCGAAATGGCCGACCGGACCAAATTGATGGTCCGATAAGACTTCCCCGTCGCGAACAGATGAGCCAGGAAGTTCAAGACTAACACCACAGGTGCCTGTTGTTCCACACACCAGCTATACCAGGATCGAAGATACCTGAAGATAGGATCGTCTGGTGCCCGGCGCCCAGGAATCCCAGAGGAGATCTCTAGCTTCGTCTGATAAGCCCGCCATATTCCAGGATCCCCTGAAATCATCCAGGCCACCAATGACAACTGGTCGAGAAGCACCAGCGGGTGAGGATTGCCCTCCGGGTTCAGAAGGAGATCCTGAGATGTGGGGAGGAGCATAGGGTCGCATGACAATTCCAGTAGCAGGAGAAGCCAGGGTTGTGTCTTCCAGTATGGGGCGATCAGCAAGATCGTGACCCGTTGCCTGTTCACCAGATGGAGCGCCTGGAGGATCATTGAGAAGGGCAGAAAGGCATACGCCCCCGACGCAGGCCACCTCTGGAGAAATGCATCCACAGCCAGAGATAGGGGATCCGGAAGCCAGCTGAAGAACTCCGGTGTCTGGCGGTTCGTCCGGGATGCGAACAGATCCAAAGTGAACGGACCCCGAACTTGATCCAGAACTCTGAATACGGTCGGCAGCAAACGCCAATCGCTGGCGTCCCTCCAATGTCTGGAGAAATAGTCCGCCACGAGATTCTCCTTCCCTGGAATGTACTCTGCCCTGATGGAGAGATGGTTGTCCAGGCAGTATTGATACAGATCCCAGGTGAGATCCGATAGAAGCTTAGATCTTGAGCCTCCTAGTCGATTGATGTATCGGACGGCGGACACATTGTCCATCCTTAGGACCAGGGAACAGTGGGTGACGTCCTTGGTAAAGCTTCGTATGGCGATTAGTTCCAAACAATTTATGTGGAAACCCCGTTCCTCTTCCGTCCAGAGCCCGCCCGTGGCTAAGTTCCTTCGCAAGCTGCCCCCCAGCCAAGAAGGCTGGCATCCGACTCCAGATGGGTGTCTCTCATCAGGGTTCCCCGATCCTGGGCCATCAGGAGTACGTCGTCCAGATAGATGAAGCGGTTTGAGGAGCTTGGTGAAGCACCATGGAGCCGAACTGAGGCCAAAGGGAAGGCAGGTGAACTGCCAGAGTTCGTCCTGCCACCAGAATTGGAGGAAACGTCTGTCCTCTGCGTGAATCGGGATTGTAAGGTACGCATACTTCAGGTCCAATCGAGTAAACCAGTCCCCGTCTCTCAGTAGATCCCGCAGAAGATGGATCCCTTCCATCTTGAAATGATGGTAAGCTACGTGGGCGTTTAGCGCCCGTAACTTTATCACCGGACGGAAGTCTCCAGTCTTTTTCTTGACAAGGAAGATGTTGCTGACGAAGTCCGGCGCACCTGGGACCCGCTCGATCGCACGTTTGTCCCGAAGGGAAGAGAGCTCTGCATGAACCAAAGCTTGGGCGTCCCGTGACATACGGATAGGGGGAGGGGTTCTTTCCTGATAAGGATGGGAAACAAAGTCTATGCGAAACCCCACAACACATTGAAGGATCCAAGGATCCTGAGTTAAATTTTCCCAACAATGAAGGAAATGAACAAGTCTGCCCACTACAGGAATATAAGGAAGAGAAATAAAAGTCCTTACCTGACGTGTTTCTGGCTCTGAAGGAGGAGGATGTCCCTCTGCCTGTGGACGAGCCTCTGAAGACTGGGCTTCTATATTGGTAGCGTTGCGCCGCCGAACTTTCTGGAAATCTGGGCCTGTTGCTGCGGAACGCGGCCCTGCTGGTGACTCGGCCCCTCTGTCGACCAGCCCGGGATAAAAAACGGTCCCCGCCGCGGAACACTCTGCGTAGAGAAGACTGAGCCTTATTCAGGGACGTAAATATCGTTACATGTTGATTGAGTTCCTTCAGGAACTTGTCCCCGAACAGCAGACCTTTGGCCTCTGGGCCCAGTTCCGTAGTTCCCAGCTCCGCCAATTTACTGTCCAACTTGTAAAGAGCCGCCTTCCTTCTCTCTGCAGAGATGGCAGCATTAGCGTCGCCCAGAAGACATACGGCGTGTTGCGCCCATTCCCTAATCAGGTAAGGATCCAATTGGGCGCTATCAGACAAGGCGTCATCCGCCAAGGAGAGGACCTGAGTGAGGGGGCCTGTCACGTCCAACAGCTTGCCCTGCGCAGCACGAAGACCCTATTCGAGACCCTTATGTGGGTCTTTCCCGTTCCTGGTCATGAAAGGGACAAACGAGCTGTCAAACTTGGGAGTGTTCGCCACCTTGTCCGGGACTGTAGGTCTAGGGCACTCTGCGCGCAGCTTCTGACGAGCCTCCTTCTCCAACGGGCGCCGAAGCCAAAAACAGAGAAACTCTGCAATGTGTGATGCAGGTGCCCACTCAGAAGACCTCGGGTGCCTTAGGCTGCGAGGGTCAAACATGAGCAGACCAGCCGCGTCCAGGATTTCCGCTTCCACCGAAGTAGAGGGTTGGGGATCTGTGACCGTTTCTCGGATGTAAGAAGGGCCGGCTGTTGGGGAAGACGGTCTGGATGTCTCAGCCGGGCACTCGTCCACAATTTCATAATCCCCCGCCAGACCATCTGCTTCCACTGGGGGTGAAGATGGGTGTGAGTGGTCAGGTAGCGGGGCCTTAGACCTCTTCAGGGGGGCCTTGCCCTTATGGGAAACCTCACCCTCGGTCCACTACCGCTTGCGTGGGTGGACTGTCTCGACTGCAGGTTGTGACTCCTCAGAGTCCGACATCCCCTCTCTCGAAGGCCGGCTGATGGAAGGCGGCACCACCTGGGAAGGGGTTGTACGATCCAAGGCAGCCAGGGCTGTTGGAAGGGATTCTAGTAATGCAGCCTTCAGCCATGCTTGGAGGGCCGCTGACATAGGAAGATCTGAATCAGACATGATGGATCGTATTGTCCCGTATCTGCAATCGTATAGAAAATAGATCAGTGAGATCAGACAGCTGCGGGGGTCACCCGCTGGCACCAAAGAGGGTCACTCAGAGGGCTGGGAATCAGGTCAGAGCCTGTCCCTTACAATAAGGGGGGTTGCCCCTGCGTTAAAGCAGTGACCAAGCACTGCACAAGAATGGAGCAACAGCTCCCATATATGTAGTCAGCCAGTGACAAATTCAGAGGCACTGTAGGTAAATCCACCCTCAAGGGGTTAATAGTGAATAGAAATGTGTGCTTGAGTGCCTTTTTTTTTTATTTTTTTTTTATTTAATTTTTTACATCAATCCACATATGTCTCTGCCTGGGCTAGAACACAGGACCATAGCATTCACTGAGCAGTAAAATATAATGATTAAAAGTGTAGTGATTCAGGTTTTTTTTGTTTTTTTTAAACTTTAATAAAACTTTAATGACCGTATGTGGATCAGAGTAGTCACGGTAAGTGGTCCCGGCTGCAAGACGCGGCGGCCGCAGCACACGAGAGGAGGGGTCACGCTCACCAGTAGAAAGGGTCACCCTCACCCAGCGCGGAACGGCCACGTGTAGCCGAAACGCGGGAACGGAGGCAGGTAAGTCCGTTGCGTAGTATAAAGTATAGGAGGGTGGGGAGCTCGGGGAGCTCGGGGAGCCGGTCCGCCGCACCTGTAAGGGAGAAAGAACGCCACACCCGGGGAGGTGAAAGCAGAGACCTGTTGACGCCGTGAGGACCGCGGGACACAGCGAGAAAGGCCTAAAGGCCCGGGAGGGCCGCGTTGCGGTGCGCAGGAGCAAGGTAAGACCCAGTGGGACTGGGTTAAGAAGAGAGGAGAGAGGGCGGACAAAACACCGATAGATAAGGCAGGAAAAGTAGGAGGATACTGTAGGAAGGATAGATATGGAAGGCAATCCAGTATTTTACAAAGATACCTAGAACAACCGAACACTATTAAACAAAATGGCTAACACATAGCAAATGTATATGAGGACAAAATATTTGCAAAATAGGGTATAATGTCAAATAAAACAATGGAATCTGTGTAGCACACTAGTATGGAGGGTGCTCACCTGGAGGCCAGCAGCAAAGAAGAGGAAGTTGGAGGTTCTGAACTGTTATTTATGGACTCTATGCTGGTTCTGATTGGTCCTTTGTTCTGTCTTTTTTAACTGTTTCTTTGCTGCTGGAGGTTTTGTAGTAAAGAAGTTATGCAAATATGAAGCCTCCTGTCTTGCCATAAAATTCCAGGAACTTAACTAGCAACCATTAGAAGGAGGTATTCAAGTGCTACAGTGTAACAAGTATTTTGGGTCTAGCAGGCTGCACACCAAGTATTAACCCCGTAAGGACAATGGGCGTTCCCTAAACCCATTGAAAACAATGCATTTTGAACCCGTACATGTACGGGCTTTGTCATTAAAGGGTTAATCCCACAATATGCAGAACAGAAAAAAGAAAGAGATTGAGTGAAAAGGAAACTAAATCAGAGAATAGGAATTTAGAGTAACAAAGAAGAGTGAAAGAGAAAATCACAAAATGAGAGAGAAAATGAAGAGAGTGGCAGAAAAGGAACAGAGAGAGCAGCTGCCACACAGGATCACTAAGGGTTAAAGCAGGAAAAAGAAAGGAGAAAAGAGGGAAAAGATTGAGAGAAAAAAAAACTGATAGGGAGAGAAGGAAGAAACAGAATGAAAAGGAACTAAGAGAGAGAGAGAAGGAAGTGAGAGGAAAAAAGGAAGAAGAGAAAAAAATAAGAAGACAAAAGAATCAAGGAAGTGTGAGAAAATAAAGATAAAGGGAAAAGGGACCACAGATGGGTTAGTTTGAAAGTTTTTGTGTAAAGGAAATTTGTATTTTATTGCACGTGTGCCTGTGTAAAGGGTAAGATGTGTGTGCATAGATGTACTTCAATAAGTTCGTAAAACATTTCCACCATGTCTATCCCACTGTCTAATGTCATTATTTAGATTGCTGGAAGATATGTGCATCCAATTGATGTTTGCTTATGTGAAATTAAAGGAGCTGCAATACCCCCTGGTGGCCTGCTGCCCAGGTTTTCTGTAATACAGGAATACTTGCCTTGCTTGCAACTCATAAGGAGTTGCCTAATTATATAGCTTTATGTCCATGAGGAAGTGATCACGAAATGCATAAGCTGTGTGTTTCTCTTTTATAATGTCTGCCTTTTAGATAGTGATTGTAAAGTCTATAAAAGCTTCGGTTTTAATAATTTGGATAATTATGAACCATTTGCAACAAATGGAACAATAATGCTTAAGACAGAGCTTTGTCTTCAACTCTTAGACTGTCTGGAAAATGAAAGTCAGTCTCTGGGAGCATATGTAAGGAGATAAATATCTAAAAGATTACAGATTGGCAACAAAGCAAGAGAACGATAATTTTTATTCTTGGGGCAAGACATGCCAAATTGGCCATTATAAGCATTCAAACAGCAATGTTAATGTGGATTAGCCCATCATGGGTAGCATTTACAAAAATGAAGTACAAAAAGAATACAGAAAGGGAGCACTGATATGATACAGTTATCATAAGTGTTGCTTAAAGTGGGAAAATAACCAGTAAATCTAGTAACCAGTGAAATGAAAACAAGAATACGTTCCCAAATTCCAGACTGGAATGTAGAAATAAGCATACCTGGGAACTTCTCGGTCCCTTGTGGGACACGGTTAGGACTGCACTCTGACATCAGCGGGCGGACCTGCCGGCGCCGGGGGTGTTCCCGCTGACGTCGGAGGAAACACCCCCATGTAAAGGGAAAAATGGGCGGAGAGCGGGGCATGTCAAGAGGATTCGGGTCTTGACCAGGAGAACCGGAGGAGCAGTGCTCATCCGGCAATCTCCGGGTCAAACCTGAAGCGTTCCCAGGTATGGAAAAAAGGCACATTTTAAGGTAAGGTGTATGCCTATTCACAGCCAGTAAAGACTTATACAACAATCACTCTGAAGTTTATGGACATGCTTGGGAACTCCTTAGATTCTACCCAGATGGACTGGAAATCAGAGCTGATTACTGGGCCTCTGAGTCAATACTCCTTAAGGACAGTTTTATTTTTTATTTTTTTGTACCCTTCGTGACAATGGCGTGTTTTAACATTTCATGTTTAGCTGTAATTTTCTCATTTAGTGTACTGATACAAGTTTTTTACTTATCTACAAAAGCAAATCATCTGTGCATTCTACTATATGTCCTAGGTTTAGTTTGCTTTTTGCAAGATATAGGGCACTAAGTACAAGTAGCATATTGATATTTTAAATAAATTTTTCCCACTTTGGGGCATATTTGAAGCCAGCCAATTGAAAACTAGAAACCCCAAGGTATTTAAAATCCTGGTATTTTAACTTTTTCCATGCACATATTTTACCACCAAAGTTCGCAGTAGTATTTTTGTGTGTTTTGTTAACACACATTGTGAATCAGGTATGAATTTATAGCCCCTGGTATGTGCCACAACCAAACAACACCCTGATATGTTATGTGACTGACCCCACTGCACTCCTGCCTTGGCAGGACCATGTTAAACTGGCCCTGTTTAGGAAATGGTCTTTCTGCAAACACAATTTATGAAATGTTCCTGATAAACAGACCATTAGATTAGTTTCTATAACCATAACATCACTTTTAAGAATTTGCTGCCGAAAAAGTTGTTCGGATACAGCGCCCTTCATGTGGAAGATTAAAGAAAGCCCCAAGCGAGAGGATGGAGCAAGAGGGGCGCATGGCAGGCAGCCCTCTCCCCCTCCCTTTTTCCTGTTTTTTAGAAAAATCTGCTGAGTCATTAGGGGGCTGTCAGTCAATGTTTGATTGACGGCCCTGAGCTAGCAGTGATAGGAGTGTATCATCCTGGTGGGCTTAGGGGTGGGGGCACTATATATATATATATATATATATATATATATATATGGGAGACCACCCCATTTAGGTCACTTCTTCAATTTACCTGGAAAGCTTTCCCTCCCTCCCACCCCTCTTTCTGTTTCTTTGCGGTTGGTTATCAAGCTGGCATAGAGCAAGGGTTAACCACCTTTAGGTGTGGTTTGACCCGTGGTGCACAGGCCCTCGGCTTAAGTGCAGGACACTCCTTGGGCTTGTGAATCCAGCAGTGACAATGGTGGTCTCTACGGTTTTTTACGGTTTTACGCCTGTGCCAGCCGGGTCGGTAGTTTACAGTTATGTAAGTCGTTAAGAATTTAAGGGTTGCAATTTTGCTAACACTTGTTAGTTATATTTAACGCTTGCACGTGTCACAAGTGGGTCAGGTGGTGCGGCACGTGCATCGCCATATTATATATTATGTTTATATTGTGTTTTCAAATAATGTACATTTCTACTTTAAATAAAGTTATTTATACCTGTGTCACGGTGCGGAAGGCGTAAAGCGGACGGCACCGTGGCCAAAAATTTTCCATGGTTGACTTATAACCTCTTCAATCCTCTATAGACGTACCGGGACGTCCAAAAAACGCCCACTAAGAAACCCCTATGGACGTCCCGGTACGTCCAGCCCTTCGTGCAGTGTCAGGGACACATCCCTGCCGCTGCACGGGAGACCAGGCTGGACTCCCCCCCTGGCAGCAGAAGCATGAAAGCTGGTAAGCTGTTACATTTGAAAGTGCCGATCGTGCAGTTGCAAACGCGCGATCGGGCATTCCCTTCCGGGTTGCTGACGTAACCCGGAAGGTCATCGGAGGACCCTCCGATGAGGCACAGAGACGCTGCGATCTCTATGCAGGTCTGTGAGGACCTGCATAGAGATCACAGTGTGATCGGTGCAGGGGGATCGCGGGGAGGGGAGTGAGAAACCATGTCTCTCACTCCCCCTCCCGTCCTGAAACGGAACAGCTGGAAAAAAAAAAAGTTAAACCATTTAAAAATAATATTAAATAAATCATTAAAATAATGATATAAATAATAAAAAAAAAAATTATAATGTGAGCTGTGATGTCATTGTGGACCTCTAACCATTACTGTGTAAATTTTTTTTATAAAAAATACAAAAAAATGTTAAAAAAAATTAAATTAAAAAAAATTAAAAAAACATATATAAAAAAAGATAATAAAAATATTCTTAAAAAACCCTACTTCCCATTGCCCTAGCATAACATCTAGCCAGTATAACCCTCCTGCCCCCGTTCACAACCCCCAAACCCGTTAAGCCATAGGCATAAAAATTATACAAAATTGTACACCTAATAGTATGCTCCCTGGTGCTAGGAATGTCTGGAAAATCTATATAAATTAGGTATTTCTGAAATCAGGACACCTGAATTGATAAACTTGGAGGGGATTTTCCATCACTTTACCTAATTTTGTGAGGATTCAGAGGGAAAATTTAAAAAAAATTAGTTTATTTTTATAATCTTCGCTAGTTTTTACTAAATTTCTCATTCTAAATTTTCAGCTAATCATCCAACTATGGTATCAAACGAAAGCTCTATCTCTCCTTGAAAAAACAACATATAGTTTACATGGGTACACTATTCACAGAAAAAGAGAATAATCGCTAAACCGACATACCCCAAAAATGGCAAAATTGCTCTGGGCTTTGAGGTACCAAAAACCCCTGGGATTGAAGGGGATAATAAAGCATTATATTATTTTACTTTGTGTTTGTGTATTTATTTTGGGGAAAAAGAGGGCGACGCATTGACGCTACCTCAGTCAGGATACAGTGAACAAGGCTGTACACATGGGACCCTCCTCATTTGGTTGTCTTGAGCACAGATAAGTTTGTAAAGTTTCCTTTTTAAAGGAATACTACAAGTACAACATATATCATGGCTTTTCACTTTTCCTATATCGTAATTGTTTTGGAATGACAATAATATAGAAAAGTTTTTTATTTTCAGGCTCATGCTTATTATCAAAAGAAACAATGTTGGCAAATTTTATTAAATTTAAAGATTCCAATGTGGAAATTGAAGAAGGGAGCCGTGTGGAATTTCAATGTATTGAAGATATGGTTCCAGAGAAAACACTCATAGCTACATGCAATCAAGGCAAAATAATTTACCCGCGTTGTATTAAACAGAGTAAGTTAGATTTAACTCTCATCTCTAAAGCACATCGATACAGGTTTCTGGGGCAGGCAAATATGGTACAACTACACCCCTATATGCCACTCTGCCTCCCTGATATTACTTTTAACCCCCTATATGCCACCCTGCCTTCCTGATATTCCTTTTAACCCCCTATATGCCACTCTGCCTCCATGATATTCCTTTTAACCCCCTATATGCCACTTTGCCTCCAGAAACCCCTCTTACCCCATATGCAACTCTTACCCTCCCCCGACTTACCAGTGCTGTCCCCATGCTTCAGACTCCCTGGTGTCTAGTGGGGCAGCAGGCGGAGGTCTGCGTGATGCGTGTAGACAACCTCCGCTGCTGCTGCCGGCACTTTCGCCGTGGCTTCTATGAATGAGCACGGGAAAGTCATGTGACGCATTTGCTCTGAAAAAACCTTGTCCTATAATCAAGCATACATGGTACTATCACTATAAATTCTATAAATTCTATTCTATAAATAAAATGTAAACATACCTATCCATCTGAATTTTTCAGAATCGTGCATATTATCAGAAGTAATGGTCCAAAAAAATAACTTAGTCCTTACAGGGGCTGTTAGTAAGGACATGCGGTATGATCATGGAGCAAAAATAAGCATCAGATGTAAACCTGGATACTTCCTTGTAACGTTTTCTTCTTTTAAAGTGGAATGTTACAACGGAATAATGACTTACCCTGCATGTTTTAATGAAAGTAAGTATGTTATTAGAACTACATAAATAAATGTTCATTTTATTAATGCTGTATAACAGGGTTAATGAAATTGTGTGTAGTTAGTCAGCATCTCCCTTAATTGTCACTTATTAGCTAAAATAATGAAGTGCTCAACTTCTTAGTTCTTATATGGGATCTAGCCCATCATTATAGGACATAGTAATTTTTTAAGGATACATATACAATATTGTTTTGGCATAGTAAACAAATATAATGTGTGTAATAATGATTTTATTCCAGATCGTTAATTAGAACCATAGAAACTGCCAAACAGTGTTTTTTCTGAAAAATAACTTCTTATTTTCTATAGGATAGCATATATTTAGCTACTTCCAACCTGCGTGTAATTCCTTAATGCATATTACAAACCCCACAATTTTCTGTTTTTATCTTTTTATGTTAAGTTAAATTTAAAAGACAAGCCTTATGATGTGTTTGATTGCTATGTATTAAAATAATATATGGTTCTTCAGGTCTACATATAAACTTAATATACCTTTGCTTTATAGAGCCCTGTCGAATAAATCAAGATAGATTGGATGAAAAGTTTTTGGAGCTTCATCCTGACCACCAGGACAAAGTATTTTATCACAATGAAGACATTATCAAGTTTGTGTGCAAGGCAGGATATTCTAGTCTCTCTGATCCATTTGGTAAATGCATTAAAGAGGAGATTTTTTACCCCACCTGCCAAGAAAGTGGTAAGTATTACGGTCTGTAAAGGGAGCTAATACAAAATATTTTACTGATGTTGCTACTGGTGAATTTTATTCACCTAACTTCACCTATAATATTAATTTCTTATATATATTTCCTATAATATACATTACTTGCAGCATATAAATAATATTTAGTACTGTTGAAAATGTAAGTTCAATAATGCGAAAAGGATGATATTTTCTGCACATAGTAATGAATAATGTGAATGAATATTTTAGGGTTTTGTTTGATAAATTATATCCTCCCTTTCCTCACAAGACCCTCCTGCTCCCTACATGGCTCCATTCTTTTTCTCACTGGCCCCACATCCATCAGTAGCTGCCACCATCTTCCATGACCATATTCCTGGTTACCATCATTAAGATTCTAGAACTCACCAAATGTATTAACTAAATGGCTCCAATACCGTTACTCATGGAAACCTTGACATGTCATTATTTAAAGATGTACCTAATTAAGTCACCTGCATTCACCCATAACATACTCGTAGCAGAAGCCCCAATCAGCAGTATTATATATGATCACAGCACTGTAGAATAGGAAGGAGTCTGCTCCAGACTGTCTGACCCTGAGACGCTGAGATTGGGGGAAAACTCTGAGAATCAAGGTCAAACCCTGAGAGTTCCCGGGTATGGTTCCCATATGGAGAGGGATGGGGAAAACACAGATGGAGTACACCTGACAAGTTCCAATGTATTTTAATACAGGGATTATCATTCTTTTATTCATGCCTAAATAGAGTATCAGTATAGAACACAGTGAAACACCATTGTTTAACTCAACAAAAAGTTATTATAGCGATCATCTTTTAGGTCATGGGTACAGATAAGGCACAGTAATCACACAAATATTGATTAAAGGACATAAAGACCCATAATGATCTAAATTATAATATCAAAATGGCTTGCTCCACCTTTTCAGCCGATCTGTCACTTTTCCTATATCTTTTTAAAGCAATATTGTTTATAGAGTAAATTCTATGAATCAAAAGTCTGTTTTATATGAATACTATGATGAAAGTTATCCTAGCGTCCTGTTCTTAAGACCTGCTTCTGCTAGGGACTGATTATTCCTCCCCATTAAGATATTTCTGCTGTACTGTTTAGTTTCTGATTGTTGTTGTTTCAGGCAGCCTTTGTAAGGGTGGGTAAGAATAAGTTTGATAAGATTTGCTCAGATAATGTTGGTTCTGCCACAGGCTGCCATTAATCTCGGCATCCATAATGCAATTGTTCAACTAATTAATTATTTCTAAAACATCTGCACTGATTGAGAAACAAAAAGCGCAAGCTGTAGGCAGTCTATATAAATAAATGTATTTATGCTAAATTTTTGACAACATAGTTCCCCTCTGTAACATATGTGATCATGTGATATGGTCCATCAGCACACCAGTTGCCATCCATCCATGTTTCATTCTAAAATTGTGCACAAACCCTCATTATAAATAAGTCTGATTTAATACCCTTTCCACTTGCTTTCTCGTTTTACTGTTTTTCAGGATAATATTAGAGCAAAGTGGAACCAAGAAGAAAGAACTAGAACGAGACAATATTTCCGATTTAACATATTCTCTACAGTAAGGCTGTATAATACCTTAACTGGAAAGTAGCTCAGGGGTCTCAAACAAGAACTCACCAGCTGCTACAAAATAATCTGTCTCCAGCCTGACTATGAGTTTATTCACTAAAAACAAAGCTTGCTGGAGAGTTCTGGTTTTAACTCCGCAAACTTCACTATTTATTATGAATGGCCAAAACTGGTAAGTTTCTCTTGCATGTAGGGTTGAGTTGACCCTGAATAATACTTGAAGAAATCTTGCTGATTTAACAATACCTTACACAGGGCGTACCTGCAGCAGATGCTTACATGGGTTTGGACCTTCATAGTTTACAGCAATGTCATGGAGATGAGGCCTTACGTGAATAAATCCCTATAACCAGAAAAAAGAGTGATGCGTATGTCTTTATTTCAACACAACTAACCTACCAAAAGAAGATCTGAAAAACAAATGGGGAGCACGAAATAATATATTGATAAAATACTTTAAAAATATGCCTAATCAATTTTATAGTAGCGCTATACATTTTTAATTAATCATAAGTAGTGCTCATAATTTGAGTGGGTATATTGTATACATTAATAATGATAATAGAATTATGTTATTTGTCAATTTATGGGTAAAATAAGCAATAATAAAACAAGGGTGTTGTTTTCCATTACTGTGGTTCGGTATGAGAGACAAATGCTTAGCAATGCATTTTGGAAATCTAACTTTGATCTTGGGTTCACTTGCTCTATTTTCACATTTAGTAAATACTCCTCATAGTGGATATAATAACTATAGGATGATTAATATTTTATGTAAAAATAGTTCTGTTCAGTTTAGCTTTTAGTTAAATGATATGGAATATAATACAATAGAACATTTCAACATATTTGAATAGTTTAGGGTAGATTGCATATTAGCATGGTGTGCTAATTCATATTTACAAATATTTTCCCTGGATCAACATTACAAATGAAAATGTTAAACTGTTATGGCTCTTTTCTTTAAAATATAAATGGAATCCCGTCAATTGACAATGCATTCCTCATTGAAACTGCCCTGACAGCTAGAAAACAAACAAAAGCCAATCCCTTGATTTGCTTAATATGAAACCTTTTTTTCTCTAACCTTAGAAGAAGCCCCAATGTTTTCTGTAACCTCATATATGTGAAAAGATCCCCAGGGTGGTCTTTGGGTTGCCCTTGAAAATACATACCTGAGATCTTCTAATCAATTAATTAGTTTTGTTGACCTGCTATGAACCCTTTTCAGGCCGTGATGTACTTTTTATAAACTGGAGCAAAAATGGTATATTTAAGGTAAGGTTTTAACAAATATATTAATGTCAATGGTGCTATCACCTCCCTGTCTCCTCATGCCCACTGTCTTGGTGTCACTCTTGACCTTTCGTTCACCCCCCACATTCAGTCTGTCTCTAAAAACTGCCGTCACCATCATAAAAACATTGCCCTCAACCATCCCTTCCTAACACAGCATGCCACTAAGGCTCTCGTCCATGCCCTTATTATCTCCCGCCTTGATTATTGTAATTCTGTTTTAGCTGGTCTCCCTCTTAACCGTCTCACCCCTCTACAATCCACCATGAATGCTGCTGCCAGACTTATCTTCCACTCACCTCGCTTTACTAACGTCTCTCCCCTCTGTCAGTCTCTTCACTGGCTGCCTGTGCACTTCAGGATTCATTTCAAAATCCTCACTCTTATTTTCAAACCCCTTCACAGGGGTTCCCCTCCCTACATCTCCTCTCTCATCTCTAAATACACTCCACTCTTCGCTCATCCAATGATCTCCTTCTATCATTTCCTTTGATTTCTAGCTCTCATGCCCGCTTACAAGATTTCTCAGGGGGTGCCCTTATCCTCTGGAATGCTCTCCCCCGGCATATCCGTCTTTCTCCGTGCCTTCATTCCTGTAAAAATCCCTCAAGACCCACTTCTTTAAGGGTGCTTACAACATTGCACATTAACGCCCTCCCATCCCTTTAGCTCACCTTTCCTAGTCCCTCTCCTGCAATACTAGTGTGGCTGGTTCATCCCTAACAACGGCACTTTTACCTATTGTGTAAATATACCCTAAATCCCTCTAGATTGTAAACTCGTTTGAGCAGGGCCCTCCTCACCTGTTTTCTCTGTAAATCAAATTGTTATGTTACATACTACTTGTTTTGTCCTGCCCACCCATTGTAACAGCTCTATGGAATTTGATGGCGCTATATAAAACAATAAATAATAATAATATTATGTTTGTAACAGGAATCAGATAGGCTGGAGGGTACCTGTCCATTGTTACTGCTGTCCTTGGACTCTAAGCTGGTTACAGACTCAGGGTTCTCAGAGTAAACTATAAGCCCTCCAACAGAAAGTTTTTTTGGTCGCAAGGAAGGACAAAACATGTTAGTTAGGATGCAGAAGAGAAACACACTTTATTGGGGAAAATTATGCTTTTAGCAATAGTCAGAACAATATTATCTAGGGATTGCAAATTGAATTACCTACAGTATTTCTGTGCCTGGAGTGTTGCAACCAATCAAATAAAACAGTGGAGAACAATAACCAATCAGAATGGGACAGAGACATTTAATCAAAACAGCCAATTGATATACAATTGAGGAGATGTACTGTGGGAGCAACCAGTTGGTTAAAGGGTGCACATTTTGTCTTGTGGAGGCATTTAAACAGACAATCAATGAATACCGAGTACTGTAAAAGAGACCAATTGAGGAAAGCGTCCGCATTTTGAATGTAACCACTGGGTGCTATCACTTGGTGCTCCGGGATGTGGGAAAAACACTACCTGCCGACAGTGTTATGTGTGATGGCGAGCTTGCGCTATGTGGAATGCGCATAACAAAGTATTGATTACAGGACTAAGTTCGCATCCTCTACACCCATTCCCCTTGTAAAAAACGTCAACAACTTGGTTGTGTTTGCCATTGACAAGTGCTCTCAGATACTTCTCCATACAGGATTTCATAAATAAGCAGCCATTCATTTATGTTTTTTCATCTTATATGTTTTACTGCCCAGTCTGCTACTTTATCTTAATCCATCTGCAGGGAGACAACAGTATATAGCCTATATGTATCCTGAGGCAAAAGCAGAATCTCAATTTCCATTATTGACCTTCTGGAGAAAGAGAAGAAAGAGAAGCAATAGAAGAAACCGGTTTAATGCGTTAAATAATGATTCCATATGTATCCCTTTGCCCCAGTAAACTGGTTTGAAATATTTATTTGATATATGGCCCATTACATAATATTGAACTGAGATTTTTTCTATGATTCATGATTCTATGTATATCCTCATTAAACCTAGGAACATTTTCCTTAAAGATTTCCTTCTAATGTACAAACAAACAATTTCAGCTTGCACTCTGACTAGTACATAAAGCTAGACAGAGGGGGGAAAAAGGAGTCAAGCTCAAATCAGTACACACAAAATACCAATAATTATAAGTTGTGTTGTTATCACTGTGATCAAATTTTAAGGCAAGACAGGAGGCTTCCTATTTTGCATATCTTCCTTTACTCTCACCAACAGCAGCAAAGAAAGAGTTAATAACACAAGTGAAAACAACCAATAGAAACAGTACACAGGTGGTATATAAACCCCTTAACTATCTTCCTCTTCCTCTTTCTTTGCTGCTCACCAAAGTTGCAGGTCAGTCCTCTTCCTATCTACAGTTATTGCTGATTTATTGAATAATATCCGTTTATTATTCATTACATATTGCTTTTTTCACCTAATTCTAGATAATTAGGTGGGTATGCACTTTTATATACAGTATAGATTTTTGATATATATATATATATATATATGTGTATATGTAGATTTTTTACTTGTCTTTCATTATTTATATTCATTATTTCTTTGCACATTATATACAGGCTGTGTGTCCCTGTGGCCTTGCACATTATATACAGGCTGTGTGTCCCTGTGGCCTTGCACATTATATACAGGCTGTGTGTCCCTGTGGCCTTGCACATTATATACAGGCTGTGTGTCCCTGTGGCCTTGCACATTATATACAGGCTGAGCCCCTGTGGCCTTGCACATTATATACAGGCTGAGCCCCTGTGGCCTTGCACATTATATACAGGCTGAGCCCCTGTGGCCTTGCACATTATATACAGGCTGAGCCCCTGTGGCCTTGCACAATATATACAGGCTGAGTCCCTGTGGCCTTGCACAATATATACAGGCTGAGTCCCTGTGGCCTTGCACAATATATACAGGCTGAGTCCCTGTGGCCTTGCACAATATATACAGGCTGAGTCCCTGTGGCCTTGCACAATATATACAGGCTGAGTCCCTGTGGCCGTGCACAATATATACAGGCTGAGTCCCTGTGGCCTTGCACAATATATACAGGCTGAGTCCCTGTGGCCTTGCACAATATATACAGGCTGAGTCCCAGTGGCCTTGCACAATGTATACGGGCTGAGTCCCTGTGGCCGTGCACAATGTATACGGGCTGAGTCCCTGTGGCCGTGCACAATATATACGGGCTGAGTCCCTGTGGCCGTGCACAATATATACGGGCTGAGTCCCTGTGGCCGTGCACAATATATACGGGCTGAGTCCCTGTGGCCGTGCACAATATATACGGGCTGAGTCCCTGTGGCCGTGCACAATATATACGGGCTGAGTCCCTGTGGCCGTGCACAATATATACGGGCTGAGTCCCTGTGGCCGTGCACAATATATACGGGCTGAGTCCCTGTGGCCGTGCACAATATATACGGGCTGCGTCCCTGTGGCCGTGCACAATATATACGGGCTGCGTCCCTGTGGCCGTGCACAATATATACGGGCTGCGTCCCTGTGGCCGTGCACAATATATACGGGCTGCGTCCCTGTGGCCGTGCACAATATACGGGCTGCGTCCCTGTGGCCGTGCACAATATACGGGCTGCGTCCCTGTGGCCGTGCACAATATACGGGCTGCGCCTCTGTTCTCATCACCTACCTTATACAGCCATAATGTCTCAGGATACTGTGCCATCCCAGGATGCCTTTATGGCCTGGTTAGGGGCAAAGTTTTTCTAACTCAGTGGAATCCTTTTTCTCTAAAACGTCTGCCAATTTGCCCCAAGGGCAGCCTCCTGCTCCCTCCAGACCAGAGGCAATACCATCGGAGTCAGAATCCGAGAAATCTGAAGGAGAGGCGTCCGGCTCCAAACGGCCTTGGAAGGGCAGTAGTGTTTCAGTCGGCAAGGGTAAGGTGCATGACCCATTATCTATAGTGGGCGTATGGCATGCGGATTCATCTAGTGAATCAGAGGCTTCAGCAAATCTGGTCTCGCCCAGAGATTTCGACTCGCGCTTCGTCCGTGAGTATTTGGTGGATGAGCCCCACCTAGACGATCCCCAGCAGAACTTGGGAGCAGTCACCCAAATCCTATCCCTGGCAGACAGAGCAGTTCTATAGGAGACACCCCTTTATCCCAAGACTATCTGAGATTGGGCACTTTGTGTGGTATGCCTGTTGGGAAATGCAACAGTTGCAATCTCTTCTGTACGTTGCAAAGGCTACTCCTCATGGATCCCAGGTTGGCGGAATGGGGCCCTAAAGACCTAGGTGCAGCCGCTTACTGTTTGGAGACACATTTGTCAAGGAATCAAACCGCCACGTATCCTAGATGACATCATGGAATAAGGCCAAACTGTCAATGAGGAAGGTCTTTCAGACTGGCCCTCGTTTTTCTGGGAGGGCTGGTCGACCGCCGGGCCACCAGCCGTTCATCCCGAGGCTCCCGGTACTTCCCTCAGAACCAGATGTCCTACAGGACTCCGTTCCAACAGAGGGCCTTCAACCCACGCGGAGACAGTAGAGGCGCTTCCAGTTTTCCCAGGGGACGCTCCGTTTTCGGTAAGCCCGAATGTTTCTTGTCCTTCTTTCCCTTCCCTGGGTTACGGGCCATATATCATCTTTTTCCACGACTGGGTGTGGATTTCGTCGGACCCTTGGATCCCCCTAACGGTACAGGTTTTCCAGATAGTTTTTCAGCTCTCCCCCCTTTTCAGGTACGCTGACCGCCCACATCTCGGAGGGCATTACAGATCAGGCCTTAATGGAAGCAGAACTCCGCACCTTATGTGACAAGGGGGCTATCCAGTGGGCAAAAGGATCAATCGGTTTCCTCAACTCCTTTTTCCTAGTACGCTAATGCACCGGGGACTTCTGCCCAGTGATCAATCTACGGGCTCTCAATGCTTTCGTTTATCGCCACTTCAAAATGGAAGGGATCCGTCTCTTCTGAGACCTTATGTTGGAAGGCGATTGGTTTACACGGTTAGACCTCTCAGACGCTTTCTCTCCGTCCCGATTCACCCAGATTCTGGGCGATTTCTTCAGTTTCGCTGGGGCAGGCAGGTATGGCAGTTCAAGGCCCTTCCCTTCGGCCTAAGTTCAGCCCCTTGGTGCCTTACAAAGCTCCTGAAGCCGGTTATGGCTCTCTTCAGGTCCAGGGGTATCAGGTGTATAGTCTATCTAGGCATTCTGCTCTTCTCTAGCTGCCGGGAGACCCTGCTCGTCCAGACCGCTTTCGTGGTGCAGATCCTTCACCAACTAGGGTTTCTAGTCAATTCTCTCAAATCCGACCTGGCCCCAAGCCGCTTTCTCTTCTTAGGCTTCTTAGACAACATGTCGGCGGTTCGGTATATCAACCGCTTAGGGAGTTCTCGGTCCAAGTACCTCAGAGGTAACAAAGGACGTTTTTCGACTTTTGCCTTGCGTGCAGCATACTCTGCAGGCAGGATACCTCCCGGGTGCCGCGGTTCTCTTGGCGGACGGGTTCTCCAGACACTGGCGGGATGCGAGCGACTGGAGACTTCTCAGTCAGGTCTTGCACCTGGACCTATTTGCATCCAGGACGAATCGCCTGACGGTCATTTCGAGGGTCATCCATCACCTGTGTTGGGACGGGGGGGTCTTTGGTTCTGGTGACCCCCCCGTGGCATGCTCAGCCGTGGTTTCCAGCCCTGCTGCGGGTATCTGCCCAGGATCCTCTGGAGATCCCATCTCTGTACTATCCCCTGACGGGCCCGGAGGTCCAGGTTCATCCGCACATCCTGGAAAGACATCTCCTCCTGGTGGTATGGACGATTTCAGGGGACCCCGAACAGTCTTGGGCCTATTGGAGGCGGCTCAGTCCTTGCTCCGCAAATCTTAGGCTCCAGGTACCAGTATGTCATACCGGACAGCTTGGCGAGGCTGGGCTCCTTGGAGTTTGGGACGGCACATGGATCCCCTTGGCTCCCTTAGTCTGCCACCTTTTGCGTGGTATTCGTTTATCCCGTCCTCCGGCGCCACGCTACGGTTCTCTGTGGGAAGTAGCTGTCGTGTTAGATTTCCTTCGGGATGGCCAGACAACGATTCGCTCTCCCTCCGACAGTTGTCGGCGAAACTTACCCTTCTGTTGTCTCATCATTTTGCAGGGTTTTGGATGTTAGCGCTTTGGATGCTCATGCTGTCTCTATTTCTTCCCCGAGTTGTTCTCATCTGTATCCTAGCCGTTTTTTCTAGGCGACCCAAATATGTGTCGCCAGGTGTGTCAGGACTTATCTGTCACGCACAACGTCGATCTGTCCGGTCTTGACATCTCAACTCCTCTCCTTTGTGAAACCTTTCAAGGCTGTTTTCTTCTCCTACAAGAGCATCGGTGCTCTTTCCGTCAGGGGAGCTGCGGCCTCCTGTGCCCTTCGGGCTGGTGGAGCTTTAGTGGATATTCTGCGAGCGGCAGATTGGTCCCGTGCCTCCACCGTTTTATTTCGCCTGGTTTCTTCAGGGGCAATGGCGTTTGGTTTCCGGCGTTAAAAATGCAAAATAGGAAGCCTCCTGTCTTGCCTTAAAATTTGAAATTATTCTAGCCTTGGTGCCCGAATAATTATAATTTTAATAAAGACAGGAGGCGAGTATTTTCCCTCCCTGCCCTCCCGATGGTTAGGTGTACACTCTGGGTAAGTAGGCCAGGTTTGAATTCGTTTTTTGGGGGGTTTTGTCTACTCCGTTGCGTTTGCTAATTTGTGATGACTCGTTCTACTGTGTGTTACCATGTTTGTGAAGAATTTGGTTCTGTTATGTCTCTCTCTTTGTTTCAGCTTGATACCATCTCCGTGTCAGCGGTTCAGTTTCCCAGTTGGAGTGCATTGTCGCCTTGCTCTTGACTTTGGTTCCAGTTTGGGTGTTGGGTTCGGTTTTACATTGCTAGACGGTTTGCTGCGTTCTTCAGTTCCGGTTCACAGCGGACGAAAGAGGAAGAGGAAGATAGTTAAGGGGTTTATATACCACCTGTGTACTGTTTCTATTGGTTGTTTTCACTTGTGTTATTAACTCTTTCTTTGCTGCTGTTGGTGAGAGTAAAGGAAGATATGCAAAATACTCGCCTCCTGTCTTTATTAAAATTATAATTATTCGGGCACCAAGGCTAGAATAATTTCAAATTGTACAACTAAATTTCTCCACCTGAACCATGAAGAATACAGATCAACATACTGAAGATAATGCCCCAAGCCTATTCAGTGTAAATCAATCTTAATGAAAAGCCAATGGTTTTAATAACAATTAAGCCCCGATATCAACTGAATACATGATCCGCCATATACGTATATGAACACCCTCTGCTTCCTGGCCATAGTGGGATGTTTTTTTTGCTCCTTTAACAGCTAATGCTTCCACTTAACTAAGGGTCTTCTCCTTTGTATAACTTCCTGTTACTAGATGATCGTCAAGCTTCAACTCACCACAACTTTAAGAGAAAACTACAATACTACTTCTACTTACCTCCTCCTTCTTTTTGTATTTGTATGCCCCCGCCCTCCCTAGAAAGACTGTAAGCTCTACAGGGAGTAATAATAAAGTCTATCCTTTTTGGCATGTTCACAGCTCAGAGCTTAATTGTATTACATTTAATATCTTGAATGTCCTTAAATACAACTAAACTTATAACACTTTCTGTGTGTAAAGCAGTGATGTGTGTCTTTTATTATTTATAAACAAAAACATAGTGTATAACTAGGACCATGTTAATGGCATATTGTACACAGATGCATATTTGTGAATATATGTTTAAAAAGTATATCTAAAACAAGAATATTTAGTGAACTAGGAAACAAGAAAGGGATAGTAGTAATGGTGGGCAAGATTGTAGTATATGGTAGTCTCACTTTACGAGACACTCTGGAATATGTTGCTCTATAGTTGGCAGCCATTTTGTGTTGCATGTGTTACCTCTGGCTTGCTCAGTGTGTTTTTTATGCTCTCCAAGTGAATAAAGAGTTGAATCTACACTAAAGGTAATGCTTAGAAACATAATATGTTCTCGGACGTATTTGAACTGTAAAAACAATAAAGTACCAGAAAACAGAAGTGAGACTGCTACATACTTTCAGGTCACTGGTTTTGAAGGTTGCGCTGTGTCTGAGATGAACTGTATTCATCTACAATGCAGAGTGGATCAACTTGGAAAATGGGAACTGGAATTATGTAAGTGTTATAAGGTTTCCATATAAACCTCCAGCACAGACCTCATACTCCATTGCACATAGACGGTCAGCAGTGGAGGACTGGCACGTTCTAGCCAGGGGGCTGGTAAAGCTAATTGCCCCCCAGTAACTCACATATATTTACAGACATTTACACAAACCTACACACGGTTACACATACTTACTAACACACACTAATGAACCACTAACACATATTCCCTCTAACACGCTTACACATATACCTGCATCACCCCCCCCCCCGGCCAGCCCGCACCTGACTGCCAGTTCTCTGATCTCCCCAACCACGCCAACCATGAACACTGAAACACCTCCATTCCTCTCAGCCGCAGATCATGGGTAGTGGTCAAGGGTGCCTAACCGGCAATCCGGCTCTGTAATATTCTCCCATGCGAGGTTCATGTTTAACCAATTTAATTTAAAGAGAAGCACACCACATGTTTATTAGTTATGGTAACATTTTATAGGATAGCATCATTACATCAAGAAAATCTGCCCTAAACTAACTCCTGAGCAATGATAGGAAACTGGGTGATGTGTGTACTGCATTTTCCTTATGAAAGACAGTGACATTCAACTGTTCCTCCTTTGAAGGTGTCCCTCAGAGGGCCAAAAAAGTGAATATGATGCTGTAAATCATAATATGTTTTATAGGAAATATTCCCAATTTTTATTAGCATTCAACATCAAAAAGTGTATATGGGACTTTTTGCAGTATTTTTACCACACATATTTACACATTTCTTCACATTTCTTCTGTATAAGCCTCTCCCTGTTTCATCAATTTCCGGCTGCTCCAGACACATTGTGTAATACCTGCCTACAAACATATTGAACCGTTTCACCATCGCCATAATATGCTTCATTTGGATGCACAGGTTTGAGTTTGCTTTCATCAAAGTTGTTCATAAGGAGAATGTCTACGATATAAAAATAAAAATGTGCTGAAAATGACAAAGTTGTAAAATAACAAAAAAAGTGCTATTATGCTTAAAACACTGATAAAGATAGAAACATAGAAAAACAGAATTTTATGGCAGATGAGAATAATTCGGCCAATCTACTCTGCCCATTTATCCTAAAAAAAAGACCCTAATCAGTCCTTAGTCTGGTCTTAGATTTGGGATAGCTGTATGCCTGTCCCGTACAGTCACCCACTCTATTAGCCTTTCCCTGCTGGGAGGCTGTTCCATTTATCTACCACCTTCTCAGTATAGTTAAACTTCCTTATAATTACATCTAAGCCTCTGACCCTCTACATTTAGATTATGACCTCTTGTTTCAAGATAAACTACCAAGTCTGTTAATATTTGCATATAAATGTAATTAATACTTTACCTGTGGTTGGCCTTTTATAGAAATGTACTCCTGTACTATTTAGGAGTCATAATTAAAAATGACCAAATTTGTACACATTTAAAAACACACATAGTGTATCAAGAAGGTAACAACAGCAACAACAATAGCATTTGAATACATAGCATAGCAAAGTTTGAAACCTTACGGAAAAAGTACTGTGCCCTTTTAATATTTTCACTATACATATCAGAAATATAAAAGGTAATAACCCTACAAAAAAAGGCAATCCCAAAATCAGTACAACATACAGTGCCAACAATAGGTTGGCATTTCCCCCTTTTTATTTAATCACAACAAAGTCTGACTTCTCCAAGAAGATATATAAGTATAGTATAAATGAGAAAACAGGTCATTTCAGGTGAACAGAAAAATTACAAAAATGCAAGAAAAGTTTAGTCTTTGGAGTATATAAAGATGCTAAGTTTGTCACCTTTTGCCACTTTTGGTTCCATAAAAGTAAATATCCTTACATTTAACTTAAATGTTTCAAAATCACAAGCAATTTGAATTTAAATACATTGAACTGTGCTAAATGCTTCTAAGCTGGTATATATCTTTTGCATCACTTATGCTAACATCAGGTGTCTCTTTTAGTATGACTTCATTGAAATCTGACCACACAAAGAGATATTGTGAACAATAAACTGCACTTACTTTCACGGAAGCATTGATGATAGTTCATATTTCCATCAATACACGTGCCTTTTAGAGGAATTGAAGGATGTCGGTTTTTAAAGCCATCCTTGCAGACAATATTAACTTCTGTGCCGTGCTTGTATGTTTTACCTAAATACTCCATTGACTGGAGTTCAACATTTTTTTCATTGAGCCCTTCAATGGAAATTCTACACGGCTCTGAAAGATAATTGTACTTTGTTAGACATGGCATAATTTCACATGATGAAATACATTTTGATTAGACCTACAAAGTCTTGTTGTCAGAATTGTTAAAATCATATGTTTTGCAAAAGTTCTAGCGGGGCTTTCCAGTAAAGTTGTGTTTAATGTTGTCATCAGTAATGGATGTTCTAATTTTTTATGACAATATTGCAGACCATTTAATCATCAATTTAATTACTAACAAATATCAAGGTGGAGTTTTACCCTTGTAATGCAGTCTTTAGTTGAAGCTGATACTTTTCATTAAAACAACATAAAACAAATATGTAAGGTCACACAAAGTCTGCTTTATGCCTACAAGTTGCAGAAATGTGTATTACATTGATGTAACCATTTTTACTGCTGCTTATTTTCTTTTTTCTGTAAGATTTCTGCATAAAAAAATACCCTTCAAATCAATAGAAGTTATCTGGTTGTGATAACGTATAAGAAGTTGAGTTCCCTCAATAAAGAAAAAAACATGAATATTATATGTGTTATTTTATAGTACAGTTGAAGTTACATTAAAAAAAGTTTCTGATGGAGAAAGAAAAAAATACTGAATTATACAGGTTCTTTTTGCAGCAAACGCTCACTTAGGTTGGACCTTCATAATATATAAATAATTCAAGGGGATGAAATCCCGACTCTCGTGAATAGTGACTTGACCTCATAGTGTGAGGTAATCGCGGAAACACTATTGTATTTAGCATATTTATATGATATACATACTTGCAATGACACATTTTGGGTAATTAAGGTTTCCATTTTCACACGTGGCTTCCAGATTGCTTTCTGGAACCATTCCTTCATTACATTCAAATTGAACGGTTTCTCCAGGAAGAATTTCATCCATCCTATCAAGCGATATATTTCTGATCTTCATTGTTGACTGTGATAAAAAACAGGACCCTATAAAATAAAAACATCAGTTATCACCATTTTTCGGAAGAAGAAACATCTAATTACATTGAAACAATTGTGTATACCACATGCAACAACAATATAAATCCTATGGAGAGACAAAGCAAATATTGATAAATCCAGGTAAACGATCACTTAAAATACACTTTGATGTATCGGTTTTATTATACTGTTTAGTATACTTTCTAGCCCTTTCATTTCCATTCTTAACCTTCTCTGTAATCGGTGTCTATTTTTTCAAGATATGAAAGCACCATTTATACAGAGGATAACATCTGTTGTTTTTAAGGGGTTGCAACTATCATCAGGTCAGTTTTTTAAGGTATAATAGTCAGACAAAGGCTTAGACTAGATGTAAGATGTAGGTACGTAAGGACCACAGGTAGGCAAAATGTCCATACATGGACACCCTTATCCTAAACAAGGCTTTTAATACGATGCTTTTTAGTGAACTGACCATCTCCAAGCTTGGTGTGGCCTACCTCTACTCAGGGTGATCAACTGGGTATTATCAGTTATATTTAGTCTATTTTTCACTCTCTTTTTCCTCTCCATTGCCTCCAGCCATTTTCCCATTTCTTTACCTTAACCTTTTTAAGTATTTTCCTGGAGCCACCCCTTTCTGCTCAAGACATGTTTCACCACTTTACCAACCTATGTACCTCCCAGGGGTGAGGGGATGCCTCATCATTGCATATGTGTGATTTGGCTAGTGAAAAAATGTATGATTACTGCAGTTTTTAATCAATCATGTATGTGATTTAATTGTAAAGTCTGAGTGCTTAAAAATAAAGAACATGAAAAAATCTGGGGTGATAAAGCTGTTTTTAGACCACAGTGTCAAGGTTTCTTCTGGAGTTGCGATATCTCCACATGGAGTATCTGTGCACCGAGATGAGCTATTTTCTTGGGTCTCTGAAAGACATTTTGGGCTTCAACCGAGTTTAAAGGCAAGATGACCAAATAGTTGTGGATATATGTTAGAAAAGCTGGAATAAGCGTTCGATCATATCTTTGCTGTTCAGGGCTGGATTCATTCAGACTAGGAATGTGCCATGTTTGTATGGGCACCGCTTGATGCATAAGGGCTTAGGGTAGCTGTTCCCTATCTACTTTTGTATAAACCAAACAGATCTTATGCATTCTACACCAATTCACCCTTGTATCGAGACCATTGAATGCCTATACTGTCCTATAATGACTACAGGTCATGAATGAGAATGCAGATATGGTCTGTGGTATTGGTTTCAGCATTTTTATATTTGCTCACATATGTAAAATCCTTTAAAGTTTAAAATTCCCGATCGCACGATCGGGCATTCCCTACCAGGTTGCGTCACTGCTGACGTAACCCGGAAGTTCATCGGAGGACAGACGCTGCAATCTCTATGCACGTCTGTGAGGACCTGCATAGAGATCACAGTGTGATCGGTGCAGGGGGATCACGGGGAGGGGAGTGAGAAACCATGTCTCTCACCCACCTGTCGTCCTGAAACAGAAAAAAAAAAAAAGTTTATTAATTTAAAAAATAATAATAAAAAAATCATTAAAATAATAATATAAATAATACTAAAAAAAAAATAATAAAGTGAGCTAAGTGATGTCATTGTGACATCACTGGCATTAATAACATGTTCAGGAGGTCCCTAAGAGAACCTCTAACCATTTAAAAAAAAAAAGTATATATATATATATATAAAATACAAAAAAAATGAAATAAAAAAATGAAAAAATATATAAAAAACATAATAATAAAAAATTAAAAAACCTTACATCCCATTGCCCTAGCATAACATCTAGCCAGTATAACCCTCCTGCCCCCGTTCACAACCCCCAAACCCGTTAAGCCATAGGCATAAAAATTATACCAAAAATGTACACCTTATAGTATGTTCCTGGTGCTAGGAAAGTATGGAAAATCTATATAAATTACATATTTCTGAAATCAGGACACCTGAATTGATAAACTTGGAGGGGATTTTCCATCACTTTACCTAATTTTGTGAGGATTCAGAGGGAAAATTTAAAAAATATTAGGTGTTTTTTTCTAATTTTCACTAGTTTTTACTAAATTTCTTATTCTAAATTTTCAGCTAATCATCCAACTATAGTATCAAAAGAAAGCTCTATCTCTCCTTGAAAAAACAATATATAGTTTACATGGGTACACTATTCACAGGAAAAGAGAATAATTGCTGAACCGACATAGCGCAAAAATGGCAGAATTGCTCTGGGACTTGAGGTACCAAAAACCCCTGGGATTGAACATGAGCATGTTAACATTTTTTGCAATAAACACTTGATTTGTGTAGGTTAAAATACTTACCAATCTTGAAACATTTAGGATACATAATCACCCCTTTATTGCATTTTGTGTTTAACTGTGTTGGATCAGATATTTCATATCCTCTCATACATACAAATGACACATGATCATCATGTTCCATGTACAGCTTATCAGCATATGTCCATCTTAATAATATATTGTGTTCTTTAAGATGTATGTCCTTTACAGTGCATGGCACTAAGTAGAAAACAGAACATTCATGTTAGATACATAACTACACAGTAAGATACAGGAGGTTTGTTGTATAATGGTTGGCTACAATATTGTTCCTTTTAAGTAATCTACCCACCGTTTATGCTAAACTGAGCTCTCTAATTTGATGCATTTTAACAGTATCATAATAATATTTCTCCAGTCTAGGTGATTGCCTATTTGGGCAATCAGTCCCCTTGGTCCACCATTTGTCAATGGGCCTGTTATAAGGAGATAGCTGATTTCACCAACTGGCCCATTTACACTATGAAGGACTGTACCAAACTAGCACAGCACTGACTACTACACCATCATAAATCTAAAATTGCATTTGAGCACATACCTAAACAAATTGGTGGATCTTGCCATGTTCCGTTCTCACACTTAATATGTTGATTTCCTTGAAGTATATAATAGTTTGGACACTTATATAGCACAACAGACCCCGCTTCGTAAGTAGTCTTTCTATCTCCTACATAATCCCCAAAATCTATTATAGGTGGGGGACCACAAGGTTCTTTATTGCCTGAAACAAGGAAAACCATTAAATGGAACAAATTCAAATATTAATACTGTGTATGATAAATCTAACAAAAAAGTAACAAATAGGCAAAGCAGTCAAGAAATCATGATACTTACATACAAGAAATATCCTGTGGATTTCTGTAAGATTTTTTTGACTAGTTAATATTTTTATTTTTTTTAAAACAATCCTGGATATAAGTACCATGCATTCTTCACACATTAGTCTGTGAGTAGTCACATGGGATTGGGACCTCTGGAGCTGCTGAATGCCACTACTGGAGATCTTATGCAGTCACATATTCTCCGTGGGCAAAATGATTAAGCAAACATTGCTTATATTAAAATGAATATTTGCAGAATAATTCCGCAAGAGTTTGGTAGATAAAAGTAATTAGGCAAACTTGCTTCCACCTGTATACTTGTCTTTCTGTTGAAGGTGAAGACCATTCAGGAGTTGGCTCTGTCTATAAAATGCAGTTGGATCCTCAATATACAGTGTAAGGGATGCTGAACCACCATTTAATTAAAATTCTTGGGACTGCAATTTTACATTGATTTACAGGAGTTTAACTTGTAATATTTTGTATTTTCACCCATTTCCATTTCTATGTGTATTCAGAATGATTCACTGTCTAGGTTTAAGTGCTACTTCTTTAATCCTAATAAAGAGATCCCAATAAAGTGTGTTCTCTTTCATCCTTACTGGCGTGCATGGTGGTACGGTTCTTTGGGAGACCCCTTTTCCCCAGAGGAGCACTTTACTCTTAGATCCAGAGCGGCAACCCACTCCTTCTCGTTACGAGGAAGATGCAACAACAGCCAGGGACACCCTGCTTGCTTCCCGTTACGAACAGTGAGGATACAATTGTGCTGTATTGACACATCCTGCTTCCATATGGCATTTGCTTTTTTCTACCAAACTCTCAAATAAACTTTTTTTTTAAAACCAGTATTATTTTGCTATAATATTACTGTATAGATAGTGTAACAAATTAGTAATATCTGATGGAGCAAAATTATTCGTTTGCAGATATTTATTTAAGAATTGGTTAATGGTATTTACTTATGCACTTTGGTAGCGGAGTCCATCCATTTTCAGTACAGTTAGATCTGCCATACTTTTCTTTCAATGGTGTCAGATATCCATTATTGCAAAAAAAGAAGATATCAGTACCCACTGGTTTGGGAAGCCAGAAAGAAAAACGAAAACGGCCATTTTCAATAACTGGATTCTTACATGTTTTAACTGTAGACAGAAAGGTAGCATCAGATACATAAATAATTGTAAGCCATGCCGATAATCATTATAAAATTTATAAGCAAGCAATATTCAAAGTAAGCAGGCATAAAAAATGTGCAGGTCAAACGTCATGGGCTCTACACAAACAGATTTCACTTGTGTCACCCATTGACAAGGCTCAAATGGGGGGTGAGGTTGTTGTAAGCTAGAGTAACGGGCAAGGGCATTTTATACTTTGTGGTTTCCGGCCTGGCTCTCATTGCTTGCACATTCATTTTGGCAAACAAGTTGCCAGCCAGCTTGCGGACAGTTCTGCAATTAATAATGCTTTCTTCTACTCTCCTCTAGTGTTCTGGAAAGGTAGGATGAGTTACCAATGAGTATGGGCACAAGTTTCAAATCTGGATAGTTCTATTGAACTTGGGATGTGTGGCATTTGGTATATTACGTATATATGTATATTAGTGTAAACATTGCAAGCGATTCTGCTGCTGATAGAATGCTTTAATCCTATGTGCCACAAGAACCAATAATACAGATTTGCTCACACTCAAAAATCTGATGGGACGGGTATTGAAAAAAGGAAACACAAAAGAATGAAATAATCAATTATTGTTACATGCAGTCATTATGATTACCTACAAATAAATAATGAAAGTATACAGGGTAATTGCATTTAAATTCCAATCTGTTTTTCCTACTATTTACCTGAATTACCCTCTTGTATGGCTGCAAGTCCTAGATGTAATGTAACCAACAATATAGTTATCAGTCCAGTCATATTAAAGCCAGTGTGTCAGAGCGCTGAACCCTGTTTTTTCTGGAATGCAATCAATAGGCCAGAGCTTTTAAATAGGTCAGGGAAGTGTTTACTTAAGTAAATCATTGAAATTCTCCAAGCAATGTGTTTACCAGCACACAAGGATATGATATGATATAATTGTTTAATCTTTTTTTTTTGTTTGGATTAAAAGACACTAAAGCACAGTTTGAAAAGCCCTGACTCTATTTAGCAGTCAGGGCGGCATGTGGTTGTGGGGATAGAGGGGTCATGTAGAGGTCAGGTTGTATAACAGGTTAGGATAGAGGTTACATAAAAGAAAAAGAAAAAAAAGTAGAAGTTTCTAGCTGTGCTCGCGCCGCTTAGTTTGCCGCACTTTTGCGCTCAAGGGTGTCTCGAGCCACTTAGTTTAACCGCGATTTTGCCTTCCCTGAGGTAAAGTGTATCTCGCGCTGCGGTCGCGGGTGCCTCGCTCTGCGCAAAGGGCGGGATTTTGCCCTATAAATAGACCTGCTGAGGTGCGTTCCTGTCACACCTGCGGCAAACCTCTAGCTGCCTGCACTGACCTCTTTGTAGCGTCTGGTGAGCAGCAGCATAGCGGGAGAGCGGGAGAGGTAAGAAGATGGAAGAACTTCTTCTGAGGCGATAAAAAAAATAAAAAAATAATAATCTTTGTTGTGGCTTGTATTAGGGTTAAGGTTGCCCTTTTTCTTTTCTCAAAAAAATGTATGAGAAAAGAGGGTGAACCAGTGGTATTTTGACTGTCCTGGCTTTAGGGCGGATGGTCTTTGAGTATTTAAGTATGGTTGCACTCTTGATGTTACATTGTAAGCTAAATAAAAGACCACGGCTTGTTTATCCAATTCAAAGTTGTCAGTGTTTTTATTTATTATAATATGAAAAGGGTTTATGTTAAAGCTGGTTTATTTGTTTGGTGCATATCCCTTACAATCACATGACAACAACATGTTTTTGCCCCCACAGAAAGCAGTTTGGGTGCCTTGAGGCTAAGCTATGATTTTCACTGTCCATACTCCTGCCACTGAAACATCCGACAGCACTGGAAGACAGATAGATAGTTGTGTTAAGTGGGTCTGATCTGCCTGGGCTTTACTTAAATTAACCCCTTACCATGCCACTGCACCATGGGACAGGTCCAATTCCATCTCAATGGGGTGTGTGTAGTGGTAGAATAAGGGGCACTTGTATCCCCTCTTCCATTTTATTTCTATCCCATCACATATTTAATGTTCTTGGGTTGTGTGGGTATGGCCATTTTGTCAGAAGTGAAATTTGTGAGTTTGAACGCTGTTCCTAAAAAGTGATGTGACTGCAGTGATTGAATTAATCCCTGGAACCTGCTGATCTGCATTTTTTATCTACATTAAAAAGCAACCCACTTTATATCCTGAAATCAAGAGGCGCCTGAAGACGCATAGATGTAAGGGCGACATGACTTGTCTTGGTCAGAGAAGGTGCACCCTTTGCATTGGTTCCTGGCAAAGATTGGGATGGTTTGGGGCTTGAGGTTAGATACTGGGGTGTGGCAGGTTCACCCTCTTTTTTACAGCCTAAGAAGAGATGTTTTCCACTCTAGTGCCATGGAGGAAGGGTATAAATATGTGGGTATGGGGGGTGGGAAAGTCTGTGTATCTATGAAAAAGCCAAAATGTAACTATTACAATTGCACACAAATAAATAAAATATGCAAAATATGCAGGATAGGGTGCAATGCTAGATAAATACCCTCCAGGGTCTAAATAATGCCATAAGTATATATAACTTAAAGCCCCAAATAAGAAAGAAATGTATACGCATGAATGAAATTTACTATGTATGGCAAATATCTGAATATGAGCATATTCATTATGCGTTTTTTTTTATTTTTTTTTGATGAGCATGCTTTAAATTATATATACTTATCCATGAAAAGGTGACCTCATCCTGAAGTTTTTGGCACAATGACCCTATACTGTGCCAATATGCTAGCCCAATTGTAAATATTTTTTCTGTTTCTTTTCACTTCTCTATAAATGCTAGTTTAATTTGAAATGAAAGGTAATTTAACCCTGAACTACATGATATATAGATGTGTTTAAAATATGCTCTACCAATTATATAAAAAAACAAACCAAAAAAACGTTTTATTTTATTTTTTACCAACAGCACGGCTATTGAAAGGCAGAACAAAGTAGTTTCCCAGCAATGAGTAAAGGTCAAGGAATGGCCAATATTTATACTTCTTTTGCAAGCATTCATGAGTTTAAAATCAGATTTACGGGAACATAAAGGTATTGATTAACACCAACAAAAAATAACTAGAAGAAAGGGCTACTTAAAACACATTTCGTTGTGGAAGGGCAATACTACTCCTTTTAGTAAACTTAGTAAATGTTAAGTTTTATGTAATTTCAGTAGTGTGACGTAATCTGATGTACTAATGGACATTTTTTTCTGTAATGGCATTGATGAGCTAAAACTTGAGAAACCTCCAATCTGTTAGCTATTTAAGTTCTCTTGGCTGACCTGAGGCTCACTTTTTTTTTTTTGTTGCGTAAACCGAAGGAAGCACAGATTTCCTATATCCACTGAAAATGTTATATTTATTATGTGTATAACAGGTGACCTTGATTTGACAAAAGGATTCCTATAGATCAAGCCTGCACAACTCCAGCCCTCGAGAGCTGCGAATTCCTGGCCAGTTTGCCAGACCTCAAGGATTGGAGTTGTGTGCCCTGCTATAGATCCATATTTCTCAACGTGTGATATGTGTATCCCTTGGAGTACTTCTAATGGAGCCAAACATGTTTTAATTCCTCACATGGAATAACTGGATTAAATAACTAACTAAAGGAATCTTTCTAAGGTGTGCACAAGAGTATACTGGACTTTAAAGAATTAAGTGTAAAATAAACATTGTTAATCTGATCCCTAAATTGTATTATTGTTTGAGCAGGGCCATCCTTACCCTTTGTTTCTGTAAAGACAAATTAAGTTCTGCCGTATTAAACCACGGGCTGCGGAATATGATGGCACTATATTATAATAAAAAAACCACAATATATAAAGCAGAGCTGTTTTAATAGGCAATTTCATTTAGAGTTGCCAAAGAAATGAAACCAATGCGTGGCTCTCTTTAAGTAACTGATTTATAATAATAAATTAGATACCCAGATTTAGGAAAATGCTCTGCTTTTTTACACACCTGTGTTAACATAATTGGTTGGGTCTCCATAGTAATCATCAGAAATTAGTATGTCAATCCCAATTAAGCACATTCAAAACACATGGAATCATGAGATAATTTACTGATTGTTACACAGATTTTCAAGCCAACTTTAATTTGGCTTGTGATAACCATCATGGGAACCGTGCCTCGAGTATACGAACACTTCTAAAACAAGATTCAGGCATTAAATGTTTGGCCATTGTTTAGCAATGTACAACAACCCTGCTCCTTACACAGGTTGCATATTAATGGAGAAATAATTGTGGAATATTTCCTGTTGAATATTAAAAACGTCGGCTCAGTCTCACATCATTTACAAGGTGCAAAGATGTTAATCAAAAACATTGGCAATCTTGTGGAAATGAGGCACGATTTAGATCCCGGTAAAATACATATTTTGTAGCTTTATTGTGGTCTGCATTACATAATAAACTAAAAAAACAACAATATCAAAAGTTGTACAGACAATATCAGAGGTACATCAATGTATGTATGTCCAGTGCTTTCTCCCTGTTCTATTACCGGAAAAGGCTAGAAAAGAGAAAAATAATTGCTTCATCGTAAATCCAGTAAGTAAGTTATGTTTTGCAAGAAGTGCAACCAGACTGCATGTGGAAAGGACACAACTCAGGATGCAGGACAGGTCAGGGACACAGGAGAAGGACAGAGAAGTTAGGAGATCTCATCTTGCTATTTATGTTGAATATTTTTGGTGAAAACTGCACAAATGTCACTAGACTTGCTGCATCTGTTAGATCCCCTGGAACCTTTGCAGATCCCTTAGTCTTTCCTCATAATTTTTATCCTGCAAAACATTTACCATTTTAGTACTCCTCTTCTAAACTCTCTCCAATATGTAAATATCCTTCTGGAGATGGTGTCCCTAGAATTGTACGCAATACTCTAGGTGAAGACAGAACATTGTGGCTGGATAGCCCACTGACACACAGCAGGTATTTAAGGTCAGAACTACACCCAGGTAATCAGGTTCTGCTGTCATAGTACTTGGTCATAGGTTTTACACTCAGAAGAGTGGCCTCTAGTGGTAGAAAGGGATAAAACACCTGATGTACCTGGTGGACTCCTGACAGATTTTTTGGATAATGTTGATTGTGTGAATTCACACAAAAGAAAATAAAAAAAAAATATTTAGGCAATATTTTACGTTAAGGAATTATTGCTGGAAAGGGTTACGACATCCATGATCACTAGGAATTATATTTCTGGCAGGGCATTGCTTGTGAGGAGCCAATACCACCGCATAGCAGGGTGGGGTTGATAATCCCTAATCGCCACTCCACTGCATTTACAGTCTGGGACCCACATCTTGCAGCCAAGAATTCAATTGAAGCCAATGTTGATGAGGTGCACTAGGTATGACCATAAAATATTTTGTTGACCACTTCTAGATCCCATGTGTTTCACAACTAAACCCTTTATGTGTTGAACAATGGAACTAAAAATGTTCATTTTTCGGCAAATGTGTTCAATTACCTCAACATTTCAGATCCTCTCTTTTGTGCATGTTGAACACTTTTACACCAAACCAAAATGAAACACTCATTACATTACAATTATTTAACGTCATCAGAATCTGTGGAGATGGTACAACCAGAGTCAGTGAAATCATTTAAAATCTCACACAATAGCAATAACATGGATGGTCCTGTGACACATACTGCTCACATGCCCCACAATGTGGTGATTCAATTGGTTTACATGTCATGCGGCAAACATCCTCCCTCAGCGTGCAGTGTCAGTGAGGGTGGATGATTGCAGCATGTGGAATGATTTTGGCACATAGGGAAAGACTGCTATCATGACACTTGCTTCTAGAAGCAAATGGAGGCATAGGGGCATTGCTGCTGGGTGGCTCAAGTGTGCCCCTCACCTTGCAGTGACTGGGGCAACTGGCCCTTTTGACTCATGATGAGTGGATATTGATGGGAACAGGAAATAGCCCCCTACCATCATACTTAAGGAATTAAAATGCTTCTCTGGAGGGGTCTGTTGTCAACTGTATTATTGTCTGCACAAAACTAAACATGCACCAAAAGAGACCACATTTAAAAAAATAAAGTGTTATATTTATTTCAGTTTGGTGGTTGTAGCTCTGGATATTATAGCTGGAGATAAAATTATCGCTGCATAACATTTCTCCCACACGTGACGTAAGAAAAAACTAACATAAAACAATAAATATAATCCAGCTCAAATATTCACCTTACTGCCTATTGGTCATTAGAAACTGAATAACAGTGCTAAAAAAATCCATTACTACTAGGAAATCTAGTTGTATGTTTTTGTGCGTGTGTGGGAGAATATGAGAATTTAGATGAAATCATATGTTTATGGGAAAAAAAATGCATTGCTGGAACTTATCTTGATTTAGGTCATTAAATTGCTGAAAGGTCTAGGATATATGTATATTGTAAGACTTAATACAGTTTTGTTCAAATTTTTCAAACCTTTGCATATGGGACACAATTTCCAGCCAGCTTCCTGGGGGAGATGGGGGAAGTTCCTAATGATATTTGGTGATGGATTTAATTTCCAGTGGTAAATCTATCTCCGGTAACTGAATATCAGTTCTCCCACAAACCACAATATGAAAAAAAAAAACAGTGATAAATGATCTCCGGTGATAGAATCTAGCACATAAATCCCAATAATTGTATTGCAAATATTTTTTTATAGTGTGCAAAGGACTGAGCTGAAATGGAAAAAAAAAGAAATGACACAAGAAAGTTAAGGATGGAAATATAAAGTAAATTCTAGAACTTGATAAGTAACATAGTAACATAGTAACATAGTTCATAAGGTTGAAAAAAGACCAAAGTCCATCAAGTTCAACCTATATACATATTGTGTCCCTACTGTGTTGATCCAGAGGAAGGCAAAAAAACCCTTATGAAGCAGATGCCAATTGCCCCATACCAGGGGGAAAATTCCTTCCCGACTCCAAATATGGCAATCAGAATAAATCCCTGGATCAATGTTCTGTCCCTATTAATCTAATATCCATAACTTGTAATATTATTGCTTTCAAGAAACACGTCCAGGCTCCTTTTGAACTCTTTTATTGAGTTTACCATTACCACTTCCTCTGGCAGAGAGTTCCATAATCTCACCGCTCTTACTGTAAAGAACCCCCGTCTGTGCTGGTGTAGAAACCTTCTTTCCTCCAACCGTAGAGGATGTCCCCTTGTTATAGATACAGTCCTGGGTATAAATAGGTCCTGGGAGTGATCTCTGTACTGTCCCCTTATATATTTATACATAGTTATTAAATCCCCCCTAAGCCGTCTTTTTTCCAAACTAAATAACCCTAATTCTGATAATCTTTCTGGGTACTGTAGTCCTCCCATTCCCCTTATTACTCTGGTTGCCCGTCTTTGAACCCTCTCCAGCTCCACTATATCTTTCTTGTACACTGGTGCCCAGTACTGTACACAGTATTCCATGTGTGGTCTGACTAGTGACTTGTACAGTGGTAGAATTATTTCCTTGTCGTGGGCATCTATGCCCCTTTTGATGCACCCCATGATTTTATTTGCCTTAGCAGCAGCTGCCTGACACTGGTCGCTACAGGTAAATTTACTGTTAACTAAAACTCCTAAGTCCTTTTCCATGTCAGTCGTCCCCAGTGTTTTCCCATTTAATACATATTCCCAGCCTGGATTTTTCTTCCCCATGTGCATAACCTTACATTTATCTGTGTTGAACCTCATCTGCCACATCCCAGCCCAAGCCTCCAACCTATGCAGATCCATTTGTAATCATGCACTGTCCTCTATTGTGTTAACCACGTTACAGAGCTTAGTATCGTCTGCAAAGATTGATACTTTACTATACAATCCCTCTACAAGGTCATTAATAAATATATTAAAAAGAATAGGACCCAAAACTGACCCCTGTGGTACCCCACTAGCAACAGTAACCCACTCAGAGTATGTACCATTAATAACCACCCTCTGTTTCCTATCACTGAGCCAGTTACTTACCCACATACACACATTCTCCCTCAGCCCAAGCATTCTCATTTTATGTACCAGCCTTTTATGTGGCACCGTATCAAATGCTTTGGAAAAATCAAGATATACGACATCCAGCCTTTAACCCCGATCCAGTCTTGAGCTCACCTCCTCATAAAAGCTGATCAGGTTAGTTTGACAGGACCGATCCCTTGTAAACCCATGCTGATATGGAGTCATACACTTATTTTCATTGAGATACTCCAAAATAGCATCTCTTAGGAAACCCTCAAACAGTTTACACACAACAGAAGTTAAACTAACAGGCCTATAAATCCCCGGGCCACTTTTTGTCCCCTTTTTGAATATTGGCACAACATTTGCTATGCGCCAGTCCTGGGGAACAGACCCTGTCACTATAGAGTCCTTGAATATTAGAAATAGGGGTCTGTCTATTACATTACTTAACTCCCTTAGAACGCGGGTGAATGCCATCTGGACCTGGTGATTTGTCTATTTTGATTTTTTTTAGGCGGCACTGCACTTCTTCCTGGGTTAGACAGGCGACATGTACTGGGGCAGTTATCTCATCCTGCTGTATATTACCTGGCATTTCATTTTCCTCTGTGAATACAGCAGAGAAGAATATATTTAATAGATTAGCTTTTTCCTGATCCCCGTCTATAACTTCTCCCTCATTACTTTTTAAGGGGCCAACGCTTTCATTTTTAACCTTTTTACTATTTATATAGTTAAAGAACATTTTGGGGTTTGTTTTACTCTCTTTGGCAATGAGTCTTTCTGTCTCCACTTTTGCTGCTTTTATCTGATTTTTACATATTTTATTTTTTTCCCGATAGCTTTTTAGTGCTTCCTCACTGCCTTCCTGTTTTAGTAGCTTAAATGCCTTTTTTTGCCATTTATTACCCCCTTTACATTTTTATTTATCCACATTGGTTTTCTCTTGTTCCTGACTCTTTTATTCCCATACGGTATGTACCTTTCACAGTGAGAATTTAAGATATCCTTAAAAATCTCCCATTGAGTGTCTGTACTCTTGTTTTTGAGGACATTTTCCCAATTTACAGTGTTAAGGGCTTCTCTTAGTTGATCAAACTTTGCCTTCCTAAAGTTCATAGTTCTTGTGGCTCCTCTAAGAGTTCCCTTATTGAAGGACAAGTTATAATGTATCATATTGTGATCACTATTTCCTAGATGCCCCCTGACCTTCACATTAGTTACTCTGTCAGGTCTGTTGGTTAACATTAAGTCCAGTAGGGCGCCCCCTCTGGTCGGGTCCTGTACCATTTGGGACAAATAATTATCCTTACTTATAGTCAGAAACCGGTTTCTTTTATGAGATTCACAGGTCTCTGTTTCCCAGTTTATGTCGGGATAGTTAAAGTCCCCCATAATAACCACCTCATTGTGATTTGCTGCCTTGTTTATTTGCTTTAATAATTGATCTTCTGCTGCTTCCATTATATTTGGTGGCTTATAGCAAACCCCGATCAGTATTTTATTATTTTTCTTTCCATATATTTCTACCCATAATGACTCCACATTATCATTTCCCTCACATATATTCTCCCGCAGTGTGGCTTTTAGGCTGGACTTTACATAAAGGAAAACTCCTCCCCCTTTTCGTTTTTTTCGATCCTTCCTGAATAGACTATAACCCTGTATGTTAACCGCCCAGTCATAGCTATCATCCAACCATGTCTCTGTTATACCCACTATGTCAAGTGTAGGATATATAATTGGCATATTATAATATTGGTAATGTACAAGTTGTAGGATTTTAAAGATAAAAATATAAATAAATTAAATGGTATATGAGATACGAATGTATCGTACATCTTGCAGGGAAGGACAGCTGGGACAGTTTGGGAGCAGGACCAGCCAAAAAGGACAGTTATATGGTTGGCAAAAACATATTGGCACAAGACACACTATCCCGTTCCGTTCTACAAACAGATACTGCATTAAAAAAAATCACAAAATAAGCAAACGAAGAATATAATCACAATTACATACTATATACAGTCTCTGTTGTGCCAGACACCAGGGGTGGTTATTGGGTCTGCGTATTACAGGTGGATATGTTAAATGTAACACAACAACTTTAATGCAGTCTTAAGGTAGAGCATATATGAAGATTGAGTTGATAAGTTGGTGCAGAACATTAGACCCCAACGAGGGATGGGGAGTGGAAGTTCTATAACTTCACCATAAAGTATTATTTTTCATTGTTTAGGCTAAATTAATGCATACGAAGGTACTTAAAAATACTCTTGCATGCATTAATTTTTCAGAAGGCCACCTGAGACACTTGAGTGTCCTTTTTAGTTCGCTGTTGGTTGCAGAATAAAGGCTATATCATATTCTAGCTAGGTGGTCTTAACGTCTCTGTGTAGAGCAATACAAATTAGAATGTCCCACATGCTCAGAGGTGCAGACAGCTGGATCCAGCCACTGCTTATCAGATGATTATACCCTAGAAAAAAAGTTTATATAATCATGTTTAGAACACACTACAAGTGATATTTCATTTAGTGTCTGGACCTCCTTTTTTGAACCATATATATACAGCAACTGAACCAATGTAAAATGTACTTTATTATTAACTATAGATTCAGAATACTAATTAATGTGTATCACTGTATAAATTAGTCCTTATCGTTCATAGGCATTGTAACTGTTCAATTGCAGTGGTCATTTTATTGTAATGCATATTTGTACCTCTCTGAAGAACAAAGTTACTTGTAAATTCGGTGTGCCATAAAATGGACCTTCTGTGAACAATGAGTTTTATTCACATTATCTCAGTTTTTTCACATTTTCTCTTTGTCCCCATCCAACATGATTAATCCTTCGGGTTTCCAGGGAAGCTTAAAACCTTTTACAAAGCCCTTATGTACAAGTGCGGCAACGCAGGTTAACAAGCCTAGTAGAGGATTGTGGAATTTTATACAAACAGAGCCCAGTGACCTATAGACTCCCATGTTTAGATATTACTTAATATTTCTCCTAGAAAAAAACAATTGTTGTGTATTGTCTTAATCACTTGACCCTTGCACATGCTTTAGATAAAGTGCCCCACCTTTTAACTTTTTGCCCTGAGGAACAAAAACACAACTTAAAGATACAGGAAACAATCAGGATTGGATATTCAATTGCCCAAAGCATTTTAAAAAAAAATAAATGATTATAGATAACACCACAAGTTAATGATAACATATAATCTGTAAACATATTACCAAGTACATTACATCTACCATCAGTGAATGATGATCGCTGGATAACCTGTTAAGAATCTACCCTCTGGAAAACTGCTGTAGGCCTGACCCCCCCATACAACAGATCTTTTTAAATTAACACAGTGGTCAGGCTGACAGATCCATCATTACTATGTCACATCACTTGTGAGGAGGCATGATTCGAATCTCTAACGTTTAAAGCACAACTTGCCCCTCTCCATTTAAGCTCACTTAACTGCCTAGAACCTACACTTCATCCATGAAACCTAACTGCTGAAGCTGACACAAACTTCCAGGACAGCTCTTGCTGTGGTAATGTTCAGAGAGGGCTAGCACCCAGGGAGATGCAAATGGCTAATGCAGAGGTGCTTTCCCCCAGGACTGGCGATGTCATGTCCCATTTTCCACTGAGGAACTCCAGTGGGCTCTTCAGAGGCAAAAAGAAAATCATGATATTCCTGTAATTTCACTTCCTCAAAAAATTATCCCTTCAGAATACTATTCTCAAATAAGTCAAACAAACGCTAATTGTTGTATAAGCTTTTGATTAACAGCAGAGTGGCATATAGGGGTTAAAAGGCATATCATGGGGCAGAGTGGCATATAGGAGGGTATAAGTGACTGTGTCAAGAGCTCGACTATATGGGGCTGGTCTCCAAATGTTTCCAGGGCTGCTTTTCATTCCCAGTCTGGCCCTGTGGGGTATTAGTTAAACACACAAATATAATTAGATGATTATATTATTCATTATAACGTATATCGTTATATTACTCTAAATTATAGAACAGAATTTGGTTTTATGCATATACAGTATATGCCAAATAAGCCCCTACATGAAGAATTGAAGTGTGTCCTTAAGGGGCTCTTATGCTATATGTAGTAAACAAGGGGCAACATATGTAAGGCGCAGTTTCTCTGTGCGCAACCAGAATGTAATGCATTCTGCAGACTGCTTTTTGTTAGCTACCTCTAGACACAGTAAGTGAATAAGTGTAGTTGAAACAATCCTGCAGCTCCCCAATGTCCGGCTTACATTGTTTTCTCATCACAAAAGAAACTATTATGATTATGATTGACTGAATATTAAATTAGTCAAGAATGCAGCTCAGAGAGTTCCCCTTCAAACATATTCTCAAAATGGCAACTGTTATCTTTAAGCATTGGATTCAAGCTTCCGTCTTCCCACCTTCCTGAAAACACATAGGAGATAAAGAACACATCAATACAAAGCTTTATACAGACTATCGGTACATTCATTCTCGCCTTCATTTTTGTACATCTTATGTCAGTAATAACTTATTAAACTAATCATAATGATATTTATGTGGTATTTGGATTAATAGGACACTGTAATTACATTTTGCATCAAAACAACACTTGCCAATGTTTCATTAAGCACAATTTTCCTTTGATCTAACTTGCTGTAACGTTTCTGAAGGTGTATACAGGTAAGGAATCCAGTATGCAGAAAAGGTAGCAGCAGGAACGGTTTGGACGGAATCCAAAGAATAGTCAAGCAAGCCGGGGTCCGGAATGGAGAGGTCAAACGTAGTCAGGCTCAAGCAAATAGTTCAGCAACAAGAGGGTACTCAGACAAGCCGGGTCAGGAGTGGAGATAACAGAATAAACAGGAACAAGCCGAGTCAGCAACGAGAGGGTAATCAGACAAGCCGGGTCAGGAGTGGAGATATCAGGATAACAGGAACAAACCGAATCAGCAACGAGAATAATGCAGTACAGGTAACAGCTCAGCTGGGAACAACAACCAAGCACTGACTGAGTGTCAGTGCTCAGGTTTTAAACTTGCCGCTTTTCCAAGCCCCGCCCCCAGCCGATGACGTGGAGCCGCGCGTGCAGCGTGGTCTCCACTGAGGCATAGAGAAAAGGAGGGGGCGTGGCGCGCGAGCGTCCTCCATTCCCCGGAGAGGAGGCATGGGGAGCAGCAAACCACGGGTGCCTGCCGGAAGTGGGCACCAAAGATTGGGCACCGGGGAGGGCACTCGGGTGAATGGCTGCGATGCGGTTCGGGACGTGAACATCCCGGATCGTGACACTGGCAGATATACCTTTCACCACCTCCACGCTGTGCGTGAAAAGTTCAAAACAGCCGCTGAGCAGCTGCGAGCGGGATTGAAAGAGGCAGCCAGGCCGTGTGTGCACCGCGCCGCTCAATGGCCATGCCTCAGCACTTTGTACCACGTCTTAAAAGGGTTGAGACGAAGAGATGACTCCACCCGATGCCCCCACCAGACACCAGCGAGTCAGAAGCAGTGGTAAGTCGGAGGGTGGGTGTAATATGGAGGGCATAAGGCATAACAGGGCATAAATCCTGGATAGAAGGTGCTCATTTTTACCACACATAGACATTCAATGGGTGTTAACGATCTACCAAACTGGAGTTTAGGCAAGAGGGAAGAAATAAAATGTTTTAATTGGTGGAATAAAAAAACAGATATACCAGAAATTAAATGGGTGTATTTCAAGCCAAATCAGTAAGTGGTTTAATCCTAGACTCCTTAACTACATACAAAGTATACAGGTTGATGGCAGGTTGAGGGCTGACATATTTCCTAGCGATGAGCCCGGGCCCAAGTCTGGATTAAACGTTAGAGGGAAGAGGAGGTTAGGGAAGGTAGTAATAATGCCCAAAGCAAATACCGGTAGTTTTTTCAGAACCCTTAAGGTAGGAGCATTGGTTGGGTGCCCATAAACAGTAGGATGCCAATGGCACTCAGATATCCATTAGACAGCTGGATGAGGGTGCAGTAAGAAGTTTTCTACAATTTGCAACTGTTGCTTTGGTCTGGAACCCCCATAACACCATTCACCACCAGGTGATAACCAGGTATTGCAGGAGACTTATCAGTCCAAATTTATTTGGAAATCATTGTGTGACATTGTTTAAAATAAGATCAGGGAAGGAATATTGGCAAGGTCTGGATAATGTAAAGAAAGAAAGGTAAAATATTTATTTTAATTATGCTGATCCTGCCGAACTAAGGGATATGGGAAAAGGCCCATGTACGCAGGTCCGAGGAGAAGGAGGATAGTAAGAGGTAAAAAGTAAGAGCCAATAATTGGGATAGATCAGAGGGGATATGAATTCCCATATATTTCAAACAGACCCCGCACCATCTGAAAGGGAATCCAGTGCCTATCTGCTGGGAGAGATTAACTGATAAGTGAGAGCCCAAGACATCCAATTTTTGCTAATTAATTAAAAAACATTCTCAAGTTTTGTGACAATGCGTGACCATAAACAGCAAGGATATGAACAGCATATGAAATGCAAATGCACAGCATATATTGCACGTTTTTGGGTCAGACGACCAACAGATATACCAGAGATCTAAGGGTTTGACCTTATCACGTTAGCCAGGGGCTCAATGGCTAAAATAAAAAAGGGAAAGACGGTATCCTTGGGGTGTGCCATTCGACAGGATGACCAGACAAGAGAGTGATCCATTTATTATGACCTGGGCCGTCGGAGATGTGTATAGTGTATCAATTTAAAAAATCTGACCCAAAATCAAAATGCCCAAGCCAATTCTCTGTCAAAGGCCTTCTCAGCATCCATGGAAACTAAAAGAGAGGGTAATTTGTGATGTCAAACGTGAGCAGGAAGATCAGCGACCGTAATGTTATTGTCCCTGGCCTCCCTGCTAGGGACGAACCCCACCTAATCCTGGTATATTTATTTAGGTATGTAAAATTTGAGTCTCGTAGCCAGGATTTTTGCAAACAGTAACACTCAAATCAGTGTTAATCAAGAAAATGGACTGATAGCTGGGGATAACTGAGATATGTGCCCAACTGGTTTGAGGGACCAGAGAAACACCCACTATGAGGGCTTTAAAGAAGGAGATGCTCTGTGGACCAAGAATTGGAAAAAACATTATAGTACTATAAGATAATGAATCCATTTGATCCAGGGCATTTGCCCAGTGGAGAGGCTTTTACAACCGCCTCCAGTTCCTTCAACTGAATAGGAGAATACAAAAGTTTAAGGCGAGACATTCTTTCAAAAGTAGTCCCAAAGTTAAGCAGAAATATCTGAAACATAAGTGGGATTGATGACAAGATTCTCATTAAGCCTCCAGCTCCAAGTTTTAGGCGGAGATTAGGAAATCAGAGCAAATTAGAACAACAAGAAAAACCAAAAGCATAGTAGCATAGATACTATATCCTCAGAATGTATTATTAATTAACTAAGGCAACAATATTGAGTATTAGAAAAGTAAGAGCAATCTGAAGTGTGGGAGATGATGAAAAAAGCCACCACTCGTCTTTGTGGATAATAATAACCAAATAAAATCTAATCCCTGTGAGACTCCAATCGGACATCAGTTGAGTACGCATATCCAATAGGCAATGTAGTCATCATGATGCCGGAAAATAAATTGACAATACAAAGTAAACAAATACAAAGTAATCTAATTAACAGAGGTAATGGTGCCTGCTTGTTGCTTTAGTTTTATAACAACCACTGTTGAAAAAAAATATCATCTGGACACAACAAGGAAGATAAGCATTGGGAATGTTCGCTGTGCAAGGGAAAGTCACTTCCAAGCTAACAAGGATATATCAAGCATATTTGATCCAGCAATGAGTGTAATGAAACTAATTAGTTTGTGTAGTGTTAAAATTCCCCATAGACTCCAGTAGAAAATAGTGTAATCGGTTGGCCACTTTAGGGTATTCGCATGTCAAAATGCTCCTGAAACAAGGTGCGTTGGCAAGGCAACCAGACATCCATTGCAACTTTTCTTTAACAACACAGATGAGGGTTGAACAGAGATGTAACTGAAAAGTAGTCTCCGAAAGGCAACATTTGTTCACTTAAACCGTAGAGTGTGGCAGCACAAAAAAAATAATTCCTGTTTCTCCTTCCCTTTCCCTCCCTTCTTATTCCCTCTTACTTCCTTCTCTTCAGGGGAGGGGGTAATGCCATACTCGGAAGACATAAAGATCAAGGTGTAGCAAGTCTCCTAGGTATCTGTCTGTTCCTTTTTCTTATGGCCTAGGAGATCAAGGAGTAGACCTGGCAACCGAGTTGTCTGTTCCCAATCTGCAATAGAGATTATCGGTAGACCTAGTTTACCCAGAAATTGTGCCCTTACTAGCAATTAAAGCAAAGGAGAATCCTCATTAGTATGGTATTGTGGCCTCTCGAAGGGAGGTTGTAATGGATTTCAGCACCCTTCTATTTTGAAGGGTGATAGGAGAGAGCTCTTGAAAAATGTCCATTTTATGGCCATCAAATTTCCCAGGGTCTATGGACCTGTATTTGCGTAGGATTAACTCCAATTAGTCATGGTGACAACAGATTATATCTCTTGGAGGCACGTTATTGCTATTTGTAGGTCTAAGTGCATGGTGTGCTCTGTAGAATTTAATGGGTGAACTGGTGGAACGTTGCAAAATGTAATTAAAAATAGATTGTAGAGTGGGGGCAATATCAGTGCGTGAGATGGATTCAGGGATCCCATGAACACGCAGATTACATCTGTGGCACTGTATATCTAAATCCTCCAATTGTCTCGTCAGTTTTTGAATCGTACATGTCTCAATTGAAATTTGGGAGGTGAGAGCATCAACCGTGGTGCAGATTTTAGTGCTATCCGCTTACATGAAGAACACATGGCACCAAAATGCATCGATGGAGCCCCACCTCACAATTTACAGGATTTAAATGATCTGATGCTAACGTCTTAGTGCCAGATCCCACAGCACACCTTCAGAGATCTAGTGGATCTATATCTTGACGGGTCAGGGCTGTTTTGGAAGCAAAAGGGGAACCTACACAATATTAGACAGGTGGTCACAATGTTATGGCTGATTGGTGTATAGCACATCTTTGTGCATCTTAGAAACTTGTTTAAACTTCTTGGGGCTCCATATTAGGCTAGCATGTCTGGGATATTCTTCAAACCATCCGGAGGTTATAACTCTGATAGCGTATTCCCTTTGATTTACAGAAAAAGTTATCTCCACCATCTCTTTCCTTGCCCCCAAGTGGCTAACCCATTTTCAAACATCTTATACAGATAAGCTTTATTCTATAAATACATCTGGGACAGTTAGAATGATCATATTTGGTGGAAGGTACTAAATGCTGGGATGACCAGCAAGAACACTGCTCTTCATAAGTGTGGTCCTGCTTTGTTATTATAACCTGTGCTGAAAATAAATTTCATGAGATTTGTTAATTGTTTAAGGTAGGCGTTGTATTAAGTGGCCGTGCGTCTAAATAATCCCTAAACCTTAATTTATCATACATTGTAGCTGGCAGGGGCATTTTTATTAACAAGCAACTGGAAGTCCCTGTTGAAATACCGCTGGTTTTGTATAACATTTTCAGAAAATATGAGAACATACTATTGTGTTCCAGTTTTATGCACAGCAAGTTTTCCAGCTAATTCTCGTTATCCTCTCTTTATTTTGCAGGCCTTATTAACATTATTTTTTTTAAATGCATAGTTTAAGCTTCATTCTCTTCAGACTATACATATTGGAAAAACAGACACACATAGACCACTTCAAATGAAACTGAATGAAACTAGAAACTACGAACAGATACCATGCTGAGGAAACATTCCTAAGGACGGAAGTCTAACAGATTCATATAGTTAAAACGGACGCTCTAGTCATTATATACACCTTAATCTATATGACAGCTAAGTGGTTCCTTTAAATAATAGTTTCCCCTTGCAAATGCTTGAAGGGAGCCTGCCAGCTGCTTATCTTGCAGAAAGATGTGCTGCCACCATGCCCACAGGGTGTACTCATCACCAGCCAGCTCCAGCACTGGGACACAGGGCCGGCCCAAGGCAAAATCTACCCTTATCTACCCTTCCTCTCCCTCCGTCCCTGCCGCCCCCCCCACCCCTTGTACTTACCTTTCAGCAGTCCTGCGGCGAGTCTCCCTGTTCGGTCTCGGTGCCGGCTTGTAATGCTGAGCGCCGGAAATCTTCCGGCACTCAGCATTACAAGCCGGCACCGAGACCGAACAGGAAGACTCGCCGCAGAGGAGGAAGAGAGGGGCGCCGAGCGGGTACTGACAGCTTGGTAAGCGAAAACCACTCAACGCCCCTTTCTCTCTCTTTCGCTTTAAAAAAAAAAAGGGCTTGGGGCGGCAAAGGTTGCCCCACTCGGCTCCATTGTCGGGCCGGCCCTGCTGGGACATCTAACGAAACCGCATAGCACCCCCATTGATTTAAGCAGCCAACAGAGGCAGGTGTTCCCCCTAGAACATGACACCTCAGTATGATTTAAGATTAGTCTGTACAGCGTGTAGCACATCTTACTGGTATCTAACAGGAGATATGTGCCTTCTTGGAAGAGATTGCCCACATAGTCAGTGATGCCCGAGTTGACCACTGACCAGTGTATTTTTGTAACGTTTTCAATGAAATGCCTGGGCAACTAATATTAAAAGACAGCCAATCCATCCAAATGAAACAATTTGCTATTAAGACTGCACTTGAATTTTGAAGTATTTGCTTTCTCAGTGCCAAGTTTACTACTGTCTCCTGGGATAATATTAGTGCTGGAGATTAAAGCTGTAAAAAGATGCTCTTATTTCTTTTAACACACCAGCTGCTTTGCAGCAACACCACAGCTACACTCCATACAAATAATTTCTACTAAGTGTGACTTTAACCCCTTTATGTACAGAGCAGCTGCCAATGCAACAAGATTATCTTTTCTGCAATCATACATACCTCAAACAATTGAACCAGTGTCTCATGCAGCCCCACCAATCAAGAGTGCATATAAAAGTAATAGTTTTATATTGTTTATCTGGGAACAAATGCGCTTTAATCTTGGAAGATGCATGAATCCATCTATTTGGTTGCAAGAGGGAAAAAGTTCATTTAAAGGCAACGTTCAGCTATCATATGTATTAATGTGCTAGAAAGTCCCTTTAACATATCTGCCAACATTTCAGGTGCCTAAATTGGGGCTTTTGTCCTGGAGATATGGCAAGAGGTGGTAAAAGGGAAGACTCGCCCTGATGTGGGCAGGATAGAAGACATGGACACTTGGCTATTTTACCCATATAGCCACTCTGTGACCCTAGAGACTATGTGGAAGTTTTTCCACCACTCTGGACTGGACTAACAGCCCACTGCCCAAAAATCAAGACTGTGCCATGAAAACAGGACTATTGAGAAGTATACTTTAGAAGTTCAGGATTTTTTGTGCAACTGGAATAGACAGGGCTATTTATAACTCTAATTGGACCTAATTTCACATATACACAGTGGGGACTGTACTGCATTTTAACCCAAATGAGACACTCAAGCAATTTGAAGCTCACTATTAATGAGGCACCTGTGCGGCAGGAGGGGCTGCTCAACCCTGCACACCCTTGCATAGCAAAAATAATACAGAAAGGAGAGCATACAACCTAAAAAAAGGCATAAAAGACATACACATCCATATTTGCAGGTACAAACACTGGTGGCTGTGATCCGCCAATCACATGACCCGGGGCAGCGCTATTGGTTCCTGCAAGATAGTAGCTCTTTCGAGGCATGCTATTGTAGAAACATAAGAATGTGTCAACAGATGAGAACCATTCGGCCCATCTAGTCATGATAGAGTTAGTGTGCCTCAAAATTATGTCTTTGAACCTCATTATGAATGCAAAGTGGTTAAGGCTGTAGATCCTTAATATACATTCATTCTCACCAAACATTCCGAAAACCTAGGAAAAGGAACATCAGAGAAAGATAAAGGGACATCACAGAAAGAAAGTGAGAGATTCAGGTCCAAAGGAGGGCCTATTGATCTTATGACACATGGTTGGTTTGTAGATGTTCATTATATGATTGGATGATCTTTTACGGTGAAAATGTTTGAATATTTTTTATATAGTTTACAGATCTTATCACCTATGTTTGTTTTCTCTTTTATAAAGTGCACATCTCAACATACGCCTTTATTATAGATACTGATTATTATTTATTGCTTTATATAGCGCCATCATATTCCATGAAACTGGGTAAACAATCGGTAAACAAGAAGTATATAACTTAACAATTAGACTTACAGAAATAACAGGTTAGGAAGACCCTGCTCAAACAAGCTTACAATCTAGAGATATTACAAATAAATATATAAATACATAACAAATAATGTATACATTTTTTTGTATTGATTTATGAGGCAAATAAAATAACGTGCCTAAACAGAGGTTATTGCCAGAGGTAGGCAGCAACCAAGTTTTTTAGACCTTCAAGTTAAAATCCCTTATGCCTCAATGGATTTCAAAAACCTTGTCACACCTCTGCAAATGACAATTAATGATTAATATTGCCATATTAATGATAAGATTTAATACGTGTTAAAGATTTGAGTGGAATGTAACAAAGCATACCCCATGTTTGTCCCTGCATATCTTTTGGTAAATTAGTTATGTGCTAATGAAAAAGACATCATAAAACTGAATGGATCGCAAGCCATGGACTGAACTGTTTGTTATTTTATGTTTGAGTTGTGCATATGTAGAAGACGAGTATGTTCAATATACAGTAAACTTATACAGACATGTGCATAGACTTATACATGTATGTTGCATGTATGACAATATGGGGGGCACCGTTTAGCTTTGAAACACTTTTTCTGATGCTTGATGCCTATTAACAGTAAGCAATATACAGCAAGTCATTATGTATCCAACTGAACACAGGGATAATCCTCTGACTGACGATAAGAAATTAGCAGCAGGTAGCAAGGTAATTTTCTTCGGTGGGACACCTAGGGATGCAGTCAGCTGTCACCAACCTGAAAACAATGAGTTTGTAACAAGAAAATGTTACTGGTGATTGATCTGTCATACTCCAATAAGTCTTCCATTCGTCTCAATTTAAATCTAAGCAAAAGGTCAAGAAAGGTTAAAGAGTTTGGGTTAGATATATCACCTAATACAGCAGAATGGTTTCAAATGATTGCTTTTCTCCATAAAACGGTGGTCTCTATACATAAACTAGCAGAGATGTGCGGTGCTGGATAATGAAGAATTGGCCTGTTGATTACACAGCTTATGTTACTTCTGTTTACAAAACTGTAAACATTACACTTAGGCAACTATATATATTTGGCTTGAATAATGATGTCAGCTGTTAGAACCTTTTCTCTAAAGGCATTCTACTACAACAGAGGAGGGCAAGTGCATAGCTCTTGATAAGCCAAGGTTGAGCCCACAACCATAAAAACAGGCCCAGTCTGGCAACCTGGCACACCCAACAGCGCCACACAATCAGTATGCAGCCACCGGCTGGATATGCCCGGCCACACAAGTTTTGAGCTTATAAACATAGTGTGCGTCCGCGCATATCCTGCAGTCTGGCCTTAAACTGACAGGGCCACCTTGTCATTGCCAGACTGGCCATGTCACTTTACATTCTCGAAGAGCATAAAAGTAAAAGAGAGGAGGTTGAACTGGCAATAGGTATTCTTCGTGCATTACACTTTTAAATAAAAAAAACAACATAGTAAGATAGTAAATTCGATTTAAAAAAAGAATCAAGTCCATCATGTTCAACCTTTCAGCTATCCCTGTCCATGCTGTTGATCTAGTGGGCAAAAAACCCAATTTTTTAAAACAAAAATTAGAAAATAACCTTCTTGACTCAGAAATTAGTTAGGCATACATATGTATTGGTCCAAGAGAATTTGGAGTTTCGGTTTAACGTTAATACCCATTTAAATAAAATATGTAGTTGCATAATCTTTTGAGGCCTCTAATTAAGGTGTCCTTCTAAGATGTTTCTCAATGGATCATCAACTATAATGATTCCTGTTATTACTTCCGGGCCAAGAAGTAGCAGTGCATTGCGGAGTCTAATCCCCCATATGCCCCTGGGCAGGGACTGCTGCCCTCCTTGCATCAGCTGTGCTACGCCAAGTTAGCCTAGGCTAGAATGTGCTACTCTTTAGACCCATAAGTTGAAGTAAATTTACATTTTTATTATATTAATAGTCTTTTTGGGAACATTGAAGGTGTATAATGATTGATATTTGTGCATATGGCTTAGTTTTGACCATTTTTATCAGTGGAAAAGAACAAATAAAATCAAGCAAGAAAATAGAATGTATGAAAGATAAAACTGCAGAAGGATGTGAATATGGCGATAATAATACAGAAAAATAGTAATAAAAACCCCAGTGAATTGAATGAAAGAATAATAAGCTATACTTCATGGTTTAGCAAGTACGTAAAATCTTTTGCGACTGGCAGTGGTGCCTTTTTAGTGAAGTGTTAAATCAGATGCTTCGGGAAGCTTGGCTGTCTTCATAGTCCATTTCACATTTTGCTTAGTGCTTCTTGAGTGGCAAATGAGATCAGCAGAGGCGTTTCTGATCAGCACGCTGAGGATGAGTCTGGGTGCTGAATGTATTAAGAGCTTCAGATTCTGAACACTGTATCTGCCAGCAAGGTAATGCTGCAAAGTGTTCAAACTCAGCATCCACGCTGCCTCTTCTTGCAATCTGCAGACACTGCCAGCATCCATCAGACAGTTACTCTCCCTTGGTATCCTATGAACATAGAAGAATGGTGGATTTAGACAGTGAGGTTCCTCCACTGCCTCCTAGGTACAGATTTAGGGATTTGCTGCTAGGGGACCAGGGCTGGCAGAATGATGACAGGTAAGGTTCTACAAATTATCATTATACTGTATGGCTGTTAATCTGCAAACACCTATGCCTAGGTTTTAATTGACAAATCAATATACATAACAAGATCTCTTTGTATGACTATAAAAGCTCATGTCATTGTTAATACTGAATTCCTATTATATCCACATTGCTATTTCATGGGATGAAAGTCCAATGACGAAACAAATCCATCACAACAGATTTACAAAGTGAATTTGGTTATGCATATTTTCTTCTTTCTGCAAAAAACAGATATTGAAATCCTTGCTTTCAAAACACAGGAATACTTTTTTTTGAAAAACAGCAAACTGCAGTTTATCTGTACAAATTGTAGGAAACAAAATCATAGAATATAACTTTCTACTTGTTTGACTCAGATGCATCTATAGTGTGTACATTAAATTACTTATAGGACATCATAAGAAAGGTGGCATTTAGCACACTGCATATGATTTTGTAGATACAATTAGCCTGAAGAGCTTGCAGTTTGTGTGTTTAAGAACAAATGTTTATTTTTTTCCATATCTATATTTCTTTGGGTTGTTTCATGAAACTTAGATGAAAACAATGTGTCATAATAAAAATGATTACATTATTATAATTGTTGAGATATAGAAATATTTTTGAAGGTAATAAAGCTTAAGGTACGTGTTGTAGTGAATTATCTAGTAGTTTACGGAGATGTGAGATGTGTCAGTTTTATGTTAAAGTTTGCTTTGTGTAAAAAGAAACCTTAACCCTTACTTTGCCAAGAGGGAATGCAGAACAGTGCATGAGCAGTTTTGAAAGACCTAAGATCCTTTTGGCTACGTGCTCAGGGCAACTGCTCATATTATAGTAAACATTTCTAACAAGTGCTGTCATCCATGGGCTGTAAATATTGATTCTCATAAGTAGGTAGAAATTACAGAGGGGAAACCCATGCTTGAGTAAAGATGACTCATCCAAGTAAGGATACGATGAACTTGTCTTCATCCATATGGAGGTTTCGCAAATGGGAATCACATGGAGGTTAAGTGAATATCTGAAAATGAAGGGATTCACAGCAATAAAACACACTTTATTTAATTACATGCCAGATAACAAGACAGTAAAATTAATTAGCTTTCCTGCTTTTACTGTGCCATTGAAACTACATTTTTGTCAAAAGGTGTTATGTATAGGGATGTCTAAATGAGGGGCAATCACTGGATAACCCAAAGGAATTATTCTGTTTATTGTGTCACCTACTTAAAATGTTCTACCAGAATAAGTAAATCCAAGGTAACGTCTGGTAATTATCGCTATATTCTGTTTTTTATAGTCACTTTACAAGCATAAGTGTGCCCTGGAGCTTTACAAATGAACTGAGCAAATCACAAATAAGCTAGTGTCGTGATTCACTAATGGTGGAAAACAAAGAGTTTTCAAAGTCCATTACATGGAAGGAAGTAGAGATATTATGAAGCCACCAAGGTCTGGACTGGCCAACGGGCACACCAGGTTAATGCCCCTAGCCAGTTGTCAGGACGTCATCAGGTGGACCACCTAAACATTCCCAGTCCAGTCCTGAAGTCACCTGTATTTAAACAGGGATTGCAGTTGTGATACACCATTGGGGAAATATTGACTGAAATGCTTAGATATTAAAGCAGAACAGAATATGAGGTAGTCAGCTTCAGAATATGTGACCCTGAAGATATGCCTTAGAGACCCTTAGAGTTCCAAGGTGCGAGTCATGTCATGCTAGATATTGTGAACTCCCGTTATGCTCACCCAACTTCTAGTGGCTGGTCATCACAGGTATTGCATTCTATTTCCATCCTAATTCATTGTGACATGCCTGTGCTTATTCATTGTTATTGAGAAAAATAACATCTTAATGTTTAAAGCCACATAAGCTTGAGCAACACAGCTAAACATGAAAATTACCCAACACATAAATCATTAAAATGTATTCAGTTGTGTGTATATGCATCATTTACTATCACATCTTTCTTTTACCAGTTTTCGCAAAGGTATTTTTAGATAATCTTTGAGATAAAGTTATTAAAAGGGCTGTTTTAAATTACCATCTACCTAGAATTCTTCAATATATTTTTGCAAATATATATATATATATATATAAATTTTTTGTAAAATATAAAAGCGTATTGATTTTTTCATACACACATCAAAGGGTGTTTATTTGAACTTACAAAGAGCTTGAGGCAAAACCAACCAGCATTTGAACCATACGGCAAATCAGAAAATTAAGAGCAGAGTTATTTCTATCAATGTACCTTCTGGAAGTTATCAAATGTTCATGAAACAGCAAATACTTTTGGTATTTTCAGAAATCCTTAAATCATATGAACACCATTTCATCAAATGTAAATGCCCAGTGCGATAGAAACCTGCTGAGTTTGCCGGTATAACTGTACATAATTCAGCCTTCTGAAGCATTTGATAGAAAAATCACTAAAACAAGTCTGTTTTTTTCAGCATACTCATTTTAGGCATTACTACAAGTTGTCTGTGGGATTCGCGTATTTCAGTTCAGTTAAAGTTACCCTGCCTTATGCTTATGTCCTTATCTTGCATAAAAATGTGGTGGGACATAAAGAAGAAGAATTAGGGGTGTAACTAGAAACCACTCACTGTATTAACCTCTACAACTTGTGCTGAGAAGCTATTCCATTTACCTAGAGCCCTCTGAATAAAGTAAAACTTTCTTACAGGGATATCAGTGTCTATAAGATATCCAGTGCAGAGACTGCATTAATAAATTGCATACCTGGGAACTCTCTTTTGGGGTTAGAGTGTCTGTGTGATGTGCTGCTTCCCGGATCTCTGAGTCACTCTACTCTTTCTCCCTTGAGCAGGGGAACTGCGTTTAGCCATACTCACTCTCTGCCCAATTGCCCTTCCACTCTTAACCCATTTAATGCCATCTGGGGCTAGCTCAGCCAGCTTGCAAAGCCACTCTCTCAGGAGGAGACAAGCTCCATATAGGAAAACTCCCAGGCATGCAAAAAATGATCAGTGAAACAAACTCCATTCACTTTACAGATCCTAAATCCCTAAGAAATATTTCCTAAAATTCAGCATAATATCTTGCTGTGATAACAAAAATTACTAAATCACTTTAATTATTATTATTTTTTTTCAAATCTCCATTTATTAGATATGCATAATGTCAATACAGAGAAAATACAGGAAAAATGGTTACTATATGCATAATGTTATACAAAACAGAAGGACAGCGGACAATAATGACCCACATGCCTTAACAGGAAGCGGGCTAGTGACGACATAGTGAGCGGATCATATGCAAACGGCATGCCGAGCGGAAAATCACTTTAATTATTGAGCTTTCTCTCAACATTTTGTCTATTTTTCCCACTATTTCCTTCTATGTCTTTCTCTTGCTTCTCTCTCTTTATGCTCATTCTCCTTCTTTGCACAGCAAGTTTTGTTCTGATATGCCCTATTATTGGACAAAACTGTTCTTCACTGATTTTTTAACAAACCTTTTTAAAGCTGTTTTTAGAATGATATTTTAGAAATAAAGATGAATAAGCCTCAATTAATTCTAGTGAAATGCAGTTTGTTTGTTCCCAAGAGCACATGGCTGATTATAATTAGCATATCACTTTGATGTTCCAAAACAGGATTTTGGGGAAATCTAATAATGTGGATTGCTGATGACGGTGTGTTGTCTGCGATCATCATGAATACAAACAGTACGTTAGACCTTGTGATTTATTTTCTATGCTGCATCTCTGCTTGATCTGCAAACGTCTTTTTGTAATTCAAATAAAAGATCTAACTTTCTAACTCATCTGCTAATATTGGCTATTGTTGCCGACAGCTCCACAAGCTCACCTAATCTGGGGCTCCATCAGCATACCTGGGAACTCTCCGTGTTTGACCCGGAGATTGCCGGGTGAATTACCGCTTCCCACTCCCACGCCCCGCTCCCCGCCCATTTTCCCTTTAAAATGGGGGGTTTCCTGCTGCCGTCAGCAGGAACGCCCCCAACATCAGCTGGACTGCCCCCGACGTCAGTGGGAGTTCCCCGATATCAACAGGGACATCAGGGGGACCTCCCACTGGCGTCAGTGGGAACTCCCATCGACGTCACGGGACCGCCCGCTGACGTCAGTGGGCAGTCCTGGCCGCGTCCCCCAAGGGAGGTCTCTGGGTAGCCGGAGACCAGACGTTTCCAGGTATGTCCATCAGGTGCTGAAGTGTGGGACCAGCGGTTGGATATGCCCGTCTGCACGCTATGTGAGCATAAAAATGTAGCATGCGGCTGCGCATATCCAACTGTAGACTGCACTTACGTCATTAGGCAACAGCTGGCTTTAAAGCCCCAGGGCTGCCTCATCATCGACTTTTAGCCCTGTATATATAAATATATATATATATATAATGGATTTACATATATATATATCCATTCATCTAACATAAAACCAAAATATCTTTTAATCTGTCTTGAGATACTTTACCTGATCAAACTTTGGGGCCAGTATAGACCTGGATTTCTCAATTACCATACAATGCTGTCTCCCATACACATGTAGATCTGTGCAGGGGTGGCCAGGTGGGGCGGACTACTCCTGTGGGAGTAGTAGTGGGGTATGTCATAATGTGTGAGTGTATATGTGAGAGTGTGCGTTAGAGTGCGGTTTAGAATTTATGTTTCTATTTGTACATGTGTATGCTAGTGTTATTGTTGGTTATTGTGGTAGGGAGGGGCCGAGTGACTTAACTTGCCCCAAGGCCAGAAGACGTTAACCTTCCCCTGTATAAGTGATGATGGAAATACCTTAGATAGTCAAAGCCAATTGGGAAAATACCTAGAACAGTTTTTAGCTACAGTTTTGATTTAGATCTTTTTACTAAAATATCAAAAATAATTCACCTTCCCAAACTATTTTACTTTTGTTTCAGATGTAAAATGCAAAAACATTTTATCAAATAAAGTACAAATACAAGAACCAATAAGATCCTTTAGTTGTAAACAAATAATTGCAATGTCTGACTCCTCGTTCAGTATTAAAGTGCAACAAATGATGGGTGAACTTTTGGTAAAACAGGAAGAAAATGTATTCTCGGAAAGAACATGCAGGTTACATAGCTCTAAACATAAACATTTTCTCAAACCTTTTATACATTTATCTTAAAAGGGTCAGGGCAGTTTAAAGCATCTTGGGGCTAGTTTCAAGAATATAGAGGCAGTTACATACACTCTAAAGAATGTGAGGCCTCTTACATCCTTATCTCTTTTCCTACAGTACTATGGGTAGTTGTTTGAAATATTCAGTCAAGGACAAATTAATATTTTTGATTGTATATAATGTATTATATATATTATGATATTGTTTTAAGATTTTTTATTACCGTACTTGCTCGATTATAAGACACGTTTTTTTTCCAGATCAAATGCTCTGAAAAATACCCCTTGTCTTTTATTCTAGGTCATCTTATAATCAGACCACAAATAGAGGTCTGACTACAAGACTAAGATCCAGATCCCCCGCAGCGCTGCAAGGGACCTGGATCCTCCTCTCTGGCAGCTAGTGAACGTAAGCAGAATGAGCGCAGACAACCTCCGCTGCTACTGGCACTTTGACTTGGGCTTCTATGACGGAGCGCCGGCGTGACATGACCTTGCGGCGCTCCACCATAGAATCCCTGGCAGCAGTGGAGGTTGTCTACGCGCATAGCGCAGACTAAGCACTGGAAGGTCACGCCGGTGCTCCATCATAGAAGCCCCAGCATGACGTGACCTTTCAGTGCTCAGTCATAGAAGCCTCGACGGAAGTGTCAGGTAGCAGCTGAGGTTGTCTACGCACATTGCGCAGATGTCCACCGGCTTCCCCCACTAGACACCAGGGAGTTTGGGGGGGGCATATAGGGGGGTATAAGGCATATCTGGGGGGCAGTATACTAGGTCAGATATTCCAACCCTCCCTTTCTATATATGAGCGTGAAGGGGATCTAGTTGTGCTAGTTCAGAGAGGGAGGCTAGCTATGAACGGGGTGTGGTTGCTACCAGGAGGCCAGTACTGAAACTGGGACAGATTTCGAGAGTTATATATGTATATGAGACATAACTCTGGGATAATGCAACTCAAAATACCAGGTACAAGGTACCTGCATAGTTTACTTATAACATAACACAATATGGATTTTAATGGTCACACGAAATTTCACACACCACATATATAAGGACGAGGCACAAACAAATGCACGTTTTAAGAGGGATGTAATCTTATGGTGTCCCACTACTCCCCGCTAGTCTATTCTGAGATTCAAATTATGAGATTTCCCATACTCCCTACAGTTGCAGAAATGCGTTTGCTGATCAAGCTCTGAACATGTTGTATTTTCACATCACGAAAATCAGCAATTGCTTCTTTTATTCTTTCTATTCATTGTTATTTCTCTGTTTGCTGATGATTATGTTTCTATTGTTGGGTAAATGCTGGAGCAGGGATTCTCCCCTATAAATCATGTCTGCTTTTGTTTATTTTCTAGATGCTATTATTTTACTGTTCCAATAGTACCATAAAATGCTGTGTTTATATACATTAACACAGTGGTTCTAATTTAACGCTGCATTCTAGATCAGTGTTCTTTAACATTGCAAGTCTCTCTTTAAGTATTACTGTATAAACTGTTGTAGAGTTGGAGAAGCAAATGTTGTTAATGTTGAGTTGTCTCCTAAGTCCAGGGAGCGCTAAGGTGGGTGCACGTTATGTGAATTACGTGACCCCTTGGTAGTAGGGAGGCAGTGGCGTGGCAGTTTGCCAGTGGAGACAGGTCTCCGCAAAGGTAAGAGAGGTAGAGGGGGAGGGAGGGACAGCAGTCTGAGCTGCACGGCTGATGGGACAGGGGATGGGGAATAGTGTGTGTGTCCTCATATGTATAGTGTTAGAGAATCAATATGCGTGTGTATATGTGTAGTGTATGAGTCAGTATATGCCCTTTGCTTTATAGTGTGTGTATATGTACATGTATGGTGTTTGAGTATGTATCCATGTGTATGAGAGCTTGGTGTTAGCATGTGCAAACGTATGATGTGTGTGTTACTGTACGGTGTTAGCATGAGTGCGCATGTCAGCATTTGGTCTTAGTATTTGTGTTAATATGGTGTTAGCATGTGCGTGTCTGGTATTAGTGTGTGTGTTGGCGTATGGTATCAGTGTGTGGTATTAGAGTGTAAATTTATGTTAGTGTATGGTGCTAGCATGAGTGTGTGTGTCTATTAGTGCAGTGAAGGAAAAATTATTTTCTGCTGATTTTGTACGTTTCACCTGGTAGGTTTATTTGAACAGTGAGAGACAGAAAAACAACAACAAAAATCAGTCGGGCTGGCCTAAGAAACTCAATTTGGACATGAACATGTCATACTCTGCACTGTCAACTTCTACAGTGGAAGGCATGAGCATTTAAAAAAAAACAGTGGGCGAAATGATACTGTGCAAGGGCTAAGTGCTACTAGTATTCATAACTGGTATTCTGCCAATTTTAAAGTCTTTCTTTGAACTACAGATACCCCATACATAATTCAATCAGACAGGAACAGGAGAAGGGAATGTTAATAGTGTGTTTGCTCTATCTCTGCTATGAATTATTAAACCAGACATTGTTTAGTTCCGTACATCATACATCCCACAGGCATTTAATTGAGACTTTCTTTTACAATATCAGAAGACCTTCTATCATTTATAAGGAATAACTCCAAATATATAAGCAGTCATGTAACTAGGCACCAGAAGGCCCCATGTCCTAAATATGTTTTTGGTTTCACGTAAGTGCTCACCCGCTCATGTCCATTTACAATATTGTAATATCAGCAAGCTTGTCCTGAAACAAATCCTTCATGATACGTATTTAAATCCAAATCTGAACATTGCACTGTGAGAAATGTTGGCATTAAATAGAGGTCCTCAAATCTTCACAAACCTTTTGTTTATGTATCCAGAGCAATATCTGTTCTTGAAATGAAAAAAAGTGTTGATGATGCACCCTAGGTATAAACAAAACATTATGTGTACATTTTCTTTAAGAGATAATAAATATTGTTTCTCTCAGTTGATGGTTTTCAATAAAAAAGGAAGATTTTACACATTTATTGTGCACTATTTTTTTCTCTTTAATTGTCACTCTATTCTCAAGGTACAGAATATCCAGATATAAGCAGTATTCTTTTAATTAAAAAAGTAAAATTTCCATGCAAGGCATACAGCTGATGTGAATTGCAACACTGAAGATGGGTTTAACATTAGCAATCTAAAAACCAGTATGCATAAATAAATGCCAACATCTAATACAACCAGAGAATATCACTGTCCAAAAAAGGTTAAGGCATAGGGCTGAATTTGGACCTAATTGCCTAGCAGGAGAAAGAAAAGCATTTCATTTCCATGACCTCCATAGTGATCCAACAAAGCCAAATGAGACATTCATGACCAACCGGTAAGGGAGGAAGCATCTCAGATGATTTGGCGCATGCAACATTTCAATGGGATTCACGCTGTATATATAATACTGTATATACCATTAGAGTTAATAGGACTTTACATATATGCCCCATTCACAATGTTTTTTCTACTTTTTAATATCTGGGAGGCGCTAGTGTTTTCTATGAGTGCATATTTTTTTTTTCTGAGAAGAGTAGGTCTATAGATGGCAGAGGAAAAGGTCTGATTGGGTACCCTGAAAATATCACAGCACTGTCGGCTTATCAATCAAAAGACACTGCACTGTTTATTTAAGAATTTTAGTTTACATAGACGTAATCTCTAATAGTTAAATTTTAGTTTAACATTATATAAAGGTGAAATTCATTTCAATATGGATTGGTAATTTTTAGGGCCAGACTGGGCATAATGAGGTAGCCCTGGTTTGGCGGCCACATATGATAGGGCACACGTTTTATGCTTACATGCATGGCTTGGCATATCCAGCTGGTGGCCGCAAACTGCAATCTACTGCTGGGACTTTGCTCTGTGTTTATGTTGGCAAGTCCAGGCCTGGTAATATCGATCCACTTTGCAAGATCATATTTCAACCCAGCAGATTCCATTTCTTTATTTTCAGTCCAGTAATTGCTGCTAAATCTCTCTGCAATCTTTGTAACTTCTAGACACATCACAGCTGGTGCCAGGTGAGAATGAAAAGATAGAATTTTTTAATTTTCACCTCCACATTTTGTGTACTTTCCAAACTGTAAATGTGCCGTCCAAAGCTTTGTTCATGTTAAACTGTGAGATTGCAAAATGGACTGAAAGAAAAGTCATCTTCTGTAACAGTAGGTGATGTGCCGATGGCTGGAATCATATCTTATACGATCATAGGCAGTAAATTCTTGACAACGTCTATTACATGTTCACAAACTGGTTCGCATGTTAACCTACTTCACCAAATTTCAAATGTAGATGGGCATTTGAGTTTTAGGTATATGGCTAAACATTGGGCTTACCAAGATTTTTACGTAACCTATCAATAGCAACATATGTAGCTTAGTATATTATTCCAATGAAGAAAATGTCTTATTATCAAAATTACATTTTTAAACACATTTCTGTTGTTTACATACTCCTTATAATAACGTTTACAGTTGTTTATTGTTGTCACACTGATAAAGAAAATAGGTTAAAGACTTGTGCATGCTAAGCAAAATTAATTTGGAAAATGTTTCAGTTTTTTTCCCCGCAGTTCTTATCTGGCAGGAAATTCCGAGGCCTTTTTTGATTTAGAAATGGCAATGGTGGGAGGGGGGAGTCCAAAGGTGTAAGTCCCTGACCAGGCCCGGACTGGCCATCGGGCACACCGGGCATTTGCCCGGTGGGCCGGGGTACAGGCGGATTGACTTAGGGGCTAATGGAGCTGCAGCTCCAGGCCCCTACCTTAAAATAGGCCCAGTCAGGACCGGACTGACTGGGCCTATGCGGCCGTCCTTAACGCAGGGCAAAAGGGGCACCTGCCCCTTAAGCCCGCAGCAACTGCGACCGGGCCTGCAACTCTAGCAGTGGGCCCGCTACTTACCTGGCAGAGGTGCGCGAACCAGCATCTCTTCTTCGGCCAGGGTGACGCAGGAATCCAACAGAGCCATGTCATGTACGTCTGCTTCCCCTGTGCAGATTTGCAGAAGTCTGCGAGCGGCGCGTACATTATCAGTTCAGGTAAGGGGGTGAGGAAGGCTGTATGGAGTATGTGAGATTGAATGAAAGAGTGAATTAGTGAGTATCTGTGAAGGAGTGAGTGAATGAATGGTTGTGAATGAGTATATGTAAATGAGTATCTGAGGGAATTAATGAGTATCAATGTATGAATGAATACCTGAATGAGGGAATGATTAACTGTGAATTAGTGAATAAATATTTGTGAACGAGTGAATGAATATGTGTGTGCGATACCATGGATGTGTAAGGGGGGGCAAAGATGCAACGGGGAGGCTGTTTTGGTGGCAAAGATGCCACAGGCAGGCTGTTTTGGTGGCAAAGATTCCACAGGCAGGCTGTTTTGGTAGCAAAGATGCCACAGGCAGGCTGATGGAAACCGTCCTTGGAAACCCTCCGGATGCGGGTGTCAGTGTGGCAAAGCCTGTCCTGGTGTTTGTGATTGGGTGTCAGTGTGGCAGAGCCTGACCTGTTGTGTGTGTGTTTGGGTGTCGGTGTGGCAGAGCCTGTCCTGGTGTGTGTGGGTGTCAGTGTGGCAGAGCCTGTCCTGGTGTGTGTGTGTGGGTGTCAGTGTAGCAGAGCCTGTTGTGGTGTGTGTTTGTGTGTTGGTGTGACAGAGCCTGTCCTGGTGTGTGTGTGTTTGGATGTCGGTGTGGCAGAGCCTGTCCTGGTGTGTGTGTGTGTTTGGATGTCGGTGTGGCAGAGCCTGTCCTGGTGTGTGTGTGTTTGGATGTCGGTGTGACAGAGCCTGTCCTGGTGTGTGTTTGGGTGTCGGTGTGGCAGAGCCTGTCCTGGTGTGTGTGTTTGGTTATCTGTTTCCTTATTTACAGTAGGAACTATTTCATTTTTATCCAGAGATAAAACGCCCTTCTGAATTTGACTTCAGGTGACAAAACATTCAAGGCCCTGAAATCATTTAGTGGAAAAGATAAGGTATTGTGTTATTTACTCTATAATATTTATTTCAAGGATTAGTCGCACTAAATTGTGGCTTCAGGCTTCCCATGTTATATGACCAAGTATTATGTATATGTATGTACATATATTTTTTTTTCATAAAAATGGGCTGCTCAGTCTGAAATGCTTGGCCTATTTTTTGTCCCAGTCCGGGCCTGTCCCTGACACCTTCTGGATTCCCCTTACACTTACAGCAGCAACTCAAGGTTTAGGAAGATAGGAAGAGATCCAGACTATTTTGCACTACAGGACAACCACCAACAGCAAAGGCAGCACTGCACCAATGGATATACAAACATCCAGCCGCATGCTATGGGACTGTTATGTTCATGCTATGTGCTGATCCTTCAGAGTAAGGAAAGTTATTGTAATGATTTGGTGAGGTAGGACCCTGGATGGCGGAGTGAGCCAGGCCAAACAGGAACCAGAAAGTCAGAGAACCAATTGGGTCAGACAGGTAATCAGGATAAGCCAAATCAGAATCCAGAGACGAGGTCAACAAGCCGAATCAATACCAGACGAGCAGGAATCAGGAGCCGAATCAGAGAGACAGGAATGAGGTCAACAAGCCAAGTCAAAACGGAGCAGTCAGTCACAATCAAATGCACAAGCAAGTAGCAAACTACACCAACCAAGGGTGACCCAGAAGAGGACGCCCAGGTTTAAATAGGGAGAGGAGGAGGCGTGTCCTGCATGAAGATGTCACCCGAGGTTACAAGAGCACCTTACAAATGTAACGTGCAATATTACGTTTTGACCACAAGGTGCCGCTGTGGTACCAGTTTGCTGCGTGGTTGGCCATGTGGTGAAGACACCAACCTTCAAGCATCGCGGGAGCAGCCATGGAGCCGGACCGAAGAGGCAGGTAAGTCCTTACAGTGATAAAGCAGCGACAGCAGTAGTAGGGCACTGGGTAGACATAGGCAGAATTTCCCTTGAGCTGTAGCAGCAACTGAGACAGGGCAGGGCACAGTGCAGGCACTGGCTGGCAGACCCACAGACCTATATTGTAAGTTGACTCCCCACAGTAAGGAAGAAAATAGCGCTTCTCGGCCTTTTGGCTAAGATCAAGTGTAGTTCCCCTTGTGGTGGGGGGGGATGACACTGGTCCTCTGGCCTTAGGGTTAGGGAAAGCAATGGAGCCTGAGGTGGAATTGCCCGGGCAGAAATGCTGGAATCACCGTGTGTGGTATTGCACGCCACTGCACACGGTGAGCGCACGTTCTCACTTGCGGCCTACCAGCACTACCTTTTCCCCATGTACCTTCTGGTCTTGGGGTTAAGATTTTATTTTTGAATCCGGCAGGCCAGTAATGGTCTGTCCTTAAATTATTTTTCTTTAATTTATATAATTCACATCGTTTTTACACGAGTGCCTATTAATTTCCCCGTTTTTGAATTCACGGCTTTTGAAATTCACGGCTTGGCCACCACGATTCTTTGGTATATGTTTTTGTAACCATGTTTTTGGACACTGTTTTTCTTTTTAGAGGCAGTGAAGTCTGGACTTTGCTGGAGGAGGATTGGGAGCCTTCTGGCCCCTTCCTCTCTTCAAGAAGGCCAGCAAGGAGTCTCACTCTTCGGGGTGAGACTTAAGATCCGACCCTCCCATGGGGGGGGGTTGGAATTTGTCCGAGTTCTCCGTGAGGGAACTCGGTATCGTAGTCTGGCTTCTGCTGCCTTGTGCACAGTTTCGGCACCCAGGAGCACGCCCCTCGGGCTCCAAGAAAAAAAAAAAAAAGTAATAGTAAAGTGTGTGGCATGGGGAGGAACTGGCAGATAGGCATATGCAGACCCTTGCTACAGGACTGAATTCCCACAATATATGGAAAATTAAAAGAACTAATGTCCCAGAATAAAGAAGGAGAGAGAGGAGCACCAGCAGTAGGGCACTGGGCCTGGACAGGCAATGGGCAGACCGACACATCCAGCCACTTGGTACAGGACTACATTTCTACAAGTTAAAATATTTTTAAAATGATCCATCAGAGTAAGTAGGGAGATTGAGCTGCAGAGGCAGGATATTGGGCAGGTACTGGCATTTTAGAAAAATTAGACTTCATCCTCAGAGTAAGGCAGGGCGAGGCATAGGGCAGGCACTGACAGACAGACACATGCAGATTTTATAGGATTGTACAGGATCAAATGTTTATGCTGTCTAAAAACTAGATGTTTTGCTGGGAGCGTAAATGTGCAATTGTCCTAAACCCAATTCAAGAATAGAAAAATGCAATATGGGGTGAGCAGAAAGTATCCCATCTGGGGGCTGGAAGATGCTCATTTCTATTGTATTTAGAGTCAGCTGTGTGTCACATGTATGTGCTTAAGGGAACATCATGATTTTATGTGGTTCTACTGCATTCTACTGCATTCTACTGGGGTTTAGTATTGAAACCTGTAATGCCTTGTGTACCCACCATGCTATAATCAACAAGCAGCTCTGAAAAGTTTTTTTAACGATAAACATGAAAGGTGTGGAGTTCTACATGTAAAAAAAGACTGCTGCTTTTTAAAGTATTATAACTTTTTTAAGGGTTATACATACAATAAACCTGGATGCTATGATTCAGCAAGGTCACACTTGATCCGTAAGGACTGCAATGCTGACCGTGTTTTACAGTTTCTCTAATTGGTTTCTAGAGAAACAGAAAACCCAGTGCAGAGCATCATTATAACAACCAGTTAGTGCTTACAGCTGTGTAAGTGTAGTTTTTGCCCACGATTCTGACAGAAACGGGGAATAATGCAAGTCCCATACTAAAGAATACAAAAAAATATTTGATTGGAGTAAGAAACTCATAGATTATTAATTTAAACGGATTCAAGGCAAAATGGTAAGGGTTAAGTGCAGAGTGCTTAGCTTGCGATGTCTGTAGGTGGAAGCAAAGAGAATCTGTCTGCTTACATGCCATCTTTTGTAAATACGCATTGTGCTTCGCACAGCGCACTTAATGTTTATGTGACTTATCTGCAATGCTTTTTTATGTATGCATGTAATTGTAATAAAGTTTTGTATTAAACTAAACACCGGCTTAGTGTGATTTATGTGGCTGGTGTGTGTGGCTGAATGTGATCTGTGTCACTGTGATCTGTGCGGCTGAAAAAGGTGTCTGTGAATATTGTCTGTGTGGTTGAGTGTGATCTGTATGGGCCAAAGTGGTATGTTTGTGCCATTTGGATCTATGCTATAAAGAGAGTGGTGTGTGATTTGAGTGGCTGAGTGGTGTGCATGGTAGAGTGTGATGTCTGGCTGAGAATGATGTGTACTGCAGAAAGTTATTTGTGTGGCTGAGAGTGTTGTTGAGGGGGGTTATGCCTGAGAGTAGTGTGTAAGGCCACAGATGTGGCATAAATATTGATAGAGATACTTCCCCCGGGTTAGCCCCCCCATATTAAGAATTTTAACAAAAGATCATTGCATTTGTTAGATCTTTGTTAGATCAGGTTTGATCAACTGTTTTTTTCGTTAGATCTACTCTAAAATAGGCAATATTAACAATTTTTTTCAGGGGGGGCTAACAAAATAGGTTTGTGAATACCGCCTCCTGCGTGATAGATCTAACAGAAAAAAAAACAGTCGATCTAACCGGATCTAACAAATATCTACCAAAATCCAATAAAAAAAATCTAAATTTCAGTTGAGGGGGGCCAGTCCCCCTCATTAAATATGCAATATCTCAGTAATTAGACTAGATCTAACAAAAATCTTGTCTGATCAAACCTGATCTAACGCAGAGCTATCATAATCAGTAACATTTTAGGGGTGGGCTGGCTACGGGTTAGCCCCCCCAAAAAAGATTGTTAATATTGCCTATTTTAGAGTAGATCTAACGAAAAAAAAACAGTTGATCAAACCTGATCTAACAAAGATCTAACAAATGCAATGATCTTTTGTTAACATTCTTAATATGGGGGGCTAACCCAGGGGAGGTGATAGAGAAGAAGGTAGGAGACTCAGAATGAGAAGGATGATACTAAATATTAAGCTAAGCTTAAGGAAGCAAACCACATTATTAGATGTGCCAAAGCAGACATGGAGAAGAAAATTGCCAGGTTAACAAAAAGGGCAACACATTATCTGTTAAATATATATGTGAAATGAGAAAATGTAAGCAAGGAGTTACAAGATTAAAGACAAAAGTTACACTATATGGACAAAAGTATTGGGACACCTGATCATTGCACCAAAATGGACATTGTATTCTACTTACATAGACATTAATATGTAATTGGCATCCTCTTTGCAGCTATAACAGCTTTCACTTTTCTGGGAAGGCTTTCCAGAAGATCTTGGAGTGTTTCTATTTCAAACTCATCTAACCATGTCTTTATGGACCTCGGTTTGTGCGCTGGGGCATAGTCAAATAAATCTTGGATCTAAAACAAGATTAAGGACTGATTAAGACCCTGAGTCTTACATCAGCAAAAATGGGCAGACTAGATGGGTCGAATAGTTCTTATCTGCTCTGAGTGTGGTTTGTGCGGCTGATAGAGAATTGTGTTTATGAGGGTGGCAAGCACAGTACAGTAGCATTGAAGATATTATTGTCCCATCTACTGAAAAGTTACTTGGTTAGTATGTTAAACAAGATTTCACAGAGCTGGCTACCATCAGAAAAGGGGGTTCATATTTTTTTCAGCCCACTGCCGATCATCTAGTGTCAATATAATACCATGCATTTCACTCAAAGGGTAGCTAGGTCTAAACCCTGACTTCTTATGATATTTATTTGGAAGAAAATAGATTTTAAACATTAAGTGGTCGGAGGTAAAAGAACAAAACATTTACAGTATTGCATTACAAAATTATGTATCTCATATACCGTATATTAATAACTAAGCTTAGGCATGCGCTACATACATCTAATGCAAATCGTACTTTTAATGTTCTAAGTCTTCTTTATCCAAAAGTGTTATTGTAATAGGACCAGATAATGCTTTGTGAATACTCCAGCTACATGATGACTAAACCAACTAATAATAATGTCCCAATATCTGCCAGATAGAGAGGTCAGACTTGTCACCTTTCTGTCCATCTCCAGCTCACACTTCGCAACATCAGTTCAGGCCAAGTCATATAGGATTTAAACCTAGGACTTAAACCTAGAAGCCTGGCAAGTCATATAGTATTTAGTCATTGGGCAATCTTCTTCAGTCTTCCACAGAAATGTGAAACAGAAGACTCATGCTTCTGTATTTGTTTATTTAAGGCGGCACCATATTCTAAACAATCTAGAAAGATAAGACTATTTTTTAAGATAGCATTATGACTTAAAGTCTCTTGAGGAAGGAATTATTTTATTTCCTGAATCAACTAAAATATTTGGAGACAGGCACTTTTTAAACAAAAATACAGAGATAAAAATGTAAAATGTTCTTGCTTCTCCCATGTGTATATAGAGCCATATGTTAACAATTTCTTAAGAACACTGTTAGAAACATGCTTGGAATATTGCCTAGTGAGTTTAGTACTTATGTTATTAACTAGTTGCAGGCAGTACCAGGGGAGCACAAGCACCTTCTGGCCGATGGGGCAGGTACAGCTGGGTGCCCTCAGCACTGCCCCCCCTTCTAACTAACTAACTAACTAACTAACTAACTAACTAACTAACTAACATAATCATTAGGACATGCACACCCACTTTATCTCATACACGTGTTTATACTAGCAAACACACACTCACTGTAAGACATATATAAACTAACACACATTTGCAATCACTCTAACACACACTCATTCTCGCACACTGTCATCACATCTCACACCTCAATCACTCCACAATCACACCTCTAGAAATCATGATACCCTTACTTTGGCTGTAGCTTTTCCTTATGGCTGCTTGCACACTGTCAAACCAACTGCGCATTTGCCATGGGGTCAAATATCATAGCATTTTCCTTTTGTGGGGAATGGATGTGGGCACCAAAGTCAAAAGACATTGAGCAGTCATATTAAAATGCATTTTTTTAAATGTATTACACTTTGATAAACTGGTGGTCCTATTAATACATTTAATTCTTCCCTCTACTACGACAACCTTACAAGACTGGTGTAAGTGGAGGTATGCGGAACAAGAAAGACACCAGCATGGAATGTAAACTAGCTATGAAGGAAAACTGGTGGACTAAACCTGTCATTTTACCGCAGTGTCACATACAGATATTGTAAATGTAATTCAGAATATGCATGCACATATAGCTGAGAATATTATAGTACACACAAAAATGTTTCAGTGGAAGTCGTGGATAGATACATTCTCAATTCCAATTATATTTTGGATGGGACCAAGATCCAAATGTGGATTGCACCTTATTTTTGCCCAGAATATTTAACTACCGGTATGAATTGAAATCCATATTTTTTTAGAGTTTTTACTTTTTGTTTATGATAGGTCTTTTGCTTCTTATTCTATATTTATATATATAACTTTGTTGTGGTAGAAGAGGTGTTATATGTCCTTACCCTTTGTACCAAGGTTTTATTTCTGTTTTTGGGTTGTATCAGAGTTCAGATAAAATACTGCAGACAGACCATGCCCTCTTCTTGTCTTGCTCGTTAGTTTGTTGCTAATGAACACTTCTATCTTCTAGCTTGTTAAAATGATTACTGGTTTTCCCATATCGCCTACAAAGAAACCTGTTACTATATTACACTTGTTTCTGCTGTTTAGCTTCATTATCATTCTTCATTTATAACTTATTTAGTTTAGCTATCACATTTGTTTTAACCATTTCTCTAGTAAAATGTTCTAGAATCCACTTTTCAAGACCTCACGTTTTATCAATATGCATAATTTACTATAAAATCCACTGAAATATTATATTATTGCACTTTTCACCAAATAAAAACTTGGAGTTTATATGGTGGTCACATAGCTAACAGAGAAACATTGACCAATAGAATTTGACAGCACATAAGCCCATATATTTTGCCCGTTTGTTCCTGCTTTAAAGACTCAAGCCTTAGTCCTTTGCATCATCTTATATTCAGGATAACTATATGCCTATCCCATGAGTGTCAGAGAATTGTTGTTTCTGTCTGGTACATTAAGTAGGAAGCAACCTTGAATTGTTGGTTGCCACTCGATCAGTGGGGTTACATGTTAAAATTTAATTAAATAAAAAACAATTTCCATCAAGCCTCCATTGCTTCTCTAGGACAAATACTCAGGACCGTTGATTGATAGATGCATTCCTACATGAAACACTAATCTAATTTCATAAACAGGGATTTGCGATGTTGCTTCACTGATCCTTGAAATAACCAAAAAGCAAATGTCATGGCTGCCTCTTTAATTGTGATACATGTATCCTTTCTCACATTAACACAAATAAAGGAAGCAAAGAAAAATATTTTCTTGCTATGCGTCCTTAAAAATAGGCTTGTTTTTTCCTTTACAAAGCTGAACAAATGTGCTGCAAAGGTTAATCAAAAAAAGATTAATCAAACCCTAGAAGTGCCATCTCTTTCAACACTATTAATGCATAAACTCCATTCAACATCACAGTTTCAATAGAGCAATGCTAAGCGACTTTTTAAATTACATTAAATTATAAGATAAGCTCAAATGTTTATTTGAGGCAACCATATGTTGTCGTTTTGTTTTCTACCGAGGGTTAATCAGCTATGCCCTGTCTATCGCAGGTTTTGAGATTCTTTGAGAGATGATACATAGGACAGAATCTCACCCCTTTTGAAGACACAGATTTAGCTGTAGATTCCTGTCGAAACATAATTAGACCTTGGAGCACATCTGTTCTGTATTTCCTATCCTTTGTTCTGCCCCACAGGGTTAAATAAAATAGCAATTTGTTTTTGAAAGTCTATGTTTACAACAGCAGAGGCGTCAGGTCTGTCTGCATGAGCACAACTAAGCCAAATAGCTGTTTTGACATGAAAACGTGGGTAGAGAAAGTATTAAGACTGTGGAGCTTGTTTCTAAATTTTATGTATATACGGTACCCTGTGGCATAATTTACCATGATATATCGTATTTGCCTGATTATAAGACGAGGTTTTTTTCCAGAGCAAATGCTCTGAAAAATACCCCTCGTCTTATAATCGGGGTCGTCTTAAAATCAGACCTCAAATAGGTCTGACTATGAGGCTAAGATCCAGATCCCCCGCAGCGATGCAGGGGACCTGGATCTTCCGCCTGTGTTATGCCCCCCCACCCCACCCCAACTTACCGGTGCTTCTGAGTCCCCGGTGCTTAGTCTGGGGAGTGTGTAGAGCTCTACGCAAATCACGTAGAGCTCTACACGCTGCCCGGACTAAGCACCGGGGACTCAGATGCAGGGGACCTGGATCCTCCTGTGTTATGCCCCCCGCCAACTTACCGGTGCTTCTGAGTCCCCGATGCTTAGTCCGGGCAGCGTGTAGAGCGTGTAGGGAGGGAGTGTTAAATGGACGGGGGGGCATAAGGCATTTCTGGAGGCAGAGTGCTCTGTGAAATGCCTTTTAACCCCCTTAATGCCACTCTGCCTCCAGAAATGCCTTTTAACCCTCTATGCGCCACTCTGCCTCCTGAAATGCCTTATACCTCCCTATATGCCACTCTGCCCCATAATATGCCTTTAAACCCCCTAAATGCCAGAGTGGCATATAGGGTATAAGGCAATTCTGGAGGCAGAGTGGCACATAGGGGGGTCAAAAGGCATATCATGGGGCACAGTGGCATATAGAGGGTTAAAAGGCGTATCATGGGGCACAGTGGCATTTAGAGGGTATAAGGCATTTCTGGGGCAGAGTGGCAAGCCTGGGGGCAGATGTGCATAACTGGGGGGGCAGGTTGAAAAAAAAGAAATAAAAACAAAAACAACATATTTTTCTCAATCATAGCTTTTATTAACAAACAATAGTTCACATAGTTTACATGAATTAACATTTACTGGTAAAACTTTTTTCCTATAGGGTCGTCTTATATTCAGGCTTTTTCTTTTTTTCATTAATTAATATTCAGATTTGGGGGGGTCGTCTTATAATCAGGGTCGTCTTATAATCGAGCAAATACGGTAATCTTGGTACTTCAATTAAATTACCATGGGTTACAATTACCCCAGGGTGTGTGGCTAGGAAAGGCCCTAGTTAGAACAGGAACTAGGCAAGTAAACTGCAAGTACGTTGGCATAATCATAGAGACCGGGATGGACAGAACCTACACGGGGCGTCAGGTGTGACCAAACACAACTCCCATTCCTGGATATGTAAAATACTAACCTGGAGTCGTTGGGAAGCGTCAGTTTACCTGGATCCTGGCTGGATCCTCAGGGGTAGGACAGACTGCAGAATGACAGTAGCCACCACCTTGAAGTGTCTGCAAACATTTCATTACATAAAATAATCTTGCTTGCCTTTATTATTAATATTGTAGTTCATGAAATAATACACTACTTTTCATCTCACCAATAAGTTATAAACAACAACAGGATCAGGTTAACTTATTTGATAAGACTTTAAAAGGACAGTTTAGTGCTCCACCAATGACAAATGAATATTCAAGTACATTTTAAGCACATTGTGAAGGGATGACCTGGCTGGGTACACCCGCCAAACTGTTCTTCCTTCTGCCGAGACACCAGGGGGATGCCACTGCACCGGAGCTGCAGTGGTGCTTTAGCTAGCCGTGGCTTAGCGTATTCAGCGTATGTACTGAGTCATTATAGCAGCCCACCCCAAGCATCTGAAAGGACCAATGTTGAGGTGAAAACAGAACAAGCTTTATTAGACACACATACATGTATTTATATAAAGCAAATGCAATCAACATACAATGGAACAGAAAAACACACAAAGTCCTCCTTTAGGTTCAGCAAGGCGAATACACCACATGGGATACATGGGAATTATAGGAGTATACCATTGGCTCCTGACTCTGGGCCCCCTGTGGATACATAGTCTAGGGAACATAGAACATGCCACTCTGGGTCCCCACTGTCTCTAGCCCAAATATGGCTCTAATTGGGGTTCCAATCCGCTCCAGAGTTCCTTTCCAGTCAAACGCATGCAGCGTTTCCAGCTATGTAGAGCCCCCATAGCCGACTAGTCCATCGAAGTCTGGTTAGGGCAGACCTGACTGGGTCTTCTGGTCACCTTGTGTCCCCAAAGAGCACAGGGTAACGTGGACATAAGGGGAGGGGGGACTGGTCAGGCAGACAAGGAGTCTGCCCATGAATCCATCATGGCCCCATGCCAAACTCAAACCTACCCCCATGTGTCCTCAGCCTGAGGAGGTTACTGTGACACACATTAATACACATTCTTTTACCTAGAACTAGATAAAGTAATACTAATACATTACATCAATGCCCCCTATTCTTTGTGCTTTTCATCAGTTTTATTTGCTTAAAGCAGCTAATCACTGACAGGAAAGTGCACCTATTGTAATTGTAATGGTAGCATTTTCTATGCAAGGGGTCTTGTTTAAACCCACTGGAATTCGCTCAGAGCTTTTGATGGAACACTTAGGTGCAAATGCATAGAGGAGATTCAGCTGAATGAGATAACTCTGTGGGGTTACCAACCCTCTTAAGTTTTTTTAGATTGTAGGAAGTAGGTAGATTCTAGAAAATGAAAACATGCACAACCATTAAATATGCTGTTCCACCTATTGTGCAGAATGTAAATGCAGCATTATCATTAAGTTGAAAACGTCCAAGAAAAGGAAATTTGCAGTAACTACAAAGAGTCAAGTTGCGAATGCTAAAAATGTTCTAGTAATAAGCATAAGCATATTATGAAAGAACAATTCAAAGCATGTGCTGAATGAATCATGTTTGTTAGGGGTCAAATGCAATCTCACTGACAGCGAGGCCTGATTTATCAGGAGTGTTACACTAGGTTTACAGCAATTGGTTGCAGTCAAAAAGATATGAATGAATTTCCCTGTAACCAAAACAGAAAAGTGCTCATCAGTGTTATCATTGAGCATGTGTGAAAGACCAGTACCTTTCCTGAATGATGGCCCAAAACAAGGTGACTTCAAACTTTTTTTTTTTTTTAGAAAACCATCGCTGTCTTTAGACAATTTGTGATTATAGTCCTAGTCTGGCCAATAGTTTTGCACCAAATCGTCTGTAGCAGTTAAACAAATGAAAACAGCTGAAAATGGCCAATCAAAGCAACAGTTTGATTACTATTTCATGTAATGTTATAGTAGCACATTTCACAGATTCATGCTCGGCTGCTGATTTATAGTTCTTTTGTTCATGTCCTTTATGGAAAATGAAAAGAAATGATCAGTCTGCAAAATATTTTTGCACTTCACATTTAGATGGCAAATTTTAATAATAGAATTTTGATAAAAGGGAAGAATATTCAGATAATTTCAACACCTCCGTATTTTACTTGAACAAAAGCGTTCCTGTCTCTCAACCTGATGGAAGGTTTTAAAAGTGATTTTCTGCTATGTACATCACAGATTTCACTTTAGCAGTCATCTGAAGTGGAATTGGAGACTTTTTGATTTTAAACAGTGATGGGAAGTAAAAATGTAGGGAGAAAGAAGGCTGGTGGAATTTTATGTGGAATAAGGTATTTTTCATTTTTTTGTGTGTGATTTATGAATTTTGTATATTGTCAGTTTAAATGTTATTGTTAATATTTACACTCTCCTATTGTGCTACAAAATATGCTGACACTCTCTTTTTAAGATTTAAGGTAATAATGTGTTAAAGTGGGCTAGGAGTATTTATATTGTGGGCTATTAGGTTCATAGACTTATGGAAAACTGTTTTGCTTGGAGACTTGATGATTTAGTTGCTTGTACATAAACACTACTTAATAGAATGAGACAAGAGGAGAAGGAACTAAAAAGGGAATGAGAATGAGTTTATTAAATACATATCATTAATTGAGCCAGTTATGTCTTTCTGGTCTTTCTTCAAAGACTGCTGCCCATACAGGTTTTCATAATGATATATAACACATTACTTGGTAATGTCCAGTGTAAATTGTTAGATCACACTGCCTTTCAAAAAAGCAGATAGGCAGAGGTTATAAATAAGTTTAAGTGACAAATTAACAGTACAAACCATAGGCAAAATAGTAAGAAATATGTACACATTTCTTATGTCAGCAAAACCATATACAAATTTTTATTTTATATCGTATCTTTGTCTTCAAAGGAAAATGTAACACTTCAGACATAGGTTGGGCTGACCCTAAGGATTTTAGTGCCCAATGTAAAGTGTGATTAAGTTTACCGATTTCTATTTTCTAAAATATCCTGTGTCTAGGCTGAGAGCACAACCTACCCCCACTAACCGCTCTGTGTTTTAGAGTACCCCTACTGAACTTTACTTAATTGATTATACCTGATGGCATTTTCACTATTTACAATGATCTGGAAGCCTAGCTACCTTGCATGAGGGCTCACAACCTATAGGTCCCTGCCATTGTGTCACATTACAGTTATGTTTTCCTGGCAAAATTATGAACAAGGTAAGATATTACATTACATTTCATTTATTTATAAAGTGCTATCAGATTCTGCAGCACTGTTACAGTCAGTAGAACAATTTAGAAACACATACAATAACTGGTGCAAAGGAGAAGAGGGACCTGCTCTTGCGAGCTTACAATCTAGTCGGATGTGACATATTTATAAAATGGGTTTGGAAATTCAACAGTACCAGGAATGTTGCTAATGCTGCATTAGGAAGGTGATAAATTTAGCAGACTAGGTAGAATAGAATCTTTATAAAATAGTTTACGTATGTACGTTCTGTGTTTTGATATAGGTAGATTACACCAATTCATACTAGAAAAGTGTTCAACACAAAGAGTTGACTAATGCACACCAAAGTACAGTAGGAGTAGATATAGACCTCCATATGGTTCAAAAGATTCTAGATTATATTTTAGTGAAGAGGTCATGTTAAATTCCCTTTCCCGTCTAAGGTAATGAAAGAATAATGAAAGTAATTTCAGGCAGCTGAACTGAAGAGTAGGAGACAGCATTTCATTTGTCAATCATGAAGGCAAAAACGAATTGCTTTCTAGGTCTTTTATGGTAACTGCCTACTACATAATAACACCTACAAGCATCACTTCTACATCGTTTTGAGGTCATTGTGTCTATAAGGTCTCCCAGATTTTGTATGTTCCTTTTGGAAAAGCACAGGAAACATAGAAATACACTTAAAAAACACTTTTAAGGTTGATAGAAAAAGAAACAATCCATAGTAAATCTTTAACCTTGATAGCAATTATATAATTGTCTCACATAACTGTTTCTATTTTGGTTGGAAGCATAAGCTCAGTTACCAATGCTGACATTCGTTCTAGTAATACAAAATTCAATACATTATGTTTTTCATGTAAGATTCCTTAAACAAAAATGTGAGGCTTCCAATGCCTGTGTGCATGCATGTGCCACAACAAGAAAATATTGACAAAAATATGTCTAGGAGCAATAATTATTTCTTTAGCATCTTTACTCGTCAAAATGGCCCTATGATGGCCAAGAGACAGGGTCCAGTGAATCAAACATAGTCTTATGTAGTTATCTCTGAAAAAATGAGAAGGACTTGTTTTTCCAATCCCTTACAATCTCCTTCATCCTTATGAAGATAAAGCATAATATATCAAAACCCCTCTGGCTTTTCATCCACTGGCCAGGTCTTTGGAGAAATGCATGGATGGGAATAGAATGTATTATTGTCCATTTAAACCTCATTCTATCCAATTCTCACTAATCAAAGAAACATGTGCAATCAAAAGACAGGGGCAGTTCCAGAGCCTTTGGGAGGCCACCCCCCAACAGTAACACACACACTCACACTTACACACACATGTCCAGACACACACTAATGTACTCACTAAAACACATACCCAGACACACACAAACACACTCATACTAATACACACATCCAAACAGTAACACAACCAGACACACTAACACACATGCATACACTCATACTAACACACACAGTCAGACGCCCAGCACTAATACCCACATAGACACACAACATATTATGACACTCACAATAACATACCCAGACACAACAACGTACTGTAATGGTTGGGTGAGGACGGGATCCTAAGAGCGGAGGTCAGACAGGGATGGTACATGTGACAGCCCATCTGTTTGTTTCCTGTTATTTTGGCCCCATACCTGTTTTCATGTGTTGCACCCCATCTCTGTTCTTTTCCCATTAAGGGCTCATGGACCCTGTATACCCCTAATGCTGGTCGGGTTCCACCTTCGTCTTGCTTGGCGCCTGACCGGGACCTAGCCGTAGATTCATGACACTTTACAGGCGCTAGGAACCACGTCAATGCTCACTGACAATCGGAACTGCGTCGCTACGGTTAATTCCTTGAGCAACTGAGCATTCATGGCAAGGAGGATTTGTACAGCGGAGCTATTCAGCCAGAGTATGGGTCTCCCTCACAGTACACAGAAACTGGAACTGTACTGCTAGGCGGAGAAGAATCAATATCCGGCCTGGGTCAGAAACCAGAAAGGGTAGCGTCAGGTTCCAAATTGTAGGGCAGGGTCAGAATTGTTAGACAGACTGGGTCAAGATGCCACAATTAGATGCATCAAACAAAATCAGGAACCAGTAACACAGTCAAATGGGAAGCGGGATCAAAACCTTAAATTTGCAGACAGATAGAGCAGAACACATTACAACATCTAAGGGCAATATATGGGAGAGGGCCCAGTGTTATATAAGTCTATTCCGGGTTTACCTAATTTGCATGCACACTGTCCTCCCTGATGCAACCTACTCACGAGTGGAGCTTTGGAGGCAGTGGTTACAGAGGTAAGTACCCAGACACTCACACTAACACACATATCCAGACACTAACACAGCCAGACACTAAAACGAACACACATGCACACAGACACTCACACTAAAACAACCAGGCACTCACACTAACACACATGCATACAGACACCCACAGTAACTCATGCAAAGTAACATGCACAGACACAAACACACTTACCCAGGCACAGACCAACACACAAAGGCTAACATACCCAGACGCACAGACACAAATGCTAAAATACCCAAACACATTCACACACTAAAACCCACACACACACGTCAATATACCCAGACACTCATGCTAGCACATACCCAAACACACACATACTAACATAATCAGACACACACCTACTCAGACATACAATGCACTTACCCTATCATCAATGCAGCTTGCACACAAACAGTGCAAGCTGTCGTGCTACACTCACAGGGTAATGCAGCGAGAGGTTACATGATCCTGCTCAAGCCCTCGGGTCCCGGGACTTACCTCTTTATCCGCATTTGTGAAACATGCTCCCGGCTTTCTCAGCCGTTGCCCCCTGGATCTGCACATGCTACAGGATTTAGTTGTGTACTGTAAATGGGAGTTAGGGATTAAACTGCTAGGTAGCTTCTTCTGTATGGAGGGCTAAGGGGCCCCCTGTATAAATTATAATTTAATGTGTGAGGTAACTAATTGAAATCTCAATTATTTTAATTACGCATTATACAGGACCAACCAGAAAATGTTTATTGAGGTTGGACTTCTACATTGTACAATGCGTTGGTGAGTTTATACAAACTCCCTGCCAACTCTCGGTTTTATCGATTATAAACCAAATTTCATGTTACTTTAGGGACGTTTCTGTAGAATAGCTATAAGTACTCATGTATTATTAGTACTTTTTTATTGTCTGTTATGCGGTGTACCTGAGTCAAAACAACATCGTTTTCTTTAACAAGAGAGAGTTGTGCATGAGGTGATGAACATGACAGTATGCCCCCTAGGGTGCTAAGCTCTTTCTATAATTACAAATAAAATGTATGAACAGATTTAGTATAAAATGGACCAAAAGATATTACCTATAGGGAAGTCACAGCTGTGCTGCTTTTGCCATGCATCAGCTGCAGTCAATTAAGGATAATTCCTTTTTACCAAATAAATAATTCATTCAATCTAATTGTTGTTCTGAAAATTTGCTTACGTATGTGTTGTTGCAAATGTGACTATTACCATATTAGAGTTCACCTCTACATAGGCTAGAAAGAGTCATTTAAAAAAAACCAACTACTAGTAGTTGTTAGAAAGTCCACTTTATTCGGAGAAATACAAATAATAACTTGCGGACAGAGGTCTCCGCATTAATGGAGCTATGGCATAATCAACCTACATGATTATGGCCCCATTGAGAAGCGTTTCAAATTACGGCTTATCACCATACCTGGAAACTTCCCAGGGCCGACTTCCCAGAGCTCCTCTCTCCTGCTCCATATAGGAGACTGGAAGTGGTTGTGCCTTTGACAGGTGTGGGGCTAGCTGTGCATAGGTTTTCAGCACTATCACATAGTCCCATCTGTCACGCCTTAGGATCCAATGTCTTTCATTGAGATCCACGTTTACCTTATAGTCACAAGCAGACAAATGGTAGGTTATCATTAAGGATATTATTTTTCTTTCAATTTTTATATAAAAAAAAAATGGGTCAGAGCATTTTCAAAACTGCAGCTCTTGTGGGGTGTTCCTGGTCTGCAGTCGTCAGTACCTATCAAAAGTGGTCCAAGGAAGCAATAGTGGTCGACCAGTGACAGAGTCATGAGTGGTCAAGGCTCATTGATGCACGTTGGGGGACAAGGCTGGCCGATGTTGTCAAATTGCACTACTGTTGCTCAAATTGTTGAAAAAGATAATGCTGATTCACTGATAATGATAATGCTGTGTCAGAATACACAGGAACACTGCAAACCTATTTGATTCTGTTACTAGGATTTGATGCCCTTAACATAGGACAGGATAGTCCAGATTCAGTATTATAGACAAACAAATATTCTGAGTATATAAACAACATTGATTGGTGAATTACAATACAATTTGGTTAAAAATGCAGAGGGAAAATGTATTTTTATATCAGCCATGGTTTAAAGTCTTAATTTATACAACTTTAAAAAATACTCATCTGGTGTCCATTTGTTAATTTGTTTTGACTAAATATCTAAATGTCAGTCAAAATCAATCTTAAATGGGTTCATTTATTATACAAAACATACATACATCAATCAAACAGCACCAATCGATAGTAACAGGACCATGGCACTTGGGTCCTGGAAGCTCTTGTTCTTGAAAGAATAAAGGAGAGAGAGGGTCAAAGGTGAAGGTAGAGGGGACTTTCAAACTACAAGTCTTTATACCCTTTTTCAATATCCGTTAGGGTGAAGTGATTACCTTCTATGTCACATACCTACTACATCATACAAGAATTTCAGAGAAATTCTCTAGGAGTTCTGTAGTTCATGTGTCACTTATACCAAATGTATATGTATATAACAAAAACAAACAATGAAAACATGTATAACAAAGAAAGCATGGATTTCCTACACCATTCCCAAATGTTCAAATATAGTTGAAGCAAACATGTCTAACTCCCTATACGCTAAAGCCAACTTTTAAAACAAGTCATCTTGACCCAAAGTGATTTCCTCACAGTTGCATAAAAAACATTTGTTAGCGGCCAAGTTGCTGTCAAATAAAGTCATGAGATGGTAGCATTAAATCTAAACATGTACTTTCCAGCTCTACATAAAATAAATAATATGCCTAAATAATAATCATTATAAAATAAAAGGGCACACTAAAAACATCTATTAATCAGCCAATGTGTGAAGAGATGGGAGTTAGAAGTAATAATGTAAAGAAACAGTGACAGATGTAGCTTCGACTCACGGGCCAGGCTCAGCTCAGTTGCTCAATTAAATAAAACACCAACACACAAGATGGGTTTGAAAAGGCCACAGCCGTTTTATTTAACAGTCATTGTCCTGTAAAAATAAACATAGATGTGTTAACAGAGACAATGACGTAACCAAAACCAACCTAGCTTGCCAAGTTATCCAGGTACCATACCACACACCAATTTTGGGAGGGGACATACCAGGATGTCCCAACCCGAACCTGAGGTTCCGAGAACCACTCCTTGCAAGGAACCTCCCACCGGTTATGACCACCAATGATCATACCACCACATTAACCCCTTGGATACCTGGCAAGCTACCGCCATGAGCCCATCCCTTGACACCTCAAGCCGGATGGGCTCCCCCACAAAAAGCTTGGTCCTCTCAAAACCCACCGCCACTCACAGAATCAAAAAATCTGCACCAAATGCCTACAAAAACCTATCCAGCACCACAAACCAGCACATCCACCTTTGCTGCCTCTGGACAAAGCACACCAGCAGCGTAACCATTCCGCCCAGGCAATGCTCAGTACCCCTTTAACTCACATAAGGTGCTAACAGGCACGGCACCTGTACAAGCCAAATCAACCGTCTCACGGTGACCAACCCTCACATAAGCAACATAAATGAACAAACTCATAACTGAACAAGTTTTGTAATGTCGAGCCACCAAGGTCCAACAACCCACACCAAAATTTCCATCCCACAAGCACCAAACCAGGGGCGTGCTGGGCCGGGGGGCAGGGGGGCAATTGCCCCCCAGGCCGCACCTGAATCCGGTGCCGGTAGCGTACCTGGCGGGGGGCGGTCCGCCTGGAGTGTCGCTCACTGAGGGGTGCCGGCACGCCTCCAAAAACGATGCGCGCGGTAACTGTGGCTGTGCATCTGGACTTGATGTCAAATCCCGGCGCACAACACTGAAGCCACCCCCACCGTCTTCCGCGCTCTCTGCACCGGAAGAACAGGACACAGAAGAGGAAGAAGAGGAAGAATGAAGAGGAGGAGGAGGAAGAAAAGTGACAGTGCCAGAGGAAAGGTAGGAAAATCTTAGTAAGTGTGTGAGAGTGATGGGTGTTATGCTATAGTTTATGATGAATGTTTGTGAATGAGGGTTTGAGATTGCATGGAAGTGTGGGGGGATAGCATGGCATAGGGATGCTATCTAGGCATGATAGGAGTGTGATTGCTGTTTTTTTTTTTTTTGTCCAACTGCGGTGTGTTAACAACACTTATTAAAAGTAAATTACATACCAAAATTGGACAGAAAAATTCAACAACAGTATTAATAGATATATATGATTGCAAACAGCAATCACACGCCTATCATGCTAAGTCAGCCAGTACATGCTAGAACCTGGGCATGATAGGATTATGATTGCTGTTAATTATATATATGTATAAGTATAAATATGTGTATATGTATATATATATATATATATATATATATATATATATATTAATATTGTTATTGATTTTTTTTTGTCTAATTTTGATGTGTTACTTTTAATAAAGTATTTTAAAAGTTTTAGTTTTTTTCGGTTTTGGCCAAATGAATGCATCCCTACTATGTACTAAGCCAGTCACTGAAGTGTTAGGCCTACACCACATCAATGTTTGGCTTAGTATATAGTGATAGGGGTTGTACTGCAGTATTGTCAGTGTTTGGCTCAAAGTATAGGCACACATTGACGGTGGTACAGCGTAATCCTTAAGTATATAATGTTAGCAGTTATGCTAAGTATATAATGATAACAATTTTGCTGTACCCCTGTCAGTGTTTGCCTAATCATAGAAACTATGCAGTTTTGAAGTGTGTGTGTGTGTGGGGGGGGGTGCCACATACAGGATTTGCCACAGGTGCCAAATATTCTAGGTACGCCCTTGCGTCGTGCGGCAGTCAGGCCCAATGGCCATTCCTCAGCTCTTTGTCCCACGTCTTAAAAGCGGTGGGATGAAGAGCTGAGGCACAGCTATTGGGTGGGGTGGTGCGTGCGCGCTGGCCGCTTTAATTTCATTAGGCGCCGGTGGAGTGACTGCCGCACGGCGGCCACTTTCAATGTCGCTCGCAGCCGCTTTGGTGGCGCAATGGGCCACTTGACTAGACTTGTCCCCCAGGCCTTAGGCTGCCAGCCCTCCCCTGCACCAAACCCTCTGCGTAACCCAGCTCCACAAACGCTATGCCCAACTGCGGCCCCCCCGATGGGCTCAGTTCTCCAACCACAGTTCCACCACATCCCCAAAACTAGTGAATGCCGATAGGTGACCCCCACAAACCGGCACCCCCCAGCAACAAGAAGAACCAAAACAATCTTACTCATAACCAAACATGTGTAATGGCAACCCAGCCACCACCAAAAACTCCTGGGAAACCCAGCTGCAAACCGCTATACCTAACTGCGGTCCCCGTCGAGGTCATTACTCTTGAGAATGGCTGATAACCTGCCTACCAAAAGAGGCCCGAAGAAAAAACCCACAGAGGGGAGAAGCAACCCGAGCCCCCCCCCCCCCCCGACCACCAGCCTCAAACACCATTTGCATGGTGAGGCGGCCAAGCAGACCGAGCCAACATCCATCCTGATGTACCCGGAAGAACACCATCCGCTGGTACAACCCCCAAAAGCCCATCCACATGGCGTCATCGGGCACAATAGACAAACCAAACCTGCCCACCAAGACCAAGACATCCGGTCATTTATGACCATAACACCAGCACTATCGCACATCAACATCCAAAGCAAAATTAGACAGTGAAACCTCATTAACCACCTCCCCACAAATCTCAATCGGGGGGGGACGAACGCCCACCACTTGATCTCACATCCACAAACTAAGGAGCGCTTCACCCAGCCCAAACCCATAGACCTGGGAAGGGGTTGCCCCTGCTAGGAACCATCTGAATATGGCTACGTGGGCCACCCACAGAGTTTACTGCCACCACAAACAATCCCACCAATGCCAATCTTTGTGACCTCGGGAGTCCACTATACTGCCAGGCAAGGCAAGCCCCCGAATGGTGTACCCCCAACTCCATCTGCCGAGGCCGCTTCCAATGAAGCAAGAACAAGAATCAGCGATACTTCTATGCAACACCCGAACAAAAACATGCACCACCAAGCACAAAAACATCCACCAAAGCCACCAACCATAAGAACCAAAGTGCCCTTCCTCCGATATAGCTCCATCAAAACCACCCTACCATTACCCCTGCCAACTCCCCAAAACAGGGCCGACACTAAGCAGAACGGTTCAAAGAAAACAAGGAGAGGGCGTATATGGCCAGACCTCAGGCCATACTAACATGAACCAATGGCCCCCTGGACAACCCCGTCACCAATTGTCCCAAACACTTCCCCGCGGCCTGCGGAGCAAGAGCTCACTGACCAGCAAGTCAACTCTCAGCACCTATTTCACCCCACCTTACACATAGTTACCCGAATCAGAGCCCTCCAGCTCCCGAAAAGCCAAACTGAATCCAGACCAGGGAAATTTAACAAACCTATGCACCAGCAAGTTTCCAATCGCTCAGAGTAAGTGCACGAAAACCGAAGGAACACAGAAAAGACATTGAACACCACCACCCCTCCCCAAAGATGGTGACCTCTTAGACGTACCAGAAGCAGATCAAAATCAGACAGCGGCACCCAAAACAGGAGACTCGCCCCTCAGTCCCACTAAATCACCTTGGGCCACGTAGTACATACCACCCCAGTGCAACCCCCAGTGTACAAACACAGCAACCGCACACGCCACAGTGTATAGCCCCAGTAGTTGTGTGCCCACAACACTGGCGTACCCCTCCTCCAACCCCAATATATCCCTGCGCAGCCCGGCCTCAGCCCGCTTGAAGTCTTTGGACAAACCGTAGACCCCATGGCCCAGGGAAATGCTGACAGGCACTCTTCCTGCAAAGCGAATCCACCATCCCAACAGAATCAGCTTCAAACCCCATGACGAAAGCATTTGGTCCCCCACCGCTATCCCCTAGGCACCAACAAAACAGCTCTCTCTATGGCGACCCCAACAAAAACGTTACCCCCATACAACAAACCTGACAAACAGAGCGGATCCCTAGTTAGGAGACTCCCTCCAATACATCTCACCCCAGTCATGCTGAACCCAGTACCGAAAGTTTCAGAAACCCGCGGTACCGTAGCCCCCTTTCCTTAACCTCGTCCCATCAACGCTTCCCAGAGGAAGCCAGAAGCAATTTCCCTCATGCCTCGTCCCCCTCCTCCATCTTAACATGACCCCCAGGCCAACCGGGGACACCGCTCAGGAGACATAATCCACCTCAGAAAAACAACCATCAACATCGCCTTCCTGCTGCAACTCTTCAACCATGCAATTTGTCACATCAACAGATAACCCGTACCCCCTCACCCCAAAACCCCAGTATGACCTTACTTGATTGCAGGCGACCTGGACAAATGCAGCTACACACCACAACAAAGCAAGGGTTCCCTGTATAAAGCTGCCTGTGCAACCCACTCAAGAAGCAGCTACAGGAGGGGCCAATAAAGGGGGGGGGCACACAAACATTTCCAACACACCGTCACATAGAAAGTGACAGCAGATTAGGCCCATCCAGTCTGCCCAATCTCCGAGTACTTTCCTTAATACCTGCCCTTATCCTATATCTAACTCGGTCTTATGCCTATCCCAAGCCAGGTCAAAGATTTGTACCATATTAACATCTACCACTTCTGCTGGAAGGCTATTCCATGCATCCACTACCCTTTTCAGGAAGTAATATTTCCTGATGTTACCTTTAAACCATTGCCCCTCTAGCTTATGACTATGTCCTATGTGGTAGTACTTCCTTTAAAAGAAAATCTCTCGCTTTATCTTGTTGATTCCTCTTAAGCATTTAAATGTTTCTTTCATATCCCCCCTGTCACGTCTGTCTACCAGGTTTCACCTCCCTCCAACCACCGATTAGACTGACAGCTCTCAAGAGAAGAGCCATGCTTTTCCCCTGCAGTGGTCCGTCAGTGACCGTGACCTTAAACCATTCCACTGCCCCCAAATAAAACATTGCTACGGAACCTGCCAGAATCACACAAACAAATGCAATGTAACCTGCAAAGAATCTCAAGCCCAGCACATCTATAAACTTCCCAGGAAACTCCCCACTATACGCTCCATAGATACCGCACTACAGCCCCTGAAAAACATCTCAGCATCAACCCCCACTTGTGCACCATAACACGCCTTAATAATGGACCCCTTGGCCGTCCCGTACAGCAAGGTCGTATGATCCTGTGCCGCCGCAGAGAAATACCGCAGGAGTGGCAGCACCAAAACCACCTCCTTGGGATGCAGATTCCCACCAACTCATCCCATCCTGATAGAGGCATCAATTAGGGTGTGCCTGCTTGTGTGTCTGTGCGAGGGATGGGGTGCTGCAGCCGGAACCCCCCCATATGCCACTTCAGGATGGAGATTGGAAAAAAGAGGGGCCTCCCCAGCCCCCCTGCTCCACAGCCGAAACCTCCTGGCCTGGATGCCCAAACAAGCCTCACGGCAGCAGCCCCAGGTAACTGCCTAGGCCTCTCTCCGGTGTCTCCCTACCTTGACATCTGCACAGGCCGCAGTGCAGGCAGCACCCGGCCGTCCTGCCAGCTTCTCTGCCTCCCTGGATGACTCCTGGAGGACCCACATCTGGGGAAACACAGCGGTAGGCCTCAGAGGCCTATACCAGGCCGAACCTCCTCCTTCAACTGCCGACTCCTTGCACGCTGCGCCCCCTTTTCCATCTGTGGAGCGGTCAGCAGCCACAGGACACCCAGCTGGGCCATCTGAAATCACTGCCTTCCCATGGGCCCTTCTGGCCCGCTGTGATGGAGCGCTGCGAGGGCCGAAGCCTCCTCCATGCCATTGCACTGCACTGCACTGTATGCCTCTGAAAGCCCGCAAATGGTTTCTTTGTCTCCCAGGCCCCGTCCTGGGCCATCTGCGTCGTCCTCCTCAGGTCTGCCTCTGCTCCAATGCTCCAACGCTGCTGCAGTCCTCCATGCCAGCCTTCAGGAACAGTCCAGCTGGATCAGCATGCGGCCTAGTCGCTCCTGCAGCCACGAGGTCCAACAGCTGCTTCAGAACCTCAAATCCACACAGACACCTGCAGGGGACGAGAAGAGGGGAGAGAAAAAAAAAAGGGGGAACAAAGAAAGGACAGGCACACAAAAATGAGCCCCAGATAAAAAGGAAAAGACTCAGACACAAAAAACACAAAAACAAGAGACAGACCCAAACACAAAATGACACAAAAAACAAAGACAGGCCAGGACACAAGAGAGAAACAGACAGCAAAGGAACACAAAAGAAACAGAAGCTAGAAACAGCCAAGGATACAAGAGAGACACAGACAAAAAGACAGGGGAAGACAAACAACACCAGGTAAGGTTAAACAAAATGGATCCTTACCCCTGTGATCACCAAACTTAAATATCCTCCTACCAAAACTCCTCCCCTAAAATCCACAATTCCTGCCTTAGCCTAGCCCTTCTCAGCACTCTGTCAGGGCCCACTCTAGTCCATTCTGGCCCCCGTGGGCTTCATGAGCTTTACCCCTATTTACTGTGCAGTGTGTGGTGGGGACTATATGTATGAGTACTGGACTGGGGGCTCCCCATTGTGGGTGTTTTGGCTCTAAAAATGAGGTGAATCACATTGATTTGATGACTTTAGGGATAAGAGAACAGTTAACAAAACAAAATTAATTAACTATGCAGTTGACTTAGAAATGACAGAATCTTAGATGTATGAACTCTTAACTGCAAGAGGTGACAACCACATAATTTGTTTTGCTTTAGCGCAATGGACTCCGGTGCACTTAGGACACAGAAACAAAATTAGATTTGTGAGCTCAGCAGGTATATTGTAACAGAACAAATGCAAGAATAAAGTAAAGGAGAAGTGAATTGTCATTACTCTGCTGTGTTGGGTATCAGGAAAGATACAGAAATTTAATTCACAAATGGAATGAACTGTATAGGAAATAACATAGGGGACCTAGTATTAAATTGATTTTGCAGCAAGTGCAGTTTCCAAAGATGTCAATAGAGCTTTACAATTGGTACTAGTGAAGCAGTCACCATCAAAATGTGTATTTTCATTGTAAAGTGAATGAACTACTGCTTATTGAACTGGGAAACCAAAGTACTTTAGAATGCTGTCCTGTACAAATTATGTTTCAGGGAAGCCCTGAACTCACAGCCCTTAAATCAGTGTTGGAGAAAATGTAGACAGGTGGCTTCCACACCCCAAATCTAGTGGAACTGTTATCTTTTACCCTTGTGGAGCAAAATGTTTCATTTTTCATCTAAGATATTTCACATGCAAATTAGGTTGTCACCAGAGCTGGCTATTGTGGGCAATATTACTCATTAAATCATACCTAAATATCATTAACTACTGGGGTTCGTATTATCGGTAGGGAAAATAATGACTGCATGAAAATGAAGACAGTGCAAGCCGCCTGCTGAGGAAGTGCTGGGGGAACATAACGTATTTATAAGATGGAGAATTACTCACTTAATATACAATACCATGGTAGAATTTGACAAAGAATGGAAATGTTGGCATCCATCTCAAGCAGAAGGTGTCACCCAGAAGTAAGGTTATCGTGTCTCCTTGCATTTTGTGCAATTATACTTTTAGTATACTTAATTTAAGCTAATTTAACTCTATGTGTCACATTTTATTTGTTCATTTATATTTATATTTTGTATGCTATATTATACAAGATGTTGTGCAATCTACGATTTTTTGTGACACTATGGACTAATATTTGGAAAATGTGAAACATGTGCACTTGATGTTATGCAGAGGTTACCAGATTGTAGATGATATTATTTATCAACTGTTGCACAACATACTCAATAAAAACAACAGTTATTTTTTTTATATACAGGGAGCCTATAGGTCCACCATAAGATAAAACACATAAGGAACTCCCATTCCGCTTTTGTATAAACCAGGCACTGTGGATGCTAATCTTTCTGTGGTCATGATACTCAGGGCATTTTCCAGGGTAGGTGACAGCTGGGAGTGTGCCTAGGGCTGTCCTAGCAAAGTCAGGACCACTATCAGTAGGCATGCAAGAGGGATGATTGATATGTATATTTTGTAAATTCCAAGGCGTTTTTTTTTTTTTAACTAACATAAAAGCATTGTGCAGCTCTTTGTTTCTCTTTCATACTTTTAAACCATATTTGTAGTATACACAAAGTGACTACTATTAGATTCCCCTGCCCAGACATTATATGGGAGTCAGGACTCAGATAAATAGCCCACAGCCGGACCTCCAGGACCACATGCAGCCGGGTGGTATAAAAAAAAACCTTATAAAGATCATATTAGAAATCTCTGAACCTTTTTGGCAGACACCAAAGACAGTATTTTTCGAAAAATAGAAATAGTACTTTAGAAATCATGACTTTGCATTACATTTATATTTTTGGTGTTTTATTTTCTGTTGTTAATTTTCTCAATCCATCTCACTCTTCTTTAATGACATTTTACAGGGTTGTCTTTTGCACAGGGCAGGGAACTTGATCGGTTCCAACAGGACCAATAGTACCTGTACAGGCTCAGTAGTAATTTTGAACATCCATGGGATAAGCAAAACGACTATCCTAGATACAACACGAGCCAAGTAAAAAGAGTTATTACAGTAAGTAGTAAATTGTTCCACTATCAAGTTCCATTTAGTAACATTGTATTTAAGATTGAACATCAGTCTGTCAAGTTCAATCCACATTGAAGAGATTTCCAAAATGGGGAAAATTAGTTCTTGACTGCAAATGTCAATCTGATTCCTTACTGGATCAACAAGCTATATCTTTCTAATCATAATATGTTTATCCCTGCAATAATCCAGGCGGGATATCACAAGGGAGTGGATTAGTAACTTGGTGGTATCTTGTGTGAGGAAAGGGCGGATTCTGGACATGTTTTTCAGGTGGAGGCGGCAGGATTTGGTGAGGGACTGGATGTGAGGGATGAAGGAGAGAGCAGAGTCGAGGGTGACACCAAGGCAGCGAACCTGGTCTGTTGGATGGATAGTGGAGTTATCAACAGTAATATAGATGTCAGGAAAAGTGGACATAGCAGATGGCAGGATTACCATGAGTTCGGTCTTAGAGATGTTGAGCTTTAGGTAACGGGACGCCATCCATGATGATAGACAGTCAGTGAGGTGAGTTAGAAGAGAGGGGGAAAGGTCAGGAGCAGAAATATAGAGTAGGGTGTCATCTGCATATAGGTGGTACTGGAAACCAAAGGAAGAAATAAGTTTTCTGAGTGAAGAAGTGTAGATGGAGAATAGCAGAGGCCCAAGAACTGAGCCTTGAGGAACACCAGTAGATAGCGGTAAGGGAGAGGAGAGTAAATGAGACACTAAAAGTACGGTTAGAAAGGTAGGATTTAAGCCATGAAAGAGCTGTGTCACGGATGCCATGAGCATGGAGGGTTTGTAGGAGAAGAGAGTGGTCGACTGTGTCGAAAGCGGCTGAGAGGTCCAAGAGAAAAACCAGTGAGAATTGGCCTTTTGTTTTAGCTGTGAGGAGGTCATTAGTAATCTTAGTCAGTGCAGTCTCTGTTGAATGCTGTGGACAGAAGCCAGATTGCAGAGGGTCAAGTAGAGAGTTTGACGAGAGAAAGTTTGTCAGTTGATTGTAGGTTAATCGTTCCAGCAATTTGGAAGCCAGCGGGCGAAGTGAAACTGGACGGTAGTTTGATGGGGATGTGGGGTCAAGTGAAGGTTTCTTTAGCATGGGGGAGATGATGGCATGTTTGAATGAGGATGGGAATACACCAGAGGACAAGGAGAGATTAAAGATGTGGGTTAGGCTTGGGGTAAGGATACTAGAGAGAGGTGGCAGGAGATGTGAAGGTGCAGGGTCGAGGGGACAGGTGGTGAGGTGGGAAGACAACAGGACATTGGAAACGTCGAGGGGTGTAACTGGGCTGAAGCAGGTGAGGATTGATTGAGGTGAAGAGGGAGGTTGAGGTACCATATGATTGACACTATGGGGGATGTTAACCCTGATGATGTCAATTTAGTTTTTTAAGTAGGTGGCAAGCTCTTGGGCAGAGAAGTTGGAGGGCAAGGGGAGTGCTGTGGGTCTGAGAAGCGTGTTAAATGTGGAGAACAGACGTTTAGGGTTATGGGAAAGAGAGGTGATTAATGAAATGAAATATGTTTGTTTGGAGAGATGGAGGGCCGATGTATAGGAGCGGAGCATAAATTTGTAGTGAACGAAGTCTTCAGGTGAACGAGACTTCCTCCACAGGCGCTCAGCTGTACGTGAACACCTTTGAAGGAGGCGTGTCTGCTTGGAATGCCATGGCTGAGGTGGACGGCGTGGGGGATTGCGTACAGTTACAGGGGCAACCGTATCTAGGGCTGAGGCTAGTGTATGGTTATACTGATCTGTGGCTGTGTATATATATATACACACACACCTAATTTCTACCGTTTGAATACTTGCAAACGCACAGATAAATTCAACTTATTTAACGCCAAAAAATAACAGTATAATTTGCATGGGTATATGACTTGTAAGAAACATATATCCTAAATTACAGATATTTTTACTTTTATAGCCAAAAATAGTGGTGCAGTCTAATAATTGGTCCTAATCATTACACTGTTATCTTTGCAGTAAAATAAATTATGAAGAAAAAATAAATTCTGTAACACGCATTCCTTTATAATTGGATGCAGTATTCTCTGAATCACCTTTTTCTTCTAAAGTAATTTCTGAAAACTGAAATTAACCTTAAACAAGTGCAATTTGCCTCAGATTCAAAACACGATTTTGTAAAATGATTTTGCTCAAAGGGTGCTTGAAGAGAATTTTATTGAGGAATAATGTACTAAATGGGCATGAAATTGAAACAGCACAGCAAAACATAACAGAATGGCAAAAAATGATAAAAAATGAATTGATTAAAATACATACTGTTTTCTACTTATTGAATAGAGTATTTAAAAACATTTTATGACTTGTGATATATATTTTTTAATTCACAGTAGCACTAAAATTCTTTCTCCTCAATGCCATTGGGTTTGTCTGTTTTCCTCCATTTAAATGCCTCAGATAATAGGTCACAAAGTCATATCAAAAGTCTTGGCAAAGCCCTACCCCTTGCTATGTCTAACCCTATAAAATAGATGTGGCACTCTTTGACTAGTTGAAATTTTGGGAGGTATGCTACATGACACTATTTATTCCACATAATACAAAAAGGATAACTAATCCCAACACAACCTCAATTACTACTCAGGATACCTAGCATCAAGGTTTTAAAAGTCTCCAGGAGGGACTAAAATGTAAACTTTTCTTTGTACCACTACTATGGTGATATAAATACAGAAAATCCTTGACATGCTCTCCCTTGATTTACTAGATTGATATACACACACATACATATATGTATATATATGTATATAAACAATAATGAAGTACCGGCACGAGGCGGCACTAGCTCCTTGGCATCAACCAGTGAAGAGTAGCTGCCCTTCGTCGGTTGAGGCTGGAGGAGGCCCCTGCCGGCGACCGATCGAACTCCTGATGCTGAAACTTAGCTTGGGGAGGTTCCAGGAGTTAAAGGTCCCTAGTAGCAACTCTATTGGTCGCCGGCACTGAGCTCCTCTGGCATAAACCAATGAAGAGCAGCTGTCCTTCGTTGGTTAATGCCAGGGGAGGCCCCTGCCAGCGACCAATAGAGTCGGTCGTATGGACCTTTAACTCTTGCAACCTCCCAAGGCCAAGTTTCGGTGTCAGGAAACCGGCACGAGGCGGCACTAGCTCCTTGGCATCAACCAGTGAAGAGTAGCTGCCCTTCGTCGGTTGAGGCTGGAGGAGGCCCCTGCCGGCGACCGATCGAACTCCTGATGCTGAAACTTAGCTTGGGGAGGTTCCAGGAGTTAAAGGTCCATATAAGCAACTCTATTGGTCGCCGGCACTGAGCTCCTCTGGCATCAACCAATGAAGAGAAGCTGCCCTTCATTGGTTTATGCTGGAGGAGGCTCTAACAAAGAGCTAAGAGCATGCTCAGGTAAAGTAGGCACATGTCCATTAGGAGACAGAGAATCCCGCAACCCCAAAGGATAGGTGTAACACCTTCTATACAGAAGGTTGTTGGCTCAAGTTGCCGTGGTTCCTGCCATTAGGCCCTAAAGAAATGTTCCACCAGGATCAGGACTTTTTCCTTTTATGACCCTCCATGCAGGCGCAGAGGGCCTGCTCAAAAACTTCTTGATACTCCCTCGGTATTATGGTCCAATTGGAGTCCGCAATGAGGTCCGCATAGACGTGAGGCGTATCAACATGGGATGAGCTCACAGAAGCTGGTGCCATGTCACAGAGTACAGTGAACAGGGCAAACTTGGCCATGTCTCTGGAGGAGTTTTTCTTAGTAGGTTGACCAGGAGTACGCTTTGATCTTTTAGTAGTCTGAAGGTCCTGATATGGATCTATAGTCTCCTTTTCAGAGTCCAAGTCTCCCCAGGTGTTCTACTATTTGGAGGCAGAGTGTGAACAAAAAGTGTGAACAAAATATCAACTTGTTTAGTTTGGAGGTTCAGCTAAGGCTCCAATTTACCATATGGGTTTAATGGGTTCACAACAGGCTAAACTCAGAGCTCCTGGTTGCTGTAATGAGCTCTATATAATACTTTGCTTGAGAGCCAGTGCATTTTCTTTAGAAGATGCATAGGATTTAAGGTCTTAATCAGTTGAGTCAGAAAGGATGCACTGCAGGCTAGAGGTAGATGGCCTAATAATCATGTCAATTGACAATACCATCCATTTGGAACTGTGCTTCCTCTTAGCTTATGCCGTGCCAGAAGGTAAATGGAGTGCCAGAACACTCATGCTAAATCTGATCCTGTTATTGGGATTAGAAGGAACTCTTTGGGGTGTGATGGAGCAATAGCTGATGCAGTGACCTTATCCCTGCAATAAAAACAAAGATTCTAGTTCCCATACATCAGTAGAGACAAGGCCCTTAGGCCTGCTGACAGTACAGCACAGAATGGTATCAAAGCATGTAAAGAATGCAGTTGCAGCCCTGAATTCTTGGGAGTCTTGACTGCGGACTTGGTGACTGCTGGTATTTCATTTAGAAGGTTTGGAACTGAAGCCTCACTCCATATAATGCCCTGATCGCAGGGATTGTAGGTGTTTTACCCCCTTGATCAATAATATAAATCCAAGTTTGCCCCTGTGGATTCCACAGTGTGGCTAGAGCATTCTGTCAGTACTGTGGATCCCAGGTCAGATAGGAATCCATGTGGAGGGACAGACTCCGGCTCAGAACTGAGCGTAAGGTAGACAGGTGTCGATGCACCTAGTTGCAGATGGCTGGCTGCTACAGCCTTAGACTTTTTTTTAGATGCCATCTATAGACACAGAACTGGTAGAAGCAGGGAGTCGGAAGAGGCTCATGGCAGCAGACTGGGGAATGGGCAGACTGCAATGGAGTCTGGGGATCTGAGGTCCTTCACAAGGGGACAATTGCAAAGTACATAAAGATAAGCCAAATGAGTAATCAAAGGTCAGAGTCCAAACAATCCAAGTCAATACGTTTCAAGAGTACACGCCAGGATTGTAGTCTAAGCTCTAGCCAGGGGATAAAACTAGAGAAATGTCTGGCACAAAGAAACCAGATTTGCAGGATGCCAGGCCAAAACCTACAATTCTCTAGCAAAGAAAGCTTGGAGCGTGCCCAGGTTATTAAGTCTTTCAGTACAGGAATTAGTACAAGGTGCTGCCAGGAGCAGGTAGGCATCTCATGTTCACCAGGAGACAGGGTCTCTGCCAGCTCCAAAACCATCTGGTGGTATAAAGAATAGGCTCGGGATCAAAGCTTCATATGGTCTTCATGAAACATCACATTTTATTTTACTTAGTACACAGCTGGAAAATATGGGATTTGGAAATGTGATATATATATATATATATATATATATATATATATATATATATATAGAGTGAGAGTGAGAGAGAGATCTCACGTTAATATTAGAAGGGGTAACACAACCTTTGCATTGTTATAAACATTACCATGGATTCTTTCATTAACCTTCTAAGAGCTATCACGTAAATTGAAAAAAACAAAACTTCAGTAAATGGGAATTTTAAACAAGATCATAGAGAAAGCTTCAAGGAGGCAGGAGAAAGGATAGAGGAACATTTTCTGTTTGCTATTACATTCTGAGTCCCTTATCAGATTACCATCAACCAGCATAATCATACACATGGGCCATTTCTCCAAACTGCTTTCTTTAGAATCCTCTTATATCTCACGGTGATTTAATTCAAGAAAGAGAGAGAGAAAAAAGAGGCAAGAGCGGAACAAGAGCAGCTTCAGTAAGAAAAATCACTGTAATGAGTCAATGTAGCAACCTGTTCCTTATTAATGAATGTTACAGGGATTTGTAATGTAATCATGTTAAACAGAACAAGGTCCTTCCTGTTCCCGCCGAGCCTGGTTAGTAGGCGAGATGGAAAGATTCCTGCCAGCAATAAACACATCAGGCAGGATATTGTAACAAGGGAGTCGAAATGCTTTCTAGTGTATATAAAAATATAGCCATGGACAATACAGCATCAGGGGTTTGTGGTTCTGTAAGAAAAAAGACATGGCAATAAGCAAACTTGAATCATTGCAGCAGTTTGCATTGCAGCAGAAGACTAGGATGTCTCCACGACTAATTCACTGTGGTGCGACCTTCGTGCCTTTCCCTGGACTGGAACCTACTCTCTTTGACAATGGACAAAGGTAGACAACCTGCAGCATTAATACACTATAAAATGTATTGTACCATGTACCGTATACGCTTACGTCTATTCAATGTTGTGTATTTAAAGGATTTTCATTGTTGTCTCATTTACGCTATACAAACAGCTACAGCTAAATAGTTTAATTATTACTGAATATCTACATAAAGTTTTTAAAGGACTTGTAGAAAACAAAACAGGTTGCTGTTAATATAGGTGCATTACTGCCTTTTAATTTTTCTATTTTTAAAATGATGTTTATGACATATCCTTGTCTTGTTCTAAATTGTACTTTGAGCAAATGTGTTTGATGTGTTAGAAACTTGTTTCAGATACTAATACACAGTGCCAAATAACCAACAGTATTACATACATAGGTACATTCAAGAAACTAGTACTAATCTTTATATTCATTAGTACATTGTTTAAACCTTTATTAATCTTTTGAATCTTGTTTTGGTGACAATGCTGATTACAACGGATGATTATCAATTTGGACCAGTTTAGAGCCTAATTGTAGATACTTTGAACAAAGGTATTTGATGAATTAAAGACTTGTTTCAGCTACTGATACACTGTGCCATATAACGTATTTCACTAGTAGGCTTTATTACTGTAATTTACAGAAAATGTTTCATATATTTTTATAACTGGTTCCCAAAAGTGTTTTTGTCCGTATAAACTGGGGTACTGTTTCAAGTTGCTGCTTCTTTTCAAAACCCAATTTTTGCCCACGATATGTGATCCTGTGGTTATTATGCAGACATCTGTCTGGTATTATAATAGCAGTAAAGGGCCTCTGGTTTCTTGTAACCTTATTATGGTAACAGTTCCATATTAGAATAAGTGGATACATATCCTAGTACATGGATACTTGCAAAACAAACACTAACAATGCTTTTAAGATGGCTTCCTGTCCAAAACAGACATGCCATATTCAGGTTATTCCAATAACATATAGAATGACGATACAATGACTAAAGATTCTTGACTGTATGTTAATGTAATAACTTCAAATTTATACCTAATCTTATGCTACTAAATACCAGGAAGTACCACTGCTCTTGCTATGGGTACGTAAACCAGAGCTAGATGCCATTTTAGTCATCCAGTCCACGTCCACCTCCAATCCATCTAATTGGTACCAGAGTATGTTGCCGGAGCTCATTTAAATCTCAAATGCACATTGTGTTTCAGTTTATGGCCCAAATAAACATCTGCTTTCTGCGCATTGGAGATTAACTACTCATGCTACTAAACTACATGAAGAACTTTAAGTTATGTGGTTAGATGTTTTATTTGCTGATAGGAATTTTATGCTGAAGCTTCTTAGTGATGCCCGGAGGAATCAGAGATGTCCCTGCTGGTTTACTTTGAACTTTTAGATCTCCCTTGTTATCAGGATGGATATTGTATAAACTTGCCACCAGAACTGTCAAACCACTATATGATAGCTTATAATGAGGGTAAAGTTCCTTGAAATATTACATAAAATGTTGTTATTGCCTCAGGTGGTAAATGTGTTGAGAGGACCTATTCACATTGGAAAATAAATAAAAGTTTTGCATGTTGTACTATATGTTAATTGTTTGGCCATCATTAACCACTGAAATAAGACAGACCAATTAAAGACAGCGTGTCAGGTATTGACTTTGCAGGGACTTCAACCTTGATTTCTAATAGTTGAGTTTCAGCTCTGGTAACCAGGACAGGCCTTGGTATCATTGGCAACTCCCCACAGCTGTGTCTGGTCAGATGTCTGCTCTCTACCTGTAAAAGCCACTTCCTGTCACTGTCATTTTGTCACTGTCACTGCAGATTATTGCGATTAATGGACTTCAATCAAGCCTGTTGCTGTTTCTTAACTGTGTTGCATTTTCCTACCTACTGACCTCAGCTTGCCTGATTATGATTACTTCCTTTTGGTTCCAGTCAGCAATGCTGTTATTACTTAGAGCAGACAGCAGCTCTAAGCTTAAGGTCACAACCACCTGAGTGGCCATTTCTGGAGGAAGGCCAAGTAGTCTTGTGGAAATAGCATAATGAAAACTTATCATAGCCTATACAGTACTGTACATTGCTGTGAAAAAGTATTTGCCCCTTCCTGATTTCCTCTATTTTTGCCTATTTTCCACAGTTAAATGTGTCAGATCATCCAACTAATTTTAATATAAGACAATGACAGTATAAACAAACGCAAAATAGAGCATTTAAATAATAATTTCATTAACCCCTTCGCGACCTTTGCCGGTTCAGGACCGTCATAACAAGAAGGTCACTAAATGACCTTTGACGGTCCTGAACCGTCAAAAAATTAAATAAGCTTAGAAAGTGATAAAGGATCACTTTCTTCGCTTAAACGGCCTTGCTGCAATGCCTCGATGTCGAGGCATTCAGCAAGGCCGAGATCGGCATCGGGGGCCATGTCTGGCCCCTTCCCGGGGCGTCAACAGCCGCCATACATTGTATGGCGGCGGACGCCCGTTTTAAAAGCGTTTAGGAGGTGATCAACGATCGCCTCCTAAACTTAAATGGTGTCGCTGGAATGCCTCGATCAGGAGGCATCCAGCGACACCAAACACTTACCTCTGGGTGGGCTGTGGCCGCTCCGGAGAGCGGTCACAGCCGCCGCTGCCGGTGATCTTCGCCATCAAGCAAGATGGCGGCGGCCCGGGAAATAAAACAATAAAGACGAAAAAGTTCGCTAGAGGGTCTCCAGACCCTCTAGAGAACTGGCTCCACTTGCTGGTTGAATACAGGTACTGCATTCAACCATGCAAGTCAATGGAGCCCAGCTTTCTAATCACTATGTGATTAGTAAAATATTCAAAAAAAATAAAAAAATAAAAAATGGAAATTTTTTTTTTAAAAAAATGTGCTAACATTTAAAAATAATTATGCAGTGATGTCACTAGATGAACCATCCAGTACCAGCAAAATGTGTAAAAAAAATATATAAAAAAAGTATTAAAAAAATAAAATAAAATTAAAAAATAAAGTTTATTATTTTGAGCAAGTGCTAAAATTTCTCAAAAATCTCAACAAAGAGTTAAAATAAAAGCACTTCAAATACCCAAGGGGTGTCTAATATATAAAAAAAATGGCTGATGGGGTAAATTGGAGTGGCCTAGCTCAAAGATAGGGCATAGGTACAGACTGACCAAAATGGCGAAAAAAAGCGCACTTCCCAAATGTGGCATTTTAAATCTGAAACAACCCGACAAACCCATGCATGTCGGGTATCACTGCACTCAGGAGATGTTCCTGAACACACATTGGCGTGTTGTTTGACAGTGGCATATACCAGGACCTGTATATCTATAACTAAAGTACAATTTGTGTGAAAAAAAAATAAAAAAAATTACTATTACAAAGTTTGACAAAGTGTAGTTGTATAATTGGTGCATGGAAAGGGTTAAAATAACAGCATTTGGAATACCCTGGGGTGTCTAGTTTTCAAAAATATATGGTTTGAATGGGTTAAATTGAGTTAACCGGCTTCAAAGATATTCCAAAGAGGAGAGGGAGGCACAATGACCAAATGACCACCTGAATTACGCATGCCCCAAAAGTAGCCTTTTACCAGCCAAACAATCTGACAAACCCATGCATGTGGGGTATCGCTGTACTCAGGAGATGTTGCTGAACACATATTGGGGTGTTGTTTGACAGTGACATATACCAGCACCTGTATATCTATAACTAAAGTACAATTTGTGTGGAAAAAAAAATAAAAAAAATTACTATTACAAAGTTTGACAAAGTGTAGTTGTATAATTGGTGCATGGAAAGGGTTAAAATAACAGCATTTGGAATACCCTGGGGTGTCTTGTTTTCAAAAATATATGGTTTGAATGGGTTAAATTGAGTTAACCGGCTTCAAAGATGTTCCAAAGAGGAGATGGAGGCAGACTGACCAGATTTGTTAAAAAAGATTTGGAAATCATAAAACGCTGCTTGTACTTATTGCCCTATAACTTACAAAAAACAGCAAAAAAACATAAAAACATTGGGTATTTCTAAACTCAGGACAAGTAGTAGAATCTATTTAGCTAGTTTTTTTACTTGCTTTTTTAGGTGAGTAAAAGATTTTTCAAATAAAAGTCATAAAATGTGTTTTTTTTTCAATTTTTCACCATGTTTTTTTATTTTTTTTTATAGTAAATAAGATGATACGATCAAAATAATGGTATCTGAAGAAAGCCCATCTTGTCCTGAAAAAAACAATATATAACTTATGTGGGTACACTAAATGGGTGAGGAGAAAATTACAGCTGAACACAAGCACCACAAAAGTGTCAAAACAGCCTCGGTCCCACAGGGTACAAAACGAAAAATGAGCCCGGTCCTTAAGGGGTTAACTGAAGGCAATGAGGTAATATCATACATGCGTAAAGTTAATTTGCCCCCTAAACCTAATAACTGGTTGTGCCACCCTTGTTGGTAGCAACTGCAATAAAATGTTTGCATTAACCGGCAATGAGTCTTTTACGTTGTTGTCTTGGCAGAATTGTTTTAATTCAGCCACATCGGAGGGTTTTTGAGCATGAACTGCCTTTTTTAAGGTCATACCACAGCATCTCAATCGGATTGAAGTCAAGACTTTTATGAGGCCATACCAAAACCTTAATAAAAGAAGAGCAGTATTATTTGATATATCCCCTTAGGCAAGTCCAGAGTGTAATTAGGATAGGCATCAGCTTCCAATGTAATAGGATGTAGCAGGAACACACACCTATAATGATAGTTGCAGTTGAAGCCAGAGGGTTTCTATATGAATTTGTCATAGCAGAATATTTAACAGCTTAAGTGCTCATTTTATGAGCCTTTATAGCATAGGACATCTATTTTAATGCTCTGACAACAAGGGGTGCACAACCACCAAACCTCCAGTGAATGTATAGTTACTATTAGACTTCGGGCGAACATGAAAAAAACACTAAGGGTGCGTTTTCATTGTTCAGACTGAATACCGAACAAACGAACATGGCGGCTACAAAACGTACACGAAGACGAAGACACACAACACGAAGAATCTTCGTGTTCATCTTTGTTTACTAATCTCCCTGGTCCCTTACCCATCTAGTCTACCTTATCTACGCAGCATCGCAGGGGTTAACGGGAGCAGAAATCTTTAGGTTCGCGCAAGGAGTTTAAGGTCTGTGTAAGCGACCCTATTGGCTACCTGCAGGGCCTCCTCTGGCATTAAGAGGTTGATGCAGGTGCAATTTATTGGTTGATGAGAGAGGAGGCCCCTGCCGGTGACCAATAGAGTTGCTCGTATGCACCTTTAACCCCTCAATGACCTTTGCCGGTTCAGGACCGTCACGGAAAAACGTTCACTTAACTATCACCTCCTAAACTTCAATGGTATCGCTGGAATGCCTCGATCAGGAGGCATTCAGCGACACCAAACACTTACCCCAGGACAGGCTGTAACCCATCCGGAGAGGGGTCACAGCCGCCACTGCAAGTGATCTTCGCCATCCGCAAGATGGCGGCCGCCCTGTAAAAAAAATAATAAAGATGAAAAAGTTCGCTAGACGGTCTCCAGACCCTCTAGAGAACTCTGGCTCCACTTGCAGGTTGAATACAGGTACTGCATTCAACCATGCAAGTCAATGGAGCCCAGCTTTCTAATCACAATGTGATTAGTAAAATATAAAAAAAAAAAAAAAATTATGGAAAAAAAAATGATTAAAAAAAAATGTGCTAAGATTTAAAAATAATTATGCAGTGATGTCACCAGAGGAACCATCCAGTACCAGCAAAATGTGTAAAAATAAATAACTAAATAAATAAATAAATAAATAAAAATAAAGTTTATTATTTTGAGCAAGTGCTAACATTTCTAAAAAAATCTCAACATAGAAAGATTTAAAATAAAAGCACTTCAAATAACCCCCTTGGTTTAATTTAATAAAAAATGGCTTGATGGGGTAAATTGGAGTGGCCGGGCTCAAAGATAGGGCATAGGTACAGACTGACCAAAATAGAGAAAAGAAGCGCACTTCCCAAATGTGGGATTTTAAATGGGGTATCACTGCACTCGGGAGATGTTGCTGAACACACATTGGGGGGTTGTTTGATAGTGATGCATACCAGGAGCTATGAATTCATTCCTGAAGTACAATTTGTGTGGAAAAAAATACTAAATTAAATTTTGGCAAAGGCAGGTGGTAGAATCTCATGCATAAAAGGGTTAAAATACCAGCATTTGAAATACTTTGTGGTGTCTAGTTTTCAAAAATATATGGTTTGATGGGGTAAATTGAAGTAGTTGGCTTCAAAGATGTTCCAAAGAGGAAATAGAGGCAGAATGACCAAATGACTACCTGAATTACGCGTGTCCCAAAAGTAGCCTTTTACCAGCCAAACAATTTGACAAACCTATACATGTGGGGTATCACCTGTTAGCAGGGGAGGGCTGGCAGCCTAAGGCCTGGGGGGCAAGTCAAGTGAAGTGGCTCTGCCCTCTCGCACTCACCTTTCACCCCTCACACTGCTCCCATCACTATGCGGCCATCAGACTGCTGGAAATCTAAACGACCGCTGGGTGCTGATGCCACCGGCCGGAGCTACTTTAATCCTTTTTTTTTATTTATTTAATATGCCGGATCGGCATATTAAAAATAAATAAATAAATAAAGTATTAAAGTAGCGCCGGCTGGCAGCATCAGGACCCAGCGGCCGTTTAGATTATATTTCCAACAATCTGATGGCCGCATAGTGATGGGAGGGGTGAAAGGTGAGTGCGAGGGGGCGGAGCTTTCACCCCTCACACTGCTCCCATCACTTGGCGACCATCGCATACGGCCGCTGGGTGCTGATGCCGCCGGCTGGCGCTGCTTTAATACTATTTTTTTTTTCATTTAATAGCCGATCCGGCTTGCCATATTATATTTTAAAAAAAGGTATTAAAGTAGCGCCGGCCGGCGGCATCAGCACCCAGCGGCCGTTAAGATTAGATTTCGGGCGGCCTGGGGGGCAATTGCCCCCCAGCCCATCCCGCCTCTGCCTGTTAGAGATATTAATGAGACAAAATAGGCAAAACCAATATTTTATCACACACGCAAAATAACAACGCTACCAAATATTGTAGGACCACATCCACAATATTAATTTAAGGAGATACCCTATATTTTATCTCCGATCCTAAATTCTTTCAGATCGCCGAAAATTATAATTCAAATTAGATATATATCATTGCGATAGTCAATCAAAAAAATATTATTTATCGTTAACACAATTTATAAAATATCTATATGAGTCACACAATGCATGATATAAAACACAAAATTCTTAAAACGTCAAATTGAATCAGTTCCAAATATAGTATATAATCGAAATTATCAATATGAATTAGTACTTTATGAGTCTAACACACACAATTAATTTCCAGTCCACTCAGCAACCAACAAAGATAATAATCAGGGCAGTAATAAAAAGATCACTCACTCTATTTATATATTAGTTCTACTAATATGACATTAAAAATAATTTAATAATGTCTAAGAGTATAAGTGAAGTTCCTAATAGATGCAAATGATGTCAAACTTCATCTACAGGTAAAAATACCTTTTCCATCGTTGTCATTATCACGGGTTATAAGCTGCAGTCTCACAAGCCGTCATATACAATAATGTTAAATACTTGCTATTTCCCAAAAAAAGGGAATTATATATGAAGAAGACAAAATTCACCTCTATTCAGAATAATAAAACAATTATAATTACCACCACTTGTTGCTGTGGTCCAACTGGTCCTTGTAGAAGTTAAGTGTAAAAAAAGGTGAGAAAAACCAGTATAGGGAATAGGATAGTGAATGGTAGGAATAATCAACCTTAATGACTTTCCTTGTGTATCTGGAACCACAGCTGCAACCCTTAAGCAACACTCTCCGGGTGTTGAAGTAATACAGCAAAAAGTCCACTAGGGGGCGCTCGTATGTTCCATTCAATGAAAAATAAAAATAAAACAGAGAAAAAAAAAAAATATATAGTGTAGGAGTAAAACAGTGTGTTATGCCCTGTGTATCGCAGATTTCCCACTCACACCTAGATGTGACCAGATTATCGCCAGAAATTACGGGCATCTTGACACTTATTTAAGTGTAAGTATATTTCCACTTGTTGCGTATCTAGCGCCATATACATAATACACTATTGGATTCTTTTCTGGTTTGTTTCCTCGGTATATATTCCTATATATGGACCCCAAGGCCATCTCTATGACGCACTGAACCCCATCAACACACTGTGAGTGGGAAATCTGCGATACACAAGGCATAACACACTGTTTTACTCCTACACTATATATTTTTTTTTTTCTCTGTTTTATTTTTATTTTTCATTGAATGGAACATACGAGCGCCCCCTAGTGGACTTTTTCCTTGTAGAAGTTAATCCAGGTTCAGTGGCAAGAAATTAAGTGGGAAGAAATATAACTTTCTAAAAGTTATATAGGTTAGTACTCAAAGTAACTCTAAGAGTAAAATATGGTGTCAGGATCTTAAGATGTTCCAAATTCTCTGGGGTAAATTTGGTGAATAAGTTCGTCAGGGTCTGTCTGTTTGTCTAGGTGACTTCATTTCAGGGTTTAGGTGGCCCCAATTAATAAAGACATAAACTTTTAAAGACCAAGCTTATTATCATAGCCTCCACCTCTTGATTGGAATTATCCAATCATAACGGTGGGTTTTACCCATTATAATTAGGACTCCTACTCATATTTACACCGTTGTAATTTCTTAATTTACCTCCGAGAGACGCTCTGGTCTAAGAAATAACTTAAGACCATTACATATGCGTTTGGAATTTATCCATGGTCACCCTTATCTTTAGATGTTACCTCCTAGATAGTAAATCAGGTCTTTGTAGTCACCCATATCTCCAGATGTTTCCTCCTAGGTAGTAAATTAGGTTTTGGTGGTCTTAAGACGTATCCCCCATTCCAATTTACATTCCTAAGGATATGTAGTGTCTACTCCTTAACTTTCTCATGAAAGATAACGTTAATTAGATCATATATACTGAAGCATCTATATACATGACTACTTCTTTGTTCTCAATTATAGAGGGAACAAAGACAGAAAGTAAAATAAAATGGCTCTGACTCCATTTTGTGTTCATGTAAAATACATATATATAGAATACATGTTTTCCATCATGAAATATCTGACACACCATACTCAGGAGATGTTGCTGAACACATATTGGAGTGTTTGACAGTGACATATACCAGAACCTTTATATTTATAACTAAATTACAATTCGTGTGAAAAAAAAAAAAAAATACTATTACAAAGTTTGACAAAGTGTGGTTGTATAATTAGTGCATGGAAAGGGTTAAAATACCAGCATTTGAAATACCCTGGGGTGTCCATTTAAATATATGGTTTGATGGGGATTAATTGAGTTAACCGGCTTCAAAGATGTTCCAAAGAGGAGATGGAGGCAGAATGACCAGATTTGGAAAAAAAGGTTTGGAAATCATAAAACGCTACTTGTACTTATTGCCCAATAACTTACAAAAAACAGCAAGAAAACATGAAAACATTGGGTATTTCTAAACTCAGGACAAATAGTAGAATCTATTTAGCTAGTTTTTTACTTCCTTTTGTAGGTGAGTAAAAGATTTTCAAAGAAAAGTCATAAAAGGTGTTTTTTTCATATTTTCACCATGTTTTATAATTTTTTTATAGTAAATAAGATGATATGATCAAAACAAATGTTATCTGAAGAAAGCCCATCTTGCCCTGAAAAAAACAATATATAACATGTGTGGGTACGCTAAATGGGTGAGGAGAAAATTACAGCTGAACACAAGCAGCGCAAAAGTGTTAAACACTGCAAAAAGAAAAAATGAGCCCGGTCCTTAAGGGGTTAAAATCCTGGTGCCAAAGCTGCTGCGTAGTGCATACCACGTTAAACTGAAGAATGAACACTGAAGAATGTACACGAATATTCACCCGAACCGAGCACTGGAACGGGGGAATATTTGTGGAATACAAAGATTTTTTTCCCCATGAAGACGAACACGAAGACGAACACGAAGAGTTGGCCAGCGTCCAAGTCTAGTTACTATCATATTTCACAGTAGCTGAAATGGAGTACTGCTTTGGAGAGTGGAAAGAGAGCTTAATAGATTGTAAGCTAGTAGAGTAGGACCCTCTTCTCCTTCTGTACTGGTGGTTTTCAACATGTGTTAATGTTTGCCATTTTACATATTGTAATTCTTAATATTTTTTTAATTTTCAATGTGACCTATTGTAATAGGGATAAAGAATTTAATGTTGCTCTATAAATACATGTGAAGCAATTAGGGAGGAACATTCTCTAAACATTAATGCACAAGTCATTGTAGAAAAACACAAGGGAAATTTGTCTAGTGTGATAAAAATCAGTTAAATACTCAGGTCTTCACAGCTTCCAAGAGCAATTCTACACATTCAGGAATGGTGTTAAGATATCCCTGCTTGCTTATCTTATCTTTTTCCTCTACATAAGTTATGCTCTTGGTAAGTAGCATCTTATAGAGAATCAGACCTTGGGCCTGGTCTCTCTGGAGGCTGCAGTTATATCATACAGTGTTCCATGTATTCCTGCTATTTGTCAGATTCATGGTAGCTGCTCTTTTAATATTGTTTTCATTTTACAATTTTCCAATTATTTTTATTTCATACACTCTTCTTTTTTTGCAGTGATTCCAAATACAATTATGTGTTCAGGAAAAGAAAAGCTTTTCTAATTTAAATATGTGCAGTAGAAATATTGTTCCTTTCACAAACAATATATAATGACCTTTCCACATGCTTAATAAATGTAGATCATTAGAAAGAGAACAACACCCAGTGTTATTATTAAGCCTCCTCCTAAAGAGTTTAATAATTTATGTTTGGAATGACATATGATTAGCCAGCATGAAACATATTTTGATGCATGACTTTACCTAAATTGTGCAGAATAAAGCAAGATTCTTGCAGCTTTCAGATAATGTAATCAGTGAGCACTGCTGTCTCCTTCATTACAAGAGGCATCACCTGTTAAGTGATAATATCATTGTATACTGCCTGCTGTGACTGGTGTTCCAGCGATAGACAAGCAATTTCTCTATAAGCATTGTAAAAGGAAAAAGGCAGCTTCATCCCATCACATATGCCCTTCTTTCTCCCCATCAGATACCTATTTCCTCACTATCCCCTACCCCACTTTCTCCCTATATCTTTTGTTCAAACATATATATAAATATATATAACTATAAAAGCTATAACTATAATATATATAAACGTATACAAATATAGGGAAAAAACAGCTAATACCGTATTTGCTCGATTATAAGACGAGGTTTTTTTCAGAGCAAATGCTCTGAAAAATACCCCTCGTCTTATAATCGGGGTAGTCTTATAATCAGACCTCAAAGTCTGACTATGAGACGACTAAGATCCAGATCCCCCCGCCCCACTTACCGGTACCTCAGAGTCCCCGGTGTGCAGGGAACTCTGATCTCTGACAGCCGGGTAATGTCTGCGCGATGCACGCAGACAACCCCCGCTGCTAGCCACGCCTCCTTCCGGCTGCAGCGTGAGTCTACACGCTGCCCCAGCTACATGACAGGAGACTCAGAAGTACCGGTAAGTGGGGCGGGGGTGGAGTGTTAAATGGGGGGCATAAGGCATTTCTGGAGGCAGGGTGCTCTGTGAAATGCCTTTTAACCCCCCTTAATGCCACTCTGCCTTCAGAAATGCCTTTTTAACCCTCTATACGCCACTCTGCCTCCTGAAATGCCTTAAACCTCCCTATATGCCACTCTTCCCCATAATATGCCTTTTAACCCTCTAAGTGCCAGAGTGGCATATATAGTTAAAAGGCATATCATGGGGCACAGTGGCATATAAGGTTAAAAGGCATATCATGGGGCACAGTGGCATTTAGAGGGTTAAAAGGCATATCATGGGGCACAGTGGCATATAGGGGGTATAAGGCATATCATGGGGCACAGTGGCATTTAGAGGGTTAAAAGGCATATCATGGGGCACAGTGGCATATAGGGGGTATAAGGCATTTCTGGGGCAGATGTGCATAACTGGGGGGCAGGTTGGAAAATAGAAGGAAATAAAACCAAAATATTTTTCTCAATCATAGCTTTTATTAAAAAAATAGTTTAAATGAATTAACATTTACTGGTAAAACTTTTTTCCTATAGGGTCCTCTTATATTCAGGCTTTTTCTTTTTTTTTTCCTAAATTAAAATTAAGATTTGGGGGGTCATTTTATAATCAGGGTCGTCTTATAATCGAGCAAATACGGTAATTGAAACAAAAATTTTTTTTAAAATATTGAAAAATTGGACCCTAGGAAAGCATTTCCTTGGGCCCCCCTCCACGCTCACTAGCATGTAATCACTCCCTCCACTCCCACACCAAACAAAAATATTTCCCACACTGACTGCAGATTAGGGAAAGACTGAGAGTCAGTTAAGTCTTCCCTCCTTCTGGCCCTACCGTGACTTTGAGAGGTCCTCTCCCCCATAATTATCCCAAGTCCCTTTGTCCCCTCATTCACTTTTACTTACTCCAATACAGACATACACATCCTGTATTTGCAAGTATACAATAATAATGTATGTAAACATAGCATAGCAGGTATAGATCAACAGAATAACAACCCCAGCTTTGCAGGTATAGATCAACTGGAAATCACATGTAAACTCAGAATTAAATGTATAAACACCCCTAAATTACAGGCATAGATCACAGGTTGCACACCCCAAAGGCCAGCCCTGGCATCCACATTGCCCACATAGGACCTGACCAGCACCCATATTACACAAAAAGATCACAGTCCAAAGTGAGCAAACTTTGTCCCCAAACAGCCTAGCACAAGCCAACTTTGTCCCCAAGCAGCCCAGCTTGAGCCATCTTTGTCCCCAAATAGCCCACCCTGTGCCATCTTTGTTCCATAAACACCCTGTCTGTGCCATCTTGGCATAACACCAGCCAAAAAGACTAACACCATAGTCACACAGTGCACACAATAAGAACTCTCTTTAGAAGTACACTATGTCCTAGTAACCCTTGAACTTATGTATTGTATTAAGCGCTGCGTAAATTGTTGGCACTATATAAATAAAAGATAATAATAATAATAATAATAATAATAATATATTGCTATGCTACTTGTATACAACTACACTTGTATACCCCAACACTAGTTGTAAATGCTATACATACATACATACATACATTATTAACTCCAAGTACAGTTCAACATTGTTTTGTGGGGCAAGAGCCTATACAATTTAATTTTTCAGAATTTTTTTAATGAAGCCTTAGATACTAATGCTCACAATTACTGGCGAGACAGTTAAACAGGTGATCCAGCGGGTTCAGTGGATACCAGGTCCTCAGTCTTCAACTTCTGGGGTTGCACTCCTCAAAGTGGAATATGCAGCCCCTTCCTTCTGTCATGCAGCAGAGAACTGCTACTAGCAGCCAAGCAGCAGCTAGCCAGAGCAAGCTCTCTGCATAGTTCAGTCGGGCTTCCACAGAATTTGTGACGAGCAACGAGGGGTTGTGCATACTATTTGCTGGATTTAAAAGTCTAGAAGTGCTATCCAGAAGTGTGGTGCTTCTGTATCATGAAGCTGTTATTTGACTCCTGGCCTGTTTGGCTACTCTCTGTCTAGCAGTTTTGTAGTGTTTTTTTACTCTCCTGACTACCTGCTCTGCGTACAGACCTTGGCTACCCACTTGCATTGAACCGGGTAGCGGCTGACTACCTGTTCTGTATACTTGACCTAGTTTCTGGGACTCCCTGTCCTGAGTAACTACCTGTGACATTTCCATCTACATGTATCCGGCTATCCAGCTAGTGCTTCAGTTCCTGCAGTATATATATTCAGTTTCTGCAGTATTTGCCTCTAACTGAGCCGCCACGCTATTGGAATAATCAAAGTCCCTGTTGTCTTGCCTTAGGGAACACAATTACCATCACCACCAGCCATAGGCCAGCGCATAAAAAGCTTGCAGTATGAAAAGGGTCAGGTGAAAGGGTCCAAGGGTGTGCTCATCAACTCAGTCAGTGATGTAAAATATGTTCCTGTATAACTACAACCATGTGTAGAATGCCACCAGTTGGCAACAATGCTTAAGCCAAGAGGACCAAGCTCTCTCTTTTTCACAGGTACCCACTTGATCTTAGCCACTGAGAAATAGTGAAGAGTAGCATGTGCTGTTACTTAGATAACAACAACTGTATCCTCTTGAATGGTAACCATATACAAATGCTACTCAATATAATATTTCTGGAAAAACTTTGGGCATATATTATTTTTTTGTATGGTAACCAAATAATAAATATATGATAAATATTTTCCCTTACAACAACTTATGGGTAACTGTTGGGTCAAATGAAAAAAGTTTGAATAAGGCAAAATTTAACTTGATAGAAATATTTAGAAAAATAATCTGGTGACCTAGAGTTCAGAATTTAAGTTTATATTTGGACATTGTATTTCAAATATGTTTACTTCTTCTACTTTCTTCTACGGAAATGAAGGTGTTAATAAGTTAGAAGATGTATCAATTCCTAAGAAACTGAGCATTTTATATAGTTCTAGGATTTTTTTCTTTTTCATAACTTTGCATGCATTGTCATTTCTGGATGCAATCAACTACTTATTGTGTGGATACTGCTGTAAATTATACACATTTATATGAAGAATGCATCTTCATACTGTATTCATATAAAATAATTTACAAAAAATATAAATGGAGGCATTTTCTGTGCAGAGTGAAAATGCTGTAAATATCTTACTGGAAGTTTAAAGTTATAGGAAATGTTGGAAAAGAGAGGAATTTGAGGTGTTATCACTTGTAAGAGGTTAAAAGTTAATACTGTAACTGTAAGTATAAGTCTTAGGCGAGAGATACCTTGTTAATAAAAGAAGAAAATGTGATTGACAAATCATGGGTTTAGGCAAAAACCAAAGCAATTTGCTTTATGACAGCCCAAAGAGGGTCTAGAAAAAGAAGCAAATGGCAATTTCTCAATAAGCTCCTTAAATTTTTTGTTTAATTGCATATATGCAGAGCCAAAATAGGGGCAGGTGCACAGGGCCTATACATTTTATAAGGGACCACTGTATTCCTCTGTGCAGGGGTGAACCTAGGTTTACCAGCCCCTGGGTGCAGGATTTCTTTCATCATGCTAACATGGCTATCCATTCTAAAACCCTGTGCATCATCCACTCTCAAACACTATCCACTAACACACACATTCACTCTAACACCATAGACTAACATTATATGCTAACACTCTCTTACACACTAATATACACTCTCTACCACCATACACCAACGCACCAGAAAAACTCACTGACATTTCTTGTGTGAAGCTTTTCTTAAGAACACAGTGCTTTAATGTACCAACATGGATAGATCTGGAGCGTAACTGCCACAATTGTAAGGACTGTAACGATCTTGCTTTAGGATACATGACATTTTGTGACCTCACACACTTGCACAATGTCACCTCTGATGTCGAGAAATCTGCTACTTGCAACTTGGCACTCTCCTGTTAAGTTTAAGTTGCTCACAGCATTTAAAGTTGCACAAAATAATGCATATATTTAATGGGGAATATCATCTGAAATCAAAGAAAAGCAGCAATAGGCAGTAGGGAACATTTCCATAAACTGCCTATACTATAGTTGCCAACAACTTCCACAAGGCTTTCTGCGTCCTTGTACGGACGTTTTGCACATTCCAGTTTGTAATAAAAACAATGCTAGGTGTATGGTAAAATGTATCTGACTTTGATGAATCTCAGTATAACTATAACTACTTACTGCAATCTAGAATAAAGAATAGTTCACTGTCTGATCAATAACCCTATTGGCTGTTATTTATGTTGCTTTTTATCGGGTTCTACAGAAAACTCTCTGCCTTTCAAGTGTGAACACTCCCCAAAACAATCACAATGACATTGCTCTTAGTCAAAACATATGAATTATAGAATAAAAAATACAATATATATATATATACCGTATTTGCTCGATTATAAGACGATTTTATTTCAGAGCAAATGCTCTTATAATCGGGGTCGTCTTATAATCAGACCTCAAATAGGTGTAACTATGAGACTAAGATCCAGATCCCCCCACAGCGCTGCAGGGGACCTGGATCCTCCTGTCTTATGCCCCCCATTTAACCCCCCCCAAAACTTACCGGTGCTTCTGACTCCCTGGTGTGTAGGCGGGGCAACGGGTAGACATCTACGCGATTCGCGGCTGTCAGAGAGGAGAGTTCCCTTTTCTCTATTTTCTCTCCGATTACTCCTTTTAACTATTTCCATTGCTCCTGAGGAAGCTGAACCGGCGAAACGCGTCGAGAAGGATTTAACTGGACTAACTGGACTCTCTCTGGCAGAACTACTGCGGACTTTGGGTGTAATGAGCGTTTAAGCACTCCTCTATATGTTGTGCCTACACAATCTGTGAGTGCAATTTGACTTTTTACCATCCGGCACACCTAAAAATACTGCACTATTGTAGTTTGCTTTTTTATAGATTTTAAAGAAGATTATTAAAAGGATTTTACACCATATGCTGATGGGTCTGATGCACCTATATTGTTTGTGAGTGCATAATACACTACACATAGCACTTAATATTGTTTAGACATATTGCACTATTATCATATAGTTTTTTTCCCTGTATGTACTTGTGCCCCAACGAGTAACACTTTAAATATATGTAAATAATTGTATTTGTAAAAGGGTAAAAAGCAGGTGAGGGGATACAAGCAGTTGGGCACTGCCCTAGGCCCGATGCAGGTGTAGTGCCCCTCAGCCTCCCCTTTGCGATCAGATCCTCAATGCATTAAAAGAGGCACAGCCCCTTCAAGACAGGGCTTTTGGGAATTCTAGGGATATAGAATTTTCCACAGTGTTTTCCTTGTATTCTAGATCACCATACTGTAAACTATACTATAATGCTTATACATATAAATACAGCAAGGTACATTATAAGTCTTACTTTTAAGTGCTCACAATTATAACATTAAGAATGTTTAAAGTAAATATTAAACCTTACTCAGAAATAATTATTTAACCAGGTAGGTCTTTATTACTTTTAGTCTGTCATGTGATACATGTCAAGGGCACACATAAGTTTTAAAAGATTATCTTCCCATAGTAGCAAGAACAGCACATCTAAAGTGTTAAACCCTAGGACACTTAGTTGATGTTTTGTCTAGGTAGAACAAGACCTTGATAATTAAGGTTATATTGCTGTAGAGCAGTCTGGCCAAGAAAAAGTTAATAAGACAGATATAAGAACATAGGGTCAATATGACATTTAAATACACAGAGACACACTGTACATAGAGTTATTGTACTGTAATTGCTTAGGACCAATGGCTTATGCAAAGACATGATAAACTATCTCTAATTACAGTCTATTGCAGTGAAAACAGATTTTATATCCCCTGGGTGGAATTATTTTTTTTGTAGCACAGTGGGTACAATATACCCTTTTCAAAGTCAGTCCAATGCTGTTCAAGTAATCCCCATATCACCTTCTTGCATAATTTACTATTAATGTTGGAATACAGCTCTTCGTGATTAAGTTTATTTTCTACATATTCACTCACAATGTACTCTAGAAATAGCTTTAAGAAAATTTTGAAACGAAAATGAAGATGTAGTGTACTTGGACTGTAATCTCTACGTGACAAGGACTTTCTTAATGTGTTTATACATTTAACACGTCAATCAATATTTGTATTACTACTGTACTCTCTGGTGCATTATTCTATATTGGTTTTGAAGAAACATTATTGAAATAATGAACTGTGTCTGTATTAAAGTAATTCAGGTTACCCTCTAATTTATTCTCTGCTGGAGCATAGCCTTAAACAGTTATATCAACTTTTTTGCCATGTTAGATATATATATATATATATATATATATTTATATATATATATATATACTATAAATGTTGACTTTTGTGGTATTTAAAGGTTCTGTTCTACATAATATGTTTTTTCCTAACATTCCAAAGTTTGTATATTGTTAGGTGAAACTATGGTACACATCTTAAATAAATGTATTCCTTTTTAACCCCTTGACAACAATCGACATGCTAGGCACGTCACGGAAATGTATCCCCTTAATGACAATTGGCATGGGGTTAAATAAGCTTAAAAAGTGATCAACGATGGCTTTCTTTGCTCATCTGATACTGCAATGTCCTGACATTGAGATATTTAGCAAGAGAAAAAAAAAAGTTAGGGCACCAAGTAATCACTTTACTAAATCTAAAAATGTATAAAAACTAAAAGATATAAGAAGAATTAAAATAGTTTTAAACAATACAATTCAAATTTAGTAATAGCATTACCATCATGTTCTAAAAAAATGTATACAAAAATAAAAACCCTGGGGTGTCTAAGTTTCATAAATACCGGTATAATTTATATATACAAAAATACAATTGTATAAATACAATTTTCATTTAATATATTCATAAATCAAAATGTATGGTTTGATGGGTTAATTTGAACTGTTTCAAAGATGTCCCAAACAGGACAAAGGCGCAAGATGTCAAGATTCCAAGCTGAAAACTGAATTGTGCATGTCCCAAAAGTGACCTTTTAACCTGAAAAACCTTAATACCAACATTTCAAATGCACTGGGGTGTCTAGTTTTGAACAATATATGGTTTCATGGGGTAAATTGAATTGCCAACTTCAAAGGTGTCCGAAATAGGGAAAATTCCAAATAAAAAAAAATTCGTTTCATTTTATCATTTAATTTTGTTATGAATTCAGTGAAAAAATAAATCTGTCTCTATTAATTACCATTATCACACATACACTTGGATTGGTAAATACCAAATAGTGCCCCAGAATCAGAGGTGTCCAGGTGCTTAAGCCCCCCAAAACCTTATTAGTGCATAATAGAATCATTTTATTCTGGCACCAATGACATCTGCTGCTCAATGATGTAATTAGCTTATTGCCAACTATGTGCAAGGTGTTTGTTATCATATAACTGGATATTTGTGTAAATACATTGACACATAGGGTTTTATTACCTATATAATATAACTGAACATAACTGTGTTGTTATTGCACACCTTGAATTACATATTTAGAGACAACGACATTTAGATCTATAACACAGCTTGCAGAGGAACCCAATGTTTTGTGTTATTCCACTGCCTAGACTTAGTGTCAAAGGAATCAAAACCTATTTATTTACTTTCTAATTAAATATATAAGTGAATATTTCCAGGATAACTTAACTACTAGGTTTGAGGAAAAACAGTGACACCCGAAATAATCATACACGGAGTTCGAAGAAGCCGTCATTTTGCCCAAATCTTTGCTGCACAGATTCACTATGCTACATTATTATAATTTATAATTTACAGAAACAAAAATAATTTCTTGAAACCTTTAAATCCTATAGCTTCTCCAGAGGTTCCATAGTGTTAATGCTGTTGAATGAATGGAGCCTGTATGTTAATATACTTAAGGTATTTTTCTTGTGTGCGCACACTTTAGTTTTAGTAAGAAAGAGAGGATTGATTACAACAGATATTACATTACAGATTGATTACATTATAAAATATTAAATTAAGCACATTTATAATCACTTAATCTTACCATTCTTACACAGTCACATTTGTACATTCATTTTATATGTAATCAAATCCCTTGGTTTTAATGGAATTTATTTTTCATGATATTTCTTATTGAAATTAATTCAACTGGCAAAGGTAAACCTACCAGACTTCTTGAATGTTTTGTCGGTTTCCTCTCCATGAGACCAGTGAGGATAAGCTGACATTTTTCCCTTGTTGAGTTATGGTCACCATGTTATCTGCCTGCAGATGGTTTAGAAGAGAAGAGTTGAATGATATGATTAAAGTGATTTCTAAGCTCCTGCATTTACTGAAAATGGAAATGCAATCAGCTGTTATGTGGCTGTTATGTTTAATTATTTGAAATGGTCCGGAGGACCTGTAATACTGAAGTACTGGAGTAAGCAGGGTCCGAATAGAAATCAAAAACATAAATATATAACAGTAATATGTTGTATCAATGGGAATTTAGAAACACTGTTTTGGAAACAATCCTAGTTAGATAAACACTGGTAGACTAGATGGGCCAAATAGTTATTAACGTATTTGCTCGATTATAAGATCCTCCTGTCTGGTACCCCCCAAATTTACTGGTGCTTCTGACTCCCCGGTGTGTTGTCCGGGCAGCCGGTAGACATCTATGCGATTCGCGTCGGCAACTTCCGCTGCAGCATTTAGAGGGTTAAAAGACATATCATGGGGTACAGTGGCATTAAGGGTGTATAAGGCATTTCTGGGGAAGAGTGGCAAGCCTGGGGGCAGATGTACATAACTGGGGGGCTGGTTGGAAAATAAAAGGAAATAAAAACAAAATATTTTTCTCAATCATAGCTTTTATTTAAAAAAATAGTTTACATAGTTTACATGAATTAACATTTACTAGTAAAACTTTTTTCCTATAGGGTCTGTCATGAACTGGGTCCATACAAATGACTGTAAAGACCCAGAGCACCCAAAGATTGTGTTCAGGAGTTAAGATGCAGTAGCAGAGTTGGACAGGGCCTGGTGCAAGGCGACAGCACTCTGCTGGTGGGCATCTAGGGTTGTGCAGCCACATACCAGCGCCCTGACATAGCAGCAGATGATGACAGAACCTGGAGATATCCTGCAGGCACCCTGAAGCAGGCATGAGACATAGCACTGAAATCATGTGCAGGATGCTACAGGCTGAGAGTATGAAAGCTAAGCAGAGTACAGGAGAAACATAGCAAGCAATGGTGACAGAGCAAGGAGCATAACCAGACACGATATACATAATACAGGGCACAACAGGGAACAAGACAAGGAATACTCAAGATCCGATGAGAACAGGACAGGACACCCCTCTACTGGGGATTCAAGACAGGACACCCCTCTACCGGGGATTAAAGACAGGACACCCCTCTACCGGGGATTAAAGACAGGACACCCCTCTACCGGGGATTCCAAGACAGGACAGCCCTCTACCGGGGATTCCAAGACAGGACAGCCCTCTACCGGGGATTCCAAGACAGGACAGCCCTCTACCGGGGATTCCAAGACAGGGCAGCCCTCTAGTGGAGATTCCAAGACAGGACAGCCCTTTACTGGGAATTCAAGACAGGACACCCCTCTACCGGGGACTCAAGACAGGACACCCCTCTACCAGGGATACAGCACAAGACAACAAGGCACAGAGCTGACAAGACTGACCAGGCAACACATGACAAGAATACACAGGAACCACAAGACCAAACAGGACTAGCCTAGGACTACAAGATAACAATTGGAGATTCCGTCACATCTTATGGCCATAGTATGCTTAGCCCACCACTACGCCAAAGTACTCCAATTTACGGTGGGTCCTAACGCTAAACCCTGCTTACGGAAGTACTAATAAACTGAACATTAAATCTATACACAAAACCAAGAAGGACATACCTTTAGACTGCTGAGACAAACAGAACACATGGGTGGGGCACACCTTATAAAGGAAACAGAGCTGAAGCAAAGAGCAAGACTGGAATAAAGGAATCAGAAGCACATAGCAGAGCATATGGAAATCCAGGAACAAAACATGGGAACAGAGCATATGGGAAATCCACAGCAAAACATGGGAACTGAGGCAAGGAAGGGAAAAACAGAGATATGCAGCTCCGCAGCCTGGATGGACCCAGACGTCTTATATTCAGGCTTTTTCTTTTTTTCCTAAATTAATATTCAGATTTTGGAGGGGTCGTCTTATAATCAGGGTCGTCTTGTAATCGAGCAAATACTGTATCTGCCGGCACATTCTATCTTTTAATGAAAACGTGACAAAACTCCAGTTCAGGAGAATTTTATGTTTAATAGTCATTATTACAAAATTCACACATTAAAATTATATTGCTTTCTAAGTATAATTTTCATTGTGTGTCACTCTGAATAATAATTATCTTGTATAAAATAATGTGATTAGATAGCTGGAGAATATTTTAATTGAAATATTTCTTCTGCTTAAATGGCAAGTTAAGTATGTTATAATTTATGCTGCAAGACATGGAATCATCTGTAATTGATTTTTACATTTCTGTGTATAAACGCAACGGTGAACACAAAGTATAGGTCAGAGAAAAAAAACGAGTGATTTGCAGACTTCTTAAATTCTTTCTAAAAATCAGTATTGTAAGTGAGGAATATTGTGCCAGAGAAGTATTTTTTTGTTTATTAGTACTTACCATAAACAGGTGCCACATGTGATTTTATTCTTATAATCAACACAGTAAAAAATATGCTGCTCAAGGAAAATCTGAGTTCTTTGTTATATCTCCTTGCTTTATATAAAACCCATATGCTAAATACAAAAATAAAATGATATATATATATATATATATATATAAACGTTAAACAGTGTAATTGACTTATAATGATTGACTTTTTTAAAAAAAGAGACAGTCTTAAAAGTCATAAACATAAGACAGTAAACTCATTTAAAACTCATATAAACACTTGTATTTGGCCACTCTGCAAGTTTTTCTAAATAGGTAATTATATTATAATTAAACTCATGCAAATGCTTTTGGAACAGATACACTGCACAATATAGCAACTTGATGAAATTTGTAATGCATTTTAACCATCAAAAGCATTGAGAGAGCTAAGATCAAAGAAAAGTAGTGTACTAGTATCAAATGTTTGAATTAGCATGCAAAAAAATAATAAGTAAGCCATGACTTTAGAAGACAATCCACATTAAAACACAGAGACAATTTAATTAAGTGCTGTAGCAAATCGTTATTTTCTGCCGTATTGCATTTTTTAATTTTGATTTGTTTTTCAAGTTTTTAATAATTTTTAACAAATAGCTAAATTTTCATGATTCTATTGCTCAAAGGGTTAATTTTATAAAATGTGTTAAGTTACTTGTAATGCAGAAATGCATCTTCTAAAAACTAATTATCAATCTATAAGTGCTAATATAGTCCTAGTTTGTAATATCTTCCCATAGATTGTTTTGCTGAGTTTCTACATTAGGATTAGAGTTACAAAAAACACTAATGTAAATGGTTATTTCTCAGAAGGGAAGTGCTGGCCTAGGGGGCACGGGGCAATTGGTGCAAAATTGGACCGGCTTACTGGCAGAGGTGGGAATGCAGCTAGGTTAGCAGCTGTTAAAAAAGAGCTTGGAACAAGGTAAAGTGTTAAGGGTATGTGGGAGGAAGTGAATATGTATGTTGGCATGAGCGAGTATGTGTTAGAGGGCGTATGTGTTAATATGAGTGTGCGTAGGTGTGTGTGTGTGTTAGTGTTAGCTTGTAAGTGTGAGAGTTGGTGTGTAAATACGACCACCAGTGCTTATGTTAGTTACCAGGTGGTAACAAGTGGGCAAAGGGCAGGTGGGGCCACTTGACTTTACCTACCTCCCCAGACTAGAAGGTGCAAGCCCTTCCTGTTTCTCAGATATGCATGTATATCAAAAACTAGGAGCTTTCCAGGGGACACAACAAAACTTCTATCTCATTTATTTCTTCTCTCTTTCTTCTGATATCATTAATAGAACCTACATACAACAACCCTTTTGCAGTGGCGTATCCAGCTTTCATATTTGGGGAGGCACATGGGGGGACAGGGACCAAAGTAAAGGGGCCAATTATAAAATGCTACATACACTCTATGTGTGTATGTGTGTGTGTGTGTGTGTATATATATATATATATATATATATATATATATATATATATATATATATATATATATATGCTTTAGACATGTATTCTTAACTACATAATATGTGCTCTCGTTGAAGTAAAGACTGTGATTGAAATATAATTTCAAAATAACAGCTGAACTGGCAGTTATTTTTCATTCTTTCATATTAGACCTTGCAGCCAATATATACTCATATTAGCCCCTGCTGCCGATATATATCAATATAAGCCCCTGTTGCCAATATATTTTATATTGAAAAAATTGAAAAGCATTTCCTTGGGCCCCACTCCACACTCCCTAGCATGCAATCACTCCCTCCTGCACCAAAAAACAATATTTGCCACACTGACTGCAGATTAGGGGAAGACTGTGAGAGTCAGTGCAGTCTTCCCTCTTTCTGACCCTACCGTGACATTAAGAGGTCCTCTCCTCCGTAATCATCCCCAGAGTCCCTTTGTCCCCTCTTTCACTAAGCCACACCTCTCTTTTACCTGTAGTTCAGGTATAGATCAAATAAACAACACATGTAAACAGCAAGTGAATGCATAGATCATCTGAATAAGACATAAAAACCCTGTATATTCAGGTATACAATAAAAATGTATGGAAACATAGCAAAGCAGGTATAGATCAACAGAACACACAAACCCAGCACTGCAGGTATAGATCAACTGGAAATCATATGCAAACTCAGCACTGAGGGTATAGATCAAATAAACAACACATGGAAACAGCACTGCAAGTATTGGCTAACTCAATAAGACATACAAACCCTATATAGGGTATAGATAAATAATTTATGGAGACATAGCATAGCAGATATAGATCAACAGAATAACACAAAAACATAAAAACTCAGCATTAAAAGTATAGCTAAAACCCCCTAAATTAGAGGCATCGATCACAGGTTTCACACCCCAAAGGCCAGCCCTGGCATCCACACTGCCCACATAGAACCTGACCAGCATCCAAAGTACACACTTAGGATGTGCTATCTGTGTCCCCAAACAGCCCAGCATGAGTCAACTTTGTCCCCAAACAGCCCAGCGTACAACATCTTTGCCCCATAAGCACGCTACCTGTGCCATCTTTATACCCAAGGCTTAAACACCCTGCTTGTGCCATCTTTTATACACACAAACACTTTTACAGTCACTCACTAATTCACACTTTCATTGACATAATTCATTCACACAATAATTTATTCTCTCACTCTTTCACACAAATCATTTACACATATTCATTAATGCAGTCACACAAATTCATTGATTCTCACTCATTAACACAATTCTTCCACACATTAATTCATACACTCATTCAGACAATTCATCCACACATTAATTTATACTCTCACTCATTCAGACAAATCATCCACACATTAATTTATACTCTCACTCATTCAGACAATTCATACACACATTAATTTATACTCTCACTCATTCAGACAATTCATACACACATTAATCCATACTCATTCTCACTCTTTATTTAAATATTCTTACTACCCTCCTTTCTCACTATCTACCCCCCTCTCCCCCCTTTTCTCATTATGTACCACCTCTCCCCCCTTTCTCACTATCTACCCCCTCTACCTTCTTTTCTTACTATCAACCCCCTCTTTTCATTATCTACCCCATCTCCCCTCTTTTCTTACTATCTACCCTCTTCCCTTTGTAGTTCACTTACCTTACAGAAGTCCTGCGGGAGCGCGAAATGCCGGCACTGCAACCAAAGCAGAGGCCTCGCGGAGGAGAGTGAGAGGTGCTGAGCGGTTGCTAAAAACTTATTCCTGAGCGACCGCTTGGTGCAACTCTCTCTCCCCTCCCTTGCGGCTGCCAATTTTTTTTTACGGCGTTTCAATTGGGGGGGCACATGGTGGGGCACAGCATGATGTAGGGGGGCCATGGCCCCCTCTGGCCCCCCTTGCTGACGCCACTACTCTTTTGCACTGTACTGTTTCCAGGTATGTGTATTGTGTCATAATGAAGCACAAGCTTATAGAGTAAATGAATGATCAAGTAATTGTATTATTTAATATTAAAGTTTAGCCAACCTCCCTCTGCACTGGAGAAACAAATATTTGAAAGTTTCAGTGCGCGAGAGCAATATAATCTAAATCTACTGCTTTACACCAAGAGCATTTAGAAAAAAAAGTTAATTAGTATTTAAAATAGTTTCTTAAAATAATCTAAAGTTGTGTGCCCCATCTGAACAATATTTTAATGTCTTTATTTTGTCTATGCCAATGAATAGTTTTAAGCATTCACAATTAAATCTAATAAGCATGGCTTTTAATAGAACTATTAAGACATATGAAAAAATGAGATATGAAATCTCTAGAATAGGAATACATTTCAATATCTTAAACCTGCACCAACGTTTCATGAAAGTTCACATAATGATTATCTTTGAAGTGTATGCTGTGTTTGACTACCAAATCTCATCTGCAAATTGAAATTGTCCCTGCTTCATCCAACCAACAATGAAGCATATTTAATACATTATCACAGTTGTTGATATGCTAATGTATCCTTCAAGCCACTGTTATCTCTCTACAACGGTATTGCATATATGGTAGTTTTCCTTTTTCTTAACCTACAGGAGAGGTTGACGTGCCACTTACAGCATTCTGCTAGTGACTTTTACTGGATAATAACTGGATCTAAGCTATCCTAAGTGAAATGAAATCTGACTATTCCATTCATTGTATATCAGTTTGTGCTATGAAATAAGTACTTCCTTTAAAGTACCAGGAAAAGCGCTAACAGTTGAAATAATTAAAAGTGACATAAAATGAGAGCCTATGCATTATTTTCCACAATATAAGTAGCTTTAAATGATAAAACACAAAAATAAATTTGTTGAAATGAAAGAAGGATGTGACATGTAAAACAAGGGTTTTTTCATAGGATGACTTTGTACTTGAACTCTCCAAAGTAAAACCAGACAAATCCATGTGATACAGCCAAAGTTATTAAAAGAGCTTAAAAGTGGCCTGGCAAAACTATTGGCAGACTTATTTAACCCGTCGCCATCGGCAGGAGTAGTTCCAGAAGTCTGGAAGGTGGCAACTGTATTACCACTCAACAAAAAAGGTAGCAGGGAAGATGCTCCCAACTACATACCAGTATGTGTTGGTAAATTCATGGAAACCATGCTAAAGAATATGATTGTTTTAAAGAAAATGATTTGCATGATCAGAAACAGCAAATGTTTACTACAGGGAGATCCTGACAAAATAACCTAATTTGTTTCTTTGACTGCGTAATTGAGATAATAGACAAGGGAGGAACTGTTAATATAGCTTATCTAGATTTTAGTAAGATGTTCAACGCTGTTCTCCACATTGGCAGATCTACCCCCCCCCCCGATATGGAGGCATGCTCCGGGAGTAGGGATAAAGCGGCACCTGGACTTTATCTCTTTACCTCTCTAACTTCTAGGAGGAGGTGGTGTCATGCAGGGTGAGCTGCATCAAACACAGACTGAGATACAGGCAAGATTTAACCGGGTCACGAAAGACAGTTTGGGGTAGGCGGAGATCAATGTTAGGGTTCAAGCAAAAATCAATACCAGGAATCAATACAATAATCTAAATTATTAGTACAAAGGTACTATCACAGGCAATGATAGAACTTAAACTACCGCTTCTGTGTTTATCTTACACAAGCGCCCCTAGGTGGATATATTTTTTGGACATCAACATTTGGAGAGTGTTGTTTTAGGGTTGCAGCTGTAGCAATATACTAGGAAGAGGAGTATCTATTTCATTTTATTGTACTATTTCTACACATTATTATAGTTTGTCACCATAGACACTAGTACCCTGGTCACAGGTTTAAATATCCCTCCAGGCTCATAAGACTCATGACATGGCGCATGCCCCGCTCTGCTTCTCTGCCGATCGCGGGAGTGCGCGCCTCTGTTTGCGGAGGCTGGAGAACTTCATTTCGGCACCTGTAAACAGAGACAACAAGGGACTGAGCTTGAGGGCCAAGACTCAGTTACCCTGCTTGCTATTCAGCTCGGACTCTAACAGTGTTTGTGTGAGTACCCATCCTGAGGTTCTGTATCCGCCCTTGGTTCTTCATATGAAAAGTTTAAAGTATAAGTAGAAAAGTATGGATTTGGGTTTGAATGTAAAATAGTTGAATGGATAAGGAAACGGTTGAGTGATAGGAGGCAGAAGGTTGTAGTTAATGGTGTTCAGAAGATGGACTTGTTATTAGTGTGGTACCTCAGTAATCAGTATTTTTTAATATTTTTATTAGTGATGTTACAGAAGGTCTTAATGGTAAGGTATGTCTTTTTGCAGATGATACAAAGATCTACAACAGGTGGGACAAGTCAAACTGCAAATGACTTAAATTAGAAGAATGGTTGTGAGTATGGCAGCTGCAGTTTAATATTAAAATATATGTGAAATAATGCACTTGAAACTTACAAATCCCAAGGCAGAATATAGCATTGAGGACACTGTTCTTTCAGTGACAACAGAAGAGAGGGATTTAGGAGTATTTATTTCTGATAACTAAGGGTAAGCAGACAATGCAATAAAGCGTCAGAAAAAGCAAGCAGGGTGCTGGGTTGTATGGTGACAGGCATTAGTAGCAGGAAGTGGGAGGAGGTTGTGCTACTTTACAGATCTCTGGTAAGGCCTATTGTGTACAGTTCTGGAGACCCCAACTCCAGAGGGATATTGACACATTGGAGAGAATTCAGAGGAGGCCTACAAAACTGGTAAGACAAAAATTATCAGGAAATACTACTTATTATGTATAGCTTAGAGGAAAGAAGAGATTGGGGAGATGTGATAGAAACATTTAAATGCTTAAAAGGATTGAACAGAGTACAGGAACCCAACAATGTACAGGAAGGAACAATGTTAGAACAAGAGGTCATAGTCTAAAAAGAGAGGGTAAGAGGTCATTTTAAAGTTCTACTTTACTGGGAGGGTATTAGATAAATGGAATAGTCTCCCAGCAGAAGTGATGGAGGCTAATTGCAGGAATTTAACCAAGCATGGGACAGACATAAAGTCTCACTATGGGACCAGACCAAAGACTGAGTGTTTGACTAGAATGGGCATTCCATGTTCCATGTTTCTATGTCAGCAGTATAACTTGAAAGATTGATGGGAAGGCAGATTTGATAGATACATTCAAATACATAAAGAAGTCAAACAAGGTATGGGAGGAAAGCATATTAAAAAACATGGTAACAGTTAAAACAAGAGGTCAATACATAAAATAAGAGTGTTCAGGACTTTGTATAATGTGAGATAATCTTATTTTACAGATAAGGTGGTGGGTAGATGAAATATCCATTCAAAGGTAAGGTAAAATATAAAACCATAACATTAATGAGATATTTGGGTCTGTAGAACCCTCATAGTAACCAAACATTCTGAGTTACTAGAAAACCTAGACATCATGTTAGGTCCAGACAAATTTGGGTCCCAGAAATTGACTGTCTCTGCTGGACACTTGGGCATCATGTTACACATTAAGGGATAGGGATTATGCATAGGAAAGGTATAACGTTATCTGGAATGTATGAGTAGGAATGAGAGCAACTAAGGATCAATGTCTTACAGTAGATATAAAATGGAAGATAACTATGTCTACCATCAGATTATATGTTCTCAATACAGGGTACATTGCCCCCTGGCTGCCTTGAACATTTCCTTTTTTTATAAATCAAAGGGGAAAGGTAAAGAAAGGATTCAGCCAAGAAAGGACGGGAGAAAAAATAAAATATACAGTAAATTCCTGTCGCAGCAGGACAATATCTGTTACAAAAACATGGGCAATAATACAACATAATTCAAAATTAACTCAACTCATCAGGGCTTGTGACAAAGGGTCCCCCATAATAACGTGACCAGTAAAACCAAGTCCGCCTATGTTTGTCATCCCGGTTAGCAGACCTGGCCACCAGATCCTCTAGGGACCGCATATTCTCCACCCTCATGACCCATTTCCGCAACGAAATATGAAGGACGGTCCCTCACTTCAACCCATAACGCCAACAGACATAAGGGTAATCAGGGAACATGGCGTGAAGGCGTAAGATACCACATTGAGAGGAGCTTGTATGACAACTCCTGAGTTTTAGTGCTAATGGAGCACCCATGTGTCAGCAGATCTTTACCCATTCTGCTCTAGACAACGATACATTAAGTGCCTGTTCCCACATACCCACATATGTGGGCAGGGGATCTTCCGAATCATGAATAAGGACCTTGTACAACAGAGAGATACCATGCGATGGGAGAGCATCTCTCAGAGGTAAAGATTCAAAAGAAGTGAGCTCTCTGGGCGAGATTATGTTTTTGTAAAATGGACCCAATGAAACCCCTCAACTGCAGATATTGAAGAGTCTAAAGCACAGTCCATCTATGACCATATTGTCAGGGACTCAGTTGGAGTTGCTAACAAGAAACTACCCCCAGACAGACCAGGAGGAAAATCAGGATTATGTTGAATGGGAGTCTGAGGTGAAGGATACGTTGTGAGTCGAAATGTACAATGCGCCATAAGGATAGCCAAAACAAAAGGATTCCCCCCCCCCGCACTTCTTCTAGCCATACACGGATCTATCCAGACAAGAACCCACAAGGGGACAGAATGTATGTAAAGTAACAAGGGCCTTAGGCAGAATTTGCAACATTGCTGCTTGGTGTTTGAAATGGATGGTTATTGTATCGTATTGTATTGTGCGTTGGGTATGTTGTTTCCTAAATGCATGTTATTGGTATATTCGGGCAAACATGAAAGCAAACAAGAAGGGTGCGTTTTCTTTGTTCAGCCCAAATACCGAAGAAACGAACAGGGCGGCGGCAAAACGTATAAGAAGACGAAGACACACAACATGAAGAATCTTCGTGTTTGTCTTCGGTTACTAATCTCCCTGGTCCCTTCTCCATCTAGCTTACCTTATCTACACAGCACCGCAGGAGTTAACGGGAGCGTAAATCCATAGGTTCGCCGTCATGAGTTAAAGGGCCGTGCAAGAGACTCTATTGTCGACTCAATGACGGCAGGACAAAGAGCGAAGGTACAATGAATGCAGAATAACCAAGCATCATCTGGTTACATTTGGCAGGCTTATGGAGTACCTGGACGTATTTAGTTGCCTGGGACTTGATGTAGATGTGTCACTAAGATTTTAACTTAGTTGTCAGTGGAGGGTTGGGAACAAGACAATCCATGTTTTTTTTCACAGTACTACCGGCACTGTAGGGTGCAACAAATTAGGGGAAAAGTCCTTATCAGATTGTTGTCAACTAGATGCCTATTGAACACAATTTGTAATCAAGGAACCATGGATGGGTGGCAATCAATGTTGCTTAAAAGGCTGATAATTCAGTAGATCCATTTATCCTGCACCAAATAGAAACTGGACCCTGTGATCTTTTAAGTATTTCATGAAACAGCATACATATTGGTATGTCTGTAATATCATTGTTGTTTGTAATGTTATTGTTTGTAATGTTTTCTATCTGTAATTTAAATTAAATTTTAAAAAAAGAAACAGCATACATATTGAAGTTAAATTCTATATGCCCACTGGACTGAGTTTGGAAGGTTGTGAACAATGCAAGAAAAACAACATGGGAGCCTCATCTCAGCCGAGAATGAACAGTGCTGTAATAGCCTGCCCGACTAAGGAGGGGCATCACTGTTTTTTGTTCACTTGCACCATTACAGACGGGACCATTTCATTAGCATATCAGACTGTTCCCAACCAACAGGGCAGTCCAGGCCCAAATGCATGATAAGCCCCCCTGCACGAGGAATACAGCAACCACAGTCGAACGTTTCATCCTCTCATAGACTTCATCAGTGTGGTATGCCTGATATCCCTCTAGCTGCAGTGAGCCAGGGACCCATGTCTGGGCTTATCCTGAATAACCTAAGGCAAGAAAAACAACATATGAGCCTCGTCTGGGCTGTGAACAATAAATATTTAATATGCAATCCAAAACAGAATGCTTTCCAGAAGTTCAAGGTATATTGGGAACACATATCTAAAACAATGTTATTAGGTAGGAAAAATATTTTCAATAAAGACAGTGGCAGACCCCCCAACAGAAGGGTGGCTTTTTATGAGGGAGATGAGTGGTAGATCTGTCATAAAGTCCATAGAAATCTCAGACAAGGGAACAATTAGGTAGTGGTTGTAGTGGCACAGAAGTCACAAGAGAAGACATTTTAGGCCGCCAGAAGGTCAGATGTATGAAATCTTTGGTATTTTTGATGTCCCTTCGCTAGGATGTCTGGCTGTCGGTATTATTCATTACATGCTTTTGGGTCTTTTGCTGCCATATAAGAGAGAGCATTGGCCTTCCAATTCTGAGAAAAGGGACAAGAGGTAATAAATAATCGGCAAAGGAGAGAGCCCATCTGGTTTATCTGGGCCAGAGTCTGCAGGTGTTGCATAAATAATCCAAATTGCAGCAATCAGCGTGCACTGTGAAAGGTTGATTACCTCCAGTTGTTGCGATTCTTTAAATGCTAGTTTAACAGCATGTAGTTTTCTATCTCCAACATCATAGTTCCCTTCAGCAGAGGTTAGTGATTTGAGACGTATGCAATTGGATGCAGTTTATTTCGCTCTGTATCTTTATTACAGAATACCACAATCAATGGTGAGGAAAATCTCCTTCTCTTACTCATATGCACATTGCACCGATCTTTGTTAAGTTACCATTTGTCTGGGGAAGGGGCATGGGAAGAGCTTTTCTTTGGCCCATTTACGGTTAAAGACAGCCCTGGTACTACTTCCTGCTGTACAGACTCTCCTCTCCAAATGTTTTTACCAAATTGTTAGTTTCTGCTGAGAAAAGGCCAGCTTGCAGGTTTGCATCAGACAATTTTATACATAATCTATATTTAAAATCAGTTAAACAAATTAGTGACACAAAGTTGTAGAATTTAGACTCCTCTGAAGGAGATGATAAATCTTATTCCTCTACAAGTGGAATCCACCACAAGCAGAAGACAGCTACTTCTTTGAAAATTGTTTTTTCTATATGTATTAACTGCCTTCTCTAGATATAACTCACACAGCATGTCCATTAATATTTGGATAAGCTCAAGGGAGGATTTAGAGGAGCAGCTGTGTTGACTACATGCTCTGTTGAGCGCCAAACAGGGATCACTGTTGTCAAAAGAAGAAGAAAAGTAGGAACTGCAGATCAGGAAAATAATTGTACAACGCTGCCTTGGTTATTAGTTAAAAATCTATTTTGTCGACGCAGTTTCCTTTAAAGCCTTCCTGTTCTTTTTAATGAACTCTATCAGAATAAATGCCACAACAGTGAATAAATGAGAGGCGTTCAGCTATGAAAACACATTAAATATGTATCAATTTTTCATTCTGCAAGGAGCCATGGAAAATATATTTCTAGATAAGTAAAAATAAACAAATGTTCAATTTTCACACCAAACTTATTTAATGATTTATGTTAGAGTTAATTAATATGCTGCCTGAAATCAATATAGTATTCCAAACGCTTCTGGAGCTCAAGATTAGCCACTTCACATACTGCTTCCAACAAATTACTTATGTTCTAGGTAATGGGCATACTGAAGACAATATGGACTTTCCATGGGCAGGGTTCCACGTCAATTGCACACCTATGATCTAGTGTTGGATACTGGAAAAAAAATAATAAGTGTACATTTAGCTATGATGCCAAAAAGTGCTGTGCTAGAACTGATCTTTTTAACTGGACATTGAAGGCTGGCATCAAACACCAGGTTACTTTAATGTAAGCAGAATTCTGTAGCGCTGTAGCTAATTATGCAATCGGGTGTTTATTCTGCTATTGTATTGGAAAGTCTTTATCGAATTAAAAGTGTTATTAATATGAAAATCCCTTTTTAAGCTTTATTTGAATTTTGACAATAGCATTTGAAATCAAGCACATACACATTTTCACAGAATACAGTGTTTGCAGATCTGCAATAAATTAATTTGGTTAAATTAAACAGCTAATTCCAGCTGATCAAATAAGCAAAGCAGATGTGAGATTCATTCCTATGATGCAGATTACAGAGCAAATAATTTGCACATATCTAGTCTGGAAGGAGTACTATGGTATTGCAATAAAACCTAAAAAATGTTTACAGTTAAATTAATGTTTTACTTTAAATATGTTGTAAAATGTGTTAAATACTTTTAAAGCAACACTGTATATATTACACAATATAGCATTTTGTACATGAAGATTGCATTCACTCTTTTCCACCAATACTACAAGAATTGCTGTGGTTGACATTGCTCATACATGGTATGGCCTCAGGCTGGATACTTTTAGCCATTTCCCAACTTTTGAAATATTGTGCTCTCGATCAAATCTAGGTTAAAAAAGCCACCCTACAATACAATACTCTACAATATTCTATTTTAAGGATTATTGCCTTACCTTATTTATCTATTTTCAGGAGACGTTAGATGAGTCTTTCTCCTAACTGTAGCTGAATTCATAAAAGCATTGTGGCAGGTGTCTAAGAAGCTAAGTACGAGTCTGTTAATCAGCTTTAATAACCACTCTGGAATATAAATGATTCTGAATTGATGCTCTGCAGTGATTTCTCAGGTTTAAAAATAATTATGTTGCATTTTTAACGTTAGATTATTTTCTAGCTCAGAGTTAACATGCCATTTCAGACTAGACCAGGATAAAAGATGTGATGTCATTTTTTTTTAATAATTCAATCTCTCTCAGCCCTCTGTCTCTTTTTTTTCTCCCTCAAAACTCTTACTTAACCACAGCACAGTAAAATGTGCAGTTATCAGACCTAAACTTGCTAGCTCTCTCTAGTACAAAATGATGATGAACAGGCCTCTTTACAGTTGTTTCCAAGCAGGGACATATTGTCTAAAGTCTATTCTTAGATGCACATTTTCTGCTTTTCGATCAAGCCTGAATGCTCAGGCAGCTGTAGACAGGTATTAAAAAGGGTAATGTGTTAATTCTTCTTAAATAAATGACCAGGTAAGCTTATAGACACAATACTTCTAAGATGGTTCATGCAACTAAAGTTGAATATTTCTTTGTTACATTTTCATGTACCATGGAGAGCTGAAGATCTTTTTGTCTTTTCTGTGATCTTGTTACTGACGTCCTGTAAACTTCATAATGGTGTTTGGCAATCTTAGTAAGTACACTGTTATGACAGGTTTTTACATTGTTCTCTGCCACTCTTTAGCTCAATGTGGCAATGTACTTTAGTCCAAGATCTCCAGCTTCCCTTGATGCAGTTAGTTGTTTGCCTGTTAAGCTATAGCAACAAGAATTGTCAAAAAACGTGAAATAATCAAATTACATTGTGATTTATGTGCTGAAACAAACGTGCATCCGTTCTTTTAAAGGGACTGTAAAAGATATAGGTTTACAATAATATCCACAATATTTACATATTTAGGGGATACAACATTTTTTGGGCAAACAGATATACTTTCTCTTCAAAAAAAAAAAAAAGATTACAAAAAATGATTCTGGCCTGGAAGGGAAGGCATTCTATGTGTTTAATTACCAGAGAGGAGATTGCCCTGTACGGTAATCAGGTTCCTTGGTATGCCACTACTCAATGTGCTACTTTGTAGACATGAGCACACGGACCAAAAACAATCCAGATGAACATCTCGTGTCATTTTTGGTCCATTTGTTTTTGGACAATTAAATATATTTCCTGCCCTTTTGTTTTGGATGAAATTTGGAAAAAATTTCATATTTGGAAAAAATATGGATTTGTCATTCTCATTTTATCCCTCTCTCCGTCAATGTCCCCCTGTTTCTTGTTCAGAGTTTTTCTGGTCTCCTATCTTTTGTCTTATCTGTTGGTCCACTTGTCCTGGCTCTCAGCAGCTTTATCCTGGCCTGGTGTCGTACACCCTCTCCCCTGATTAGATGACTGAATTAGAGGCTGTCCCTGCTGTCGGCAGTCTGTGGTTTGTCTGCACTTCTCTTTTTCTGCGGATCAGTCTGCATTTTTCTGACCTGGTGTAGTGGTTCTGCAACAGGGTGGTGCTTGGGGAAGTGGACCACCACAGAAGAATGAAGAAAGACAAAGCAAAGTACAAGAAGTACTAAGGAGAAGAAGCCATTGACATGCTGTGAAAGAAAAAAAAACAATGAAAGGCTAACAAAAATTTTCTGCTGCAGTTTCATTTATTTCATTGGGGCCTCATCTATACGAATAAATCAAATTAAGTAATTACATTAACATTAAAATTTGTAGAAATCCAACTACTTTCGGATATTTAACTGGCCCTTTTAAACAAAACTTTCTCTAGTTGGCTACAAAACATCAAAGTACAAAATCATATGTTAAATATATATCTCTTTCAAATATACCGTATTTGCTTGATTATAAGACAAGGTTTTTTCAGAGCAAATGCTCTGAAAAATAACCATGGTCTTATAGTCAAGGTTGTCTTCTAATCAGAGCTCAAATAGAGATCTGACTACAAGACCAAGATCCAGATCCCCCGCAGCGCCGCAGGGGGACCGGATCCGCCTCTCCGGCAGCCGGAGGAGGTCTGTGCGATGCGTGCAGACAACCTCCACTGCTGCCAGGGCTTCTATGATGTCACATGACCTTCCATTGCTCATTCATAGAAGTGCCGGCAGCAGCAGCGGAGGTTGTCTGTGCACATTGTGTTGACCTCCACCAGCTGCCCCCACTACACACCAAGGAATCTGAAGCACCAGGGAGAAGTCTAGGGAAGCACTGGTAAGTCGGAGGAGGGTAAGAGTGGCATATAGGGGGTTAAAAAGAATATCAGGGAGGCATTTAAAATAACATTTTAAATAGTTTTAAAAATTTAGAATTTATGCAGCAGTATCTTTTTAGGTTGAAAGACGCTGTTTTTTTATTACAAAAACCTGATAAATTATTCTTTTCAAATTACTCTGTCCATGGTTTGTTTCAATGAATAGGAAGAAATGTAAAACAATACATTTGTCATGACTGTTTTGAAATACACCATAGAAAAAAGTACATTTTGGCAATGTGTTTAAAATGAATGCGATATCACAGTGCAGCCGATATCCATTAGCTCAATTTCCATTATCTGTGCTACACAAGAGCCTATGTTACTGAATCTTATTTAAAACTATATACAATTTTTCCATGGGATAGAAAAGGAAATCAGTGAACTAACAAATGAGTCATATGAAAGGAAAATTATGAATTAAGAGTTTGATTGCTGGGAAAATTAGCAGCCATGCAAATAACATCATTTTCATAACTATTCTTTATTTAAGAGCACAGTTTTTTTAATATAAATAGTTGTTTTTTTTCAGGGTGCAAGTGGAGTTTTATGTGAATGAAAACACTTTTAAAGAGAGACTGAAGCTGTTTTTCATCAAAAACCAAAGATCAAGTATGTATACCCACATAAGATGTGTATTGCTATATAAACATTTGTTGAAAGCATTTAATTGCCTTATTTCATTTACACTCTGCTAAAAAAAAAGAATTCTATAGAAGAGGATTATTTGTATTGCAATAACAAACATTGCAACAAACATTGCAACAAACATCATTTTTTGTAGAATTGTGGATTTGTATAGGGCACAAAGCAAATCAAGATCTGCAATTTAGAAAAAGCAAGAGTAGGAAAAATGATTTCCACAATTAAAATATTTTGTTTATGTAGAACACAAGTTATTCATTAAAGCTGGCTGTCAGAGCAGTTACGGAGGTTACTAGACTGACTTGTCAAGATAATTCTGCTGCATTTGACAAAATAGAAATATGATGTTTCTTTTCACTGAAAGTTGAGTCACTGTTGAAACAAATGTTGTCAAATCTGAAATTTCATGTCTTGTCAAGTTGTGCTGAATTGCAGTCAACATATGTTGAGTTGCTGTTGAGGGCCATTGAGATAGAACCCAAAGCTGTTGAGTCGGTAGGTTGGTTAGGTTCACCAGTTCTAGTCAGCACAATTTTGTAGACTTGGACCGCTATGTCAGCCTGATGAGATGGAAGAGACCTTGGAGGCTCCGAAAGCTTTTATAACTTTTTATCTTTTTCTAGACCAATAAAATATATCAGCTTCAACTAACTGCTCCATTTTTCTGTTGGGCTAATACCAATATATCCATTTTTCTTATTGACCTGATAAATAAACCAAATGGCCTACTAAGCTGTTTGTGATATGCTGGGTTACTCTATTTCAACATGACTCAAGTTATTGATCAAGTTGATTCCACTGGAAATATGTCCAAGTTCAACACAGCAACCCAGTCAGCTAACCTTGTGCAAATGAGCCAAAAAGGATTCGGACAACTTTTTCATTTCATTTTTGGTCCATTTGTTTTTAGACAGTGAATTTCAGTCCAATTTCAAATTGGGCAAAAATCAGAGGGGGTATAACATTTGGAAACAAAATTTGCCGTCACATTATTCACTCTCTCTCTCCTGCTTACTCAAGCTCTAACACTCTTATTCACATTCTCACACTCTCATTCACTCTCACACACTACTTGAATGTCTCCCTATAGTCTCTACCGACCGCTTCCCTGTCTCCTTATCACACAGCTCTGCTTCTTCTCTTCGATTATCTTGTTCTTGGTCTTCTTTCTTCAAACACTGCTCCAGGCCATGTTCATTGAAAAGCAGTTGAAGAAAGAAGATACAAGGAGCAGTGGACAAAGAAAAAAAAAAAGACAGGGACATTGAAGGAGACAGGGACATGGAAGTGGTCAGCATAGAAGGTCGGTAGACCTTCCCCATAGGGCACAGAAGAGACGAAGGGCTCCAGTTTACAGGGCATCATGTCCTTAATTTCAATGAGGAACAATACAGAAGCAAATGAGAAATTTGTTTCATTTGTGGACTATATCATTGTGGACTATATCATATGTGGACTATATCATTCTGGCTACAAAGTTCTTGTGTCACATGGTAAACCAGGACTGCTGGGAGCTATGCTTCATGCAACTGCTGAATTAAACTTAAGCACATAATACTGCATATCTCAATCTTTAATGAATAAATGGATGGTCTACCATATTGTCTATGGGACATATAAGTAGCACTCCACTTATCTATTCTTGGTGTGGCTTGCCGTGGTAAATCTCTGTGGATGCCCAAGAACTGGAGCCTCATTTTCTGTAGGTGCTATCACATTACTTATTTTACAGTTAAGAAAAAAATTATTTGATCCCCTGCTGATTTTGTACGTTTGCCCACTGACAAAGACATGATTAGTGTATAATTTTAATGTTAGGTTTATTTGAACAGTGAGAGACAAAATAACCTTGTTACCTGTATAAAAGACACCTGTCCACAGAAGCAATCACCACCATGACCAAGACCAAAGAGCTGTCCAAGGATGTCAGGGGCAAGATTGTAGACCTACACAAGGCAGTAAAGGGCTACAACACCATCGCTAAGCAGCTTGGTAAGAAGGTGACAACAGTTGGTGCGAATGGAAAAAATGCAAAATAACTGTCTATCTTCCTCGGTCTGGGGCTCCATGCAAGATGTCACCTCGTGGAGTTTCGATGATCATGAGAACGGTGAGGAATCCGCCAAGAACTACACGGGAGGATCTTGTCAATGATCTCAAGGCAGCTAGGACCATAGTCATCAAGAAAACAATTGGTAACACACTATGCCGTGAAGGACTGAAATCCTGCAGTGCCCGCAAGGTCTTTCTGCTCAAGAAAGCACATGTACAGGCCATCTGAAGTTTGCCAATGAACATCTGAATGATTCAGAGGAGAACTGGGTGAAAGTGTTGTAGTCAGATTAGACCAAAATCGAGCTATTCGGCATCAACTCAACTCACCCTGTTTGGAGAAGGAGGAATACTGCCTATGACCCCATCGTCAAACCTGGAGGTGAAAACATTATGCTTTGGGGGTGTTTTTCTGCTAAGAGGACAAGACAACTTCACCGCATCAAAGAGACGATGGATGAGGCCATGTACCGTCAAATCTTGGGTGAGAACCTCCTTCCCTCAGCCAGGGCCTTGAAAATGGGTCGTGGATGGGTATTCTAGCATGGAAATGACCCAACACACACAGCCAAGGCAACAAAGGAGTGGCTCCAGAAGAAGTTCATTAAGGTCCTTGAGTGGCCTAGCCAGTCTCCAGACCTTAATCCCATAGAGAATCCGTGGAGAAAACTGAAGGTTCGCTTTGCCAGACGTCAGCCTCGAAACCTTAATCACTTGGAAAGGATCTACAAGAAACCTCTGACCTCTGTGATTGACAACAAGGGTTTTGCCACCAAGTACTAAGTCCTGTTTTGCAAAGGGGTTACTTATTTTAACTTATATAACTTATTTGAAATGCGTTATTCTGGATTTTTTTTTTTTTATTCTGTCTCTCACTGTTCAAATAAGCCATTAACATTATAGAATGATCATGTCTTTGTCAGTGGGCAAACGTACAAAACCAGCAGAGGATCAAATAATAATATGTGATTTATTATTACCTTATTGTATGAGAAATATTTAGAGAGAGTACATACATTCAAAGGGTATGCCAAAACTTTACTGACTAACACAAACCAATATATTAGGTAAGATGGCCCTGCTCTAAGGCTTCTCTAAAGAATGGAATAAAAAATAATGAAAATTAAATATTATGTAAGAACAACAAATTTATTTCCCAGTTGATGGGAAAAAAAGGCATCTGATGGATTCCGTTTGAATTAAATGAGTTTTATGTTTTCTTAAAATGTTAATATGCCACTAGATTAATGTTCAATTACATTTATAATGTAAATGGGACCGTCCTTTCAGTGGCATTTGCAAAAATATAAAACAAATATTTAACAGTAATGCTACTACCACGTAAATGTTTTACCACTGTATTTTTTATTTTGCTTTAGCCTTTATTTAATGGCCCACCCCGTATTTTGCTATGTTCATTAATAGCTTAAGATCAAAGTGTTTTGTCTGAAAATATTGCCTTATCTTTTTTTTTCTAAAAATGCCTATATGATACAGACAGATGTCACATCCTGCAGACAAATTTGATTTTAATGAGAGAACAATCAAAACCTATAAATATTTTTTCTCCCAATGCAAACTGTAAGAATTATTTTAAAATATGTTTATGTATGTTATTTGATCAAAATTAAATTCAAATATGTGGATAGTCAGCATTTTTATTAATATTTCTATTAATTTAAAAGCGATTTCCTACCATCTTATTGGAATTGAATGATGGAGAAAAAAAATTGCAACTAGAGGTAAACAAAATACATTTAAGCAATTTGGGTCTATTTTTATTTAAAACAACATAATGCAGCTTTAGATTGGTAATGTGATGTCAATAAAGTATGGATTATATAGGACCAGCCAAGCTCTAAGCTAATTGTAAATTAACTTAGGTTGGACTTTTAAAATGTATTGTAGAATCGGCAAGTTAAAACCTCAACTCCTGTCAACTCTCACTTTGGTGAATAATTCCTGGTACAGAGAGCAATGAGACAACAAGGCTAAGAAAAGGCATAGAGGAGCAAAATTGCTTTTGACAAATTTTTATTGTTGAACAACATATTTAGTTTCCTGACCTTTAGGTTTTGATTACATTTGGAGGGGTTTATTTATTCAGAAAGGAAATTTGGAGCAATATTTTCAATGAGAGAGGTCTCTGCCACCTCCTAGACTCACTTACTTTCACTTACAGCAGCAGAAATGAGTTTTAGTCTCAGTTAATACTTTCACTGACTGTCTGACATTTCCAACTTTCATTGGTTTCTGGAGTTAAAATGGCATCATTGATTGGCCAGAGTAAAAAAAGAAAGAAAAGATCCCAACAGGCTGTTGGACTATCCCTCTACTTCTTTCAGTCACTTATCATGTACCCCACTAGACACAGACCCTTCCCAGTTTTCCTGATCAAATAGCACCATAAAGAGCCAAGACAAAGAATGAACAAATCACAACAGAAATTTGAAAGTTTAACATTTCATTTGTTTGAGGTCTACCCTAATTTTAGGAGATTCATACAAACAGCAGCCAGATATAAAAGAGAAAAACCCAAATGCATTTACCTAATCGATATCACCGTTTCACATGATTTCCCATATCATATATTTATAAAAAATATAATTCTACATTCTTTAATAATGAAAACTGCTATATGAGTACTAGCTGGCTTGACATTCAAGGGGAGTTTTTAGTGTCAAGTCAACCAGTTCAATGTGTGTAACTCAAATCCCTCAGGAAGCAAAATAAGAACAAGAGCAGTGATTCTTCCTACTCATATGAGAGTTACATTTCCTAGAATTTTATTGATGCTTATAATGTAGTTGTAATTATAGCCAATGTAAAAGGCTAAAAAGCTTTCCTCATTGCTGTACAAAGAGGTACGGAGAGCCCAGAAGCTGACTATATCTTCATCTTCAGTGAATATTGAGCATCACTGGCTGGCAAGGGATTTGACTGTGATGTGTGAAATGTTTACAGTGTAGTGCTGCAATACCTTAGGGAAAGTTAATTTGTTCAACAAGAAGCTATTATCCCAAAAAAGTTATCTCAGTTTTTTCCTTGTATTAGCTGTCCCTAAATCACAAATTTGCAGCATAACATTACCACGGACAATATATTATATTTGATGTCCGCTGGAGACCTGAAATTTTTAAAATATCTTCCCCTTTTATCATTCAGTCCTCCATTAGTACATAGAAAGAGTTAAAGTATCAGCATTTACAATTACCCTGAGGTGTCTAGTTTAAAAAAAAAAGGTTTGATGGAGAAGAATTGGCTGGCTTGAAGGATGTCCCAAATAGGATATGGGCACAGGATGACCAGATTTTAAAAAAAATGTTTTGAGCAATACTTTACTTGTACTTTTTGCCATATAATTAAAAAGCAAAAAAAAAAAAGACAAATATAAAAAACATTGGGTATTTTTAAATTCAAGACTTTTGTACCATATTGTCAGCGACCATGCGGACGACCGACCCGCAGCCACTCACCGGAATACCCACGGGTCGGTCCTCCGCAGCACCCACGCCGCGTCCAGCCGGCAGAGACGCGGCTCGGTCCTCGCCGCATCCAGCCGGCACAAACACGGGTCCATCCTCGCTCGCGTTCACGCCGCATCTAGCCGGCGCGCGCGAAAACCTTTTTCTCTGCTTCAGGAGGGTGGGGGCCGCGCGCGCTCCCGATGACGTCACCAGCCCGGGAACATTTAAAACCCAGCAGCTCCTGCTGCTGGGCACTTGGTATATTTCTCTCTCTGTGTGTTCCTGTTGCTAAGCTATTGTTTTGTTGTGACCCTGCTTGTTTAACGGACTTTGCCGATCTTCTGGATACCCTGACCCTGCTTGTTTTACGGACTTTGCTGATCTTCTGGATACCCTGACCCTGCTTGTTTAACGGACTTTGCTGATCTTCTGGATACCCTGACCCTGCTTGTTTAACGGACTTTGCTCATGTTCTGATACCCCGATCCCGGCTTGTTTATCGGATTTTTGCTGATCTTCTGGATACCCTGACCCTGGCTTGCATACCGGACTCCGCCATATTTTTACCTTACACATATATTGTACCATATATTTATTTTATATTAAAATTAGATGATATGATCAAATTATGGTAGTTAAAGAAAGAAAAAACAATATGTAATTTGTGTGGGTACCCTAAATGAGAAAGAAGAAAATTACAGCTAAACACAAACTCAGCAGAAATGTTAAAACAATCATTGTCACGAAGGGTACAAAACTTAAAAATCAGCTCTATCCTTACGGGGTTATGGTTTGCTTTGGTGTTACCTACCAAAATCAAAATAAAATAAAAAATAGCGACAAAAATAAGCGGGATGACTTCCTGATAAACAGGTTGTTGAATCCCTCGAATATATTTTTTTATGAATTTGTTCTTGCCGCTCACCTCAATTCCCAGTCCATGTTTTTCATTTTTACATGTAGTGCTACTGTAATGCCAGGGCTTTTTTTATTTTAATAATTTTTGTTTGTTGTGTGCACTATTATATGTGTAATATGGATAGAGATCCCTTTTGGAATCTTTTGTACATCTTATGAATGCCACTATTTTTATTTATATTTCATTTTCTATTTGTGGGAAGAGGGAGAAATGTTGTTCCCTCTCTTCCCTCCAATCTCCTCTGCACTGATCACACTGTGATCAGCAAGCAGGGCTCTATTGACTTGCATTGCTGATCGCAATGCATGCTATCAGTCAGAAAGGGGGGGAAATTGGAGATCTCCTGTCCTCCAGTGGCATTCGGGTGGGTGTCAGCGGTGATGCCTACTGGAAGCCAACGCCAGGGATCAGGCATTTTTTTATAAAACAGTGTACCTGTGCATGCACCGCTTGGTCAGCAGGAAGTCAGCAATACTGGCTTCTGCTAACAGTTGACAGCCAGATCTGCCATGTACATATAACAGTGTCCCAATGTGCTTGTAAGCACAGCTTATGGCTGGCTCACAATATAGTGCTGTGCCAGCAGTTAGACATGAAAAAAGAAATAGAAGGGCTAAAGGAGGAATTAGTGGACCTGGAGCACAGTCCAAGACGAAACAGTGTAAATTAGGGGTATTTGGGAGGCGTGCCCTGCTGCTGAGCTTTGAAGGTATGTTAAAGAGCTAATTATGGGCCTGTTGGTTGAAGAGGCCCTGAATGACATTTGTTTAGATCAAACTGAAATCTCAAAACCCAAGGTCCTGAAACCCTAGCTTACCATATGATGTGATAACTTGTGTTCATTTTTGTAACACAAAAGAACAAATAATGTTGGCCTAGGTTAGACATAAAAAGCTTCCAGAGAAGTTTCCCAAAGTCACACTGTTTCTGGAACTCTACACATACACACTACAGAAGAGAGGGTCTTTTGTTGGTGTTACCCAGACCTCATGGCTCAATAATATATGCTACCAGTGTGGTTACCTGCTGAACTCCATGTTCTGAAAGATGGCCAAGCATTTACCTGGCACGCACCAGAAGAGGAACAATGCAGTTTGAGATTATAAAATTATGTTAAATTACAATACTTGGAATGTGTAAATAAACAATTAAGGAAACTCAGCCCGTGCTCAGATTTCTTAAGTAGTGGTACAATATTAAAGGTAACAGAGCAGACTCACTTGATCTCACTAGATCTTTGTGAAAGAGACCACTGTTTATGTTAGATTGTAATGGTAATAAAGTAAATCAGACTGCAAAAATGCTGACCTGTTACAGTTTGACTTTTATACACCATTTTATAGTAAGAAGAAGATGGATTAAATTTTTAAAACCCATTTCTCTGCCGCAGCTATCACCCATTGCTAGAAAATCCTTGGAGGCCCCACTGAAACTTAGTTAAAATACTAGAGCTGTCAAACACTTAAAGATAAAATCTGTAAAGATGTCCCTAGACACACCTCTAACCACAACCGTTAGAATCAAAGTGTCTACAATATGTAAAAACTATATGTGTCCTGGAAAACATGGCTGAGGAAGTCACTCTACAACAAACACTGGGCAGATTTGGGATATTTTACATTTTTCTGGTGAAACATTAATGGGAAAACATTTTTACAAAACACAATCAGAACATATGCCTAAGATTAGAACAGCACATAATTAAAGAAACTGTTTTTGTGTAATGCTATTGCAATTTTCTGTAGCAGAATGACACACGATACCTTTTAATTGCTTCACTGTTGTTTAGCATTGCTGTGGGAGTTTGGAAGACATGGGAATATTGGTGTTTTTCCAAAATAAGCAGATGCAACTAAAATTAGTAAACAGGGTTATAAAAACACACCAAATCATTGGGTTATTTCATAAATAACATAATGGCATGCATTTATTATAAAACAGTGCTTCCCCAGAATGGTCACTACGTTAAATTATTGTGTGAACAAAGCTGCTTATTTTGTAAACATGGTTTCCATAGTGTAGAGTGTTTTTAATTTGGTTTTGGGTTAAATGGGCTTAAGAAATACAAAAAATTTTAAAATGCATTTATGTGAATGAGTAAATTAAACTCATGCCAGCTTTATTGTCTCTTCATTTTAAGTTGGCACATTATTTCTAGCACCTGATTATGTAAAGCAGAAACCTTTATTTGGGAACCAAGGTAATAGATTTGCTGCCAAGGAAAGCAGGGCAGAAATGAAATGTCGGTAAAGTATTTGGTTTGGCTTTTCTTAGTACTGAAACAAGAAAACACCTAACTGGGATCGTTATACAACCAATGCTACGCAAAAGAGCTTTTTTAACCCCTTAAGGTGTAACTCAGAAAACACCAGTGGGTGTGTAACAAATCAATCATAAAACACTGTGGGTGATGTTTAGTATGCAAAAATGCAGCAATCTCCAGAATGATACCCCAACTCGCCAATCCAAAGTAAACAGTCAAAAATAAAGATGCACAAAATATAGTGGATAAAAACGATAGTGTATTATGTAAAACAGATGGGGAATATAAAATGTGTATAATGCACTCACAAAATTAGAAGCACCATGTATGCATGTAGAGTGGTCTTTAAAATATTTTCTTCTTAATATCTAAACGTGTTACGAAAAAAACAGCACGCCAATGGTACAGTACCCAGAATCAATGAAGTAAAAACAATTTAGATATACTCAGAAAAATGTTCTGATAATAGGAGCCCAACTGTAGTCCCACCAAGGAAAACTGCACATTAAAGCACTTTAAAATGCATTAATTAAACATGTAGGATACCCACCCCATGGTTATATTAATTGTGCCAGTCTTGGCTATATGAAGCAGTCAACTACTGTCACTCTCATTGTTATAAATGGGAGAGTGTTCTGGACATGCATACAGGGGTCTGTATCCCTGGAGCGCCTAAGTGAGCTACTGAAAGAGCTGAATGGGGGGAGTATACCCCTTGTGCGTGGTGGTAAGCAGGAGATCTCTTAGGCCAAATACATCTCCCGCAAGCCAAGCTGCTGGGGGAGGGGGGCAGTTGCATCCCTCTACACATTTGCAATTGGGAAAAGGTGTTAGTTTAAAGGGGACACTGATCTATGACATGCCTTACAGTTCGTATGATGATGTCTGAAGTGTCCCTGCAACAAACATTAAAAAGGCTTTAGGCGGTGGCACATAATACTAAGTCAGAGCAGCAACAGCGACCCCCTTTGCCAGCCCTTCCGTGCCAAGTGTATCTGTTCTCATCTGTCTGTTAAACTAAATCTTATTATATGCACTACTACAGAATTTGTTACAACTTTATTAATAAATGAATGTCCTTTCTTACTTTTATTCCAGGTCTTAGAATACGGCTGTTCAATTTTTCGCTCAAGCTTCTCAGCTGTATGCTGTATATTGTGAGAGTGCTCCTTGATCAACCCTCTGATGGCGATGGATGGTAATTTATTTTACTGCTGCAGTGGCCTAATATAGCAAACCATATCCATTTATTGGCAGGGAATATTTGATTTACAGTTAGGTAAATCTCTAGGTATAATTCTCTAGATTGTAAACTTGTTTGAGGAGGGCCTTACCCCTTGTTTTGTGCTTACTATGGTTAAAGGAAGGATATTGCTTAAACTTTTAAGTAACTTATTAATAGCTTGAATATAATTGAATGAAATCTTTTAAAAAATAATCATGTACTATGTTTGCAATAATAATGATTTAATAATGTAGTATAGTGTAATAGACAGTACTTATAGGCAGATTTTGTGCTATTGGTATATATTTTATGATTTTTTAGAACTATATAACACTGTGATACACCCATAGCCACTAACCAAAAAGTAGGGGACGGACTAACTTTTATACCTGGAAACTTAAAAATAAAAGATTATGTCTTTACAGTTACACAGTAAAAAGTAAAGATTAAAACTTGATAAAATAATAGCAAAAACAATGTATCACACACTTGCTACAATGTCGTTGCTCGTGGCTACTTTTTGTTTAGTCGCCATGCACTGACCTACCTCAAAAGAAAGACTTGGCACAAATGTGTAGCTTACATTCTAGAAATAAGCACTTACATTTGTGATATCTTTCATGCTAAATGGCAAGAGATCAAAAAAAGTAATGGTGAGTTACTCTCATTTTGTTAAAGAATTCCAGCTTTGTCATGACCATCTGTACCTCCCACCATTCAGATCTTTAAGCCAGTGACTTTTACATCCTTGTACCCCATTACCCTCAGACTTCCAACAGAAGTTCACAAGAACAGGGCTCTACTCTCTCTGTACCAGTCTTGTTGCTCATTCTTTTGCATGCCAGGCAGCAATAACATCACCAACATCACCCACTTCAATAAATCAACGAGGCATCGATGACTTGGCCATGACTTTAAAATAAACAAGATACATTAATTAACATATTCAGCATTAGAAAATTATTCAGGGTGAAATTGGTTTCTTGACAACTTTCTAATTTAGAAATTTGTGCTGCGGCCCAGTTATGTACAGAACATTTAATATTGCTGTAATCATTCTAGTCACAAGATAATATTAACCATTCAGTCCTAATCTATTGCATTATTTTTTACCCTATTGCAGATAACAATATATGTCATCTAAAGACTCTTCTCAATGTCATTGAGAGCTAATAGGCTGTAGATGCACACTGGCATTATCAGTTGAGCAATAGCCTGGTGCTAATAAAGTGATCGTCTCTCGCTGTTTCTGTAATGAGGATCATTTGCTTTGGCTAGCAAATAATAGAGGGTTTAGGTTAAGATCCCTTTTACCATTCTAGATGAAAATTGCATTGCTCACTGAGACTATTGCTGACCAGCTAACTGTCTGGAAGAAGCCAAAGCTGGTCACCCTGAGAAAACAGCTTGTAACTTCGAAAGGCTTCTCAAAAATGGATTTCTTTTGAAGAAGTCAACATTGCTTTTAAAGTTTACTGAAATTTAGCATTTTGTTTCCTGAAGCAGATGCATACAAAGAGCATCGCAGTTCACTAAGGAAGGAGTACAGCCTTCCAGCAAAAGTGGGAAAGGTCATTATAGCAAGAAGATTAAAACATGTATGGGAGAGACATAAGGATATCCTAAATATAAAGCAAGACCTAGGCGCAAATAAGGTTTATGTTTTTTCTACTAGATGCACTGAAAGGTCCTTATCTGCTGTCAAATTCTATGTTTCTACATTTCGTTTCCAATCCTGCTATAAAAATCAAAGGGTGAAAATAGTGGTTATAAATGATGCTGATATGACAATCGGCCCATGTGAACAGGATTTTAATATGGTTGCCCATAAAACCATTTAACGTAATAGACATCCCTGGAAAACATAATGGTTGTAGACGTCTACTCTAGGGCTTATTTATTTACATAATTTTAGGATGTATTTTACTATTTTACAACCCCTTTTCACAAAAGTAAACATCCAATATTTTGATCACATAATAGTCATTAGTTTCCCAATGGCAGCGGGAACGCTTCATTCATAAAGGCATATCTCATCTGCTGCATGTACTTTAAACTGGGGCCATTGCCAAATTTACTGAGTGATATGTTGTAAACTACCTGGAAATACAGGGAGAACTAATTGAAGAGTATCTTGTTGTGAGATGATTAAAAAGGAAAGAGATATAGAGACATACTGAAAGCAGCAGAGTACAATGGCAGTTCTGGGATGACATCATTTAGTCTAGATCAATGCAGCAGTATTGTGTTGTCACACACATTGAACCTTGAAAACTATTGATGTCATTAAACAATGCTAGATATATTGCACTGTGCCTCCTCAAATCCACCTTATTAACACAAATTCTATATTTTACCAATTAAGTGGAAGATTTTAGCATCTTCTTCGTTCTATTAAACGAGTTTGACTTAGCAAGACGACAATTGTTCCATGAATGTGTTAGGGGAATCGGACTACAAAGGAACAATTTCTAAATAAATATATTTACATTTGTTGTGCAGTGTCCAATAATATACCCTCAAATTTAAGTCAAATGTTGGACCAAATAAAACACACCAAAAATAGAAACATGATTTTGATCACCACTTTAGTATTAATACCCTAATAATGTGATGTAAAACTATTAGTAATTAATTTAACACATTTCACTGTTTTTCTAGGTCTCATATATTATGGGTACAGAGAAGCTTACCCCTGTGGGGGTTGCAGGTAAGACGCATATAACCATTTTTCATTCAATATTCTATACTTTGTACCAATAAAGCTAATTTTCTTAATTATTAATTTATTTACATATGTCATACAATCCCAATTGCCTTCATAAACAGCGATTCAGGTCAGGAAAGACTGCACATTTTTGTTATTGTTAATCAGCCACACTATGAGATAATTTACATGTATGAATATATTTAATTCTATATATGATGATACAAAATGTGAATTATGGAATCAGCTGAATTAACTAGTATTTAAGACATGTATTATAGTTATAAGGTATTCTTCTGCAAAATTTGAAAAGTAGTCTCATCATTATAGCAAACAACTCAGTGATGTAATAAAAAGGACCATTTCATTGTTGGTATGGTGATAGGACCACTATAACACATCGTGGGAGGGGAGCCAGATACAGAAACTGAACAGTGAAGAGGACAATCCTGTGAGCTGGCTAGAAAAAAATTGAACAATTATCTTGTCTCTGATGTTTACCTTTCAGGTTACAGTGGCACTGATCAGCCTTTTTGAAACAATTCTGCTTAGTTACCTCAGCTATAAGGTAGGTTTAACCCCTTTCGTGACAAAGGCTGATTTTACTTTTTGTACCCTTCGTGACAATGGCTGTTTTAACATTTCTGCGCTGCTCGTGTTTAGCTGTAATTTTCTTCTTTCCCGTTTACTGAACCCACACACATTAGATATTGTTTTTTTCAGTTTCTAACTTTTAGTTGAAAAATCTTTTACTCATCTATAAAAGGTAATGAAAAAACCTGCTAAATAGATTCTACTATTTGTCCTGAGTTTAGAAATACCCAATGTTTTTATGTTTTTTTGCTTTTTTCTACACATTATAGGGCAATAAGTACATGTAGCGTTTTGCTATTTCAAAGCCATTTTTTCCAAATCTGGTAATTCTTTCCCCCATGTGCCATTTCGGGTATCTTTGAAGCCGGCCAATGCAATTTACCCCATCAAGTCATATATTTTTGAAAACTAGACAGCCCAGGGTATTCCAAATGCTAGTATTTTAACCCTTTCCAAGCACTAATTCTACCATCAGCCTTTGTCAAACTTTATGGTAGTAATTTTTTTTGCATTTGTTTTTTCACACACATTTTACTTTAGGTATGAATTAAAAGGTTCTGGTATATGTCATAAAACACCCCAATATGTGTTCAGCAACATCTCCTGAGTACAGCGATACCTCACATGAATGATTTTGCCTGGCTGTTTGGGGGCAAAAGGGCCACATTTGGGGCATGCGCATTTTTCAATGTTGAACTTTGGCATTTGGGGATCCACTGCCCATGCCCTATTTGGTACATCTTTGAGCCGGGCCATTTCAGTGTGCCCAACAAAACCATATATTTTTGAAAACTAGACACCCCAGGGTATTTTAAATGCTGGTATTTTAACTCTTTGCATGCACACATTTTACCACCAGAATTTTTTCAAAGTTTGCAGTAGTATTCTTTTGTGTGTATTTTTCCCCCACACACCTATGTTATGTATGAATTTACAGCTCCTGGTATATGTCACTGTCACACGACACCCCAATATGTGTTCAGCAACATCTCCTGAGTACAGTGATACCCCACATGCATGGGTTTGTCATTTTTTGGGGGAACTAAAAGGCCACATTTGGTACGTGTGCATTTTTCTAATTGGAAATTAGATGTGTGGCCATCCTTCCCCCCGTGTTAATTGGGACATTGTTGAACCCGGCCAATTCAATTTACCCCATCAAATCATACATTTTTTAAAAGTAGACACCCCATGGGCATTTAATATGCCAGTATTTTAACTCTTTCCATGCGAGAATTGTTTTAAGCTAATGTGCTAATTTTAGGACTTGCTCACAAAAATATATTTTTTATATATATATTTTAATTTTTTTTGCCTTTTTTTAAAAAAAATTAATTTTTTTTTTCAACTTGAAGGTTCCCCTGATAGTGACATCAGTGGGAAATAATTTTTACATTTTACTGTTTTTTTTACCATTTTTTTCTAATTATTATTAATTTTATTATTTTTTTTAATTTATTTTTACTAATCACACTGTGATTAGAAAGCTGGGCTCCATTGACTTGCGTGGTTGAATGCAGTACCTGTATTCAACCTGCAAGTGGAGCCAGAGTTCTCTAGAGGGTCTTGAGACCATCTAGTGAACTTTTTCATCTTTATTATTTTTTTTCCCGGGCCGCCGCCATCTTGCTGAAGGCTGTGACAGTCCATCCTGGGGTAAGTGTTTGGTGTCGCTGGATGCCTCCTGATCGAGGCATTCCAGCGACACCATTTAAGTTTAGGAGGTGATCGTTGATCGCCTCCTAAACGCTTTTAAAATGGGCGTCCGCCACCATACAATATATGGCGGATGTTGACGCCCCGGGGAGGGGCCAGACATGGCCCCTGGTGCCGATCGTGGCGTTGCTGAATGCCTCGAGGGTGCTTTCTGCACCCGTTTAAAGACATGCCGGACCTGGCACGTCATTTGTCGTAAACGACTTGATTTTCCGTGCCGTGCCAGAACCGGCAATTGTCATTAAGGGGTTAAGCAACATATAGTATGTCTTATATTTATACTTGATTTAAAAGTCTTCTATAGTCCTGATTTTAAGATATGAGTGATCTGTTGCTTCCCGATGTCTTCCTCGACTTACGGAGCTGCACCCTGTGACTTTCAAGTTGTTTTGTCACTGCCTGAGTGAACGCTAGTATGGCTAATCCCTTTTTCAATTTACACTGTGCTCACACCTCTAGGTATTCTTAAAGCAGCACTGTTGGAGTGTGAGGCTGGATAGGCAGAAGTGGATTAGGTGCGCACCAAAAATCCATTATTTGTTATTATCGCAATACATAACATTAGCAAAATAAAAATAGGCCCATTTACGTGATCGGACAATTCTCCAGTTATGGATTCGAAAACATAGTTACATAGTACATAAGTCTATCAAGTTCAACCCTTCTACCTAACCTTCCTATTCTTGATCCAAAAGAAGGCAAAAAATCCTTCTTGACTCCAAAAGGGCAATCAGATTTCTCCTTGGATCAAGAAGCTCTAAAATATTAATTCTATTTATAGCCCTGTATGTCATGCCTTTCTAAAAAAATATCCAGACCCCTTTGGAAGGCATCTAATGTATTTGATAACACCACCTCCCTAGGCGGTGAATTCCATACCTTTATTGTCCTTACTGTAAAGAATCCCTTCCTTTGTCATCTATGAAATCTCCACCCTTCCAGTGACAGAGGGTGACCTCTTGTACTTTGTACATTTCTGTTAATGAACAGGTCACTGAAGAGCTCTTTATATTGGCCCTGCATATATTTATATAATGTTTTCATATCCCCTCTAAGACGCTATTTTTCCAGTGTATATAATTTTAACTTTTTTAGTCTCTCTTCATAACTAGTAGCCCTCCTTTGCACTTTTCAAGGTGAAGTCTTACCATAGACCTGTAAAGAGGCAAGATGATATCCTCCTCCCGTGAATCAATACCTCTTTTTATGCATGCCAAAACCTTGCAGCTGCTTGCTGGCATTGCACACTGTTGGCAAGTCTGTTGTCTACCATTTTTCCTAAATCCTTCTCATTGGTAGTTTTCCCCAAGCATATTCTATTCATAGTATAGGTTGCATTTTTATTATTTTTACCATAATGCATAACTTTGCATTTATCTATGTTAAACCTCATCTGCCACTTGCACGCCCAGTCCCCAACTCTGTCTAAATCTTCCTGCAAAGAAGAAACATCCAGATTAGTCTGAATTACCCTGCCTAATTTTGTGTCATCAGCAAAAACTGTGACATGGCTCTCAATGCAGCCTGGGAGATCATTTATAAATAAATTAAAAAGAAGTGGACCCAGGATAGACCCCTAAGGACCCAGGACAGACCCCTGAAAACAGACTCACAATATGTTAATAGGAGTAACTGGAGACTGAATGAATGATTACTTAAACTGATGCTAAACCAAATTTGTTCAGAACTATATAGAACATAATGATAATGGCAACGTTTCTGCCACAACCCTTTGGTGTGTTTTAACACGCGCATTAAACGGCCATTTTAACCAGATGGGCACTTTTGCAGATATTCAGTTTTAATTAATAAACTAAAATTATGAAAATTTGTTTAAAACTTTATTGCACCATCTAAATGAATGGGCTAATTATAATTTATCGTGGATAAGCAGACTCAACATGATTAATACTTATACCAAAACTTACCTATTTGAACAATCCTCCTGATAGTACCATATAAGACTCTGCAACAGTTTCAATGTTTATTTTTGAAATGTATTTGGAAGAAAAAGAGAATATCTCGGCTATTGACCAAGTGAAAATGTAAGTATGGGGGTTTATCTATCCCACATGTAATAAAAATTGATTTGTTTAATATTTATATTGGGGAAAAAAGAAAGAAAAAAAACATGATTAGAAATGTAAATGGAAAGTGCTAAGCACAAAACTGCACCCTCTGTTTGCTTGAGAATTAATAAAAATGTTGCCCTTTGGAAGCACCCTGTATGTCCTAACATTTCAATGAGGGACACTTTCTTAGACGGTATAATAAGCAGTGTCTTACTAGAGCTGAAAAGCAACCCTGGTACTTCAGCGGTACTCTCCGGTTTTATACTGTTGTAACTGATGGCCGCTTAAATCCAGCCCACAGCCACACAATAAAGGATCCAATCTGCTGCTTTAGCAACTACCACACTGCTGCTTTAGTGGTAGTAAAGGTAATTGTGTCACCCCATGGTCATTTGCCTAGTTTTATTTATATAATTTTATTTACAAATACCGTATTTGCTCGATTATAAGACGACCCTGATTATAAGACGACCCCCCAAATCCGAATATTAATTTAGGAAAAAAAGAAAAAGCCTGAATAAAAGACGACCCTATAGGAAAAAAGTTTTACCAGTAAATGTTAATTCATCTAAACTAATTTTTTTTTAATAAAAGCTATGATTGAGAAAAATATTTTGGCTCTATAATTTCCTTCTATTTTCCAACCTGCCCCCCAGTTATGCACATCTGCCCCTGATATGCCTTTTAACCCTCTAAATGCCACTGTGACTTCTGACTTCCCTGTCATGTAGCCGGGGCAGCGTGTAGATCCCACGCACTTCCGCTGCAGTCAGAAGGAGGTGTGGCTAGCAGCGGGGGTTGTCTGCGTCCATCGCGCAGACCTTCCCCAACTGTCAGAGATCAGAGTTCCCCGCACCGGCACCGGTGCGGGGAACTCCGCTGCCCCAACACGCTGCCCCAGCTACACACCGGGAACTCAGAAGCACTGGTAAGTGGGGTGGGGGGGGGAGACAGGAGGATCCAGGTCTCCTGCAGCTGCGGGGGATCTGGATCTTAGTCGTCTCATAGTCAGACCTATTTGAGGTCTGATTATAAGACGACCCCGATTATAAAACCTCGTCTTATAATCGAGCAAATACGGTATATTTCTCACTGTTTATAAGCATATTATTGGCATTTATATATATATATAGCCATCAAACACACATTACAGGACCTCACCTATATCACCAAATATAGTATAATAAATTACAGAATTTGCTTGATTATAAAGTGACCCTGATTATAAGACGACCTCCTCAAAATTTGAATATTAAAAAGGAAGGAAGAAAAAGTCTAAATCTAAGACTACCCTATAGGAAAAAGGTTTTACTAGTAAATATTAATTCAAACGTAAACTATTTTTTCATATTAAATAAAAACTATGATTGAGAAAAATTCTTCTTTTTATTTTCTTTTATCTACCAACCTCTCCCCCAGTTATGCACATCTAACCCCGGCTTGCCACTCTGCCCCCCTAGACTTATCAATTCATCCCAGACTTCCCCCCAGTGCTCCATGCTAACTGGTGTCTAGTGGGGGCATCCAGTGGATAAATAAAAAGTGTCTTATATTCAAGCAAATTCGGTAGCTTATCTGTTATCAGGATATAACGCATTCTTTTGTATAGTTTAAGAAAAAAGGACCACGCATTGCATTTACAAAACTACTCTCAAAAGGAATGAAAGTTCTTGGCTAAATATTGACATGCCCTCTAAATTGGGATGTTTATTATACCGTATTTGCTCAAATATAGGACAAGGTTTTTTTCACAGCCAATATAGGACTATATGACTAAGATCCAGATCGTTGCAGCGCTGCAGGGGACCTGAGTCCTTCTCTCTGACAGCCGTTGGACTTCTGCTGGGGCTTCTATGATGGAGCGCCGGCGTGACATGACCTTCCAGCTCATCGCCCACCGGCCGACAGAGAGAATGATCCGGGTCCCCTGCAGCGCTGCAGCAGATCCTCCTTTCTGGCAGCCGACGAACGTTGCGCAATGCGCACAGACCACCTCCGCTGTACTGCCCGATACTCCCCCGGGCCTTTTATGGTGGAGCACCGGAAGGTCACATTGGTTCTCCCTGGTATATTTAGTTTGAGGAGGCCAAGCCAACTTAATACCTCTAAGTAGATGGCATACCAACAGGTGTTGACCCACCAGGATTCCATTAACCGAAATGTGAGCCGCTGATATAGCAGATGTGGCAAGTGCAAGGAACGGAAAGATTTTCCCAAAGAAAACCTATGGGGCAAGAAGTTCAAAATGGAGGAGACAGGTGCCGTAAAGGGATCGCAATCCCGCAATCCCGTTCCAAACACCAATCACTCCAGAGATTCCAAGCGGCCATGCGAGTGCCCACGAATCCCAAAGAAACTCTTTTGTTGTTTGCGATAGGCCACTGACATTCCATGATCCCCTGAAATTGCCCAAGCCACTAACGCAAGGGGATGTTGGTTCCCCAACAGATCCCGCAAAAGACCGGTGAACGGCGGGAGAAGTAATGGATCCCTGAACGTTAGATCTAATAGGTCGGGGGAACCAAGCATGGCTCTGCCATAATGGTGTGACAAGAAGAATGGACACTACCTGTCACCGAACCTGGTGAACAACTCTCGGAATCATGGCAAACAGTGGAAACGCATACACACCCTGGAGAGGCCAAGGCTGAAGAAACGTGTCCATGGCCACACAATTCGGATCTGGGAGCCAACTGAAGAAGACAGGGAGTTGACAGTGTGACCGGGAGGCGAACAGGTCCAGTACCAAACATCCTCGTAGACGAGAAAACTGTGTCATGAAGGGTCCAATCGCTGGTGTCTCTCCAATGGCGAGAGAACCAATCCAATCAGATTGATCTCACCCGGGAGATACGTGGCCCTGATTGAGATGTTGCTTTGAAAGCAAAACTGGAAAATATCCTTGGTCACTTCCGCAAGAGTTTTGGAGCGAGTCCTGCTCAATTAGTTGATGTACTGAACTGCGGATACGTTGTCCATACGAAGTAGAATGCAACAATTTGATAGATGATTTGTGAAGCTGCGAATGGTGAATGAGCCCGCTATCAATTCCAACCAGTTGATGTGAAGGCCATTCTCTGTCGCCGCCCTAGCTCCCTCTGAACATGATGCACCCCATCCCCTTTGGTGTCCTTGTCCTGAATCTCTGCATCTACCAGTTGTTGATCTAGCGATAACACCATTGGGGGAGGTCTGACCTGTTGAACTGGTTCTGTGAAAAAATCTATAACATACCTTTGGACTGTGTGAAGGACCCATGAATCTGGAATTTGCCAGGCCTGGGGAAACAAAGCAATTGACTTACCGGCAGGGAAGGCAGACAGAAGGCATTTTCTGATGTCCGTTGTGTCCACGGTCGATCCCTGGGACATGGCTTTGTCTACCAGGAGGAGAATACGTGATAATGGGCCACACACATCGAGCAACTTGTCTTGAGTTGCACGTAACCCTTTCTCGATTCTCTTCCGGGGATCTCTGCCCGACCTGGCCATAAATACCCCAACAACATTATCAAAAATCGGTGTAGCCAATACCTTATCTGGGAGGTTAGGTCTGGGACATTCCACCTTCAGTCTCCTGTGGACCTCCTTGTCCAAAGCTTACCAACCCCAGAAGTGCACGTACTGAGCCAGATGATTAGGGAGTGACCACTCAGAAGATTGAGGATGACGTATGGCTGCTGTCCAGCAATGTATCCCTTTCTGCAGGATATTCATATTCCACAGAATAATCCTCATTGAATTGAGAAATGTCAAAACAGTCATCTTCAGAGGCCGAATTGTCCCCCGCTTGCCAAGTGTCAAGCACTGTCAGCGGGAGGCCGGGTTCGTCTTTATCTTCCGAGGTGAAAGGACGAGTAGAAAACCCAAGGGTCTTTGTTAGGGCTGCTTAGGAGCCTTGCCCTTAAATGTGCCCAAAGATGAACGCACACCCTTCCAGTATTTCTTATTAGGGTCCCCTGTCTCCTCACCTGGACCATCCATGTCAGGCTTATACATTCTTCTAGCATCATGGCTAGATGGGGACTCCAAGGGGGTAGCAGCTTGGCCAAGGCCTTTTCTACAGATGATGCCACTGAGGCGTTGATAAGGGCCTGTATATCTTGAAGATGATCTGAGGGAGCATCCACAACTGACAATGGAAAGTGTGATCTCAGATCAACACTAAGGTCTAAAGCAGAAAACACAAAAACAATAAAGAAAATCGGACATGTCTTCCTAAGGTGTTCGCCCAAATAGCTGCCAACTGGGGTGTACCCAAATTTGAATAAATGCAGGTCAGATACTGAGCTGCTAATGAATCCCAACAATAAAGGGGAATTGAAATGCAGAGGCCACTAGGGTTATAAATAAATCCTGCTTCAGCAAGATCCCACAAAATCACAAAGAGGGGTTCATCCCAGTTGCACAGTGGTGTTCACCCCTGAAAAAGGAACAACATCTATGCAACAAGGTTTTTTAATTTAATGTATTTATTGTCTGCAGAATAGAGGGTTAAACCTGTATCATGCCCTTGATGTGTAACATGAGCAGCATATATAACCTGAGGTTCACCTCAGAGGGAGAAAAAATAAACTAAAACAAATTTATACCAAATTTGAGCTGCAGGGTTCACCCTTGTCAACTCTGTAAAAAATGACTGTCAATAACTTCTAAAAATAGGATAACTTCTAAAAAGCATGAAAAATCTGTACGGTTTTTACTGTGGGGTATTTGTGTAATCTGGAGTCGTAGTGAACACGTGTTATTGGACTCTGCAGATGCACATAATGTGTTAAAATATTGTCAAGTGAAACCCTGAATATGAAAAAAACACAGAAAATTCACACTACTGCGGAGATGCATGGCTAAATGGCTGCATAATAAGCATAAATGTAAATACACCTTTGTGGGTTATGGTGATAAATATGGTATATAAATACACACACTATATGGACAAAATCTGACCCATTATCACAGTTGTCTAAAATCGAGTGGTGTAAAGCAGGCGCCCACTGTACTGTGGAGCAGTGGAAATCTCTTCTGTGGAGTGATGGATCACGCTTTTCTATTTGGCTGATAGGCGAGTCTGGGTTTGGTACCTGTCTGATTGCATTGTACCACCTGTAAAGTTGGGTAAAGGAGGGATAATGGTCTGGGGCTGATTTTCAGAGGTTGGGCTATGCCCCTTACTTCTAATGATGAGAAATCTTAAATCTAAAATCTTGGAAATTGGGAAAAGCCTTCCTAGATGAGTAGAAGCTGTTACAGCTAGAAATTAATGTAAAAGTCCCTGTTGGTGTAATGGTCAAGTGTCACAATACTTTTGTCTGTCTCGCTCTCTCTCGTCTCTCTCTCTTCCCTCTCTTAATTATTGATGCTAAACTATATATAAAAATGTTATCTGAAAAGAGTCCAAATCGTTCTTGAAAAAAGCAATATATAATTTCTGGGGTACACTAAAAATTTAAATGGGAATGTTGGTTGAACAGGTAGAAAAAATATATTTTAATAGGTTTACATAGGTGGGAGATGTTATTGCAGTGCCTAATAGCTGTTACCAGAAATGTTGACAGTAATATCATTGAATTCTTTACTTTTAAGTTGTATTTGTTCCATTAACTTTCTTGTTATCTCTCCTCAGGGAAACATATGGGAGCAGATTTTGAGAATACCATTTATATTAGAAATGATCAACACAGTACCATTCATAATAACAGTAAGTATCTAGCTATACAAATACAATACATCACCGTACATAGTTTTGTGTCATCTGCAAAAAATAAGACATTGCCTCCAGTAAGTCATTGATAAACAAATATAAAATAATCGGCCCAAGGACAGAACTTGAGGCACTTCACGTAAGACTTTTTTTTTCCAATCCATGCCATTTACAACCATCCTCATCAATCTGTCTTTCAACCAGCTCCCTATCTGAGTACAAATAGGTTTTCAAATCCGACATACCTTAGTTTCTTAGTTTACTAAGTAACTTTTAGTGTGGTACAGTATTAAAAACTTTGGAAAATCTAGGTATATTACATCCACTGCTTTACCTTGGTCTATAATAAAACTTACCATTTAATATAAGGCCAATAAGTTATTTTGACTTGACCTATTACGCATAAATCCATGTTGCATATGTGTAATAATAATGTGATTTGAAACAAAGTCCTGGATTGCGTCTGTTAACTATAAACAGTTTTCCTACAATGGATGTTAGGCTTACCAGTCAATAGTTTCCTGGTTCTGGACAGGACCCCTTCTTGAACAAAGGCATCACATTTGCTATTCTCCAATCCAATGGTACATTTCCAGTCAATTGAATCCTTCAAAATTAAATATAAAAGTTTGTCAATTACTGAGCTACGTTTCCTAAGTACCCGAGGGTGAATCCCTTGTGGTCCGGGAGCTTTATTGACATTTAGCATTTCTATATATCCCTATGGTTTCAAATGAAAGCCATGACTCTCTCAAAAATAAGAGAATAAGAAAGAAATTATGACAAAGACAACAAAGATATAAAAAAAAGTGCTAAAAATACTTTGTCCCGCAAGATTTCAAAGGAAAACAACCTTAGTCTTTAAGGGGTTAATCTATGAATGCCATATAGCTGGTTTTGATTTTATAGAAATCCATTGACCAAATTAGATGGGAACTTCTAGAAACCACAGCGAAAATGATACTGTGTTTAAAAACTAATGTATTTGCCCAGTTGCCGTCAAAGATGTCTGGCAGCAGATGCATTAAAGACCTTCAGACACACCTCACGTACCATGATAAAATCATCATTTTATCACATTTCTTTCTGCTTATTGTCTGTGTTCTATTTAAAACTCATTAGCTTTTCTTACTTGTAGAAGTTAACAGTGGGAACTGTCACTAGACCATATTGGACAAAATAACCACATTGTAAGATTATAGTGTTTTCCATTGGTTAGAGCTTCTTATATAATCTTTTAGCAGCATGAAAATGTTACTAATGTGATGTAAGAAGCCCTTGGAAAAAAAGACGATAACACTTAATGAGCCATGTATGACTAAAAGGCCACATTATCTACGTTGCACCATTTTTGAAATATACCTTTTGTTGCTGGAAAAGTACATCATCTTTAAAGATGATGGAACTCTTGGCAAACCTCTGTTCAAGATCCCTCAAAGTAATTGATTACATTTTCTTTATAGCACCCCTTGCATTAAAAACATATTGCAGTCTCTAGCTAAAAGTACTGATCCATACTTTTTGAGACCATCACCTACCTACTATGGGCAGTATGTAGACAAAAACAGACATTGTGACCTTAAATATAGCTGATCCCTTTGCCACATGGAAAAGGCAGCCCCATGGAAGATATATGGCTGTAGAAGTTTTTTTATCCAAAGGGTATATTTGTGTATAGTACTGTTACTCACATGGTGACTAAGTAAGCAAAACAAAATGAAAAAAACAAGATTTTTTCAAATCCAAATCGCCACAAATATAATCAGTATTCCCTGCTTATGTAATATTACCCTTTTTACTGTTTTAAGCTGTTTTCAAGAGATTGCATATTATTATCAACAGTATAAGTTATCGTTTGATATCAAATGTAAACTGAAGCAGTTCTCACCAATGTAATAAACTTAAAAAACATACCACAAATGCAAGTTTTGAAGAAAAAAGTTTTGGCTTGTAGTTTGACTTAAAATGCTTTGGGTGAATCTCTGTGGGAAAATGATGAAAAACATATTAACAGCATTTTAATGTTACACGCTCCTGCTGAACACCAGCATGGCACCAGATTGTAATCCTGCTGCCTCTGGATAACTATAAAAGCAATTCTATCTTTCAAACTCAATGCTTTAATTATATAGTGTCTATAACCCCCAGGTGACCAGAAATTAACTCTGTTTTAGAGCAAAAAACCTTATTTGTCTTAAATACAAGTCAACTTCAGCTATGTGTTTCCACAATTTAGGTTAGAAAATATTTCTCAAATATTCCCTCATAATAATGCTAATGTCATAGACACAAAATATGAATTAAAAGGGAGTTAGCTATGCCTGAAAACCACATTTCTTGATAAGTCCTTGGTTTTACCTCTGAATTCTTCATTATTATTACTGTTCAAAAAGTTCACCAAGATATTGGCTTATTGGTTTTAAAGAAGTTTGTAATGTTTTCTACTTAGAAATGTATTCAAAGAACAAGTGATTTAGTCACCCAATCTGTAAAGAGCTCGGATATGTACCGTATATCTGATTGAAGGGAGCTCTAGGGTCTTAAACACTTACGTGACTTTAAATCTTGTTTTCTGATACTATTGTCTGTAGAGTCTGCATTAACTTATGTCCCCAAGACCCCAAATGTTGTGCTCCTAAATTAAGGCAAGACACACTCTGAGAGAAAAGAGAAGGAAAAAAATCTCCAGCTTTAAAGTTCCTTCATTACAGTTGAAAATATGCTCCATCAAAGTAATCCATTATATTGGATGTAATAGCAACAGATAAACTACTATATTTGCTCGATTATAAGACGAGGTTTTTTTTAGAGCAAATGCTCTGAAAAATACCCCTCGTCTTATAATCAGACCTCATAAAACGTCCGCTGGGGCCAGGCTGCTTACCGGTGCTTTGGTCGCGAGCAGCGTCTCTTCTACTAGCAGCAGGAGAACAGGAAGCTAGCAGAGTGTCACATAATTCTGCCTCCCCCTCCTTCCTCTGGGGGCATGGCCAGAGAAGTTGCTCGCACAGCCGGGCCCTTCCAGAAGTCTGCGAGTGGGAGATCTGCAGTTCAGGTAAGGGGGTGGGGGAGGGTTTTTGAGCAAGTATGTGTGATTAATGGAATGAATGAGTATTTAAATGTTTGTGAATGAGTGTGTGTGTGATAGCATGGATGTGTAAGGGGGGTGGTGGTGGTAGCATGGCATAGGGAGGCTGTACTCACACTCCTATCATCCCCAGGTTCCAGCATGTACTGGCTGCCTTGGCTTGATAGGAGTGTGATTGCTGTTAGCAGTTATATATATATATATATATATATATATACCTCCAGAAATGACTTTTAACCCCCTATATGCCACTCTGCCCCATGATATGCCTTTTAACCCCCTATATGTCACCCTGGCATATAGGGGGTTAAAAAGCATATCATGGGGCAGAGTGGCATATAGGAGGGTATAAGACATTTCTGGAGGCAGAGTGGAATGTAGAGGGTTAAAAGGCACATCATGGGGCAGAGTGGCAAATAGGGGGTATAAGGCATTTCTGGGGGCAGAGTGGCAACCCTGGGGGCAGATGTGCATAACTGGGGAGGCAGGTTGGCAAATAAAAGGAAATTAAAAAAAACTTTTTTTCCTATAGGGTAGTCTTATATTCAGGCTTTTTGTTTTTTTCCTAAATTAATATTTAGATTTTGGGGGGTCGTCTTATAATCAGGGTCGTCTTATCACCTTAACTTTCTAATTCGAAAAATGAAATACTGGGGTCAAACACAGAAATGATCGCATACAAGAAAAAGAAAGATCAAATTTGCAACACGTCTTTTTTTGCTTTTTTGACCTTCAATTAAATTATATTTTGCACAATTTATAAAACTCTTTGTTTGAAATGCCTCAAGGTATATTTTTCTGCTGTGTATAATCATTTTTAATTGTCCATTACATGTGATTATACTCCTCAACAATGGCCTGACCGTTTTACTTTAGGATTCAAACACAGGATATGATAAATGCATTGTTGCAGAACAAAGAACATAAAGTGTTCCGTCAAGTGAGTGCTAGATAAATGGAATTTTATAGGATAATCTGATAATAATAATAAAAGGAGCATTCAATTAAATTCAAAATTTGTGTTCATTTTCGAGGGGAAAATCGTTTTATTCATATTTGCCGAAATTCGTCACATGTAGGAGTCTGCAAGAAGTATGTTATGATCATACTGGGGATAACTTATTGGCCCAGGTACTTTAAGCTGGACATGTTGCATTTTTATGCTCACATATCCATGTGTATGGAGCACTGTCTGTAAAATGAAAATGAAACAAAATATTGTATTTTTCTACTTACCAACATTGTTTTGATACAATCAGGAAATTTATAACTTCTATTTAATTTAACCTTGAAATATTGTAAACAATGTTTCGACAGTGAATTGCACATTGTTCTGGAAACAATCAATAACAATAAATTATAATAAAAGCCATGTTAAAGAAGCATGTAAGTTTCAAGGTTTTAACTTTCAAACATTGGTATATATTATTTTCAAATATATCATACATATTAAGCATAATATACAGCACTGAGATCTTTCTTTGCAAGCATATGTTCTACAGTAACAGTCTATCCTTTCAGCTAATAGATTTTTTTCTGTTCTTAGATTTTCTGGCCTCCAATAAGAAATCTATTTGTTCCTGTATTCCTTAACTGTTGGCTGGCAAAACATGCTTTGGAAAACATGATTGTAAGTAAAATAAATGCAAATGTTCCCAAGCTGAATTTTACAGGATGTGATTATGATATATGTATGCTTAGAAATTGTAGTTGTATTGGATTATTTGGAAAAACAATTGTAGGTAGGTTTAAATTTGATGGCAGATAAGAATCATTGCGCCTATTGTGCACTATGGAATATGAAGGCGCTATATAAAACAATAAATAATATTTTCTCCTGATGTAAAGACTCAGACCTTGTTCTTGTCTTAGATTCATGATAGTTTTATGTCTATACCATGCATGTTTAAATTCCCCAACTGTATTAACCTCTACAACTTCTGATGGGAAGCTGTTCCATTTATCTACAACCTTCTCGGTAATGTAAAACTTCCCTACGTTACATCTAAAACTCCAACCATCTAATTGTATGACCTCTTGTGCTAACCATTTCTCTTCTTTGAAATAAACTTCCTTCCTGCACTTTTTAACCACTTAATGACAAAGCCCGTACATGTACGGGCTCAAAGTGCATTGTTTTCAATGGGTTTAGGGACCGCCCATTGTCCTTAAGGGATTTTTAAATCACTTTAAGTATGTAAATGTCTTCTTCCTCTCTTTTCTCTCCTTATCCACATTAAGATCCCTTAGTCCTTGTAATTAATATAGTTGGTCAACAGTTCATTGTTTAACTATAACGTTTATTCTGACTGAAATACTAGGAGCCATATTAGGGAAAAAAGGTCAAAGCACTGAATGTAGAGCAATCAAATGGATCATTCATTGGTTTCTGTGGTTTCCTTCTATGAGTTCATATGTTAAGAAAAGCAATAAATGCTATTTCAGTGTTAGTGTCAGATAATAAGAAGGATCATTACAAGCTTGTTATGATTCTAAAGCATATATTTATAATGTGTAATTTATAAGGATTCATTAATCATGCTGCACATATATTAATTTCACTGTAATCCCAATTTGTGCTGATTGTATTGTTACCAGTATCGCAAACATACAATATTACTATCACATATTCTAACTGCTGTATATTTTGAAATGCAGGGCCTTGTTCTTTGTAGGAGAAAATAAACACCTAAGTGTGAAGTAGAACTTTACAAAAACATTTATAATCAAGTTTTAACCATGAAAACAAGACAGCTGAACCATTTATACCTTAATTTCTACCAGTTACCATAGTTGAGCAGATCATTTTTTTCCCTGTACTTATGGGAAATTAGCAATCCAGTGAAATTTAGATATTCTTTGAAGAATACATGTAAGGAGACTCTGTAATGTGTTTAAAGAGCTAATATCACCAACTAAAAGTTAACATAATTTTCTCATTACTACTTTCAGAATGATCTTCACAGAGCAATTCAACGCACACAGTCTGCCATGTTTAATCAAGTCCTAATTTTGATATCAACTTTGCTATGTCTTATCTTTACCTGGTAGGTCAATACAATTGTTCTACTTCATCTTTATAGCAATCACATTTTTGGGAACTTAAGTGGGATTTGTTTCAGATAAAATCTCTTAAAAGTTTCAATAATGACTCTTGAGACCTATAAAGAATGATATTCTGATGATGGTATAGGATGTTATGTTTTAACCATATCTGTTCTTAGTTCTTAATTGGGAAAATAAAAAAATAACCAGCATATAACTTGGCATGACTTAAATTATATACCGTATTTGCTCGATTATAAGACAAGGTTCTAATCGGGGTCGTCTTATAATCAGACCTCAAATAGAGGTCTGACTATGAGACTAAGATCCAGATCCCCCGCACCGCTGCAGGGGACCGGGATCCTTCTGTCTCCCCCCCATTTAACACTCCCCCCACCCCACACACACTTACCGGTGCTTCCAATTTCCTGCTGTATGCCGGGGCAGCGGGTTGACGTCCACGCGATCCGCGTAGATAACTTCCGCTGCAGCTGGATGGAGGTGTGGCTAGCAGCGGGGGTTGTCTGCGTCCATCGCGCAGACCTTCCCCGACTGTCAGAGATCAGAGTTCCCTGAACTGCGCGATGGACGCAGACAACCCCCGCTGCTAGCCACACCTCCTTCCGGCTGCAGCGTAAGGAAGACTGCTGCCCCTGTATACAGCAGGAAATTGGAAGCACCGGTAAGTGTGTGTGGGGTGGGGGAGTGTTAAATGGGGGGGAGACAGAAGGCAGACTGCTGCCCCGGTATACAGCAGGAAATTGGAAGCACCGGTAAGTGTGTGTGTGTGTGGGGGGGAGTGTTAAATGGGGGCATAGGGCATTTCTGGAGGCAGAGTGCTCTATGAAATGCCTTTTAACCCACTGAACGCCACTCTGGCTCCTGAAATGCCTTATACCTCCCTATATGCCACTCTGCCCCATAATATGCCTTTTAATCCCCTAAATGCCAGAGTGGCATATAGGGGTATAAGGCATTTCTGGAGGCAGAGGGGGTTAAAAGGCATATCATGGGGCACAGTGGCATATAGAGGGTTAAAAGGTATATCATGGGCCACAGTGCCATATTGGAGTGGCAAGCCTAGGGGCAGATGTGCATAACTGGGGGGCAGGTTGGAAAATACAAGGAAATAAAAACAACATATTTTTCTCAATCATAGCTTTTATTAAAAAATGTAATAGTTTACATGAATTAACATTTACTGGTAAAACTTTTTTCCTATAGGGTCGTCTTATATTCAGACTTTTTCTTTTTTTTTCCTAAATTAATATTCAGATTTTGGGGGGTCGTCTTATAATCGAGCAAATACGGTAAATACACTCAGGCATTAAAGGGGCACTAAAGTCTGGACCATATGATGCTGGCACTGCTGTTAATGACTTCTTCTAACCACTGATCCAGAACAAATCACTGGCTTCATTTTTCAGCATGTTATATAAATTAGTATTTAGTTGACGCAGAAATGTTTTTCAAACTTTGTAGATCTCTACTTCAAAGCACACTATTCATTTGAACCAGAAATGTCAAGAAACAATAAGATACAAAAGATTTTAAAGGATTTGTGTAAGGGTGCGGAGGGGAAATGTAACCTTGTCAGTTTTGGCAGAATTGCTCTCCTACAAGTGTATCTGTCCTTTGTCTGGTCACATAATGTCCTGAATTGGGACAATGAGCACATGCTATAAGATATACCACACTGTAGATCCTCAGCAAGGTGCAATCCCTGCAAAAAGAAATATACTGTATGTTGAAGCCTTTGTTACCCTGCATGTTTTAATTTGCTTACAAACCAGGCACTAGGCTTGGTTGCAGCTGCAACTTCTCAAAAAGCAATATTTTGGTTTCTGTATATTGTTTGAACATGGTTGTTTCAAGAAAATGTACTATATCCAAATATGCTATATCTAAATGTGCCCCAGAAAATATCAAAAATTACAGTGAGTGCTTCAAATTAACATTTATGAGTGCCATATATGTGGGTATGTGGCTAATAATGAATGATCTTTATTACAAAAAAGTAGATGTTAGAGAGGGTGCAAATACATTTTAAATGAAGCAGTAATCAAGTTAACTTTAACTACTTAATAATAATTGAAAAACCAGTGTAAGGATACACTGGGATGTTCCATGGTCTACGATCACATGAAAGGTTACACATCATATCTCTGAATTATGTAATTTTCTGTGCACATTAGCATACATTATGTTTACTTTTTTGCATAGACTTATTGTGGAATACAATTAAATGTGGATAATCCTTTTCATTTGATACAAACTTTAACATTTCCTTGAATTGCCTACACTCCTTGAAATGTAATTTGTGTAATTTGTAAATTAAAAGCAATAAAGTATGACTTTCTTTCACACACTGTTTGATAATTTGAATTAATGCTTTTGATGACTTTTTAGAACTCTCATTTAATAGTTGATTGTTGTGATTATTGTACGGAAGAGGGTTATATATATTTAAAATCACAAATCTATTTTAATAGCTAATGATGCTTTGCAAAACTTCTAGTAATTGATAATTCCATTATTCTCATTTTCATTAATATTATATTGTAGCATATAGTTACTTCTAGTAATTGATAATTCCATTATTTTTCATTTTCATTAATATTATGTTGTAGGATATAGTTCTTGCATTATGTATGTAAAGGGTTAATAAAATTAATCTAAAATGAAATCAGTAAATAATGTATGAAATGCACCTAGCATCAAAAATGCAAGGTGTTCTACAAAGAGCATAAGAGAAAGTTATAGAATTTATTTATATTTTATATTTCATTTTAAAATAGATATTTTCTTGAAGTCATGCATTAGATACTAACAACCAAAAAGTTAGAATATTATAAGCATCTATTTCTAATATCACAGTGTGATCAGTTTCCCTTAAAATTACATTTGAAGTCATCCATCGGGCCCTAGCAGCGGCTCCCCCTCATAGCACACTTCATTGTGCTGCACGGGATAAGCTGGTGGTCATTGTGGCTCTCCACCCCGGGAGTCTGGCCTGAGAGTGGGCCCAGACCATTACCGCTAGCGTGAGGCCTTGCTCCCACGCAGTGCACCGTGTCTACGAGGTGTCTACACCGTGTGGGGCTGTTCGCTGGACCAGATCCTCTGGCCGTCAGTTCTCCCCATCTGCCGCCCGACCGCATCTCACGGAGGTTGACCCCAGCTGCACTTACGGACGTGTGTTCCAGCTCACAGAATGGGCCCGGATCGCAGGGATCCCAACTCCAAACCTAGACCAGTGATAATCCGCCTGCTCAACTTCCAGGATAAGGAAAGGATTCTGCAGGAATATAGAAGGCTCCCGGAACTTCTTTTGGGGTCGCATAGAGTTTTTATGTTCCAGGACTACTCCGCATTGGTGACCGCGAAATGCAAGGAATTCACCCCATTATGCAGGCAATTGTTTCACCATAAGGTAAAATTCACCCTTATGTACCCTGCGAAGCTACAGATTGTCCATGATGCCAAGGCTGCATCCTTCATGGATCAGAGGAAACTTTCACATGAACCAGGAGGGTCCTAATCTGGTGTATCCCTGTCACGATCCCGGCCGGAGTACGGTCCGGGGGGACTCACCGCGTCGCGCTCCCGTGCGGAGTGCGTCGCCCGAGTACCCGCGGCGTCACAGCCCCGTCCGGGACGCGTCGCCCGGGTGCTCGTGGCGTCGCGCTCCGGTGCGGAGTGCATCTCCCGAGTACCCCCGAGTGGCGGGTACTCGGTACTTACCCCTCCCGGGATGATCCAGCTGCACAGGGTCCTCTTCCGCGGCGGTTCACAAGAATGAACCGCCGCACAGTGATGGACACCCACGGTGTCACAGGACACGCCCCCCTGTCAATCCTCTACCCCTATGGAGGAGAAACACGTCCATTGGACGTCATCATAGTTGGGGGCGGGATCTGGAAGGGCGGCAGGTTTAAAAGCAGAGCACTGACACCGGTTCAGTGCTCAGTTGTTTTTACAACTAGCTGCTGTATCTACCTGGTGTTTACCTGTCTATGTTGATTCCTGTTACCGACCTTGGCTTGAATTCTGACCACGTTACCCTCTCAGCTCCTGACCCGGATTGTTTGACCATTCTCTGCCTGCTGCCTGTTACCGACCTTGGCTTGATTCCTGACCACGTTAACCTCTCAGCTCCTGACCCGGCTTGTTTTGACCATTCTCTGCCTGATACCTGGTACCGACCTCGGCTTGATTCCTGACCTCGTTTACTTCTCTGCTCCTAAACCTGGACTATCTGACTAAGAAGAGACAGGTCCGTTTGTTTCCTGCATCCTGGTTTCCACACCTTTGCAAACGTAACATAACAACTGAGCCCTCATGGAAACCGCAGGATTAGCCGATGCTGTTGCTGCTCTCGCCCAACAGATGCGGCAATTACACAATCCCTTCATGAGATCCAAACTGGACAAAATCAACAGCAGCAACAGATTGTACAAATTCAAGGTGCTCTCCAGGTACCCGGCAACCCGCCTCCAGTACCAGTCGAGGTGCCTGAGCCTCCAGTACTGCAAGGAGCAGCAGCGCTGGAACCACAAGTGCCCCTGCCAGACAAGTACACCGGAGACCGTACAAAATACCAGACCTTTATAACCTCATGCCAAATATTGTTTGGTCTCAAACCTAGAACTTATGCTAATGACTACATCAAGATTCACACGGTCATAGCCCTCCTGTCCGAAGAACCCCAACTCTGGGCCCATCATCTGATCCGTACCAATAGTCCGGTACTTGGCACATGGAACACCTTCCGGCAGGCCATGGATGCACTATACGCCGATCCGTTCCAGACCACGTCCGCCACCAGTGCCTTAAGAGCCCTTCGTCAAGGGAAACGTCCAGTAGAGAACTACATAGCCGAATTCCGACGAGTCTCCCTCGAGACAACATGGAACGAGTCGGCTTTGCATGACCAGTTCCGGCTGGGCCTATCGGATCCGATACGAGATGAACTTGCTTGTTCCGCTATCCCGTCCTCTTTGGAAGACTTTGCCACTCTGTGTATACAAATCGACCGGAGGTTAAGGGAAAGAAAGGCCGAACGCTTAGCCTCTCCTTCTCACACCTGGTCCACCGCCAGACCACCACCGAAAACCACACCCAAGAGGAACCTATGCAGTTGGGACTCATCCGAGGTCCTTTATCGGGTGCCGAGAAGGACCGACGTCGGTCTCTTGATCTCTGCCTATATTGTGGTACCCAAGGCCACTACGCCAATGAGTGCCGAAATAAGAGACGACCATCCCGGGGTAAGCTACCCTCATTAACTATTCCGGCCACCCATGGTGTTTCTCCACATTTACCACATCATTTGTCCCTCTCCATTACATTACAGTGGAAGGGGAATACCGTCGCTCTCGCAGCTATGATTGACTCGGGTGCCAGCAGTAACATACTTGACACCGACGTGATCCGTCAACACGGCATACCTGTCCAGAAGAAGACAACACCTCTACTGCTCCAGTTAGTGGACGGACGACCTCTACAGTCCGGTCCCATCACCACAGAGACATCACCCTTGCACATGCACGTCGATCCTGATCACACGGAGCACATATCGTTCGATGTTATACCCTCTCCTGTGTTTCCGGTCATCTTGGGACTCCCCTGGTTACGGACTCAAAACCCTCACATTGACTGGACATTCAACTCCGTGTCGTTTCGTATCAATAAAGACCCTTCTTCACACAAACCGCCTCCATCCATCAATGTAGCACACGACTACAGCTCCCTTCCGATACCCACGATTCCAAGCCATTACAGCCGATTTGCCAATGTGTTCGAGAAAAAAGCAGCCAACAGGTTGCCACCCCACAGGGAGTACGATTGTCCGATTGACTTGTTCCCAGGAGCCCCTATTCCGTTCGGTCGTTTGTATCCTATGTCCGAACCTGAACTCGTCACCCTCAAGGCCTACATCGACGAGAATCTAGCCAAAGGCTTTATCCGACCATCCACTTCCCCTGCTGGAGCAGGGATTTTCTTCATTCCCAAGAAGGACGGGGGATTACGTCCTTGTGTCGACTACCGGGAACTGAACAAAGTGACAGTAAAGAACCGATATCCACTGCCGTTGATCCCAGAACTTATGGAACGAGTTGGCACTGCCTCCTACTTCACCAAGATTGACCTGAGAGGCGCATACAATCTGGTGAGGATAAAAGAGGAGCATGAGTGGAAGACAGCATTCAGATCCCGGTATGGACATTACGAGTACCTAGTAATGCCATACGGGCTATGCAACGCCCCAGCCACGTTCCAGCATTTCATGAACGACGTGTTCAGATCGTTTTCTTGTGGTCTATCTCGATGATATACTGATCTACTCACCCTCGCTGGTTGAACACAGAGAACATGTTTCCAGGGTGTTGGAACGTCTCCGAGAAAATGAACTATACGCAAAACCCGAGAAGTGCGTGTTTGAAACACAGACCGTGGAATTCTTGGGCTTCATATTGACACCTACACGAGTGGAGATGGACCCAAAGAAGGTACAGGCCATCCTACAGTGGCCCGCCCCGACGGACCGAAAGAGTGTCCAAAGGTTTGTCGGCTTTGCGAACTTTTATCGGAAGTTCATCCGCAACTTCTCTAAAGTCATACAGCCCATCACCGCTCTCACGTCCGTCAAACGAAAATTCCACTGGTCTGAAGACGCACAGAGAGCCTTTCTGTTTCTGAAGGAACGATTCACGTCAGCCCCCATATTGATCCATCCGATACACCAAAAGCCATATACGTTGGAGGTTGATGCCTCTGACAACGCGGTTGGTGCTGTTCTCTCACAAAGGGCCGACGGCGACAATCAACTCCACCCGGTAGCCTTCTTCTCGCGTACTATGACCCCTGCAGAACGGAATTACGGGGTCGGAGAAAAAGAGATGTTAGCCATGAAACTAGCACTGGAAGAGTGGAGACATCTGTTGGAGGGGACGCAACACCCCATTACCGTTTTCACCGACCATAAAAATATGGAGTATTACAGGACCGCCAAACGGCTGAAACCTAGACTCGCAAGATGGTCCTTGTTCTTCACCAGATTCCAACTTCATATCACCTATAGACCAGGCTCAAAGAACACCAAGGCGGACTCACTGTCCCGCATGTGTGACGTATCCTCGTCTCATCAACAAGACGAGGAGACCGTGTTAAGGCCCGGGCATTTTTTGGCTGTTACCCACTCTTTCTGGGACTTGTTCCACTTCCAAGCATCTGACACCGTCCCTCCAGAGCACCTCCAATTACGCAAGAAGAACGGGTACTACTACCGTGGAGACTTGCTTTATGTACCTCCTGCCGCACGTCTCCAGGTTCTACAACACTGCCATGACACACCAGCAGCAGGACATGGTGGTATGACCCAGACCCTGGACCTGATCAACAGATCTTTTTGGTGGCCCACACTACGCAACGACGTCCTTCGATTCGTTCGATCCTGTACAGTTTGCGCCAGGGCCAAAGGCACTCGGAACAAGCTGGCTGGTCTTCTGTGCCCACTCCCGGTTCCCGCGACACCCTGGACAGACCTGTCGATTGACTTCATCACAGACCTACCCGTGTCGCATCGTCACACCACCCTCATGGTAGTAGTTGACAGGTTCACGAAAATGGGCCACTTCATACCAGCCAAACGCTTACCCTCAGCTACTGAAACAGCCTCTCTTTTTATGCGCAACATATTTCATTTACATGGATTACCAGTGACTATCGTGTCAGATAGGGGAACTCAATTTACGTCAAAAGTGTGGAAGGCCTTCTGTGACACACTCCACATCCACCGCTCCCTGTCTACATCATTCCATCCACAAAGCAACGGCCAAACGGAGCGGACTAATCAAACGCTAGAGCAGTACCTCCGCTGCTTTTCCACCCATCTCCAAGATGACTGGTATGAGATGCTCCCCATCGCCGAATTTGCGTACAACAATCACATCCACTCCTCCACACGTTTTTCTCCTTTCTTTTCGATGTACGGACTACATCCGTCCATGCTTCCTGGTTCTCCGATCCGTAGTGCGGTCCCTTCTGTGACGGAACGTGTAAAGAACATACTCGAGACACACAAGATGTTACGCAACACCCTCCATAGAGCACAAGAGCGATATAAGGCACAAGCAGACAGACGGCGTTCCGCTGCCCCAGTCTACAAACCAGGAGACAAAGTATGGTTATCAACTGTCCATCTCAAACTGTGCTGTCCCACTAAAAAATTAGGACCTAGATACGTAGGACCGTATGTCGTGGTAAACACACCCTCATCAGTGACTGTCGAACTACAATTACCCCCGACGATGAGGATCCATCCTGTCTTTCATGTATCTTTGCTGAAGCCTTACCACGCTAATCCTTTCCCGGGACGCAGTCCCGATCCTCCAGCTCCGGTTACCATAGACGATACGGAGGAATATGAGATAGCCAGCATCTTGGATTCCAGGCGACAACGAGGATGCCTTCAATACCTCATCCAGTGGAAGGGATATGATGTCAGTCACAATTCATGGGAAGACGCCCGTGGACTACACGCGGAAGACCTGATAAAGGCATTTCACTCTGGTCATCCCAGTCGCCCTGGACCCTTGAGGGGCCGGAGGCCCCTCCTCAGGAGGGGAGCCTGTCACGATCCCGGCCAGAGTACGGTCCGGGGGGACTCACCGCGTTGCGCTCCCGTGCGGAGTGCATCGCCCGAGTACCCGCGGCGTCACAGCCCCGTCCGGGACGCGTCGCCCGGGTGCTCGTGGCGTCGCGCTCCGGTGCGGAGTGCATCTCCCGAGTACCCCCGAGTGGCGGGTACTCGGTACTTACCCCTCCCGGGACGATCCAGCTGCACAGGGTCCTCTTCCGCGGCGGTTCACAAGAATGAACCGCCGCACAGTGATGGACACCCACGGTGTCACAGGACACGCCCCCCTGTCAATCCTCTACCCCTATGGAGGAGAAACACGTCCATTGGACGTCATCATAGTTGGGGGCGGGATCTGGAAGGGCGGCAGGTTTAAAAGCAGAGCACTGACACCAGTTCAGTGCTCAGTTGTTTTTACAACTAGCTGCTGTATCTACCTGGTGTTTACCTGTCTATGTTGATTCCTGTTACCGACCTTGGCTTGAATTCTGACCACGTTACCCTCTCAGCTCCTGACCCGGATTGTTTGACCATTCTCTGCCTGCTGCCTGTTACCGACCTTGGCTTGATTCCTGACCACGTTAACCTCTCAGCTCCTGACCCGGCTTGTTTTGACCATTCTCTGCCTGATACCTGGTACCGACCTCGGCTTGATTCCTGACCTCGTTTACTTCTCTGCTCCTAAACCTGGACTATCTGACTAAGAAGAGACAGGTCCGTTTGTTTCCTGCATCCTGGTTTCCACACCTTTGCAAACGTAACAATCCCGTACTACAGCTTCCACCTCACAGAGACTGCTCCTGACATAATGCTTGGCGAGATCCTCCTCATGGGTGACGTTGCACGTTTAGAGGCACATCAGGTTTATGGTTATGAATCTTTTTATTTGTATTTATCTTATTGTTTCTGTTCTTTTCGTGTTTGTGTTATTCGGGTCATGGCTCTTTTGTATCTAGTTGCTTTACCAATGTCCCACTTTAGGTCTGTTCTTGGGTACCCCCTCATGTGCTGGGACAGCAGGGGACCCCATATGTCTGATGCCCACACACTTTTTCTAGACAGCGATACCAGGTCTCCTGGTCTCACTTGTTTATTGTTATGAAATTCCAACACTTTGGCCAAACTTTTCTAACGCTGATTCGGCAGTTGTATTGCGATCCCTCTACGGTCATTACGACTAATGGATTGGATTCTCCTCCGATTACTATGGAGCGGGGTGTGCGGCAGGGATGCCCCCTTTCACCACTGCTCTTTAATTTAGCACTGGATCCTCTGTTGCAATTATTTCTTTTATCTCGTACTGTCCTGGACATTAGTGTGATTGCCCATAAAAAGGTTTTTGCTTTTGAGGATGATGTCCTTCTCTACATTACCCACCTGCACCTTGTCATACCACACATTTTTGACCAGTTGGATACGTACGGTTAAGACTCTTATGCCAATTGTCTCCTGTCTATGTGATCATGTACTGTTCTCTTACGTATATAAGGAGGGAGATGGGGTATTATGTTGTTTTTTTCTGTTTAAAATTAATGAAAAGAGTTTTAAAAAAAATGACCCTGTGGCGCCTCATCTTAATTATGATCAACACCTAGACAGAGCTGAATACTCTGGAGCACACCCAACATCAAACTAAACCAAAAAAGGGACTCTCTGTTTCACTCAAGGGCTTTTTCTCTCCCCAAAGGCAGTAAATGTTCTGAAGAACCAGATAACTCATAGCATTGCTTCCAGTCACAAAGAGAAGCAACATGATGCTAACAACACTGGGTTCAAAGTGGGGGCTGATTTTACTCTAATTTCACTAGTTTCATACAGGAATGATATAGATATGTCTGAGCTTATTAAGAACTACAGTATATTTACCAGAGTTCTCAATGTTCAGGGTAATGGTTATATGCATTACGTTATGTTGTTCCTGAAATGACCATCTGATTAAGTTTATGCTTAAATAACAGCTAGTCTGGATTTCTATGAGGACCTGTATTATAGCCATTTGGGTAACACATTATTTGGATAGTCACTATGTAGAATCTTCATTATTTGCTATTAAAGAATTAGTATTTCAAGAGTCTCAAGGTCAGATTGTAGCTCCATTCATATACTGTACTGGTTTGACATTCTCTGCCAAAAGTCTGCATTTCATGTTTCAGGATGTGTTGGCAATATGAGAATAAATAATAAAAAAAATCGTATACATAATAATAATAATTTTCTAGAGAATTGAATACAATTTGTAAGAAGTGGAGGAAATGAAAACCATTGACAGGTTTATGGCTTTTAACTTAGAAAACATATTTTTTGCATGCGAAAAAAAATAGATTTTTCATCTGATAGTTATTAATAGGAATAGGCTGGTATTTCCCACTCCTGATAATAGATAAAGTCATTCCCGGCAGCTGTTCAGATGAACTACAAATGAGTCTTAGGCATTCATCTGCATGCATTTGTGTGACAGTGATCATCAAATTGATTCAATGTACTTTCAATGTAGAATGCACTTATTATGGGGTCACTGTATGATATGCATTCCTTTTTGTATCAGAGGAGACTACATTTGTCTTTTTTAATGTACATTTTGCATGGACTCTGGCAGTAATCTATTTACCTTAGGCCTAACCCAGACCGCCCCCTCTCCATCACTGTCCTTACTACATGGTACTGAACCTTTAAAGGAAGTGTGGTGCAGAAATAAACTATGGAGGACTGTACTGACTCAACACAGCCCTCCATAGTGTCCCCCTAACTTGACATTATCTATAAGATACACTTAATTGAGTCACCTGTATTCAAACAGAGATATCAAACATAACAGACTGGTAGTAAAAGCACCTGTTGGCAGTCTTATAATTGATCACAGCAGTGTAGAATAGGGTTTATGTAAGGACTTTTGCCACCTTAGCATCAGGCCTTGCGTTTCAGCGCACCCTTGTGATGCTGCCAGTGAGTAATGCTGAGCTCCAGGATATGACACATCCTGGCATTCAGCAGTGAGGTCAGGCACACTGCCGGTTGGAGGGAAATCAATGATCTACAGGCCCTGTTCCTACACCAGCAGGCAGACCAGCCCACCACTCAGGAGGTACGCCCAAGTTATCTGTTATCTAGATTTCTGCCTCATTTTCGTCCTCCCTGCCTGTCTCTACTTAAGGAGGGAGTCTCATATATATATATATATATATATATATATATATATATATATATATATATATATATATATATATATATATACAAGTTGAGCTGCCATTTACTCTGTGACTGCACAAACATTGTAATTAAGTTTACTGCCTTCATCAGTAGAATCAGAAAGAAAATGATGCATAATCGTCAATGTCCCATAAAAAAATACATTAAAAACTCTAATTTGAATTTGCTTTCTATAGCTTTTTTTTTAAAAAAAGGAAATAAATAAAACGTACATTTTTTTCATGTATTTATCTTGTGTATTGATTCCAAATAAGCTTGCCGCCTTAATTAGAATGCCAATAACACAAGTTATGGTTTGTAAAGGTGATGGAAAACCCTTCCACTTAAAATTAAGAGAGGGAGTAGAAGCATTATTAAACACTCATCTACAGACACCAGACAAGCCAGAAAGCTTGCCTTTTCCCTCAAAAATCTCATGGTGCTGCCACAACCACAGAGATTCAATATTTCAAATTACCATTTGTTTTCCTGCTGCCCATGTAAAATTACTTTGGTGACCAAGATTGTTCAAACATATTACAAAAACATACCTAGGAATGCATGGTAGGCTACTTGGAACTCTTAAGGGAGTATAGACAGGCTAGATCCACCATACCTTACAATTGAACTTTAAATTAGACTTGGACACCAACTGAAAGTTCATGTTTGTTTTCGGGGGGGGGGGTTCTTCCCATTCTATGAAATTTGTCTCCGTCTTTGTATTCAACGAAATTCGTCCAACATTTTTTTTCCAGAAATCCCATTCGTCAGGTTGCCATAGAAACAATAAACAAATGTGTAGAAGAAGTTAAATAAGGGATTTGAGACCAATGGATGGAAGAAAGAGGGTCAAAATTAGCTTAGAGTTATAGGGTAGTGGTAGTGGACTGGTTAAATTAAATCAAAACTTTAGAGAGTCTTAGACACTGTGAGAAATGGCAGGCTGAGGCTCACCAAGTCTTACATAGAAGAATCTCACTCTGTAAAATGCTTAGATGCAGCACAGGAATGTCACATAAAGCAGCCACAGTGAAATGAACTGATCCCCTGTCTGCTCTGCTCTTATATAAGCTCTCTTCATTACTAGTCTGCTTTTTTTTTCTTTGAAAGATATGGCACAGCCATTGGACAAGCCCTCAACATGATGTGACAGGAGTGAGCTAATTGGACAAATGGAGGTCATCTTACTCAATGTCCCTCTACTTAGTGATAGCAACATGGCTAGATTTTCCTCCTCTTTGTATAGTTAAAATGACGGCCACGGCAATGGAATGAATGAACAAAGATTTTCGTATTGTGCACATTTGTTTTTTTGTTTCTTTCATTAAATGTTGCATTCATTCATTAACTTGAACAAATGAACGAAAGGTAACATTTAGCACGAAAACACATTTGTCCAAAAATGAATGTGCAAGTCTATTTTAAATTGTCTAATGCCTGAAGGAGACTCAAGCTGTCTACTTGGATGCTAAACTGGCCATGATTCAGGTGGGAGGGATGAATATTTGGTGAGTCAAATGTACTCACCACTTGTGTATTGTGATAACTAGATATCAATATAGACCTCACAGTCTTGATCAAAAGTAATTGTTAATGGCATGGGCTAATGTGCACCTTGCTGTGCACTGATTTGTCCATCAATTTTTCCATCTTTCCATCTTTCCATGTCAGTAAGAACACCAAAAGGAAGCAAAACTATGGAGTCTGAGGGTGTCAATCCAATGCTTTTAAGCGTTTAATGATATTCACATGGAGTAAAATACACCACAGCAGAACAAAAACAATAGCTTGACAAATTTGCACTTACATGCTTAGTCATAAGCTAATCACCACATTGTGAGACATTCTTTATATTAAAAAATTATAATCAATAATCATTACTCCTCTCCATACCTAGGAGGGAAAATAACACCCCAATTAATTAATTAGTGTGTACACAAATTGATGTGAAATTGCAATAGTTTAAAATCTGTCATTACTTTATAAAGACAATAATTTAATGAATGGTTTCTATAAAAAGATTCAATCACACCTACAAGAAATCTGTTACTTGTTTTGTTTTCTGGGAGGAAATAAATATTTTTGGTTGAATTCAAGAAATTGAATTCATTGTTTTGACAGTGTTTAACGCATGTGCCCAATGAGGTATCAGTTTTATTATAACCTTATCAGGCTCTTAGAGTCTAGTAATTTTCCAACTGATGTTAAGACCCATGTTCATGTGTGGAAAGTGCACCCAGTGATTTCTGTGGGAATGGTCTCTTGCCACTGACTTTATGTGCTGCATGTAAAACCTGCCATGTTGCTGCCACCATGTTTAAAAATGTCATTATGTTCAGTCTTTTAAACTGATGTACACAAGGAGCAGGAAGTGTGTTACATATCACTGCTTAGCTAGACAATAGTATGTAGTGCAACCTTGGCTGGGGGATTATGAGAAGATGTAGAAGGTTTGCAATAAATGCCTTGATTATACTCTTAGAATAATGTGGTGGTAGTACTTAAAATTCTAAATAAAAATCTGAAAACGTTAAACATAATACTTTTAATACAGAATGCTTTAAATATAGCATTCATGCAATAATGCCTTTATGACTGGCCATCTTTCTTAGTCTAAAGAAAGATGGCCAGTTTTACCATGTTTGTTACACTACAATTTTCCATGTTTCATGTATCCAGATAAATTAGACATTATTTTTTTTCTTGTGAAAACATATACATACTGTATATATAATGTAATAATTCTAAGGCCAAATATGCAAACAACCTACAATAAAAAGAGAAGAAAAAGCACCAGGCCCTGTTCAACTCCGCTACTGCGCAATAACTCCTGAATTCCATCATTGGGCGCTCTGGGTCATTACAGTCATCTGTATGGACCGAGCCCCTGACAAAGAGTTTTTTTTAATGCAGAAAACATACGGTTGCGGGGTGGATTAGAGAAGATGTAGTGACTACTATAATGACAGGGACTGCAGCAGCCATTTTGAGTCGATTGAGACAGTTGCCCAAACCTGTAATTTGTGGACAATTTTTTATTATATTTTTATCATATCACATATTCATTGATAAACAAATATTGGTGACAAAACAAGGCATTATTATAAATCATATTGGGGAAATTCAGACCTGCTCCAGGGGACTACAGGAGCCTACTTTTTAATAAATTTCTATAATGAAAGGGGAGTCCAAAAGGTCTCAGGGAACCCCCTCCTTTAGGAACTCCCCCTAATTGTCGCTCCAAATCAAAAACGGCCAGGAAACGAAACTTGTTGCCCAAAAACAAATGTACCAAAAATGAAATATTGTTCTTTCCATATCAGCCTTTTTATATTGTAAATTAAACAGTTTTGTATTTGTGTTCTTTTTATCAAAGTATTCAGTTACCATTAATACAAGCTCAGAATGGATTTAGTTTCAGTGTGGTCAAAATGCAATTTAGTGCTAGCGCAAGTGTATTGTAGTGTTGACATTACACCATCTGCCTTGGTGCTTTCATAATAAAAATGCTGGCAATTCTTCATTGTATTAGATTTTGGTGTAATTGATTGTATTGTAGTTAATTGCCTTTTTGCTACCATAAGAAACATGCTTTTTATGCCCAGGAATACGATTACATCATGTTCCGATATACTCTGCAAATAACCAGTTAATTAAATCCATTCTATAATAAAATTATGATTCTGTTTTAATTTTATTTTAAGCAATGCTTTTATTAAATTAATTACAGTGCCTATTTTACTTATTATATTAATTAATGCCCCATTGGTTAACAAACAACCTTTAATATGTATAAAATTAACAATAAGCCTGCCTCCATACAATAAGTAATTTGGGATTTGGTCTTCTTGCAGGTGAAGACTTTATGGTGGTCAAGCTGCCCCTTTCTGTGAATACCAGTGTAGAAATTATGAGATCTTTTCACCTAATACAATTCAACCAAAATGTCCCCACAAGTTAAATGTAACCTATTTTGGTCACAGAATTTACCATACTTACCAAACATTGCTTGTGTTGAAACATAAATAACATGTCTTGCATCGCAAATTTCAGAACGCACATAAAATAAGAGCTTGCTTAAACTTTTTTCTTTGAGGTGGAAAGTGTTATATGCCTCTGTTTTTTAAATTTTCACCCCTCTACATTGATGTGACTCTTAAGAGTGCCAGAGGTTATCTGGACCCATCCCTTCATTGCTACCACATGCTTGGTTTCCATTTTAATTTTCAGTATGGAAATATGTGTGAGATCTGTTTTCTGTTTGTGTCAGACATTTTGCATGTTCTTATTTTAATAGTTTAAAATTTAAATTAATGTACTTCATTTACTTTTATTTTTTAAACCCTTCTTACTTTCAGTGCCATGCTGGCAAGGGTGTGTTAGAGGGAGTGTGTGTGTTTGTTAGCATGATTGATTATATGTGTGTAAGTGTTAGAGAGTGTGTGTAAATACATGTGCCAGTGCAAATGTTAGTTGCTGGACGGGGGCTTCTAAGGCCACTCAGCTTTACCTGCCTTCCAGGCCAGAATGTTCCAGCCCTCCCTTGCTTTCTTTGCACTTTAGAGGGGGGCCTTTCTCAGCAAATCTCAGCAACTTTTTGCGATTAATATATTAGTAGCGGTTAAATTGGACAGACCTTATTAAATACCCTGGGAAAAATACATACAAACCCAAGTTTCATATACTTAATCATTTTTCCCCCTCCTCTATACCCCTATTCGGACTGACTCATAGATTATTATAAAGTTTGACTTTCAAGACCTTAGATCCCCAGACATTTTAACAACTTGGCACTCAAAAATGATACTCTATTACATCATGTATGTAGGTTGTATGTTTTTATGTAATATATTAAAAAACATATTTTCCCCCTTTGGTTAGGAAAGAGTACAGAATAACCAATTGATGAAATTATAATTTATAAATTTGTCTGTATTTATATTTTTATTCATGGAAGTTTTGTAATACATTTTTTGAAAACCAAAAAAAGAGAAGGGGTCCCTGACAGTCCTATGCAGGAGACACTGTGTTAGGTCCTATCTGGTTCGTAGGAAGAGAGCCTGGGACACTTGCAGGTAGGTATTGATACTTTGTTACCAACAGTGAGGGGCACATCTGTCATAAATCAACTCACCCTCTCCCCGGTTCCAGCGTCGGCAGGTCTCGGCGTCGGGTTTCCTCTCAGCCTCTGCTCGCCGACACAGACACGAGCAGAGGCTGCGTGCAGGCACGCCCCCTCCACTGCTGGCAGAGAGCAGCAGGGAGGAGGACGCGGTCCCAGGTTGCTATGGAGACGCGTCCACTCCCTGCTACTGCTGATAGACGCCGGCAACGTAGGAGTTGTGTACACGTTGCCATGGCAACGCGTCTCTCAGTATGACGTCATTTTGGCGCCAAATTCAAATTATAAAAGCCCCTTCCACTGAGAGATCATTGCTCAAGTATCAAGCTATTACTGCCTCTGTACCTAAGCGTTCCTGATTGATTCTACTAGTGTACCAGATCCTTCCTTCTGATTTTTGACCTACGTTCCTTGCTGCCTGCCTCGACCATTGCGTGTGACCTGACCTTGTTTTTGGATTATCGTTTTTGTACCTCGCCTCGGACTTTGTGGTTGCCATCTGCTATTAGGAACCATCTACCTTTTCGGCTCACGGGTCAGCCGTGATAACATCACACTAAATCCTCACAGTAAGTAGCACAGAGCCCTTGATTAAACTGGATCCACAGGAGGATCCACAGGAGGCTCCAAAGCCTTTAGAGCAGCATAGGTAGGCTGAGGAGTCTGGTTGATCGGAAGCAGGTGACAAACAGGCCAGGGACACAAACTGGAATCACAGAAACTGAGTACGACATGTGGCCGAACAAGATGGACTATGACGTGGCCACTGACGCCACAAAGAAGACAATACCCACTTGGGTGGGACCCAAAGAGCTGCAGGAGCAGAGAGAAGACAGATGGGTAGTTACTCTTCCTAACACTCGGATCAGCAGGCTGATCTGTTGCAATCTTCATGGAGTCTACTAAAGCAGTGTGAGAATTTGATGTCATATCCCAGCACTTTCACTTAGAAGTTCCTACTAAGGGCCCACAAGAAAGCTGTTTGCGGATCTGCGCTAGCAGATCACAGTTTATATTGTGGTTTGCCCACAAGTTGATTAGGATGCGTGGTTTCAGCAAATTACTGCTAATCTAATTTAATATCCCTACAAAGTTTATTTCAAGATATATAACAAATGTTTCAATGTCCTCTACTGCAAGAATAAATAAAAAAAACACCAACCTACATGCTAACTAAATAAGTAGGTGCTCAACAACATTCTGCATCCCTGATATGATAGAAGAAGCTAAATATCAAAAGGAGAATACCAGTATGCCAAGATAAACATACTACAAAGTGGAATATCATTTGCAACAAATGAGAGCAACAGAAATAGATTCCATAAACAGTAATGCAGTTAGAAGCTTATTAAAAATAAACAACATTAGTCTGTAATAGTAAGACTGCATCAATAATTACAGTTTGTGTACCTTGATGGTATGTAAAACATATTTTAAAATATTTGACAGCCAGCTGGATTACCACTTGGCTGCAATCTAGCCATTCTACAGACTGTAGCCACTCTTCCCTTTGCCAGATTATCTTTCAACCATGATGTGGAATTAAGCGTGGCTCATATCAATGATATCCTGCTGTAGCTTATACTCTCCCAGATTTTAGCATTATTTGTTGTATGGAACAGACGCAGTTTCATTTTCTCATAAACCATCTATTGTTTGCCTAGCCTCATCCTTACTCTTGAGACCTTGGGCTCTACCGCTAACTAACTAACTAACTAACTAACATTTCACTTTATTGTACATGATTGTAAGCTATTTGCAATGCACACTAGAGATGGGGGAGTTGGTGGTAGTGGTACTGAGGAAGTGAGACACACTAAAGCAATGATGAGAGCCAGCTAAGGGTGACAGGCTCAGGGAACCCACAGTACCTATGTGAAAGAGCTGATTGATGAGTATATCTTGCATCACATGCCATTAAGGTGCTGGAGATGACGCTGGCAGGAGATGCAAAATACAGTTAATGCAGTTGCCATTAAGAGGCCATAAATAAGAGGTGGTCTTATTGCAAGAGAGTAGTAAATAAGTAAATGCTTGCCACCATGGGCGTGTGAAAAGCTTCATGCAGGAACTTTGAACAGAAGGTGCCAGTTACATGTTTCTACATCAAACTTTTGTTAAAAAAAATGTGTTGTAGCATATGGCAAAAAAATACAAATGTGATGGATGTGTTGGGAGGCATTTGATTCTGGTAGCAGAAGCTACATCAAGAGGGTTATTTTTCTTCAAGGACCATGACATCTTTGTTCCACAAACATTATAGTTGAAATGTTAATTTGCTCTTAGTCTATTAAGCAAATACAACTTGTCAAATCACATAAAGCAACACAGACACTTTTAAGAAGAATTTTCACTGTCTATGGCAACAACATCTCAGTGTCTGCTTTTATTTCAGCATATTTTTAAATGAATGACGCTAAAATGTACAGTTAAATAATTAGCTCTGGGATAGTTTTGGGTATTTCAAAAGTATTAGGAATGTTATTTCTGGTGTTAAATTTAACTGAGTAGGTAAAAAGGTGCCTTTAAATATATCATTATTTTCTGTTGAGAAAAAAAAATAAACTGCATAGATACTGAATGGAAGGTTCACTTGTGCCACATTCCTTTATTGAACATGTAACGGGCCATCTTTAATGCTGGGTAAAAGGGGTAGTAATCCTTGGCCCATGGTATTTGCTTCTTGGGTCCCTTTACACGGATCCTTAGATATAAGGAAAGCCCTGAAAGTATATATATATATAAAAGCTATCCCTGGTCAGGGTTTCAGAGCCACTGACCCATTTCCTAATGTACCAGTCCTGTATGAGAGGTGAAAATGGCTCTTTACCCAAACATAATTTCCTGGTTTTACCTCTTAGTATTACTTTCCTTTGCTTTCTTTGTAATTTCTACAATATGATGATTAGAGGCGAGTCATTTGAAAGACATTTAAGAGTATATTTGACATGTCTAATTTTGCAGTTTACTTCCCTAAAATACCCATATAGATTAGTGTATGTCAGTAAAATCACCAAATGTCTTAAGGATTGTATATCACAACATAAAACCAATATTAGAAGGATAACAACACATCTTCCACAAAACACCTAATATAAGCAGGGGACAAGTGAGATAACAGATGCACATACTGTACCTCCACCCACAGAAAGGGGCATTTAAAGGGTTTAAAGAAAAGCTTGAAGTCAATGGTTTCTATAACTAAGGTTTGTTAGTCCCTGTCTTATATGACTTGGCTTATATGTTAGCCTTTTGTCTTCAGAGACTTGGAATTCCACTTGGATAGATATCTTAATCTAGAATAGATGAATATACATCTTGTATTTTTAATTGCACTACACTATTATTTTGATTATATATATATATATATATATATATATATATATATATATATATATATAGTGACAAACCATAAAGCATGAGGGCCATAAAGTTATTTTTCTTCTTTTCTTTAACAGCATCTGTGGGATACAGCACCTTGAACGAGCTGGAAATCATCTATCTCTTTTTGATTCTCTTTACTTCTGTATTGTGACCTTTTCAACAGTGGGATTTGGAGATGTGACGCCAAAAATCTGGCCTTCCAAACTTCTGGTAGTCATCATGATCTGTGTAGCTCTTGTTGTTCTTCCCATCCAGGTATTGTAAAACGAAATACCTAACATTTAAAATTTGTTATAAGATAAACTAGAGACATTTAAAAGTAGCTGATTCTTTAAATGCTAAAGTAGTAGTAGTAACGTCCTAATTTTTAGGGACATGATAAGAAGTGATTGAAAACACGGCTTGTGTAATTCATTGCTGGCTGGTGCCTGTTTCTTAGCAAGAATAGCCACTGGGATTACTATATAAGTCTATACATTGTCCCACAGCAATGGTGTTCAGAAGTGATGGTCAACTTGACATAAGACCATGTCATTCAGCTGAAAGGATAAGGCAGGGAGGTGTTAACAGTACATAAAGAAACATTTATCTAAAATGATATGACTGTACGGTATTATATGGCAGACTTAAATGTTTATGCCCTATATTGGAAATCCCTCTTGTTAGTCCAGTAGTAGAGGCCCGATAACACATTTAATACACAGAATGCCCCCAAAAGAATGCCCCAAAGCCATTACTATTATAATAATCTTGTGAGCAAGATTTAGCAATACTGAACTTTACCTACTTACATATATTTCTATGATATCCTTGATAATTTAATACAGAACAACAAAACCTTATAAAAGAAACAATGCTTCAATATTCAGAATCTTCAACATAAAAGAAAATCCCATTGACCTGGGTATGATTGCAACATTCAACCATAAACGAAACTGAGCAAAATGGTACCCTAATATAGTGAACTAAAGCACACTTAGCATATTGTGCATCCCTCAGCTAGGTAGGTCTGAGTATCTGAAGTGTCTGTGGCAAGAGTGGAAGTTATTTATGCCTATGGATAGTTAATAAAAGGTCCATCATAAAGCTTGTTACTGCTAACTTCTACCGAATGGTACAAGTGGGCCAGTCATATCAAATACTCATTAAAGAAAATTTACTTCAGACCTTGGTCACAGAAGCTGTCAGTAACCCATTACTGTCCATCCGGCTCTTCAATGCTCATTGGCTTTAGAAGTTCACAAATCTGAAACAATGGCCTGTGAGTGTTAATTCAAAATATCACTGTCCTATTTAGAAGGTACTTTTTTTAAAATGGGTATCTGTTTAAAGTAGATGGCTGGTTTGATTTGTATCTGTCATCAAAGTCCAGTTCATTTCATGTAAGCCAGGTATTTTACTTCTAGTATAGAATACACTCACTTTTATAGTATGTTGCACTGAAAACTTGACAACCACTGAGTGTATATTTATTGTATTAGTTTGAGCAGCTTGCCTATTTATGGATGGAAAGACAAAAGTCAGGAGGGAATTACAGTCGTCATCGAGCACAAACAGAAAAACATGTAGTGTTATGTGTCAGCTCTTTGAAGATTGACCTGCTCATGGATTTCCTAAATGAGTTCTATGCACATCCAAGACTCCAGGTATATATATGTATCTTCCAAAAGATGCGTTCTAAGTACAGTTTTGTTAATAAACGATTAAGGCCTTGGGTTTTCCCACAAATAGAATATGTATAAACCTTTTTCTGCACAGATTTTATTTTACCAAATGACATGTCTCTTTTCAATGCTTACCTAACAATATATTAATATATGCAGTCAGATGTTTACAACTTAAACACTACTTGTGTACACATTTATATCTATACAGACTATTTTTTATCTATTTCTCACAGGATTATTATGTGGTAATTTTGTGTCCTACTGAGATGGATGTGCAGGTTAGACGTGTTCTTCAGATCCCTATGTGGTCACAAAGAGTCATCTACCTGCAAGGCTCAGCCCTTAAAGATCAGGACCTGCTAAGAGCAAAGTAAGTAATCATTAATCCACAGTGTGTGCACTGATCAAACAAAGGACGGTAGAACACAACAATAGAATCTATAAAGCAGTGTTCATTAAAAAGCTGTAAAACCTAAACCAAAGTGATACAGTACATCCTGTCTTAGTGCCAATTAACTCAGGCAGCTGCCACCCCAGAAAGACACCCCCAATGTGTGGAAATATGCCAGGCACCTCTTCAAACCATTTGGGGTGCACCAAAAAGGGCTATGCCTATACGGACATGGTGTGAGCGTTCTGAGGGGAGGGGGGCTGCAGAGAGGAATTTGGTACCAACCATGTCTCCTGTTTGTTTCTGAAATCAGTTTGGTTTTAGTATCATATTAAACATGCTTTTCATAAATGATTTTTTGCGAATCATGTGCAGTACATTTTCAATGACAACAGTCAATAAAAAATAGAAAAGGAAGTCTGGGGGAGCAGTCATTTTGATATGTGTCATACATTATTAATGCTATTACCATATGACTACCCACCCATTAAATTCCACATACTTTTAATTTACTAAATAGCATTAAACAATCCTATAAAAAAATGAACACAAATCCATAAAATTTAATTTATTAATAAGAACATAATGTATATATTTGCAAACTATGTTTGGTGAATGAACCATTTCAATTACCATGTCATCTAAGATTATCATGTATGTTTCCCACTTTTTTTTTTGGTCCTTCTAAAGATTTGACATGCTTATCTCTTGTGGATTTCCATTAAAATTGTAATAAAATATAGGGCCAATACAAACTTCAAATAATTGGATCAACACATATGTATGTGCGTCAAAAATAGGCAGAGTCACTTAGATGCAAACAAAGGTAAAACATTTAATATGAACAAAAATAGAAGAAGAATATAAAAAGAAGATAACAAAAATAATACGAAACAAGTCTTACAAAACCTTCGAGAGGAATTTAGTTCATGACATCTGTCCTATGCAAAACCCTATTTTAGGTGGTCACTGTGCGTATATTGTAATGCCCTTTTACAGTTACAACTATACCATGCATTAGCAAGTTACTATCCTATCTATAGAATGCCTGTTCAGCAAATCCTTCATTCCATATTTTAAGGTCAAGGAAACCTTGAAGCCTATTATTGAAACATATTAATATATCTTAATAATCATTTATTTATGAACAATGATTACATATCTTTGACTACTGCCTATACCAATAATTATATATGGTCCATTTCTTAATTGAGGTTAGAAAATGTATTAGAATCTTTTACAAAAATACAATTCTCTTTTTTGTCCTTTTTATTTAAGTCCCAAGAGACTATCAGACACAGTGTGAATACAATAAGGCAACCATTCGGAAACAACATAGAAAGTTTGCGCTTTAATACTTATTTTTACCCAACCGCACATCTCCACCGCATGAAAGCTGTTCCTTCTTATCTTGTGGATTGTTATACATGACACGTAATGAGCCAGTTCAAAAGCATCAATGAATCCTAAGTATGTCTGCTCAGTTTTTTTTGTATCTGCCATAAAATATTACTGCGAGTTTCTAGGATTTATGCCATCATCCTCCTTCCCTATATTTGTAAAATAAAATTTGAACTGAGAAAAAACAAAATTTTGGGGTTCCATACAGCACTAAGTTAACTGTGAAAGGTATATATAATCGTGATTGATGTGTCATTTTGAACAACTCAACAGTTTCTTTATAAAAGCAATATGTACTTGACTGTTTGAACACTCACCCATCTGGTAATAGGAATTATTGTGTCATGTACTAAGCAAGAGCAACTTAATGTTTTGCTCTACATTACATGATATACTTTACTACCAGGTTATCTACCAAAAACTGTAAGTTGACCACTTAACTGCTCATCTTAAGCCAAGCTGCATTGATTGATTCTCCATTCAATAATGCTGATCTTAGTTAGATTTTGGGGCTGCTCATCAGGTTTTTATAGTTGTAGATTAATGTTCCATCTGACTTAATTTCACCTTAATAAATAACTAAAGAAATAGTTTTTAGCTTGGTAAAAGAGAACTACTACCTTTGCGGCGCATTTGGGCTAGCACATATTTTATAAATAAATTCTGTGGAGTCTCAAAAGGTAAAAGAAGCATAATAGACATTACAATTACTATCCCTGTAAATGATTATTCAGTTTGACTGCTGTATATTATATTCAAAAAATATGCTTGAACAGAAAACAAAAACTTGATTTTCAGATGAGATGCCAACATATCAATTGCTGTGGAAATGGACACCATTTGTTTTACTTATTTTTTTTTACACTGCTGAAACATGCCAGAATTCAAAATGCATTAGGTCCTGGCTCATCAAAGGGTCTGTTAATCAGAAATGCGTACCTACTGAGCTGACATGCATACCTTGTGCAATTTTTCATGCATGGTTAATCTACCTGGAGCATATGAATCATCCATGCATAACTCGTTAGACACTTGAGAGCCATTCAAGTTATTTTCAGTTTTGTCCAAAAAACAAATACAATATATTAACTTAAGTAGCTGAGAGTCCGAAAGCATGATAGTCCATCTGAATGCTGTGGCAGTCAAACAATGCTTTCACTTACCTTTACAAGCTTTTTCATTGTGTTAGGAAAGCATGTCAACAAAAACACAAAAAATGGTGATTATGTTTTATATCACGACTCAGTTATTACCACAAATTGTCCTTTAACGGTTTTACAAACTCACCTTTGTTTAACATGTGTACACAACCTATTTGTTATATTACCATTCACGAAACTATAAAAAATAAGTATTGGTTTAAATATCTAGAACAGTCCTAAAAATCAGTGTTGCATTTTTGAGAATGGATTTGGAAAAGACATTGAAGAAAATAAGTCTTTGCATAAAGTATGCCATGCAACAAAGTAAGAATACATTTTATATTATAGGATGGATGATGCTGAGGCCTGTTTTATACTGAGCAGCAGATGTGAAGTAGACAGAACAGCAGCTGTAAGTACAACTTATCTTATGTCTTGTACCATGCATGTAGACATACATATTGTGATAGGTTTCCTAGTTAACAAGCTATGTAAAAGCATGATGTCAACATATATCAGGATTTCCTTTCTAAATTTTCATCTCCGTTTAGTCATTATGGTTCTTTCTTTATCTTGTTCTGAATTTAGCTGTCCAGGAGCTGGTACAACATTATACTAATAGTTTTTGTATTCACTCTCGCTCACTCTCTCATGCACATTTACTCTCTCAAGCCCTCTAAATGTTTACATACCTTTTCTGCTGGTCACTTCTGCTTCTTCTTGTTCTTCGTCTTCTCTCTTTTATCATCTCTCTTGTATTTATTCTCTTTTATCTTCATCTGCATCTCTGCGGACATAACGTGGCGCTTAGCTTCAACCAGCAGTGAGGATGTCACTGAAAGCGCTGCCATTTTTGCTAAGGTCAACTTACACCAAAATGGCATCACTTTTGCTGATGCCCCCTCCCCAGTTGGAGAACCAAAAAGATCTTTTTGTCAATTAACACCAGAGGTGGGTTTGGTGCACACAGAGCGGTAGCTATACAGAAAAGTAACTCATGTCTAGGATTAAATATGGCGATGGTTCTTTAATGGTTTGAGGGTGTTTTTCTGCAAGAGGACCTGGATAATTTTGGTAGAATACATGACATATCATGAACTATATCAAATATCAACAGATATTACATTAACACCTAACTGTCTCTGCCAGAGAGCTAAAAATGGGCCATGGTTGGATCTTCCAGCAGGACAGTGACCCAGAACATTCATCAAAATCAACACTTAAATGGTTTACTGACCATAAAATCAATGTCCTATCATGGCCATCCCAGTCCCTTGACTTGAACCCCATAAAAAACCTGACAATGATCCACAACATGCATCAAAATCAACACAAAAATAGTTTACTGGCCATAAAATCAAGGTAACACCATGGCTATCCCAGTTCCCTGACTTGTGTTGACCTTAAAATTTAAAGGATCTGGAGAGATTATGTATGGAAAAATGGTCTGCAGTTATAAAAATCACAATGCAAAAAGACATGTACAACTTCTTATATTTAGCAAACATTATAACAAACTGTTGAAACAAACACAAAATGTATTCACCTTAATAATAACCCTTATCCCTATTAGCCTGAAGTCTAAACTGGCCTTGGGCATTGACCATTGACCTCTAAGAAGTCTGGCAGTTGACAAGTACCCAAATAAAGGACCATGAAAAATAAATCTTATGTCAAGGAAAATGCAGAAGTTTGGGCAGCTCCTAAGGGCATACTGTAGAGAAGCTATAAAGGATATACTGTATTGATCTTTGAGTGTTTACCATAGAAAAAAACCTGAAGGTTTCTGTGGCCAGTATTGTGGGCCACATCATCCCCCCAAAAATTATTATCTTGAGGAATTCTATCATTGAGTGAAAAAAAATCTACAGTATTATGTTCTTGAGGATTTTTTCTCACTTCAAAGCACTAGTTTCAGAATTGTCCAACAGTATGGAAATATGTGCAGGAAAAAAGCCAACTGTATAACAGTTTAGTTATATTTTTAAGAAAAGCATGTATGATATATTTATTATGTCTAAGAATTCATATGTAAGGAGAGTCATTACTTCCCCCCTGGATATGGCATTGTATTATATTGTATATTGTGTATAAAATATTATTAACTTAAAGAATAATTTAACATAATGAAATCATCATACCACACAATTATATCCAAAATATTATTCCTAGAACAACATCCCTCTTGCTTATTTGTTTTAGTTGTTATCTCAGCATGGCTTCAAGCTTGGACGAGAATATTGTTTAAATGTAAATTATTGTATGTATATCACTTATCATTGTAATATGTGAAATGTTAATGAGCAGTTTGTGATGTATAATAGTTATTCTGGGGTCATTGCTTCTAATTGTGTTTGTTTCATAGGATCATCAAACAATATTAAGAGCATGGGCAGTAAAGGACTTTGCTCCTAATTGCCCTCTGTATGTTCAGATACTGAAGCCTGAAAACAAATTCCATGTCAAATTTGCAGGTAATGTATTGTCATATTGCATACTTTTTTTTGCTTCATTTTCCACCTGTGTGTGTGGGGTTTGGCCTTGTCTTTGTGGCTTTGTACGAATTGCAGAATTTGCCAAAATTCTATAAATTTGTACAAATCCAAACAAGTCCAGTACTAATAAGCCAGGACCATTTGCATCAATACATTTATAGTCAATCAGAAGCCAAACAAAAGAATAAATCAAAACCAGAAAAACAAATATTCCAGAGCAACAAAACCAATGACCAGTTTGCATACACAGGAAAAAAATCACGACACTGTTTTAAAGGCAAGCAATTTTGTCTCCATGTTGATGTCCAAACAATGTTAAACTAATGGCAATATAAAAAGAGGAATGGACAGCAATTTGATTTCTGAACTGATCCTAAAGAACAGCCACTCTTGTGTCTAAGGCTAATAGTAGTAGGATTACTTAACCAATGGGAAACGTAATATTAGGTTCCCTGCTTTTACACTTTTATTCCCATAACCTTTCTTGATGGCAGAATATGTGTTCAAACTTTTATATCAGTCAAGTAATCAAACGAGTTTTCTTCTCTAGATCCCTGGAATACTATGACTTTTATTCGTGCACGGCTTATATCTCAGATAAGTTTTGCGTACATTTTTTCAACATCATTGCTAACCTGTATTGTAAATCAGTGAACCCAAAATCAATTACGTGAACAAAAGAACCATGTATATAGAACTTTTGAATCCTGTATTATTGATTCTTTAGAAAGAGGTGAGTGAGTAAAATAGTGCCTATTACATTACCCAGATTTTGTGTTTGAGTAAGAGTTTTGTAATAAGCCACTTTGGCCATGAATAATTGTTCGGTGGCTGAAAAATAGAGTAATTGTTAAAAGACGGTACATTCAAGCACTAAAATGTGTACACCATTACATAGATATTGTTAGTTTTAAACCTATGTCATTCATCAACATTGTTCACAATAAGAATATTGGCAGCTATAAAAATACATTTTGATTAAAAGAAGAAACCATATCTATTTCTAATAACAAGCAAAAACTAAATCAGAGGTTTCTGAAAATCTATTAAGATCACAAATTCAGCAATATTTTTATTTTAAAAATACTACACCATTCAAATTCAATTAGGGAATCATATAATTCAATGTATGACACAAAACTAATTCTAAAAGTTTTAATTAGGACCAAGCAGTTTTTACAACTATAAAATACATTTCTATATGATAATGGAATTTTATGTCTTCCAGAGAATATCATGCAAAAAATATATTAATTACAGAATGCATTTTGTAGTAAAAAGGCATGTTACAAAGGACGGTATTTATTTTTGTGATCCACAAGAAAGTTTTGTTCAAGTAGCGCTAACATTTTGTTTTAATTCAAGTAGAGCATGACAAGCATAACAAATTTTGAGAGTTGAGATTATAAAAATGGAGACAAATATCTGATACAGAATATGTATGTCATGTTAAATTCCAGTAATAGCTCAGTACATTTTATATTAGTCTAATTTGACTTTTAAATCACCATTTCAGTGATTAAGTTCCTATGTATGGGTTGAAGAAAGAAATCATCTTTGAAAATATTCTCTCTAAAAGTTTACTTAGTCTAATGAAAAAGTGTAAACAAATATTATAAAACTCGTTGGAAGCCAATTTAGCTACTTATATTTGATTTAAAAAGCAGGCACATTATATATATATATATATATATATATATATATATATATACTTAATGGGAAAACACATAGCTGCAAATCAATTTTCTCTAGACATTGAATTAAATGCACACAAAAATATTCATGCAAGCACTGTGTATAGCTTAGTAGTTCTCAATAAATTACTGTAACATATGATTAACCAAAGACAAATGGGTCCAGTGAATATCAAGAACTAATGGTTGAGTAGACAGATTAAAAACGATGGTTTATAGAACAGAGTATGTTCTATATGCAAATAAACCCATTAGTACCTATTCAACTTTCAGTGGTATATTTCTCATTTCAGATTATATTGAAAAGGTTAAAATGACTCAGTGATTGAAAAAGGCGGCGGGAGAGTTTCACTAAGATTTAAAGTAGATTATAGAACAACATCAAGGAGAAAGTCAATCAAAAGAATATGAAAGATAACACTTATACTGATATGTATAGGTAATACACATAAACTTATATTATTTGAGAAATGGTCTGGAAAAGAGAACATTCTATTTTTACTTTACTTTGACACATTGAGCTGGATTCGGTGTCAAAGATATGTCTATCCAAATAGATGCAGTAGAGATTTATAGAGAACGGATGGTACCTCATTTAACTCCTTCTCCAGGTACTCTAGTGAAAGCAGGAAGCATACTTAAATATGCTTCTTGTACACGCTAAGTAAAGCTCCCATTCTAGGCGATAGGAGCTGAGTGTATCCTGAAATCCTCTAACTTACAGTAGAATTAACATGGAGGGAAATTTAGTGAGACTTTTCTGAACTTCAACCACTAAATAATGAGTGCACTAAAGTTAATTTAGTTGGGCAGACTAGATGGGCCGAATGGTTCTTATCTGCTGTTGCTTTCTATGTTTCTATGTTAAAGTTTAGTGGTGAATTAAGATAGATGTTATCTAGTGGGTAACATGCCTCCTTGACAATTGAACATGTTACAAGTAGGAATTATTGGTAAATTCTGCATCTGACAAAAAATAAATTCACAATTGAATGATTCAATAACATCTCCAATTTGACAATGTTTGTCACATATTCATTCTGTTAATATTATTTTGTATACAGATCACGTTGTATGTGAAGAGGAATTTAAATATGCAATGCTTGCTTTGAACTGCATATGCCCGGCTACATCTACACTCATCACCTTACTAGTTCATACCTCAAGAGGACAGTAAGTTAATGTTTAAATACATATATTCTGTTTAAAGTTGTTTTTGGAAAAATAAATCATGGCAGTTGCATTTAAGATGTTTCCTAGTTTAGAATGCAACCTTTTGTTGGTGTCTCATGAGGCAGCATATGGGTTGTTGAGGGTTATGGGTTTGGGTACGTTAGTATGTATTTTGGCTTATACTTGATTTTAGCTATGTCCATTTGTAAGACTATTAATACACTATGTAATTTTATAAATATATGTTAAAAACTCAAACAATAGTACTTGCCAACTTGCGGATCCAAATCCTGTTTGATTTCTAAAGTATGGTTGATGGTCGAGGTGCCAAGTGGTCGCACAAAGTGGAAGCATCATATTATGTGTAAGTGGTCGAGGAGTTTTCTGTTTCGAATTATCAGTTACAAACATGATAGAAGCAATAGATAAAACAGTGTTTGAGCTACTAAAGTATTTAGAATGGATTTGCCTACCCTTATACCCTTATACCCTTGTTGTGGACGTGGAAATGTAGCTTTTTTATTAGTACACACACTTAACAAATATCTATATGAGAGGAGCACTTCATTGGCCTAATTGTTTTTTCATTCAGAGATCTCCATTCTGGAGAACTTAGTTGCAAAAATTATATATTGATGAAAGTTTGCACATTTTTGGCACCTTCTGCAACATCATCTGCTATTTTATTCACGTTTAGCTTAGATTTACGTAATATACATTTGTGTTTTTTATTTAAGCACTGCCCATTCTTCATAATTAAAAAAATCCAGAAAACATCTCAAGTGAGATTTCAGTGGGCATCTTGATATTAATCTGTGGTTTTACTAAGGTATTAGTACTGGCCACTCAGCAAGATCTGTGATAATTGACGTATATGCTACAGATATTGGGAACAGTTTTATTACTTATACATTAGCATAGTATAGGTTTCTGTTTATATTAGATGATTCTGTGCATTTTCATGAGAAGAGATACAGTATGGTGGTTGTGTATATCGTGGAAGTACTGCAATAGTCCCCAATTGGTATCTGTATCTATGTCCAAAATGAGTATGGATACAGCTATGGATCTGTTGTGCTAAAAACTAAATTTTTTGTTGTTACGGGGATAAATACGGGCTTTTTCGTTAAGGGGATAAATATGATTTAAATCAAAATAGCATTAGCAACATAGCTGTTGACTTCATGCACTTATGAATTTTTTACCTACAAAAAATAGTGAACATAATGAGGATTCCGGAGGGACTTTAAGCAGTTAAGCAGGTATTTAATTTGCTACTTAATGTCTTATTCTAGTTCTTCATTGCCCTTCAGTAATTTCCCTACATGAGCAGATGTTTCAAAGAGTTGCCTGACTGAAGTCTGGAGACAGCCGCTGAGAATGTAACAAGGGTCAGTTCATGTGGAACAAGTGAAACGCTGCTCATTTAGGTTGCGATGCAATCATATTTTTCCCCGAAGAACTACTCTTTAGATAATCAGCCTGGTTTTAAAAGGTGCTACAAACTTAAATGCAATATCCTCAACTAAAATGTTATCTCTGCAGCATCTATATTCCTTTTTGGTTTTCTCTAGGTCACATCATAAAGAAAAAGAATACTTTATTGGTCAAAAGGGTTGTTAAGCGGAAGCACATTTCATCTGGCTCCACGCTGTTCAAAGGATTAGGAAGGTGGCAGTGTGTTTTTATATAAAAACTTTAGAACCCAGGCTATATTATATTCTCCATTTTGATCTTTAGTTTGGCTTTAGGAAATCTTTGCCTGAAGTGTTAAATGTTCCACCACTACTCCTTATTTAATAAGATCAAGAGCCTTTGGAGGGAAAACCATGTTAAAGCTAGCCATTGGGAAAAACACACAGCTTTTTAACAATCTCAATATATTTTCTTTTTTTGACTCTCTGGCTACAGCAATATTTTACTGTGTTTTATTGCTTTCTGTCGGAAAAAACTGTGATACAACATAAAAATATATTACAAAAGTAAATCCCAAGTAAACTATGTAACAGTTTGGCCTAAATAGAAAAAGTGTTTTCGATGGGGCTCCTGTGTAAGCTGCAAGAGGACTTAAAATTGTACCAAACTTTAAAAAAAGTCCAGCACTTGAAGTGACAAGGCTTCAATTAATAAATAATAAAATAAATTGGAAAAAATAGAAACATTAAGTTCCATCAATTATTCAGACCAACATGATTCCAATTGTGAATAAATATGTAAATGAATTTAATTAATCAAGGAATGGATCAGTCTATGGGTATACAGGTATGCCCAACCTTTAGATGGTGAATATCAAAATAAGATCAAATTTCATCCACAATAGAATGTTTAAATGTAAAAAGCTTCAACATAAATATAACGTGCACGTTAATAATAAAGTGCAAAGTTCTCTTTCCAATTATTTAGTCGTCTGTTCTTCCGACGTAGCTTCTGGGTAAATGTAAAAAAATGTGTAGTGTACTACTCACAAAAGTGAGTTACACCCACATGAAAAAAGAAATGAAGAACAATAGTGTAATGAGGCTCCATTTCAAACAAATATGGAACAATGAAAAGGCTCATAAAATGGAATTCTCCGTATTCTCAGAGGCACTGCTTCCTGGGCTTCAACAACACAACCAAAAAATCTTAATTAGACAATGTATTTCTTCAAAGGTCTATTATAATAATAAATAACAATTATAGTTTAAAAAGCATATATCACTTAGAAATGCCATTCATTAATGATTTCATATAAAAACTAATCACTATAAATAATCCATTATGTATATAAACCAAATAAGAAATAACAATCCAATAAATAATTTCATAAGTTCAGTAAATATCAAAAATATCAAAGAATCACCATAAATCATAAAGCAATTGAATTACTTTATAGATACAAGAATGTTAGCTTTTGCCAAACTTGACAGGATAGGGAGTACAGTATAAGAATTATGCTTAATTAACCATAATTTTTTTGGAAACAAAAGTTAATGAGCATGATCACGTAGGCTTGAATACATAGACTTCCATTCATTGTTTCATATATATAAAAGTAGAGGCCTACTTTTATATATAAAAGTAAGCCTCTACCAGCAAATGTAGACTCTGCCACAGATCAATTTTGGTGCTTTGGCGCTAAACTCTGCCGTGCATAGCTTTCACGGTCTCCCAGTTCGTAAAGGGACATACAGTAAACATCTGCTTCAATCTTCTTTTAGCTAGTTATTATGCATGCGTTTTGATTTGGTTAATAAGCTATATGCATGACTTCATTCATTGACTGAAACTCTCATCTCTGTATCCTTAAACTTGTTAACCCCTGCCTGTCCACTCAGGCATGTGAAGTCTTGGGTTTAAAACATATGAAAAGATGGGTACAATAGCATTTAAATAATTCATAAGCACACAGAAAATCTTAAAAATGGTAACTATTTTTCATTGAAAATTATGTTTGATGTGAAGAAACTACTGACGTTATTTTGAAAAGTATAAAGTAAAATAGGACCATCTTTTGTTATGAGCCTATTGCCCAGTAGTGTACTTAGAGGGGGGGCAGTCAGTCTCGAGTGCTACTCATTAGAAGGGTGCAACACTGGCACACAGGTCTGACCTTGACCAGCCCGGTCCAGCTGGACCAGACCTTGTAAACTATTTTGGACCAGACCCGTGAGGCAGGAAGGTATCTGTGTTACTTAACACAAGGTTGTGTGACCCTGCATATAAAAACAAACAGCAGGGGTGGAAAGCTGCAGTTGAGGTAAGGGAGTGAATGAGGGAAAGAGTGTGCATTTATGTCTGTAAGTATGTGTGAGAATGAATGTGTATGTACAAATGTGCGTGGGTATGACTGTATGTGTGTGAGCAAGGTTATGTAATGGTATATGTGTCAGCATGGTTGCCTGCGTGTGTAATTATTTGTGAGCATGGATATGTATGTGTGAGCATTAATATGTGCATGTGTAAGTGCGTATAAGCATGTATGTGTTGGACCATGTGTGTGTAAGCAGTTGTGGTGTGTGAGCATGGATGCATATGTGTAAGAATGCATAAGCATTGATGTGTAAGTATTTGTGAGTATGGGTGTGCGAGTGTGTGTGAGCATGAATGTGTAAGTATGTGTGAGCATGAGTGTGTAAGTGTAAGTATGTGTGAGAGGCAGTATGTGTTAATTGTGTAAGTGTGCGTTAGTGAGCATGTGTGTGTGTGTTGACATAAGTTTGTAAGTCTCTGCAAATGTGAGAGAGAGAGTGTGTAGGTCTGTGTGCCAGTGCGTATGTGAGTTATCTGGAGGGGGCCGCAAGGTGCCAATGGGGTGATGCCATTTGTAGGATCCCCCAGGGTGCCAAATACTCTAGGTACTCCCCTGCCTAGTGCCTTTGCAATAAGGTATTTTCCTCTAGTATGTGACAAACTATTGAACTACAAGTTTATAATGCTGCTGTGCTGTGCATTTAGCCACTTGGTGGTGTGGTTGCCTATGAAATTAATATGAGCTGAAAAACTAGTACAGCTACTCTTTAGATCCTCCAAAAAGGCTTCAATGTATTATTACAATACAGGGGCAAAATCAGTATTCCGTTATCTAGTATTGTATAAGTGGTGAGCTAGCCCAGGCAATGAGGGGCAGGGGTAATTACTAGACTTGGGCACCAGGGGGCTCTTCGTGTTCGTCTTCGTGCTCGTCTTCGGGGAAAAAAAAATCTTCGTATTCCGCGAATATTCGCCCGTTCCTGTCTTCTCTTCGGGCGAATATTCGCGGACATTCTTCGTGCTCGTTTAATCTTCGTTTTCCTCCTGGTTGCCTAGCAGGGGTTAATACGGGGTTAATAACACATCACAGCAGCAGCAGCTGCCGTGAAGGTACGTGTGTGCAGCTCTATTGGTCGTTTCGGCAGGGGGCTGGTCTGGCATCAACGAGTGAATTGCAGAACTGCAGAATGCACTTCATTCGTTGATGGCAGGCGAGCCCCCTGCCGAAACGACCAATAGAGTTGCACACACATACCGAGGTGTACTGTCCATAGATGTTTAATAAAAGAATAGGGAATATTTTACATTTTTAAATTGATTTTGGACCACTTTACATGCCTAACATTTGCTACCTATTTACAATGGCATACTTTGCAACAACCCAACTTACTTATTGGACAGGACTGGAAAATAGCAGGACTGTCCACCAAAATCTTGGGTGTGTTGGCAGGTATGCTGATGGAAAAATGTTGGACAAGAACTAAAAAATAGCTTAGGGTTAATGTACGGTTATGTTTAAGATTAGTAGCAGTGCACTGGTTTGGTTAAAGATGGATTATGTCTAAATAATAATAATTTAATTTTAATGTTTTTTTTTAAAAAAAAATAGGGGTTTATTTAAATGTATTTTAAAGTTAGATTTATTATTTAGTACTTGATTATATTTATTAAATGTTTATAGTAGCGTTACCTACCGAGCTATAACTACCTATGTGTATTTGCATTTTGCATACCTAGTTTAGCTAAATTAGATGGGACAGGACTGGAAAAAAGCAGGACTGTCCCTGAAAAAGTTGGGTCTGTTGGCAGGTATGTGGATGGAAAAATGTTATAGGGTGAAGTGTGAGTTATAGTGTTAATGTAATGCTATTAGTGAGTGAAGGCCAGGGCAAATAACAAGGAAAAGGTCCTTGTGTTTTGTGCATTGTAAGTGTGTGTGTATGTGTGTTATGTGTGATGTCACTGTGTGTTATATGTGTTATTGTGTGTGTTATGTTTGGTTGGTTGTGTATCAGAAGGAAAATAATGAAATGGAAAAGGAAATGGGAAAGGCGAATGAGAGGGCAATTGGCGACCCGCTCACCTGTTTCACCCCAGGGCAAAGCACCCAAACACTGTCAGTCTTAGACGTTTGGCAGCAGACTTCCAGAGCTCAGACACAAGGCCCTAGCGTAAGCTGGCCACTCCGGCGGAGGTAGCAGGCGTTGCCACACCGCAAACAGAGGCAGCCAGGGGGGAGAAACTGCCCTTACCATTAGGGACATTTTGGGCATGACTCTAGCCAGGAAGCGAACTGGCAGAGAAGAGATGCTGGCACCACCACCAGCAGCAGCATTGAAAAGGCGAATGAGTGGGCAATTGGCGACCCACTCACCTGTTTCACCCCAGGGCAAAGCACCCAAACACTGTCAGTCTTAGACGTTTGGCAGCAGACTTCCAGAGCTCAGACACAAGGCCCTAGCGTAAGCTGGCCACTCCGGCGGAGGTAGCAGGCGTTGCCACACCGCAGACAGAGGCAGCCAGGGGGGAGAAACTGCCCTTACAATTAGGGACATTTTGGGCATGACTCTAGCCAGGAAGCGAACTGGCAGAGAAGAGATGCTGGCACCACCACCACCACCAGCAGCAGCATTGAAAAATGGGAAAGGCGAATGAGTGGGCAATTGGCGACCCACTCACCTGTTTCACCCCAGGGCAAAGCACCCAAACACTGTCAGTCTTAGACGTTTGGCAGCAGACTTCCAGAGCTCAGACACAAGGCCCTAGCGTAAGCTGGCCACTCCGGCGGAGGTAGCAGGCGTTGCCACACCGCAGACAGAGGCAGCCAGGGGGGAGAAACTGCCCTTACCATTAGGGACATTTGATTCATGACACTAGCCAGGAAGCGAACTGGCATCGAAGAGACACTGGCACCACCACCAGCAGCAGCAGCAGAATTGGGAAAGGCGAATGAGTGGGCAATTGGCGACCCACTCACCTGTTTCACCCCAGGGCAAAGCACCCAAACACTGTCAGTCTTAGACGTTTGGCAGCAGACTTCCAGAGCTCAGACACAAGGCCCTAGCGTAAGCTGGCCACTCCGGCGGAGGTAGCAGGCGTTGCCACACCGCAGACAGAGGCAGCCAGGGGGGAGAAACTGCCCTTACCATTAGGGACATTTGATTCATGACACTAGCCAGGAAGCGAACTGGCATCGAAGAGACACTGGCACCACCACCAGCAGCAGCAGCAGAATTGGGAAAGGCGAATGAGTGGGCAATTGGCGACCCACTCACCTGTTTCACCCCAGGGCAAAGCACCCAAACACTGTCAGTCTTAGACGTTTGGCAGCAGACTTCCAGAGCTCAGACACAAGGCCCTAGCGTAAGCTGGCCACTCCGGCGGAGGTAGCAGGCGTTGCCACACCGCAAACAGACGCAGCCAGAGAGGAGAAACTGCCCTTACCACTAGGGACATTTTGGGCATGACTCTAGCCAGGAAGCGAACTGGCAGAGAAGAGATGCTGGCACCACCACCACCACCACCACCAGCAGCATTGAAAAATTGGAAAGGCGAATGAGAGGGCAATTGGCGACCCGCTCACCTGTTTCACCCCAGGGCAAAGCACCCAAACACTGTCAGTCTTAGACGTTTGGCAGCAGACTTCCAGAGCTCAGACACAAGGCCCTAGCGTAAGCTGGCCACTCCGGCGGAGGTAGCAGGCGTTGCCACACCGCAGACAGAGGCAGCCAGGGGGGAGAAACTGCCCTTACCATTAGGGACATTTGATTCATGACACTAGCCAGGAAGCGAACTGGCATCGAAGAGACACTGGCACCACCACCAGCAGCAGCAGCAGCAGAATTGGGAAAGGCGAATGAGTGGGCAATTGGCGACCCACTCACCTGTTTCACCCCAGAGCAAAGCATCCAAACACTGTCAGTCCTTGGCGTTTGGGAGCGGACTTCCAGAGCTCAGACACAAGGCCCTAGCGTAAACTGGCTACATTGGCGGAGGTAGCAGGCGTTGCCACACCGCAGCAAGTGCAACCAGGGGGGAGAAACTGCCCTTACCATAAGGGACATTTGAGGCATGACACTAGCCAGGAAGCGAACTGGCAGAGAAGAGACACTGGCACCACCACCAGCAGCAGCAGCAGCAGCATTGGAAAAGGCGAATGAGTGGGCAATTGACGACCCGCTCACCTGTTTCACCCCAGGGCAAAGCATCCAAAAACTGTCAGTCCTTGGCGTTTGGGAGCGGACTTCCAGAACTCAGACACAAGGCCCTAGCGTAAGCTGGCTACACCGGCGGAGGTAGCAGGCGTTGCCACACCGCAACAAGTGCAACCAGGGGGGAGAAACTACCCTTACCATCAGGGACATTCGAGGCATGACACTAGCCAGGAAGCGAACTGGCATTGAAGAGAGACACTGGCACCACCACCAGCAGCAGCAGCAGCAGAATTGGGAAAGGCGAATGAGTGGGCAATTGACGACCCGCTCACCTGTTTCACCCCAGGGCAAAGCATCCAAGCACTGTCAGTCCTTGGCGTTTGGGAGCAGACCTACAGAACTCAGACACAAGGCCCTAGCGTAAGCTGGCTACACCGGCGGAGGTAGCAGGCGTTGCCACACCGCAGCAAGTGCAACCAGGGGGGAGAAACTACCCTTACCATCAGGGACATTCGAGGCATGACACTAGCCAGGAAGCGAACTGGCATTGAAGAGAGACACTGGCACCACCACCAGCAGCAGCAGAATTGGGAAAGGCGAATGAGTGGGCAATTGACGACCCGCTCACCTGTTTCACCCCAGGGCAAAGCATCCAAGCACTGTCAGTCCTTGGCGTTTGGGAGCAGACCTACAGAACTCAGACACAAGGCCCTAGCATAAGCTAGCTACACCGGCGGAGGTAGCAGGCGTTGCCACACCGCAGCAAGTGCAACCAGGGGGGAGAAACTACCCTTTCCATTAGGGACATCTGAGGCATGATTTCAGCCAGGAAGCGAACTGGCAAAAGATACTGGCACCACCACCAGCAGCAGCGTTGGAAACGGAAAAAGGTGAATGAGTGGGCAATTGACGACCCACTCACCTGTTTCACCCCAGGGCAAAGCATCCAAAGACTGTCAGTCCTAGGCGTTTGGGAGCGGACTTACAGAGCTCAGACACTAGGCCCTAGCGTAAATTGGCTACACCAGCGGAGGTAGCAGGCATTGCCACACCGCAGCAAGTGCAACCAGGGGGAGAAACTACCTTAAACATTAGAGAGAAAAAATTTAACTTTCCAAGCTAAGAGCTGGGTAACCCAATTTGGGCAGATTGAATTTAAGAAAGGCAATCTGCTCCATCAGATGAGGTGCCATGCGTGAGCGCTGTGGACTCAGTATGTTTCCAGTCATAGAAAACACGCGCTCACTTTGAACAGTGGTTGGCGGACATGATAGAAGCTGCTGCGCAACCCATGAGAGTGCAGGCCACACACTCTTCTTTTCATCCCAGTAGCTAAGAGGATCAACATTAGGAGCAGAAGGAACTTCACAGAGGTAAAGTTTGACCATTTCAGCAGCACTACTCTCCTTTCTGCTGCTAGCTCTGTCAGATGGTCCAACTATACTGCCAAGTGCCTCTTCCCAAAACGCAGCTGCTCCACTCAGCTGTGTTGTGCTGCTTGTGGCACTGCTGCTGATGCTGCTGCTAGGGGTAGCAGACCACATCATCTCTTCCTCCTCCTGCACCTCACCCTCCTCGGACAGCATTCCCATTTTACGCTGCCAGTCACGCACCTTGTTGACCAATTGCTCCCGGTAGCTACTGAGAACATTGAATTTCAAAGCTAGCTTTCCCTTAATTCTTGGATCACAAAGGCACGCTAGCATCATTTCGGGACTCTCTTCCATTCGCTTGCGAAGGTGTACTTTTAGCAGATCCTTCAGCTTCCTGACTATGGCTGCTACGTCAGGATGTAGAGTGCCACCTTGAACAGCCTCACGGTTTCCAAGGAACACATCCATCTTGCTGCCTAGATGGGAGAACACTGGGATTACCTGGGCCAGACTGGCAGTGTTTGAGCTTAAATTTTCTGTGGCATCCCTGAATGGTTTAAGGACTGCCACTAGCTGGGCGATCACTGTCCAATCCTCCCTATTCAATGGAGAGGTAATCCCAATATTGTGCTCTGAGGCAAGATTATGGATTGCCCTCTGCTGCTCCAAAATCCTCTCTAGCATGTCTAACGTGGAGTTCCACCGTGTACTGACATCCTGACGTAGGCAGTGTACGGGAAGACCTGACCTCTCTTGCTCTTCCCTCAAAAGTTGGCTAGCCTTAACACTATGGTGAAAGTGCCCAGCGATCTTTCTGCAGCGGGACAGAACTACTGCTGCCACATTAGTTCCTTCTGACATTGCTGCCTTCACTACAAGATGGATGATGTGGGCTGCACAGCGCACACCAACAATATGACCATCTCACAGCGCTTTCACCATATTGGCACCTCCGTCAGTTACCACAAAACCAACTTCAACATTGGTGCCCGCCTCTGCTCCCACCCAAAGGCTAAACATTTTCCTAATCGCATGCAGAATATTTTGGGAAGTGTGCTTTTCATCCATCACTTCTGCATGGAGAAGGAATGATCGGTAGCCTGCTGCAGCAACTTCCTTAGACACACCGGGCTGCCACCAGTGTGCTGTCAAAGAAAGAAAGGCATGCTGGGCGCTAGGTGCACTCCACAAATCTGTAGTGAAATGAACACACTGACCAGCAGCCTTGGAAAGCTCCTCTTTCACTGCTGCAACACAGGACCGATACAGCGAGGGGACAATGTTCCTGCTGAAAGTGGAACGTGACGGAACTGTGTATTGTGGAGCCACAGCCGCCATCAATTGTTGGAAAGGCTCCCCTTCAATCATGGAGAAGGATGCCCCTCCAACAGCAATGAACTGACCAATAAGTCGCGTTACTTTATTGGCCTGCTGTTTGGGCATCGTTCTCTTGGAGTGGAATGCCCCAAATTCTTCCAGGGTGGGCTGGGCATGCAGTGCTCCAACCTGCCTTGGTCTCTGGCTGCCAGCACTAGTTGCTGCTGCTGCTGCTGCTGCTGCTATTGGCTCAGAAGAAGAAGCTGTTGGGGTTTTTCCACGGCCACCAGCTATGCTGCCTGCACTAAGTTTTACCTCTGCATCTTTCCCCAATAGCACAGCGTTGTGTTGAGTGCTGAGGTGATGCTTCATGCTAGCACTGGTAAAATGGCCAGACACTTTCCCTCTGCTTATTAGCTTCCCACAATGTTTGCACTTTCCATAGCGCCCTTCTTCAACATTTTCAAAGTGCTCCCAAATTGGGGCGCGCATAGCCTTGGAGTGTGCCTTGGGTGCTGCTCTTACTGCTCGGGGTGGATGAACAGAGGCAGAACTAGTGGTGGTGGGACTGGTGGTAACAGTACTGGCCATAGTGGGACTGCTAATTGCTTTAGATTTGCTAGGTTTTGCTGCTGCTGCTGGTGGTGGTGATGGTGATGATCGTAGCGGAGAAGGTGGAGGCTCAGGGGAAAATTGTGCACTAGTCATTTGGACACTGCTCCCTGAGGAATCTGATTCCTGACCACTCATCTCCTCTACTTCCTCTGGCTCATAGTCTAGCTCTTCATTAGCCAGATCGAATGGAATTCCTGCTAGGCTGGAGCTAAGACTGATATCGTCGTGAGACTCGTGACTAGTAGTAGTGCGAGCAGGAAGAATAGACTCTGCACTTGGCCTCTCAGTCTCAGGCTCCTCTGCTACCTCGCTAGGTGGAGTTCCACTATGTGTAGCCCTCTCTCTAACTGTCTTTACAAAAATTTTGTAAGGACTTGGTGGCTTGCTAGAGGTACTAGGAGGACATGGCGTGGCGGTACCAGTGGGAACAGTAGGCGCAGCACTAGTGGTGGTAGAGGCGGGGGTGGTGGTGGTGGTGGTTTTCCCTACAAAGGAATGAGATCGCTTTGGTTTGGGACCCCTCTGAGTCTTGCTGCTAATTTGGCTCTGCTTGGTACCTTGCATGCTGCTGGTGGATGGGGAAGATGCTGCTTGGGGCAAAAGGCACTTCTTTTTAGTCACTGGGCTGGTACTACTTGTGCTACCCTTTAACTTTGAACGTGCTTCTGGTGCTTTAGGCTTTCCGTAAAAAACCATAGAGCTTGTGGGCCTAGCCGCACTACTACTGCCTGCTTTTGGTGCCTTTCCTTTACTTGATGATCCTTCAAGCAATGCTTCCCCAAATGATAAGCGAGAGCTTGGCCTACTTGGCCGACTAGACTGACGCAAAGGCTGCATCTTAGAGCTGGTGGTGGTGCTGGTGGTGGTGCTGGTGGTGGTGGTAGATGGAGCTTGTCCCTCCTTAGTCCCAAAAGGAGGATCCATTTCAAATTTTGTGTTGTGTGTGTAGTGTAGTGTAGTGTAGTGTAGTGTAGTGTTTAAAAAACTATAAAAAATAAAATAAAAAAATAAAAATAAAAAAAAGGAAAAACGAATTAAAGACAAAAAAATTAGAGGAAGTTCTCTTCAGTGCTACTGCTTAAAAAGTAAAACTATGCACTACTGCACTGTGCTGTGTGCAATCTGCCAAAATCCTAAAGTTATTGAAATTATTAACTCAAGATTAACTATTTAATAACTAGCAGTATTTTATTTTTAATTTGAATTTACACGGGCCTAAGAGCTTAGCCTACCACTATGCTAGCCTAAAGCTATATTTCCTTACTATAAGTCTACCTCTAGGCAGACGCTCTCAAACCCACTAAGCTAAAGTGAGGTTAAATCGGATTCAGTATATGATTTATTAATTAATATTAAGTTATATAATATTAATAGATTAGAACTAATTTACTTATATATTATGTATTATAGATAGAAGAATATAGATTATGAATTAGAATTTAGAATTAGAATTACTTATATTATAGATTATGAATTAGAATATTATTATTTATAATATATTATAGATTAAGATTAAAGAAGATTAGAATTATTTTAGTACTACAGCTAGTAGCTTGAAGCTTTGCTTAGTACAGCTCGTCACAGTCAATTTTTCTTGAAAAGAATTAGAAATAAAATAAAATGTCACAGCAAAACAGTTATCTTCACTGCTTGCTGCACTCACTAGCCCAACAAGTTCACTTCACTGATGGACTGAGGTGAGCAAAACACTAAGGGTACTTTTAATAAAATTGAAATAAAATGTAAAATAAATGAGAAAATCTTTGCAAAACAGTTAACGTCACTGCTTGCTGATCAAAAAAAACCACAGCACTTATGCGGCTGCACTCACTAGCCCAACAAGTTCACTTCACTGATGGACTGAGGTGAGCAAAACAAATGAAATAAAATGAAAGATTAATTAAGAAAAATTGACTTGGTCTCTTACTGTTGCTAAAACAAAGCACAAACTATAGAGCTGCAGCACCAGTACTAATAAGATTAGCTGAACTATACGCTAGTAGTAATTAATTAATATTATTACTTTTATTTATAGCTAATTTAATTAACTATTAAGATAAGAAAGAATTAGAGAATTATTGATATTACTGATTTTAGATTAGACACTAGTAGATGTTCTGAATGTCTACAGTACACTCTACACTAGTATACTATTACTAACTATAACTGACAAATATATATATAATTTTATAATGAATTCAATTATTAATTATATTAATTAATATTACTGATTTTAAATTAGACACTAGTAGATGAATGTCTACAGTACACTCTACACTAGTATACTATAGTATATATATATATATGACTGACAAATATATATATATATATATATATATAATATTATAATGAACTATTAAATTATAGATTCTATTAAATTGTAATTTATAAATTCTATTTAATTTATTTAAGCAGGACAGGCAATAGGCACTAGTGCCAGCCCAGGGCAAGGGCACCCCAGTGCCACTGAGGCACTGGGTGCACTGTCAACTCAACAGCACTTACACTAAAGTTGATGACAAATTAATTTTAAAAAAATTAAATTAATCAAATTATTATTATTAAATATATTAATTAAGTAGCACTGAAGTGAGGATGAAGTACACAGTGAGAAATGGCAGGCTAAGGCTTACCAGTCTCACACAGAACAGAACAATCTCTCTCTGTAACGCTCGGATGCAGCACAGCAGTGTTGCCAAAGCAGTCACAGCGAAAAATGAATGGATCTCTCAGGCAAGCTCTGGTCTTATAAAGGCGCCTTCAGAATTCAAAAAACAGCAGCACAGGCATTGGACGAGACCCTTAGCGTTACGTCACAAGAGTGAGCTGATTGGACAGACGAGGATCAGCTCACTCCTGTTTGAAATTTTGGCGGTTGCGCGGCAAAAACGAAGACGATCACGAAGAATCTTCGATTCTTCGTGATTGTGAGTCTTCGTCTTCGCCTACGGTTTGCCGGCACTGTATTCTGTTCTACGTTCCTTCGGAACGAACAAAAAAACGGCCTCTTCGTGCTCGTTTTCATGTTCGCCCGAAGACGAATGCACAAGTCTAGTAATTACCTATCACCTTCAAGCAGATGTAAATCTATTGCCTTAGGCCAAACCAGGTGTGATGTGTGGCACTTAGTAGGGGTCACGTAATACATTGCTACGTGACCCTGTGGTAGTAGTGTGGCACATCAAGCATGGTAAGTGCATGTTTGCGTGTCAGAGTGGAATATTAGTCTGTGTATAAGTATGCATTACAGTAATGGGTCGGCAGGGGGTCACTTGTCTTTATGTATACCACAGACCAGAAAGATCCAGCATTATATTATAAGGCAAACAAATGCAAGGTACCAGTTTTACAGTGATATGACATTAAACACCATTAAGTAATTACATAATGCATTAGCAGAAGATGTCATTAGTGCTATCAACTAACTTTTGCACTAGTGAGAGTAACATATGAGCTAACATATTATGCAGTCCAATTGAGGGATTTCAAAATTAACAAGAAGCAAGATGCAGATAGACCAATTTTTTGCAGTTGGTGGCCTTTTGAAAATATTATATTCTATCTCCCAGATGGAATGAGAAAAACTAATAAACACATTGATATATCCTTTTCTGTGCTGAGGCAGCAAAAAGTTTTGATTAAAAAAATACCACTGATTGGTTTTATATCATGCTCACTCTCTGTATGTTTTTGTATCCCATTACAGGGAAGGACAGCAGTCTCCAGAACAATGGCAAAAAATGTATGGTCGATGTTCAGGCAATGAGGTCTACCATATTAAGATGGAAGACAGCATCTTTTTTGCTGAATATGAAGGCAAAAGCTTCACATATGCATCATTCCATGCTCATAAAAAGTATGTTATAGCTCCTGTTACATATAAATCTCACATTAAATACTGCACTGGCTGCTACTAATCTACCAATGCCTTAGTTTAAAAAATGATTATATTCCTTGCCTCTTATATTTCTCTCTATGCTTCTTCTCGTTCCACTCAACTCCAACATTAGGAAACACCATATCTTATGGATAACCAACCTACTTCCCATTACTTTTTTCAATCAGTCCTAAAACCCACCTTAATCACAAGTGCCATACTTGTCTACAGTATCTGCAATGACCCATCACAACCCTGCTAAACTGGTCTTCTTACTTCAACCCATTTCCTCATTTTAAAACTGTATTCTTCTAGTCTCTGCTAAAGCCTAAGCATTCTGCTTCCCTAAGCACTCCCCACCCTAGTTGCACACTGATATGTACAGTCATGGACAAAAGTTTTGAGAATGACACAAGTGTTCTTAGATATTTTTGTCAGATGTTACTATGGTATACTGAAGTATAATTACAAGCATTCCATATGTGTCAAAGGCTTTTATTGACAATTACGTTAAGTTTATGCAAAGAGACAATATTTGCAGTGTTGACCCCTCTTTTGTAAGACCTCTGCAATCCGCCGTGGCATGCTGTCAATTAACTTCTAGGCAGAGCTGGCCTTAAGTGTTCTGGCGCCCTGTGCGGACTACTCCTCTGGCGCCCCCTTCTCACTACCCCCCCCTCTGCCCATTCTCACTATCTCCCCTCTGCCCCTTTTCACTATCCCATCCCTCTGCCCCTTCTCACTATCCCCCCCTCTGCCCCTTCTCACTATCCCCCCCTCTGCCTCTTCTCACTATCCCTCCCTCTGCCCCTTCTCACTATTGCTCCCAGAGCCACTTAGCTATCCCTTTTGCCTTATGGCAGGGTGCTTAATCATGCTGGAAAAGACATTGTTCATTACAAAACTGTTCTTGGATGGTTGGGAGAAGTTGCTCTTGAAGGATGTGTTGGTACCATTCTTTATTCATGGCTGTGTTCTTAGGCAAAATTGTGAGTGAGCCCACTGCCCTGGCTGAGAAGCAACCCACACATGAATGGTCTCAGGATCCTTTATTGTTGGCATGACACAGGACTGATGGTAGCTCTCACCTTTTTTTTTCCGGATGCCCCAAACAATTGGAAGGAGGATTCATCAGAGGGAATGACTTTACCCCAGTCCTCAGCAGTCCAATCCCTCTCCCTTTAGCAGAATATCAGTCTGTCCCTGATGTTTTTCCTGGAGAGAAGCTGCTTTTTGACACCAGGCCATCCTCCAAAAGTCTTCGCCTCACTGTGCGTGCAGATGCACTCACACCTGCCTGCTGCCATTCTCGAGCAAGCTCTGCCCTGGTTGCGCCCTGATCCCACAGCTGAATCAACTTTAGGAGACGCTCCTGGCGCTTGCTGGACTTTCTTGGGCTCCCTAACGCATTCTTCACAATAATTGATTTAGGTGCAATCTTACTAGCAGCAATATCCTTGCCTGTGAAGCCCTTTTTGTGCAAAGCAATGATGACAGCACATGTTTCCTTGCAGGTGACCATGGTTAGCAGAGGAAGAACAATGATGTCAAGCACCACCCTCCTTTTAAAGCTTCCAGTCTGTTATTCTAACTCAATCAGCATAACAGCGTGATTTCCAGCCTTGTCCACGTCAACACTCTCATCTATGTTAACAAGGGAATCACTGACATGATTTGAGCTGGTCCTTTTGGGCTGAAATGCAGTGGAAATGGGTTTTTTAGGATTAAGTTAATTTTCATGGCAAAGAGGGACTTTGCAATTCATTGCTATTCATCTGATCACTCACTCATCATAACATTCTGGAGTATATGTGTCACGATCCCGGCCGGCGTGCGGGTAGAGGGTGCTCGCAGCGTCGCGCTCCCGTTCGGAGCGCGTCGCCCGAGTACCCGTTACGACGGGATCTCATACGGAGCGGGTCGCCCGAGTACCCGCGACGTTACGGTCCCGTCCGGGACACGTCGCCCGGGTGCTCGTGGCGTCCCGCTCCGGTGAGAAGTGCTTCACCCGAGTACCCACGAGTAGCGGGTACCCGGTACTTACCCCTCCAGGACCGATGCCGCAACGGTGTGTCTTCATACGCGGCGGTTCACATGAAAGAACCGCCGCACAATGATAGACACCCACGGCATCATACACCACGCCCCCCTTCTGAATCTAGTCTCCAATGGAGGAGACGAAACGTCCATTGGACGGCACCCCTGATGGGGGCGGAGCTTAGAAAGGCGGTTGGTTTAAAAGCTGAGCACTGATACCTGTTCAGTGCTCAGTTGTTCTTACAACTTAGCTGTATGTGTACCTATTGCCAAGACCTTCTATACCTGATACCCGGTGCCGACCTCTGCTTGCCTTGTGACCTTGTTGACCTCTCTACTCCTGACCCGGATTGCCTGACCCTTCTATGCCTGATACCCGGTACCGACCTCTGCTTGCCTTGTGACCTTGTTGACCTCTCTGCTCCTGACCCGGATTGCCTGACCCTTCTATGCCTGATACCCGGTGCCGACCTTTGCTTGTCTTGTGACCTTGCTGACCTCTCTGCTCCTAACCCGGATTGCCTGACTCTTCTATACCTGATACCCGGTGCCGACCTCTGCTTGCCTTGTGACCTTGCTGACCTCTCTGCTCCTAACCCGGATTGCCTGACTCTTCTATACCTGATACCCGGTGCCGACCTCTGCTTGCATAGTGAACGCACTCCCCTGCATCCTGGTTTCCTCACCTGTACCATCGTAATAATATGCAAATTGCCGTAATCTAAACAGAGGCAGTTGACTTTGTGAAAGTTAATATTTGTGTCATTCTCAAAACTTTTGGCCACGACTGTAGTATAAAGCAACATAATTTTTACCAGGAATGGAAAAGAGGATCTAACTAGACCCATCTCTATCTTTTGGGACCCAAAACAGGTATGCTTTTTACAAAAGCAATAAGAAATGATCGCTCTGTCAGCTTCTGAACATTATCAGAGATCATACTTTTACAGTTTTTTTTTTTAAATATTGCAGTAAAGTTTTATGAACTTTTTATTTGATTGTATGATGGCTACATAACCTCTATCTCCGTTCATCACAGCAGGTGCTACACTAATGTGAACTGGCGGTGTGGTGTTACATTTTATTTATATTTTTCTAGTATTACTAATGTACATTACATGTAAGCAAAAAATTAAATAAAAACAATTAAGCTTTCTCCTCATGAGTTATCTTGGGGCAGGAAATTCAGCTGATTGTGTAACCCTGAGATCAAAGACACATCTAATATGTTGTGATTATGATATCTATAATGCAACTATTTAATGCACAAGCTGATTTTTGGGATTTCTGTAGACATTTATGTAAAAACAGGCCATTTTTCAGTATTTATTTCAGATGTCTGTTTATGCTGGTGCACCTTACCATTTCAATTTAGTAGCCGGTAGTCTGGCCCAAACCGGCATACCTGGGAACTTCTTGGCCCCGGCAACCCGGAGCCTTCCCTTGCGGGACACGGCCAGGACTGCACACTGACGTCAGTGGGCAGTACCGCTGACATTGGTGGGCGGTCCCGCTGACATTGGTGGGTGGTCCCGCTGATGTTTGTGAGCCGTTCCGCTGATGTCGGGGGAGTTCAGCGGGAAACAGCTCCATTTCAAGGAAAAGATGGGCGGGGAGCTGGACGTGTCAAGATCCCGCTCCCGTGACCTGGAGGATTCGGGAGGAGCAGCGCTCACCCGGCAATCTCCGGGTCAAACCTGGAGAGTTCCCAGGTATGCAAACCGGTGTGGGCTACTTACTTTTACTCTTGGTTGTGCGGCAATTACAGTTAATGAAATTGTGACTGCAGACATCCGTCTGCTGGGTAAGTGCAGAATGCAAATACATAATTTAGTGGGCACTGGCCTTAAAGTGCCCAAGCCATTTTTCTCCCCTTCAGGCCTATCTGTAGTCAAATCTACATACTTAAAAATGTATGCACAAAATCTTTTGTTATGCCTATCCCTTAGATTTGGTGTGTGCTTAACTGGCGTCCGGAGAGAAGATAATAAGAACATCTTGCTCAACCCAGGACCTAGATACATCATGAACACAACTGATACTTGTTTTTATATCCATGTCACCAAAGAAGAGAATTCAGCATTCAAACAGCAGGAACAGCTTGAAAAGTTACACAAACATAAATCCACCTATCATGGACCTTCCAGGTTACCTGTTCACAGTATCATTGCCAGTATGGGTGGGTATATGTATGTTGATTTTGTTAACAAATAGACCATTAGAAAAAAAAAGTTAAATGCCATGGATATCACATTCCTTTATAAAGAGTCAATACATAGGCCAGCATTCATGTGAAATCATACCTGGCAGCATACAATAGTACCTAGTGCTTCAACTGGTTATGACATACATTTTGAAGGAATCAATTGAATGGCAACAAAGTAAGGGACATTTGGTAGTATTTTTTCATGATAATGTTTGTACATTTTATTACATTTTTATAGTATACAAAATCTATTTTAGTGACATAATTCTGCTATTAATGTACTGAATAAATAACTATATTATTGTATTGCAGGTACTGTGGCCATAGATTTACAAGATACTAGCTGCCATTCTTCAAGTGGCCCAACCCTTACTCTTCCATCAGAAGGACCTCCATCAGGGAGGAGACCTAGTATTGGAACAGTGCTAGAACTAGCTGACAATGCATCTACACAGCCTTGTGATCTTCTAAGCGACCAGTCAGAAGATGAAACGAACCCTGATGATGATGAGTGTTCCGAGGGCAAAGAGTATGTATTGAGATTGTCTCAAGCACCTCATGCATTATTAAAATTCTTCTTCCTGTGCAGTATCTAAAACAGTTGTTATTAATCACATAAGTAATAAAATGCATTAATGTGTACACCTAAGCAATGTTGTTCTTTGAACAACATACAACCAGTAAAGCACTGTTAGGCAGAGGAAATGTTATTTTTATGTACACTCCTGCTCCTTCAAGTAAATATTTATACTAAAAAAACTTTAAAAAAAAATATCAGATAATCATTATGCAATTATTTAGATGATGTTATTGGCCACTTACTTATCCCACACGGTATTAAAAAACACGCCTATACCCAAAAAATAAACATTTACAAATCACAAGAATGGTTAGAAAGAAGATGTAAGACACAGACTTACTAAACCTAAAACAGAGAACATGTTCTGTCTGGTGTTCAAGTGCAAACACCTGTGTGGTCATAGCTCAAAGCTACATAAATCACATTTTTGTTCCTCTTCTGCCTCTGTTAACTCTGACAGTATTTTTCATAAAAACAACCAATGTAACCCAACAGGCTAGTCTATCACATTCAGTGGTGTACATTGTCACCTCTGTATTTAATTCTCCTACGGTATGCCAGGGTCTTTGCTTTCCAGTAGCACCCAATGATATTGAGAAATCTAATGCACATGGTCACTAAATCTTACTGTTAAAGGCTTGAGCTGATTGATAGAAAATTTAGTTTGTGTCATAGCTATGAAACAAATCTTTCATTTGAGATAGATTGGCCATCCTTTTATATGCCTTGACAATTGAGAGGTAAATTAAAATTCATATTGTGTGAAAGAAATTTGATTGGGCAGCTATTTTTTTCTAGTGACTAACATGCCTAAGATATAAGGTGACCTACTTAAGTCTATTCAAAGCTGTATGCCATGATTGATCACTAGCCAACCAACTTGAAAGATCACTGGCTGATGATACTTTTTCCTATTGTAGACATATTTTAGCTATACTACTAATACTATATATTATAATAATTATAATTAGTAACAATATTTTTCTCATATAGGTATGCTAAAGGATACCCACCAAATTCCCCATACATTGGAAGCTCTCCAACATTTTGTCACCTACTACAGGAAAAAGTGCAATTCTGCTGTCTACGACTAGACAAGGTAAGGAGGTACTTTGCTTACATTTAGTTTTTTTATTTTAACACAACAAGGAAATTAGCAAATTTTGCCCATATAGACTTAATAGAATTTGTCAGGAACCTTAAATTCACATTTAAAGATAAGTAAGAAACACATTTTAAAAAATATATATATATATAAAATATTATATATATATATATATATATAAATATAGCATAATATTATATTATTGGTATTGTATAGTTTTGGTGCAATATATCAATGTAAATTTGTATAAAGTATGTAATTCTGTAATTACAATTTTAGCAAGTTTATAAATTTAGATTGAATCACAATACAGTAAAATTTTTACCTGGGTTCTTAGGGATGCCAGCATAACTATTTTGAGGATGCAAAAGCTTATGGATTTAAGAATAAAATCATCATAGTTGCTGCAGAAACAGCAGGGAATGGATTATACAATTTTATTGTTCCGCTCAGAGCATACTACAGACCAAAAAAAGAACTTAACCCAATCATATTGTTACTGGATAACCCGTAAGTATAATTTTATTTTATAATAACCAGACAAGTAACATATTATAACATTTAGATGTTACAGATGTTACAGTTCTAAAGCTAATTGTAGATGAATCAGGTTTACCATATCAAATTAATTTTTTTTTTTAAAGAAAGTTAAAAGAAAAAGTTAAAAGGCTTCTCATTGGGTCCCCTCAACAACCACCATAGTCTGGAGAAAAAAATGTTAGTTTAAAGGGGAAAGTATTCTAACTATAGTAATCAAACTTTACTAAAACTACAAACATGAACCAGCCCCCAAAGGGAAAAATGTGTCAATACAGAAGACTCATAGGGTTAAATGTTATTGCTTTGACATTTTAGACCGTAAGAACAAAAAGAATATGGAATTCTCTGCCTAAGGATATTGTATTATCTAACTCTGTGGATATTTTTAAGAAAGGTCTGTATGCATTTCTGGTGAAGCATAACATAAAGGGCTACAAAAAGGACAGTTAAAAGGACAGTCATGTTAGCAAATTGATCCATTGTAATTTGAGGTTAGCCGTGGATCATGGAAAGAAATCTCTCCCCGAAAAAAAAATGGCCGGCAGCCAACTAAAACAGAGCTTAAGAAGCTATTAAGAATCGCTTCCTAAGCATAATCGGTGTTGCTGACATGCCTTGATACCGAGGTATTTCTGTTGATCTAAATATGTAATTAACCCCTTCAGTCCCCTATGGAAACGCATCCCAAGAATCCCCTATGGACATGTCAAACAGCCTGGACTCCCCCCTGACAGCAGAAGCCAGCACAAAAGCCGTAAAACTGTTAAATTTTTAAACGCCGATTGCGTGATCAGGCATTCCCTTCAGGGTCGCGTCACTGCTGTCGTCACCCGGAAGGTCATCGGAGATGAGGCACAGTCTGTGGGGACTTGCATAGAGATCACAGTGTGATCGGTCCAGGGAGGAGAGTGAGAAGCCATGAAAAATGAAACGGAGAAAAAAAATGGTTAGTGATTTAATTTTATTTTTTTTAAATCACTAAAATAATACAATAAATAATAATAAAAAAAACAATAAAGTGAGCTAAGTGATATCATTGTGACATCACTGGCATTAATAACATGTTCAAAAGGTCCCTAAGAGGACCTCTAACCATTTAAAAAAAAATTAAATATATATATATAAAAATACAAAAAAAAAAAAAAAAAAATACAAACAAAAATATAAAAAATAATAATAAAAAAATAAAAAAAACCTCACATCCCATTGCCCTAACACAACATCTACCCGGTGTAACCCTCCTGCCCCCGTTCACAACCCCCAAACCCGTTAAGCCATAAGCATAAAAATTATACGAAGAATGTACACCTTATAGTATGTTCCCTATAAGTGTTGGGAAAGTATGGAAAATCTATATAAATTAGGTATTTCTGAAATCAGGACACCTGAACTGATAAATTTGGAGGGGATTTTTGCCATCGTGAGGTAGAAGGCAAAAAAAAAAAAAGGGAGGATGACAAAGTGTATGTGTGCGTTTATGAGTGTAGGACAGTGGGCAGTAGGGCCAAACAAAGCACAACAGAAGAAGTGCCGGTCATGGCCCGTGGGTATGTGGAAGAAGTAGGTAGAAGAACCCCAACCAAACCCGTAAGTAATGCAATGGGAAAAGTGCGGTATCTCGAAGCACCCCAGTGGGAGTGTGAAGTATCCCAAGATGACAGGTGTAGGAATGTACACAGGACAACACCAAGCTGGCACCATAACCGGCATAGCAGATAAAATGTATAGTGCGACATTGTCACTCAGCCCAGAGGGTGCCGCAATATCAAACTAGAAAGACTAGTTTAGTGGTGGAGACAGGGAAAACGAAAGTAAAAAAAAAAAAAGGGGGGAGACAAAAAACCGCCCAACCCACCTCGCCATCCCGGACTTCCCCACAGCAAATGTGTACGCAGCAGGTACTAGAGAGTGTGTAGTGCAAAGTGCTCTAGAGGGGGCCGTGACAATGAGCCAAAATGGCAAGAGCCGTGGTGCGCGTAAGGCGAATTAAGGTAGAGAACAGGAGGCCGCATAAGGGACATGGCATAAAGTGCAACACCGCCACGCAGCCCACAGCGGGTCTCGGTGAGGGGGAAACTAGTAATGCACACATGTTAACATAAAACTCCATGGCGCCTGACGGGGGCAGGACCGCGGCAGCCCGTAGGTTAACCCCCTCGTCGCCACCGCAGGTCAAGGGGGACAACCATGCCCGGCATAGCACATGTATAAAGAACTGTAATCAGAACACAAAAACTGCAAGGCCCAAAAACAATGAACGGGGCCAAAGTCACTGTCTCAGGGGTTTACTCACGGCACAGGGCAGCTGTTACTCCTCGCGCACGAAGGCTCTCGGAGGGGTTCCAGTCCCCGGAGGAACAGAGGACAGGTCTCGTTGTCCTGGTGGGCCACGAATTCTGGAGGCCTCACGGCGCCGTCGACGGGGCAGACGGTCCGCGGGACACCCAGGTAAGTGCAAGTCCGGTAACCCCCAATCGTCGACATGAAGATCTTCTAAGCCAATCTCCTCCAAGAACTCGGGGAGCTCATGGTGGTAACGTAGCATCGCAACTCCGTTGTTGGTCCGGACATTCAGGCTGAAAGGGTAGTCCCAGCTGTAACGTAGCCCGCGTCGTTGGAGTTCACTCGTTAGCGGGCGAAGTATACGTCGAGTGCGCAGGGTCAGGTCGGAGAGATCGTGGAAGAAGGATACGGTATGGCCCTCGAACTGCCAGGTGCCCACCTCCCGCGCCTTCCGCATGATGGCTTCCTTCAGCCTATAGTCCACCATGTGGCAAATAACATCCCGCGGTGGGGCGCAAAGTCCTGTGAGCCCTATCCATGGGGATTGCGGTGTCGTGGGGCCGATTGAGCAGCGAGTTGAATAGAGTAGTGAGCACATGGAACACATCGTCCTCCACCTGGGGGCCTACCTCAGAGAGGCCGCGTATTCTGATGTTGTGTCGCCTACCCCTGTTATCCAAGTCCTCCAAACGTCTCCGATAGTCCGCCAGATAAAGGGTGTGTTGCGTCGATATCCTCGCCACAGACAGGCGGGTGGTCTCACGTTCCTGGGAGTCGATCCTCTTCTGGAGGCCTAGTAGGTCGGCCTTCAGCGATGCCACCTCCTCCTTCACTGTGAGCTTAAGCTCCGTTATTAGCTTGGCAAAATCAGCCTTCCAGGGGGCCGAGGAAAATAGATGAAGAATCGTCTCCTGACCCATAAGGTCCGCTGGAGTGTCGTCACCACCGCTCTGCCTGTTGTCCTCCGTGCCTGCTGTGCTTTCAGGGGACGGTGCTTCAAGGCTTTCAGGAGGCCACGGGGCGAGATCGCGTGGCGTTTGAAAATATTCCCGTAACGAGGCAGAAGTCTATTTGTTCTTACCCCGTGGGGTCTCTGCATCTTCCGGCATCTTTTTATTGCGTCCCATATTGCGGGATGGCTATAGATAGCTAGGACAGGTCAGGGCCGCGGCAGAGCTCTCCACTTAGGCGGCCATCTTCTCCGGCGGCTGGCCACGCCCCCCCGGAGGTTAATATATATGTGTTATATTGTAATATTGATATAATGTTTACTTTGTTTTTTTCTATTTTCTGGTATTACTTTTATTATGCTCTTTTTATTTTCTTTAATAGAAATGTCTTTATCGGTTCCTTATAGACAGTACCTTAATGATTGTTTGTAATTGTTTTACTCTTTTTATCAATATTTTTTTTTGTTTTTGGGGAGATTAATGCATTCTACTACAGAGTGATAGGAATACCTGCTCATATGATTGAGCATTCAATGACATTATACTAGCTTTAGTGTTAAGCTCTGTTACACTGGAGCTGTCAGTAAACAGCCATCAAAGGTACTTTTATAATATAATATGCATAGGATTTACTATGCCATCCTTTTGTGTTCTGGTCATTTTTTTAACAATGCACTAAGAATTTAAATCAGTGAGACTTTGAAATTATTTGCAGGTGTTAGGTTCCTTGAAAACCCTGTGAATACCAAAAATTGTCAGTACAGAACCATTGATCCTATGGGAAAAAGGGGGTTAGGTTCCTGCGGGACCCTGTTCATTATACACTTTTACTACCGATCACTATAAATTCATCAATTCATGTACCCTTCTTGTAAAAAAATTGCTTATTTATTATAGGTTTCTTTGTAATATTTTAGCATACATAATCCTTCAGTGTAACATCATTCATTCATTCATTCTCTTACACTGTTACTACTCATTCATCCATACTGTATACAGTACTTTATCACTGAAGGCAATTATTATATGACATCATATTTATTAAGTGCAGTTCTTTGGTAAAGTTCCAAATATGGAACAATTAGCTGATTCCCATGTTTAAATGTCATCCTAGACTTTTTTTTGTATAAACGTCGCCCATTGGGAGTTAAATATAAAGTATTCCCAGTGTAGAAAAAATGATAGCTAACACCAACACTATCCTGACTGCATGATAACTGAATTATAGAGTATATTGCCCTTATTGTAAAATACATATTTTGTAATTTTGTACTTAATATGATTACTTTGTGGTCCTCAGTGGCTATTCCTCCTTGATTCGTGAATTGGTGGCTAAACTGGTGGCTAAATTGAGATATTTTGCTTTGTACTGTGTTTACAGGAAATGGTCCAACATATGCAGGAAACTTCTAAGCTTTAGCCTTCACTGATCATACATCTAGGAAAATGTAGAAAAAAAAAGTGAAATAATGTGTAACGTAAACATGTGATTTATTTCTTATAATCCTTACACTTAATCCTTAGGCCAGATATGCATTTTCTGGATGCAATATGTTGGTTTCCAATGGTCTACTACATGGTGGGCTGTATTGACAAGTAGGTAAAATCACCCCTAGTACTATATGTGGTGATTTTATACGTGGTCTGTGTATATGTCATGGTCTGTGTCAGAAACAAAGCTGTACCTCCTGGGTTATATTCTCAGCCAGAAAACGGAAAGCACAGGCTCCATCCAAAAAAATAGTTTCCAGATGGGTGCTCAGACATCAACATATTGGCGAAATCCTGACTCCAAATGCTTGGAACAATCCAAAAAATTTGTGACACTCCTAAATTTATCAGAACCTGGTAAAAAAAAATTAAGGCAGCACAAGGTGCGGAATGTGTTAAGCATTAGGCTATTGAGGATCTCATGTTGGTAGAGCCCTCATGATATGTGAATGTTTTTTTATATAATCCAGTAACGGAAATATATTTTTACCAGCCATCTTTGAAGTTTTGATTAACAGTTTACTGTTCCACTCTCAAGTTTATTTCTATGTCATTGCGAATATTGCAATTACTTCGGAAAATACTAATAATTGACTGTTACCATTAAACATAGGGACATTTCTGACACTGAACATGACAAGTGTGGTCCCTGTTTAATTGTAGTGCATGGTCTATATTCATAGTGTTCGCACACTTTTTGATTTAGATTTTCATTTAGATCTTGAGAAAATTATTACAATATACATTATATATGTGTTTAAGGGGGAGTGAGGAGGAAGGAAGACATGGATTGTCATGTAAATGAGCATGTGGCTTTAAGTTATCATATGGAAAAGTAGGAGATGCAGGCTTTATCAAGGTTGCAAATGGTTGGGGCGCAGGTACATGTAAGGGAAGAAAATAAATATATAGTGTGAAAAGTATAAATACTGGAAAATGAGTATTATTGTGGTTACACTCACAAACGGATAAGATGCTTCAGGCCCTTCAAATAGTGTTGAAAAAGAATCTTTAATATATCTTCATACAGAATCTAAAAGATAAAACTGAACATGGTGCAGTATCCTCAATAAAACAATTATTGCTATTCAGAATGCACTCACAGTTCGTCCATGCACTGAGTGCATATAAAAGCGATGGATTAAAAGTCCGCCGAAAAAATCAATCAAAGGGGGGGGGGGTCAAGTGTGAAGATTCTGTATGAAGATATATTAAAGATTCTTTTATCTATTTGAAGGGCCTGAAGCATCTTATACGTTTGTGAGTGTAACCACAATTATACTCATTTTCCAGTATTTATACTTTTCACACTATATATTTATTTTCTTCCCTTACATGTACCTGTGCCCCAACCATTTGCATATCTGTACATTTTCACCCTGAGGAAGAGTGCCTTTTGGGCTGCTGCGGTCATTTGGGAAGTATATCACATTTTTCTTTTTCACTTCTATACATCATACTTATAAACACGAGAACTAAGCATATTGCATTTTGTCTATTTTATCAAGGTTGCTCACCCTTTATGACCCTTGATAAAGCCTTTATCGGCGAAACGTGGAACACATTGTTGGACCGTTGTTGTCTGCCCTTCTGTCTATTTTTTGCTGATGTGTCTTTATTATGGTATTCTTTTTGATTTTTGTGGCATGAGTTTAATTGCTGATTGGCTCCCACTTGTACTATTGTCTTTTTGTAAATTGTGCTCATATAAATTATTTTTTTTTTCTTAATCATACAGTGGGTTATGTGTTCTTTTTGTGGCATGTGCATCTCCTACTTTTCTATATTCAGTGTGTAGCCCATTGGGACAGGCTTGTAGCTTTTGCACTGTCTTTTTGATTTTTGTATGCTTACATTATTTTCTTTTATGTAATTTAGAGTGCTGCCTTTTGCCATATTGCTTTGTTATCATAGTCACCTTTATTCAAATGGTTATATGGATTGCAAAAATTAGGGGCATCCTAATGGTCATTTTGAAGTTTGAAGATAGCATAATGATATTATATTATGTGAATATCGCAAAACACAATTTCATTAGTATAAATATGTTCATTGAATGCACCAATGGAATTCATGGCTCAAATATCAAGTCCTTTAATGTGTTATAACAAAATAGGTTAAGCTTTTACAGTAGTTATTATTTAAGAGTAAAGACAATTCTGAGACAATTCTGAATACAGCCTATTCAACAAGGTACAAGATAGTGTTTTTTATATCAGGGTGTTTACTAAGGTTCCTTAATGGGCCATTCTTATAGGGAATCACAAAGAAATTGAATTCTAAGCTTCCTTCTAGTTTAAAAAAAAATCATAGCAATTTAGGCACTGTAAGCATAAAGGGACCAGAATTGAGCCTTCTTATGAAACAATAAGGACTACGTCTCCTAATGGAACCCCCAAATTGTGTCTAGTGTATTACAAGTTAATGAAGAAAACATATTATTAGAGGATTAAGGCTGTATAGTAAATACATAAAAATATATATATATATATATATTTATAGGATAAGTACCACCTTCAATGTTCTAAATCAACCATTGGAGGGACATTGAGAATAGACATTATCAGAGATCCCACAAATTTCTTACCTAAGGCATTCTCTAGGTTAACGGACCCTGAAATGGTTGGATTCTCATCCTGTGGTTATACTGGATTTTCCCAATAGGTTATTCACACAAGGCTTTTTTTTGTATTACATTTAATATTTGTGGTGTGCTCTTGAATTTATAGTGAAGATTATAGTATTTCAATATGATTATGTATAGAGGCTCCCTTTTCAAGCAATGGTTGGTAATATTGATTTAGCTGAAGTTCACAAGGAAATAAATCAAATAAATATAAAATAGTAGGTATTGCATGTAATTCAAATATTTACTGTATACGCATTTAATACATTTAAAACATAATACATCTTGCTTTCCAAAAGCCTAGATGATTTGCTGAAATGTGGAGTAACATTTGCAGCCAACATGGTCGTTGTAGACAAGGAAAGCACAATGAGCGCGGAGGAAGACTATATGGCCGATGCCAAGACAATAGTCAATGTCCAGACTCTTTTCAGGTAGGCACACCTTACCATGCCTTTTGGCACCTGGTAACTATTAACACTCCCTTTGGTATTAGATTTGATTTGTTTTCTTTCAATTATGCTTTAGAGATATAATTCATTCCACCCAATGTAAAAACTGGGATCACACATCACACACAAAAAGCAGTATAGTAGCCTGCAAACAGAAATACTCTGGGGAAAATTTATTTCTTGCAGTGATCCATTTTGCATATTTTTTGTACTGCAATGGTGCTTACAATTGTTTTTACAGGATAGGTCAATGGGATGCATTACTTTTCCTGACACAGAGCAGTCCCTCTCTCTCTGTACACCCCTTCCTAGTAAATATATCACTAGGGAGCATGCTATACATCTAATGGTTTCTTATCCTTACAGTTTACCCAAATATCTTCAGTAGCTGCCTGAAAGTAAATGATTTATATACAATAATCTCTGTATGATTTTCCCCAACTCTGTTTTCTTAATTAGGCTATTTTCAAGCCTTAGCATCATTACTGAACTGACCCATCCTGCCAACATGAGATTCATGCAATTCAGGGCTAAAGACTGTTATTCGCTTGCTCTGTCCAAACTGGAGAAGGTAAGGCAAATCTATGTGAATAATGCTTTTGCTATGAACAACTTTGTAATATATTTAGCTTTTTATATTATATTATTAAGTACAAATTTGCAAAGGAGCTAAATTCACAAAGCTGAACCCAATATAATTTGAGTGTGTGAATACAGTGGATGATACAGTCATTTTCTGTGTCAAGACTGTTGTAAGAACAATGGTGGTAATGTATACTTAAAAAAAGAAAAAGTAACCAACATAGTCATGCAGGTATTATTAAAATGTAGCATTTTGTACAGAAACCTATACCTTAATATATGTGGTTGATTTTTGCATGCCATGTTATTTTAATGCATTCTTTTGTTTTTAACATGAGACTTGTAAGATATACTTAGATGGTTGTTTGTTATGGGTGTCACAAGGCCAAAGGAGAAGGACAAAACCAGAGTTCTGCCTTTACTCCTTGTGCTCCTCCCTTCATCAGCAATATTATGTTTCCTCACAAATATAACTCAATTTCAGTTTATGGCAGAATGGTTAAAGTACTTAAAAAAATGTAATTTGATTTTTTTTCATTGAATCAGTTTAACTGTGCATGTCTTAATCATAAAGTCTCTTTAACAGTGTTAAGGACTGTTATGACTGTTCTTTCCACAGAAATATGTGACATTTAACACTCCAACTTGTAAATATTTTTATTGTTAAGACATGTTATCAGAAGCTGATGATTTCCAATGTTAGTTTGTATCTACCTTAGTGCAATTAAACAGGTCTGTTTGCATGTTATGTTTGTCCTTTTAATTATTACTCCATCTGTTTCATGAAATACTGTAGGGTAAGTAGCCTGGAGAGTTTAACATTTATTTCTTTATGTGCACCTTGACTTTTTAATATATATATATATATATATATATATATATATATATATATATATATATATATATATATATATATATATATATATATATATATATGTTTTCTGGTAACACTGGTGCCAACATTAAATCAAGTCACTAAATTTCAGAAAGTATCTTTAGACCAGCTGGGAAGCAGAAAGATTGTGCCTCTGATGAAGCAGGTCTTGCTTCTTCAACTCCTTTGATTTCCCATGGCCTTTTCCTTTTACTAAGTAGTTGAGTGCCAGAAAAATGTATTGGAATGAAGAAATCCTATTTTGAAGCTAATCTCATTTGGTCCGTAGAGTTTACATCAAAAGACACTATTTGAATATACTAGATTTTAAGAATAGAAGGTGTTTTTGTTATTTTTTCTATTTCAGAAAGAACGAGAAAGGGGTTCTAACCTGGCATTCATGTTCCGCTTGCCTTTTGCTGCTGGGAGAGTATTTAGCATCAGTATGTTAGATACACTCTTATACCAGGTAAGTTAAGCAGAATGAGAGGTGTGATAGAGACCTTGAAGGTAGGGGGGCATATGGTTTCTTTATAGAATGCAAATTGTTTGTGTTGAGAGCATAGCGTTAAGCTTCTCTAAAATTATATATAAGGATGATTCTGACAAAATGAAGTAAGTTCAAGAGAAAAAGGTATAACAAAGCTCAAATGCTGCTTATAGTACATATACTCCATATGATTATTTATGGAGTGCTAACCCATTCCACAGTGCTCAAAATGGTTTTCTTTTTAACTTTTTTTTTTATATACAGAAACATGCTATTTAAGAACACATATCTTTCCTGGTGTTCTTGCTTATCTACACAACACATTATCATTACATTTTGTTTTACCTTAAGTATTTGTATACGTATATACGTTGGTAGAATAAAACATTTGCTTTCATCTTGTAGTCATTTGTGAAAGACTATATGATCTCCATCACAAGACTGCTGCTGGGACTAGACACCACCCCAGGATCTGGTTTCCTTTGTTCTGTAAGTTGAATGGCTAAAAGCTTATTATATAATTTTCTGTAACTAGGATAGAAAAATCACACAGATTCACCCTATAGCACATGGATTTTACTGCTACTGAAAATTTGAAATTATTGTTAGTGAAATGGACATTCAGAGTGTTTTGGGGGTCTAAAGAAAAACAGCTGCTGCTTTTCTTTATTCTGTAAACAAACATTCTATTTTCAAGAATTATTCTTTTGATTTTTGGGGGAATATCAGGGAATTGGCACAAGAGATGGATTAATACTTTATGGTGGGATGTGGGAAACTGAAGGTAAGATTTAAATATTAAACTCAAATGTCAAGTCAAGTAAAAGCATCTAGGATGTAGTTAAAGGGGATAGCTAATATTTTGGGATGTAGATAAACGTATTTGAATTAAATATTTATGTTTTTTGCCACCTGAAAACCTGGTCTGCTGTTAACATGATGAGGTGTGAAGAGATGGAGCAGGTGTGAGGCTGTTTTAGATGTACTAGCACACAAATTCGTGGTGGCCATGACTCAATACTTTAGATTTAGAACATGGTTAATCAATTTTTCTTGTTAAACAAACTATTCTTTCCTATGGTTGTAGTGCAGCGAGGGGAAAACATTTAAATTAAAGAGTGCTGTTCTTCTAATGTATAAAAAATACTTTTGTTCTTGAATGCTATTGTGTGGACAACCAACAAAAACCATCCATTGTTGATTTCATTATCCCTACAGATGAAAATTACAGAGGATGATCTGTGGATTAGAACATATGGGAGACTTTACCAGAAACTCTGTTCATCCACTGGAGACATTCCAATTGGAATCTATCGGACAGAATGCCAGAAGCTCACCACATCTGAGGTTAGTTTCCTACCTCATGTGAGCTTTCATTGCACCCTCAAAATGAAAGGGAATCGTGGGTTTACTTTTACATAAAGCATAAAAATAAATAGAGTTGGTAGAGGAATCTTGAATTCTAAAATTTTACTTCATTTTAACTGTTCATCAAAGAAAGAACACTCCTACGACTATTTACAATGTTGGCATTTTTTGTTAGTACAAATAACACACAGTCAAAGAACATTCAGAGTTTTTGAATCAAGACTACAGCTTTTATTTCTTCGGTCATGTATACCAAGTATTACAATGGGGCACTAGTCATTGTACACACTTCAATGCACAAGTGTCAACTTCTATGTTAGTTATTTTGGTATTAAAATGCATAGAGGGATTTATCACAATCTACTCTATACATTTACTGTATTTCCCCACCCCCAGCTATTTGCCTTGCGAGAAATTTTATGGAACTATTCGACCCATCTAGTTTGCTCATTTTTCCTGATGTAAAGGGGCCTTAACCCCTTAATGACCATTGATGTGGGAGTTCCCGCTGGTGTCGGGGGCGTTCCCACTGACGGCAGTGGGAAACACCTCAATTTAAAGGGAAAATGGGCCGGAGAGTTCCCAGGTATGCTGATAATTCCACAACAGTTCATTTGATCTGAGGTTGTTAAGCTTGCCGCCTTATGTGTCCAAGGATTTTTAATTTTATTAATATTGTCTTAATTGCTAGAATTTTCAATAGGCCATTTTGTACAGATAAGTAATATTACTTGGATATTGTCTAGTTAAAGATAGAGACCAGAGAAGGTATCACATAGCACATTGGTTTTTTTCTTGATTTTGTGGTTTATTTTTACCAGTGATAAGTGATTGCAAGTGGTCCTTTCAATAAAGGTATCTATATGAAAAGCAACCGGAATCCATTGCAAAAATACATTGCCAGTGGATCAGTGGTTTTTACCGTATTTGCTCGATTATAAGACGAGGTTTTTTTCAGAGCAGCTGTCAGAGATCAGAGTTCCCTGCACCGGTACCGGTGCTGGGAACTCTGATCTCTGACAGTCGGGGAAGGTCTGCGCGATGGACGCAGACAACCCCTGCTGCTAGCCAAGCCTCCTTCCGGCTGCAGCGTAAGTGCGTGGGATCTACACGCTGCTCCGGCTACATGACAGGGAAGTCAGAAGCACCGGTAAGTTTGGGGGGGGTGCCGGGGGAGTGTTTAATGGGGGGGCATAAGGCATTTCTGGAGGCAGAGTGCTCTGTGATATGCCTTTTAACCCCCTTAATGCCACTCTGCCTCCAGAAATGGCATATAGGGGTATAAGGCATTTCTGGAGGCAGAGTGGCACATAGGGGGTCAAAAGGCATATCATGGGGCACAGTGGCATATAGGGTTAAAAGGCATATCATGGGACACAGTGGCATTTAGAGGGTTAAAAGGCATATCATGGGGCACAGTGGCATATAGGGGGTATAAGGCATTTCTGGGGCAGATGTGCATAACTGGGGGGCAGGTTGGAAAATAGAAGGAAATAAAACCAAAATATTTTTCTCAATCATAGCTTTTATTAAAAAAAAATAGTTTAGATGAATTAACATTTACTGGTAAAACTTTTTTCCTATAGGGTCGTCTTATATTCAGGCTTTTTCTTTTTTTCCTAAATTAATATTCAGATTTGGGGTCGTCTTATAATCAGGGTCGTCTTATAATCGAGCAAATGCGGTAATTCCATTACCGAACCTTTGACATTTTGGAACAAATTACTTGCACATCACACACACAGTGGTGGAAAGAAAATGAAAGGCCTTGATTTCACACCACTATGCTACATCACATTAAAAAAGGAGAGAAGAGAGCACATTGGTGCAGCAGAATGGTTATTACAATATAAGCTGCTTTACATGACATTTGGTTTCATTTTCATGTTTCTCCTGTTTTCATCCTAACTGGAAAGATTTCTCCTAACACCCTTCCATCAGTTACAGTATGTGTGTAGAATTGTAGCTGTTATGCAATGTGTGTGTGTGTTTCGTTCAATGTTAAATACGTTTTCTGTCTCTTTTTGTTTTTTCCTACCCTTTCCTCTGTCAGTCTCGAGAAATGGCTTCTCAAGTAAGTTTGTATGTCTTCTCTTTCCTGCTTTTGTCTTTTATTGTGCAGATGTTATATTTAAAACAATATGTGTATGAAATTATCACAGTGTTCTGCAGTTCCAAAACTCACAATAATGTTTAGATTAAACAGCAAGACAAAGCAGGAAATGTCTTATAAATAAAGTTGTAGAAATACACAATAGCTGTGTAAAAACATGATGACATAGTAGATGGCCTTGAATTCACAGCTGGGGATGGGAAATTGTCTCATGTTCTCCACGCAAAGGTTTTTGTATGAAAAAAAAACATCAAGTTGTCACTTGTCTGATGAACAGTCCAGAGCAAAACTATCACCCATAAACCAAACTTGCATCAAACTCTCTTTATAGACACATGCATCGAATCTATTTAGCCAAAACATCTAAAGGGAACTTGTCATTTTTGTGGTAATCTATCATTGAATTAAGCACTGAAAACCTGTCTGTCAATGTTCAGTCTATGACCAATATATAATGTGTTTATATGTGCACAGGAAGTAGATCTCACTTTTATCACCATGATTTTTCTATTTTCATTAAGTCACAGATCTCTATTAGTGTTGAAGAATGGGAGGATACAAAAGAAACCAAAGAGCAAACTACAAACCGCAACAATCATCGAAATTCCACATCCAGTGACCAATCAGAACATCCTCTTCTTAGAAGGAAGAGCATGCAATGGGCAAGGCGACTAAGCAGGAAGGTGCCAAGACACTCAAACAAAACAGAACGAATTAGTCAGCAGAGAATGACTTTGTGTCGGAGGTCGGAAAGACAAGAACTAGCAGAATTAGTAAAAAACAGAATGAAGCATTTGGGTCTTTCAACAATAGGCTATGGTATGTGTTTTAAACAGAATGCTGTGTTCTAAACCACTAGCTTCTTTAGCAGAAAAAGGATGCCAAAAATATGTGACTAATGGAAATGGCCCACGACCCCTTCAAAGTCCAAGGTGGTCTAATTGGGCAGGCATGTCATATCAGCAGATGGTCTTTTTAAAGTAATCTGTCTCTTGAGGCCTCTAACTAGAGTGGACCATCTAAAAGCAAGAAATTGAATATTTATCTGTCCGTCCATTGATTCATAAATTCATATAACATGGTAGGCCGCCTCCCTTGGGCCAGTCTTCAGGGCCGCAGCGAGGCAGCTGCAAGATTGTGCCCTCCCCAACCAGCCCTGATGGGCAGCGTGGACCCAGGCACCATCAGCGCTGGTCTGGGTAGAAGTTGTCCGATGAGCAGGGCTGGTTGGGGAGATCACAATCCCCCTCTAACCGGCTCAAGATTAGGGAGCACAAGATCTGCCACTTCAGACCTCGGCTTAAGTGCTTCCTCATCATATGCCATCACCCCAGCGCTCTGCATCAATAGCCGGCGCATAGTGATGAGGGAGCATGGAAGCCGAGGTCTGAAGTGACATGACAGGGTGGAAGATGATGGAAGATGAGAAAAGAAAGAGATGAGGAGAAAGGGGTTAAGGGCTGTGTATATGTGTATGTTTGTAAGCTGGTGGGTGTGTATAAGGGCAGTGTGTGTGCAAGGGCAGTGTGGGTATTTGAGTGTTTGTAAGCAGGTGTGTATAGGGGCAGTGTATATGTATACATGTGTTTATGGGCAGGTGTGTGTAAGGGCAGTGTATGTGTATATGTGTGTTTATGGGCACATATGTGTAAAGGCAGTATGTGAGGGCAGTGTAGGTATTTGTATGTTTGTAAGCGGGTGTGTGTGTGTATGTATATGTATGTGTGAAGTCAGGGTTGTGTGAGGGCAGTGTATGTGTATATGCATGGTAATGGGCAGCTGTGTGTAAAGGCAGTGTGAAAGGGCAGTGTATGTGTGTGTTTATGGGGAAGTGTTTGTAAAGGCAGTGTATGTGTGTGTTTATGGGCAGTCGTGAATAAGGGCAGTGTGTGTATATGTGTGTTAATGGGCAGCTTATTGTGTGTAAGGGCAGTGTATGTGTATATGTATGTTAATGGACAGGTGTGTGTGTAAAGGTAGTGTGTAAGGGCAGTGTAAATAAAATAATCTCTGTAAAAAAATAGCTGAGGGGCACAATTTTCCACTCTTGCCTCAGGCGCAAAAGGAGCTAGCTACGGCTTTGAATATACTCACATACTCAGTATTTTTATGTAAAAGCAACCATCCTCCCTCTGTTGGGCATTATTTGAGAATTCTCAGTGTTAAAAAAGTAATTTTCTATACTTTTTGTTATTGTCCATAGCAAACATCTACATTTGTATCCTGGATATATGCATGAGTGTGACAGCACTGGAAATGCAAATGAGTACCTTTTTGTTCCATTGTTTGAAATCTTGAGAATAAATTGGCCATTCTTAAATTGAAATATTACTTATCTAACATGATTTTTCTTTTACAGAGCATGTGCTTTAACATAAGTTTGGTATTCTCCCATGTTTCACCAGCTTCACTGGCAAAGAATGCATCTTAATGTAAATACATAGTTTGGAGAAGCATAGGAGAACATGGATGCTAGGTTGACATATAAATGTAACTAGGGTTGCAAGTAATGATTATTTTCCTAATTGAATAGTTGGCCGATTATTTTTTCGATTAATCAGATAAAAAACAAAAATGCACATTTTTCATTTGTTTAAAATAATTTAATGGTAATTAAAATGATGATTAGGCGCTAAAATATATATATACATCAATTAATATAAACAAAATATATAGTGAAGAAGTGATATGATCAGTGCTGCAGACAGTAGCGTACCTAGGGGGGGGGGGGCGGTCCGCCCCGGGTGCTGCTCGTCAAGGGGGTGCCACGGGCTAGGGTGACCACATGTCCCGGATCCCCGGCAGCCTCGTCACTTTTTTAAAAAAAAATTTTACCCGGAGGAGAGAGAGTCAGTCTCCTTTGCGAGGCCTCTAACTCCGTCGCGGTGCGGGCATGTCATGCTAAGCGCCGAAATATGATGTCATATTTCGGCGCTCAGCAGTGAAGCAGCGCAGCGGCAGAGCAGGAAGCAGCGGCAGAGCGGGAAGGTAAGTACAAAAACCTTTAACTACAAAGGGGGAGAGGGGGGTAGATAGTGGGGAGGGAGAAGGAGATAGATAGTAGGGGTAGATAGTGAGGAGGTAGGGGGAGAGGGGGGTAGATAGTGAGGAGGGGTAGAAAAGGGGGAAAGGTAGATAGTGAGAATGAGTGAGAGAATGAATGAATGTGTGGATGAATTGTCTGAATGAGGGAGATAATTAATGAGGTGGTGAGAATGCATTAATGAATGTGTAAATTTGTGTGAATGAGAGAGAATAAATGATTATGTGAATTAGTGAGTTACTGTTAAAGTGTTTGTGTGTATGATAGATGTAAAATTGATTTGTGGAAAGGCAAAGATGGCACAAGTAGGATGTTTGAGCCTTGGGGACCAAGATGACACAGGCAGGGTGTTTATGGGACAAAGATGGCACAGGCCAGGCTGTTTGGGGACAAAGTTGACTCATGCTGGGCTGGACAAAGATGGTAAATCCTATATGTGTAATCTGGGTGCTGGTCAGGTTCTGTGTGGGCAGTGTGGACGCCAGAGCTGGCTTTGCATTGTGCAACCTGTGATCTATGCCTGTAGTTTTATCTCTTGCTCTCTTGTTTCCATACATTATTATTGTGTACTTGCAAATACAGGATTTGTATGTCTGATTCTATGCCTCCAGTGCTGAGTTCACATGTGAACAATAATAATAACAATATTTATATATATATATATATATATATATATATATATATATATATATATATATATATTGCTAACAGCAATCACACTCCTATCATGCCAAGTCAGCTAGTACATGCTGGAATCTGGGTATACCTGGGCATGATAGGAGTGTGATTGCTGTTAACAATCATATATATATATATAATATATTAATATTGTTATTGAACGTTTTTTCCTATTTTGCTGTGTTACTTACTTTAAATAAAAGTGTGAGATTTTTTTTATGGTGGGGGTCATATTTGGTTTCGGACAGGTAAATGCTGGATTTTCGGTTTCAGTCCAGAATTTTCGTTTCAGTGCATCCCTAAGACAGACAATGAAGTGGCAGGCCTACACCACATCAATGTTTGGGTTGGTATATAGTGATAGGCGTTATGCTGCACTATTATCAGTGTCTGGCTCAATGTATAGTGATAGGGATTACGCTGTACCACCGTCAATGTCTGCCTCAGTATATAGTGTTAGGTGTTATGCTGTACCCCCGTCAATGTTGGCCTCAGTATATAGTGATAGGTGTTATGCTGTACCCCCATCTATGTCTGCCTCCGTATATAGTGATAGGTGTAATGCTATACCACCGTCAATGTCTGCCTCAGTATATAATGATAACAGTAATGCTGTACCACCTTCAATGTCTGCACCAGTATATAACGATAGAAGCTATGCAGTTTTAAAGTGTTGGCCATATACAGGATCTGCCCCAGGTGCCAAATACTCTAGGTACGCCCCTGGCTGCAGACACTTGAGGTACAGATACCACAAACAGTAGTGAAAAGTAAAGTGTTGCGCACAAAAATTTAAACTTATGGAGTGACAATCAATTAAAAATCAATCAAAATAATTTAATGAACAAACTGGGTGTTAAAAACAAAGAGCAGACTAAAAAATTTAAAATTGACATTAACATGTGTCATTGTATTACATTATCACAATGGCGTTTCTCTAAACACCTTCCTATTTTACTGATATAATAATAATAATAAAAGCTTTATTTTACAAGAACCCAAACATAATATTTCTCAAACTAGGTTTTATTACCTAAAAAAGTTTTACTAATAAATATTAATTCACATGTAAACTATTTTTTTCGTATTTAATAAAAACTATGGTTGAGAAAAATGCATTTCTTGTTTTTATTTCCTTTTATTTTCCAACCTGCCCCCAGTTATGCACATCTGAGCCCAAGCTTGCCACTGTCCCCCCAGATATGCCTTATACTCCCAGATATGCCACTCCACCCCAGATATGCCTTATGCCACCTATATGCCACTGTACTCCCTGGTATGCCTTATATCCCCCTATATATATGCCTTTTACCCCCTGATATGCCACTGTGCCCCCTGATATGCCTTATACCCCCTGATATGCCTTATATCCCCCTAAATGCGACTGTGCTCCCTGATATGCCTTATATCCCCCTATATATATGCCTTTTACCCCCTGATATGCCACTCTGCCCCAGATATGCCTTATACCCCAAGATATGCCACATGCCCCCCTGATATGGCACTCTGCCCCCCCCCGACATGCTCCAGACTCCCTGTTGTCTAGTTGGTGCAGCAGGTGAACATCTGCGCGATGTGTGTAGGCAAGCCCCTGCTGCTGCCCGACACTTTCGCTTGAGTTTCTATGACTGAGCATCGGAAGGCCATGTGACACCGGTGTTCCATCATAGAAGCACCAATTGAAGTGGAGGGAAGTAGCAGAGGATGTCTCTGCTCATTGCACAGATGCCTACCGGCTGCTAGAGAGGAGGATCCAGGTCCCCTGCAGCGCTGCGGAGGATAATCCTCTCTGGCAGACCAGTGAATGTATGCACGATATGCTGCTGCTGGCCGGGACTTCTGCCGGACTGACTGGGCACCGGACGGTCATGTCACGCCGGTGCTCCATCATAGAAGCCTCAGCGGAAGTTGAGGGCAGTAGTGGAAATTGTCTGCACGAAAAGGATCCAGGTCCCTCTGCAGCACTGCGGGGGATCTGGATTTGTCTTATAGTCAGACCTCTATTTGAGGCCAGATTTTAAGACGTGGGGTATTTTTCAGAGCATTTGCTCTGAAAAAACCCTCCTCTTATATTCCATATAATTGATTCAACTAATTGATAATGAAAATTGTTGACAACGATTTTCATTATCGATTATTAACGATTTTATCTATTTGTTGTTGCAGCCCTCAATGTAACTACCCAAAAATATGTACATTTCGTGGCCTCCTATGGGGATAAATAAATGATTGATATAGTTTGTAATTGTAACAATTTACTGGGAATAACACTAGTATCTGTTTTTCCCCCCAGATGAAATGAATGATCATCAGAACACCTTGTCCTACATCCTCATCAATCCTTCCCCAGACACTAGACTGGAGCTGAGTGATATCGTGTAAGTTATCAGAATAAAGCCCAGATATTTGTTCCTTGTCATTCATTCTGATAATGAGATGGAAGCAGTGATAAAAGCCTATATAAATTAATTATGAGTGAAACAAATTAGCTTTATTTGATAGAACATAGATTAGCAAAGACATTAACAACTAGTATGCCATATAACTTACCCTAAAGAAAAGCTAAACAAAGCCAGGTTGCAAAAATGGTAATACCAATAAAAAAGCAAATGACGAAAGGGTTTAAAGATGCAATCAGAGAGAGAAAGCCAAACAATGAGTTACAATAATTTTTTGTTCCACTCATTGGTTCCTCATCTATGTCTTTATTACGGGGTCTCAGGAAGCCTCCTAAGTAAACACTGCACATGGGAGCATTTTGTGCATTGTTTAGATTTAAATCAAAATAACACTGCCTTCTCTTTAGTCTGATGATTCTTGCCATAGCTGGGAACTTTTGGCCTCCGGCTACCCGGAGCCTTCCCTTGCGGGACCCGGCCAGGACTGCACACTGATGGCGGTGGGCGGTCCCGCTTACGTCAGTTTTGTAAGATTGGCATTTTGAACATATTCAATATTTGTTGCCTCTAAGTGTCTGGTTGGGTATATTTGAAGCAATAAAACATAGCAGAACCAAATATCAGAATTAAAATTTGAGTAAAAAGTAAAATAAAATGTTGCTATAAATTTACTTTATACTTGTATCAAAATTGCCTATTAAGGTGCTACCTAGTACAAACTAAACATAGAACCATTAAAACAAACACATGCAGTATCAAGCGACAAAAAACCCCCAAATGGACAAATAAGCTTCCAATGTAGCCCTGGGTAGCAGGTCATGAGGAATCAGTCCTGGGTAGCGGGCTACAAAGGCCCAGTTCAGTGTAGCTATCTGCAGTGGCCTAGTTACAGGTAGTAGACCACGATGGCCAATAAGGGAGTATGTGACAGATCAGGGAGGCCGGGCCTCTTGCCTGGGCCCAAGACACAGGTACTGGTTGTAACTCCCTGATTGGGGCTCTGCCTCTTTGATGTTTATTCACTAAACACTAAGCTTGAGCTGGCCCTGTATAATGTATAACTCAATGTGTAAGGAGACTTTGAAGAAACCTCACCGAATAACTATCCATTTTAAGGGCCAGCCAAGCTCTTCCTGCAGAAACAGAAATACAACTATCCTGCAAACTGTCCTGTCAAACCTCCCTTTAGTGAATAACACCCTTGTGCTCTGTCCATTTCTTACTACCATCCATCCCTTGTTTAGGTCCCTGCCATGCATTTGCAAATGCGCTCTTCTTAGCAGCAGCCATACATATAACCCAAACTACAATAGTAGTTATTGTGTGTACGTGGCAGAAAGGTAAAGCTGCCCCTACAACCCTTTACTAACTACTATGCATCTCTGCTTGTCCAAAAAAAATTTTGCAGCTTTCTCTTGGCTGAACTTTTCCAATCCTTAATCCATCTCCGATGTCACCTATTATTTCTATGTGGAAATGCTGGTTTAATAAACCATAGACAATTTAGTCACATTCAGTCCATACTTTTTATTTAATCATGTTTGTATAACTATTAGAATCCTGAAAAGTTTTTTGGGGAAATTATTAAATATGTACATATATTTTTTTTCCAGTTATCTTATCAGGCCAGATCCACTATCCTATGTTCCAGCGAATGCATCCAGTCGGAAAAATAGCTTTTGCAATGCAACAGGACAAGAGTCTAAAGATGAAACACAGCTCTGATACATGAGTTTTTCTGGTTGAAGAACTACTGGCTTTAGTGAAGAACAGTGGCTTTAATAACACCACTAGCCAATCAGCAGTCAACACACCATAGCTACTGCTAGAAAGTGCAAACATATGCTTCATTGTGTAGGCTGAAAAAGATACCATCATCAGTTATGTCTATAATCTGTGACCAGTGTTATTTGTAACCCATTCACTGTTGGATAGGGTTAACTGAACAAATATCTGCAAATTAGATTGGATAATGGGACTGAAGAAGATGGATGTTTGCCAGCTACTTAATGCCATGTAATGTCATTGTTTTTGCTACCAAAATATGAAATTTTGCTTGCTTTATTAGTAGAGCATGCTATTTATTGCACAACAAAACCATTGATTGGCATATTTATGATTATTTCCCCCAGTGTTTTAAATTACTAGATTTTATGGTGAGAGGTTGGTTGAATTGTAATATGTGGCTGGCAATGTGGAATGTGAAATACATATACAAACGCTATAAGCTGCATGTGTCTTATTCATTTTGTTTCCACAATCTATGCAACACAGGTAAGGACAACTTCCCTATATAAGCTCCATGTAGGCATTTAGATTTTGAAGAGTTGAGTTACATATTCAGAATAGCACAAAACTTGCAAGCCAACAAATATTGTTGAGAAAAGTTAGAATAGATTATTTAAGCATAGCTGCCCAGTACCAGACTAACGTACAAAATAAATAAATGCCGTATATGTTATCTTATATTTGTGCAAGAAAATGCACAATATGTTACTGGATACCTAATGATACCATGTATCCTTGTATATGTTAACATTTCATATTATTTATAATCTACCATAGAAACATGGAAACCTTTACAACATACATGTATTCTTCCTTAGAGCTTCCTGTGAAGCTCAACCCCCCTCTTTGCCCCAGTTTTGAGGTCTAACAGTGTCTTTCAGCCAGTACATCTTCAACTAAAGCTAGCTCAGGGGATGTTATTAAATGCTTGTGCCTTGGTACACATCATATGTAAGTAAGGAAACAGATATTCAAATGAGCTGCCATGATAGCATTGTTAGTTATGGTTGGATTACATTAGTATGGATGATGGAGTAATGGGTAAGCAAGCATCCAGAAATACTGGAAATACTAAATAAACTAATACACTAGTACCATTGTAGGTACATCTATACTTGATTATGTCTTATGGCTTTGTTTCCTTGCTATCTTAGATTGAGTTTTTCAATTAATTTAGCTTTTAAAGATAAATATATATATATATAATTATTATTATTTTTATTATTTTAATACAAAGAACAGAGAAGCAAACAAAATCCAGAATGGTTCAATGTGCTTTGGTTCCAACAGTCAACAGCAATAAAAAAAAAGCACTAAAATATAGCAATTTGTGATAGTCCCCAAATAATTAATTCTCGTATTTTATCCAACATCATCTTTGGAGAACTTGTAGACCTACACTGGATTTTGTACAATGAATCTACTATATAATTACATATGGAATTTATTATATATATATATATATATATATATATATATATATATATATATATATATACTTATATATATATATTAATATAGTTCTCTAAAAGAAAAGACAGATCACCTTCAGATAAAGGAGCAGATACAAATGATGAAACAGAAAGATTAGACTTTGGCTTTGCCCAAGCTTGGAAATAAACCTGTTGCTTTAATCATTAATGAGAAAGTTTAGAGGACAGTTTCATTTTCAAGTCACTGACAATTCCCCTGTATACGCTCTTAAGTAAATAAAGCCCTAAGCCAATGTACATGGTTTACATGTTTATGTCTTACATTTTCATGTACAATATTTGTGACTGTTGCAATTCGTAAGTTAATTTCTTTCCCAAATAAGCTACCCAAAGGGAAGTGAAAAGTGAACAGGTATACAATAGTTGTTTTATCAGTCTTACACTAATCGACCGTGTATATTTATTAAAGTGCTAAGCCACTATATAGAAATCATGTCATTATTGTGTATGCCATGTTATAATTAAGTATGATAATGAATATGACCCTGCCTAATTTAACATTTAAAACTTAGGTTTGCACCAATATTTATTTCTAGTGGATGATGACTACATTCCAGCTTAAGTATATAAGAAACTTGCTTTTAAATCAGTATTATGGACCAATGACAAAGAATATTCTATTATATATTTTATAAAAGTATAACAATATATTATATTTATAATAAAATATCATAAGCCTGTTGAAGAACTATATACAGGTCAAAACAAAAACACCAGAATTGTCTTACAAGTTTAAAACAAAAAACACAAAATGAGCCAGGATCGTTGAATGTAAACTACTGAAATTGCAGAATATATGACTATGTTCGTTAATGTCTGGGGGTATTCCTTATCGTATTAAATACTTATCATCTTTGTCAACAATAATTTGTTTCTTTATAAAACAATATAGTAAAATGTATCTTTTTGGAGGATGTAAAATAAAACATAGCAGTAACAAAACTCTTTATAGTATATTGCATACATGATGTAAAAAAGTGTCCTAAGTATTTGTAATGACTAATGTAAAAAATACATAAAATACTAAAATTTACATTCATTTAACCATCATATTGGACTTTGGTATCATTTCATTAACATATATTGGGTTTTTGCTCTTCTACCCTCCATGTTTGTTTGGGGGCACTAATACGATGCCTGGAGCTACTGCAACACCATCCTCTTAGCTTTTATATTTTTGTGATGGGAAGGGTAATAATTTTCATTGAGGTTGCTCACAGGCCTGTCCTACTTATCAATGTGCAGTTGGGGTAGGCGTTTAAAATACACCGAATGCATAGGGATTCCCTATATCCTCCCCCCATAGTCCCCATCCTAATGTTTGTTAAGAGGGTAGAGTAGACCACAACTCCCATCTAACACTTATCACCTATATTGTGCAGGGGTGCCATAGATCTGTTTGGCCCAATCCATGCTGAGGGTTAAAATAAAAAAGTATTCCTTACCTATCCACTAAGAAGTTGAGACAGGTGTGTCTTAATCACGCACACACTTTCAGTGAGAAAGAGATGCATTATATAACTGATTGACTCTTCATGATTATGTGTGTCTGCCTGGATATATAATAATGTGTGTCTGGGTATGTATGTTAGTGTGTTAACTTGTGTCTTTGGGTATGTTAGTGAAAGGATTTTTTTTGGGGTATGTTAGTGTACGTGTGTCTGTATGTTTGTGTACTTTCGTGTGTGAACATGTATCTTAGTCTGGGTATGTGTAGTGCATTTTAATAATATGACTCCTGGGCCCGGTCACGACAGGGTTAATTAGTTAAATATAGTTATATAACTTGTAGCTTTGGCTTCAATATGTACAGACCACTGTGCCGAATAGATAAGGAAACGCCTAAGCACATAAGAACAAAATGGCGAAGGACCTCTGTTTAGGGTGTTTGGCCTGCATCACAGAACAGAAGCCGCCTATAGGTAACACCATGACATAAAGACACTTGTCCCTGGATTATAATGGAAAGTCCCCACAACGGCTAAAAAACCCTAAGGCCGCAACTACCAACTTTGAAGCCTCAACTGCGGTGTTTGCAATAACATGCACGGGCAGCCCAGGACGGATCCAGGGATCCTTGCGTCCGAGACAAGTGGCTCTTCGAAAAGACTGTCCTCAGCAAGAGGAGTGATAACTACTAGGCTGGGTGATGTATTACTGTATTGACATTTGGCACTATAGCATTAATTGCTGTGATATTGATTGATTGCTCAACTCATTTTACACACACACATATATACATAGATATACGTTTACACACATAACTATTTTTTATTTGCTGTAGTAAGAGTTCTATATGAAAGTGTGTTGTGCTGTCATTCCGTATCCTCATTGATTGGGCCAAACAGTTTGTTAGTATGTGTGTGTCTAGGTATGTGTGTGTGGGGGGGGTATATGGGTGACAGGGCTGGCCTTTGGGGGTATGCGACCTCCAATGTAGGTGCCCTCAGTGCAGGGGGTGGGCGATATGTATGATGTGCTTATATGACTCCACCCCCAAGGGCAGTATATAATGGGGCAGCAAAATTAGTCTTTTCCTAGGGTGACAAAAATCCGTGCACCAGCCCTGTCTGGGTGTATGTTAATGTGATTGCCCCTCCCGAAGTCTTTTTTTAGGGAGAATCTTGTTCTTTTTTTGTTATTAGTTGGTTAGATGAGCAATTAGGTTGGATAAAAGGGTCAGTGTAAGGTTATTTATAATAAAAAAAAAACAACAATAAAAAATACATTTATAGTTATGTGTTCAAAATGCTCCATATGTATAGTTTGGACAAGGCTTACATCATTCTGGCATCCAGTTTAGACACCGCAACAGCCTCAGCTATTGAGCTGATTAGTAACAGTTCAGGGGGCTGTGCTGCGAGCCTGCAACCCCCAAAAAGAACAGTCTCTATGCCTATGCCTGATGGAAATCTGTGGCTGCCGCCTAATTTTGTGCAAAATAACCATTCATGGCAACAGCAAATCTGGCATCCTACAGACTTGCTGGAGATCCAAAAGTTTGTTTTTTTCCACTCTTGCTGGGGATGGCTATTTTTGAAAAGCCAAGTATACACTCCTATTGAACCAAGCATCCTATATGGACCAACCCGCTTTTTCCTGCCATAATGACCGGGAGAGGTTGAACTACTCTTCCGTTTCCTCCACTTCCATGACAATGCTATGTCATTCCCTCATATGACAGGCTCTATAAGTTAAGTACCTTTCTAAGTGATCTGTCATAAAAATGTTCTGAAATATATATGCCTGACCAAAAGATTTGTAAAAAACATTTGAAAAAGAAAGTACACACACTATATGATTTCTACGGTTTTAAATATTAGGACATAATAACATTTGTTCTTTATCCGGTCTAAAAATTAGGTAAATGCAACCCCAGATGAGCAACAAATCATGACATATTGTCACAGAGCTGGCTAGTCCGAGCGTCTACCTCCGCTGACTTGTGCTCCCTTAGCCTGGGACAACACACTTTCCCCGGGTTTCCCAGTCACTAGCCAAGACTCAGTGTAGGGTATAACCAAAACGAAGACTCACTTTATTTCAGACACACAGGGCTGGATATATCCAGCAAAACAAATATTAACATAAAACAAGATATTGGAACACAAACCGCCCACTTAATCTGCCTCCCAGAGACAACAGGGGTAGTAACGGCATTAACAATACAATAAGGGTCCCAACCTCCACTATCACTGGCCAAAATCAGTTCCAGGGATGGCCGGGGAAAATGTCTGTAGTAATGGCAGTGGGGGGGGGGGGTTTGACTGAATTATACAACATAAAACAAAAAAAATGGTGGTCACTACCTGGTTGCAGATCCGGATGAAGATAATCCCATCAGGAAATGATGAGATGATATACTGCTGGGGTGACACAGAAGTCTTTACAAAGTCAGGCCCATAGTCAATAGGGAGGAGGCTGGCAGTCAGGACACTCCAGTGGTCCCAGTGATGGAGGGTTCTGTCACACATATTACACCGTGTCATGATTTACTCAACAAAAATAAAACCAAAATAGAGAAGCCATGTGTGAAAAACTAAGTACATCTCATGATTGAATAGCTTGTAGAATCATCTTTAGCAACAATAACCTGGAATGTTCATTTTCTGTATGACTTTATCAGTCTGTGCAATATGGCCAAACATCTGCACTTTGCTCTTGTCTATCCAAAGGACATTGTTCCCAAAGTATTGTGGTTTGTTCAGATGCAACATTGCAAACCTAAGCTGTGCTGCCATGTTCTTTGTAGTAGAGGCTTTCTCCTGGCAAACCTTCTAAACCAGTGGTTCTCAACTCATGGTCTTCAGTGGGTCGCGGAGGGTCAGGGCCAGAATGGAGGCATACCGGGAAAATTTCACTTTCCTGGGGCTGCCTTACACATTCTAGCGGCAATCTGCGAGCCGCAGGCTGTCAGGACCGCGGCCGCAACAATCAGGGCCATCAGGCAGCCTCCGGTCCGGCATGTACTTAGTAGTATTACTCCCCAACCGCAAAGCAAGTTGCTTGATTGCTTTGTGGTCACTGACTGCTCCTAGTTTTTGCTCCTCCCCTCTTCCTGCTGCAGCCCGCGGAAAGCCTTTCCACTCCCTCGTCTTTTCTGAGGTAAGTATATATTTTTTTAGTGTACTAATTATGTGTATATATATATATATATATATATATATATATATATATACATTCTGCTCTGCTGTCCCTATTGCCTCTGTTCCCCACTAGGACACAACCCCTGTTACCCCACCAAATCCCCACTACAGCCCCAGTTACCCCCCACCACATCCCCTATCCACCATCCAAAACACTCAGGGGTGGTGAAGATAATTCTTGAAAAGGCACCATATGCGGTTTGGGACCATTGTTTTTTGCACAGGGAGGCATTAGCAGCCAAGGATATGGTGCCAGTGCTTCACGAAACTTTGAAAGATGCTGTCAAAGTGGTGAACTACATTTAACGGAGTGCCAAGCATGCCAGGTGTTTTCAGAAGCTGTGCATAGACCTGGGCAGTGAACATGTACAGGTGCTGTATCATGCGGAGGTGCGCTGGCTTTCCAGGGGCAAAGTTCTCTCATGTTTATACGAACTGAGAGAAGAAATCGCGGCCTTCCTCTCAGAGTTCAACTCGACTCTTGCCGATCTGTTTAACAGTGACATGTGGCTTGCACAAGTTGCTTATCTTGCAGATGTGTTTGAGCAGCTGAACACATTAGATGTATCTAATCAATATTTTTGCAGAGACTGAATTGTATGAGGTGCCGTTAGGGACATTATTTCAGGTTTTTTTCCCTTGTATATCATATAGTGAAACGCATATATCATATAGTGAAACGCATATGTCATATACTGAAACGCATATATCATATACTGAAACGCATATATCATATACTGAAACACATATATCATATAGTGAAAGGCATGTATCATATACTGAAACTCATATATCATATACTGAAACGCATATATCATATAGTGAAACGTATATATCATATAGTGAAACGTATATATCATATACTGAAATTTTTCATATATCATATAGTGAAATGCATATATCATATACTGAAACGTATATATCATATAGTGAAACGCATATATCATATACTGAAATTTTTCATATATCATATAGTGAAACGCATATATCATATACTGAAATTTTTCATATACCATATAGTGAAACAGATGGAGTGAAATTTGTATATATATAGACTGAAAAAAACACTTATATCATATAGTGAAACAGATGGAGTGAAATTTGTTTATATCATATAGTGAAACAGATGGAGTGAAATTTGTTTATATCATATAGTGAAACAGATGGAGTGAAATTTGTATATATATAGACTGAAAAAAACGCTTATATCATATAGTGAAACAGATGGAGTGAAATTTGTATATATATATACTGAAACTGGTCATCAGTCACATGATCATGACCCTGCCAGGTTGACTCCGCCTCCTAGAGCTCATTCTGAACTTGCTGGTAAGCAATGTAGGCCTCTGCATTGAACTGGGTAAGTTTTTCTTCCCATTGTGTTTGTACATTTGAGCCCCTTTGTTTAATTTAATCATTTTCTGCATTTTGAATTGTGTATTATATACATTTATGTTAGTATCTGTGAAATGGTTTTACTGCGGTTCAATTAGTTTCATTGTTAATGCTTGTTTAAGACGGCATGATGCTATCATGTGAGTTTTTGGATGGGGGTTTTGGGGTGAGATGGGGGACTTGCTTGTTTTGATCTTTTTTGGGCATGTGGGATTAATGTTGGAAGTAGTGATGATTTTTGGGGTTCGTGGGGTTACATGTGGATGTGCTGCCTTGAGATGGTCTGTTGTGGGATTAGTGGTTTTGGGGAGTGGAGGAGGTATTTCTTTTTATTACTTCAGGTTTTTTTTTATTAATTTTGCCATTTCATTATGTTTATCTTTTCATTAAAAAGACAGTGTAATGTAGGTTTGATTTTTTTTATTTTAAACTAATTGGATTGGTTGGCAAATGTTTTTCCAGACACATTGAAGATTATTTCTAAAAGGTATGTGGTGCATTAACCATTCCTTAAATGTACAGAACACAAGACATAGTGACATATAGGGGGTGCATGCACATAGTGAAATACAGTGGTACACTATAAATATAGGGGCACAGGGTGGTACATAGACAAAAATAAGGACATGGGAGGACATACAAGCATAGGGACACAGGAGGACACAATATAAATATAAAAACACATGGGGACACAGAAACATAGGGGCCCACAGACAAACAAAATAAAAACATAGGTACACAGAGTCACACATATATACAGGGAGACACACAGACACTCACAGGGACACATAGAGGCCAATACACACAGGAACACACAGGGTTACATAAAGGGGTACGCTTGAAAAGTGGTTCATTTGCATATCAAAATACAGGTAATGTCATAGACACGAGGAAACCTTTTCCTAATTCATGCATTTGCTTGCATATCTGTTAATACAATGTATAGATTATTCTTCATCATTATTTACTCTCTGTATTCACAGTATAAGTAATGATGAGGTTGACTCAGTAACCTTTAATATGGGTACATCTCATGGAGAGTGTCCTTACTTTGTGAATTAAATTCATCCCATTTGTGAAAGGAAGAAAATACCTACAAATTGTTGCTTCTCTCTTTCCAAGTGTCACTTCTTGCTTGAGCTCAGTATACTTTTAATGCTCAATTTCTGATTGATTTATCTTTATTTTTTTGTGGTTTTTGAAGATTTTACAGTTTGGTCACCCTCCATGTCCTTGTTCCTGGAGCTCAGTTTACCCCCCACATCGTACAGTGTATTTTACGTAAAAGATTTTAATATTGTAATTGGTAACTTTTTTTATTACATTTGTAAATACAACAGATGATACTTTGTAATTCTTATTAGAGTTAAAGCAATGCTTGTCTCCAGTACAAATACATGCTTTCTCAAATGATTGCAACATTATTGAAAATCTAATAGGAAATTAGAAGATTACTTAAGAATTGTAAGTGCATAATTGTTTGTTTGCACTCTGTGATAATTCAATTCAGATATCCGAACTATGTTCTATACTAGATGAATTGTATAATTTAACTTATCAATCATTTCATTTTTTACAGGCTCAAATCCCGTTGGAGGATGCCTATTGGAGACCAACATTTCTTAGCTCTTCGCTTGGTAGTGACTGGCAGGCGGGGACGTCCAAGATATGATATAAACGTGGAATATATTTCTGCTTTTTCAACTTTTGGTTTTCATTGGCAAACAATTTCTAAATGTTTTGGTATTAGCCGTTGGACTTTGTATCATCATAGCCAAACAACTGGATTTTGAAGACCCCGATTATCAAATATTTCTGATTCTGAACGTCAAAATCTTATATATGAAATTCTCATCACTACTCCAAAATGCAGGAGAAGTTGGTAGCTTAAATGCAAGACAAACTCGAGTTTAATGTTTATTGACCCGGTTGGAAGTAGATCATCTATCCAGAGAAGAGTTTCTAATGTATTATGTTCTAATCAATTATGGTAAATTTTATATTTTGTAATAAAAAATATAATATTGTATCATTCGCTTAAAAATTCTAAATATATGATATATAAATTATATAATTATACCATGTTCACGGTCTATCCATTGTCTCAATTATTATCTTTGTTCACATGTTTTTCTTTCTTAATATGGTGACAGCACAGGTAGAGAGTCCTTACATTTGTGAATTAAATTCATGACACTCAGAGAGGAGGTACACAACCACAAGCTTTCAGCTCCTCTCCTTCCAACTGCCGCTTCCTCACGGAGCTTAGTTTTGTATTCTACCTCCTCACAGAGAGGATGTTCGCTGTTGAAGCTCCGTGTTATGCATTTTAAAAAAAAAAGTATTTTTATTTAATTTATTCTTTTTTTCCCCAGAAAATTTACAGTTTTTTTAATTCACTTTCAAGGCCTATAGCTGAATAGAGTGTACCTAAATTACCTATGTGGTTTATGAGGTGAGGAAGCTAGAGTCAATGCATCTCCTGTTGTGAAGTACCGTGAGGTACCTGGGGTGCGGGCGAGGGAGGAGTCCAAGATTCAGGGGAGTCTAGAAAGAGTCTCAAGAAACTAAGAGGAAGTCAATAGGCAAACCGAAGGTCTAGGCAGGCAGCAATCCAAAGCAAGGTCAAAGAACAATCAGTTGTCAGGTCCAGGCAGCAATCAATAGGCAGGGGTCAAAGAACAATCCCGGGGCAGCAATCAATAGGCAAAAGGTCACAGTAGGGAAGGGAGCGCAGAACTATGGACGCACTGCAGCCGACAGAGCGCCTCGGAATATCTGAGCACCGCCATAAGGGTGCTCAGAGGTTTTATAGGGATGACATCATGCCTGAAGATTCACCTCCCATGCCTTCCTTACTACTCTCTGTTGAAGGAGACAGCGCTGTAAGCGCCGCCCCTTCAACTGAACCCAGGGCTGCCCCGCCCTCCTTCCCTTCGAGCACACAGTATGTAGGAGAAGGCGGCGCTGGAACTGTCCCTTCCTGTCGTCCCTCGCCACTGCCTCCGGTGTGTTTAATGAAAAAGAAAATTGATAAAAGCTTCTGTTACTGATGAGTGAAAAATGGAGGTGCCTCAATCACTTCTGACGAAGAGAAGGCAGAATGCCCTCTAAAGACTATATGTAAATGGAGGACAGAGCAGGCCTTCATAGGGGAATAAAGCAAGGATACAAGTATTGGCTCAATTATAGGCCGCACTTTTTCGGGGTGCAGCCTGTAATTGGAGTTTATCGCAGGGATGCGCAATTTGGGCACGGGCAGGTGTTTTGTTTTTCTTTATCATTTAGCCCTGCTGTGGCCAAGCAGCAAGGTTAGGATCCAGATCCCCCGCATCGCTGCAGGGGACCTGGATCCTCCTCTCTGGCAGCCGGTGGGCGTCTGCCCGATGCAGACAACCCCCGCTGCTGCTGGACTTGATATGATCTTCCGGTTCTGTCAAAGAAGCCCGGCAGCACTACCGGCCAGCAGTGAACGCCTGTGCAATACGCGCAGATAACCTCAGCTGCTGCCGGAACTTCTTTGACTGAGCGTTGACATAGAAGCCCCAGCGAAAGTGGCGAGAAGCAGCAGAGGTTGTCTACGTGCATCGCGCAGACGTCCACTGGCTGCCCCCGCTAGACACCATGGACTCTGGGGATGCATTGGTAAGTCTGGGGGACGGGGGCAGAGCGGCATATCAGGGTGGCATAAAGCATATCAGATGGCAGAGTGGCATATCTGGGGGCAGAGTGGCATATCAGGGGTTATAAAGCATATCTGGGTGGGTGAGTGGTGTATCTATGAGTAAGGTGTATTATTAATTAAGGTGGAGGACCTTAAAATGATTATTGGTTTTCCAAATTTTGTTTGTATATGACCTATGCTGACTAACTGCATAATGGATACCAAAAACAAAATGCATGTATTCCTGTTCATTGGATAAAATACTGCTTCATTCCACTCATGTGTATTTGTTCTCTAAAAATATTTTTTTCTTTAAAATAGCACCAAACGTTAAGGGTGCCGCCTATAATTGAGCCAATACGGTATATTTAGACATTTTAAAGGTACTATCACAGTGGTGGTTATGGATTCCTCGCCAATTGTACAGGAGATGCTTTGACCAAAGCTTCCTTACCTCATAAACCACATAATTTAGGTACACTCTATTCAGGTATACACCATAAAAGTTAATTAAAAAAAAAACTATAAATCTTCGGGGGGGAAAAAAACGAATTAAATAAAAATATATTTTTAAAAAAATGCATAACACGGAGCTTCAACAGTGAACATCCTCTCTGTGAGGAGGTAGAATACAAAACTAAGCTCCGTGAGGAAGCGGCAGTTGGAAGGAGAGGAGCTGAAAGCTTGTGGTTGTGTACTTCCTCTCTGAGTGTCATGAATTTAATTCACAAATGTAAGGACTCTCTACCTGTGCTGTCACCATATTAAGAAAGAAAAACATGTGAACAAAGATAATAATTGAGACAATGGATAGACCGTGAACATGGTATAATTATATAATTTATATATCATATATTTAGAATTTTTAAGCGAATGATACAATATTATATTTTTTATTACAAAATATAAAATTTACCATAATTGATTAGAACATAATACATTAGAAACTCTTCTCTGGATAGATGATCTACTTCCAACCGGGTCAATAAACATTAAACTCGAGTTTGTCTTGCATTTAAGCTACCAACTTCTCCTGCATTTTGGAGTAGTGATGAGAATTTCATATATAAGATTTTGACGTTCAGAATCAGAAATATTTGATAATCGGGGTCTTCAAAATCCAGTTGTTTGGCTATGATGATACAAAGTCCAACGGCTAATACCAAAACATTTAGAAATTGTTTGCCAATGAAAACCAAAAGTTGAAAAAGCAGAAATATGTTCCACGTTTATATCATATCTTGGACGTCCCCGCCTGCCAGTCACTACCAAGCGAAGAGCTAAGAAATGTTGGTCTCCAATAGGCGTCCTCCAACGGGATTTGAGCCTGTAAAAAATGAAATGATTGATAAGTTAAATTATACAATTCATCTAGTATAGAACATAGTTCGGATATCTGAATTGAATTATCACAGAGTGCAAACAAACAATTATGCACTTACAATTCTTAAGTAATCTTCTAATTTCCTATTAGATTTTCAATAATGTTGCAATCATTTGAGAAAGCATGTATTTGTACTGGAGACAAGCATTGCTTTAACTCTAATAAGAATTACAAAGTATCATCTGTTGTATTTACAAATGTAATAAAAAAAGTTACCAATTACAATATTAAAATCTTTTACGTAAAATACACTGTACGATGTGGGGGGTAAACTGAGCTCCAGGAACAAGGACATGGAGGGTGACCAAACTGTAAAATCTTCAAAAACCACAAAAAAATAAAGATAAATCAATCAGAAATTGAGCATTAAAAGTATACTGAGCTCAAGCAAGAAGTGACACTTGGAAAGAGAGAAGCAACAATTTGTAGGTATTTTCTTCCTTTCACAAATGGGATGAATTTAATTCACAAAGTAAGGACACTCTCCATGAGATGTACCCATATTAAAGGTTACTGAGTCAAAAAAAAAGAAAGCTTTGTCCAGACCAAGTCAGAGAATCATAAGTCAATAAATTAACATCCTCACATACGTTAGTAGCGGTATAATTGTGGTTATGGAAAAATTAAACAAGTTATAGGCCTTTAAGCCTCGGTTATCTCACCAGTCCATCAAACTTAGGTAACACTTTTTCTACTCAATTCTCAAATAAAGAAAATAATGCTCCTTATTTTCTTGCCTGTTAGTATCGCTGTTGGTGTTACTCCTTTCTTTAAGAGTTGCTGATCTTCACCAACATCATCAGGTTACCAAACTCACCCCACTCGAGCGGCCGCGGCACTCCGAAGTTTCGAATCCAGACCCGGATTACGCGTTTTGACTCACCTGGCAGATCAAGAGCCCAAAGGCCCGATCAAATGGAAAAACCCAAGCAGCCCAAATGGCCGCGTGATAAGGTGATGTATCTCTAGATGCCCCGTAGTAATGTAGATGTAGTGATGTAAAGTAAAGGCTCAGCCCGGTCGCTCGGCGTCGTCTCTCGGGTGTCCAGATAACGATGTCTAGCAGTGTATAGAAAGTCAGTTGTCTGGTTTCAAAGATTAAAGCTCGTGTAGTTTTGTAATTTTGTCGGCTCAGATCAATCGGCTCAAATCAGACGCCTCAACTTACCAGAGAAGCTCAGCTTACCAGAAAAGACAAAAAAAAAAAAAAAGAACGAGGTTTCGCTGTTCTGCATTCGGGTAATCGCGCCAACACCAACGGCTAATCCATCCCGACCGTTTCCTCTACGCACCTCCCCTACGTGTGCGTGCTACGTCATCTCACTGTCGATCTCACCAGGGATCAGTATATTGTGATGGGAGTTATGCTGTACCACCATCAATGTCTGGCTCAGTATACAGTCATACGGGAGTTACGCTGTACCATATCTGTTCAGTGAATGTTATTTAGTTAAACTTATTTAATTAATTTATAAGTTAATTTATATTTCAGATTCCTAGTTTTTTCCATTTGCAATACAGTTTAAAAATTTGTAAAATAAATATTCTTGTCAACATTAATGGCAATGGCATAAGAAGATGGTGTGGTGGTGTCATTTCTATAAATAATCTAAATTATATTCTGAATCTGTGTGTGTTTTTTCCCCCAAAAATGGTAAGGGCAAATTAGTATTAGCCGAACTATGTATTATCTAAAAATAAAACAAACAAAAAACCCAAATGTAGCAGGTTGCCACACATTTTTAATTCTGTAATATAGTCTGAAAGTGTTTCATGTGTAGATGGTTATTTCAGTCATTTTACAGTACGAAGTTAGAGAACAAACATTTTTTTAAATGCAGTATATAGAACATGTGGAACTTTTGATTTATAACCAAAGTAACATCTCAGCCATTAATGCTTTCTGCAGATTGGAATTGTTGAATATATACATCTGGAAAAAATGCATGAATATAGTTGAGAGGTCTGGATTATCTTGCTTTTTGCCTTTAGTTCATACCGGAGACCCTCCTAGAAAAAAAAAATTAATCTAAATGATATGCATTTAGTACAATACAGTTAAAGTTATGATAAGTGCAGGTGTTTAGTTTCCATTAGCACCATAGGGAAACCACCTCCGGCAACCACCTCCTGCATGCACTTGTTTACTAACATGAACAATACCAGGAGGCAGCTCCTTCGACTGTGCAAGGGGTTTCCCTAGTGCGCGACTACAGTGGCCTACAGAGACTTGGTGCCATCATCATGTAACTACCGTGAGAGAAAATGTAAGAGAGCTTAGTGTTTTCTCACAGTGACTTTCAAAAACACCTGGGTTGAAGCCAAATAATAATTGTGAGATGTGCCACACTAATTTTTATCTAAAATCACAATTCTTCTATTAACTCACCAGAAAACAACACTACATTGTTGGAATAAACCCTCAGTTTCCAAGGCAGCCACCTAGCTCCCTATATGGTAGCACTCCCCATAATACATGAATTCATATTAAAACTCATTTAAACACGTGTCATTATATATATCAGCCTGTGGAGGATGCTTGACGAGAGGTCAATCTGATTTTGAAATTTGAGGCCACTACCTGAAGCTCTTACATGTGCTTGCCCTGCAATTCCATAAATAGGCATCAGGGTTGGCTAGAATAGCAAGCTCTTGCACATTTACACCCTACCTGGGTGCTCCTTTTAAGGGATTTGTATACATTTTTATGTAATCCGTTTTGGACACAACTGGCCAGTGTACATTGAACACATAGTCAGCTAAATTTGGCATTAGCCACTATAATATAGGGCCACAAGGCTGGACTTGGCCCAAGGTCTGATTGGTGCCAGTAAATCTACCATGTCTGCTTAAAACATTTTGTTAAAAGTTTATATTGTTGGTGTTGTCCTTTCACTTACAACAAAAATAATGTAAATTAAGTGTTAATAAATCATATAAATGACCTAAAGTGTGAAACTCTATTTTCTTATAGTAACAACATAATATAGGAGATAAACTGAAAAGAACAGTGTATGGTTACTTAAAATGTGTCAACTTACATAAGCCATAACTATGACAGAATTGCATCTTTCACAAAGTGCATTGATAATAGGGCAGAGAAAGGTAGGTTACGGTCATTTCTATTTTATGGAACATATCAGGATAGCGATGGAAAAAATGGTAAAATAATAACAAAAACATAGAGATATAAGGATTCTACTTACTACTTTGTATGCATTGTGGATAAGTCAGTTGTGTGTTGGTACATTTTTGGGTCAGTTCTGATGTACTAAAAAATCCCATCTTACATTTGAATATAACATCTTCACCTTCTCCATAATAAATGTCATTATTGTGCACAGGATCCAGCTCCAAATTAAACTTATCAAATTGATCTTGATTTAACCGACATGTTGCTATAAAACAAAAATGAACTATTTATCAACATTAAAGTTCAAAATATTAACCAATTAGTGACATGTCCATGACTGTCCCTTAACGACAAAAGATATAATAGTACCATACATGGAAAGATCTTGGGATTGGCTTCCTGGAGCTCTGCCATTTCTGAGGGACTAGCTTCATGTGGGGGTAGGGTTAGCAACGTTGGGGTAGGGCTAGCCAAATGAAGGGATGGGGTTAGCCCCTGATATCAAATACCGGGAGGCAGAATGATGGTGGGGAGTGAGCATAGTGAAATTTTAATTTTCCACAGATTGAATAACAATTGTTTGACTATAAAACCATTTTGAAGAAATAATCCTTTAATGCTGAAATATTTACACAAATATATATATTTTTTTGCCAAGAAGTAATAGTAACACATTGTGCAAAAGAAAATAAATAAACAAACAAATAAATATAGTAATTTATACTTACACCCTGAGAAACACCTTTGGTATTTCATTTTACCATCACTGCATTCCCCTTTTAGAGAAGATGATGGATTTGGATTTCGGAATCCTGAATTGCACTTAATATTAACCTCCTCACCATCTTTATAAATCTTATCCAGATCATCTGATGACTGCAGTGCAATATTTTTCTCATTAAGGTCTTTTTCCAAAATTTTGCATGGTCCTGAAAAAATGGATTTTCATTTTACTGTCCATAAGGAAGATGTAGTTTTTGATAAACAAGCAGTTTACACAGTACTTACTAAGACATCGCGGAAGGTCAACCCAGATACCATTTTCACATTTAACATTTATAGACCCTGAGAGCACATAATTCTCATTACATTCAAATTCAACAGATGAGCCTGACTCATAGCTGTCTTGTAGTCCATTCCTAATCTTCCCATTCAGAATTTCAGGAACAGATGTACATTTTTCTGGAACACAAGAAAAACAAATGCAAAACAAAAGGGAGTTACTTCTAATGGGACAGTTTTGAGACTGTACATAGGCCTAAATTTACATCCCCAACCCTAGACAAAAAGACTACTGCTGCCGAACCCACAGTCTACAAAACACATAACTGAATAATTGGAAAGACAGTTATTATTTTCTTTGAAGTTTTAAACACAAAAAGACACAAGAACTCCACAAAGCGTATTTTTCCAATGCCTATGGCACTAACCTTTCGGGTCATGCTAGTGAATCACATGACAATTTATTATTCTATGAAAATATATAAAGTTATTAAAGAATTATTTTTGGGAGAGGTTTGGACATTTCAACACTACTAGGCAGTGTGTTTGTAATGTAGAACTATGTCACAAAAGCGTTACATTCAGTCATATAGCAAATAAAAGAAATAGTATTATCTCCCAGTATAACCCAGGGTAGGCTACTTGGAGCTGTCTCTTTTTTGGTACTGTTGAGGTGGGACTAGTCTTTAATGTGTGGCGAGTAGTTAGAAAGTTGGCTAGGAGAGGGAGCCAAACACCACTTCTTTGCTTGGAGAAAGAATAAACCAACCTAGAGACTGGGGAAGCAGGGCTTCACCTGAAGACTGTAGGTCAAATTGCAGACCCCTCCAGGTATAAACATTTTATTACAACTAACCATCACATATCTCCAACACATTTATATCCAGACACATATATATTGTCACATATTATACTTACTTGAAATCACACATTTCGGGTAGTTAAGTTCTCTGTTATCACATGTTGATAACAGGCTGGTTTCTGGGACCATTCCTTCATAACACTCAAACGTAACTGTTTCTCCAGGTAGGATTTCACTAGTTCTGTTCAGATATACATTTCTGTTCTTCATTTCTGATTGTGATAGGTAACAAGAGCCTGCAAAACATAAATACATTTGCTTTAGAAAGGTGTACAATTAATATATGCAGATTCAAAATAAAAATAACTAACTGTACAGGAAAATTCAAAATCTAAAAACTCATCCATATATTTAAAAAATTACCACATTAGTCAATACCATGCTACCATACTCCTACTGTTTGGAGTCTCTGATCCATATTTATAGAGAACAGATGCAGATTAAAGTACTAAATGGTTACCTTTCTCTAGGTGACTATTTCACGTAAAGGTTTTGGTCTAAAAGTGACAAGACTGATTTCCATCACCAGTCCATACACTGAGCATGCTTTTTGGACAAAGCTGAGTCTTTTACTGTTTGAACAAGAACTGTTTGGACAAGAACCTGGTTTGTTCAATAAACACCGAGACCAGATGGGGTTTTGTAAATGTGCGCTCTAAAAAAAATAAAAAAATATGCAAACTCTACTTTTAATATAAATAAAAGTTTGCTTAATAAAGCAATACTAGTGAATAGGCCCTGAAATAGTTCATTGTCTCCTAACCATATCACTTTATGTAATGCTACCCACAATCACAAATATTGTCTATAATTTGAAAATATGAAAAGGCAACCAGTACATGCTAGAACCTGGACATGATAGGAGTGTGATTGTTGTTAATTACATATATATATATATATATTGATATTGTTATTGAATTTTTCTGTCCAATTTTGGAGTGTTAACCACACTTTTACTAAAAGTAAGTAACACACCAAAATTGGACAAAAAAATCAACAATATATATATACCGTATTGGCTCGGATATAGGCCGCCCCCGTATATAGGCCGCACCCTAAAAGTTTGGTGCTTTTTTAAAGAAAAAGTTTTTTTCTTTAAAAAAGCACAAAAAAAACATGCTGCCACTCTGTCCCCCCCCCCGAGATATGCTGCCACTGTCCTCCCTCCCCGAGATATGCTGCCACTGTCCGAACCCCCCCCCGAGATATGCTGCCACTGTCCGAACCCCCCCCCGAGATATGCTGCCACTGTCCGAACCCCCCCCCGAGATATGCTGCCACTGTCCTCCTCTGCCCCCCGATTTACCGGAGCAGACTCCCGGGTGTCTTGCGAGGCCGGCGGGGGACATCTACGCAATACGCGTATACAACTTCCGGTGCCGGATGTGCCGGCACCGGAAGTTGTATACGCGTATTGCGTAGATGTCCGCCGCCGGCCCCGCAAGACACCCAGGAGTCTGCTCCGGTAAGTCAGGCGGGGGGCCAGAGGTCAAACGCATCGTGCGGTTAGACAACCGCACGATGCGCTTAGACAACCTCCCGTGCCGGCACCCCCCCCGTGGGAAGTGCTGGCAGGGGAGGCTGTCTGAGCGTATCGGGGAGTAGGATGCAGGTCCCCTGCACCGCTGCGGGGGATCTGTATCCTAGCCCCGCTGCCTGCCCGGCGCCCGGGACTGCATGTCCCGGGCGTCGGGCGCTAGACCCCGAATATAGGCCGCACCCCCACTTTAAAGACTTAAAGTGGGGGGAAAAAGTGCGGCCTATATTCGAGCCAATACGGTATATATATATATATATATATATATATATATATATATATACTGTATTTGCTCGATTATAAGACGACTCTGATTATAAGATGACCCCCCCCCAAATCTGAATATTAATTTAGGAAAAAAGAAAAAGCCTGAATATAAGACAACCCTATAGGAAAAAAGTTTTACCAGTAAAAGTTAATTCATGTAAACTATTTTTTTAAATAAAAGCTATGATTGAGAAAAATATTTTGTTTTTATTTCCTTTTATTTTCCAACCTGCCCCCAGTTATGCACATCTGCCCCCAGGCTTGCCACTCTGCCCCAGAAATGCCTTATACCCCCTATATGCCACTGTGCCCCATGATATGCCTTTTGACCCCCTATGTACTACTCTGCCTCCAGAAATGCCTTATACCCCTATATGCCACTCTGGCATTTAGAGGTTAAAAGGCATATTATGGGGCAGAGTGGCATATAGGGAGGTATAAGGCATTTCAGGAGGCAGAGTGGCGTATAGAGGGTTAAAAGGCACTTCTAGAGGCAGAGTGGCATTAAGAGGGTTAAAAGGCATTTCATAGAGCACTCTGCCTAGAGAAATGCCTTATGCCCCCCATTTAACACTCCCCCCCCAAACTTACCGGTGCTTCTGATTCCCTGGTGTGTAGCCGGGGCAGCGTGCAGACGTCTACATGATTCGCGTAGGCAACTTCCGCTGAAGCCGCAAGAAGGTGCGGTTAGCAGCGGGGGTTGTCTGCGTACATTGCCCAGACCTTCCCCAGCTGTCAGTGAAGAGAGTTCCCCGCACGTCTGCACGCTGCACGGTGTGTAGCCGGGGAGTCCGAAGCACCGGTAAGTTGGGGGGGGGGCATAAGACAGGAGGATCCAGGTCCTCTGCAGCGCTGTGGGGGATCTGGATCTTAGTCTCATAGTCAGACCTATTTGAGGTCTAATTATAAGACGACCCCGATTATAAGACGAGGGGTGTTTTTCAGAGCATTTGCTCTGAAAAAAACCTTGTCTTATAATCGAGCAAATACGGTATATATATATATATAGCAATCACACTCCTATCATGCTAAGTCAGCTAGTACATGCTAGAATCTAGGTATGCTTGGGCATGATATGATTGTGATTGCTGTTAATTATATATATATAAATATATATATATATATATATATATATTAATAATGTTATTTAAATTTGTCCAATTTTGGTGTGTTAATAAAAGTGTAGGATCTTTTTTTTTTTTTAAAGGTCATTTTCGGTTTCAGCCAAGTGAATGCTGAATTTTTAGTTTCGTTCCAGAATTTACATTTCGGCACATCCCTACTATATAGTGAGCCAGACACTGAAGTGGTAGGCCTACACCACATCAATGTTTGGTGACAGGGGTTATGCTGCATTATTGTCAATGTCTGGCTCAATGTATAGTGATAGGTGTTATGCTGTACCAACGTCAATGTGTGCCTCAGTATATAGTGATAGGTGTTATGCTGTACCACCGTGAATGTTTGCCTTAGTATATAAGGATAACAGTTATGATGTACCATCGTCAATGTCTGCCTCAGTTTATAATGATAACAGTTATGCTGTACTCCTGTCAATGTCTGTGCCAGTATATTATGATAGAAACTATGCAGTTTTTAAGTGTGTGTGGGTGGGGGGGGTGCCACATACAGGATCCATCCCAGGTGTCAAATACTCTAGGTATGCCCCTGTCTACTAACTTGGCCTAGATCAATCTATTATAGCTTTACTTAATGCATGTAAAGAAGAGAACTGAACAGCTTGAAGCTGTTCAGTTCTCTTCAGGTGCAGGGAAATGCATCACATGATTTACTGATGTCACGCTAACCAGAAAGTAGTTCCAGACTTATTGGACAGCGGACGGAACCCCTTGTTTATGTTTAAGTAAGACTTCCATGAGAACTTGCTGTGGTGTTTTTAATATATATATAAACACACACACACATATATATATATCCACACACTCACTGGCCACTTTATTAGGTACACCTTGCTAATACCAGGTTGGACCTCCTAAGTTTAAAGTCACTTGAATCCCCTTTCTTCATCATTCTGATGCTCGGTTTGAACTTCAGCAAGTTATCTTGAATACATCTACGTGCCTAAATGCATTGAGTTGCTGTCATGTGATTGGCTAATTAGCTATTTGTGTTAACAAGCAATTAAACAAGTGTACCTAATAAAGTGGGCAGTGTAAAAAATTGTAAACATTTACTGACGTCTGGCACATCCTCTATCCATTTTGTTTTTTACTTATCCTTGAGGTGGTTTTATCTTGAGCACAGTCTGGATCTCCTTTTCACACATTAACCAAGGCAGTTTTAAAGTGTGTGTGTGTGTGAGAATTTCACCTTTAAAAAAACATTACAGTAAGTAATACTGTTGTGTAACTAATACTACATTATCACACTATAATGTAGTATTATTAACCATGAGCGAGCTATACCAAAAATATAGAATAACAATTTAAATTTAACATTTGCAGAAGCATATTGTGCGCACAAAATTTTGGCTCTGGGAAAATTTTTGCACAAGAGAAATTTTCTGCGCACACCACCTAAGAAATATTAGAGGGAATATTGTCAGGGAGGCAGAGTGGCATATAGGGGGTATAAGGCATTTCTGGGGGCAGATGTGCATAACTGGGGGCAGGTTGGCAAATTAAAGGACAAGAAACAAAAAAAATATATATATTCTCAATCATCGCTTTTATTAAATAAAAGAAAATAGTTTACATGAATTAATCTTTACTAGTAAAACTTTTTTTCCTATAGGGTCATCTTATATTCAGGCTTTTTCTTTTTTTTCCTAAATTAATATTCAGATTTTGGGGGGTCGTCTTATAATCAGGGTCGTCTTATAATCGAGCAAATACGGTAATTATCAAATTCTCATATCATGGCCCATTATCATACCTGAGAACTTCTCGGCTCCGGCTACCCGACCTGGACTGCACACTGACGTCAGCGGGCGGTCCCGCTGACGTCGGTTGGTGGTCCCATTTGAAGAAAAAAAATGAGCCAAGACCCCGCTCCTGCGACCCGGAGGAATCGGGTCTTGACCCGGAGGAGCAGCGCTCACCCGGAGAGTTCACAGGTATGCCCATTATCACTATGGAGGATTGTACTGAGACAGTTTAATTCAGCAATGTCCTGCTCTTTCATGTAAAGCAAAGGTAAAAAGGTACAGAGGGGGCACTGGTGCCACTGCCCTGGGTCAGGCCTAGGGCAGCACCAAAGAGAAATACTAAATTGAGGATGAATTAAATCCTGAGAACACCTAGACAGCTGCCCATATGGCACACATAGAGGATGGGTTTGTAATACTTGTATTTGTTGTGGCAGTATGTACCACTGAATGCAATTAACCATAACGTTACAGACAATGAAAACACACACAAATATATATATATATGGACTTACCAATTTTAACACATTTAGGATATGGGATTATCCCTTGATTACACTTTGTTTTCAGCTTTGTTTTATCAGCTATTTCATGTCCACGAATACAGGTGAATTCAATGTTGTCATCATGTTCACTATAGAGTTTAGAAGCATCTTTCCATCTAAGTACAATGTTGTTTTGCTTCATTTCAATCTCTTTTGCTGTACAAGGCTCTGAAATACAAAAGAAGCATTTGATTTAATTTTAATGATAGCTCAACTAGTGAATTAACTATTTCAACAAGATTTCCAGAGTCCCAGTCCTAAAGATTTTGGTGGTTTATGATATACAATAATATATTAACAAAGCAATGCCAGACATCCTATGTAGCCTATTGGCAGATGTTTAAAATTGGATTAAAATATGCTGTTTATTGTATAACAGTACTTATTTTAGCTAAATCCTATAATCATCCAGTCACTCTTTTCCTGAAAGAAGATACAAGCTAAATGATTAATTTCAGTTTCTTATACAAAATGTCTCTTTTGCTGACCAGCTGCCTGTATAAATTTTTACTTAGATTGTATTACTACAAAATATATATACTCTGCTCTTTTTCTAAATAAGTAAGCAATCAGGAAAGTGGTGTTTTCCCTGCCCATCTCCCCTACTTGTTATTTCCTGTTAATAACTTTTTCAGTTTTATTTAAATTTGTTTTATTAGGCTGAACAATGACTTATTTTCCCAATAACTTTCTGGAAAGTTTGAATTTTTTTCTTAAATATGTCAGGGAAGATATAACCCCTTTAAAAATACTATTTATTTTTAGTTAAAATGAATATTTGCATAATTGTCAAATGATAAATTTGTTAAAGTATGAACACAACATACCTAATATTTTCACAGATTGAGATTTTACATTGATCCGAATACAATTAATAATTTGCAAAAGTTATTAAGCTAGCTTTTAAAGAAGAGCTTTGCACAAACCTAGACAAGTAGGTGGCTCGCCCCATACTCCATTCTGACATTTCACAAATTTATTTCCTTGCATTTTATAAAAATCTGGACACTTATACTCCACGAAAGAGCCCGATTCATAATAATTCCTTCTTTCTCCAAGGTAATCACCAAATTTAACAGTAGGTGGTTTGATACAGCGTTCTCCTTTTCCTAAAAATAAAAATATTATTTAATGAAATTATTAAAGAGATTAGGTAAATGTTATGGTACACATAAAAGTGAATAATAGTATCATGAACAAAAACAAGACAAAACAGCTAATAGCAAAAAGTGTTACTAATAATAGACACAGTCCTACGATGTGTTTTTGGGTCAATTGTTGTGATCAGAATAATAGACCTCCAGGGGACTTGACTGCCCAAGAGAGTGATCTGCCCCTGGTTTTACAGCAGAGGAACAACCATGTGCCTGGAACTGCCATCCTTGACATAGTCAGCCTAGGCTAGAATAAGCCACTGGTGACGAATTATCGGAGACAGAGAGTTTAAGAGCAAAGAGGGCTCACATTTAATGTCCTAAATTCAGGAATACATACCCCCACGCCATTCAAGGTGTTCAAAATCCTAAACTAATATAATTTCTCACAGATTCTGACCAGTGCAAGGGTATCTCTGGAAGTGGTAGGTCTCTGTGGATTGCAATGGCTGAAGTAGAAGCACTCCAACAGTTGGATCTACCTCATCTAGGACTGAGGCTAGCATATAGTTGTGCTGTGCTGTGGCAACATCAGGGCAGGAAGAGGCAGGTATATTGTACAGGAGAGGCAGAAGTATGTCAGTTGTAAGGGTTATGGTCATGCTTTGGACACCTGAAATGTTGCAGTGGCAGTGTATGTTAGTGAATTGGCCAGCTATGAAGTACGACATGGTCTACCCAGTATTAATTTGCATGCATGTGCAAATATACCTTCTCATGACAACTGGCAACAATGCAGCTCTGTGCTGGCACACAGTTTGTATTAAATAAAGATCCCCAGATTCCATGACTATCCAGCACAGTACAGTACACAAGGTCACCCGAAAATCCTTAACACCACTTGGAATATAGTTATACTCATATTCACATCATACAGCAGACAAACTCTTTTGTCATAAAAGCGTAGATTGAATTTTTTTTAAATCAGGATTTAATACTTGTGTCTATAGATTCCTTTAAAGCATTACCATTTAAAGTTTAATATTATTCCTGTAAAACAATACCTGGAAAGAAGAATTTGTATCGTTACTTATATTTTCATATAAATGTATTTCCTGAAAGTATGCTTATCTGTTACAGTTAAACATTGTTTTGATTGCATAAGGAACACCTACTCCTGCACACTGGTATAGACTTCCATTCTGTTTCCTCACAAATGGCTTCATCCTTGTTCTGGAACGCATAACCACTTCTGCATTCGTAGTGCACCTTTTCACCAGATTCATACTCATTCTTCACAGGATATTTCAGATGTCCATTGTCAATACTTGGCGGTAAATAGCATGAGGTTGCTGAAAAGTAAAGCAATAGCATTTGTACTGAATTTCGTTTTAATAATAATTTCCTATAGTAAGTGAGTCTATACTTCAAGTTAATGCATATTATCTGGGTCAACATAGAAAAATATACGGTATAAACAGGGGCCAGTGGGCAAGGCATGCAAGGGCCGACTGCCCTGTTATGGTTCTTGTCAGCTTTAGATATGAGGCCAGTATTTAAATACAACCTTACTTTTTGCTAAACTCTTACTTAATAATCAGCTTTATCACTGACAGGAATACAGGAGTATACATCCTCTGCAGCATTACTGATCCACACTGACTGAAAATGGCTGCTGTGCTCTCTGATCTGTGTGTAAAGCCACTAGTTAATGTGAAAGGAAAGTGAGAAGGCAGTGTAATACATTCCAAGTATAACATGCCCCTAGGCTGGTCTGAAGTTTTTATGAGTGTTTGACAGCTATTTTATATTTAGCCACCATGGTTTATTAAGTAAGATTTATATATATATATATATATATATATATATATATATATATATATATATATATATAGTTCAAAAGTTTGGGATCACTTAGAAATGTCCTTGTTTTTTTAACAAAAGCACATTTCAATGACTATTGGAACCTCTTCTAGGCGTACAGAGGTCATTTAACACTCTCATCACTCCTGTGTTCCAATAGCCCTTTATCACTCCCATCACTCCTGTGTTCCAATAGCCCTTTATCATGATTTGTCAGCACCTCTTTGAGTGTTTTGAGGTTGTTCAAGTACAATTAGATACAATATTAAGCTTACAATATGACTCTCATGCTACAATACTCATAGTTTTAAATGCCATAATTACTTACAGACACAAGTGGGGATGTTCCACCACTTCCCTTCTAAACACTTAGATGGTGTGTTATCCGTTTTCTTGAAACCTTTGTGGCAGACATATTCTATGCTGTCACCATGTTCATATCTTACTTTTCTCAATAAAGCAGCCCCATTTGCAACAGCTGGAGGCTTTTCACATGAATCACCTTGACAAAGAAAAAACAAGCAACAAGGAAGATTGATTTTTTTGCATTGAAGCCAATATGAAGGAAAAAAATATTGTATAATTATTAGTGGATCACACAGGAGAAGTGTTTTATAAATAAGAGGAAGATATGTACATGTTCAATGTTGTGTAAGATAAAACATAGAAATCTCAAACTTATCTCAGCTTCTTCAGCAGGATCAGTTCTCCTTCACAAAGGAACAGAACCTGGTCCCAAGTCCTTTAAGCTGTTTCTATATAGAGTGAACAGTAAGGATCCGGGTGACCCGTTGTTCACTTGTTCACCGAAGACTGGAGAAATGTCACAGCTCATATTTGACACAGAAGCCTAAGAGGTCCAATTGAAAGCGCTGAATATATTTAGCAGTATGATGCTCGTGAAAGAGTCAGTGCAATACATATATCATCTATACTGCTGATACTGAAAGTACTGCACAATGCACTTTATGCCTTATTTTCTCCATGTGAGGTTCTGATCCTTTGTGAAAGAGAAATGATCCGTCTACACAAGCTGGGATTAGTTTGGAGTGTTTATGTTTTATCTTATACAGAGTGCTTTTACTGTTAGACATTATTTGATTATTTTTAGCGCACATCTTCACTTTTCTATTTTGTATACTTTTCTTCTGTGCAGCTTATATACACGAGCGCAGTGTGTACACCTTTGTTTCACTACATGTATTTATCCCTTACAGGCTAAGGCAGGGCCGGCCAAAGACATAATGCCACCTGGGGCAAAGTTTAAAATGCTGCCCCCCCACCCATTATCTACCCTTCCTCTGCTGCCCCCCCCCATTATCTACCCTTCCTCTCCCTCCCTATTATCTACCCTTACTCTCCCTCCCTCCCTATTATCTACCCTACCCCCCCTTTGTACTTACCTTTCAGCAGAGTCCTGCAGCGAGTTTCCCTGCTCGGTCTCGGCTTGTAATGCTGAGCGCCGGAAATGACGTCATCTTCCGGCGCTCAGCATTACAAGCCGGCACCGAGACCGAGCTAGAGGGCTCGCAGAGGAGAGAGAGGGGCGCCGAGCAGGTACTGACAACTTGGTAAGCGAAAACCACTCGGCGCCCTCTCTCTCTCTTCTGCTTTAAAAAAAAAGGGCTTGGGGCGGCAAATTGCCGCCCCTTAAAAAGTGCCGCCTAGTGCAATTGCCCCACTCTGATCCATGGTAGGGCCGGCCCTGGGCTGAGGATTCATTATTTTATGTATTTTATTAGGATACTTTTAATTCATGCAGTGGTGTCTCCTGGCCTAGACCTAGGGCAGCAGGTCCAGGAGGGCGGCAGTCTCCCTACTGCAAAATTATGCGATCAACTCAGTGTTCTGCTGCACAATAGACTGGTTACAAGGGAGAGTCTACCTTGCCTATTTTTGCATCAGAGGCTGCATTAAATTATGCTGTAATGTCATATCCTGGCGTTCGCCGCCTTTTAATGTGATAAAGATTAAGACTGTGGAGGGGTACAGCTGGAGGGGTCAGTCCTAGGCAGCACAAAAGGTGAAGATGTCATTGGATACATTTTCACTGGATGTATTTTCACTGTGTGGCATGTTACCAGTCTGGGCATGCCATCTAGTGTGTGTTATTAGAATGTTGTGATTAGTATTAGAATTTATCTTTAAACCTTCATTTTACAAATATTTTTTTTTTAAATTAATTCCAAATTATGCATTTACAAAAAAAAATCTCACCGATACATTCAGGAGGAGACAACCACTTTCCTTCCGTACATTGGCTTTCCTCTGACCCAATAATGTGGAAACCATGGTTGCATCTGTATTTCACAATGTGGCCTGTAAAATATTCTCTGCTCTTGGCTTCTTCAATTATCTCACCGTCAGTTATAGAAGGTGGTTTTTCACATCTGTGTAGTTCTTTAACAGACAATTAAAAAAAAAAATTAATTTATGGCAGATATGGCACCTTCTAGAATACCTTTTTGTTTTCATACTAATCCTAATTGTACAGTAAAATCCAGCAAGTTAACAAAAGTCTTCTGTAATAGGGGACATATTATTCTTAATACATCAGAGAAATGGAAGAGGTTAAAAGCCACATTTGAGTTATATAAAAACACAGAATCACAGAGGATAAATTAAAAGCTCTGGTCATTATTATGAAATCATTACCTTCATAAGGAGACTTACTAGATTCTTTACCTGAGGTTCAATCGTATACCAAAGCTACACAATATAAGCAGCTTTTTAAACAATTGTTACAGTTTGTTTTGATAAAGAGCAATTCAACATAACTAAATATATTCTTATATACAGGAAGGAAACAATTAATTATATATTGATACCAACACAGGAGTCCCTTTAACTATGCATTTTCGAGCTTATTACATATTGAGCTGCTTTCTGGATCATTTGTGATCAGCTACACAAAGACAATCAGACTATTATGTAACATTGAGGAATCCCTCCCGCATGGCCAGCTCTGACACCACATGAAGGCAATGCTCAAATTTCTGTTCAGGCATTGAGATCTTGTTACGATAAATATAGGGGCGCATGTGCATGTGGGATAAAAACAAAAATAAAACAAAACAATAGTGTAATATTGTCAGAAAATATAAATAATATAAACGTGATGTGAATGCACTCACAAACACAGCCGATGTAAGAGGCTCATCAGAATGTTAAAAGGGTCTTTATTTCTTCAAAATCTAAAACCTTGTTACCCTGTTTCTAGCTGCAAGCAGCCAGTATCTCACCAGACGGCCTTAACTCTCTACTACCGGGGAGATTTTCCTGTTGATGCAAAATGTATTCCATCCAGGGGGGGGCAAAAATGTTGGTTTTGCAGTGGGAATAATATTAAAGCTTCTGACATTAAAGGGTTAACATGCATAATTTCCTATCACACAATAGACAAAGGTAAACATTACTCACGAATGCACTGTGCAAATGAATTCCATTTTCCATTTTGACAATGGATTACTGCAGGTCCATAAAGTGTAAATCCATGCACACATCTTATCTCAATTGTATCGCCATCATAATATTCATTCTTTACATCTACTATTTCAGCATTTGGCGGACTAGATGCAGGTGGACATTTCAGTCTTGTTTCTAAAACAGACAGAAGAACTGAGCGATGTAGGTGGTATCAAGAAATCTTATATTTTTTCGATTTTGTTTTTTTTTAATTTACAACATATTGTACTAAATTCCACTAAACCTTAAATTCCCCATAATAATGCATCATGTCATAATCAGAACAGAATAATACAACAGAATAGGTTTGCTAAAACATTTTGTTAACATTTCTATTTAGATACAGTATGCTATTAACATATTTTGCTAAACATATTCGATAGGAAATAAACAAACTTACAGAAGTAATGGGAGGGAAGTGCCCACTGCACAATAGCCAATAGTTTTATAGGGTAATCCCATGTGTGTTATTTGTTATTGTAAATCTAATGTTATGTTTTTACATTTTGGTTGGGTTTTCTAATTTGACTGATTAGTTTAAGATATCAGTTTGAAATTCAGATAAATGAATGGCACCATCCTGTACACATGTTGTGTCATGCTCTGTCTAGAGTTTTACCATTTACACAATGGTAATTTATTATGTCAACCATCACATGTTTGTGCTGAAGTTTTTAAAAGGGAACAGTAGCATTCCAGATTCTACCAAATCCAGATTTACTAATGTATGTTTCTTATAGTTTGTGTTTCCCTTTCACTCATCATTAAAAATGACCTATATTTTTATTTTGTGATGCTTCCTCACTACATATTGTAAACAAATCTACCATAAGATATCCATGAGTTTTATCTGACTTGAGAAGTAAAATAATCCATGGCCCTTTAAAGCCAGAAGCCTATAAATAGCACACTTTTATCGACTAGGAGGAAGGGATTGTTGACAGGGCTGCTGTAATACAGAGAAAATCATAGTCCACTAGCACAGACCTCCCTGCAAACACTTCCTCCTAAAGGGCTTTTACCATCAGCTGTTGGGGAGTGCCAGGATAGGATATCACAACTTGGCACCCAGAAACAAGCATCACAACAGGGTCTGGATACCGGGCGATTTCCCAGTAGGCCGCCTCCCCTGTGGCCAGTCTTGAGTCTTTTAATTATACCAATGAAGCTGCAGGAGCAAAATAGGTTCTGTCCCTACAGATGCATTATAAAAATGGGCAGCCTCACTTTTAACGTGAGGTCATGTCTGTCAGTCAGCAATGGGCTGGATATAACGTCATATCCGTTGTGGCACTGACTGGTACATGTGACTCCCATGGTAAAAGTGAGGGTGCTTGCACAGTGCCAGTGGAAAAGAGAAAGCTGCGAGAGAAGCAAAAGGGTTCTAGAGGGAGGGAGTGAGCTAGTGAGTGAGTGGGAGGGTATAAATGTAAGTTAGAATGAGAATGTATTTATAAGTGTGTGTTAACAAGAATGTGTAAGTGTATGTGAGCATGCATGTGCACTTGTGTAGGCATTCGTGTGTGCATGGATGTGTAAGTGTTCTGTGGCGGCAAAGATAGCACAGACAGGCTGTTTGAGGGCAATGACAAGCTGTTTAGTGGCAATGATTTTGGGGGCATAGACAATTTGGGGGCACTGACAAGATGTTTTGGAGAAAATATGGCACAAGTTGTTTGGAGCACTGACAAGCTATTTTGGGACAAATATAGTATAGGCAAACAGTTTGAGCAAAAGATAGTACAGACATGTCTGGAATCTATGATGGCACAGGCAGACTGTTTGGTTGCAAAGATGGCACTGCCAAGCTGTTGTGGGGACAAAGATGACAGACACGCTGTTGTGGGGGCAAATAAGGCACTTACAACTGTTTGAGGACAAAGTTAGCGCTGTGGAACATTTTGTTTATGAAGTCAGGTGGGCAATTTTCACATTGGGGCCCTGTTGTTTCTTGTTATACTCCTGTGTTAAATGAATTAACTAAAAGTATTATTATAATTATTATAATTGTATGAATATAAAGGGGGCATGCTAAGGGTATTAAGATAAAGGGGAAATAAAGGATGAGTATACAGATGATGAGAAGTTATGTTAGGGAGCAAAAAGATGGAAGGGGGTGATTGTGGCACAATATAGGATGATAATGGTATGGGATGAAAATGATGATGAGGGATATGATGATTGGGGTATGAATATGATGGTTGTTGGGTATTGGGTCTGATGATGGTCAGGAGTAGCTCTACACTAACACCTACATACAGATGCCATAAACACACATAAATATACACATACCTACTTCACACATACACCAATAATTACCATAATTACATTATGACCAGCTGCCTGATATTGTGTAGGTCCCCATTCTGCCTCCAAAAAAAGCCCTGACTTGTTGAGGCATGGACTCCACTGAACCTCTGAAGGTACTATGGTATCTGGCACCAAGACAAGTTGCGAGGTGGGGCCTACATGGATGCATCCTGGTGTCATGTGTTCTCCAGGTAGGAGAGGCACACGCACCCGGCCATCCATGTGATGTAAAAGAAAATGTGGTTCAGCAGACCAGGCCCTCTTCTTCTATTACTCCGTGGTCCAGCTCTTCTGCTCACATGGTCATTGTAGGCAGTTTCGACAGTGGACTGGGGTCAGCAAGGGCACCCTGACTGATCTGCGGCTAAACAGCCCCATATGACACCTTTCTATAAGAACCAGCATTAACTTTTCAGCAGTTTGAGCTACAGTAGGCCCAACCTTCAGCTCCCACATGCATTAATGAGCCTTGGCCACCCATGACCCTCTTGCTGGTTCACCACTTTTCCTTCTTTGATCCAATTTTGATCGCTGCAGACCAGGAACACTGAGTGCAGTTTTGGAGATGCTCTAACCCAGTTGGCCCTTGTCAAAGTTGCTCAAATCCTTAAGCTTGCTCATGTTTTCTACTTCTAACACATCAAGTTTGAGGACAAAATTTTCACCTACTGCATAATATATCCAACCGACTGATAACAAGATTATCAGTGTTGTTCACTTCACCTGTCGATGGTTGTGTTATGGCTAATCCGTGTACGTGCATCTCACACACACCCCTGTGCCTCAGCCTTTTAGGAGAGCTGCAAGTTTATTTGTAATGTGTATTACCTACCGTGAAAGTAATTTCTCTGTTTTAAATAACTTTGTTTTCAGTAATTTATCTCAACAAATTTGAAAATTGTTAATTTAATACTTAAGATTTTTCTTTTGCATTATACAAACTATACCAGTGCTCTCTCAGTTGATTCCAGCTCATGATGTCATGGGCAGCACTGATATTAGGAACTATGTATTTTCATATGTATCTTAATAAAACAGATGTGTTTTTCAAATATGCTTTAAAATGCAGGGTCTGTCACTATTCTAAACCAAAAATATTAAGACTAGAATCCGACATGTGCAGTGTGGCCAAAATTGGCACCATGAAATATGGAACACAAACACACAGAAGAAAGCCCTGCGCTCAAACTCCCATCACTCTTGGGCGGCAGCAACGGCTATAGTATTCATCAGCCCAAAATACATAGAACAAACACCGAAAAATAGTTACCTGAGCACTATCCCAAACACCTGTGCTTATTTAGACAAATGGAGGTTTTTAGTTTCACTCCATTTGTCTAAATAAGCACAGGTGTTTGGGATAGTGCGCAGGTAACTATTTTTCGGTGTTTGTACCATGAAATATGGGGCTGGTATTCAATTACTTCTGGGCATTTCCCTGTTGTGCCTTACGTCCTCTCCGGGTCTGGTAATCAGGTAAACTGTGATATTTTATTCTAGTATTAGTATCTAGTATTCTTTGTGTTTGTCCATTAAAATAACATAAAATGGATCAGAGATACAGTGTACACATTGTTAGTTTTGTAAATGTTGGAAACGGCTGCTTTTTAATGGAATGTCTTCCTAGGCATGTATAGGCTTTTTAATCAGCAAACATCACTCCTGTGTTCCAATGGCACATTGTGTTAACTTTTTCAAGTTTAGGGTTAAAAGGCTAATTGATCATTAGGAAACTCTTTTGCAATTATTTAAGCACAGCTAGAAACGTCCATAAAAACAGCTAAATGGCCCCAAACTTTAGAACTGTAGTTATATATATATATATATATATTCCTATTATGATAATTTTTCCCAGCAAACTGCAAATACACTGGTTAGAAAAAAATACTACTTTTCACAATACCTTTATCACCAGTAGATGGTTCTTTGGATTCAGCTGAAAAGGAAAAGTAGATTACATGAGTTAATTTGTATTGCACCTGCTTTTCTTGCTTTTTTTTTCTTGAAAATATGAAACGTGTCCTAATCCATGTAGTATCTATGTGCGACTTGACCCAATCTAAGTGGACATTTACGACACCAAAACCTGCACATGTAACCTAGGTTTCTTCTGCACATTTGAAGAAACAAAACATTTAACTTACAACATTTTTTTGTTATATTCCTCCTGTTCCATAAATCATGTGTAATCATTTTGTAAACATACAAAAACACATTCTAACTTGATCCTACCATTTTCACATTGTCGTTGCATCATTATGGTTTACATAGAAAAACTAGCCTAGCTATGCTATATTGTCCAAGAGAATTGTGGTTTCAACTCCTTGATGTCACTATTCATTAAGAAGCGCAACGCGGGTTTCCTTAATAAGAAAATCCAGGCTGGCACTTTATAATGCATAATTCAATAGGTGAATAGACTTTAAAGAAATCTTTTTGATTTACAATACATGACCAGTATTTGGTAGAATTGTGCATTCGGATTCATGCAAACTTGTTTTTATTTTTAAGAAAATTGCCTGTTTGATGCGTTCGCATGAATTTCTGATAACGAGGGCGATCCTGGTTAAACGGATGAAAACAAAGTGCAAAAGTGCCTAAATTTTGTAGGATTTGTCGATTCGTTACCACATGTAGCTGCCATTACAAGCAGTTTTGGCGTTTCTTAATGAGGTAAAGTGGGAGGGACTGTGTGTAGGAGGGAATATATCAATGACTGATAGAAGTGGAAGTAGCCAAAAGGTTGTCTCATGGCTGTGACTCCAGCAACATGTGGGACTTTTTTGTTCCTTTTTATCACTGTGGCCAATCAGAATTCACAAGTGGAAGGGACAAGCATTACCCGATGCCATTTTAACTTGTCAGTAGCAGCAGTCACAGACTGATGGAAGTTGGAGTGTGTGACAGTGACAAGCTTAGCATAGCCTGAGACTGATGCTCATTGGTCATTTACAATACTGCAAGTTAATTAATAAGGTAATACGCTTACTATAGTGCAAAAGGTTTACTATTGTGGGGAGGATTGGAGAAGCTGTAGTGGATGTACAAAATTTCTATATACCACTTACAGGGACTGCATCAGATATTTTTTCCCAATTTATTTTAGGGCAAAAATTATAGTTTTTGGTCAAATAAAAAAAAATCTAGGCATTTGACTGTGCTTGCATACAGTGTGTTTAGTTGTTTATTAACACCTTAACGACCAATGATGTGCCAGACACGTAATTTGATGGTATGATTACACGGCACAAACGAGACACATTGGGGATGGGACATAGATTATCATTTGATAAGATGTTTTTTTGTTTTTCTGTCTATATTAGGTTAATTCAAACTGGTCTTTCACGTTAATGATCTAATTACATCATACACATAGGCAGGGGCGTAACTAGAAACCTCAGGGCCCCGGTGCGAGAATCTGTTAAGGGCCCCCCCAACCCATCTATCCCTTTCTCACAATCTACCCTCTCCCTCCCTACCCCCTTCTCACAATCTACCCTCTCCCTCCCTACCCCCCCTTCCTCACGATCTACCCTCTCCCTCCCTACCCCCCCTTCCTCACGATCTACCCTCTCCCTCCCTACCCCCCCCTTCTCACGATCTACCCACTCCCTCCCTACCCCCCCTTTGTAGGTCTCTTACCGTCAACTCCTGTGTTGGGAGCGTGAGGCGTTTGTCTCGGGTGCCGGCTTCACGCCTCACGCTCCCAACACTGCACTCTGGGCAGCGCTGAGGCAGGCGGCGGTGGCGGCGGCGGTGGCGGCAGCGGCGGGGAGCAGAGGCATCCTGGATTTCTGTTAGTCAGGGGGGCCCAAGAGTTGCCGAGCGGTCGTTTTCAGCAACCGCTCGGCACCCCTTGGGCCCCCCTGACTGGCAGAACTCGAGGGCCCGGTCGCAGTCGCGACCCCTGCGACCCCGGTAGTTCCGCCACTGCACATAGGGAATCTTTTTTTTTCTCTCTCTGCGGCTAGGTTTCCACTTGGGTTTTTGTCCTGCGTTATTTTCTTGATGAAAAACGCCAAGAAAACTGCCACTGCATTTACCTGCGTTTTGGCGTTTTTTCTGGAGTTTTTTCTGGCGTTTTAGCCTTTCTGTGGAAATTGCTTTTTTGACCTTAGGCAGTTTTTCCAGCCTTTACACGTTAGAATATTCACCCAGCTAAAAGGGATTAGGATAAATGGCAAGTATCTGCCCCCTGCTGATGTAATTTCCTTGGTAGAGTTCTACTTAAACACGGCCCGGCGGACCCTTTTTTCTCTTTTCTGTGGTTTGTAAGGCATGCTTTATTCCTTAGGAAGATTGGCCCCAAATGATGGTGCAAATTGTTTGCTGTTGCTTTTGGCATGCAGGATTCAGTTGGGTATGTTTGTTTGTATTGGCATGTTTGTTCCAAATGGTGTAAAATTCAATATGAACTTTGTTTTGTGTGAAACTGTTTGTTTCCAGCCTATTTCTCGTAGGACACACAGATACTGGGTCCATCCTCTGCATTGTAACTGTGGAAAAAAACGCCATAAAAAACGCCAAGGCAAAACCCACATGGCTTTTTCATGACGTTTTTTCTCTCCCATAGACTTCTATTGGAGAAAAACGCCAAAACATCTGGCCGCAGCGTTTTTTCACTAATAAAACGCTGTGTGGCTGAATTGGCGTTATTATGGGCGTTTTTGCAAAAAAAAAAACAAGTGGAAACCTAGCCTAAGGCTAGGTTTCCACTTGGGTTTTTGTCCTGCGTTTTTTTTCTTGATGAAAAACGCCAAGAAAACTGCCACTGCATTTTCCTGCGTTTTGGCGTTTTTTTCTGGAGTTTTTTCTGGCGTTTTAGCCTTTCTGTGGAAATTGCTTTTTTTGACCTTAGGCAGTTTTTCCAGCCTTTACAAGTTAGCAGTTTCACCCAGCTAAAAGGGATTAGGATAAATGGCAAGTATCTGCCCCCGATGTCATTTACTTGGTAGACCCCTTTGTCTCTTTTCTGTGGTTTGTAAGGCATGCTTTATTCCGAATGTCTGCTCCTCTGGGAAGATTGGCCCCAAATGATGGTGCAAATTGTTTGCTGTTGCTTTTGGCACGCAGGATCCAGTTGATGTGTCGGGTATGTTTGTTTGTAATGGCATGTTTGTTCCAAGTGGTGTAAAATTCAATATGAACCAGTCCAGGACTTTGTTTTGTGTGAAACTGTTTGTTTTCAGCCTATTTCTCGTAGGACACACAGATACTGGGTCCATCCTCTGCATTGTAACTGTGGAAAAAACGCCATAAAAAACGCCAAGGCAATAAACCCACATGGCTTTTTCATGGCGTTTTTTCTCTCCCATAGACTTCTATTGGAGAAAAACGCCAAGATTTCCTTGAAAAAACGCCAGAGTGTGAACATGCTGCGATTTTGAAAAACTGCCACAGAGCCCAAAAAAGCAGAAAAACGCCAAAGAGGACTGAAAAAACGCCAGACAGAAAAACGCCAAGTGGAAATGGCATTTTGCGATTTCCTATTGAAAAACAGCTAACATCTGGCTGCTGCGTTTTTCCACTAAAAAAACGCCAGGTGGCGCTATTGGCGTTTTTATTGGCGTTTTTAGCATAAAAAAACCAAGTGGAAACCTAGCCTTAGTGTGTTGTAACTTTATGTACTTTTCAGTATTTGCAGATGACACAAAATTAGGTAGGTAAAACACTCTAAACTAAACATTACCGTACTTGCTCAATTACCGTATTTGCTCGATTATAAGACGAGGTTTTTTCCAGAGCAAATGCTCTGAAAAATACCCCTCGTCTTATAATCAGGGTCGTCTTATAATTATACCTCAAATAGGTCTGATTATGAGACTAAGATCCAGATCCCCCGCAGCGATGCAGGGGACCTGGATCCTCCTGTGTTATGCCCCCCCCCCAACTTACCGGTGCTTCTGAGTCCCCGGTGCTTAGTCCGGGCTGCGTGTAGAGCTCTATGCGATACAATCGCGTAGAGCTCTACACGATACAATCGCGTAGAGCTCTACACGCTTCCCGGACTAAGCACTGGGGACTCAGAAGCACCGGTAGGTTGGAGGGAGGGGCATAACCAGGAGGATGCAGGGGACCTGGATCCTCCTGTGTTGTGCCCCCCCCTCCAACTTACCGGTGCTTCTGAGTCCCCGGTGCTTAGTCCGGGCAGCGTGTAGAGCTCTACGTGATTCGCGTGGAGCTCTACATGCTGCCCGGACTAAGCACCGGGGGCTCAGATGCAGGGGACCTGGATCCTCCTGTGTTATGCGCCCCCCCAACTCAGAAGCACCGGTAAATTTGGAGGAGGGAGGGGGAGTGTTAAATGGGGGTGTAAGGCATTTCTGGAGGCAGAGTGCCCTGTGAAATGCCTTTTAACCCCTTTAATGCCACTCAGCCTCCTGAAATGCCTTTTACCTCCCTATATGCCACTCTGCCCCATAATATGACTTTTAACCCCCTAAATGCCAGAGTGGCATATAGGGGTATAAGGCAATTCTGGAGGCAGAGTGGCACATAGGGGGTCAAAAGGCTTATCATGGGGCACAGTGGCATTTAGAGGGTTAAAAGGCATATCATGGGGCACAGTGGCATATAGGGGGTATAAGGCATTTCTGGGGCAGAGTGGCAAGCCAGGGGGCAGATGTTCATAACGGGGGGGGGGCAGGTTGAAAAAAAAGGAAATAAAAACAAAATATTTTTTTCAATTGTAACTTTTATTAAAAAAAAATAGTTTACATGAATTAACATTTACCGGTAAAACTTTTTTTTCTATAGGGTCGTCTTATATTCAGGCTTTTTTTTTCATAAATTAATATTCAGATTTTGGGGGATTGTCTTATAATCAGGGTCGTCTTATAATCGAGCAAATACGGTACTTCCAAGCAAAACATTATGGTCAAATTGGAGCACTGGGTTTTAATGTTGACAATAAAAACATATGTAAATAATACACAACTGCTGTATTTCCCAAAAAATTTAATGAAAAGGACTTGGGAATAATTGTGAACAATAAACTTAGCAACATTATTTAACGTCAGGCTATTACTCCAAGGTCCAGTAAGATACTGGCAAATTTAAAAATATAATGGTAAGATCCCACCTTGAATATGCAGTGCAAGTGTGGGCACTTGTTCGGAAAAAGACATTATGGCGCTTGGAAAAGTGCATAGGCCAGCTACAATGTTAATACGAGCAATAGAAAAAAAGGCATTTTAGAGAGTATATTATACAAATATATATACGATCCATTCTCTGATGCCATGTTCATTAATAAGACTGTGCAAATAACAAGTGATCATCCGTTCAGACGTTCATTTTCACTTAAAGCAGTGAATAGAGTTGTTTAGAATAAGAAAAACAAATATGTGGAATTTACTGCCCTCAGGGGTTGTGCTTTCAAACTGAATTTGACTTGGCAAGTTGATTTTTTACTATAGAACAGTAAACAGGGTTATAACTGACTTATAATTAGGACAGGAATAGCTATAGCTTGTCAATCCAGTGAGCAATCAGATTCCAGAAGGAAATTTTCCCCTTTTTTAGGCACAATTGGTAATCGGTTCCATTAGGGTTTTTTGTCTTCTTCTAGATCAACAGCAAAGTTGAACTTGATTGACTTGTGTCTTTTTTCAACCTAAATTTCTTTGCAACTTGCACTTTTATATTCCGTTCCTTAACTTAAAAACTGATAGTTATATGAACAGGCCATGGAGGTTGAGAGCAGACAATAAAGACATTAAAACTCACCTTGACAAGTTGGTAACTCTGGTTTCCAGCCCTCATTGGTACACTGGCTGCTTTTGGATCCATTAAGTCGGAAATTTTCGGCACAAGAAAACTGAACTTCTTTATCAATGGAGTAAGAACGTAAATGAGGACTTCTGATAACATTGCTTGTGTTTGGGATTGTACATTCTTCTGTAAGAATAAAAAAACATAAAAATCAAATATCATAATTTTTTTGTTTTGTTCTTGTTTGACTCTTAACAACTGTTCACTGGGTGCACTTGAAACAATTTACAAGTAACTCTTCAATTGTGTATCAACATTTCTTGACTGCTTCCTTGACTGGATCCTTTTTGTCAAATTTCCTTTCTATCTTACTTGGCAACACTTAAACAGTGCTGACCAGGGGAATGGCAAATGTTATTTTGTATGGTAATTGTGTTAGTTGTATGTATTATGGGATAATTCAGGTGGAATGTTGAAATTGAGGAATTTCATAAGGAGGGAAATATATAACTATCTTACTTTGAGGTTCTTCATTATGATTATCTTAATTCTTCACATTTAACATAAAAAATATGCATTTCCTCTGTGAAAATCTGGAGTGCTTTTCAGCAGATAAACCTCCTGAATAATTCATGTTATGTAGCATAAAGAGGGTGATTTGTAATCAGCCACTGCTGAAATAATATATTACAGTACTCCTCGTGTCTTCATCATATGTATATCATACCTGGTTGAATTATCCCTTCTGTATCATCAGTAGGTTCGTCAGAGGTTTTAGCTGAAAGAAGCAACATTGAATTTGCTTTAATCTAATCTTTTTATGGATTAATTTTAATAAATTAATTTATACGTTTATACCCATAGCAACCAACCACATTGATTTATTAAATGATCTGATCTTCTGAAACTATGAAAGCACAACAATATATATATATATATATATATATAGATATAGATATAGATATAGATATATATAGATATGTACATATATACAGTATAAGTAAACTAGAGGTTAGCTCTCAATGTTAGTAATGTTGTATAATACAACAGAGCAGGGCGAGTGTGTTTTAGGGATGCTACATTACATAGAAACATGACAGCAGATAAGAACCAATCAGTCCATCTAGTCTGCCCATTTTACCTGATGTAAGGACTCAAACTCATTGGTCTGGTCCTATAGTGAGCATAGTTTCATTTCTATCTCACAGATGTTTAAAGTCCCTCAATGTAGTACCTTCCATTACTTCAGCTGGGAGACTGTTCCATTTATCCACTATTCTCTCAATAAAGTAGAGCTTCCTTACATTTCATGTAATCCTCTTACCCTGGTTTTACATTATGACCTCTTGTTCGAACATTGCTCTTCCTTTCACTTTTTTTAATTAAATGTTTCTATCACATCTTTCCTCTCTCTTCTTTCCTGCAAACTATGCATATTAAGACCTCTTAGTCTTTCCTTATAATTTTTAGCCTTCAAACCACTTACCATTTTCTATCCCTCCTCTGAACTATCACCAATGTGTTAACATCCTTCTGGAGATGGGGTCTCCAGAGTTGTGCACCATACTCTAGGTGAGGATTGACCAGAGATCTGTAAAGTGGTACCTCTCTCGTCCTGCTATTGCAGTAATGCCTCTAGCTATACAACCCAACAATGTGCTTGCTTTTTCTGATGCTTTATCGCATTGTCTGCTTCCCTTTAAGTCATCCAAAATAATTACTCCTAAGTCTCCCTCTTTTGTTGTCACTGATATAACAGTGTATCCAATAAAAAATCCGCCTTGGGATTTTAACATCCCAAGTCCATTATGTTACATTTATCAACATTAAACTGCAGTTGCAACACACTAGACCATTCTTCTAATTCAGCTAAATAATTTGCCGTTTGACTTTTTCCACCTAGAAGGTCTATCGAGTTGCAGACTTTAGTTTCATCTGCAAAAAGAGACATCTTAACATTAAGACCTTGTGTAATATCACTAATAAAAATATTAAAAAGTCCCTGATCCTTGAAGTACCCTACTAGTAACAAGTCCTTCCTCTGAATATGCATTATTAACTACAACCTTCTGACTTCTCTAACTCAATCAATGCATTATCCATCAGTTTATTATGACATCCAAACCCAAGGCCTGCAATTAGCCGTTTTTCTGTGCTGGAGACAAGCACATACCTAAGGGACTACCTTTAAGTGTGTGGGATGTAAATACTAAGGGAAACAATTACTTAAATTGACACACCACTCATCATATGCACTTTAATATATATGATAGTTGTGTAGTCCCTTTTAAGTTGTAGTGTGCCACCTTGCAAATGCACTCATATGAACTTTAAATTAAAGCGGGTCTGTCAGGCAAGTTGTTACTCATTTATTGCACAGTTATTTGATTAGGAAACCTATAATAATATTGATCTATAACAGATGTTACTAGCTAATTAGGATGCTAATTCTGACCTATTACATTAGTTCTATCCTCATTCGGTAGTAGCCATTTTGTTCTGGAGTAGTATGTGAGATCAGTGATATTTCTTTTATAAAGTAGTACTGCCATCTTTTCATAAAGATTTTAACTTACAAATGGTTAAATAGTCCTTTTTACACTAAACATCTAACAACTATTACACTGAACAAATAACAAAAAATATGGGTTATATATATCCATATGCCAAAAGCTGAGAAGGTTGAATTTAACATTTATTCACACAAGAGACATATATTTTGTTCAGAAACTACTATAAATATTTACGTCCAATGTATGTAGTGGAAATAAGTCTGTATGTAATAGCACATGCTGTATACTTTTGTCTTTCAAGTTTTACAGACAGCAAAATTGTGATCTGCTGCTTAGTGAATGGACAATCAAGACCTAATTCATAACCATACCTGGAAGCCTCTGTATGAAGGGTTGCTTTCCTAGGTGTCTAGATCACTCTCCTCTTTCAGGGGCAGTGCATTGGTACTCATTCTCCATATAATTCCCCTCCCTCTGCCGATAATTTTAGTGCTATCTGGGGCAGGTGCAGGAAAAAATTGGCCTCAAACATGACAGTGATTTGTTTAAATCTCTACCCAAGTATAGGGGTAGTCTCACTCACTTCTATCCCACCCCTTGTGTTGTACTGATTCTGTCCCTTGCCATATTCAGCCCAGGTACTACTTCTGTACCCATCTCAATTCTAGTACCTCTCCTACTCCCATTTCTCCCGTCCTTCTACTGCCTCCCATCTATATTTAAACCTCATATTTGCCCCTATTCCTCCCCCAGAACCCCCATGTCCTCTGATTTTCCCCAAATCCTTTTCTCAATTCCTAAATTTAAAAAAAAATCATTAAACCCCCTCCACTATTGCCTATATTATATGACATGGGAGGGAGTCACATTTATGGTGGTGTAGTAGAGGAAGCAAGCAGCCAGTGTATCCTGAGATCTCCCTAACGTGCCAAAACTCATGTGGCTCTCTAGGGAGGAGCCCAATGGAAATACCCCTTCTTATTTGTAAGCAAGATATATGATAAAATAACTGTTCCAGAGTTTCCCTAAAAACGAAAATTCTAGGAAGTGGGTTCATGGTCTTATTGGGAATCCTCTATCAATTTTGTTCTTTTTCTTTTCTTCTGTGTGTTTATGAGTGTATGTGTGCTGCAAATAAAGGTTGAAACTAAATTTTGCAGCTCTTCAGTTCAATATTTTCTTATATCCAATGGCATTTATCACCATAACACCAAACTGTTTTTTATATACATGTAAGCTAGAAATACTGCTACCAAAATAAAACTGGCCATTATTATCCGTGCTAGATAAAATAGACCAAGACAACAAAAAATATTTTGGAGCTACCTTTACAACTGGGTACTTCTGGTTCCCAGCCATGTGCGTGACATGTTATTTCACTTGATCCAACTAGTATGAAGTTTTTTTTACAAGAAACTTCGACTTTCTCGCCTACTTTATATTCCTTCTTCTTGGGAGCTTTGGAAGTTTTACTATCTAATTGCAGCTGGCACTTTGTAGCTAAAAAAAGAAAAGGAAAGAAGAAAAAGAAAGTTACAAGAAACTTTGTGACCTTCTCATGTAGTGTTTGGTACATAAAGGGACTTATTCATTGATATTTCATTATCTAATGAAATATTAAGAGGAATTTATGGTTGAACTGTTCACCACTTAAACATATCCCTAGGATTATTCCCAGGAGACAAATGCTAAATTAAAGCTTAACATTAGACTCTGACATTAGAAGTGATAACTGACTGTTGTGTCTATCATTGGTGAAGAGATGATAGTCAAATCCATCATGGCTTTCCTAATGACACTTTGAACTATAAACTAGTAGGAATACTTACAAAGCATGCCATCAAATATTTATAATTAATACAATCTGTGAAAACCATTTCAAAACAATCTGCACAGAAATTTAAGAATCCTTTAAGAAATGCTAACATAGAAAATAAAAACCCACAGACAGGGAGAAGTCTTAAGGAGGCAGAAGGGAACATTTGAAAATGTATATATAATTCTGATACTTAAGGGCACACTCCAGCCATAATATGCATTTTAAAAGATGTCAGTTTAAATTTTCGTGGTGCCTGTCTTGCAGAATAGTTCTGCAGAATACCCTCATATGTATTGGACCCTATTGCCTGCCCCCTCTCTATTCCCAGCAGAAGACCTCCTGCAATGTGATATACTTACCATCAGTAAGTTCCAGGGTTTTTTGTTACATTTTTAAAGAATGTATATTTAAGTAAAATAATGTGCATTCTCTTTCTCTTGAGGCTGTCAGGGACATTATAATGTTCTCAATGTCTACTTTTAACGGACTGTCAAGTGTCAGACCATTGGCGTATTTTGTAATGTAAGTCATTGTATTGTAATTGTAAGTTTTGTATTACTGAGAGGATGATAGAAGTAGAACAGCCTCCCATCAGCAGTGATAGCAGTCAACACACTTAAAGGAATTTAGATATGCATGGCATAGACATAAGGCTGTCCTAAATTTAAAGATGAGCCCATTGGCTGGTTAAAGTTTGAGGCTTTAAAGTAGAAAAAACGAGGAAACTAGATGAGCAAAATAATTCTTATCTGCGCCAAATACTACAATTTGACTGCAAATGAAAACAACTCAGACCATCTAGTCTGCCATTATTTATGCTGTATATGCTCAAACCTTTAACTGGCCCTTCATCTTGTCTATGATTTAGGATAGCCTATGCAATCCATCTCCAATTCTTGACTCCAGCTGGTATCTGATTTTGACTATCCATCTGCCTGATTTGCCTTACAGCCCAACCTTTCTCCATTCCTTAACTCCAGCTTGTATCCGACAGCAATTATTCACCTCCCTGCCTGCTTGGTTACCGACCCTGGCTTGCCCCCTTCTGAATACTTACCTTAACTCTCAAGTATTACGGCAGGTTCCTTCATCCCCATTTATATATATTTACACCGATCCCCCCATAACATTATGACTACCTTTCTAATATTGTGTAGGTCCCCTTTTGCCACCAAAACAGCCCTGACCCGTCGAGGCATGGACTCTACTAGACCACTGAAGTTGTGCTGTGCAATCTGGCACCAAGACGTTAGCAGCAGATCCTTTAAGTCCTGTAAGTTGGAAGGTGGGGCCTCCATGGATGAAGCCTGGTACCATTTGTTCTCCAGGTAAGCGACGCATACGCACCCTGCTGCCCACATGGAGTAAAAGAAATTGTGATTCATCAGACCTGGCCACCTTCTTTCATTGCTCACGTGCCCATTGTAGGGGCTTTCAGCAGTAGACAGGGGTCAGCATGGGCACCCTGACTGGTCTGTGGCTACGCAACACAACAAACTGCGATGCACTGTGCGTTCTGACACCTTTCTATCAGAACCACTTTTTCAGCAATTTGAGCTACAGTGCCTTGTCTGTTGGATTGGACCACATGGGCAAGCCTTCACCCCCCATATGCATCAAAGAGCCTTGGCCGCCCATGACCCTGTTCCCAATTAATCACTTTTCCTTCCTTGGACCACTTTTGATAGGTACTGACCACTGCAGACCAGGAACACCCCCCCCCAAGAGCTGCAGCTTTTGAGAGGTCTAGCTGTCCCGATCTGGCCCTTCTCAAAGTCGCTTAGATCCTTTCGCTTGCCCATTTTTCCTGCTTATAATACATCAACCTTGAGGATAAAATGTTCACTTGCTGCCTAATATATCCCACCCACTGACAGGTGCCACAATAACAAGATTATCAGTGTTATTCACTTCTCCTGTCAGTAGTCATTATGTTATGGGTGATCAGTGAAAATGGTCTAAGTAGGTATACTTTAGTCACCCATGGGACCTACCTGTTATTCACACACTAGTACGCCACTTCGCTGTCTAAGAGAAATTTGTACCGACCTGCTCCAAAGCTGCACAGACTGCGAAGATCCATCACCAACCAGACTGCCTTTTACCTCTGCTTCTCTACCCACTGTTGCTATTTCAATTGTTTTTGAGAATTGCCTACAAAATCTCTAGTTTCTCCTTTCAAGTCTAATGCCACTGTAATGCGACTATTACCCTGGATCCCGTGGAGCAGAGAAGACTAGGAGTAGGTCAAACAAACCGGGTCTGTAACAGGAGATCACGGTAACAAGCCAAATCAGGAGACAAGCTTAAACAATCCGGGCCACAACGGGTTAATGAGGATAGTACCACATTTCTGATGATCACTTACCTGGCAGATTCAAATTATTTGGATTAACGGAATGCAGAAGATGACTTGTTTTCATATTAAAGTTGATAAAATGTTCTTTGGTAATTCGTTAATTTTCAATATTAATTTTGATCAATTTAAACCAATATTAGAAGGTAGTCTAATGAAGCAAGTGGGAAAAATGCTTTAACAGTAAAAAAAACCACAGCTTATTTCGGAAATGGCAGCCCTTATTGACATAATTCTAACTTACACCAGTCCTTTAACTAAAGCAGGGGCGTCCAACATGCGGCCCGCGGGCCAAATGCGGCCCGGGGAACCTCGAGGTGCGGCCCGTGTGAGATCGGCAGCCAGGATCACAAGAGCCCTGCTGCTTACTTGTGGGAGGGTCTATTCTCTGCTCCAGTCCTGCCTCCTCTGTGGGGAGAACGAGGGAGGCCGCGCCCCCTGCTGAAGTCTGTGAGCGGCATCGAGAGCTGTAGAGCAGGTAAGGGGGTGGGGGATGTGTGAATGAGTATGTCTGATTGAGGGAATGAATCTGTGAATGAATGAATTTGTGTGTGTGTGTGATAGCATGGATGTGTAAGTGCTGGAACCTAGGCATGATGGGACTGTGATTGCTGTTAGAAATCACACTCCTATCATGCCAAGTCAGCCAGTACATGCTGAAACCTGGCTAGCTGCCCCCCTTGTGTATTGATGCTGCCAGCAGTATGGGGTCTGCACTTACAGCCACCCTGTATCAGCATATACTGGCTGACTTGGGATGATAGGAGTGTGATTGCTAACCGCTAACAGCAATCACAGTCCCATCATGCCTAGGTTCCAGCATTTACTGGTTGCCTGGGTATAAAAAGAGTGTGTTTGCTGTTAGCAATCACACTCCTATCATGCCAAGTCATATTGTTGATTTTTTTTGTGTGTTACTTTTAATAAAAGTGTGGTTACACACTAAAATTGGACAAAAAATACAATGCCCAGCCAACCAGTACATGCTGGAATCTGGGTATGCCTGAGATTGCTGTTAACAATCATAATATATAATTTTTTTTTGTACAATTTTGGTGTGTAACTTACTTTTATTAAAAGTGTGTGGGGGGGTCACTTTCAGTTTCGGCTAAGTGAACCCTGAATTTTCGGTTTTGGTCCAGAATTTTCATTTTAGTGCATCGCTAAAATAAATAGAACTATTTCATTTTTACTTATTCAGAATCCTGAATTTGTAGGCCCAGAAATCCCAGAAATCAGTGAGAGGAAAAGTAAAGGTTTTGTGTCATTTACTTTATTTTAATCTGCATATCTTATTAAAGGCCATATTTTCTCTCAGTGAAAAATGAGTGCGGCCCTCGCACGGATACAATTCTGATGAAGTGGCCCACTGCAGAAAAAACTTGGACACCCCTGAACTAAAGTAACCAAATTAATTAGGAAACAAAGTAAAGTCTCTTAAAGTCTTAATCGTTGCATCATCATTAGTTAAAAGTGTAACATTGTCAAGAAAAAAAAAAAAGATCATATGAGGGGCGTACCTAGAGCATTTGGTACTGAGAGCAGATCCTAGATCCCCCCTCCCATTTTAAAATGTAAAAACACCCACACACACTCTCACTTACGAAAGAAGAAGAAGAGGCAAGAAAAGAAGTGGGGCTGTGGTAAAGGAGACAGGGACCCGGAAACAGTCAGAAGAGAAGCTAGGGAGACATTAAGAGAGAGGGATTTTCCCGGAGACTTGGGTCCTCTGTGTGCCAGTCTAGCAACCCCCTAATAAGCGATACCCGGGGTGGAAAGGCCCCTAAGTATGCCACTTGATCATATGATCTTTGAATAGAGGTATAATTCAAATTTTATAAAATATAACTTTACTTTCACATGTTGGCAGGGATGGTTCCCATCCTTTGTGATCACATCGACTCCTTTCTGATCCTATTAATTTGGTGCCAGGTGGACAAGAAAATTGAGCAATATCACCAAATTTATAATTCCTTTTCTGAGATTTCAATTGCCCGTTTTGGACTGTACATCTAGTTACTTAGGAAAAAACACATAATAAATAATTAAAAACATTGCTTTTATTCATGGGCAAAATTATTTCTTTTCTGCTGAGTCACTCTAAGTTTGTAATTACCGGTAGTTTTTATTTTATTACAATGTTTCTAATGCAGTTACTGAATCTTGTGGTTAAAAGCAAACTTTTAAGTAAGGGTAGAAGCAGAAGAGCTTAGTTTATTTGACTGGGAGACACTGCTTTATAAAAGAACACAAAAAGAAAACATTCAATGACTGGGGTAGGGATAAAAAACAATTATTACTAGACTTGTGCATTCGTATTCGGGCAAACATGAAAACGAACACAAAGGGTGCGTTTTCCTTGTTCAGCCCAAATACCGAACATGGCAGCGGCAAAATGCATACAAAGATGAAGACACACAACACGAAGAATCTTCATGTTCCTCTTCGTCTACTAATCTCCTTGGTCTCTTCCCCATCTAGCCTACCTTATCTACACAGCATCGCGTTGATGCCAGAGGAGGCCCCTGCAGGCGTCCAATAGGTTCACTCGCACGGCCCTTTAACTCCCAACTTTGCCTGGGTCTCCCCGTTCCAAAAGTTAAAGGTCCGTACAAGCGACTCTATTGGTCGTTCATACAGACCATTAACTCTTGGAGCGGGGAGACCAGTGGTCTCTCCCGGCCAAGTTGCGGCACCAGGATTTGAAAAGTCTGTATGAGCGACTATTGGTCGCCAGCAGGGGGCTCGTCTGCCATCAACCAATGAAGTACAACCAATGATGTTGCTCGTACAGACATTGAAAATCCTGGCACCAAAGCTGCTGCATAGTGCGTACCGCGTTAACCCCTTATTGACACGAAGAATGTAAACAAATATTCGCCCGAACCGAACACAGGAACGGGCGAATATTCGTAGTATACGAAGATTTTTTCCCCCACGAAGACGAACACGAGTCAGCGCCCGCTGACATCAGTGTGCAGTCCTGGCCGCGTCCTGCAAGGGAAGGGTCCGGGAAGCCGGAGCCCAGAAGTTCCCAGGTATGATGATTAGTTGAATTACTAACAGTGTCAAGAAAAAAGTTCATATGGTCAATCATTCTAGTGGTAGAATTAACGTAAAATTAGCCCAATCTGAATTTTATGTATCATTAATGTTCTTAAGTAGAATATAACTTTACCTTCACACGTTGGCAGCGATGGTCCCCATCCATAATGAAAACACTGACTCTTGTCTGATCCTATTATTTTGTAGCCACGTGGACAAGAAAACTGTACAACGTCACCATATTTATATCGCGTTTTCTCAGATATTAACTGACTGTTTTGTACTGTACATGTGATTTCTGTGGGAAAACATAATAAATAATTAAAAACAGTGTTTTTATTAACGTGCACCACGTTATTGTTTTTTGGGGTGCCATTCTAAGCTATTCAATTATGTAAATTGTGACCAGCTTTTACTAAATTACGAGAGTTCTAATGGACTTGCTTAACATTGTGGATGTTTGGTTGAGACAAAGTGTAAAAATTCAGGTTAGTTTGCCAGTTTTGTATATTCGCTAAACTCAAGCTTGGTAATTCAATTTGAGGATACACGGAAATAGTAGATATGTCAATGATAAAATTATGGAATGAAAAGGTCCTCGAGTATGATTTACATATATTATGCTATGAAATTATATATATACTTTCACCCTCACTGGTGTTTATTAATTTCAGGATAATGTAAAAAAAAAAGCATTATCTAGCACAATGTACAAAATAATTTGTAGTTGTTTGTGGATGATATGTAAACTTTAAATATATTTTTTTTAACCCATGTGCTTCAAAATAGGAGGCCAAGCTTACAATTCCCCAGAGGTGCAAAAATGTTGCTATACTAGTGGACAGATGTATTTTCTAAATATTTTTAGATATATAGCATTATTATTTAATTTATTATACTTGCCTAAATCTCATGGCTTCTCACTTCAATTTTTAATGCAAGCCTTATATTTTATTTTGAAATAAATTGTTTTTAAATGGATTTCACTATGAAATGTCCTTTTGCTTTTTATTATATGGCTACATCTTGTTGATTTATAGACTTGGAGTCCTACCTTTAGGAACTAGAATCACATGCTCCTTATCACATTAGTAAACATTTGGCTTTCACTTTGTTGAACCTGAATACTGTATATTACACAGAGGACTATTGTGTATTTTATTTTTCTTTCCTTACATATACACTCCAGTGCAAGAGGAACAACACCCTCTGGATGGTTAAAGATATTTATTACTTAAGTATGTTTACTTGTTTTCACATATTCACAATAAGGGTGCTCAGGTTCTAATTGGTTTTGCCCAGCCTTCCATGGTGAACAATGCGTTTCAACATCCAGCCCTTATAGAGTTAATAGCATAAAATAAACCTACCAATGCATTCTGGAATTACTGACCAGCCCCTGTAAAGACATTGAGCATTTTCAACTATTTTTCTGGTTTTAATCATAAATCCTTCATTACATTCAAAACGGATATACTCTCCAACATCAAATACACTTTTATTCGGGCTGTATTTTCCATTAAGTAATTGTCTCATTTCACAGGCCTCTGTAGAAATGGAAAGCAATAACAACAACATTATGTTATGCATTACCTCCCTCTCAGTCCCAAATAAAGAACATCAAATATACCAAGTGGCAGCTTAGTTAGGAGCTAAGCATGCTTTTTTAACAGCAACAAATTAACAGATATAGGAAAGGCTGAACTTGATGGACGCATGCCTTTTTTCAGCCTGTATAACTATGTAACTCAAAAAACAAAAACTGTCTGCGCTTCTTACCCTAATAAAGTTGGCAACCATTTTTTTTTTCCCTGTTTGCACATATTTGAGGTTGTTGGCTCCTCATTAGTCTGGTTGCAGCTTGCTGTCCAGGGGTTAATAGGGAGGAGGTTTAATTGCACCTCCCCCAACACATTAATAAGGTTTTGGTAGCAGTATAAACTGCTTTGTGTGCCCACTATGTAGGAGGTGAGAGTAGGTTCTCACCCTATTGAGAGTGTGCCTTGATGTGGCGGGTGAGCTTAATTATGCTTTGGCCAATTCATATAACCAAAACCTCTCATTTATATTATGTTTATATAGTTGCCAACTTTATTAGGGTAAGAAGCGCAGACAGTTTTTGTTTTTTGTATACATTGTACAGCCAATACACTGTTTTTGCAGCATGCTTACACCTGTTTGGTAGGCCTCGTATTATACATTTGTATTATTTGAGCCTGTGACTAGCTTAGCGCACCGACATTTTTTCTTTTAACTATGTAACTCAGTCAGCTCCTGTATGGTCAGAGGTAAGCTTCAGTAGTGAAGAACGGGACAAGATAGCTGTCAGAAGTAAGCAATTCTGCAAACATTTATTTTATGTAAGGTTTTCTTAATCATTTTGCTAAAAGTAAAACAAAAGGTTTAATGCCACTTCAATGTTTTTATCATAAGCGATAAATATTAAATTACTTACTGGAACATTTTGCTTGAGTAAACCTCCCATTAGGAAGACATTCTTTTTCTCCATTTTCTCCACCATTTGGAGTTGAATAGCCATTGTAACAAGTGAATTTCACTTTGTCACCACTCATATAAATACGTTCAGGATTCTCAAGATCTGCATTTTCAACTGAAGCTTCCTGATGACTACAGGTTTCTAATGAAAACAATAAAGTAAAAGTTTGCTCACCAAAAATATTTTATTCATGTTTACTTGGAGTACGTTTACACAATCACGGTTTACTACAAGTCAGTATTTTTTTTTTGTGTTCAACTTGTTGAAAAAATAAAAAAAACACTTACTTTATGTACAAGCTATAGCTCTGGAGTATAAGATGCAGTAAGATCAGTAGCTTAATGCTGCAATTAAAATCAATAGGAGCACTTTCTGGGCAGGAACTCTCCCTGAGCCAGCTAATTAGCAGTGGCATTGCTAATAACACATAGCATTGTGCTCCCCCAACTGAAACGCTGTTGGTGACTGCCCACTGGCCCCACTAGGAGCAGGACTGGTTGGCAGTGGCGACTCTAGAAAAAATATTGAATCCGGGACATGTGGTTCCAAATTTGCCCCCCCTGTAGCAACGCCACCGCTGGTTGGGGAGATCATAACTAAACAACCCAAAATAAAGGGAGTGCGAGGTCTGTTTAGACCTCTGTCTCCCTGCTCCCTCACAAAACACACCAGCTAATAATGCTGAGCGCATAGATATAACGGCATATCCCGGTGCTCAGCGCTTAAGCCAGGAGCTTCAAGATGGAGTGGTGACAGATAGGTCTGTATGAGCAGACCTCGTGCTTGCACCACAGAACTTCAAAAAGGTAAGTAAAGGGGAGAGGTAGTTATAGAAAGAAGGGAGGTAAAGTGAAATCGGAGAAGAGATAAAGAGAATGGAAGAGTTTAAATAATAAAAAAAAGATAATGAGAAAGAGGTATCAAAGAAAAAGTGGAAAGTTAAAAAACAAAAGGGGGAGGTAGGAAGAAAAAGGGAAAAAGAAAGAAAATAAGGAGCTATCAATAGCAGGAGAGCTTAAGAGAAAGAGGAGGGGAGATCTACAGAAAGGGGAGAGATAGGGGAAAAAAGGTGAGGTAAAGAAAAAAAGGAGGAGAGATAAAAAAAGAAAGGGGAGAAAAGGGAGAGATACAGAGAAAATGAGAGAGAAAAGAAGGAGAGATAAAGCGAAAGGCTGGGAAGTTAAGGAGAAAAAAATAAACATAAAAAACATTAATCAGGGGCATTACCAGAGCATTAAATTCCAGCACATAACTAGTTAATATAATGCATTACAAAAAACAATCAATACTAAACAGTGCCCCAGGAATTATTCTATACCTTTAGGCCAAAAACAGTAATGTTTGCATATATACATACACTGTCCATATACGCACGCCTTCCCATACAGACACATATACACTGCCCATACACACACCTGCCTATACACACACATATACCGTATTGGCTCGAATATAGGCTGCACTTTTTCCCCCCACTTTAAGTCTTTAAAGTGGGGGTGCGGCCTATATTCGGGGTCTAGCACCCGGGCAGGCAGCGGGGTTAGGATACAGATCCCCCGCAGCGGTGCAGGGGACCTGTATCCTACTCTCTGATACGCTCAGACAGCCTCCCCTGCCGGCAGTTCCCACGGGGAGAGTGCCGGCACGGGAGGTTGTCTAAGCGCATCGCACAGACGTTCACCGGCAGCGGCGATGCAAGCATAAACAACCTCCACTGCCGGCACGTCTGCACGATGTGCTTTAACAATCTCCCTTGCCAGGAATTCCCACGGGGGGAGTCCCGGCAATGGAGATTGTTAAAGCACATCGTGCAGACGTGCCGGCAGCGGAGGTTGTTAACGCTTGCATCGCCGCAGCCGGTGAACGTCTGCGCAATGTACGCTAACAATCTTCCTTGCCGGCACTTCCCACGGCGGAAGTGCCAGTACCGGAAGTTGAATACGCGTACTGCGTAGCTGTCCCCCGCCGGCCCTGCAAGATCCCGGGGAGTCTGCACCGGTAAGTGTAGGGGGGGGACCTCTTGGGGGCAGAGTGGCAGCATATCTCGGGAGGGCACATCTCGGGGGCAGAGTGCATATTTCAGGGTGGGATAGAGTGGCAACATATCTGGGGAGGGCAGAGTGGCAGCATGTCTGGGGAGGGCAGAGTGGCAGCATATCTCGCGGGGGAGAGTGGCAGCATATCTGTTCCACTAAGTGTTTATTTTTTTACTAAGAATTTTTTTCTTTAAAAAAGCACGGCCTATATTCGGGTGCGGCCTATATCCGAGCCAATACGGTATACACTGAGCATACACATGTCTGCTCATACACACACATATACACTGCCCATAAACATAAATATACACTGTCCATACATATTTTATATATACATAGTCGTGTGTAAAAGAAAGTACACTTTCTAGTGTTTTACATATCAGAACATAATAACAATCATCTGTTTCTTGGCAGGTCTACAAATTACATACACATTACAGCACATTACATATTACACTGTGTCATGATTTATTTAGCAAAAATAAAGCCAAAACGGAGAAGCCATATATGAAAAACTAAGTAGACCCTTACTGCTTCCATAGGAATTAAGAAGCTATGTAGCAGTCAGGTGCAGCTCATCAAATGCCCTTGATTAATTAATCAGCAGCAAGTCTGACCACCTCTATAAAAGTCGAAGTTTTAGCAGTTTACTGGTCTGGAGCATTCAGGTATGTGTTAACACAATGCCAAGTAAGAAAGACATCAGCAATGTACTTTTAGAAGCAAACAATTTAAAGTCCATCATTCTACAGTGAGAAAGATTATTCAAAACATTCAAGACAGTTGCCAATCTTCAAACGAGTGGACACGCATACTTTATAAGGAATTGGTTTTTATATTATTGTGTCTTTACATTGGGCTTACAACAATTGGTCTCTAAAATGGTATAAACTTTTTTATAGTACTTACTTAGACACCTTGGTGGGGGATTCCAACCATTTTCAGAACAAAGAGATCTGCCATAATAATCTTTGGATGGTGGAAAATATCCGCTGTTACAAGTATAGATTATGTCATTACCCAGTGATTTTGGAAACCAATAGTTGTAATAAAGACCTCCATTTTCAATGTTGGGCATATTACATTTTTTACCTGAAAAAAACAACAAAAACAGTGAATATTCACATAACAAAACAGTTATCAAACCCAAGGTTAAAATATTTTTTAAAGGAAATGGCTTTTTGGAACATAACATCCTCGGATCCTAAACTCTCCATTGGTACCCCGGGATTGACGCCGCTTCCTCTGGATCACCGCAAAATAGTGACTTTTTGTCGGGTAGGCGTTGCTGGCCATAGAACTGGTATGAAGACGCTGGGCTGTTTGGTGTTTGATGGGATTATACCGTATTTGCTCGATTATAAGACAAGGTTTTTTTCAGAGCAAATGCTCTGAAAAATACCCCTCGACTTATAATCGGGGTCGTCTTATAATCAGACCTCAAATAGGTATGACTGTAAGACGACTAAGATCCAGATCCCCCGCAGCTGCAGGGGACCTGGATCCTCCTGTCCCCCCCCCCCGCCCCACTTACCGGTACTTCTGAGTCCCCGGTGTGCAATTCGCGTAGACAACTTCCGCTGCAGCAGGAAGGAGGTGTGGCTAGCAGCGGGGGTTGTCTGCGTCTATCACGCAGACCTTCCCCGGCTGTCAGAGATCAGAGTTCCCAGCTACATGACAGGGGACTGAGAAGTACCGGTAAGTTTGGAGTAGGGAGGGAGTGTTAAATGGGGGGCATAAGGCATTTCTGGAGGCAGAGTGCTCTGTGAAATGCCTTTTAACCCCCTTAATGCCACTCTGCCTCCAGAAATGCCTTTTTAACCCTCTATACGCCACTCTGCCTCCTGAAATGCCTTAAACCTCCCTATATGCCACTCTTCCCCATAATATGCCTTTTAACACTCTAAATGCCAGAGTGGCATATAGGGGTATAAGGCATTTCTGGAGGCAGAGTGGCACATAGGGGGTCAAAGGCATATCATGGGGCACAGTGGCATTTAGAGGGTTAAAAGGCATATCATGGGGCATAGTGGCATATAGCAGGTATAAGGTATTTCTGGGGAAGATGTGCATAACTGGGGGGAAGGTTGGAAAATAGAAGGAAATAAAACCAAAATATTTTTCTCAATCATAGCTTTTATTAAAAAAATAGTTTACATGAATTAACATTTACTGGTAAAACTTTTTTCCTATAGGGTCGTCTTATATTCAGGCTTTTTCTTTTTTTCCTAAATTAATATTCAGATTTGGGGGTCGGCTTATAATCAGGGTCGTCTTATAATCGAGCAAATACGGTATTCCTGGTTTAATTATGTTGTGTGTATACATATCGGTACTGTTACCAATAAACTCAGTTCCTGTTTTTACCTCAATATGAGTTCTATCTTGTTATTGGGGTAAGTCTCGGTGCTGGTCTTGTCAGTACACTAAAGCACTGTTTTGTTATGCTACAGTGCCACTGATGTTCCTGAGTTTTTTTCAAATAATTTGTTGGGTATGCTCTGAATTCTTGCTTTGTTTTGTGTATTTTAGGTCATTCTTTTATTCTTTAACGAGGTATCTAGGAATTACATTTGGTTTAAGATTTAAGGATCGGGTAGAGGACGTCAACGGAAGCTCAGCCAGTTTTACCAGAAGTTCCCGCTAGGTTATGTCCACAGAGATGCAGATGATGATTAAAGATAGCAGGGAGAAGATAAAAGATGAAGGATGTAGAAGTGTAGATGAAGGATGAAGAAGGATGTAGAAAAAGATGTAGAAGTGGTCGGCAGAGAAGGTAGGGAAACATTTAGAGACCATGAGAGAGAGAGTGAACGAAAGAGAGAGTGAGAGTGAATGTGGGCACCAGACAACAAATTTTGCTCCCGAATTAAAAGTGCCCCCAAATTTGTAGCCAAACTGAATGGGCAGGGAATGTGATATGCTGGTTCAAAAACCAATGGCTACTGCTTATAGGTGTCTTTTTATATTTGAGTTTGCAGTAAAGCAGTTACTTAGTTTTCCTTAACTACTTATGCAGTTCTTTTGGCGTACCTCTAGAGGTTTTAATCACTGCTGGCTTTTTAGTAAGCTGTTTTTATGGTTTTTTTTTCTCCTACTGACTTACAGCAGTGGCTCACTTGGTATGCTGTTATTTCACTCCTCAGTCTGTTGTACCCTGAAGCACTCTAATTTTAACCCCTTAACGACAAAGCCCGTACATGTACGGGCTGCTGTTAAACAGCTGCATCGGGGCTTTGCAGCATCCACGGAAGCCTCACAAGTGAGGCTGACCCTGGATCCATGGAGGAAAGCCCTCCTCCTTGTGATTGCTCCGAAGATCAACCACAAGCGCCATCATGTAAATGACGTTGCCGCCACTCACAAGAACTCTCACGCTCCTCCTGCAGGTTGAATGCAAGTACTGCATTCAACCATGCAAGGTCAATGGAGCCCAGCTCACTAATCAATGTGATTGGTAAAATAAAAAAATAAAAAAAATGTTTAAAAAAAATTAAAAAGTAATTTTTTAACAAAAAAATCCAAAGAGAGTCCTGTTTGTGTGGGTGCACAAAATGAGAAAATTACAGCTAAACAGCAACACTGAAAAATGTTAAAAGAGCCATTGTCCCAAAATGTACACATAAGACAGTCTTGTCATTAAGGGGTTAATGGTCCTTAGGGCTATGAGTACACATTCGAACTTAGCATGATATAACATTAAGCATAAATGTGAAGTTAAAATGTAATGCTGTAAATTGTAGGGAATATAGTTTGCTCCATTCCCCAAAAATGTATAAATTTTACTCATAAATGTAAGCATCAAAGTTGGAAAATGTGCTAATTAGCATTATGACAGGGCTAGCATGCTTTTTTTTCGATTGATATAGAATGTTAAAAGTGTCTTGCTGGAAAAAGTAGAGAGAAATATAGCATAATACTCAACATGAAGGTATGTAGGAAAATCCTAACTTTCTTTCACTAGAAGTTAGAGAATGCTTTTGTACACTTATTTCCAGAAACTATCCACTAGTGGTGGAAGCACCTTGTTCCTGATATTATGCCCCTCTTATTGCTACATGTTTGACTTTGCAAGGTGAGGATGTCTGTACTTTGAAGATCTTTGAAGATCCCTGTTGATGACATTATAACCAAAGCAGATCTTAAGTGCCTACCAAAGTGTATAATAGAGGCATGTAACCATGGTAACATAAATGTTCCTGCTCCTCCTTGCACTACACAAGCAGGCATGCGGAGGAGGAATATCACCCACAAAACTTACACAACTGGTATAGAGTAATTCGGTACCCCATACAACATCTTTACTTTACCCCAGGACATTAACAGCAGTTAAAATATATAGAACCTAAACAAACTATAGATGATGATTGAAACACACAAAATGCACTATTATACTTGCTCCATAACCATAGCTCTTCCTTGTGTGTGTATATATATATATATATATATATATATATATATATATAATTAGCCTTTTAGCAAGAAGTGATTAACTTGGATGTGGCTTAGCCCCTTCAACAAGCTCTTAGTTTTGGTGCTGGTGATTTTTGTGAGTCATTAGGTAAACAGACACCAGGAAACTATTGTATTGATTAGTGTATAGAAGAAACAACTAGTACAACTAAATGTTCATAGTTTTAAAATTAAAGTGTACTTACTGATGCACTTCAGAGGAGGAAACCAGCCAGTAGCAGTGCATACCCGTGGTTCATCTGGTTTATGCTCAATTTGGAATCCATAATCACACTTCAACTCAATGATTTCTCCATCTTTGTATATATCCTTAGTCTTTTCAAGTTTACCATTTGCCACATATTCAGGATAGCAGGTGATTTCTATGCCATAGTATGAAGCATATATTAAAGAACCATAATAAACAGTAAAATGAGCTGTATATGCTCATTCACCACACACGATACAATGCATTTTAAAACAATAGTATGTACATTTACAGTTACATTTGATGCATGTGACCTTTCAGTGCACAACACCTAACCTTTTATGGCCATAACAAAGAGTTACATATAACAAAGTGAAACAGTCTTATCACTTTAGCAAGCAATATTAGTCCTGCTGGTTACAAACGTTTGCAAAGGTGATAAGATTACATTTAAAACGTTGTGCTAACAAAAAAACTTCATAAATGTAATTCTACAATTGTAACAGTGATAAGGAGTTTGCATACAACTCTGTTTGAACACACAGATAAATGATTACCACACATGCAGCACCTAGTAAGAAATTTGCAACCAACATAAAAATAGCGTGCAGCTGATGTTATTATATGATTTTAATTTGTGTTACATTGATCTACATCCCAGTATGCACACAAAAAACATATTGTCCTCACCAGAAAAGGTAAGCCAAATAGAGATAGATGAGATAAAAGCAGGGAAACAACGATGTTTGTCTGGACAATTTTTATTTGCCTACGTACTATCTTTGCTAAAAAAGGATGGGCAGCTAAAACACAATCAAACATAACAATTCAATATGCATATTTGTGTTGCTTTCTATGCAGACGATAGTGGTGACTTAGTGACAACTCTGTGCACATACTTTTGGGGCCTATTTACTGATAAACATTTCTGCTCCCTAATAGTACTGTACATTATAATTGGGCAACCCGAGTAAGCTTTTAATGCAAGTAAAGCTTGGTTAGAGTTAAATCGGTAAAACAGTTGTGCATTAAGCAGAACCAGTTCAGCTCCTTTAGAGTTGGAGTACCAACTGAACAATGGGGGACACATCAGGTGACTATTATGCACCTGTTTCAATTTCACCTATACCATATGCTAACTTGCTAGAAAATACATATATTATTTGTTGTTTAAACAATTTCCCTATTATCTCTATGTAGACATTGATTCTCTTTTTCTTTTCATATCTATACACAAATATATTTTTAACACCAACCTATACATCCAGGCTCGGGGCTCCAACCATTTTTAGTACACGTTGCTTCATAACTCCGGTACACTTTGTATTTCTTATCACATTTATATGATAATTTTGCATTCTCTTTGTAGATTGGTATTGGATTGTCTACTGAGCCATTAGGGATCTCTGGCACATTGCAACTTGCTTCTAAATAAAAAAAGACAAAAGAGCATGCTAAAAAATGCAGAAGGGTTCAATCTTATCTCAAAACCATGGTGTCCTTATAGGAGCACCAACCTACTGTGGCCCAGCCAAATTATAGACTGGTGATTGAAGGTAAGGACCTACAGAAATGATAGAGTAAAGAGTATGAGTGGCTGTCAATTTTCCTCTCTTAATCCAATACATGGACCACAGGTGAGCAGAAACTATGCCAGAGAGCTGCACACATGCAGTGGGCAAAATGACTATGTGGCATCGCACATGTAGTGTTGGGAAAAGTGAGATTGGCAAAAAAATCCCAAAATCAGGACAGTTGGGAGGTCAATAGCTTTTTCTATAACCATTCTGCTTTTATCTCTTAATGCTAAAGACTGAGAGAAAAATTGACACATTACAACCACTCAGAATATGTCAATATATGTTAATATTAACCTTTTTTATAAGCTGCCATATTTCAACTTAGTATATATATATATATATATATATATATATATATATATATATATATAATAATAATACTAATACCTAAAGTATCAGCATTTTCTACAGCTATAATAATGATCTAACCTTTACATATGGGTGGTTGTTCATTCCACTCTCCCTCTGATGTGCAGAAAACCTCCGAAGGCCCCTCCAGTTTAAGTTTGGGATTCTTACATTCAAATCGTACTACCTGACCCATAGAAAACTCTTCATCATAAGAAGATGATATAACATTAACGCCTTCAGCAGGCACCACGGGTGGGCATTTTCGAGCTGTAGTAAAAAAAAAAGGTGAAAATGGTTTGCATATAGATTTATACTATATGTGAACCCTAGACCTGTTTATAATAGAAAATAAAAATGTGGACATTAAAATATTTTTTGTGATTCCTTTTTTTCTGTACCCAATATTTCAGGGTATTGCATGTTATTGCTTGTGGGATAGCTTCTTAAACAGTACATACCTATACATATATATATATATATAGACATACATAAGGCTTGTAGGGACCAGCAGAAATTAAGTTAACTTGAGTCTCTAATATGAACCCTCCAATCGTCCATCTTAAAGATTCCATTATAGTGACACACTAATGGTAGCAACCAGAAAGAATGTAACGTTTCTCCCTCATGAAGTGCACTGAAAACAAATATACTTGAATATACCAAAAACATTAAACTAAAATACAAAAATAAACTTAAACGAACCCGAATGATGTCAAAGCAGTTTTGAAGTGATTTAGTAAGGACAACTTTTAAGTTGTATTACATTTACTTAAGTATTAACATGTTATTTACCTTCACAATGAGGTGGAAAATTACTCCAGCCATTTGCAGTGCATTCTCTAGTTTTCTGTTTGCTTACCATCTGATAACTAGATACAAAAAGAAAAAAAAATACATAAACTGTTAGAGATGTTGCATATTATACTTACTTCAATACACCTCGAATTATTATTTTTAGCCCACATAAATATGTAATTTAAGAATTTAGTTCTCTTTTATCCCAAAGTGGACCTGATGTCCAAAGGTAATGTAATGGGTGTTTGCTTGTCACGCTATTGAGAGTACTATACACTCCCACAGTGTTCTTGGTACCATCACAGGCTAAATTGCATGTAGTAAACAACAGGTATGCATATGCATTGTCAATTCACCCAGCAATACCCAAGGCTGGAAAAATTTCAGAAGCTAGGAGCCATGTCTTTTTTTTTTTTTACACCTACCTCGTAACTCATACTATTATAGTATTAATTTTATGGATGTATCTGGCTTCTAAAATATCAAGTTGGCTTAAAATTTTTACATAAATTTGTCAAGCTCAGAGTACATTTTTCAAGAACTTCACTAAGAGCTTAGCTTTCATTAGTACTGGGTAAGACGTGCTCACAGTAACACAACAACATAGAATCATAGGTTGCTTTACACTTGATGTGTTTTCTCAATGGCTCAATTATATCGATAAACTACAGCATAAAACGTAAAATACATAACAAAGGTGTACATTACAATATAGATACACATTTTATTGTACAATTATGTATTTCTAAATCATAAAACAATAGAAAATGGAAATATTTTCTTTAGCAAAAAACAAACACAAACTGCTTATGTCATCTAAACATAAACATAAAATCAATGGAGAACGATGTTACCAGTTTGATTTGTAAACAATTTTGCAGCCGCTACCAAAAATAAATCCTCCTCTTTGAAGTCAGTAAGGAAGCATTTACACCCCATAACTGCCAGCAGGGCCGTCTTTCATATTGATTGTACCCTGAGAAATAATTTCCTTTCCAACACTTTCTCCCCCCGCACGCTTCCTAGTATGCAAGCGCGTTCAAACCAAAATTCTTGCCACACTGACTCTGATTAGGAGGAGACAGTTACAGTCAGTGTGATCTCCCCTCCTTTTTGCCCAAGCCTGACTCCAAGTAAGATGTCCTCCAGCCACACGCACAGGGCAGGGGAGAAGCACAATACATTGCAAATTAATGGGTTGGGTCCGGTGAGTGACCAGAAAAGGATGTGCAACAATTAAGTGTTAACTAAGTGTTATTATAATTATGCTTTTTTATTACGGTTGGGCACAGATGAGAAATGTGCATGCCACTTTGCCTCTTACTGAGCAGTAAGGTGAAATGTGTTAACTGGAAAAAGTTACAATTACATAGAGGTTAATGAATCATCAAGTGGTTGATGTTTTTTCCCAATTCTGCTGCAGTATATTTTAATGTGTTAAAAAGAGTTGGCAGAAGGGAATATGCAAGTTGGACATTATACAAATTCACCTGCATTGTTACATAGTTACATAAGGTTGAAAAAAGACCTAGTCCATCAAGTTCACCCCTTCTACCTAACCTTCCTACTCTTGATCCAAAATAAGGCCAAAAAAAACCTAATTAAGCTACTTCGAATTATGCCATCAGGGGAAAATAATTCCTTGTTGACTCCAAAAGGCAATCAGATTTCTCCTTGGATCAAGAATTAAAATATTAATTCTATTTATAGCCCTGTATGTCATGCTTTTCTAAAAAAAATATCAAGACCCCTTTTAAAGGCATCTACCTCCTTTGGCAGTGAATTCCATACCTTTATTGCCCTTACTGTAAAGAATCCCTTCGGTTGTCATTTATGAAAGGTGTGTTTTTGCAGCAGGGCACAGGGCAGGCCAGGCACTGGCAGACAAACACATCCAGCCAGAAGACTAAACTGGATTGGGATTGAGGCGCAGGGGCAGGGAACAGGACAGGGCAGACCAGGCAGCGGTAAACAGACACATCCAGCCAAAAACACTGGCGTAACTACAGGAGTCCATACCTCTAGGGGGCCCAGTGGGACCCCTGGAAACCCTTTTCCTGTCTCTTTGTACCGGTTCAAAATTGTTTAGAAAGGGCCCTTCCGACCTGGACCGCACCAATCCAGGTCTGAAGGATCCTTTCTAAACTATTTTGAACCGGCACATGGAGACAGAAGCCTATCAAGGTCACAACCGAGGCTGCTCGCACACTGTGCGCGAGCAGGCAGAGAGGAGAGGAAAAGTAAAGGTTTTGTGTTATTTACTCTATTTTAATCTGTATATTTTATCAAAAAGGATTAGTGGCACTAAATTGTGACTTCATGTATCCTGTGTATGATTACTTTTTTTAGTGTACTGATGTGCTCCCAATCCCATCACATAAGATTCTATCTTGTATTATCTGCCGAGCACTGATGTCATCTTAATACAGTACACATGAATGCAGAGGAGTTAAGATTCTGTCTATTTTACTTATTTCCATAAAATGTCCACCAAAATCCTCAGCACCAGGTGTCAGCCATCTTAAATCCAGCTTGTACCCACAGTGTGCTCCAGCCTTGTGCTGTATTATTTGGCAAAACTTGTTTTAAATGGTATGTGGACTAACTTTGTTTTACTGCTTAAGTAATTTAGTATTGATGGAATGACATATAAAAGTTGATCAAAAAACTGTTTGTCCCCAGCTTTTCTCATTATTGCCAAATTAACCCTGTATTAATATGCATTATAAAGCCAAAAGGCCATATTTTCTCTAAGGAAAAAATGAGTGTGACCCACGCACATATACATTTCTGATGAAGTGGCCCACTGCAGAAAAAACCTGGGGACACCCCTGCTGTAAGTGGTTTATAAATCATATACATGCACTACAGAAGTACACTCCAGCTTCACCAATCCATCCCACACTAGTACATTTTCTGCACTAAAGTAAACTATTTTAACTTCATTAATTTACTTGCAGTATGGTACATGAGCAACCAGCATCTCACACGCCAACTCTCATCAGTCAGTCTGTTGGACCCATTCATCACGGACATAACCATCAATGAGACCACCTCTCGTTTTGTCTTTTTGACTATTTCTACCTATCAGCCATTGATATGTACCCTCCTATACGCAATCCTTTCCCACTTTACCTCAAGGTATCAAGAAGAGTCTAAACGGCTTGTAATAGCACCAAAATATCTTGTTTTGGCAGCAGCTACAAATGGCAACAGATGGATGAATCCTAAAGAAATTTCGTCTGTTTTGCAATTAATTTTCATTGGGGATTTGTATGAACGCACAAAACGGCAATTTTCATTAAAAAAAAGCACGTTCATACAAATCCGAATGCACAGTCTATTGCATATAGCCAGCCGGCAGCTACACGTACATAATTTATTGGCCTCAGGAATGTAGTATCAATGCTCAAGAATGTGGGCATAGCTCCAAGCTTGTACCAGTACGTCCTCATATGTGTCAGTTTTCACATTATTGTTAATTTTCACTGTCCCTCCATTGTAATAGCCTGAAGGAAACTCCTGGCACTCTATACATAAATGTAGTAAAATGGTAGCGGATATTAAAGAAAACCTCCACTCACGACTGTATTTACCTTTGGTGCTGCCCTAGGCCTTTAAGACATGGAGTGTTGGGATATGATATTATGTCCGGGCACAAGGCCCGGGATACGTCACTGCCTCCACCAACGATTTTTATTCCTAGTATCAGTTAAAGTATTTTTTAAAGTATTGTTTTTTTTAAACAGTTCTAGTTTTGAAGGATTTCATTGCACAAACAGGAATTCATTAGCATGGCCATTTAGATTCGGATGGGTGTTTGAGCAGGGAAAGCCATCCAGAATATCACATGACTGACAACAATGGCAATTTCTAGCTCTGCTTATAAGTGAAGTTTATTATTTTAACAGAATATGATTAAACCAGGTTTCTATCAATCCTAACCTACATACAGCACTGCATTGTATGCATTTTCATGGGAACTCCCCTTTAAGCTAAACAATCGGAATGTGAAAACCATGCTTTTTACATTAACAGTACATTTATGTTTTGTTATTGAAGAATTTACCTTTAAATGAAATAGTACTGTTCTATTCAATTCTGTTAACTTGTAAACTGAAACACACACATACTATATGTAAAATGAAATGTGAATAATCAAAATACAGTGGTCAAGCAGTTACAAAGAAAGGATCCAGGAAAGTTATGGAGTGATGGTGTGATGATATAGTGAGTGTGTGGGTAAAAGAAAGTTATCTCTTTTAAACTATGCTTTGTTCTAATGATGGGTAACACTGTACAATTATTTATTTTAGAAAAGTAACAGAATTGTGTATTCCCCCGTTCATGACACAATGCATTGTTTTTAATGGGTTTAGTGGGTTCATGTCAGCCAATACTCACCCTTCATCACAGAAATACTCAACAACAGCACCAAACACAAACTCATCCCCCTCCTTCAACTCAAAGGAGCCAGAGGGGATATCTCCTGGATGACCACATGGTTTCCCTTAAAAAAAAAAGTCATAAAAACACTGTTAGAAATTATTATAAACATGTTTAATTCTTCAGGTCTTTCAGAAACTCAGTGATATTTCTTGTATAGCATGGATGCTTACTTCTGCATTTTCCACTTGATGTCGATATCCATTTGCCTTCTGAACAAACCTTTTTAATAGCACCAAGGCGGCTATAACCAGGCCGGCAATTGAAAACTGCTAATTTACCAGGGGGGTAAGATTCATCTGGCCATTCGCCTTGTAACTCTAGTTCTTGAGACCGTTCTGGGATCCCACAATGACCTAAAAAGATAGAAATATTTTATAACACAATTGTCAAACCAAATTTAGGGACCATTTTATCCAGAAATGTCAAGTTGTACATGCACAAGAGGTCTATGCCTACATTAACATTATAAATGTCAGAAAAAAAGACATGGCAAGTTCAAGTATGGTGGCTTCTGACACGGGAGCTATTTGGTCAAAGACTGACTGTAACTTACTACATTTCTTGATGACAACTGCCTTTAGCTTATTCTTTTGTTTGTTAAAGGGACCCTCCATATAAACTTTAATGCACACGATAGGTATAAGATGCCCTTACATGTATATGCCCCCCACTTTGCAAATGCATGGGGATTCTGCAAAACCTCCAACTCCGGCTCAGTGAATATACTTACTGCTGGTCAGTGCTGGCTTGTTAAAGGGTGTGGGCTGTGCACATGTGTAAAAAACAATGGTAAATCAACAGGAGCATTTTTCTGCCACTAAATCTTTACTCTGCAGAAAGACATCAACTTTTGTAACTAAATGCACAATTACAACATCATTACTAATCCTGTTGAATGCCTCCACTCCTTACCGGAATAATTCTGTAGTCATGCAATTCTTTTTCGCTCATTTATCATTTTTGCTGGGAACACATGCTTGTCATGTGCCACAAAAGCATGTACTATATGACTACAGAAGTGGAATGAGCACCTTATTTTTCGAGCACTGCTGGATTTTCAGAAAACACAATGAAGATTATGCATAAAGGTGTTGCAAAAACACAACATGCACAATGCTTAAATTTGCTCTTCCAACATAATCGAACTACCAGCCTTTACCGAGACACCGGATGTAAGGTGTACAATTAAGCCTTGGGTTTTTGGCACATGTGTAAATCACTCATTTTAACTTTTTAACTAATACCCTAAAGTGAGTTAAATTAATCACAACGCACAACATTTCAAATAGCTTTATATGTGGCACTGTATCTTATGCAATACATTTAGGTATTCGGAAGTGTTTCTATTCACTTAATTGTGACCTTTTGGACTGTAAAACACAGTGATACACGTATACCCATTAAATATCTTCAGCTGGAAAAAAGGACATCAGGAGATGAAAATTGGACAGGTGCCTTTGGGTCCCAAGGGGGTTTGTCCCTAAACGAGTAAACTCGGGTGGTTTGCAATCCACCTCCTGAAGGACATAACCTTACATCAAGATACACATTATGCGTCTTTGGAAAAATGGCCAATATGGTTAATAGCGTGCATCATACTTGTGCCATGCCTGGTTAAGCCTCAAGCCTCTCTGTTTAATAGTCTGTTTCTATACACAGGTACAAGGCGGCACTAGGCACTAGGCAGCTGTCAGTATTTTGTTCTATTTGTTAATCAATTAAATTGTTTTGGTATTGCGTTAAAGGTGAAGTTCTACCTACTTTGCTGCAAGTAAAACATGCTTCCCTAAGTGCAGCATTAGAACCATCATACCTAATCATGTTGAATACCTATACTATTTAAAAAAATAACTCTATAATCATGAAGCTCATTGATATTTTTTGCTGGGAACACATGAACGACACAAACAGATGAGCATCTTAAGAGGTTTCTATTAGAGAAATCACTTTTATTAAGCACTGCAAGAATTTTCAGAAAATGCATTGGAGGTTATGTATAAATATGTGACAAACATCATGTGCCTAAAACTGTCCTTGCAACATGTGTAAGCCAACCTGTAGAAATGCAGACACGGTGAAGAATTTATGGTGCAAACACAAAACGCTAGTTTTAGCTTTTCAAAAGTCACAGAATTAACATAGATTTGTTTTCCCCCAAAATAAATGCAGTCGTTCTAGGGAAAGCTAAAGGTGGGTAAACTGGTGCCAGTGGCTTGGTTTGTTGGGATCAGTTCTATCAAACTGTAGCTCATCCAGACACATACACATTATATATATATATATATATATATATATATATATATATATATATATATATATATATTTATACATATTTATATATATATATATATAGGGGTAGTAGAAGTATTATTAAACACTCATCTACAGACACCAGACAAGCCAGAAGGCTTGTTTTTCCCTCAGAAATCTCATGGTGATGCCAGAACCACAAGGGATTCTGGGCGGGAACATGCAAATAAGGTTAACAATTATCACCTTTGCCTCTATATCCTCTTTATACATGGATCCCTTGAAAGTAATTGCCCGCTGTAGAAGGCAAAGGTGATAATTGTTAACATTATTTGCATGTGCCTACCCAGAATCCCTTGTGGTTTTGGCATCACCATGAGATTTCTTAGGGAAAAACAAGCCTTCTGGCTTGTCTGGTGTCTGTAGATGAGTGTTTAATAATACTTCTACTACCCCTTAAATTTAAATGGAAGAGTTTCCATCACTTTTTACCCACCATAACTTATGTAATGGTACACACACACACACTCTGTATATATATACACCTCCTGTGCATGCATCCTGTAGATATTTATAAAAATCCAATTTTAAAACATGAATTTAAAAAATATTCTAGTCTATAATATGCCATTGTAAATTCTGAACTGAAATCACAAAATGCTACTCCTTTTTATCAAGCCAGATGTACTCTAGTTAAATTTACACATCTCCACTTATAATGTACCCTGTTCTTAACACTTATATGTTCTTGGTTCCTCTAAACTAGAGGGATTACTTTAATCTGTTGAGCCATGGGGTTGTGCAACAGAACGTCTGAATTCCTAAGCATTGCAAAATTTACACGGCTAAAGTAAGCGGCTAAACTAAAAAAAGTGAAGAAATATTTTTCCCACTCTGAACAACTACACGGGGACTACATTATTCATAACTGAATGTCTGTGGGGATGCAGTTGTTTAGCAATATTTACAAATTGTGTTCTGTAACCATGGAATGCCTAGCATCACCTGGCTCATTATCACAGGATGCAACACCAAGCCATCGAAAGAGGAAACCTAGAGTAAGGATCATCTAAAAGTAATTTGGAAAGGATCCAGACAAGGGGTAAATGTTGGGTAAAATAATTGTTAATGTTGGCACTTTTGTGTTGAAATTCAAGCAAAATACATAAAAATGCTTCTGCTACAATGTTCAAATGAAAACAATCAAAGAGCCAACTCCCCCCTGACCCCTTTCCAACCCCAACCTGTAAGTATCAATATTTTAAACCTTTAAGTATAAATATGTAAAAAACAGGATCTAGAGCAAAAAGTATAACAGAGCAATGAAAACATTGGATCCAAATGGGATGTGTAGAAATATATTTTGTCTTACCTGGTGGTGATGTAGAACAGCATAAGCCGGCTGTAAGCAAAACAAGGCATCCCAATAATAACATTGTCAATTAACTGAGCATTGGCTTCTGATTCTCTGCAACTCTTTCTCTGCCTGCCTGAGCCGATGAGTGTCAGAATACAGACTGATCCTATCTGTTAATCTCTCTTTAACTTCCCTCTTGTTGATTCGATTTCGAAACCTCTAACAAATAATTCATTTGGGAGTTTTTTTTTTTTCTTCCTCTCTCTTTCAGCAGTACTATTACTTCACCCTTTTCAAATGAACAACTAGAATCTCAATTGTAGATGATTTAAAATCCCTCCCACATAGAAGGACATCTTATGTTTGGCCAACAAAGTAAATATTGGGTTGTTCAAATGTAACTTTGCCTTGTGATAATCAGTGATGTTTCACTGCCAGTGTTGCTTGTTCTTGTTTGGACAAAATGTTGATGTTGCAATTTTCTTCCGAAGAAATGTCCTTACAGATCTTTATGCCAGTCAGACTGAATTGTGAGAGTTTAGCATTCTTTTATATTTTTAAAATATTTACATTATATATTAAATTGTGCACATGAGATTTACCAAATCATACTATTCTTTCTATAAATCCTTAATCACACACACGCAAATCAGACATTTTAAATGGTATATTGCAACGAGATACAGAATTGAATTTAATTCAATAAAAAAAACCACTGGTTTTAGAAAGAGGTCTCGAGGAGTTACCCATTGCATTTTTATGCTTTTTTAATACTATTACTAATACTTTATTTTTTGTACCTTTTGTGACAATGGCTGTTTTAACAGTTAGTTTTTTTCAGGACAAGAAGAGCTTTCATTAGATACCATTATGTTGATCATAACATCTAGTTTACCATGAAAAATATATATAAAATATTGTGAAAACTTTAAAAAATCAGTTCATTTGAAAAATCTTTTACTCATCTACAAAAGCTAATGAAAAAAAACCTGCTAGATACATTATAATCTGTTTGTCCTGAGTTTAGAAATACCCAATGTTTTTAGGTTTTTAAAGTTATAGTACAAAGTAAGTACAAGTAGAATATTTCTATTCCAAACTTATTTTTTCAAGTTTGCCCCTTGCGTGATGTTTGGGACACCTATGAAGCCAGTCAGTTCAACTTACCTCAATCAAACCAAATATTTTTGAAAACTAGACAGTACCTAAGTATTCCAGATGCCAGTATTTTAACTCTTTCCATGCACCAATTTTACTACAAGGCTGTCAAACTTTGTGGTAGTATTTTTTTTTGCGTTTGTTTCACACACATTTTCCTTCAGATATGAATGTATAGCCACCTTTGTGAGGTGTGCCTTTTGGGATTTGTATATTTGGACTTTTTTTTACACTTTGGTGGAATGATCATCAGAGGACCGTACACAGACAAAAGAGGACCGCACTTGAGGTAAAAAAGTTTCTTCTTTTATTAAATGAATAATTTAAAAAATATATTTTTTATAAAATATACAACGCTACACGTTTCGCTCCCACGAGCTTCGACCAGGCTGTGTACGGTCCTCTTTCGTTTGTGGTGAGCCCGTGGGTCGAGTTAACAGCGGTGGTCGGGGGCCCCAGGAGGGGGTTTGTGAGGAGCCTGCCCTGTTCTGTGAGTCCCTCTGAAGCTGAAGTCTGACAGCGATCAAGAGCCCTGAGGGAAAGACCTATGACGAGGCTGTACATATTATGGAATGTGTGAGTGCAATAACAAATTGATAGGGTTAAATATACCCTAACTGTATCAAACTATGTGCTTTTTTTCTCTTTTTCTGTTTTAAGATATTATGTCTTAAGAAGTCATTTATGTACAAGATACAAATACAGGTTCTGTAACATTATTTGTACAATTGATAGATTTACACTGAGCGCACTTATCACTTTTGTTTTATATTATTTTATGTGCCATTGACACTGTATGTGGAATGGAAACCACATGATTCGGGTGCTAACAGGGAAGGCGCAGGAATAGTCACTTTTTTTTGTGTGTGACACTAAAACATAATTGAGAATTATTTTTACATGTTACCAAATTATTTTTTTTTCTATTTTACTAATCACATGGTAAACTGGGTTCAATTTACTTGCATGGTTGAATGCCCAGAGTTCTCAAGAGGGTCTGGAGATCTCGGTGATGCTGAATGCCTCAACATGGAGGTATTACAGCAACATTGTTCAAGAGAAGAAAGTGATCTTATTATACTGAGGACTTTTTTTTACTGCATTTTCCACTCTGATTATACTATATGTTGGTGTGTATATATTAGCACACTTTCACCGTATTACTTTGTTTACATGACATCAAGTGCCATAGCGGATGTCAGTCACAGATTCAAGCTGTGAGGGCAGCAGTGACTGATGACCTGGATCAAGCCTAGGATAAGGGCGAACCTAAATACACTACTGTGTGGGACTGAGCTCATCAGGAGACATTTGTCAGGTGAGTACCTGAGCATTGTTTCACAGTGACATCTAGGACCTGTAGTTTTAACCTCAGTGCTGCTGTTTATTTAATATAAAAATATTATTTTCTGTTTCTAAAAAAAATAAATCTTCAAGTCTTAAGAGTAATTTAAGCAGTAAATAAGCTGACAGTATTTGTCACTCAATCTCAAGGATTCATTTAACAATCACTGCTGAGAGCACTATGAAATCCTTTTATCTGTCCATCACATAGATACACAAATGCTGATATTTTTTTGTTTGTTTTAGATTTAACTTTTGGCTTAATTGCAACAGCCACAAACTACACAAATTGTCAAAAAGACAAATATGTCTTTTTAACATGCAAAAATGTAGACTTGTCTCCATTAAATATCAAGGTCAGAAGATAATACATTCTGAAGAGAACACTTGGTGCTGCTAAAAAGCAATGATAAACAATAAAATTATTTGTCAAAGAGAATAGCACTGATTGTTTCAGGTTCCGCTGGAGTCTTAGTTACATAAGTTAAGTAGCATCACAAAAATAACTGCATACAAAAGAAGAAATGTAGAATCTAAGAACAAAGGCAAAGAAAACAGAAAAACAAAGAAACCGCCAAGTAAGCATCTGTAGTGCCAACAACTACATAGATTATACAAAAGTATAAAAATAATATTTTAACATTTATCACTATGTCAGGACCAGGGCGAGCAGGTCGTGTAGGAGTCCATGTGCAGGGGATACGGGGAACTCTGTCTGTACCCCTTTATGCATGGTGACACTGATATAGGTACAGACAGAGTAGCAGGACTGGATAGGACGAGAGACGGGAGCTGAGGCAGGTGCAGGCTCGGGAGTTGAGGCAGAGAGACGGGAGCTGAGGCAGGTGCAGGCTCGGGAGTTGAGGCAGAGAGACGGGAGCTGAGGCAGGTGCAGGCTCGGGAGTTGAGGCAGAGAGACGGGAGCTGAGGCAGGTGCAGGCTCGGGAGCTGAGGCAGACAGACGGGAGCCGAGGCAGGTACCGGCTCGGGTGCAGGTACAGGTACAGGCTCGGGTGCAGGTACAGGCTCGGGTGCGGGCCCACTGGCAGGTAAGCCCACAGGCACAGGTACAGGCTCGGGTGCGGGCCCACTGGCAGGTAAGCCCACAGGCAGGTTCAGGCACAGGTACAGGCTCGGGTGTGGGCCCACTGGCAGGTAAGCCCACAGGCAGGTTCAGGCACAGGCTCGGGTGCGGGCCCACTGGCAGGTAAGCCCACAGGCAGGTTAAGGCACAGTTACAGGCTCGGGTGCGGGCCCACTGGCAGGTAAGCCCACAGGCAGGTTCAGGCACAGGTAACGGTAACGGTGAGGCCCACTGGCAGGGCGGACGGGAACGGAGGCCCACTGGCAGGGCGGACGGGAACGGAGGCCCACTGGCAGGGCGGACGGGAACGGAGGCCCACTGGCAGGGCGGACGGGAACGGAGGCCCACTGGCAGGGCGGACGGGAACGGAGTACCACCAGGCCAGGCACGTGTACAGGTTCATGCACGGGTACGGACTTACGCTCGGGTACTGGATCATGCACGAGTACCGGGTTCAGGCACGGGTTCAGGCACGGGCTCAGGCACGGGCTCAGGCACGGGCTCAGGCACGGGCTCAGGCACGGGTAGCGGCTCAGAGCAAAGGCAGTCCTACAACTACAATGCCAGGGCCCTGACTGATGGGCAGGGCAGGTCTTATAAAGGCAGGCTTCACTCAGTTCATGAGGCGCAGCTGTACCTGATAATCAGGTTCAGCTCACTCCAGCGGGAGGAGGGTGGCCACTAGTGGTAGCAGATGTATTAGCCTGAAGTATAATTCAGCCATGGTTCAGGCAGCAGAGAATGGATCCTGACACACTAGGCTCCACAGCACATAGTGTCTATGCATATTCAGAGATTGATAATGTGATAATAAGACCTGACTCACTTGTGAGCAATTTAAAAGTATTTTTTCATATTCAAGAATTAGAATTTATCAAATTAAAGGGTACCAACAACAAATAACAAGCAGGACAAACACCCAACATAAACAATAGGTGTGAGGGTAGCTAAATAACAAAGACTCAGGAGATTTTGTTCCAATTAGACAACTGTTTGCCAAATATAAACATAAATGTAGTTGCTGTCCTCGACTTGAGTATTTAAAAAGCTGAAAGGTCAATGATTATGTACCTTTTTTAAGAGTTAATAGACATTTGTTGAAAATCCTCAGTTTTTTTGCACATTGGACATTTTAAAACCATTCAAGATGTTCCTATTCCTAATGCATCCTTTAATAGTTGCCCAAAATACATTTAACTGGCATTGGGTTGAATGCACATTATACAGCGCTGTAGAACAAACAGTTACCGAATCATTGTGCAAACACATGTGGGTCTTTTGAGTAAAAGGATAATTGACAAGAGAGTTGTGGTTCCAGCTCCCAGACTTCACTATACATTAAGAAGGTCCAACGCCAGTGTGCATCAGCTGCAGGAAGAGCTTGGATGGCCTCATATAATGTATAGTTAAATAATTGAATTAGGCATTATGCAGGACAGCCTCAGACTTTTGTTTCTGGAAAAACTTGCCATTGTCAGCCCTTCATAATAAATAGTGAAGTGACGAAACTGAAACTACAAATCTCTAAAATCCTTGTTATTTCAGGTACCCGGGGCGCCTAAAGGTACTTTTAATGAAAATCAAGTTAAAATGCAACTAAATATTGTTAGGTAAATTGAATTGCCAATTATCTCTTTCGTTTTACCTAAGATTGCATTAAGCCAAAGAGTATACATTGTGCATAAAAGTACTCCTCAAATCAGGGTAATGCTTGCCAAGTGCAACATGCGGAGTCAGACTTCTGCCACAGTGGCCACTTCCTAAAGATTTTTTTTTTATATTTTGCTTGTTTCCACATACACCCTTAAGGGTAACAAACACTGGATACACACTCCCGCACCCTGCAAGTATGTAACGACATAGTATACGCATGTACGTATTACTTACATACAGTAATTAATGCTTTATTTAAATAATATTTGGCAGGGTAGTGGGTGTTCCCCTTTAAACTCTGTAATGTAATGCAGACTGGACAATATATTATAATATGCCAAAGTTAGGTATTTTTTTGTTGTTGTTGTGAAAATGTGCAGTGCATTAGCCACTCAAAAGTACAACTAAGGCACTCTTCCTGTAAATTTGCTAAAAAGGACGATGCAGAAAACCACACCTTTCATTTATATAATCATAGTAGAAAAAAATGTTTTATGTCATTTTAGAGTATGCATCAATTGGTGTCAGCTATAGATATCAAGACATTGAGCTAGTGTAAATAAATAAATAAATACATGCTACCATCGATCATTGATGAAACTAATCCTTATCTTTTACATGCATTGTTACTGTAATGCTGTAAAATAACCCCTAAACATGCAACACTGTTTGTATGTCCCTGGAGAACAATGCAGCCTTCATTTCACAACTTAATGTGTCCAAAAAAAAATAAATGTTGTTCACCTCTACACTATCTCAGTTTTTTCACATCCTTGACTAATCCTTAAAACTTCCAGGATAGCTAAAAACTTTTAACTCCTTTCCCAAGCGCAAACACAGATGTACAAGGCTAATCAAATTGGGAAGTTGCAAGAAAATAGCAAGAATGGCCGCAAGAATGACCGTACCATTCTAGATATGCCTGATCCTGTCTGATCTTGAAAGCTAAGCAGTGCTTTGCCTGGTCAGTACTTGGATGGAAAACAACCTGCGAATACCAGGTGTTGGTACCTTTTTTTCCATTACGAGACTTACTCAGCTGATGTTTAATTAATTGCCTTTCCATCTCTGTTATCCACCAGTCTACTCTCAGCCAGCCATTTTCTGGCTATTTGCCTATATTTAATGCTGTGCATTTGTGGAAGTCATGTCCCACCTGTCAGGGAAAACAGGTGGAGCTTCCGCATACCTCAGTAAACCATAAAAAGCAACCACTGGTCTCAGTTCTGCTCTCCTGGTGCAAGACTTCAACCCAGACACAGGCACTCATTGATTCTAAAACTGCAGATCTCTTTATAGATAGTGCCTCTCCACTCGCTATTGAAGCCATTGATGGCAGACTCCTTCAGGCTGCTCCTCTGTCTATGGCTGTAGGGGCTCTCCGCCACAAGGTCATCCAGTTCCAGGTTATCCCTTCTCCACACTACCCATTGGTCTTAGAATACCTGTGGTTACGGAGGCACAATCCCACCTTTGATTGGTGTAGAGCTGACGTTTTTACATGGTCATCCAGTTGTTCCCACACTTGCCTCTGAAAAGTGGGTTAAAGTGCTGAGCACATCTCCTGTCTCTTCACTGCCAGAGGAGTACGAGGAATACCAAGATGTGTTTGATAAGGCTCAGGCTGGTGAGCTACCACCTAACTGCCCATATCACTGCACCATCGACTTGCAGCCTGGTGCTATGCCTCCTCGGGGTCAAGTATGCCCTCTCTCTGACACAGGCCATGGAGGAATACATTGTGGATGCTCTATCCCGGGGGTTCATCCGCAAGTCCTCCTTTCCTGCCAGGGCCGGGTTTTTCTTTGTGAAGAAAAAGAATGGTGAACTGAGGCCCTGGATCGACTACCACCACTCAGATTTCTCCCAATTTTTACAGAGACTAAGGGAAAATAACCTCTTTTGCAAATTGGAGTACGAGTTTCACCGTTAACAGGTCACCTTTCTTGGGTATGTAATTTCTGAGGCTGGATTTTCCATGGACACTGAGAAACTCTCTGGTTCTGAAATGGCCACGACCCATGGGCCTCCGCTCCATACATTTTCTTGGGTTTGCCAACTACTATAGTGAATTTGTTCTCAACCCCTCATTAAACCCCTCACTTATATGACTTAGAAAGACGGTAACCACACACTCTGGTCTCTGGAAACCACCAAAGCGTTTGAGTCCCTCAAGACTGCCTTTGCTGCAGCTCCAATTTTGGCACATCGTAAGCCTGAATTACTCTTCATTCTCGGGATCAACACGTCTGAGACAGGAGTAGACGCCCCCTCCTGTCTTAACGTCCCACTCCTGACAGCCAGTTACTCCCGTGTGGTTACTACTTCAAAAGGTTGAGCCCAGTGGAGTGTTTGAGATTGGGTCTCAAAGAATGGTTTTAGAGGGTTCACCAGTGCCAATTTTAATTCTCACCGAGAAGAACCTCACCTATCTATCCAATAGGTAAACGCCTGAATTCTAGGCAAGCTAGATGGGCCCTCTTTCTATAATGTTTTACTAATGTAGTCTCCTATTTTCCGGGGACTAAAAACATTTGTGCCAATACTCCCCGTGAGTGACACCTAGCCCCGTGATACTGTACCGTGTTTTGGCCACTATTTTGGAGATAAGATCCGGGCCGCACAAATTGATGCTCCTACTGAAACACCCACTGGGCGTTGTTTTGTACCAGTACATCTCTGCACAAAGGTACTTAACACTTACCACAATACTAAAGCAGCAGGTCATCCCAGTAAAAAATAGCTTATTTGGTCAGTCTCCCGCCTTTTTTGGTGGCTTGATCTCCAAGCTGATTTTGCTGCCTTGGTTGCTGCCTGCCAGGCTGCTCTCAGACCAAGACTCCTCAACACCTTCCAGAGTGCCTTCCCCAGCCCATTCCTAGTGGAGAGAGACCATGGTCCCATCTTTCCATGGATTTTATAGTGGACTTTCCACACTCCAATGGCAACACAGTGATCCTCATGGTTGTTGATCGGTTCTCTAAGATGACAATTGTGAAAATGTGCAGTGCATTCGCCACTCACAGGTACAACTAAGGCACTATTCCTGTAAATTAACTTTGCTAAAAAAGCCGAAATGCATAAACCCATGCCTTTTATTAACATAATCATGGTAGAAAAAAATGTTTATTTCATTTTAGAGCATGCAGGAAGTGTTTTGGACTTCCATCTTTTGGTGTGAGCTATATCAAGCCATTAAGCCAATGTAAATAAATAAATAAATAATAGATACCATGTATCATTGATTAAACGAATCCTTATCTTGTACACGCATTGTTATTGTGATACTGTAAAATAACCCCTAAAAATATAACACTGTTTGTATGTCCCGGAGAACAATGCAGCCTTCATTTCACAATTTAAAACAAAACAATGAGTTTTGTTCACCTCTACAGTTTTTTCACATCCCTTTTTGTACCAACGATGAGTAATCCCAGATGCAAACACAGATGTACCAGGCTAATCAAATTTAGAAGTTGCAAGAAAATGTGATACCGTGGCTGAAAAACAAGCAAAATAAAAATAAAGTATGATCATTCCTTTAAGACTGTTGTGCTTTTGTTTGTATTGAATGACTGAAGTTTTTTTCAGAGCCATTTATATATATCTTTGTTCAGTCATTTTATATATATATATATATATATATATATATGTTTTTATATATTTTCTTTTTATTAAAAATGTCCAATGTTTCACATTTTCAAGATACGAAGGTTACAAGAACTTGTACAATTTCTCAGACATAATAAGACAATTCCCCAAGCCCTTATTGACACTATAACATTATCCAAAAATATCTGATGGTACCTCCACTTCAAGACAAAAAATTGTTTTGATCAACAACCAAATGAAAAACAAAAACATAGCTGAATTTCATGCTTCACATTTTCGAGATTCATAATACTTCAAAGCTCACAGAAGACAAGTATGGTAAGTACAAAGTCAATTCTCATCTTGTCATACCCCTTGAATATATATTGTATTAAGTGCTGCGTAAATTGTTGGCGTTACATAAGTAAAAGATAATAATAATAATAATACAAAGTGCAAAATTAAAAAAGGAAACCAGGTTCACCATTGTGTAACATTTTCCTATCATCTTGGCACCACAAGTAAGCAAGAAAAAAAAGACTAACAGAAATATAATATTTCTCTTTCAGATACAGCTATTGTATACCACTGGCATGTACTGTAATGCCAGTCATTTAAGGTTCCAGAAAAACAGAACCAAATGCATCTGTGGAAATAAATTTCTTCCAAGGCAGCCATATGGCCATACACTGCTGGGACCTATATTTATATATCAATATTTTCTCTACATTAAATAGGTTTTCCATTATATGACACCATTTTGAAATTGCTGGAGTGATAAGACTGATCCAAGAAGATCTGAATAGTCGCCTATGCTGTTGTCCCCCTTTACCTCTAACTGCACCTTAAGTTAACCTTATTAAATTAATTAAATTAACTCTCAATCCTTAGCATTAAATTAACCCTAAAGACCCCATCAACCCTAACTGCCCCTAAATTAACCCTAACAACCCCATTAACCATAACTGCCCTTAAATTAACCCTAAAGACTCCATTACCCATAACTGCCCTTAAATTAACCCCAAACACTCCATTAATCATAACTGCCCCACCTCCCCTAACTTTCAGCAGCCCAAATATTAATTTTATACTTACTGTTAGATGAGTTGCTGAGCAGTATGGACGCTATAAGGAAAGGGACAGGGCCGATCATCAGTGTGATCGCAGGGAGGGACTGGGAAGCAGAAAGGGGTGGGTCCAATCATCAGAGTGACTGCAGAGAGGGACTGGGAAGTAGTAACTGCTGTGAGTGACATTGAATGAACCAAAGAATCGGATCCGAACTTCATCGCACAGACACCCCCCACCGGCTGTTAGAGAGGAGGAACCAGGTCCCCTGCAGCGCTGCGGGGGAGCTGGATCTTAGTGTTATTATCCGACCTCTCATTTTATAATCCATAAAATCAATTCAACTAATCGATAATGAAATTCGTTGGCAACGATTTTCATTATCCATTATTATCGATTAGTTGTTGCAGCCCTAGAATTAATGTGGGTGAAATGTGTGAATGAGTGAGAGAATGAAAAAATGTGTGGATGAATTGTCTGAATGAGTGAGAGTATGAATTAATGTGTGGATGTATTATGTGAATGAGTGAGAGAATAAATTAATTTGTGAGAATGCATTAATGAATATGTGTAAATGGTTTGTGTGAAAGAGTAAGAGAATAAATGATTATGTGAATGAATTGTGTGAATTAGTGAGTGACTGTAAAAGTGTTTGTGTGTATCATAGATGTTTAATTGATTCGTGGAAAGGCAAAGATGGTACAAGCAGGGTGTGTGAGCCTTGGGGACCAAAATAGCACAGGGCAGGGTGTTTATCGGACAAAGATGGCACAGGTATCGTGTTTATGGAACATGAATGGCACAGGGCGGGCTGTTTGGGGACAAAGTTGACTCATGCTGGGCTGTTTGGGGACAAAGATAGCACGTCCTATATGTGTAATTTGGGTGCTGTTCAGGTTCTATGTTGGCAGTGTGGACACCAAGGCTGACCTGTGGATGCCCTTTGCTCCACCACGTCGCTCTTTTGAGGGTACATTAAGTATGTGGCGGACAACACTCGGTGGTGGTTACAGAAAGCGAGCTAGTTCGGGAACCCTGGTTTTATTACCAATCTTTAGGACTGGAGTTTACCCAGCAGCGGCTATGGAACTCTGGCCTGGCTACAGAGCGGACTGTTCCCGGGGATGTTTCTGACGCTGTCGCTCAGGGTCACGACATCAGATCATAACATCCTCGGACCCTGAGCTCTCCATTGGTATTGACACCACTCTCTCGGGATCACCCTGAAATAGTGACTCTATGTCGGGTGGGCATTGCTGGCCATAGAACTTTATGGTGGTGCGGGGCTGTCTGGTAGTTGATGGGATTATACCTTTAGTCCTATCATGTTTGCTGTGTATATATGTGTGTGCTGTCCTCAATAAAGAGAGTTCTGTTTTACCCCTACATTACGTCTCGGCTAGTGCTTGGGGGGTTAATCCCTTGAGCAATGAAGCTTTCAGGGGCAAGGAAGATCTCTACGGCGGAGTCTGACTACGAGTCTCCGTCCCACTGTGTTGTTTATTTGATCTTTACCTGAACTACAGAGAGGAAAGAAAAGAGAGGCATGGCATAGTGAATGAGAGGACAAAGGGACTCTGGGGATGAATACGGGGGAGAGGACCCCTCAATGTCATGGTAGGGTCAGAAGGAGGGAAGACTGCAGTGACTCTTACAGTCTTCCCCTAATCTGAAGTCAGTGTGGCAAATATTTTTTATTGGTGTAGGAGCGGTGGGAATGATTGCAAGCTAGGGAGTGTGGAGCGGGGCCCCAAGAAAATGCAGCAGGATCTAATATTTATATATATTGGCAGCAGGGTCTAATATTTATATATATCTGCAGCAGGGGCTAATATTAATATATATTGGCAGAGAGATAAGTAGATATTATGTAGATAAGTAGATATTATATATATATATATATATTGTATATGTAGCATTATATAATTGCCCCCTACTTTGGTCCCAGTCCCCCCATGTGCCCCCCCAAAAATGAAAGCTGGAGATGCCACTGGCCCCATCTACAAAGCTTTTCAATATTTTTTTTGCGAGTTCAAGGTCTGGTGCTATAGGTTGAAAAATGCACAATAAGGTATTTAAAAAATACATTAATATGTATTCTTTATTGGTCTGTACGGAACACTAGACTGTCCCCTTAAAGCACACTATGTGCCATAACAAAATATCTATGTTCTGTCAGGGTCCATTCAGGCTGCGGAGCTGCATATCAATGATTTTCCCTGTCTCGCTATAGTTCCCCCTTTGCTGTAATCCATTCCTGGATTTCCATACGCTCTGTTCTGTGTTTCTGATTCCTTGATTCCGGTTTTGCTCTTAGCTTCAGCTCTGTTTACTTTATAAGGTGTGCCTCACCCATTTGTTATGTTTGTCTCAGTCTGCAGTCTAAAGGTATGTCCTTCTTGGTTCTGTGTTTAGTTTCAGTTTATTAATAATTCAGTAGGCAGGGTTTAGAGCTAGGACCCACCGAATATTGGAGTACTTTGGCGTAGTGGTGGGCTAAGCATACTATGGCCATGTGATGTGATGGAATCTCCAATTGTTATCTTATAGTCCTAGGCTAGTCCTGTATCCATGTGTGTCTGCATTATGTATACCTTTGCCCTCCTACCCTGAATCATCTGAGGATTTCAGTTCCTCTCTCTTCTCCCCATGTCTCAGTTAAAATGTCCTATCCTTGCTTAAAGGAGACGCATCTGATGATTACAGCGCCTCACTCCATCCCCTGTGTTCCTTGCCTTGTTCCCTGTCCTTTGTTGTGTCCTGTACAATGTATGTATTGTCTGGCTATGTTTCATGCTTGGTCTCCCTGGTCCTTGCTCTGCCCCCCTTGCTTGCTATGTTCTGCTGTTATTCTGCTGTTCTGCAGGATATCACTTTGTTTTGTTCTGGACAACATCCGCTGCTATGCCAGGGCGTGGGTGAGTGCAGTCGCCCTGCACAAGGCCCTGTCCAACTCCGCTACTGCACAATAACTCCTAAACACAATCTTTGAGTGGTCTGGGTCAGGACATCGTCTGTATGGACCCAGTGTCAGGGTTTCGGCCTACCTGCACTGGCTTTCCTCCTCATGGCTCTGTTTGTTAGGCCGCGCCCCCTTCCTCTTCCAACTTTATGTCCTAGTTAACCCCTCCTCTTCCTGCAGGCTGTGACTATATTAACCAGCTAGTTCAGTTACTGGTTGCCCTTTCGTGGTTCTGGACCTGTGAGTGCGTGCTTCCTTCCAGTGTTTGATTCTTGTGTATGACCCGGCCTGTCTGACTCCCATTCTGGTGCTGACTCCTGCCTGCTTTTGGACTACGTGGATTTCTGGACTCCTGATCTTGGCTCGTATGACTACCCGTTCTGGCTCCTGACCTTGGCTTGTTCTACGACCACCCGCTTGTCTTATGTTTTGGATTCTTGTTATTATTTTATTTTAATAAACATTTTGACCAGTACCTTTTTGCCTCCGTCCTGATTCACTGGTACCCTGACATTACGAAAGGGCCATGAATCCTGATGGTACTGGTACTCTTCCTGTTCCTACAGTCTTCACCCGGTTAGACCAACAGGATCACAGGTTGGACCAGTTGGCTGCTGCAGTACAGACACTCCTTAACCGTACAGCGCATTTGGAACCACCACGTGCACGACCTATAGCTCCAGCTCCTTATGTTGTTCCTGCACCAGCTGTTGCAGCTGAACCACTGGCTCCCAGAGGCATGAGTGGTACTGCTCCTCTGCCCCAACGCTATGGAGGGGACCCCACCCAGTGCCGTGGCTTTTTGAACCAGGTTGGCATATATCTCGAATTGGTGCCTCAGGCTTTTCCAACCGAGCGGGCCAGGGTTGGTTTCCTGATCTCACTACTAACCGACAAAGCTCTAGCATGGGCTAATCCACTTTGGGAGGCGAATCGGCCTGTTGTGCAAAATTATGCAGAGTTTGTGGTTTCTTTCCGTAGAGTCTTTGACATTCCGGCCCGCGCTACCTCTGCTGCCAAACACCTTATGTCCATTCGCCAGGGGACTAGGACTGTGTCTGATTATGCGATTGAGTTCCGTACCTGGGCAGCAGAGGTCGGGTGGAACAATGAGGCTCTAGTGGCTGCTTTCTTCCATGGTCTGAGCGATTCCATTAAGGATGAAGTAGCAGCTAGGGATCTCCCTACTGACCTCGAAGCCTTAATCACCTTCCTGACCCTTATTGATACAAGGCTTAGGGAGAGAGACCCTCTTTCAAGGAACGCCTGAGGAGGCATCCTTTTAGGTTGGCGCCAACCTTTTTGAACCCACCCGTTCCTCCCTCTCCTCCCGCGCCTCCTGTGGATGTCCTGCCGGAGGGCGTTGAGCCCATGCAGTTGGGGGCTACCCGGCTCTCTGAGGCCGAGAGAGCGTACCGTAGGAGGGAGGGCCTATGTCTTTACTGTGGCCAAAGTGGGCATTTGCTACGTTCCTGCCCAACTCGCCCGGGAAACGCTCGCACCTAGGGTCCGGTCGGGGACACACTCTAGGTGGGCTTACCCGGTCCCCTAACATCTTCAAAAACAAGCCTCTAGTTACGTTTTTTTTGGCATGGCCAGTGGCTTCGATTGTTACTAAAGCGCTCATAGACTCAGGTGCTGCCGATGCCTTTATTGACACCTCCTTTGTGGCTAACCATTGTATACCTGTTATTAACAGGGAGAAGCCCTTGGCCGTCCAGGCTATTGATGGTAGGCCTCTGCAGCCTTCGCTCATTACCAAGGAGACTATTCCTCTCTCCATGTCCATCGGGGCTCTCCATCAGGAGAAGATCCAGTTCCAGATGATCTCCTCTCCTTACTTTCCTGTGGTGTTGGGCTATCCGTGGTTACAAAAACATAATCCTACCCTCGACTGGCGGCAGTCTGAGGTGTTAGCCTGGTCGCCTTCTTGCCAAAAGGAGTGTCTTTGCGAAGTTATCAAGGTCCTTTGTACTGATGCTACCCCGGTGTTGCCACAAGGATACAAGGACTATGCTGATGTCTTTGACAAAGTTCGGGCTGGTTCCCTACCTCCCCATAGGTCCTATGATTGCGCCATAGAACTCCAGCCAGGCGCCTGCTCCTCCTCGTGGTCGAGTCTACCCATTGTCAGTTGCTGAGAATAAGGCCATGGAGGATTATGTCTCCGATGCCCTGGCTAGGGGATTTATACGTAAATCCACTTCCCCCGCTGGTGCCGGCTTTTTCTTTGTAAAAAAGAAGGGGGGTGAACTTAGGCCCTGTATTGATTACAGAGGTCTGAATAAAATTACGATCAAAAATGCATATCCAATACCGTTGATCACTGAGCTTTTTGATCAGTTAAAAGGGGCCAAGCTGTTCACCAAGTTGGATTTACGTGGGGCCTACAATTTGGTACGCATTAAGCAAGGACACGAATGGAAGACAGCATTTAATACCAGAAGTGGGCACTATGAATATCTGGTTATGCCTTTTGGCTTATGCAATGCCCCTGCTGTCTTCCAGGAGTTTATCAATGACGTACTCAGAGATATGCTACAGGAGTGTGTTGTTGTATACCTTGACGATATACTCATACACTCGCCTTCTCTCGAGACCCATATCAGTGACGTCAAACGTGTCCTCCAACGCCTCAGAGAGAATGGTTTATACTGTAAGTTGGAGAAATGCGAGTTCCATAAAAACCAGGTTGCATTTTTGGGCTATATTATTTCTGATAAGGGCTTTTCTATGGACCCTCAAAAGGTTTCTGCGGTACTTAATTGGCCTCGTCCTGTTGGTCTTCTGTCTGTCCTACGCTTCCTCGGTTTTGCTAATTATTACCGCAAAGTCATACGCAACTTCTCTGATTTAGTCAAACCCATTACTGACCTCACCCGAAAAGATGGTGATCCTTTACGATGGCCTCTGGTTGCGATTCAGGCGTTTGAGGATTTGAAAAAAGCATTCGTGTCCGCTCCCGTCTTGGTCCACCCAGACCCGACACTACCATTCATCCTGGAGGTAGATGCGTCTGAGACAGGAGTAGGCGCCCTTCTGTCTCAACGTCCTAAACTTGAAGGCCCGCTACACCCGTGTGGCTTCTTCTCAAAAAAACTCTCTCCAGCCGAATGCAACTACGATATTGGTGATAGGGAACTTCTGGCTATAATTCTAGCACTCAAGGAATGGCGTCATCTCCTTGAGGGGACCACGACACCTGTTTTGATTTTAACAGATCACAAGAATTTGACCTACCTCTCCGAGGCCAAACGATTGACTCCTCGGCAAGCTCGGTGGGCCTTATTCCTTTCCAGGTTTAATTTTCTGGTATCTTACCTCCCGGGCTCGAAAAACGTACGTGCGGATGCTTTATCTCCACAATTCACTTCCTCTTCCAGAGAAGAAGTGCCTCCGACACCGATTATTCCTCCCGATCGCATCCTGGCAAGCATCCGTACCAGTCTGACCTCCCCATTGGGGGAGAAAATCCTGGCTGCACAAAATCAGGCTCCACCGTGCACACCGCCTGGCAAGTGCTACGTACCTGTTCCCCTCCGACATTCCTTGTTGCGCACTTACCATTGTTCTAAGGCCGCGGGCCACCCTGGTAAGAATCAAATGATTTGGGGTATGACCCGTCAGTTCTGGTGGCCCAAGATCCGTAATGATATTGAGGAATTTGTTGCCTCCTGCCAGACCTGCGCTCAAAGTAAAGATCTCAGGCATCTTCCTGTGGGTTTACTGCAACCTATTCCCAATGGCGAAAGACCCTGGACACACATTTCCATGGACTTCATTGTGGAACTTCCTCCCTCCCAGAACAATACTGTCATTCTGATGGTAGTGGATCGGTTCTCCAAGATGTGCCACTGTATCCCACTTAAGAAACTCCCGTCTGCGCAAGAATTGGCAAACGTCTTTACGAGGGAGATCTTTAGGCTGCACGGAATACCTAAAGAAATAGTCTCGGATAGAGGGAGTCAGTTTGTGTCTCGCTTTTGGCGTGCCTTTTGTCTCCAGTTGGGGATACGCCTTTCCTTTTCCTCGGCCTACCACCCACAATCTAATGGAGCCGCAGAGCGCTCGAACCAGGGCTTGGAGCAGTACCTTCGTTGTTACATTTCGGATCATCAGAACAACTGGTCTGACCTGTTGCCTTGGGCGGAGTTTGCTCATAATAGCCATGTATCCACCGCCTCTGGTCTCTCGCCTTTCCTGGTAAACTACGGGATGCAACCTACCATGCTACCCGATAGCTTTCCACCCCAGAGCATCCCTGCTCTCGAGGACCGTCTACGCGAACTCCGATCCATGTGGGCACGGGTCAAGGACTCACTCCAGTTATCAGCACGACTGTACAAGCTCCAGGCTGACCGCAAACGGCTTCCGGCTCCTTCCTACCAGGTCGGGGAGAGGGTTTGGTTATCCTCTCGCAATCTGAACCTCCCAGGCTCAGGCTCATGAAGTAAAAGAATACCATCTCTTTATAACACCCATTTGTATAACAAATATACTTATAGGGCCTGTTTTAATGTACTGAGTTGGTCTTAAGCATTAATTTTATAGATATAGATATCAATCCCTCTTTTTTCTAGGTACATACCCACTAGTTAGGAAGCAAGACTGGCTATTGTTGCCCTTGAATGCTTTTGTTCCTCTTGTCACATGGAAAAACCAACAGAATGGAAGATACATTACTGTAGAAATTGGTAAACAAAAAGGTCTGTTTGTACTCTGGTATCACATGGGTACGAAGTAAGCAAAATAAAATACACTTAAGAAGAAAATTCTTTGTACATTCATGAAATGAAGAAAGTTTGCGGAAATTAGTTAAAGGATTTGCTACATATCTCCCATTATAACCAGTGGTACATTTATGTATGGTGCTGCCCTAGGCTAATTGCAGCCTAACTGCTAGGTAGGCTGTGCTGGCTCTGTACAGACTGAAGATATCTATTTGTTAATACAGTATCCATAGGGCTGTCAAAGCATGTCTGACTATATCTTGCTCCTGAAATGTTTTGTTTCTCTAATTGTCTATGTATAAGGTCCTTAGACTTTCCTTAGGACCAATGTCCTACATTACGTTGAAAATAAACTGTTTCCATGTCCTAAAAAATGTTTTTTAATTAAACCATGAGTTCCAAATATATAAAACACCTGTGTAGAAGCAGAAATATTTGTGATTCTAATATGTGAAGAGCCTTGTTTAATATTTAAAGATACTGTATATAAGCCTCATGTCTGCTTTTGAATAATAATAGTCCAGATGTGTGTGTTATGTGTAAATATCTGTTTTGGGTTCCACTTTTCATGCTTTAATGCAGGGCTTTAATGCGGGTGATTAGGTGGCCCTGGCACTTTAAGGCTGGCGGCCTGTGAATGACGTAAGTGTGGCCGATGGCTTACAAGCACACTCTAGCCATCATATGAACTTTAATGTGTATGATAGCTGAGCGGTAACTTCAAATATCCATGCTCTCGCAAATTTATGGAGGGATTCTGAAGAAGAATCAGTCAGTTGGCAGCCTGGCCATGTGTCACAACAGAGGCCTTGGTGTGCCAGTTGTGGCATGCATTTTGTGAACAAAAGTTAACAATTTTAAAGGGACACTCCAGTCGTCATATGAACTTGAATGCATTTGAAAGCCCATTAAAATTTTTGCTTGCGTCCCTTTGCAAATCTGACTACATTGGCATCCAATCTATTGTTATGTTGACATTTTTTAAGAATAAAAAAAGACAGAGGAGGTTTTGTTGACTGGAACCCTCACCATAATGATAACATAATGAGAGTCTTGTGAGTTGTAGTCCACAAAAGCAGAATTACCAGTGGTGCAGAAATGTATCTCTAATTAGAAAAATACACAGAATAAATTATGGCATTTAACATAAGTCTTTAAGATGTATACTGTACTAGTACTTTTTTGTTTTTTACAATGACATCATCAGATTTGGCTTAAACTAAATATGCTGCAATTTAAATAGTTATGATTTGTGAGTATGGAGGTAGGGGTAATGGAGACATCCCTGAAGGGGGAGGCAAGGGAGGTTTTGCTATTTAACCCCTTCAAAAGCCCTTTAAAGTTCACAGGTATGCCCTAACTTTCTTGCAGCCTCAGTTACATCTCACCTCCCTGCCATTACATGCGAGATCACGGGACAAAGCCTGGAATCTATCATCAGCAGAAGACAGCTTTGCTGACTTCCTGTTGAAGGATCATGTGTAACGGCTCCCGGCGTAAACATGGGTAAACTGTTACCTAAAGAATGCACATTGGTGCAATTAGGCATTCTCTTCTGGAAGATGACCCTGATGACTTCAACGGGAAGGTTACAGGAGGGCAGGGGAAGTCTAGAGTCTATTGGAATATCTAATTGCTCTCCCTACTGGCCAATCATATGCATTGTCTATAGAAACTTGATTGGTGATCAGTGTGATCAGTGCAGGGTGGTCGCAGGGAAAAGTGAGAAAAAATGTTCCTCTTCCCACAAGTGAAGGAAAAAAAAAATTATTCCAAACCAGTCTCCCATTTTTCCAAGTATTTACGGAATTCTATCTTCTGAGAATTATTTATCAGATTTGATTCCATAATTATATTTAAGTTCTTATTTTTATTATATATTACATTTACACCTGTTCTTTCTATTTCAGAGTCTGGCATAAGATGATCTGATATAAAGCTTTTAATTTGTATTATTTAAAACTATCTCTAGACTGTAGATTAAATTCAAGTTTAAGAGATGCAAAAGATTTTATTTTATCTCCATCTAATAAATCCTTTATTTTAGTGATTCCCTTACTTTGCCATTCTTTAACGTCTATATTCTCAACTTCCGTCTGTAAAAAAGCGACAGAGCAATACTTGGGGATTTTATCTTTATTTTTGCCTTTTCTCCTTAATTTATTCCAGAATTTTAGAAGATTATTGATTACCAAATTTTCTTCCAGTTTAAACCAATCATGGTGTTTTAATGGTTGTAGCCAGAAAAAGATTTCTGGGTCTAACTGACACTTATAGAATAAAGTATCACCAATGAATAAAATACAACTTATTAAAAACGGACACTGTAAGGTCCCTTATTACTTAGCTCATCCTTTGGTAGTGTGCTTTTTTCTTGAGCTTTTTAGGAGAAGATGGCTAAATCCTCATAAAAAATGTACATACTGTAACAAGGTGCGGGGTGTTGTTGTGGAAGGGGTATACATCCCCCCTCGATTTTGCAGGGTTTTATATGACATATAGGGCAGGCTGGTGCTCCACCCCACAGTTTACATGCACCTGGACTGACACAGGATCCAGGCCAGGAGTTTAAGCTGACTCTAATGCACTGGTCAGCTGCAAGTAATTAGCTGCTCTGACTGCAATATAACCTGACCTGTTGGACAGAGGGAAAGAGAGAGTTTGTTTGGAAGCAGCAGGGCTGGCTATGCACAAAAGAGACCATCAAAAAGGTTGGTGGGATTATGTTTTGTTTTAGTTTAGACCCCTTGTAGTGAGGGAGTTATATGTTAGTAAGTGCTCAGACGAGCTAGGCTTTTGTTTGTAGGGAATTTGTGTACTTTGTAATCCTGTAAATATCTTCATGCGTGGACTACAAATAAATCGTGGTTGATTATCTAACTGAGATGTGGCGTTAATACCCTAGAGGACCGTGCTGTTTGGTACCCTGTGTGGGTGCAGGATCACAATACACAAATATATAAACATACATATATATTTATATACATATATTAAAAAAGGTATACATTATATCATCCAAATAATTATATATACATTCAATATATAGAGAAAAAAAAAGTACATATCAATGGCTTAAAATCCATATAGCTTAGAAGCAGTGGTGTCGCTACAGGGGGCAAGGGGTGGCAATTGCCCCCCCTAGGTTAATCCTTGCCCCCCCCTGTTGCCCCCCTGCCGAATTTGGAATAAAGTCGCAATGCGACTTTAAATCCCGTCTTTTTTTTTTTTTTATTATTATTTTTTTTTAATGCGGAGGAGAGAGAGGGTGCAGCCCACGTAAGATCGGCAGCCAGGGCAACCGATTTTACGCGGGCCGCACCTCGAGCCCTGCTACTTACCTGTGGGAGGGTCTTCTGTACTGCATAGAGGAAGCGGAACCTAGCAGAGTGCCCACCGCTCCAGTCCTGCTTCCTCTGTGCAGTACCAAAGAACGCAGAGGGAGGCCGCGCCCTCTGCTGAAGTCTGTGAGCGGCATCGAGGAGCTGCAGTGCAGGTAAGGGGGCTGGGAGGGTGTTTGAATGAGTATGCGTGATTGAGGGAATGAATCTGTAAATGAATGAGTATATGAATAAATGAGTGTGTGTGTGATAGCATGGATGTGTAAGTGCTGCAACCTAGGCATGATGGGACTGTAATTGCTGTTAGCAATCACACTCCTATCATGCCAAGTCAGCCAGTACATGCTGAAACCTAGCTAGCTACCCCCCTTGTGTATTGATGCTGCCAGCAGTATGGGGTCTACACATCACTTACAGCCACCCTGTACCAGCATGTACTGGCTGACCTGGCATGACAGGAGTGTGATTGCTAACAGCAAGCACAGTCCCATCATGGCTAGGTACCAGCATTTACTGGTTGCCTGGGTATGATAGGAGTGTGGCTGGCTTTGGGGGGTTCAACCTGTGATCTATGCCTGTAATTTAGGGGGTTTTAAATATACCTTTTAATGACGTGTTTTTATGTGAATTCCAATTGATCTATACCTGCAAAGCTGTGTTTTTGCGTTATTCTGTAGATCGATATCTATATATTTCCATACATTATTTATGTGTACCTGCAAATATAGTGTTTGTATGTCTTATTCAGTTAATTAATACCTGCATTGCTGTTTCCATGTATTTATTTGATCTATACCTGCAATGCTACGTTTCCTATACTATTGTATACCTGCAAATACAGGATTTGTATGTCTGATTCTGTTTATTTGATATATATATATACCTTCAGTGCTGAGATCACAAGTGAATTTCAGTTGATCTATACATGCAAAGCTTGGTTTGTGTGTTAATGTGTTGATCTATACCTGCTATCGGCAACTGGCGCTAATATTAATATATATGGGCAGCAGGGGCATCAATACACAAGGGGCGAAAACACTAAGGGGGGTATAAACGACAATGCAGTGTGAAAAATCCATCCTGATGTAGACGTCTGTGACGTAGATTGTGTCCTGCTGTTTGTGTGTTTTTGGTTATCAGTGTAGCAGAGCCTGTCCTCGGGTGTGTGTGTGTATAGGTGTTGGTGTGGCAGAGCCTGTCCTGGTGTGATTTTGGGTTTTGGTGTGTGTGTCCTGATGTGTGTGTTCGGTTGTCAATGTGGCAGAGCCTGTCCTAGGGTGTGTGTTTGGGTGTCAGTGTGTCAGAGCCTGTCCTGGTGTGTGTGTGTGTGTTTGGATGTGGGTGTGGCAGAGCCTGTCCTGATGTGTGTGAGTGTCTGTGTGGCAGAGCCTGTCCTGGTGTGTGTGTGTGTGTGTTTGGTTGTCGGTGTGGCAGAGCCTGTCCTGGTGTGTGTGCCTGGCTGTCGGTGTGACAGAGCCTGTGTTGGTGTGTGTGTTTGGTCATCTGTTTCCTGGCACTTAACTTACAGTAAGAATTATTTCATTTATATTTATCCAGAGATAAAATGCCCTCCTGAAGTTGTAGTGACAAAACGTTCAACGCCCTGAAATCATTTAGTGGAAAAGTTATTTATTGTGTTATAATATTTATTTCAAGGATTAGTCGCACTCAATTGTGGCTTCAGGCTTCCCATGTTGAATGATCAAGTATTATATTAGCCCAATAACAAAAGTATAATTCCATAACACATTACTTTTGGAAATTATGAATGCCCCCCCCAGTTTGACTGTGGTATCTTGTGTGCCCCCCTTATATATTGTTTCTAGAGTCGCCACTGCTTAGAAGAGAGGAAAAAGGTAGTGTAGAGGAAACCTTTAGAGGACACCTTTTCTAAAGTGCAAATTGTGAAAAAGTACAAAATATTGCAAAGATGACAAAGGTAAGTGAAATTTATATTTATTATTTTTTTTAATATATATTATTTAATTCATAAAAGCTAGGATATTGAGGTCAATATTCAATCCTCCCGTTTTTGTGTCTGAAATTTGAATATCCACTTAGTTTCTTTTTTTGCTAATTCCTGTTTCAAATCTCCACCTCTCCAATGGGGGGGAAATAAGATCTATTCCTATGAGCAGACAGACAGCACAGGACATAAGGCTTTCCTCTGCTCAGTTGCGAACTTGCACAGGCCAGGCCGTGGATGCAGCCAGAGCGCTGGGAAGTGATGTCATGAAATGAAACATCACTCCCCCCCAGCGTTTACAGCTGAGCGCCGGAATATGACATCAGAGTCACGGAGTCACGGAGAGTGAGGGGCGCCGATCGGTTGCTGAAAACGTCACGAGCAACCGCTCGGCGCCCCTGCCCGGGACTTAAATCAGGGCTTGACAAATTTGTTGTGAATCTAGGCGCCAGGTAAAAAAGTTAGGAGCCAGGATTTTTTTAAACTAACAGTTGGTCAGGAGTAATCTGATCATCATCAGCCCACTTACTAAACTCACAGCGTTTGACCTGGAAGCAGGTCAGTGCTGTTTTTTTTTTTAAGAATTTTTTTTTTTTTTACTCTTTCGATGCTGATGTTCCATTGGAGCACAGCATTGACTGATATTTAGTCCCCACAACCTTGTGGGGACAAATGTTAACCCTTGCAATGCCACGAATGTGTCATACACAATTGTGGCATTGAAGGGGTTAATGCTGCACTGTCGCTCTCATGGAGCGATCAGGCAGCAGGGGGGGTGTTGGGGCTGCTCTCCATACTCATGTGGAGACCAAAGAACCCTCTCCCCTGTCCCTGAAGCTGCCTCTGGCAGCTGGGACGCAATTACTGGTCTATAGACCAGCCATTGCAGGGGGGAGTCTCTGATGACTGCTGTAGGCTTCCATGCCTACAGGAATCATCAAAGAGCTTGTGGGGGCTCGTTTTTGCTGTTTGCTGTCTGCCTGCACACCAGCAGCAGAGCCCCGTACAAAACGGGAATTAACCCCTAAATGCTGCGATCGCAGCATTGAAGCGGTTAATGCTGCACTGTCACACTCATGGAGCGATCAGGCAGCTGGGGGGTGTTGGGTCAGGTCCCCACACTTGTGTGGGGACCCAATCAACACACAACCCCCTTCCCTGAAGCTACCTGTGGCAGCTGAAAACACAATTGCTGGTTTTGCAGCAACCGCGTTTTCAGCCTACAGGATCACTCCATGGGAGTGATCTCAGGCTCGGGGGCGGGCTCTGAGTGGCTGTGCTGTCTGCCCAGACTCCTGGGCAGGCAGCAGCAGCAGCGCCCCCGTGTGGTGACTCAGCCTCTTACATCCACAATTTTTTTTCTGGATGTAAGAGGCTGACAAAACCTAGGAGCCAGGACAAAATTCTCTGTCGCCATGGCGACCTGGCACCTGGGATTTGTCGAGCCCTGACTTAAATTAAAGCATAGGTTTTTTTTTGTTGTTTTAACTTTATTTAACATCCTCCAAGTTAAATAAAGTTAAAAAAAAACTTTATTTAACACGGAGGATTTAAATAAAGTTAAAAAAAAACAACCCAAAACAAACAAAAAAATGTTTTAATTTAAGTCCCGGGCAGGAGCCCCTGTCTGCAACTCTGCTTCTTCCTTTCCGGCTCTATTTGCGTTATTCTCGCCTATTCTGAGTACCCCATCGAACACCTTTAAGATGAACTGGAATGGAGATTGCGAGCCAGGCCTTTTTGTCCAACATCAGTGCCTGACCTCACAAATGTTTTACTGGGTGAATTGGCAATAATTCCCACATAAACTCTCCAAACACTTGTGGAAATCCATCCCAGAAGATTGGACCAACTACATATTTATCTCTATGCATTATGCAGAATGTGCAGAGCCATAGCTAGCTCCTTTTGCATCCGAGGCAAGAACGGAAAATTGTGCCCCCAACTATTTTGTTTTACAGAGGTTATTTGAGGTTATTTTACAGAGGTACAGAGGTTATTTTTACTGCCCTTACACACACCTGCCCATAAACACACACACACACTGCCCTTACACACACACCTGCCCATATATACTGCCTTTAGACACACCTGCCCATAAACAAATATACACATACAATGCCTTTACACATCCCTGTCTTTACACACACCTATGCACATACACACACCAGCTTACAAACACACACATAAATACGCATACACTTCCCTTACACCCCTTTCTCCCCATCCCTTACCTTTCTCATCCTCCATCCTGTGGTAAGAGCACGAGGTCTGTTATTTCAGGCATGTGCTTTAGTGCTCCCTAATCACTATGCTCAGGCTATTGATGCAGAGAGCAGGGGTATGATGTCATATCCTGGTGCTCGGCATCATTTGCCAGCCCATAGTGATTAGGGAGCACGGAAGCAGAGGTCTAAAGTGACAGACCTCACGCTCCCTAATGTTAGGCCGGGTTGGGGGGGTTTGTGATCTCTCCAATCAGTCCTGCAGGCTACAGCTGCTGATCGGGCGGCTGTGCACCTCCTTGCAGCGATGCCCAAGCCGAGTGCCTCTCTCGCCTCACCCTTCCTACGGTCCTGATGCAATAATTTTGTTCATATAGTGCATATGCTTCAATAACAGGGATGATCCTACTCCCATTTTTGCTTTGAGTAAATGTCTGCATTTATTCTCCAGATGTGCTATTCAATGTAAAATGAGAAAGTAAATAATTACATCTCTGCAATTCCCATTTGCTTAAACATGGTTTTTTAGCTTTTTATTTCAAAACCTGTACAATGTAGAGGGAAAAGTATAATTTTCTATTTACTTCTTTGCTTGCTTCCCCAAACTCTTTTCAACACATTGAGCAAACCGTTAATTAGTAATTTTGATTTTTAACACACATAACTGAGTTCATGAATGTTGCATCTACCAAATTAACCATAATTGTCATAGTTATACATTTTAATTAGGCAAGCCAAAGTTATATGTATAAACACACTCGCTGTGTTGAAATACTTACTTGGAGATTATACAGGCTAACCCCTATTTACTGGAACAGAGATCTGTTCCAGTAAATGACTGCTAATCTCCTACATTATCGCTTACAAAGTTCAACTCAAGGTAAACATACCTACATGGACTGCTATTTAAATAGAATGTAATAAGTAGGATTTTGTGTAGCTCAAATTTATCTCTGTCCTGCTATTCCTTGCACAATAGTTTTTATTGACATTGTACAGGCTTTACAAAACAATCCTTTTCTAATGAAGAGTAACCAGGAAGATCCTTAAACAGAAAATAACTCAATGAGTCTGGCATGGCCAGAACTTTAAATGACAAACCTAACTTGTGTGTGGTTTTGTATTTTGTTTGTATTTTTTCTCATTCATTTTTTTATTAACATAACAACCTGAATCAGGTCAGAACAAAAATGTACATCAGAAAACAAAACATATGACAAAGCACACCCCAGGCCCCAGAAAAACAGAAAAATTACTATACCAAATGAGGTACGACCGGAACTGGGCCGACTTCCAACACCCATTCGGCTTGATCACTCCTCACTGCCTCTGTAGCTGCCACTATGTGAAAAGAATGCAAGGCAAATTTATGTCGATTCTGACCCATGGCCCCCAACACCATTAAAAAAACCTTGGCAAATTGATACCTAAACAGGAAAGACCCATCTGCTTGCTTCTGATGTCTTCTGACAAGGAGGGGGGTCCAGAGGTTCATCCCTCTGTATATCAATAGCACTACCCTCTCAAAAAATGGCGGGCTGACATTCTCAGTGAGGCCTAGTCATGCCGCCCCTCAGATTCGTTTAGATTCGGCCTATGGGGCTCTATTCACGCTTGCGCTAGTTCATTGGAATCAAATAAAAAACATAATCATAAGCAAGTAGATGATTTATATTTGAAATATTTGCCATAACTGTATATGTTTTTTTGTTTTTTTTTATTTAAATTGTTTTTATTTATAGAATCCTCTGAGAATTTAACAGTATAATGGCATAAAATATACAGAGAAATGAAAAAAATAAGTTGCATGGTATACAGCTTTCACAAGAAATGGGTAGAAACAGCGGTCTCATCGTGACAGAGGAACAATAAAGCTGCAATTAACATATAGAAGAATATATGTTATAACAATCCTAGAAATAACAATTCTAATCATATAACTATCCATAACAGACCATAACAGAACACAATTTTAATTTTTTGTATCACTGCAGTTACATACAAGCCTTGACTCCACTTTCACTACCCAAAATCTTGCAAAATATGTGCAGGATTCCTAATATATCATACTTAACGCTCAGTTTTTTAAGATAAGCATTAATGGATATCCAAATAAAGATACAAAATTCCTAGTATAACAGGAGTAAATTATGACCTGTACATTAGATGTGTTGATATAAGAAGCCTATTTTGAATCTTTTTACCTAAATATTTAAGAATATTAAGGGGTAACTAAAGAATCAAACCATAATACACCAAGAAAGCTTAATATAAAAAGGCACAGAATTTTAGGTGTCACATAGAACATTTTAGAATATACTGCCGATTTGCTTTTAGGATTATTGTTAGACTTGGGCGCCGGCGAAGTCTTCGTGTTCTACGAATATTCGCTCGTTCCTGTCTTCGGTTCGGGCGAATATTCGTGGACATTCTTCGTGTTTGTTTTCATCTTCGTTTTTTGCAGAAGGGGTTAATATGGGGTTAACGCGGTACGCACTACACAGCAGCTTTGGCGCCAAGATTTTAAAGGTTCGTACGAGCAATTCTATTGGTCGCCGGCAGGGGCCTCCTCTGCCATCAGCCAATGAAGTGTACATGTACTTCATTGGTGAAAGGCAGACAAGCCCCTGCTGGTGATTAATAGAGTTGCTCGTGCAGACATTTCAAATTCTGGTACCGAAACTCTGCCGGGGAGACCTTTAACTCTTGGAGTGGGGAGACCGTGGTCTCCTCAAGCTAAGTTCCGCCGTCAGGAGTTAAAGGACCATGCGAGTGAGTCTACTGGTCGCCTGCAGGGGCCTCCTCTGGCATCAACCAATTGGTTGCACGGCCCTTAACTCCTGAAGGGGAACTTGCCCTGTCTCCTCGCTCCAAGAGTTAAAGGTCTGTACCGGCGACCAATAGAGTCGCTCGTACAGACTTTTAAAATCCTGGTGCCGCAACTTGGCTGGGTGAGAATGGGTCTCCAACTCCAAGAGTTAAAGGTCCGTACAAATAACTATAAAACATTCTTTTTATCACATTATTTGGATGGCAAATAGTGTGACTCAGATATGTATAAGGGGTGCATGTGGGTATAAGAACTTGACCACGAGATACAATACATGGGGCTGGTGTCCAAATGTTTCCAGGGCTGGTTTTCATTCCCATTCTGGCCGTGCGTGACACAATTTTTAAATTATCTACAAACATTACTACAGTCATTTACTGCCATCTAGTGGTTATTTATCTGCACTGCTTGGGGCGCATATAAATAGGAAAAATAATACAAAATACTAGTGTCATATGTATAAACTTAGTTTTTTTTGATTAAAAATAGGTTTCACTCACTAACATATGATGTGAAGAAAGCCCATCAAAGATTGCAGTAAAATTTTCTTCAATAATATCTTCACAAAATACAAATAATGACATAAACTCCAGTAGTGCAGAACACAATAAAACCTTTACATCAAAATCCAATATAATTATTAACCCTTACATAGAAAAATATAGTGACATGTAAAAATAATTCCCCACTGTCACCAAAAAAGCCCAAAGTTTTTTATCAACAAGTCCTACAATTAGCGTCACAAAAAGTCCATAAGGTGCCTAGTTTTAAAAAAAATTAAAATTTGATGTAGTAAATTGAGTTGGCCGGCTTCAAAGATTTCCCAAATATGGGGCATGGGCAACGATTGAGCAGATGTCCAAATGCCAAAAAATGCACACCTCATGAAGATGGCCTTTTACCTCCCAAATAACAACCCCATGCACAGGGGTATCACTGTACTGAACACATATATTGAGGTGTTGTTTGAAAAAACACACAAGAAAATACTATAGCAAACTGTATAAAAGGCTGGTTGTAAAATGTGTGCATAGAAAAAGTTAAAATACCAGCATCTGAAATTCCCAGGGGTGTATATTTTTTTTAAAAAATGGTTTGTTGGGGTAAATTGAATTGACCAGGTTCAAAGATATTCCAAATAGCATATGTTGGCAGAATTTTTAACATGTCAATTTGAAAAATGCACACTTTCCAAATGGGGCCTTTAATCCCCGAACAACCAGCATGTGGGGTATCAATGTGCTTAGGAGATGTTACTGAACACATATTGGAGTGTTATTTGACATATATCAGGAGTGGTAAAATCATACCTGAAGTACAACATATGTGAAAAAAAAATACAAAAAGAAATTACTACCATAAAGTTTGACAAAGTCTGGTGGTAGAATTAGTGCTTGGAAATGATTAAAATACCAGCTTCAAAGATTCTCAAATCTCCCAGGCCAGAATGACCAGGAAATGGGAAAATGGTTTGGAAATAGCAAGATGCTATTGGGTATTTCTAAACAAAAATCACCACATTTTATCATTTTTTATAGTAAATTAGATGATATGATAAAAATATGGCATCTAAAGAAAGCCCTGCTTGTCCTGAAAAAACCCCAATATATATTGTGTATGGGTGCACAAAGTGAGAAAGAGGAAAATTACAGCTTAACAGCAACACTGGAAAAAAGAGCCTTTATCCCAAAGTGTACTGCGAGTAAGAAACAGTCTTGTCATGAAGGGGTTAAAAAAACAAACAAGTGACTAAAAGGTACTGCATTAAACCATGCAAGTCAATAGAGTCCAGCTTACTAATTACAGTGTGATTAGTAAAATAAATCAATAAAAAGAAAAATGGTTAAAAAATGGTAACAAGTACAAATAATTCCTCACCATGTCACCATCAAGAGCCATCCAGTTCCAACAAAGTGCAAAAAAAGAAAGTCCAAATACATACATACATAAACACACACAAAAATTATGAGCAATTCTTAAAATTAGTGTTATATCTTCACAAAAAATGTTGCATGGAAAAAGTTAAAATACTGGCATTTTAAATATCAATGGGGTGTCTAATTTTCAAAAGTCTATGATCAGGCAACTCGAATTGGCCACCTTCAAAGATGCCTCAACTAGGATATGGGGGAGACTTTTCAATATGTCAAAATTCCAATTTGAAAAATTCATAGATCCCAAGTGTAGCCTTTTAGTCCCCAAACAACCCAACAACCCATGGCCGGGTGGATATTATTAAACTGAAGAAATGTTTTTGAACACATATTGGGGTGTTTGGCAGGGACATACAAGGAGCTGTAAATAAATACCTAAAGTAGACTGCAAAGTTGCACATGCCCCAAATGTGGCCTTTTGCCCCCCAGACCCAGGTATAGGTGGTATCACTTTTCTCAGAAGATGTTGCTAGACATATATTGAGGTGTTTGGAAATGACATTTATCGGAGATTTATGCAAAAAAAAATTACTACCTCAAAGTTTGACAAAGACTGGTGGTAGAATAAATGCATGGAAAGAGATAAAATACTACCATTTGAAATACCCTGCGTTGTCTGATTGTCAAAAAATAAATGGTTTCATAGGGGTACATTCCACTGACCAGTTTCAAACATCTGCCCCCATGTGCCATTTGGCAGAATTACCAGTTTTGAAAAAATGGATTTGAAATAGCAATATACTAATTATTCTTGTTGCCCAAAAACTTGCAAAAACACAGGACAAGTAGTAGACTATTTAGCAGGTTTTCTCATTAGCTTTTATAGATGTGTAAAATATTTTTTAAATAAAAGTGAGAAAAAGTGCTTTTTCTCCATATTTTATTAAAAAAACAAGTTAGATGAGACAATCAAAATAATAGTATTTACCAAAAGCCCTTCTTGTCTTGAAAAAAAAATCAATGTATAACTTGTGTGGGTTCAGTAAGTGAGAGAGAAAAAAAACTACAGATAAACACAAGGGCCGTAGAAAAGTTGTTACAAAGGTTCCAAAAAATAAAATTGTCCATTGCCAGGAAGAGGTTATGCTTATATCTCATGTAAGCAAGTTTACCTTTGTTAACACTCATAGATGTAATTTTTCATTCCACCAAATACTGCACATGCATACCCCCTAGCCATGGTGTATCTTGGCTAGGCACTGCCTTAGGCCTGACCCACGGCAGCACCTCAGCCACCCCCACTACTAACCTTCACAGCTGTCACCCTATTACAGGGGTACCCGTTTGAGGGCTGAGGAATCACCAGTCAGTCCCTCGTACGGATAGCTCCTGCTATCCAAGGATCAGTCAGACCACCAACTTAGTAAAACAAGAACTCTCTCTTTACTAAAACACGCAGAACTTATATATATACTTAATACAATCTGTACCGAACCCAACCCCAATCCTATCACCCACATCCCATCACCAGTCATATCATTACACAGGCAATGTATCAGGTGGAGGGGATAAGGAATACAATGATTTTCCCCCACCTGTGTTATCCCCCCTGTAGTGCGGATGCCGTCTGGGTAAACAGGGTTATTCCTTTGAAGAGCTAGAGCTGGAGCCACATTAAGTCTCTAGGGCGGTTATCACATAAAACACCTTATAAAATATTACCGGGTCACGGAATCCAGAAGTGGACACAAAAGTGCTCCATGACCCAGCTAAACTTCACATGGACATATGAGCCAGCTGTTAGGGACCAGGAACCAGACGGACACAAAACGTAAAATGCAATCACCTTTATTGTAATGACAATAGTGAACAAAGCCAAATCGTGATCCAAAAGCATATACCAAAAGACAAGCCGGGGTCAGGAACCAAGACAGGTACTCAGACAAGCCGGGGTCAGGAATACAGAGATCAGCGAAGTCAGGAACAAGCCAGGAATCAGGAGCCGGGAGGGACGTCAGAGAAAGCCAGGTCATCCACAGGAATTCAGGAACACAGCGATAGCACTTGCAGCTGGAAACAACACAAGGGCAAGGAGGAAGTAAAGTTTAGCTACTTAAATAGCCAAAAGGGGCTGGGTGTGGGCTGGACAATGGGCTGAGTCACAGGAGTGACATGAGTGTAGCCATGGCTGTATAGCCTCCAGCAATGCAGCAGAAAAGCAGCTAGACCATAACACCAGCTAGCCTGGCCCTGTCACACACCCTCTATGTTAACTTACCAGGATATAGAGTCTTAGCTAGCTCTTTTTGCTTCCACAATGGAAAATTGTGCCCCCCGAGCTATTGTTATTTTTTACAGCAGCAATTTTGTTTACACTGCGTTACACACTGCCCTTACGCACACCTGCCCATACACACTGCCTATACACATAGTTACATAGGTCTTTTTTCAGCCTTATGAACTAAGTCCATCAAGTGCAACCCTTCTACCTAACCTTCCTATTCTTGATCCAAAAGAAGGCAAAAAAATCCCTAATTAAGCTACTTTGAATTCTGCCATCAGGAGAAAAAAATTCCATCTTGACTCCAAGAGGCAATCGGATTTCTCCTTGGATCAAGAAGCTCTAAAATATTAATGTCATTCTATTTATAGCCCTATATGTCATGCCTTTATACAAAAATATCCAGACCCCTTTTGAAATCATCTAATGTATTTGATAACACCACCTTCCTTGGTAGTGAAATGCATACCTTTATTGTCCTTACTGTAAAGAATCCCTTCCTTTGTCATCTATGAAATCTCCACTCTTCCAGTATCAGAGGGTGACCTCTTGTTCTTTGTACATTTCTGTTATTATTAACAGGTCACTGAAGAGCTCATTATATTGGCCCTGCATATATTTATATACTATTATCATATCCCCTCTGAGACGCCGTTTTTCTAGCGTATATCATTAACTTTTTTAGTCTCTCTTCATAACTGGTATCTCCCAATCCCCTTATTAATTTTGTAGCCCTCCTTTGCACTTTTTTCTAGTTCCATAATGTCCTTTTTAAGGACCGGTGCCCAGAATTCAAGGTGCGGTCTTACCATTGACCTGTAAAGAAGCAAGATAATATCCTCCTCCCATGAATCAATACCTCTTTTTTATGCATGCTAAAACCTTATTGGCCCTCGCAGCTGCTTGCTGGCATTGCACACTGTTGTCAAGTCTGTTGTCAACCATTATTTCTAAATCCTTCTCATTGATAGTTTTCCCCAAGGATATTCCATTTAAAGAATAGGTTGCATTTTCATTATTTTTACCATAATGCATAACTTTCCATTTCTCTATATTGAACCTCATCTGCCACTTGCACACCCAGTCCCCAACTCTGTCTAAATCGTCCTGCAAAAAAGAAACATCAAGATTAGTCTGAATTACCCTGCCTAATTTTGTGTCATCCACAAAAACTGTGGCTCTCAATGCAGCTTGGGAGATCATTTACAAATAAATTAAAAAGAAGAGGACCATACAGGGCTCACACGGAAAAGCCCCTTGTGGCGGGAGATCATCGTGTTGTAGGAGAGCGGCCTGCAGGGGAAGGAAGCCAGCAAAAGTATTACAAAATAGTTGGGGTGATAGGTGGAAGGGGAGGGCTGCCTTGGGACAACAATGAAATACAAAAAGGGGGTCTGGGGGTATAAGTACACAACAAGGTGGTTGGGGCATCACATATAAATCAATACATAAAGGGGGGTGGGTGGCTGGGGGCAAAACATAGGTACATTAACCAGTACAAAAGGAGGCATCAATATACAAGGAGGGGGGCTGGCTGGGGACATCACATAAATCAATACACAAGGATGTTGGGGCATTAATGCACAAAGGGGGCTGGCTGGGGGCACAAAATCTCATGAGGCAATATACAAGGATGTGGGCGGAATACATTAAAACTCCCCAGGGGGGGCTGGCTGGGTGGCCAATACACAAGGGAGAAACAGACTAACAACAAACCAGTGTGGAAAGTGTTTTATGCTTTGTGTAGCTTAACTCATCCTGATACGGGTGTAGGTGTGGCAGAGCCTCTCCTGGTGTGTGTGTTTGGGTGTCTGTGTGGTAGAGCCGCTCCTGTTGTGTGTGTTTGGGGGTTGGTGTGGCAGAGCCTGTCCTTGTGTGTGTGTGTTTGAGTGTTGGTGTGGCAGAGCCTGTCCTGGTGTGTGTTTGGTGTCAGTGTGGCAGAGCCTGTCCTGGTGTGTGTGTGTTTGTTGTCAGTGTGGCAGAGTCTGTCCTGGTGTGTGTTGGTGTTGGTATGGCAGAGCCAGTCCTGGGGTGTGTGTGTTTGCGTGTCAGTGTGGCAGAGCCTGTCCTGGTATGTGTGTGTTTGGGTGTCTGTGTGGCAGAGCCTGTCCTGGTGCGTGTGTGTTTTGGTGTCGGTGTGGCAGACCATGTCCTGGTGTGAGTGTTTGTTGTCGGTGTGGCAGAGCCTGGGGAAATTGGTGATGTGCTGGGTTATGTTGGACCTTAAGGTTGCAGGTTAGTCTTGGAAAGTGTTGCATTGTATGTTGGGCTTCCACTCATTTATTGTATGTTACTTTGTTTTTGTCTCTTATTAAATATCTGTTAAAGTAGACAAACCTTTGTGTTATATTTTTATATTTGGTTAAACACCACAAGCTTGTGTGTGTAAGACCAGTATAGGTATTTGTAAGCTGTGTGTAAGGGCAGAGTATATGTATATGTGTGTGTGCGGTAGGGCAGTGTATGTGTGTGTGTGTGCGGTAGGGCAGTGTATGTGTGTGTGTGTGTGTGTAAGGGCAGTTTATGTGTATATGTGTGTGTAAAGGCAGTTGCTTTGCCTCCCAGGCCCTGTCCTGGGCCATCTGCGTCGTTCTCTTCAGCCCTACCTCTGCCCCGATACTCCAACGCTACTGCAGTCCTCCATGCCAGCATCGCAAAAGCATATGCTGGAATAGAGGACAGTGGATCTGGCCTGATAAGATAACTGGAAAAAAGACATATTTAGTAATTTCCAAACAAAAGCTTTCCGTGATATATACAAATATGATTATAGAAAAAGTATGGAAAATACTGAATGTGACTAATTTGTCTATTGTATATCAAACCAGCATTTCCACATTGGGCAGAAAAAATAGGTGACATCGGAGATGGATTAAGAATTGGAAAAAGGAAAAGTTCAGCCAAGTGTAAGCTACAACACTTTTGTGACAAGCAGAGATATATAGTAATTGGTAAGCAAGGCTTTCAGGGTTGTAGGGACAGCTTTACCTTTGTGCCACTTACACACAATAACTACTATTGCCCTTTTTTAAGTAAATTTGTTATATGTATGCCATGTGCTGCAGCTAAGAAGAGCATGTTTACAAATGCATGGTGGGTACTTAAACAAGGGATGGATAATAGTAAGAAATGGGAAGAACACAAGGGTGCGGGGCCAGCACTCTGAGATACCATAGCAGCCGATGCGGCTGCTAGTTTTGAAACAGTCGTAAGACTGCCTTCGCTGGCCGCTAAAATCATTAAGGTCACTTTACAACTCGCAGCCCCATCGACTGCAATGGTATTTTGGTGTGCCGGCCCACGGACCTACACCATGCCCCCAGTGCCTCAGTGAGGCTCTTTGTCCCGCCCCTTTGTAGACGCCTCGTGACCCTCAAGGGGGCGGGTCACACCGAACAGCTCCTCATGACAGGGGGTCATCATGTTGGAGGAGAGCGGCCTGCATGGGAAGGAAGCTGGCAAAATGTAAAAAAAATAGTAGGGGTGATTGGTGGAAGGGGACCAATGTTTCAAGGGGAGGGCTGCCTTGGGACAGCAATTAAAAACAAAAAGGGGGGCTGGGGGTATACATACACAACAGGGTGGTTGGGGCAGCACATATAAATCAATACATAAAGGGGGGTGGGTGGCTGGGGGAGCCTGTCCTGGTGTGTGTGTTTGGGTGTTAGTGCGGCAGAGCCTGTCCTGGTGTATGTGTGTTTAGGTGTCGGTGTGGCAGAGCCTGTTCTGGTGTGAGTGTTTGGTTGTTGATGTGGCAGAGCCTGTCGTGGAGTGTGTGTTTGATCTTCTGTTTCCTGGCACTTTAGTTACTGTAGGAATAAATTTAACTATTTAATTTTTAGTTGCAGTGGCAATCACATTCAAACTCATGTTAAATAGAAGTAATTACACACCTGCCATCATTTAAAGTGACTGATTAATCACAAATAAAGTTCAGCTGTTCTCGTAGGATTTACCATTTGCTTAGTTGCATCTCAGAGCAAAAAACAGTCAGTCATGAGAAGGGTACAAAAGAATTTCCAAAGCATTAGATATACCATGGAACACAGTGAAGACAGTCATCATCAAATAGAGAAAATAGGGCACAACAGAGACATGATCAAGAACCGGACGCAAGAAGACGAGAAGAAAACTGTACCACATTCAATGTGTGCCTCCGTATATAATGATAGCAGTTATGCTGTACCACCATCTATGTCTGCCTCAGTATATGGTGATAGGTGTTATGCTGTACCACTGTCAATGTCTGCCTCAGTATATGGTGATAGGTGTTATGCTGTACCCGTCAGTGTCTGCCTCAGTATATAATGATAACAGTTATGCTGTACCCCTGTCACTGTGTGTGTGTGGGGGGTGCCACATACAGAATCCGCCACAGGTGCCAAATACTCTGGGTCAGGGGTGTCCAAGTTTTTTCTGCAGTGGGCCACTTCATCAGAAATGCATATGCTCAGGGGCTGCACTCATTTTTCACTGAGAGAAAATACGGTCTTTAAAAAGATCTGCAGACTGAAAAAGTAAATGACACAAAATCCTTTACTTTTCCTCTCACTGATTTCTGGGCCTAGAAAGTTTTGTCGTCTGACGTAAGTACAAATTCAGGGTTCTGGATAAGCAACAATTAATAGTTCTATTTATTCAAGGGATGCACCAATGAAAATTCTGGATCCAAACCGAAACAGAAAATGAGCCTCCCCACCTTTAAAAATAAAAACTAAAACAAAAATAACCATACTCTTATTAAACATTAGTAACGCACCAAAATTGTACAAACAAATTAAATAACAATATTAATATTGTTAACAGCAATCTGAAGCACACTCAGATTCCAGCATGAACTGGTTGCCTGGGCATGATAGGAGTGTGATTGCTGTTAACAATCATATATAAATTAATAGTGTGTTAGTGTTACTTACTTTTAATAAAAGTGTGGTGTCATCACATCAAAATTGGACAATAAAATACAATAACAATATTAATACATATATATAATTAACGGCAATCACACTCCTATCATGCCCAGGTATACCAAGGTTCCAGCATGTGCTGGCTGATTTGTCATGATAGGGGTGATTGTTAACAGAAATCACACTCCTATCATGCCCAGGCAACCAGTAGATGCAGGAACATGGGCATGATAGGACTGTGATTGCTGTGAATCGGATCATTTCGACCCGTTCATTGAAATGATCCGATTCATGATCCGAATCTTCCCAGTCCCTCCCTGCAGTCACACTAACGATTGGCCCCACCCCTTTCATTACAGTCAATGAACCCTCCTGCCTGCCTACTCTAGTGATGTCACTGAAAGCAGAGAGTCGTTCAAAGATCCGGATCTTACAGGGATTCGAATCTTACAGGGATTCGAATCATTCAGAGAATATCAAAACATATCAATAAATACATTAATAATCTTCACTGCCCCCAGGATTTAGAGTCCCCTTAGTTTGCCCCCTTTACCTCGAACTGCCCCTTAAGTTAACTTTATTAAATTAATTAACCCTCAGTCATCAGCATTAAGTTAACCCTAAGCACCCCATTAACCCTAACTGCCATTAACTTTACCCTAAACACCACATCAACCATAACTGCCCCTAAATTAACCCTAAACACCCTATCAACCATAACTGCTCCTACAATTAACCCTAACACCCCACCAACAATAACTGCCCCTAAATTAACCCTAAAGACCCCATTAACCATAACTGCCCCTAAATTATGCCTAAACACCCCATTAACCATAACTTCACCCTTGTATTGAACAGTAAAGGGTAAGCCATATATATTTGGATATATGACATTTACCCTTTGCAAATAGTCACGCTTCCACTAGTGTGTGCTTCTCTCCAGCCATCTGAAGTATTTGTCATGGTTTACTCACGTCTGTCAATTGTCAATGTAGCTTCAAATAAAGTTTCGGAATACAATTGAAACTAGCCACCACCCTAACACGCATGCGTACTAATGTCACAAAGGCATGCATTACTTACGTCTGCGTACGCCTGTTACGATGTGATTACCTTTGTGTTGTTGTTTTGTGAGTGCCTCATTCTAATAAAGCTGTATTTGTCTCCGACCGCAGTCGAATATGTTTCCCAGATAAGCGTTCGGTAGACGTGGAATGCCGATTCCTCAAGGGAAGTGAGTCGGCGAGTGACCGGAATCGCCGGTTCTATAGTGGTAAGGCTCGCCTGTTGTATTTTGCAGTTGAATTTGTATTTTGCCGTGGTAAAGGTGGGCTTTAGTATTGGTTTGACTGATTGTTAAGTCGTATTTCTAAGCATAGGAAATGATGGCAGGAAATTGGTAACTTTTAGGTGTTTTGTGACTCTAACTTTCACATATTATTCAAATGCATTTAGCCCCATTGGCAAGATTTATAATTTTAAGAGATTTTGTAGTAAATGCTTTGCATCTGTGCATTGTGGCGTTTGCCATGTAATTTCACTCTTTAGTACATTTGACTATGGTTGCAAACATAGGGGAGCACTTGAACAAAATATGTACGTATTGCTGGGTTTATCTAAGGATTTCCATGCAGGATTGGGGCACATATGTCCATTGCATGTACATATTAACCCCTAACAAATCAATAAAATAACCACAGACACAGAATTGTAAATTGGATAGAATTGGCCGTAGCTTTATTTAAAAGGGTATAAGAGGCATTACCAACACAAACCATTTAACGTAATAACCAAATAACTTCTTATATATAATACACCAAATACAATCCGCCCCTTTCTCAGCCAGATTGTGTAACACCAAGCCTCTATCCACCTCAACACAGAGGCGACCTTTACCCCAAAGCCGAAAACTCAAACATTGACGTTTTCGGCCCCTTCCACACAAGCTACGGCTCTCTCCAATAAACATTGTAAACTATTATTAAAATATCGTTACCGATGTCTGAAAGATAAATACCATCTCAGAAATAGACGCCTTCACAACCCCCTTCTAAATCAACATGCCTAAGACTAAAACCACCAATTTTCGGCATAAATCTTTCCAGCGCCCTATTAACCTTTCTTCTTGTTCTCTCTAAAGGTTTAAGACCTTTCTCAAAACACCAAAGCCAGCGCGGAATGATTTCAGAAAATATTAACAATGTATCCGGAAAGGCATTTTTGATTTGAATAAAAACATTCTTTAAACATGACATTAATTGTAGCGATTTGATGGAACCGATATCATTTCCCCCAACATGTAGAACAATAATATCTGGCTGAGGAAAAACCATGTAACAATCATTTAACACCTTTAAAGCATTTGCAACTCTTAAACCACCGATGCCTTTCCAATAAATTTTAATATCTTCTTTGTTAGCTCCTAGGTTCGGACCATAAGGCCGGATACGGGCTCTTTTGAACGCCCAAGATATATAAGAGTGACCCAGGATCCAAACGCAAATGGACTTTCTATAAAAAAGAGATAACGTTAGATAACAAAAACTCATAACATTTCTGGTCTGACATAACGTTTAAAACAGTTGGATCTCCATCTGCCCAGTCTTTTAATGACTTCAGGGGAGAAGCCTAATTCAGCTGCCATCGTTGCTGCACCTATACGAAAGGAATGAGATGAAATCCTCTCTTTTTCCAAACCAAATTTTTTTGATGCATTTCTTAAGCATTGCATTAAATTGATACATAGTCAAAGGAAAGGCATCCTCATGTATTAGTAAAGGACCTGGTTCCTTTGGTCTGCTATCCAAAAATATCTGTAAGCTTAATACAGGGCAAAACTCCAACTCATTTATAGGGTTAATTTGAATCCACAGACCTTTGTTTTCTTTGTCAGTCTTAGAGTTTCTAATACATAACCACAGTTTACCATCACTTAAATCCACATCTTCAATTTGCAACCCCGATGGACAGAATTTTGATTTTGACACTAGCTCACTTAACCTTAGAGCCGCAAAAAACGCTAACAAGAATGCGGCCTTGAATAACATGAACTCGAAATAATTGAAAGTTAAACCCAGTAAGGATTTTATTAGTCGTTTCAATAGCAAAAAGGAGATTGGTTTTCTAGTATCTTTAATTGTTTTACCCCTCGCATAACCTTTAATTAATTGCCTTATAATAAAACTATTAAGCACCGGCACACCACCCAGTAGCTTTATACAGAAATTAATACCACTACACAACTTTGCAACGAAGATTTTGACAATTTCTTCCTCATTACCTGAAGCATGAAACAAATGGCCGCTTCTAAACTCATACATAACGGGTTAACTTTATTATTGGCCGCAAAACGCACCCAACACTTCCAAGCCTTGGTGTAATTAACCCAAGTAGCCTTAGCCACTGACGCCAACATCAAATTATTTAACATGGTACGATCAATTCCCAAACGTGGGATGGTACTGGACACGGCTCTTTCTCCGCATTCGGCGCCAGCTCCCTGAATCTCGTCTACTGTAAACGAGAGATGGAATCAGGTATACAATTAACCTTTCCTTCAATATGCACAGACTTAAGCCAAATATTATTGCACAAACATAATAACACCAATCTGCGCAATAAAGAAATCACCTGAGGGCAAGAAGCGTGTAAAGAGTTTATCGCCCCCACCACACTCTTGTTATCACACAGGACTGTTATACGTTTATTAGCAAACTGAGAACCCCACATCTCAAGCGCTACCACAATTGGAAACAGCTCTAAAAGTGTTAAATTTCTCGTCCAGCCAGCAACGAACCAGCTTAAAGGCCATTTACCAAAACTCCACCTATTATCCCAAAACCAAAAGATCCAGAAGCATCTGTAAACAAGTTTAAATCCGTATTACATATAAAGCCCTGTTGCCAAATTGTGCGACCGTTAAACTGGTCCAAAACTTCTAACCAAACAGCAGTATCCTCTTTCATTTCTCTAGTAACCCTTACATGTAAGAAGGGGGATTTCTTAACAGAAATTGCTAAAGCCATCTTCCTTGTAAACACTCTGCCCATCGGAATAACCCTTGAAGCAAAGGCCAACAAACCTAGTAAGCTTTGCAAATCCCTAACCTTAACCTTATTTGCACCTTTCACTTTTAACAACATGCCCTTCAACTTAGTTAACTTTTCCTCAGGTAACCTGCATTCCATTTTATTGCTGTCTATTATTATACCCAAAAACTGCAAACAAGTTGTAGGTAATACAGTTTTATCTTTAGCCAGAGGAATACCGAATTCTCTGCCATGTCACAAAACTCATAAAGCAGCTTGAAGCAAGTCACCGAACCACAATGCCCTATAAATAAAAAAATCATCCAAGTAATGAATGATAGAACCAATCCCCGTCTTAAACTTCAGAACCCAATTAAGAAAAGATGCAAACATTTCAAAATAAAGCAAGATAACGAACATCCCATTGGCAGACATTTGTCAAAATAAAATTTCCCATTTAACTGAAAACCTAGAGAATTAAAGCATTCTGGGTTGATAGGCAATAAACGAAAAGCAGATTCTATATCAACTTTAGACATTAAAGCATTTTTCCCAAAAGCAATAATCCAATCAAGCGCATCATCAAAAGAAGCATATTTTACAGGAAAAAGGTCCATATCAATGTCATCATTTAATGATTGTCCTGGCGGGAAAGATAAGTGGTGAATCAACCTGAAGGAACCTTTTTCTTTTTAGGAACTAAACCTAACGGGGATAAACGAAAGCAACCAAACGGAACATTATCAAACGGGCCTGCTATTCTACCTAACTTAACCTCTTTTAACCCTTTCTCAACCGCAACATCTAAATTGTCTTAAACTGATTTTAAATTATTAACCCATGTGAACTCATTACAGATATAAACTGGAACTCTAAAACCACTGCTAAACCCTTCAATTAGTATTCTGGCTTTCTCCTTGTTTGGGAAGATGCTTAAAAATGGAAGCATTTTAAAACACTTACTAGCCGAATGCACTCCACCACATACTAAGTATTCATGCTTATATTTGCAGTTACTCTGCTATCTGCATTGAGACTCATTAAAAGCCCAGCAGACTCCTTTCTTTTGCATAAAAGGACTACTATTCGATGCTTTAGCTGCTGGTAAACTCTGCCTTTGTGGGAGCATAGTGCTGACCCACAAACCCACATCTTTAAGACCCCATTACATGTTACCATGCACTGAAATCTTCTTCTAACACCGCTTCTAAATGCTGCAATAAACCAACGCTTAAATTAGCTGTTTTTCACATATTACACTCGCAAATATACAAAATGATTGCAGCCAATTGTTAAATGATCTAGGTATAGGTCTACGGCGGTCCTCATCCTTATCTTTATCTTGTTTCATCAAAAATTCTTTAGACACGGGTAACAGTGACAGAATATCTATATATTCACCCTTCCAGATCTTCTCTTTCATACTCTTACTAAGATGAAAACCTAATGAAGACATTTCACAAGTTAAAGCTTCCTTTAAACATACCTCATTAACCCTATTTGAAGTTACACAATTAACATTATCCTCTAAACCCTGCACCCAAGCCGGACCTGGACCTTGCTGAACATGACCTAAAATATTATTTAATAAACCCACTACTTCACTTAGCTTTTCTAAACTTTGTGCCCCAGGGAAGCACTCACCCATCCTTGGACCTGCTGCAGCACTGCTTGTCCCTTCGCCTGGATCCTGACCATCAGCATGCAGCTGCCGTAAGCTGTCATTCTCTCTTCTTCTTTCTGTTCTGTAGACAGGAGTTTTCTAACTGCTAATCCTCTTCTTCTTTGACCCAGAGGTTAGCTGAGGTGAAAAAACTTTTCTTTGCCAGCAGATTCTTCTCTTTCTCCCAGAAACCACTTCTTCTTCCTTGTCTTCGTGTTCTTCATGCTGATAGGAGTCTCTTCTGTCAGTCAGAGTTGCAGAAAAACTTGGCACAGATCCAAGTCTGGGAAGGAAGATACAGATGGAGAAGCCGATAAACAGCTTCTCAGCCACTCCAGACCCCCGGCTCTTCTTGCTTCTTCTTTTAGACGACGGACGAGATCCTCCATGACGCTTGCTCAGCAACAGCTCCTTGAAGATTTCTCTTGAGGTGAATTTAATCTCCCTGCGCGCAGCTTATTTATTTATTTTAGAGTTGCCCCACGCCCTGAGCACAGCTGACTGCACCAATCAGCTGTGCTTACTTTTCCCGCCGCACAGAACGCCCACTCAAACCTCGTGCTGCAGCACAGCTAATTAACCAATCAGCTGCGCTAAATAAACTGCCTGCCCAGCAACCTAGAATTAGATTTAGCTAACCTAGCCCGCCAAAACTTTATGCCTTAACTTTCCTGACCTTTTAGTGACCCCTGTTATATAACTAATGTCCAGCAATGGACAATTAGCGCGCCGCTTAGGCAGCGTGCGCTTTCAATTCTTATTTGGTGGGATGTTTATATGGTTCTGATTTGTAACTTCCACTTTGAAAAAGAGCTGCCCTGTAATGTAATTGCTTAACATCCATATTTGGCCTGAGTGTCAGAGCTTACGTTGTAGGATAATATATACCTTTTTTATTGCAGAAGTTTCTCTTTCGTCCTTATTTCATTGCATCATCTTTCTTGTTGATTTTCTGCCTTTGTGTTTTCACCATCGCATTTTCACACACCTGTTCTACTTGCATCATAGAATTACAACACATACTCATGAACACATACTGGAACCTGCACCAGCCTCCTCTCCTCATCCTTTTCACCTTCCTTGTGCATTGCTGTTGGGGTTCTTTTACCAAAAAGTACCCTTACTCTGTACCTTAACCAATAAAATTAGTGTCCTAATAAACCCCAATTTCCGACTTTATGAACTTGCCTCCCCCTTAATGAATGTGGTTGTTTGGTCTATGATGAGTAAGACTCCCCTTGAAGAGGGGCAACCTAAGGCAGACCTGAAAACAGCCGTGAGAAGAGTTTTGATTTCAGGACTGGCGTTCAGAAGTTGGTCAGTAAGAGTATTGAATCTGCTGTCGTTCTCCAACTTGCACACGCATACACCCACTTCCTGCGATGAGGGGGGAGAAAACTACAAGCCACATGTGACGTGGTAGTTTAGAAACCTAGAATAAGGTCTTCCTGAGAGGAGATCCATGCAACATGTAATGCCCTAAGAGAGTTGTATTGTGGAGCTTACCCACTATTGGGCCCCATAATGAAGCTGAAGCAGCAAATTAAACGTGGATGAGGGTTGTGGTTGGCAGCAGTAGTCGTTCGGAGGTCTGAAAGCTTTGCATTCCTCATGTGCCAATCTTTGTTCTACCCCACACCATCTCTGTGCACACGCATCCTGCAATAAACTAGTGTCAACTCTACATGGTATAAACTTTACAGCTTTTTCATATTCTTTTAATCTCAGCACCTTTTTTTAAGATATTCTATTTACTCATTATATACAACGCTAGACCTTGCCACTGTGGTTAAACAGTGTGATCCACTGTGTAATTGATGGAATGTTTTTAAAAGCTCTTTAAAATGAAATTGAATCACTGTTAAAATACAAATATTCGAAGGAGAATTTTTTTCTGGTTGATAGTATAAATTAGAATACCAGCTCCTCTCCCCTGCATGATAATCTTTGTATAATTCACCCCAGATGATTGGCAGCTAAAACACATTTAAGGAAGAATCATTGAAAGGTGTTGATTAAATGCTGTTTGTGCCACAATGAAGTCTACAAGGCAAGGAAAATATGGGTGGCAGTATACTTGCATTAGAATTTTGTACAAATTAATTTGAATAAAGTTTGCCAGTTTCTATGAATGTCCTTTCTCGTAGCACTTGTTTTATTTTTTGCCTCTCATGTTCTGTCTTTGTCTGCTTCTTCCGGGTATTGGTTCTGTGAATCAGGCCTCCAGGAGTACGTCCAAAAGTGTGGCGCCTCTGAGCACAACCTCTCCTCCATTGGTAGGACATGGGAGAGGATGTCCATGTTGCTTCACCGTTTTGCTGTAGTACTCTTAGAGAGCAGAATATTGCTGACAGGTTTGTAGAGAAAGTGTTTCTGCACCTCCCCATGAATCTGTGTCATTCCTGCCTCCGAGTGCTTACAGAAAAGTGTGGAGCTTTGGTTACAGCCTTATCCTGTCTCCTCGATTGGAGGAATGAGGGAGTGTCCAAAGTGCTCTGTGAGAGAAAGTGTTGCTGCAGGAAAGGAGATGCTGGCATGGAAGTGCTCTGTGTAGAAGTTAGGTAGCCATTCAAAGAGAGTATGAGAGAGCATGAAATAGTTAATAACAAATTTGGTTTAAAACGGGGAAAAGCCCTCCAAATTGTGTCTAAACCGAAATTCTTTGAAAACAGACCAAAAACGAAACAAAACATATTTGTCCGACTTACGGTCCGCTTGCGCGAGTCTAGTAGGCAGCTGTGGGAGAAAATGTATTCTACAAAACATTATCCTGCACCAGTGAAATTACCATTTTCTGCTTTTATGAGATGTATTACTTTGGTGCTTCATGTCCACAAAAGCTAGCAAACGGACTACATTCTAAACATAATAAATGACTGGCTGCTTCAGTTATATCAATCAATTTTACTGCATCTCCACCGGTCAGTGTGGTTATACCACCCCTCATGTAGGGAGTTCCTAGTCACTGAGCATGCATTCTTTGAGATGGGTGTTGTTGGGTGCTGGAACTGACATTGTATGTTTCTCTCCTGTATAGTCTTACATGGTGCCCACCAGAGCCGGCCTTAAGTGTTCTGGCACCCTGTGCGGACTACTCCTCTGGCGCCCCTTCTCACTATCCACCCCTCTGCCCCTTCTCACTATCCCCCTGTCCCTTCTCACTATCCCCCCTCTGCCCCTTCTCACTACCCCCCCTCTGCCCCTTCTCCCTACTTATCATTATCCTCACTTACCTTGTTGCCGGAGTCCTGCGGTAGGAGCTGGAGGCATCCGTCTTCCCGCTGTGCCGTGGTGCAGGCATTTCATGTTGAGCGCCGGAATATGATGTCATATTCTGGCGCTCAACATGAAATGCCGGCACCGCAACGAAGTCACGGAGAGTGAGGGGCGCCGAGCGGTTGCTGAAAACTTCTCGAGCAACCGCTCGGCACCCCTGCCCAGGACTTAAATTAAAGCATCGGTTTTTTTTTTGTTAAGCTTTATTTAACATGAAGGATGTTAAATAAAGTTTAAAAAAACAACAAAAACATGTTTTAACCCCTTAATGACAATTGCCGGTCCGGGCACGTCACGGAAAAACATGTCGTTTACGACAAATGACGTGCCAGAACCGGCACGTCTTTAAACAGGTGCAGAAAGCGATCTACTTTCGCTTTCTGCACCCAAACGGCGTTGCTGCAACGCCACGATCGGCACCAGGGGCCATGTCTGGCCCCTCCCCGGGGCGTCAACATCCGCCATACATTGTATGGCGGCAGACGCCCGTTTTAAAAGCGTTTAGGAGGCGATCAACGATCACCTCCTAAACTTAAATGGTGTCACTGTAACGCCTCGATCAGGAGGCATCCAGCGACACCAAACACTTACCTCGGGATGGACTGTGACCGCTCCGCAAGATGGCGGCGGCCCAGGGAAAAAAACCTAATAAAGATGAAAAAGTTCACTAGACGGTCTCCAGACCCTCTAGAGAACTCTGGCTCCACTTGCAGGTTGAATACAGGTACTGCATTCAACCATGCAAGTCAATGGAGCCCAGCTTTCTAATCACAGTGTGATTAGTAAAAATAAATTAAAAAATAAAATTAATAACAATTAGAAAAAAATAGTAAAAAAAAACAGTAAAATGTAAAAATAATTTCCCACTGATGTCACTATCCGTTATAAAAAAATGTAAAAAAAAATATATATATATAAAAAATATATTTTTGTGAGCAAGTTCTAAAATTAGCATATTAGCTTAAAACAATTCTCGCATGGAAAGAGTGGAAAGAGTTAAAATACTAGCATATTAAATTCCCATGGGGTGTCTACTTTAAAAAAAATTATGATTTGACGGGGTAAATTGAATTGGCCGGGTTCAACAATGTCCCAATTAACACGGGGGGAAGGATGGCCACACATCTAATTTCCAATTAGAAAAATGCACACGTACCAAATGTGGCCTTTTAGTTCCCCCAAAAAATTACAAACCCATGCATGTGGGGTATCACTGTACTCAGGAGATGTTGCTGAACACATATTGGGATGTCGTGTGACAGCGGCATATACCAGGAGCTGTAAATTCATACATAACATAGGTGTGTGGGGGAAAAATACACACAAAAGAATACTACTGCAAACTTCTGGTGGTAAAATGTGTGCATGCAAAGAGTTAAAATACCCTGGGGTGTCTAGTTTTAAAAAATATATGGTTTTGTTGGGCACACTGAAATGGCCCGGCTCAAAGATGTACCAAATAGGGCATGGGCGGTGGATCCCCAAATGCCAAAGTTCAACATTGAAAAATGCGCATGCCCCAAATGTGGCCCTTTTGCCCCCAAACAGCCAGGCAAAATCATTCATGTGAGGTATCGCTGTACTCAGGAGATGTTGCTAAACACATATTGGGGTGTTTTATGATTGTGACATATACCAGAACCTGTTTATTCATACCTGAAGTAAAATGTGTGTGAAAAAACAAATGCAAAAAAAAATACTACCATAAAGTTTGACAAAGGCTGATGGTAGAATTAGTGCTTGGAAAGGGTTAAAATACTAGCATTTGGAATACCCTGGGCTGTCTAGTTTTCAAAAATATATGACTTGATGGGGTAAATTGCATTGGCCGGCTTAAAAGATACCCGAAATGGCACATGGGGGGAAGAATTACCAGATTTGGAAAAAATGGCTTTGAAATAGCAAAACGCTACCTGTACGTATTGCCCCATAATGTGTAGAAAAAAAGCAAAAAAACATTGGGTATTTCTAAACTCAGGAAAAATAGTAGAATCTATTTAGCAGGTTTTTTCATTACCTTTTATAGATGAGTAAAAGATTTTTCAACTAAAAGAAAGTCATTTTTTTTTTAATAGTAAATAATATGATACAATCAAAACAATGTCATCTAAAGAAAGCCCTTCTTGTCCTGAAAAAAACAATATCTAATGTGTGTGGGTTCAGTAAACGGGAAAGAAGAAAATTACAGCTAAACACAAGCAGTGCAGAAATGTTAAAACTGCCATTGTCACGAAGGGTACAAAAAGTAAAATCAGCCTTTGTCACGAAGGGGTTAATTTAAGTCCCGGGCAGGTGCCCCTGCTGCCATGGCGCCCTGTGCGGCTGCACAGGTTGCACATCCCTGGTGCCCACTCACCGTGGATGACAGAGCTGTGCTACAACGCTTTCCCAAACTAATGCGCCTGGTGAGTCTTTGTTATATATTGTCCTGCGTTTTTTTTTCTTGATGAAAAACGCCAAGAAAACTGCCACTGCATTTTTCTGCGTTTTGGCGTTTTTTTCTGGAGTTTTTTCTGGCGTTTTAGCCTTTCTGTGGAAATTGCTTTTTTTGACCTTAGGCAGTTTTTCCAGCCTTTACAAGTTAGAAGTTTCACCCAGCTAAAAGGGATTAGGATAAATGGCAAGTATCTGCCCCCTGATGTCATTTACTTGGTAGAGTTCTACTTAAACGCCCCGGCGGACCCTTTTGTCACTTTTCTGTGGTTTGTAAGGCATGCTTTATTCCGAATGTCTGCTCCTCTAGGAAGATTGGCCCCAAATGATGGTGCAAATTGTTTGCTGTTGCTTTTGGCACGCAGGATCCAGTTGATGTGTCACGTATGTTTGTTTGTAATGGCATGTTTGTTCCAAATGGTGTAGAATTCAATATGAACTTTGTTTTGTGTGAAACTGTTTGTTTCCAGCCTATTTCTCGTAGGACACACAGATACTGGGTCCATCCTCTGCATTGTAACTGTGGAAAAAACGCCATAAAAAACGCCAAGGCAATAAACCCACATGGCTTTTTCATGGCGTTTTTTCTCTCCCATAGACTTCTATTGGAGAAAAACGCCAAGATTTCCTTGCAAAAAACGCCAGAGTGTCAACATGCTGCGATTTTGAAAAACTGCCACAGAGCCCAAAAAAGCAGAAAAACGCCAAAGAGGACTGAAAAAACGCCAAACAAAAAAACGCCAAGTGGATATGGCATTCTGCGATTTCCTATTGAAGAACAGCTAACATCTGGCTGCTGCGTTTTTTCACTAAAAAAACGCCAGGTGGCGCTATTGGCGTTTTTATGGGCGTTTTTAGCTAAAAAAAACCAAGTGGAAACCTAGCCTTATACTAGTAAAGATTTTTTCCTTTTAACAGTGTCCTCTTTATTTTTTAGGATGGTGACAAACTTCCACCACCAATCATATTTGAGGATGAAACTTCCCTCACACTCCATACAAGCAAGGTGAGTTTGTCTGTGCATAGGGTGTGGTTCTGATGCTTGATAATATTTACATCATATGTACCTGCTTCTTGTTCTCAGGGGAGTTTCGTGAACAGCGATGAATTGAAGGTATTTATTCTACAATTTCTACAGCAGTGAGTATCCCCAACCTCCCATTACACACACAACCATTTTTCTCTTGGTTTTTGTTTTCTGTCACAAAATGTTATATTTGAAATTTACATAGGTCTGTCAAGTTCATTCTTTGCAATATATTTCAGGTGGAATTAGTCCAACTATTGTCATTGCCAAACAGTAACCTTATTGTCAGCACAAGGCAGTGTTTTGAAATCACAATTCTCATTTTCTTTACAATGATGACTTTGTTTGATCGAGTCCCCCACCCAGAACCTTCATATTCTCCAGTTCTTCCCGTAGTTCCCGGTATTACTTTTCCCTTTATCTGTTTTCATCTTTCTTCTATTCCCCCGATCCTAATGAAGATATTATGCCTGTTATGATGGAAAAGATAGACAGAGCCTGCTGAATTTTGCCCATGATGAAGTGTGCTGCTCCATCAGCACTCCCTGGCTTCAACGGCAAAACCCCACCACGTGAGTAATTTCCTGCCCCATGCTTTCCATTTTAAGATCCAAGACCTTTTCTCCAACTAATGCATATATTTCGACACATAGGAGCATATTTGCAGGAAAGTCGAAATATTAAGAACTAATTAAACACAAGCGCCCGGATGTTGTTGGCTTCCTGAACGAGCTCCCAAGGACCCAACATGACCTCAACTCATTTGTAGTGGATATTGTTTCGGTTAGTTTGCACTTGCTCTTATTTGTAACTGTTTCTTGCAATTCTTCTGTCACTTTCTCTTTTGTCCTTCCTTTCCCATCTTTGCATTTTAGCTTATCTCTTCCAGATTTTTATTTCTTAATTTTTTTTTAAATTAATGTATGTGTTTATTCTTGGCTGCTCATTGTTTCCATTGCTATATTATTTTCCTTAGTGGCATATAGCAATCTTATCCCATTTTCGTATTCTTTTCCTATTCAGTATCTTAACTTTGCCTGGGAACTTAAGTGAGCAGGCTATAAATCAAATTTTTTTTTTTTACTACAGAACACACTTCTTTGCTTCACTATCAATGGAATTTTTAAAAGTAAGTAGATCTCAGATTCCTTAACCCTTTAATGACAAGACTGCTTCTTACTCGTAGTACATTTTGTGTTTTTCAGTGTTACTGTTTAGCTGTAATTTTCTCATTTTGTGCACCCACACACATTATATATTTTGTTCAGGAAAAGTGGGGCTTTCTTTAGATACCATTATTTTTATTATATCTAATTTACAATAAAAAAATGCTAAAATATGGTGATTTTTTTTTTGTTTTTTAAAATCTTTTACTCATCTACTAAAACCAATGAAAATAACTGCTAAAGAGATTCTACTATTTGTCCTGAGTTTTGAAATACCCAATTTTTTTTTTCTCCTGCACGTTATGGGGCAATAAGTACCAGTAGTGTTTTGCTATTTCAAAACCATTTTTCCCCAAATCTGGACATTCTGCCCCATGTGCTATTTCGGGTATCTTTGAAGCCGACCAATGAAACTTACTCCATCAAACCATAGGTTAGGTTGTTCAGGGACTAAAAGGCCACTTTTCCGGGGTATGCGTTTTTCAAATTGGAATTTTGACATGTTAAAAACTCTGCACACATGTCCTATTTCGGGTACCTTTGAAGCCGGCCAATCTAATTAACCCCATCAAACCATATATTTTTGAAAACTAGACACCCCAAGGTATTTCAAATGCTGGTATTTTAATCGTTTCCATGCACTTTCCATGTATGCACCCCAATATTTTTAAGCCTACCCCCACAAGTAAATTTTTTTTTTTTTTTAGAATGTTTAAAAAAAAAAAAAGAAATACAATTCAGGGAAGATATGTAGTATCACTGCAAACCAATGATGCCAAACAAATGGATTTGTTGTTTACCAGTGGTGCCTATATAGCATTATATTAGAGCTAATTTTATCTATTTCTATAATTTTAAGAAAATATCCTACTTGTCTTGTTGTGAACAAAATGTATACTTTTTATGTACATCGGATATGGAAAAAGAAATCCTAATTTAACACATTAAGAAAAATGTCTGTCTTTATGGTATGAAAAAAACATGGTCTTGTATTCAAATGATCAACTTATTGATATGACAAATGTCTCTTTTCAGTTGATGGCCAGTGAAGTGACACCGTGCTTGCGTTCTCTTGTGTCTTTGTAGCTGTGTCTGGCAATGATGGAGGGTACGTTTGAACTTTAAGATCTTATTTTTTTTTATTGCATGAACACAGGGCCGGCCTTAGGGGTGTGTGACCTGTGCGACCGCACAGGGCGCCATGGTAGCAGGGGCGCCTGCCCGGGACTTAACTTAAAACATCGGGTTTTTTTTTTTAAACTTTATTTAACATCATTCATGTTAAATAAAGTTTAAAAAAAAACCCCCGATGCTTTAATCTAAGTCCCGGGCAGGGGCACCGAGCGGTTGCTCGTGAAGTTCTCAGCAACCGCTCGGCGCCCCTTACTCTCCGTGATTCCGTCGCAGTGCCGGCATCTCATGTTGAGCGCCGGACTATTCCGGCGCTCAACATGAAATGCCGGCACCGCGGCAGAGCGAGAAGGCGGATGCCTCCCGCTCTCACCGCAGGACTCCGGCAACAAGGTAAGTTGGGGGGGGTGTAGTTTGAAGGGGCAGAGGGGGGGTGTAGTTTGAAGGGGCAGAGGGGGGGTGTAGTTTGAAGGGGCAGAGGGGGGGTAGTTTGAAGAGGCAGAGGGGGGGTGTAGTTTGAAGGGGCAGAGGGGGGGTGTAGTTTGAAAGGACAGAGGGGGGGTGTAGTTTGAAGGGGCAGAGGGGGGGTGTAGTTTGAAGGGGCAGAGGGGGGGTGAAGTTTGAAGGGGCAGAGAGGGGGGGTAGTGAGAGGGGGCACTAGAGGAGTAGTCCGCACAGGGCGCCACAACTCCTAAGGCCGGCTCTGCATGAACATATAAATGTACATGTAGTTGAATATGTTTTCTTCCTTTTTTAAATCAGGCTCCTGCTGGTCAATGATGAACAATTCATAAGGAATGCCGCCACCGAAGAGAGCCACAAAGCATTTGCTGCTCCAGCTCCCACACCTTCCAGTAGTGCTCTACCTGCCCAACCACCTATACCTCAGGGCATGCTACAAGCTTTTATTCAGTTCTCGGGCATGAATGCAGAGTGGTCTCAAAAGTGAGAAAACATTCTCAAGAATGTTCTTTTGACTTAGATATTGCTTAAAGTCCTGCTTGGGATTTTGCTTGGGATTTTGAGCGGGCAGACCAGATTTTTATGAAGTTTAAGGTAATGCACGCTGGAGACAAGTTTTTTTTTTTTTCTCTTTCCTAAGCATTTTTTTTTGCTTTTTTTGCAGTTTCTAATTGACTCGTTAATTCACAGTTTTCTTTTCTTTGATCTGCAGGCAGAGGGCGTGATTCCAGATGTTGCATTCATCAAGTAACATCATTCAACATCAGCTTTTATCAACTTTTATTTTGCTGTATCCCTTCAGAAAACCCTTACCTGAAATCTAAAAGTAATGGGTGCAAACGTCATACTGCATATCACCATTGTTCTGGAGCATCTAAGCTCTTTTATTTTAATTATTATTTTTTAAAAAAAATTGCGCAACAGGGTAGCCTGTGTGTGTATGTGACATAACTGCGACCCATTGATGACTTCATGTGAAATTAAGCCAATTTACAATTTTGTCTCTTCAAAGAAACCAGAAGGTTGTGAAATCGCTGATCTAATTTCTACTTCTGTTCTCAGTATGATTTGACAAATGGTCATCCTTTTCAAATACCTTAACCCTATGACATTCACATTATGCAGAAGCTGTGCTGTGTGACGTCCTTATTTTAATGTAATCTGAGGTGTTTTTATGAACTCCACTTCTGGTTTTGTTACTTAATAATTGCCTTTTTTAATTTTCATTTTTTTAATATTTATTATGCTATGTAGATCATTAAGGTCATACATGCAGGTTGCCTTACTTAAGGATATCTTTTGGTTCCGTACAGATGTGTCGTGATATGCTCAGTGAGATAGGAAAATGTTATTGAAGACTCTTGTTGCTAAGGTATACTGAAAAGCTGCAGCTTTGTTTAATGAAGCTGATATAGCATTTCTGATTGGAAAATGGATGCACAGGAGTATTTCAATATGTTATGATATTGACATTATGAGAATGTGGGAATTTTATGCCCACCATTAAATGAATTAATTATATTTACTAGAAGATGGGAACAAAAAGTATCCAAAGGCTACTGGGGTAGTTGTTTATGTTGCAGATTTTTTGTAAATGTTTAGTGAGTTTCATGTTGAATGACTGGAGCCTGCCTAAATGTATAATGTAGTAGTGGGTTGGCAACTTTGTTGAATGAAGTGCTTGATTAGCTACCCAAAGTTTCCTCTTACTGCATTTGAAATACGTTGCTTGTATGTCTGTTTGGGGGTGTGTAACCCCCATAAAATCAAAATTGTGTTAAGTAACACAAAGAAATAAGACAAACTAGTAATACAGCGCTAATTTTACTTCAAAAAAACTTGTGAATAAAATTTTGTAAAGGAAGTTAACCCACTACCAACAATTAATCATAGAATATTTGACTCAAAACTGGATATGTGGATTCAAGGGATACTTACCAGTCTAATATCTATTGGTAGGAAAGGTTTTTTTCTCTCCTTTAAATAATGAATACAAGGATATTCCATCTATGATGGACATATCTATAATTCATTAATAATTCTGATTGTATTTACCGTATTGGCTCAAATATAGGCCGCACTTTTTCCCCCCACTTTAAGTGGACAGGTAGCAGGGTTAGGATACAGATCCCCCGCAGCGGTGCAGGGGACCTGTATCCTACTCTCCGATGAGCTCTGACAGCCTCCCATGCCAGCACTTCCCACAGGAGATTGTCTAAGCGCATCGCGCAGACATTCACCGGCAGCGGCGATGAGCGTGAACGACCTCCGCTGCCGGCACGTCTGCTCGATGTGCTTTAACAATCTCCCTTGCCGGGAATTCCCACGGGGGGAGTCCCGGCAAGGGAGATTTTAAAGCTCATCTTGCAGACGTGCCGGCAGCGGAGATTGTTTATGCTCGCATCGCCACTGCCGGTGAACGTCTGCGCGGCCAATCTTCCTTGCCGGTACTTCCCACGGCGGAAGTGCCGGCACCGGAAGTTGAATACGTGTTATGCGTAGATGTCCCCTGCCGGCCCCACAAGACCCCGTGGAGTCTGCACCGGTAAGTCTGGTGGGGGGGGACATCTTGGGGACAGAGTGGCAGCATATCTCGGGAGGGGGGGGTAGAGTGGCAGCATATCCCAGGGGGGGAGAACGGGAGTGGCAGCATATCTCGGAGTGGGGATAGAGTGGCAGCATATTTCGGGGGGGTACATCTTCGGGACAGAGTGGCAGCAGATTTCGGGGGGGCAGAAACGTTTTTCTTTAAAAAAGCACCTAACTTTTAGGGTGCGGCCTATATCCGGGTGCGGCCTATATCCGAGCCAATGCGGTATATTGAGAGTAGAAGAGAATAAGCTATTCTTTAATTATATATTTATATTTAATACATATATTTATTATAGTATTTTATTATATTATCTGGATATTTGTCTGTGTATTAAAGTTTTGTCTAAAAGTATTCATTTTTTAACTAATAAATTTGATCTTATCTATATATAGACCATCATACAATGAATTATATATATATATATATATATATATATATATATAATTGCTTTGATTATTTACATGTATTTGTTTTGTATGTATAAAGTCTTGTTTATATGTTAATCATATTAATCTACTTTTAATTCTGACGAACTAATGAATTTGATCTTATGTACACTCTGATCATTGGTCCATGAATTATATGCCTGATTATCGTGATTTTTTTGCATATTGTATATAACTGTATGTATAAAGCTTTATATATGCAAGGCTGATTTTATTTTATGTATTTATATATTTATCTTGATCGAATATACTTTAAACCCTTCAAGACTGGGATGTACCTGGTACTTCCTGGTCACATGGTACCTGCGGACCGGGACGTACCAGGTACGTCATCGCTGATGGATGGTCCCGCATCGCGCTGCCTTTTTTGTCGGGGGTAACAGGAAAAATGTGTGGTTTTTGAGACCAGAGGATTTATCTTTTTAAGTTTATGTAAGTTTACATCTTTTCATATGCTACACGAGTGAAAGGTATCCGATTTGATGAAACACCCTGTTTTCTCTTGAGCCAATATGACCTCATTTTTATTTGTAAGAGAAGAGTATGTGTAATGTCCTCTATTGCTATCCAATAAACATTTTGTTAGGGTAGAATGTAGTTGTAATAGTGTATTTTGTAATATTATTCTTGTCCAATAAACAATTTTTTATTAGCTGTAATGTTTTTTTCTTTAAGGGGTATGTACTATTTTGCCTAATGGTTTATGTAACCTTACAGCATGGAGGATTAGTACACACAACATCTGGTACCAGATTAAAGAAACACGTGAATAATATCCTTGACATCATCCCTTCTTTAGTTTGTTAGTCTTCCCTATACATCTTTTCTGTGTAAACCTGTACGAAACTAAAAGACAAACTGTTTGCAGGCTCTGTTCTTGGCCAGTGTTCATAATTGGCGAAAAAACTGTATTGTCTGCTTCTTAGGCAGTTTGACTTTTGTCAGTGTGAGAGGAACTTTTTCCCTTGCCATTCCTGGTAGCAGAGAGAGAGCTATCAGGTAGTGCAGGACCCCCCCCAGGGGAACATAGATGTTTGAGGACACAATTTCGGGCCCCTGGGGGGGGGGGCTAACATGTCCTGACTGGGATACATTGGTCTGACCACGGGGGAGGCTGGTTGAGAAGTAGGTTGGTTAGTACTTTCTGGTGTAATTTCCAGATGCATGTACCTTCCTGGTACATTGTAGCTGCCGCTCTATGCCCATTTTGTGAAAACTCTGACAGATGTAGCTTCGACTCATGGGCCAGGCTCAGCTCAGTTGCTCAATTAAATAAAACACCAACACACAAGATGGGTTTGAAAAAGGCCAGAGCCGTTTTATTTAACAGTCATTGTCCTGTAAAACCTGAAATAATAAACATAGATGCGTTAACAGAGACAATGACGTAACCAAAACCAACCTAGCCTGCCAAGTTATCCAGGTACCATACCACACACCAATTTTGGGAGGGGACATACCAGCAGCAGCAGCATTGGGAAAGGCGAATGAGTGGGCAATTGACGACCCGCTCACCTGTTTCACCCCAGGGCAAAGCATCCAAACAACTGTCAGTCCATGGCGTTTGGGAGCGGACTTCCAGAACTCAGACACTAGGCCCTAGCGTAAATTGGCTACACTGGCGGAGGTAGCAGGCATTGCCACACCGCAGCAAGTGCAACCAGGGGGAGAAACTACCCTTTCCATTAGGGACATTTGAGGCATGATTTCAGCCAGGAAGCGAACTGGCAAAAGATGCTGGCACCACCACCAGCAGCAGTGTTGGAAACGGAAAAAGGTGAATGAGTGGGCAATTGACAACCCGCTCACCTGTTTCACCCCAGGGCAAAGCATCCAAACACTGTCAGTCCTTGGCGTTTGGGAGCGGACTTACAGAACTCAGACACTAGGCCCTAGTGTAAATTGGCTACACCGGCGGAGGTAGCAGACGTTGCCACACCACAAACACGTGCAACCAGGGGGAGAAACTACCTTAAACATTTTGGACATTTGAGGCATGACACTAGCCAGGAAGCGAACTGGCAGAAAAGAGCGCTGGCACCACCAGCAGCAGCAGCATTGGGAAAGGCGAATGAGTGGGCAATTGGCGACCCGCTCACTTGTTTCACCCCAGGGCAAAGCATCCAAACAACTGTCAGTCCTAGGCGTTTGGGAGCGGACTTCCAGAACTCAGACACTAGGGCCTAGCGTAAATTGGCTACACCGGTGGAGGTAGCAGACGTTGCCACACCACAAACATGTGCAACCAGGGGGAGAAACTACCTTGAACATTAGAGAAAGAAAATTTACTTTCCAAGCTAAGAGCTGGGTAACCCAACTTGGGCAGATTGAATTTAAGAAAGGCAATCTGCTCCATCAGATGAGGTGCCATGCGTGAGCGCTGTGGACTCAGTATGTTTCCAGTCATAGAAAACACGCGCTCACTTTGAACAGTGGTTGGCGGATATGATAGAAGCTGCTACGCAACCCATGAGAGTGCAGGCCACACACTCTTCTTTTCATCCCAGTAGCTAAGAAGATCAACATTAGGTGACCATTTCAGCAGCACTACTCTCCTTTCTGCTGCTAGCTCTGTCAGATGGTCCAACTATACTCCCAAGTGCCTCTTCCCAAAACGCAGCTGCTCCACTCAGCTGTGTTGTGATGCTTGTGGCACTGCTGCTGATGCTGCTGCTAGGAGTAGCAGACCACATAATCTCTTCCTCCTCCTGCACCTCTCCCTCCTTGGACAGCATTCCCATTTTACGCTGCCAGTCACGCACCTTGTTGACCAATTGCTCCCGGTAGCTACTGAGAACATTGAATTTCAAAGCTAGCTTTCCCTTAATTCTTGGATCGCAAAGGTACGCTAGCATCATTTCGGGACTCTTTTCCATGCGTTTGCGAATGTGTACTTTTAGCAGATCCTTCAGCTTCCTGACTATGGCTGCTACGTCAGAATGTAGAGTGCCACCTTGAATAGCCTCACGGTTTTCAAGGAACACATCCATCTTGCTGCCTAGATGGGAGAACACTGGGATTACCTGGGCCAGACTGGCAGTGTTTGATCTTAAATTTTCAGTGGCATCCCTGAATGGTTTAAGGACTGCCACTAGCTGGGCGATCACTGTCCAATCCTCCCTATTCAATGGAGATGTAATCCCAATATTATGCTCTGAGGCAAGATTATGGATTGCCCTCTGCTGCTCCAAAATCCTCTCCACCATGTCTAACGTGGAGTTCCACCGTGGACTGACATCCTGACGTAGGCAGTGTACGGGAAGACCTGACCTTTCTTGCTCTTCCCTCAAAAGTTGGCCAGCCTTAACACTATCATGAAAGTGCCCAGCGATCTTTCTGCAGCGGGACAGAACTACTGCTACTACATTAGTTCCTTCTGACATTGCTGCCTTCACTACAAGATGGATGATGTGGGCTGCACAGCGCACACCAACAATATGACCATGTAGCAGCGCTTTCACCATATTGGCACTTCCGTCAGTTACCACAAAACCAACTTCAACATTGGTGCCTGCCTCTGCTCATCGCATGCAGAATATTTTGGGAAGTGTGCTTTTCATCCATCACTTCTACATGGAGAAAGAATGATCGGTAGCCTGCTGTAGCAGCTTCCTTGGGCACACCGGGCTGCCACCAGTGTGCTGTCAAAAAAAGAAAGGCATGCTGCCCAGGGGCGTACCTAGAGTATTTGGCACCTGGGGCGGATCCTGTATGTGGCACCCCCCCCCATATACACTTTAAAACTGAATAGCTTATACTGTTATATACCGGCGCAGACACTGAAGGTGGTACAGCATTACTGTTATCATTATATACTGAGGCAGACACTGACGGTGGTACAGCATAACACATATCACTATATACTGAGGCAGACATTGACGGTGGTACAGCATAACACCTATCACTATATACTGAGGCACACATTGACGGTGGTACAGCGTAATCCCTATCACTATACATTGAGCCAGACATTGACAATAGTGCAGCATAACTCCTATCACTATATACTAAGCCAAACATGGATGTGGTGTAGGCCTACCACTTCATTGTCTGGCTTAGGGATGCCCCGAAACGAATTCTGGACTGAAACCGAAAATGCAGCATTTACCTGGCCGAAACCGAATATGACCCCCCCACACCATAAAAAAAAATCTAACACTTTTATTTAAAGTAAGTAACACACCAAAATAGGACAAAACAATTAAATAACAATATTAATATATATATATATATATATATATATATATATATATATATATATATTGTTAACAGCAATCACATTCCTATCATGCCCAGGCATACCCAGATTCCAAGATATACTCGCAGACTTGGCATGATAGGAGTATGATTGCCCTATCTACCCCTTCTCACTCCCTTCTGCCCTATCTACCCCTTCTCACTCCCTTCTCCCTATCTACCCCCTATCCCCCGTCTCACCCCCTTCTCCCTATCTACCCCCTCCTAACTATCTACCCTCTCCCTCTTTGAAGTTCACTTACCTTTCAGGAGTCCTGCTGTGGGGGTGCAAGGCTCCCAGCTCTGCCACTGTATGGAACAGTATAGAGTGATGGGAGTTATGATGTACTTTAGACCATAATTATAAAATGAAAAATTCATTGGAAATGGTACAGCATAACACCCATCACACACTTACCATTCCACACATACCAATCCACACATACACTAATCCACACATATACCAATCCACACATATACTAATCCACACCTGTACTAATTCACACCTATACTAATCCACACATATATACCAATCCACACATATATACCAATCCACACATATACCAATCCACACATATACTAATCCACACATATACCAATCCACTCTCACTCTCACTTTCCTACCTTTCCTCTTTTCTCCTTACAGCTCCTTTTCCTCCTCTTCTTCAGTTCTTCTGTCTTCTTCCGGTTCAGAGGGCACGGACAGCGGTGGGCGCGGCTTCAGTGTTGTGCGCCGGGATCTGACAACAAACCCCGGCGCACAGCAGCTGTTGCCGCGCGGATCGCAAGGGAGCGGTATCGGATGTCTTTAACAGACCTCCGGCTCCCTTGAGTGATTTTAAGCCGGGTTCAAGGGAGGTCCTTGAACCGGCTTAAAATCACTCAAGGGAGCCGGAGATCCTTGAACCGGCTTAAAATCACTCAAGGGAGCCGGAGGTCTGTTAAAGACCTCCGATACCGCTCCCTTGCGAGCCTGCTCCTCCAGCGGCGGACATTACTGTCCGTCTCTGGAGGGGTGCCTGGTGCCGGCAAATTGGCACCCCCCTGATGAGCGGCACCCGGTGCGGACCGCCCCCCCCCGCCCCCCGCTAGGTACGCTACTGATGCTGCCCACTAGGTGCACTCCACAAATCTGTTGTAAAATGAACAGACGGACCAGCAGCCTTGGAAAGCTCCTCTTTCACTGCTGAAACACAGGACCGATACAATGAGGGGACAATGTTCCTGCTGAAAGTGGAACGTGATGGAACTGTATATTGTGGAGCCACAGCCACCATCAATTGTTTGAAAGGCTCCCCTTCAATCATAGAGAAGGATGCCCCTCCAACAGCAATGAACTGACCAATAAGTCGTGTTACTTTATTGGCCTGCTGTTTGGGCATTGTTCTCTTGGAGTGGAATGCCACAAATTGTTCCAGGGTGGGCTGGACATGGAGTGCTCCAACCTGCCTTGGTCTCTGGCTGCCAGCACTAGCTGCTGCTATTGGCTCAGAAGCAGCTGTTGGGGTTTTTCCACGGCCACCAGCTATGCTGCCTGCACTAAGTTTTACTTCTGCATCTTTCCCCAATAGCACAGCGTTGTGTTGAGTGCTGAGGTGATGCTTCATGCTAGCACTGGTAAAATGGCCAGACACTTTCCCTCTGCTTATTAGCTTCCCACAATGTTTGCACTTTCCATAGCGCACTTCTTTAACATTTTCAAAGTGCTCCCAAATTGGGGCGCGCATAGCCTTGGAGTGTGCCTTGGGTGCTGCTCCTACTGCTCGGGGTGGATGAACAGAGGCAGAACTAGTGGTGGTGGGACTGGTGGTAACAGTACTGGCCATAGTGGGACTGCTAATTGCTTTAACTCTAGATTTGGTAGGTTTTGCTGCTGCTGGTGGTGGTGATGATCGTAGCGGAGAAGGTGGAGGCTCAGGGGAAAATTGTGCACTAGTCATTTGGACACTGCTCCCTGAGGAATCTGATTCCTGACCACTCATCTCCTCTACTTCCTCTGGCTCATAGTCTAGTTCTTCATTAGCCAGATCGAATGGAATTCCTGCTAGGCTGGAGCTAAGACTGATATCGTCGTGAGACTCGTCACTAGTAGTAGTGCGAGCAGGAAGAACAGACTCTGCACTTGGCCTCTCAGTCTCAGGCTCCTCTGCTACCTCGCTAGGTGGAGTTCCACTATGTGTAGCCCTCTCTCTAACTGTCTTTACAAAAATATTGTAAGGATTTGGTGGCTTGGACATGGCGTGGCGGTACCGGTGGGAACAGTAGGCGCAGCACTAGTGGTGGTAGAGGCAGTAGAGGTGGGGGTGGTGGTGGTGGTTTTCCCTTCGAAGGAATGAGATTGCTTTTGTTTGGGAAAACCCCTCTGAGTCTTGCTGCTAATTTGGCTCTGCTTGGTACCTTGCATGCTGCTTGTGGATGGGGAAGATGCTGCTTGGGGCAAAAGGCACTTCTTTTTACTCACTGGGCTAGTAGAAGTACTAGTTGTGCTACCCTTTAACTTTGAATGTGCTTCCGGTGCTTTAGGCTTTCCGTAAAAAACCATAGAGCTTGTGGGCCTAGCCGCACTACTACTGCCTGCTTTTGGTGCCTTTCCTTTACTTGATGATCCTTCAAGCAATGCTTCCCCAAATGATAAGCGAGAGCTTGGCCTACTTGGCCGACTAGACTGACGCAAAGGTCTTAGAACTGGTGGTGGTGCTGGTGGTGGTGGTGGTGGTAGATGGAGCTTGTCCCTCCTTAGTCCCAAAAGGAGGATCCATTTAAAATGTTGTGTTGTGTGTGTAGTGTAGTGTTTAAAAAAAAACTAAAAAAAAGGGGGATAAAAAAATTAAAGACTTTGAATTTACACGGGCCTAAGAGCCTATCCTACTACTATGCTAAACCTAAAGCTATTTCTTAGTATTCTAGTCTAACTCTAGGCAGACGCTCTCAAGCCCACTAAACTAAATTGAGGTTAAGTTATATATAATATTATATTATTAATAGATTAGAATTATTTATATTATGGATTATAGATAGAATATAGATTATGAATTAGAAAGAATTACTTATATATATTATAGATTATGAATTAGAATTTATTATGTTATATAATAATATTAGAAGAATTACTTATATTATTGATTATAGATAGAAGAATATAGATTATGAATTAGAATTTAGAATTACTTATATTATAGATTATGAATTAGAATTTATATTATATTATGTTATATAATATATTATAGATTAAGATTAAAGATTAGAATTATTTTAGTACTACAGCTAGTAGCTTGAAGCTTTGCTTAGTACAGTTGTTATCGTCACACAGTCAATTTTTCTTGAAAAGAAATTAGAAATAAAATAAAATGTCACAGCAAAACAGTTAGCTTCACTGCTTGCTGAAACACACAGCACTTATGCGGCTGCACTCACTAGCCCAACAAATTCACTTCACTAATGGACTGAGGTGAGCAAAACACTAAGGGTACTTTTAATAAAATTAAAATAAAATGTAAAATAAATGAGAAAATCTTTGCAAAACAGTTAACGTCACTGCTTGCTGATCAAAAAGAACACAGCACTTATGCGGCTGCACTCACTAGCCCAACAAGTTCACTTCACTGATGGACTGAGGTGAGCAAAACAAATGAAATAAAATGAAATATTATTAAGAAAAATTGACTTGGTCTCTTGCTGTTGCTAAAACAAAACACAAACTAAAGAGCTGCAGCACCAGTACTAATAAGATTAGCTGAACTATAAGCTAGTAGTAATTAATTATTAATTTTATTTATAGCTAATTAACTATTAAGCTAGCTAAAATGAATTATAGAATTATTGATATTACTGAATGATTTTAGATTAGACACTAATAGATGTCTTGAATGTCTACAGTACACTCTACACTAGTATACTATTACTAACTATAGTATATATAACTGACAAATATATATAATTTTATAATGTATTCAATTATTAATTATTAATATTACTGATTTTAGATTAGACACTAGTAGATGTCTTGAATGTCTACAGTACACTCTACACTAGTATACTATTACTAATTACTATACTAACCATAGTATATATAACTGACAAATATATATATATAATTTTATATGTATTCAATTATTAATAATATATTCTATTAAATTATTTATAAATTCTATTACTTAACTTATTTAAGCAGGACAGGCAGTAGGCACTAGTGCCAGCCCAGGGCAAGGGCACCCCAGTGCCAGTGAGGCACTGGGTGCACTGTCAACTCAACAGCACTACACAGTTGATGACAGACAAATTAAATTAAAAAATTACATTAATAAAATTATTAATTCAGTAGAACTGAACACAGTACACTGTGAGAAATGGCAGGCTGAGGCTTACCAGTCTCACACAGAACAGAACAATCTCTCTGTAACGCTTGGATGCAGCACAGCAGTGTTGCCAAAGCAGTCACAGCGAAAAATGAATGGATCTCACAGGCAAGCTCTGGTCTTATAAAGGCGGTTTCAGAAATTCAAAAAACAGCAGCACAGGCATTGGACGAGACCCTTAGCGTGACGTCACAAGAGTGAGCTGATTGGAGAAACGAGGATCAGCTCACTCCTGTTTGAAATTTTGGCGATTGCGCGGCAAAAACGAAGACGATCACGAAGAATCTTCAATTCTTCATGGTTGTGAGTCTTCGTCTTCTCCTACGTTTTGCCGGCACTGTATTCTCTTCGGTGTGTCTTCGGAACGAACAAAAAAACGGCCTCTTCCTGCTCGTTTCCATGTTCGCCCGATGTCAGGATCCACTCTCTGCTGCCTGAACCATGGCTGAATTATACTTCAGGCTAATACTTCAGTTACCACTAGTGGCCACCCTCCTCCCTCTGGAGTGAGCTGAACCTGATTATCAGGTACAGCTGCGCCTCATGAACTGAGTGAAGCCTGCCTTTATAAGACCTGCCCTGCCCATCAGTCAGGGCCTTGGCATTGAAGTTGTAGGACTGCCTTTGCTCTGAGCCGCTACCTGTGCCTGAACCCGTGCCCGTGCCTGAACCCGTGCCCGTACCTGAACCCGTGCCCGTGCCTGAACCCGTGCCCGAACCCGTGCCTGTGCCCGAACCTGTGCCTGTGCCCGAACCCGTGCCCGTACCTGAACCCGTGCCCGTGCCTGAACCCGTGCCCGAACCCGTGCCTGTGCCCGAACCCGTGCCCGTGCCTGAACCCGTGCCCGAACCCGTGCCTGTGCCCGAACCCGTGCCTGTGCCTGAACCCGTGCCTGTGCCTGAACCCGTGCCTGTGCCTGAACCCGTGCCTGAGCCTGTTCCTGTACCCGTGCCTGAGCCGGTACTTGTGCATGATCCAGTACCCGAGCGTAAGTCCGTACCCGTGCATGAACCTGTACACGTGCCTGGCCTGGTGGTACTCCGTTCCCGTCCGCCCTGCCAGTGGGCCTCCGTTCCCGTCCGCCCTGCCTGTGGGCCTCCGTTCCCGTCCGCCCTGCCAGTGGGCCTCCATTCCCGTCTGCCCTGCCAGTGGGCCTCCGTTCCCGTCCGCCCTGCCAGTGGGCCTCCGTTCCCGTCCGCCCTGCCAGTGGGCCTCACCGTTACCTGTGCCTGAACCTGCCTGTGGGCTTACCTGCCAGTGGGCCCGCACCCGAGCCTGTACCTGTGCCTGTGGGCTTACCTGCCAGTGGGCCCGCACCCAAGCCTGTACCTGTGCCTGTGGGCTTACCTGCCAGTGGGCCCGCACCCGAGCCTGTACCTGCACCCGAGCCTGTACCTGTACCTGCACCCGAGCCGGTACCTGCCTCGGCTCCCGTCTCTCTGCCTCAGCTCCCGAGCCTGCACCTGCCTCAGCTCCCGTCTCTCTGCCTCAACTCCCGAGCCTGCACCTGCCTCAGCTCCCGTCTCTCTGCCTCAGCTCCCGAGCCTGTACCTGCCTCAGCTCCTGTCTCTCGCCCTGGTCCTGACACCCGAAGACGAATGCGCAAGTCTAGTGAGGAGCTGAGATTCCCAGATGTATAAGGGAAAGAGGACAAAGGTACATAAAATACAGACACAAATAAACAAGACAGCAAGCTGTGGAGAGGAGTTCAACTCCAGGCAGACCTCTTAAAGGGGCGGCCACGCCTGGCAGTTTACAGGGCTGGGGCTGAATACTGACAATAGTAATCTCAACTGACTCCAGTTTAAAAGGCTGGGGATCTGTTATGGGGAAAGAGATCGCCCAGGGAAATTGGTCTTTACAGGAATCAGGGTTACACATTAACTATCTAGAGTTACTAGCGGTTTGAAGAGCTTTAAAGTTCTGGTCCCCGACCCTGCGCCACGGGTCAGTCAGGATCCTTTCAGAGAATGTCACCGTGGTGGCATTTCTCGCCAAGCAGGGAGGCACAAGAAGCAGACGCCTACAGACCCTGACAGCAGATGGGCAGACCTCAACCAGTCCACACTCTCTGCTGTTCACATCAAATGGTCCTTGAATCAGAAGGCAGACTACCTAAGCAGACAAGCGGTGCTCTTGGGAGAATAGAGCCAGAACAAGAAGGTATTCAATAACATCACAAGGAAATGGGGCAATCCCCAGACCTGATGGCCTCAAGGTTAAACAGGCAGGTGGAGGCGTTCTTTTCTCCAGAGGGGCAGCCTCGGGCCTTAGAAGCTCTCTCGCAGACCTGGAACTTCGATCTGGCATACATTTTCCCCCAATACCTCTTATCTCCAGAGTTCTTCGAAAGATAACTGAGAGTCCTCACAAGTTCATCATGATTGCCCCTTTCTGGCCTCGAAGGATCTGCTTCTCGGACCTCACCTGCCTGGCCATAGACGTGCTAGTTCATCTCCCAAAGAGTAAAATGATAAATGGACTAAATCCCCCCTCTTTATATTGAACATATTGAATGTTGATTTTCTATTATATTTGTGTAGATTTGTGTAAAACAATGATTGCTTGACCTATGGGAATCTATGCATAATGCCTAATCATGTGAAATTGTGATATGAATTTTCCTGAACTTTTATGTATATTTAATTATATCTATTTATTTAATTTATTTATTTATCTATTTATTTATTTAATTTAACATATTGATTATCTAATATAAATAATGATTTACTATGAATTTTCTATTAATCCTATTATGAATTGTCTATGAATTATCCGACTAATTTATTGAATACTTATCTAAACTAATTGACCTATTTATTTATTTATTTAATGAATCTATTTATTTATTAAATTGGGTCGTTCTATAGTAATACAATTGGGATCTTAGATATTATACTAGAAATATAAAATATTGTACCTATCTGAGGATGCCAAACAAAAAGGGAACAGACTATAAATTACTTACTAAGAGAGAAAAAGAAAAGGAGAAAGATAAAAAGAAAAACATTTATTTGATTTCTAAAAATGAGAGGAAAATTGATAACATGTTCTCCCCCCAATCTCAGAAGACACTAGATGCAACAGTAACATCTATTCAGTGGCGACTCTAGAAACAATATATAGGGGGGGGCACACAAGATACTACAGTCAAACTGGGGGGGCATTAATAATTGCCACTATTAAATCATACCATTGAAAAAAACACACACACACGCCAAAAGTAATGTGCTATGGAATGATACTTTTGTTATTGGGCTAATATAATACGTGATCATTCAACATGGAAAGCCTGAAGCCTTAATTAAGTGCGACTAATCCTTGAAATAAATATTACAGAGTAAATAACACAATACCTTAACTTTTCCATTAAATGATTTCAGGGCCTTGAACGTTTTGTCCCCTGAAGTCACTACAACTTCAGGAGGGCATTTTATCTCTGATTAAGTATAAAGGAAATCATTTCTACTGTAAGTTAAGTGCCAGGAAACAGATGACCAAGGACACACACACCAAGACAGGCTGTGCCAGACCGACACACAAATACACACACACCAGGACAGGCTCTGCCACACCAACACCCAAACACACACACCAGGACAGGCTCTGCCACATCGACACCCAAACACACACACACACACACGAGGACAGGCTCTGCCACACCGACACCCAAACACACACCCCAGGACAGGCTCTGCCACACTGACACCCAAACACAGACACAGGAGAGGCTCTGCCACACCCACATGCAAACACACACCAGGACAGGCTCTGCCACACCAACACCTATACACACAAACCCCAGGACAGGCTCTGCTACAATGATAACCAAAAACACACAAACAGCAGGAAATGATCTAGTACACAGACATCTACATCAGGATGGATTTTTCACACTGCATTGTCGTTTATACCCCCTTAGTGTTTTTGCCCCTTGTGTATTAATGCCTCAGCCAGCACCCTTTTAGTATAGATTAATGTGGTGCCCCAAAACCTTGTTTGATCGCCACCACTATTTGTATTAATGCCCCCAGCAAGCCTCCCCCGTTATTATTGACTTATGTGATGGCCCCATCGCATATATCCTCATTAGACATGCATTTTTAACGACATAATGAGTACTTATCTCTTTGAAGTAAAGACTATGATTGAAGTACGATTTCAAAATAACAGCTGAACAGGCAGTTTCGTTTATATTAGACCCTGCTGCCGATATATATAAATATTAGATCCTGCTGATGATAGCAGGTATAGATCAACACATTAACACAAAAACCCAGCTTTGCATGTATAGATCAATTGAAATTTAGTTGTGAACACAGCACTGAAGGTATAAAACAGAATTAGACATACATATCCTGTATTTGCAGGTATACAATAATAATGTATGAAACATAGCATTGCAGGTATAGATAAATACATGGAAACAGCATTGCAGGTATTAGTCAACTGAATAAGACATACAAACCCTGTATTTACAGGTATATATATAAATAATGTATGGAAACATAGCACAGATATGGATCTACAGAATAACACAAAAACCCAGCTTTGCAGGTATAGATCAATTTGAATTCACATAAATACACATCATTAAAGGTATTTTTAAAACCCCCTAAATTACAGGCATAGATCACAGACTGCACACCCCAAAGCCAGCCCTGGGGTCCACATTGCCCACATAGAACCAGACGAGCACCCAGCACACATAAGATTTGCCATCTTTGTCCCCAAATAGCCCAGCACAAGTCAACTTTGTCCCCAAACAGCCCAGCCTGTGACATCTTTGTCCCACAAACATCCTGCTAGTGCCATCTTTCCCCTTCCACAATTATACATCTATGATACACACAAACATTATTAGTCACTCACTAATTCACACTTTCATTCAGACAATTCATCCACACATTAATTCATACTCTCCCTCATTCAGACAATTCATCCACATATTAACTCAGCCTCTCCCTCATTCAGACAATTCATCCACATATTAACTAATGCTCTCCCTCATTCAGACAATTCATTCACATATTAACTCATGCGCTCCCTCATTCAAATTCATCCACATATTAACTCAGGCTCTCCCTCATTCAGATAATTCATCCACATATTAACTCATGCTCTCCCTCATTCAGACAATTCATCCACATATTAACTCATGCTCTCCCTCATTCAGATAATTAATTCACATATTAACTCATGCTCTTCCTCATTCAAATTCATCCACATATTAACTCATGCTCTCCCTCATTTAGACAATTCATCCACATATTAACTCATGTTCTCCCTCATTCAGAGAATTCATCCACATATTAACTCATGGTCTCCCTCATTCAGACAATTAATCCACATATTAACTCATGCTCTCTCTCATTCATTCAATTCATCCATATATTAACTCATGCTCTCCCTCATTCAGACAATTCATCCACATATTAACTCATGCTCTCCCTCATTCAGACAACGCATCCACATATTAACTCATGCTCTCCCTCATTCAGACATCCACATATTAAGTCATGCTCTCCCTCATTTAGACAATCCATCCACATATTAACTCATGCTCTCCCTCATTCAGACAACTCAACCACATATTAACTCATGCTCTCCCTCATTCAGACAACTCAACCACATATTAACTCATGCTCTCCCTCATTCAGACAATTCATCCACATTCATCCCTCCCTCATCACTTTCTACCCCCTCTCCCTCCCTCATCTACCCTCTCCCCCTTTGTAGTTCACTCACCTTTAAGTCCTACGGCCCGAGAACGAGGCTTCCGTCTTCCTGCTCTGCCGCGGCGCGCGCTGCTTCACAGCGGATATGATGTCATATTCCGGCGCTCAACATGAAACGCCGGCACCGCGACGGAGGTAGAGGGGGGCAGAGCGGTTGCTAGGCACCCCTCCCTCTCCTCCGCATAAAAAAAAAAGCGTTTGAGGCTGCTCGAAGTTCCGTTGCGGGTGGTTCCAAATTTTGTGGGGGGACAACAGGGGGGGCAATGAATAACCTAGGGGGGGCAATTGCCCCCCCTTGCCCCCCTTTAGTGACGCCACTGGCAGGAACCCAGTGGAGTCACGTGTATGTGCATCACCTCATGTGACTCCGTTCCTGTTCCCCTGGGCAGGTCAAGAGAAATTCAAACAGACTGCGAGCAACGCAGAAGGAGACAGCTCCCCTGCGTAAGTCTGGAGGTGGCACTGGAAGATCTGCAGTTGTCATGCCTCACAACGGAGCTCCTCACCCGAGTACCTGTGTCTAGCACTTACCCGAACCATCCGCTGCCGGCATCCCCGAACACCGGCGTGTAGAGGGTGCTCGCAACGATCCCTGGTCCTTTGCTGGCCTTCTTCTGTCGCCAGGAGGTGGGCAAGAGGCACGCGCGCTCACCACCCCTTCTTATCCCCTGCCTCCATGGCGACGGAGGGATGCCTCCTCTATGACGTCTATGACGTCATGGGCCGGGGGCGGGGCGATGGAGCGTGGCAAGTTTAAAACCAAGCACATCCATTCAGTGCTTGGTTGTTCTGTAGGCACCCTGAAATCAGCTGCACCCTGAAACCATTACTCCACGGAGTTCATTGACTTCTTGCTATACTTATGGACTATGCTATTAACTGTTTCACAGCAACATACATAGCGTTGGTATATTCTACATCGCTGTTGCCTTATCCTGTTCCTCAATTGGTTCAATAAATCTGTTTTACACGAGTCCCTGCATAATAGGCTCCTTTCCTGAGTCCAATGTTACAACAGTACAGGTAAGGGTGAGGGAGGGTGTATGAATTAATATACATGAATGAGGGAATGAATGTTTGTAATGAATGAATATGCGTGTGATAGCATGGACGTGTAAGTAGGGGGGCAGGGCACAGGGAGGCTGTCAGGGCTGGACTGGGACTGAAAAGCAGCCCTGGAAACATTTAGAGACCAGCCCCACATAGTTTATCTCGCGGTCAAGCTCTTGTAACCACACGCACCCCTTATACATACCCGAGTCACACTATTTGCCATACAAATAACTATAACACATTCTTTTTATCACATTATTTGTATTAAAATACCAGAAAGTACAAGTGTTAAAAGGCCCTAATAAAAGAAATACATTAGACATAATGGAACCAAAACATTTGCTACTGCAAAAATTTTTAGATGAAAAGTTCCATTTTATTCAGTGGAACAAAACAGTGATTACATTATTTGTCACGATATTCTTGTAAGAAACTTTTATTTCTTTATTAATTCATGCAAACTATTGTTTCATATTTAATAAAAGTTGTGATTGAGAAAATTTTGTTTTTGTTTTTATTACCTTTTATTTGTCGACCTGCCCCCCAGTTATGCACATCTGCCCCAGGCTTGCCACTCTGCCCCCAGAAATGCCTTATACCCCCCTATATGCCACTCTGCCCCATGAGATGCCTTTTAACCCCTATATGCCACTCTGTTCAAGAAATGCCTTATACCCCTATATGCCACTCTGGCATATAGGGGTTAAAAGGCATATCATGGAACAGGGTGGCATATAGGGGGTTACAAGGCATTTCTGGAGGCAGAGTGGCATATATGGGGTTAAAAGGCATTTCTAGAGGCAGAGTGGCATAAAGGGGGTTAAAAGGCATATCATGGGGTACTCTGCCTCCAGAAAAGCCTTAAGCCCCCATATAATACACACACACACACATGACTTACCACTGCTTCTAGTGTCTGGTGGGGGCAGTGGGTGGAGGCCGGCATTCATGAAGTTAAAGGGGCCGGTGTTCACGCACGGCGCCGCCCAATGGCTGTGCCTCAGCTCTTCGTCCCACATCTTAAAAGGGGTGCGACGAAGAGCTGAGGCTGAGGCACTGCCATTGGGCGGCGCGGTGTGTGAACAACGGCCTCTTTAACTTCATATTAGGTGCCGGCGGCTGTTTTGAAGATTGATCTGCCGGCCCCGCCCACGGACCGACCGGCCCAACGGGAAATTTCCCGGTATCCCGGTGGGCCAGTCGGGCCCTGGAGGCTATAGGTTATGTGCATGTATTGGCTGCTTGTGCATGATAGGAGTGTAATTGCTATATTAAATATATATGATTATTACTAACAGCAATGGCACAAAGCAGCCACTGTACCAAAAGCTAGCAGAAATCACAATTCTATCATGTCCACAATGGCGGCTTTGAACTTTGCAGCCAGGCGGCCGCTTTGAATGTGGTCTGCCGGCCCACGGATTGGCAGACCACCGTGTGTGGGCCGCACCTTGAAGGCCGCATTTGGCCCGCGGGCCGCACGTTGGACACCCCTGTAATAGAAGGTAATCGTCTCTTTTCCCTACCCCAGAAAAATAAGGGAGGAGAAGAAGATGAAAATGGAGTATTGTTAAACTAGGATTAATACAGATGTAGATTAATATGTTTTATGGCCCCCCAATTCTAAGTCTCTAGCCCTGTCTATGAAGATTGACAGATTTTAGTAGAGAAGGGGTTACTCTCTATGAGATTGGCATCATATGGGAAGATTTGAGACCAGTTATGTGTTACATGTTGCAGCGTTTTTTTTGGGGGGGGTTTTGTGTGTCTCCGTCATACCTTGTATACCATGATAAATATGTATGCTCCCTTGTTAAAAATCGAGATATGTTTAAGAAAATGAGTAAACATGATGGTACAAAGCAGGATACTGTTAACACCTGTGTTAAGAAATGAATAATGACCATACCTGGGAACTTTTGGCCTCCGGCTAACCGGAGCCTTCCCTTGCGGGACGCAGCCAGGACTGCCCACTAACGTCGATGGGCGGTCCAGCTGATGTCAGTAGGCGGTCCTGCTGTAGTCAAGTATTCTATACTTTTTTTTAAAAGGTACTGTCCAATTCTGTATCACACTAATATTGCACATGAAAAGTCTTAATTGGTCTCTTGGATAGCGTTTTATTGTATTCCATACTAGGACAATTGCTATTATGTTATATCACCACTAGATGGCAATGTTCTCTTATTCTTTCTATTATATTACTTGACAAATTTCTTTGTGACACAGATCTACAATACATCTAAAGTCTCTGTAATATATTACTGATAATATTTTATCTCAGAATGTTCAAGGGCTGAGCTCCCTTGTTAACAGCAAACCTGCTATTTCCAAGTTTGGAAACATTACTTGTGTATATTATGTCTTCTGGACACATAGTTTTCCCAAAACAAATAAAGACCACTGGCAGGAAAAAAATAAATAAATAAGTAAATAAATAATAAAATACACTGAATAATGAAATACTGAATATCTCCCACTCCAACATCTTTTCTCTTAAGTGACCAAGCTTCTTTTCTCATGAGTTATCCATGCAGTTATTATATAAGCCCAGTAGCTCAACTGAATATTTAACCTAATGCAACTCAGATCTAGTCTTTCAGGATGATCATTCTTTTAAAAGTCAAGTAGATTAAGTAAAAGCCAAAGTATGGGATCTCCATGGACATTTCTGTAGAAAAGTGAAATGTTACTGTCATCAAACAAATGTTTGACTTTGCCAGACATAATTATGCTCATTTAAACTGGCTTTGTTATACAAGTAACAAAGAACATAACCTTAATATATTTATGTACCAAAAGAATCTGTTATGCACCTGCTGAAAATGTGTTACTGGAACTTGGCACAGGTAAGGTGGCTAGAAAACAATGGGAAAGAAGGGCTTAATTTTCCCTAAGGCGACCTATGTATACAGAGCCAATTTTCTGATTATTTCCAACTATGACCCTTTATTGTATTTCTTTTACTACGTTTAGAGGCTCTAGTAGTGATTTTTTTCAAGCCTGTATTTTAAATCCTGTCCAGGTGGATGGAGAGAAACAGAAAGTGTCCTTTCTTGTCCTGTCTTGTCTTGTAATGGCAAATGATGCCTCCATGTGCTCTGTAGCATAATAACTATTGAGGTCCCATGAAAATCTTTGTATTATTTGCACATTAATGTACATAAATATTTCATGAATTTGCATATTTTCCTTGTGCATTTTTAAACAGTACTGTTATATGTTGTCAAGGGTTGTGGGCTCATATTATCCATGTCTCATTGGTTTGGTTTCTGCTAAATCAGTGCCTGGAGATAAGTTTGCTGAATCCAAGACCAATGTATATTATCAATTCAGCTGATACCTTCCTTTAAATCCAGTCTTCAAGTGGCATTGCCTGCATGGATAGGTATACAGATGTATTAAATGAACAAATAGAACAAGTAAACGATCTGGTGCAATCAGCTGTGCTCGAGGCGCGAGACAATTTTAAAATAAATAAATAAGCTGCGCGAAGGGAGATTAAACTTACCTCAAGAGAAATCTTCAAGGAGCTGTTGCTGAGCGAGCGTCCCACCCCCCCTCCCCCTTTTTTTTTTTTTTTTTTTTTTTTTTTTGTGTGTTTAATTGTAATGTATGTAAAATTTTATATTGTCGTAGTTTTATAAGGGGTAAAGGTCACCTCTGTGTTGAGGTGGACAGAGGCTTGGTGTTACACAATCTGGCTGAGAAAGGGGCGGATTGTATTTGGTGTATTATATATAAGAATTGATTTGGTTATTACATTAAATGGTTTGTGTTGTTAATGCCTCTTATACCCACTTAAATAAAGCCACGGCCAATTTTATCCAATTTACAATTCTGTGTCTGTGGTTTTTTATTGATTTATTATGGGTTAATGTGTACATGCAATGGACAATGAAAGAGCAAGTATGAGACTCAAATTATGAAAGTAAGAATAAACAGAGTAGTAGTTTTCAAATAATGGAATAGAAAATAAACCCTAATCCATTTTATGCCATTGTCCTTAGATTGTGACAGCTTTACGGTAAACATCTTTAAAGTTAAAGACCAGCATAATGCAACGTATTGTATTTACTGTTAGAACTATAATAACGACATTGTTTAATTCCAATTGGCGTGGTCATAGGTTTTTAAGAGTCCAGCTGGCTTCTTCCAGTGGTCCACCCAGACACCCAGCATTTCACCTGTGGTAGAACTGGCTAATAGGCCTGTAGTCTTCATTCCATTTCAAAGATTTTTTTTCTAGGGTACTTTAATGGCCTTTTATGAAATGTAACCATTTGTGTAATAGCTATGCACAGAATTGCTTTAAACATAGTGTCAGCTACAGTAAATGACACAAACTGTGCCTGTGAATATTACTTTGTTGAAACATTTTTTTTCTCTCTCCTTTTTTTCTGTCACATTTCAGAAATGATAGTACGAAAAATGCAGCTTGTTTAATTTAGTTCTATTTTCATTATAACTAATGTCACTGAAAATGAAAACAGAATGTAGAGAATGTTAATGCAGCATGTATATCTTGTATGTTTTTCATTATCAGTTAATTTGCACCTTTAATGGTAAATTATTACATTAACAGCCCTATTTGCTCCCCTGTAACTTTTTATGCTGGCCTTGTTTATGTGGGATTACGGAGTGACCAATCAAAAGATGAAAGCCAACACTTTTAGTTATCAGTGTCCCAAAGACCATGTATTGAGAGTTTGATTTCATAGCAGTACGTGCAAGTGATTAGTATTAGTCAAACAAATCTGTTAGTGTGACTGATGCATAACAGTTCATACTGGGTGGCACTGGGAGGTTATGGGAACATTGTTCTTTTTTACACTTAATCATTTAAAAAAAAAAAAATCATCTGCCAGATGGTATTTCACAATGATGAAAATGGCAAAATGTATTTTCCTTTTTTATTATTAACAAGCATGGAAAAGACATTTGTAGCTGTATTAGATATAGGAAATTGTTGGATGTACAACTGTTCACTGACCTCAAAGGTCAACAAATAGGATAAAAATTATACTTAGTTGTCCTCAGAAGGATGTATGCTTTTAGAACTTCAGATTGCAGAAGGAATAGGTACGAGACTATCACAAAGGAAAGCAGCTCTGTGCCCTGGAGTGCATCACACTGGATTTACAAAGAGAAGCATCATTAGGCACTGTAACACAAAGCAAAAACGTCCCTGATTACGCTTTTGGGACAAAAAGTTATACAAGCTGTCTCTGCTTTTTTTCCCATTTATTCTATAGAAACATCATACCTACATTATATGATTACCGTATTTATCGGCGTATAACACGCACTGGTGTATAACACACACCCTCATTTTAACAAGGAAATTTGAGCAAAAAAGTTTAAATAATAAAAAACTCAGACACACACACACACTAAGACACACATACACACTCAGACACACACTAAGACACACACTCAAACACACACAAACAGTCAGACACACAGACACACAGACACACACACACTCAGAGACACACACACATTAATTTTATATATTGCCAATATTGCCAGTATTTGAGAGGCCCATCCAGACTCCCTAACTTTTGGGAGATCTGGTATGGGTCCTCTTTATCTTCCAGCGTTTTATTTTTTGTGCTGATGCCAGGGCCGGATCCCGGCACCAGAGAGCGAGCGCGAGAGCTGCGCAGGGGAAGATTGTGCAGCTCTAGGATTTATCGACATATAACACGCAGGTAGGGTTTCAGCTTCATATTTTAGTTTAAAAAGTGCGTGTTATAAATACGGTATATTTGTTTTCACATATCATCTTTAACGAGCTGCCCATTGCAGCTTGTATAATATAATTTCTAATTAAAACAAATCAGAACAAAATCAAAATGTAATTGAAGGACACAGTGTATATTGTAAACCGAGCAGAAAGTCTTTCATTTTTCTTCTGACTCTCTGAAGGCACAGTTATAGTAATTTAATAAACTCTGCAATTTGATGAGCTGTATATTTCCATAGAAGATTTTAAAACAATGCCTGCTGAGAACCATGTCATCTGCTCTTTTTGTCACCTTGGCTTTGTAAAGAAACTTCTACAAATAACAGTGGTGGTTAGAAAAAATTGTAAGATACAGACAGAGAAAAACAGCGGGGAAGATTTACTCTGGGGCTTTTCAAGTAGGAACACCTCTATGCTCATAGTTCAAAACTACATTTATAATACTTTCCTTCCTCTCCTGCCTGTCTTTCGTCTGGGAGCATTTTTATGTTTTTAGCTCTAAAATGTTCTACAATGCGTCTGTGCCCATTAAGCTCCAGCCGCTGAATATATTCTGGCTCACACATTAGAGTAAGGTCTTATTTCGAGTTATAAAAGCAATCTCTCAACATGCACTCAGTGTGGCACCTTTTGTAATGGGTTGTGAAATAAGTATATTTTTGACATAGTGAAAAACTTGAAAATTTAAACTATCCCTCTTTTTTTTTTTTAGTTCCTTTACTTAATTCCTATAAATTTGTGGTTCTAGTATAGGACAAGTCAAAGCAACTGAATAGGTTATAATTATGAAATGAATTTATATTGAAACAAGTATTTACTGCTAAAAGTGCTGTACTATAAACTGGTATACTGTAAGATAGTTGGAGAACATGAACTGATTTACTAGCAAGAATTACAAAAACATATTTTGAGTAGGTGACTCACCAAGCTAGTAATCCCATTGTTGTTTTGAAGCTAAGCATTGGAACAAGCAAATAAACAAAGAATGCATGAGTTGGCAGCCATATTAATGAGCAACTAGACAAGATAGACAAAAGTTTGCTTGACCCTGGAATAAAAAAAACACTGCTTAGTAATTAAAGAACAATTAGGTGGATCTGATGAGTGTTGGGAAAAGTACAATATGACAATATTAGACAAAATAATAGACCATAAAGTGATATAATACAAGAAAATATTGTAATGTAAATGATTGAAACATACATCTTGACCCATAGTCTTCATTATTATTGAAAGTGATAGTGCAATTTATAGTACAGAGATGGTTTTTGTTTTATAACTCTGAAACTGCTCTTTCAGTTAGTGTTCCAGTCATCTAAGATACCTGGTAGTTCTCCTACTTTTTATCACCTACTACAAGAAAAAGTGCACTTCTGCTGTCTAACATTAGACAATGTAAACACTTTAACCAAACAAACGTGTAATAGACATATGCAAATGGACCAAAAACAATTCAATTTTTTTTTTAGCCCATTTGTTTTCAGGCAACAAATTCCTTTCCCTGTCTATTCGGTTTCCTTTAAATTAAATTTTTTTTCCCTTGCACATGCCCTATTCAGACAACAACTGATGCCCAGAAGAAGCTGTGATTCCTAGAGACACCACACCAACTCTATAAAGTGCCCATGTACATTAATAAACAGCCCATTCCAGCTGTTCCCATGGGTACATTTTACTTCCTATTGTACCCAGTTCTTGTCATTTTATTTTATCACAGAAAATAGAAACAGTAAAAACTCAGGCCATGAAGTCACCAGTGTTCCTAAACATATTCTTCATTACAAACGTTAATATTTTTAAGGAGTGGTCCTTTAAGAGTGTCTACTGGGTAAATGGAGAAACTGCCAAATATTGCAATCAAAAGTCCTAATAAACAGCCTGCGTTATTTAAATAAATTCAACTGGAGTGATTGGTGTGCAAATATATAAAAAATAATAATAAATAGTGATTATTTGCCTTTTAATACATACCAGAAATAAATGCATTCATTCCATTTCAAAGTTTTTTTTCTAGGGTACTTTAATGGCCTTTTATGAAATGTAGCCATTTGTGTAATAGCTATGCACAGAATTGCTTTAAACATAGTGTCAGCTACAGTAAATGACACAAACTGTGCCTGTGAATATTACTTTGTTGAAACATTATTTTTCCCTCTCCTTTTTTCACATTTCAGAAATGATAGAACAAAAATGCAGCTTGAATAATTTGTCTTTTAAACATAGCATTTGTTCAATTTTCATCATAACTAATGTCACTGAAAATGAAAACAGAATGCAGAGAATCTTAATGCAGCATGTATATCTTGTATGTTTTTCATTATCAGTTAATTTGTACCTTTAATTTTAAATTATTACATTAACAGCCCTATTTGCTCCCCTGTCACTTTTCATGCTGGCCTTGTTTATGTGGAATTACGGAGCTATACAAATAAATTTTAATGAAACATACAGCATCATGGTTGAATAGAATGCAGTCATTAGAAACAAAATGTTTTGGAGGTCTTAATGTAGACTACTTGAGGCTAAAATGTTAAAGTCAGCATTGTCCAGCTGTAGTTTGGGAGCACTTGAGCAGAATGCTGGTGTTAGGAGCAATCCGGTCCTATTTGCATGTTAACTGCATATTGGAGTTGATTTTGCAAAGACGTGACGGTATTTCACTGCATACGAGTAAACATAGTGCTTTACATTGGATATGAACCATTCGGACCATCTAGTCTGCCCCTCCTGATGAAAAGACTTAAGACTCCATCAGTTGTTGGATTTGGTATAGTTGTATCTTAAGGTGCTTAAATTCCCTCACTATATTTGTCTCTACTGCCTTCTGCTAGGGTTCTGTTCTTATCTGCTATCTCAGTGAAGTAAAACTTGACATCTAAGCCTCTGACCCTCTTGTTTTAGGTTATGACCTCTTGTGTAACATTTCCCCTTTGAAATAAACTTCTACCCTGTACTTTGTCAAATCTGGTTATGTGTTCATTTTTTTTATTTAATTTATTGTTTATAGAATAAAATAGAGATTAAAACAATTGTAAAAATGCCACTTCTGGTTTATTGTTCAAGTTTTATAATCTTTCTGTTATGCCATGCTTTTAATGAGAAGTCATTAATATTTGTTTCCAAACTATTTAACTGGCAAAACTTAATATGTTTATCCTGAATCTCAAACTTTATCTGTGATAACATTAAGTTTATTTCTCATTTTATTAACTGGCAAAACTTAATAAGTATTCTGACTCTGATTGTTGTGATAGTGATCTATCCCTTGTAAGACCTCTATGCCCTGCCTGAATAAGCAGATATAACCACTGCAAACAATCCTTGTCAGATAGCTGAACTCACCAATACCGGTTTTCATCCAAGAGCTAGTTTATTCTGTATAACAAACAACTGAATACAGCAGAATGAATGGCTCTCAGTATTATACGGTCAAAAGATGATGCTTTCCTAGCTCAGCATGCAGAATACATGTGTCCCTGTTACATGTGGCAGATACAAGCAGCCATGATACAGGAAGTGCCTCACTAGAGAGTAGGGGTGGGGTTTACATACAAAGGAAATGTGTGATAAGTGCATTACCAAAAAGGGCCAGAAGATGGCAGTAAATAAGTAACCATAGAGAAATCCATAGTAAATGGATTAAAGAATAAACTATGTAATTCCCATCTACAATAATGAGAATGTTAACTGTGTAACAGCATACTCCCCGTCTGGCAATAAAGGTAGTTATACAATTGCAAATAAACAACAGTGCAATTTGCTTGATGTCTTGAAAACCTGGAAAACATAAAGGAGAACATGCAGATAATGCAACAACTATAATGTAAGCTTCAAGTTGTAACAATAAAGTTCAAGACTCTTCCTTCTTGAAGTCACAGGTAGGATTCAGCAGCATACGCAAGCAAGTTCATTCTCCAAAGGGCAAAAGCAAAAAAAGTTCCGTGATAGGTCTGATGAAAGTCTTTACAGTCCCTTGTCTTGCAACTTTCACCTTCAGCAATGTCCCTTGCAGAAAGAAGCTTGCGATGTAATTCCCATCTACAATAATGAGAATGTTAACTGTGTAACAGCATGATAAGTTTATCCTGAATCTCAAACTTTATCTGTGATAACATTAAGTTTATTTCTCATTTTATAATTTCCTTATTACAGCAATTTTTTATCCATATGAGGTCGGCCAGATCTTTATTGTGACACATTTATACCAAGTCTTAGACCTATCAAAGTCTAGTTGTAACAAAACTTGTGGGTTCATTTTCATACGAATGTGTTTTCGTGCCAAATTTTGCCGTTTGTCCGAATAACGAACCAGTAAGTGCAGCTTTGGAAGAAAGAAACAAAAAACGAATGTGCGCAATACGAAAATCTTTTCCAAACAGATATGTTCCCGCCAGGATATGTCTGCGTGGGATGCAGAAAAAGATAAAAGATAGCAGATTGAAGACAGAAGGGAGAGAATAAAACATAGAAGATGAAGAAAAAGAAGATGCAGATGAAGATTTTTACTATTCAAATTCCTCTTCTGGGATTCTAGATTTTAGATAACTGCTCTTTTGTCTATCTGAGGTGTTAAAGGATAAGGTATATATATTTTTATAATATCTATTGAAGGTTGAACAAATCTCTTATGGTGTCATATACATCTTATCCCCATCTGTCAATTTTAGAACCTCGTTATTTTTTCAGATTTTAGTTTATTTAAAATTTTGTTGTAATGGTATGGTGAGGTAGGACCCCAGATGGCGGAGTGGGCCAGACCAAACAGGAACCAGAAAGTCAGAGAACCAACCGGGTCAGACAGGTAATCAGGATAAGTCAAATCAGAATCCAGAGACGAGGTCAACAAGCCGAATCAATACCAGACGAGCAGGAATCAGGAGCCGAATCAGGAGACAGGAACGAGGTCAACATGCCAAGTCAAACCGGAGCAGTCAGTAACAATCTAATGCGTAAGCAAATAGCAAAAATACACCAACCAAGGGTGACCCAGAAGAGGAAGTCCAGGTTTAAATAGGGACAGGAGGAGGTGTGTCCTGCATTAAGGAGGTCACCCGAGGTTATAAGAACACGTTACAGATGTAACGTGTAATATTATGTTTTGACCACACGGTGGCGCTGTGCTACCTGTTTGCCACGTGGTCGGCCACGCGGTGAAGACGCCGACCAGGTAGCGGTGGTACTCGCTGCCCGGGAAGCCGGCCGAGGAGGAAGTGTTGCGGGACCGCCCACGGCGCGGGACCGGAGAGGCAGGTAAGTCCTTACATTTGTCTACTCTATTGTCTATATAATCTATAAAATAAGTTGCTATTTATGAAGGTTTTAATTCGTATTCCTGATGAACATATGGATAATCAGATTCTGAGTTGCTGTTAACTACTTAACTTTGGCAAGGGATGGATCGTCTTTATATATTATAGTTTATAAAATGATATATAGGTCCACTAATTCAGGCCCATTTTCTTATTTTCCTTTTCTCAACTAATTTTATAAAACGTCTCCTGATTACCTCTTTGTACAGGCACCATATCATAGGGTTAGATATTTCATCAGAGGCATTTTCTTGGAAAAGAAAGTCTGTCATCTTACTAATTGTCAGGGTTCTCCAGGGACACAGGAGTATTAGTGCAGTAGCGGAGTTGGTCAAGGCTTGGTACAGGGTAACTGCCCTCTCCCAGGGGTTGGGCACCTAGGATAGTGCAGCCACAAACCAGGGCCCTGACATAGCAGCAGTCCAGAAAAAGCAGTACTAAACTTGACTGGATGTGGACATCCAAAACTTGGAGATGTCCAACAGACAGTATGGAAGTAGGGAAGCTAAGCAGAGTATATAACGGAAACAGAGCAAGCAAGGGGAACAGAACAAGCAAGGGGGACAGAGCGAGTAAGGAACATAGGAAGACAGGACACACCTGGAACAGAGCACAACAAAGGACAAGGAACAAGGAAAAGAACACAGGGGATGGAATGAGGAGCTGGAATCCTCGGATGCATCTCATTTAAGCAAGGATAGGGCATCTTAGCTGGGACATGGGGAGAGGAGAGAGGAACCAAAATCCTCAGATGATTCAGGGTAGGAGGGCAAAGGTACACAAAATACAGACACACATGGATACAGGACTAGCCTAGGACTATAAGATAACAATTGGAGATTCCGTCACATCATATGGCCATTGTATGCTTAGCCCACCACTACGCCAAAGTACTCCAATATTGGGTGGGTCCTAAAGCTAAACCCTGCCTACAGAATTACTAAACAAACTAAACATGGAATCTAAACACATATCAGAGAGACATACCTGTAGACTGCAGACTGAGACAAACATAACGAGCGGGGCACACCTTATAAAGGGAACACAGCTGAAGCAAAGAGCAGAACTGGAATCAAGGAATCAGATGTACAGAACAGAGCATATGGAAATCCAGGAATGGATTACAGCAAAGCATGGAAACTGAGGCAAGGCAAGGAAACTGAAGCACGGCAAGGAAACCAAAGATGAGCAGCTCCGCGGCCTGAATGGGACCTGACTTAGAGTCGCCCTTACACTAATATACTCTTTGTTTTCATTATGATTTAGAAGAGCATTATTCAATCTCCATGTTGTTTGTTGGAGTAGGTTTCATTTAATTCTAATATGATAAGATTGTGATCTGCTCAAGTGTTGTCTTTTATTAGCATATTTTCTAATTAATTATATTAATTGAAGACATATTTCCCAGAATCAAACAGTATAAACAGTCATAGAGGTTAAGTTTTTTAACTATTATTAAAACACCTGTATGGTTTATTTTTGCATCTAGCTGCTTATCTTTTACCATCTTTTTATCTATTAACAGATCAAGAATACAGTTATAATACCCAGCAATCAACAAGATTCCTTTACTTATTTTATATATATATTTTCCATAATATTTCAAATAAATGAATAGGAGATATATGAGGTGAATAGACATTGACCACAGTATATCAGGGGCAGACTGACCCATCAGGCACTAGGAAAGAAGCATGGGCCTGTGAGGGTCAGGGGGCCATTGTGCAAGTGGTGTAACTGGGGCAGGGTGGTACTGGCAATGTGCTTCAGCTACTGATGCTGAGCACTGGAATATTATGTCATACTGCTTTGCCCAATCAGTGAGGATATGAAATGACAACATATAGGGGGTCAAAAGGCATTTCTGGATGCAGAGTGGCATAAAGGGGGTTAAAAGGCATATCATGGGGCAGAGTGGCATATAGGGGGTTAAAAGGCATATCACGGGGCAGAGTGGCATATAGGAGGGTATAAGGCATACCAGGGAGGCAGAGTGGCATATAGGGGGGTATAAGGTATTTCTGGGGACAGAGTGGCAAGCCTGGGGGCAGATGTGCATAACTGGGGGGGCAGGTTGGCAAATAAAAGGAAAACAATATATATATTTTTCTCAATCGAAGCTTTTATTAAATATGAAAAAATAGTTTACATGAATTAATAAAGAATTAAAAGTTTCTTACAAGAATATCGTGAAGAATAATGTGATCACTGTTTTGTTCCACTGAATAAAATGGAACTTTTTCATGTAAACATTTTTGCAGTAGCAAATGTTTTGATTCCATTATGTCTAATGTATTTCATTTATTAGGGCCTTTTAACAATTGTGCTTTCTGGCATTTTAATACAAATAATGTGATAAAAATGATGCTTTATAGTTATTTGTATGCAAATAGTGTGACTCGGGTATGTATTAGGGGTGTGTTAAGTTTTCTTTTGAGGGAACTAGGGAATTGTGTTATTAAAATATCAATCAGATGGATTAATGCTTTATCTACAGCATACCATCTAAAAGATTTATGAATGTGTTATGTGCTTAAGATTACAACTGATCCAACAACAGATACATCCAAACACATATCAATGAAATCACAATATGTATTCGGATATATCTCCTGAAGGCTAATGTGTTTTCTAGCTACAATAACTACACTTATCCAGGTGAATGGGTATATGGATACACTTATGAAATATGCACCGATAAACCCACCCACTGGTTTATTAAATTAAACAATCCCTGTTCTATCTCTTCTAACTTTTAAGGTTTGAACTGAAAACTTTCGCTTCTTCCAGAATGCAACAGAATATTTTGGAAACAACAACAGGATATCCAAGAATCCACAATGCGGCTATGATACAACAATACAAACTTTTACTAGAACGTTCCAAATATAAAACAATACAAATAACAGTACAATAACAATAATCCCCACATTAATTGACACACTTACAACAAATACATATATATAAGTTCCTATTTACAATATTCAAACATGCATGTTCATAGTTACCTTCCCTGAGAGCTCCAGGTTAGTGATGTTCCTTTGTCTCTTTACTTTCTCTCCTCCTCTCCTCTTTCACTACCTGTCCCTTGATATACTAGAGGGTCCCAATTGAGTCTACTGGGAGATCCCTGATTGGACCCTGTGGTTGCCGTAGTTACCCTTTGAAGTTATTCCCTTTGGCCAACACCACACCCTGGGGTCTTTACAATCATGGGGCAGTAAAACCCAAAGATCTCCTGACCTGATTCAATCTATTTCATGAGAAAACCTGTCTTTCTTCCACATACCCTTCATCACGCATATCAGTGTTATCTAAACTAAGACAAAAGGTTTCCCAAATATTTATCATTCCCGGCCACCTCCCATGCATCTTGATTTAACTAGTATTAACAGAAACTATGATATATATATATATACACACATACACATACATACCTACATATGCATATCTACACACATGTACATCCATACACCCGCATACACGTGTCCATATACATATTTATTCACACAACTGCTTATAGTGTAACAGGTGCATGTGGGTATAAGAGTGCAACTGTGAGATAAACTATATGGGGCTGGTCTGCAAATGTTTCCAGGGCTGCTTTTCATTCCCAGTCCGGCCCTGCATTTTACTCCTCTCCATACCAGGGCATATACTGTAATATGCTTCTTGTGCGTGCTCAGTAGACCTCCCATTCTAGCTAATGGAAGCTGAGCTTATACTTAAACCAAATGGAGTAGCAGCTGCCAATCAAGTGTATGCCATCAGAGCACAGACATTTTGCTTCCATACATGTGACTGGCTGCTGCTTTAGTGACTTCAGTGCTATTAAGTATGTGCAGACAGTTACCATGCTTCAGTAGAAACAGTCAGGGGAAAATTTTAATGAGGCTGAAATCGTAGTCTCTAACTCAAGCAATTTAAACATTTATGCTCCAATTTGAATGCAGTAAAATACTTTGGAGTACACTAAATGTACTTCAACATCCATAACAAATAAACAAATAATGTGGACTAGCCTGTTCCTTTAATTAAATCCATGTCTAGATGAGTTCCATTTGCCTCTAGTCTCAATACTTTTGAGAGTGCACTTTTGACACTGTCCAAAATCCAAAATAAAAAAAACCTACATAGTAAGCATGTTTAATAACACTCAGTGCTAGGTAATAAATCTTGTCTACATAGAAATCACTATCCTCTGTTTATATAAGAAGTTAGCATACCTTCCAATTAGTCCCAGTTATCATGGGACAGTGCCAACTTCCATTTGTCAGCTCTGTTCCTCCTCACTCTTTGCCATATCCTCCAACACAGGAGACCCAACTTGGACACTTGAAATGTTTGGGCTATTGCTTAGTGATGCAGCAATCAATGCCAGCCAAACTGACTGAAACAAACTATGTGCTTGCATAACATCTGTAGAATTAACTTTGAAATACATCTGGTTTCCACAAAAGCATTTTAGGTGACCAACTGATTACTGTCGATTAGTAGTAACATAACATAAGTCAATATGAAGTACCCACTTTTTAAGAATATAGTTTCAGGAGTCATTTGTATATAAGGTATATATTACATACATCATCCAAGCATATTAATATTTTTACATTTACATTTCTTCCTTTCCTGTTTTTTTTTTTGTTTTTTTTTTAATTCTTTAATCTGCAAAGTAAACCTAAACATTTTCTGCTTTAAACAAAGCTGTTTGGGGACTTTTGTTGAGAACCAGTTAAAAATCCTCCAATGTCATTTTTCAGTAACCATTCGGGTTTCACAGTAAAACAGTATTATTTCCAAGCAAAATCCCAGTTACACCTTTAAAAAAAGCACATTTCTGCTTGACAAGTTTTTATGATAGATTCAGAGGTGGTCAGCAACCTTGTTCCTGTCAGTGCTATTTTGCAATCTGTTCTCCACAAGGGAAAATCTGATGACCTTGTGTGTTTGTAGCCTAATGCTTATCAGAGCTTAAACTTGGATTATTTTGCTGCTGCATCCCTGGGGTATATTAAAACTCTTATGGGTCATTAGGATTCTGCATTAGGTGTATGAACATATGTTAGTGTACGGTATGCACAAAACAAGGCTTCTGTTTAGCCCACATTGAGTGTGAACAAATTCCTTAAAACACTAAATATTGTGATTATATTTAGTTTTACTATAATTTTCATTAAAAAAACTACCAGGAAAAAGTGATACATATACATTTTAGCAAATACAATTTTATGGCAAGACGGGAGGCTTCATATTTGTATAACTTTTTTTTGCATAACTTCTTTACTACAAAACCTCCAGCAGCAAATAAACAGTTAAAAAAACTGAAAAAAAGAACCAATCAGAACAGAATAGAGTCCATAAATAATGCTTCGGAACCTTCAACTTCCTCTTTTTTGCTGCCAGCCTCCAGGTGAGCACCCTCCATACTAGTGTGCTACACATTCTGTTGGGTTTTTGTATTAAAACATTTAGGAGTGCCTCCACCTAGTAATTACTCCAGGGAATTAGAGTGTAGTGTACTAGGACACATATATAGCTCAAACACAAATAATGTAAAGTTGTCAAACAGATGAACTCATGTATTAGTTTAGATCAGAAACCAAATGCATTTCAATAATATCAACAGGTATACAGCAAACAAAATATAGCTAAATCAAGCCCAGTCCAAATCACCTGCCTCCCCAAATAATTAGGAAGCCAACCTTGTATAGTTATCAGTCCCCTGGGGTAACGTTGGTGCACATAGATGTTGGGGCCCTTGATGGAGGTAATACTTCCCCTGAAATGGGTAGTGATGGTCTCAATGCCTGTAACTAATCCTGAGTACCTTCCTGATATCTGGATCTGGTGCAGTCTGGCAGCTTTAGCTTCTTATTCTATAAATGTAGGCCTTCTGCTGTATACGGGATTCAGTATTCCAACTGGAACTACATGGCAAGCTCACTGCAGCACATCTGCCTTCAGACACCTAGCAGCCTGACACAGGAATTAATCAGCTCCTCATAGCAGAGACTTGTGGGATCCTCAGCAACAGGGAAGGTACAGAGATCTCTTGGGGTGCTTTTCTGTAGAGACCAAGTCACCCTTCTTTTTTCCCCAGCTCAGCCACCTCCAGTCTCTCTCTCTCTACTCCCCAGGCAGTCTGGGGGAAGGACCTCACTTCCTATTGGCCCTAAGTCATGCCCAGTGCTCCGGTGATCACTCTCTGCCCAGGAAGTCTGTATCTATGGTAACTGGAGGTATATAGATACCAGGGTTACATGTACATTCCCTTGATTGTCTATTTTTTGCTTATTTTTGTTTCTTGTCGCTACTGTTTTTCCTTGCTTATGGTTTATATTGCAGGTCCTGTGCCTTCTTATACCATTCTACCGTTGTTCGACCATCCTGTCAACTCTCTTTGACCTTTTTTCCGACACTACGTCGGATTATTTCCTTTCCCTATCATTTTTCTACCTTTTCGGATCTTCCAGCCTTTTCCGCATGTTCCGTCCTGTCATGCGACCCTCTGGCCTTGTGGCGCATGACCGCCGGCGGTTTCTCACTGCCACTGTGCGCGGTCTGCCCTCCTTTCCTTTCCCCTTCGCCTTCTCCCTTTTCTCTTACCTTATAGTGCTTCCTTACAGGGATCCCGCCGTTCCGTTCTGGGCGAGGGTGACCCCCTCTTGAACGAAGGTGACCCCCTCCCTCTGTGTGCTGCGGCCGCCGAGTCTTTCAGCCGGGGCCGTCTACCGTTCATTCATAATGTTGATTGAACAAAAAATAAATACATAACTTAAAAAAAAAGATATCACCACCTTACAACACTGCTCTGTGGCTCATCCCACTCAAGCAGTATATTCCATAAGTGAGGTGTGGATCCTGGGTTTGACTCCAGGCAGAGGCATATGTGATTTACATGTGACTATTTATGTTTGCACTCAAGCGCACGTTTTTCTGGTTTTTTTCCCTGCACTATTAACACTTTGCTGTTCTGCTATGGAGAGTGCCTTGGTATCTGTCACTGACTGACACTTGCGCGGTGCCTGCTCCCTGCTTTACCATAGGGGTGACCCCCCTACTAATTAGGGGACCGGCCTTGGCCTGAGTCCTGGCCCTCTGAGTGACCCTCTTTGGCGCCAGCGGGTGAACCCTGCATGTGTTCTCTGAAACTACTTACATATTTTCTGTATATTTGCAGATACAAGTGACACGGCCTTCACCATGTCTGATTCTGATTACCACTGCCATCTGCCCTCCAAGCATGGCTGAAGGCTGCCTTAACTGAATCCCTCCCAACAGCCTTGGCTTCATCGGATCATATAGCCCCTCCGCCCATCAGCAGACCTTCAAGGGAGGATGAGTCGGATTCTAAGGAATCCCTCCGTGCGACCGTGACGTCCCACCCAGTAGGCTGAGGGGGAGATCTCCCTTAAGGGTAAGGCTCCCTTAAAGAGATGACCTGGTGGAGGATTATGAGATCATGGATGAGTGCCATGCCGAGATATCCAGACCATCTTCTCCAGTGGCCGGTCCTTCCTACATCTGTGAGACAGTTATGGACCCGCCGTCCTCTACCTCAGCAGGAGCGGAGATCCTGGACGCTGCCGGTCTACCTATGTTCGACGCTCGCACCTTGCGCCACCCGAGATCTTCTAAATGGGCGCCTTCGTCCCACACATCAGATTTTCTCCGTTTCTGGCTACGGCGCCCATTGGAGAAGGAGGCCGCCAGAAGCTGCACACAGAATGCCCTAAACCTACAGTCCCGGACAGTTCATGACTAGGAATAGGAAAGACCCACGTGAGGGTCTCGAACAGTTCCTTCGTTCGGGATTAGTGTCGGGAAGGATCTGACTGTTTGTCGTCTCCTTAGGGGGATTCGTCTTGCCAGGCCCGCTCCTTCCAGGTATGTTGCCTTTTAGGATGTCTCCGTCGCCCTACGGTTTCTGGAAGCATGGCCGGATAACGACACTTTGTTGTTGCATCAGCTTTCAGCGAAATTAGCCCTCCTACTCTGTTTGGTCTCTTTCATGAGAGTTTCGGGCGTTCAATACGGATTCTTTCTGCTTTACCCGGACGGGGTTACAGTTTCCATCTCACATAGGACCAAATATTTTTCTTCCACGGTGTCTTACCCTTATTTTCCTGACCGTCCCAGGCTGTGTGTGGCCAGATATGTTCGCGTTTATCTGTCTACCACGGTGTCTCTTAGACCAGCGTCATCGGGTTGATTTCTTACGTCTCTCCTTTTAAACCGGTGTCGTCCCCTACAGTGGCTAGATGGATTAAGTGGATCCTGCATTTGGCAGGAGTGGACGGCTCCTTTGGTGCGCATTCTGTTAGGGGCACAGCTGCTTCTGCTGCTTTTGATTTGGGAGGTTCCTTGTCTGACATCCTTTCCGCAGCAGATTGGTCTAAGATTCTACCTTTCGTACCTTTTATTACCGTCCTTGTGCTCATGCCTCTCTTGCAGTTTTAGGGATGCTTTAAAATTGCAAATATGAAGCCTCCTGTCTTGCCATAAAATTGGGGATTACCCTAGCCTTGGTGTAGCGCTAATCTAAATTTTATTAAAGACAGGAGCCAAATATTTCCCGCCCTGACTTTTCCCAGCCTGGGTTTTTTTTTCTTGCTTTTTCATATTATGTTTACTTTTATTACTGTTCTGGTCTTGTTATTTACCTGACATTTTACATCTCCATTTACAGCTTAATTCCGTTGTGGATGCTGTCCAGTTTGTGTTGAGGATCAGCACTTTCCGTGGTCTGTGGTGTCTTTCTTGAGTTCCTTTCCTGAGATGTTTTATGGTGCTACCTGTTTCAGCACATCAAAGAATAGGAAGTTGGAGGTTCCGAAGAGTTATTTATGGACTCTATTCTGTTCTGTTTGGTGCTGGAGGTTTTGTAGTAAACAAGTTATGCAAAAAAAAAGTTATGCAAATATTCACCTCCTGTCTTTAATAAAATTTAGATTAGCTCTACACCAAGGCTAGAGTAATCCCCAATTTATATTGAAGGGTAATGTCAGCAAAGCAAATAGTGTTTAACTAAACAACTGGGTTTTCACATGCATTTGAGGTAAACATTCATGCATTCCAAATGCATTCTCCCCTTTGTTACAGTTAAGGCATACCAAATATTGTGTACATGTTGTCCTAGACACCTTTGTGGCTGTATGGGGAACTGCCACATAAAAAAATCAAACATTAATTTTTTTAAATTGGAGCAGTCCCTATCTTGTCAGACCTTCCCTGCCATAGAAATGATGTACTTGCAGCAGAAGGTACTTTGGAGTTTATTCAATTAAGGGAGAGTTTACAGCAGAGATGTGGTTTAATCTGCCTCACTTCTCTATTTAGCGTAAAGGGCTTGCACACTGACATGAGAGGAAGGACTGAGCTGGTGGGCATAGCTAACCACATCACTCATAAAAACACCGTGTCCAAAGACACCGGTAGATGGAGCCTTCAAGTTCCCAGGTATTTTGATTAGCCAGGTCCAGCTAAGCTCTTCCTGTGGCAGAAACTCACTGGGGCTGTCCCTTCATAACTTCTGAAGTCAAGATGCTGAACACAATGCTTCTGCAAACTTTTGAATCGACCCCTCTGTAGAGCAGAGGAAACTGTCAGGAATCCAATCCACACAGGTCAGCCATATACTTGTAAATACATGTACCTGACATCCTTCAGTTAGAGAAGTGAGATTAAAAGGTAGCCCAAAGACCATACATGTCCCTTTTTGGACCAAATATTGGCCATCACCCACAAGTATACCCTGTAAACATACAATTGAACAGCATGGACCATTATTTTTTAATTTTTTGTATAAACGCACAAGCTATTTTATTGAAAAGGTAGTTATTGTAACAAGTTGTTTACCAATTCTTGCATCTTGATAAATGTGCTCCATATGGCATTTTATATAGTAACGTGAAATATACATGTAATATAGAATATGGGTCACGCTAGATATATCGTATAACCTTTTTATTGCAAAGTGCTAAATGTGGAACAATAAATTATATGGTAACTTGTTTGGAATGTTTCCTTATGAATATGACTCATGGGAACTATGTACTGTATGTAGATCAGCGGTTGACAACCAGTCTTTAAGGCACACCAATGGTCCAAGTTTTTTACTCTTCATAAATATATTCCTAACATTTAAGGCATATATTGCTTTGCACAATTTGTGTCTTGAATCCTTGAAATGTGAAACAGCTGCTATCTAAACTGTTTACAGCATTTTGCTTCCTACAACATTTTCAGGAAATAATGAAACAGATGCAGCAGACATTTGAGTTTTAGCCTTAGCTGATCTTGCATCTAGGAAAATGTTAAAAACAATTATGTGATAATGAACTATGTGGAATATTGTTATCTCATGGATTTCTAGTAATGATTAGAAATGGTTTCCAATGGTCTGGTACTTACAGTTATGTATTTATAGGGTTGCCCTAGGCCTGACCCAGGGAAAAACTCCCAGCCACTACCCCCAAGCTGCAAGAGTGCACTCCAACAAGTTTTTGCCCATTCTGCTCTTTGTCCCTACATATTGCACTAGGTTGTCAAGTTTTTTTATTGTCTTTTAGGTTTTTGGACAAGTTACTACTACTAGACTCATGCTGTTGTGATATTTTATTTTATTATATTGCAATTGCATTTGTGTGTTCACATATTGTATCACCTTCAAAGTTTTTTGTGAATCACATTTTACAGTCACTCACCCTTTGTAAACAAGTCACATTGTCACCATTTGTTGTGTCACTCCTGTTGGGGTAAATACAAAGTATGTATATCTGTAATTAATATGTGCTTGATTAAGTTTATGTGTATATATGTATGTATGATAGCTGCAAGCCACTTAGGGGGGAAGTAACAGGAAAGACAGCTGTAAGAAGATATCACACCTGCATACTATGTAGAGAAGGAAGGAAATGCATCACCTGGAGATAGGCATGGGAAACATAGCAAGTCAATAACATCACACGGTGGGGTCTTGGGAACAGAGGACAGGGACCTCATTTACACATCAATAGAGAAATCCCTTAAAAAGACATTGTAGAAACACATAGAAGGAGACTGGATTGGTGAGTCTCACCTTTGGCACATCACCCACACAGCATACACACTTAGCAGCAGATATTAGATAGATGGGATGTTTGTGAGTGGTATGAATGATTGTCATCTGTATATCACTGTAACTCTGGTTTTGTCTTTGCTGTAACATTAATCTGGGTAGATTCTAATTAAAGCTCTCTCTCTGGTAAGAATCTTGGGTTGGCTGTTTTATTGTAATATCAGGTAGAAAACCTTAGTAGAACTAGACATATATATTATCTGGAAAAGGGGATACGGTTATATGTAGTTCTTGGAGGAGGTAACAAGGGTATTACATTTATCATTAATACACAACGCAGAACGGATTATAGTCCACGCATATCAATTGGTGGTATTGGTTTGAGAGAGGAGAAGTATAGACAACATATTGGTGCCGTGACCCTTGGCCAGAAGAACTTTACAGAGTCTGCCTGGAGTGTGGTGAGTATAATTGTTATTATATTATATTGCTGTGATTTGTTCGTTTAATATGACATGCAACATGGAGGATGCAAAAGTTACTTATTCTAAAAATGTTAAGAAATGGCTTCTGAATTATATTAAGAGACATGGTGGTCCTTATGAAATCCCACAGGACTGTAAACAGTCATGGGAGATGTTGCAGAAGTTTTTGGGAGAGACATTATTTGAAAAAAAGGTGTCGGAGAGTAAAAGAAAAGGTTGCATTGTGCAAGGACTACTCTCTTGTTGTTTAAGATTAGAAGAAATTGTGAAAGCAAAGGAGGATAAGTTGGCAGAGCTGAATGTTTCAATTAAAGTAAAATCTGAGAAGCATGATGAGATGTATAACGCGTTAAATAATAAGATTGTTGATCTTAGAGTGAAAACTGCTTTGGATTTTGCTGCTCGTTGGATAGCGGAGCAGCACAAATCAATGAAAGAGCAAAAAGAACTTTTGGAAGCAAAAGTTCTAGGTTTAAACATTGAAGTTGAGAAGTGTAAGCTTTTTGCACAGAATGCTGCAGCTTTATGTGTAAGCAACCAGCAGACTTTGCAAGAAATTGAGGAATTGCGTAGTGCAAATGAGTGCCTTACTCAGAGGCTGAGGGATGCAGAGGGGGAGATTAGGACCCTGGCAGCCTGCAGTAAGAGGGAGGCTGATCCTGTGCATTGCACAGCTAACGGTAACAAGTTAAATGTACAGCTACAGAAAAGAAATGATGTTGTGGCTGCAGTTGAAATAGATGGGCAAGGTTTAGATGAGAAGCAAAGTAATGCTAATCATAAAATAATCCGAAATCACAGCAAAATCATTGCAAAGCCTGTGTCTGTATTAAGCCCCTCTCTTCAGAGACAGTTGTATCAGAGCAGGCTACAACATAAATTTCAAGGACCCACAGGTAAAAGGGAAGCCTTTAAATGTTTTGCTTGTGGTAAAGTAGGACATTTTGCCAGAAATTGCCACTCTCACTCTGCTAAAGAACACGATGTTCAGGAAAGACCCATGGTTGATAGTTGGAGGCAGGTAGATAAGAGTTGTTTTAATTACACTAGGTGGGGATCTCAGGGAAGAGGTAATGATGTTAGGAAAGACTATATCAAGCCTTGGATTCCCTACCATGTTATTAAGGCACAGAAAGAAAGAGTTGAAAAACAGAATAAAACTAGTGTGGTCTTCTAGATTTGTTTTCATTTGTTGTTGTAACATATGATGCTAATCTATTTGTTTTAAAGTATTTGTTTTTCAGAAAAAGAAGAGATGATACTAAATGAAAAAAAAAAAAAAGGAAGAAAGTAAACAAACCCGTGGATCGGGACATTAACATGTTATTTCTTGCAGGAAATTAACATTTTATAAGAGGGAGGAAAGACGTTCAGAAGAAAAAGGAGAAATCAGAGTAACTTTAACAGTAAAGGGGCAATCGCCAGAAGTTACATTTAAGGATAAGCATACCATGGTTGGGGCTATAGGGGGATGGATAGTGGTACAGTGTAATATTTCAATGCCTAAGTCTAACCTTCCCTCTGAATTTGCAGTTTGGAGCTATCCAGGACGGAGTGATATGCATAAGAGTACCAGTACATTTTGGACCAATACCACAAAGGAAGTGAGAATAAAGATGCTGCTGGAAAGAAATTTTACATTAACCCAGGATGGTTCTGTGACATGCAACCCAAATCACAGTGGACTGCATACTATAGTAGACTCAGAAATTAAAGTACAATTTACTAACTCACAGGACTGCCCAACAACCACCCCCTGGCCAGAGCATGGATTATTCATACAACCAACACAAACGGTCGCTTATACAGATGTGTCTTATGTAACATTACCTTTATTGTTAAATTTTTCTTCATTTAATATACCAGAGAGCTGCCCAGAAATGTTGAAAGAATGGTTTAAAAAGGTGTTTCAAGCACATATTAATCTATTCTGGGATGCTACACAAGGGCTTCGTTTTAGAGAGAGAGAAAAAAGGGATCTGGATACTGATATAATATCAGGATTCAGTTTGGGGACCTCAATTTGGAATAGAGGAGACATAGAGGATCTAAACTCACGAGAACAAAAATTTGTAGATGGGTTGCAACAAATTTTACTTAAAGAGGGACGTGTGGAATTTAACACTCTAGCCGAAACTGATCTATCAATACAGAACATTCACACAGTTGCTGCAGATTTGCAATGGATTAATGTATCTGTAAATGCTCTGAGAGAATCAGTTGAGAATAATGATGTGTCCAAGGCTATGGTATGTGGTATAGTCGGAAATCTACTAGTTGAACACCTAAATTTAGGCCTCCAAGAAATAAAACAAGGGGAATGGCCCAGAATTGTGAATTCTACCCTAGTTTTTGATCTGGTTAGGGAATTTGGCATAGATTGCCAGAATGTAGTCCTTTCCAAAATTAAAAGTCTACAGAGTTGGTGCAATAAGTGTAAAGTAGGGAAAAAGGTAATTCCATTACTAATCGACATTCCAGTTTGGACAGAACAGCCTGTACCTGTTTATAAGATGACTATGCTGGGTGAGTTAGACGTGGCTAATGGCACTAATGTTTTAAAACAACTCCTGCCACAAACCCGCTTGGTGGTAAAAGAAAACCAGTTATGGAAGATTATTAACCCCAGTTGCTGTGACAGACGTAAAAATGCTTGGCTTTGTTCCTGTGTACTAGAACCCCTAGTCCGGTCAGATGGATGCATAATGGAGAGCTCAGGGAGCTGCCCAGTTCACCTTCACAGAACTGTAAATGGATGGAAAAGGGTGGTGCATGGGCAGGGCCCTACGATCTGTGCACTGGGTGTATCTAAAATTCTCTGGCAACAAACTGTACCTTGTAATGTACCTGCTACAGGATGGTGTGTTAATCTCACCTATGGCTCCATGAAAGTGGGTAAGGAGATCATAAGAGCTAACATTCAACTCACACAGGTATCTGTGAACATGGTACAGGAGGAGCTGGGAAATTGGAATAAGATGATTCCCTCACTATTTAAAACAATCCCGCCACTTAACATAGATTTGGATACATTATTTAAAAGAAATAATAGAAGGGTTGTGCAATTACAAGATCTGGTGAAACAAAATTTAGCCAGCACTAAAGAAATTACACACAGCTTTCAAGAGCCCTGGTGGAGCATTCCCTACAATGTATATACACACCCAGGATTAAGAACTGCTTCTGTAATATTTGTATTCCTGCAATTTGTATTAATTTGCTCCTTATTCATCTTATATTGCTTCTGGAGGAAAGAACTGAAAAAAACACACACCAAGCAGGAACGATTAGAGCTAGCATCGATTGTAGGGATATAAAATACCAGTATATTGGTTCTTGTAATACTGTTTGGGTTTGAGTTATGAATAAGTTCCTATATGGATCTTATTCAAGTGGGGGAGTGTTGGGGTAAATACAAAGTATGTATATCTGTAATTAATATGTGCTTGATTAAGTTTATGTGTATATATGTATGTATGATAGCTGCAAGCCACTTAGGGGGGAAGTAACAGGAAAGACAGCTGTAAGAAGATATCACACCTGCATACTATGTAGAGAAGGAAGGAAATGCATCACCTGGAGATAGGCATGGGAAACATAGCAAGTCAATAACATCACACGGTGGGGTCTTGGGAACAGAGGACAGGGACCTCATTTACACATCAATAGAGAAATCCCTTAAAAAGACATTGTAGAAACACATAGAAGGAGACTGGATTGGTGAGTCTCAGCTTTGGCACATCACCCACACAGCATACACACTTAGCAGCAGATATTAGATAGATGGGATGTTTGTGAGTGGTATGAATGATTGTCATCTGTATATCACTGTAACTCTGGTTTTGTCTTTGCTGTAACATTAATCTGGGTAGATTCTAATTAAAGCTCTCTCTCTGGTAAGAATCTTGGGTTGGCTGTTTTATTGTAATATCAGGTAGAAAACCTTAGTAGAACTAGACATATATATTATCTGGAAAAGGGGATACGGTTATATGTAGTTCTTGGAGGAGGTAACAAGGGTATTACATTTATCATTAATACACAACGCAGAACGGATTATTCTCCACGCATATCAATTGGTGGTATTGGTTTGAGAGAGGAGAAGTATAGACAACAACTCCATTTGCACTTCATAGTTATTTATATACATCAACCTTTTTTATTGTCAATTCATACTATTTTATAATATTTGCTTTTTTTCAATCATGTACTATAAAGCCATAGAGTCTGGTTTATCTTATTCCCTTTTAGTAGTGTTCATACACTGAGCACTGTTTGGACTCCTTATTCGTGTTCATAAGTTTGAGTATGCCTCAGTTTAGAGAGGAGTGCATGTATGTGTGTCAGTTTGATAAGAGTGGTCTGAATATGTACATTAGTTTGGGTGGGAAGAGTAAATGCCAGGCTAGATAAGAACAGTGTGTGTGAGAATTAATTGGGATGAGAATGCTCTATGTAAATAATGAGAGCTGACAGTAAAAGCTGGTATTTTGAGTACTTATGGTGGAAGTTGCACTCATCCCAGTTGGTGTGAGAGAGTTTGATGGGGTCTGTACAGGTTGTACATAACCTAAGACTGGAAGTCTACACACCTAAGACTGGAAGTCTACACACCTAAAGGCAAGTGATGTAGGGCTTGTGTTCATTATACAATATTTTCTTGCAAATCTTCATCATTAAAAATTACCCACCGATTGTCGAATCTTAGAGTAACTTGCTTCATAACATAATATAGCTGAACCATGGATCTTCTGTACTTTGACAATGCAGATTCAGAACACTGGACTAGTGGTCACAAGTTGTTAAAATGTCTTCATGTTCTGCTACTTGGCTAGTAATAAAGAAATTAAAAATGCCCCCCATAATTATAAAAAAAATGGATTACAAAACCAACAAATAACAAAACTCTATAATAGTAATATATAATAAAAAGGTACCTATAACAGGTAGCCAAATATGCTCATTGTACAATTAAAGTATTTTTGTAAATACTCAGAGAAGCACAACTGCTAACACAAAATTACATAATTATAGCAGTTATATTTCTGGTTTAATGCAATATAATTTGCTCTATACAGTAAACCTTTTTATTTTCTGCTGTGCTTCTATTTTCAGCAGTGCTATAGATCCTATGTGATTTATAGCTTTTACTGTCAATCTATTTATTGGTCTCTCATTCCAATAACTTGCTCTGTCTTTGCTGCATTGCATCAGCAATAATACAGATGGCATCAACAGTATGTTTATTGTCCCATAAAGTCTGCAGTACATTGAAAATGGAATTATGGGAGAACACCACCGAGATTGCATTACAGCAATGTTTACTCTGTTCCTTTTTTTTTATGAAATTATACTATAATATATAGCATATTTAGGGTAATTAAATGTAGCTGTATATTGCTAATCTAGTGCTATAAACACATGGCCCTAATGCTAATTTCCACTAATTTATCAATAAATGAAAAAAAAAACACATTCCATAACATGATTTAAAGCAAATCAAATGTCCACTAGATGAATTTAAAGGGCAGTAATGCCAGCAATTGCTTGTTCAATTATCAGTGAAACAAACAGTGTTTACTTCACTGATGTTATTTTTTTCAGCGCTATCAAGCGTGCTTAGAAACTTTTCTTGGGGTTGCAGCCCATTTCCTGGAATGCATCACTGATGGACATACAGCACATTTATTGATGCATACACATAAACATACATTGTGTGTTAAAAGAAATGTAAAAAAGGAACAGAAACTGCAACTTAGTTTTCTTTGCCTTTCCCGTGACTGAAAGTGTTTAAATAACCTTTTGGTAATTATATTATTGGACTATTCTGTCTGTATACAGAGATGTACTTGAGTTACCTATAGAGAGAGCAATTTTGTGCAAACATGTAAAGCTGGGCTAATCAGCAGGCAATGTCCATAGGTTGCTAAGCAGATTGCCATTCCTGGGGGATCCCATTATTGGTCCCATTCTTCTTCTGCTCATTATAAGAGGCAGGAAAGCGGTGTCTCTGAGTTAAGGAGGCGCCGCTAACCACACACAGGGACTTGAAAAGGACAGGTACAACTTGGGCAGGGGAGTGGACCAGGGTAAATGTTTCTTCCATCCCAGAAAGCAAACCCAATGACCTGAGAGCCCTGTAATCAGTTCTCTGGCAAAACCCAGAGAGTTCCTATGTATGGTGGTTGCACCAGTTTTACCAGACTTCCTCTTTAAACATAACCCACAAAAGTATAGATTTGCTACAATACTATGTTTAAAGAAAATAAATGTACATTTCCAGAAGTCCTCAGATAGCAATTCTGATACTAAAGAAGAGTATATGGAAGATTATTCTGCCAGTTGCCTTACCTATGAAAATATCAGTCATGTATAGACCTCAATAAGTTACATAGAAATGGACAGGCTCTGCCACACTGACAGCCAAACACACACCAGGACAGGCTCTGCCACACTGACACACACACACACCAGCATAGGCTCTGCTACACTGACACCCAGACACACACACCAGGACAGGCTCTGCCACACTGACACCTAGACACAGGCACCAGGACAGGCTCTGCCACACAGACACCCTTGGGAAAGGCAATAGCACTCTTAATGCATCATGATTCTTGCCTGTCTTACAACACAGAGATGAAGAGACTGGAAAAAAGCTCTGCACCGAGTTTAACTCATGTGTGCATCTGTTTTTGGCACCATATTGGCTCTTGTTTCTGTTTTCCATTATGTCAGTTTAGAAGCTCATTTTCTAGCTGACCTCCTGCTGCAACATTTACATCTAGTTGAATACAGTAATATATCATCATTTCTGGAAAGCAAAAGGCAAACAACTGTCTACATCACAGAGTCAGCTGGAAGCAGAGGTCAGTGAAGTTTGAAAAACATGAACTTCATGCATGTAGTCCCTTTCACCCAGACAATCAAAATTATTTCCACCTGCTTGTCCCACAAGATGGTTTACGTTCACACCTTATTTTGTATAATGAAAGGACTGAGAAAAAAAGCACAACAAAACTGCAGACATTAGATTTCAAAGCAAAATATAAAGAATCCTGGCTTAATCCTGGCTTAATGCCTTGACGATATGTCCCTTCCATTAGCCTGTCCCACGTCCATCCCATTGTCCCCCATATTGTCTCACCCATCGTCTTACAATCCTCCTGTTAGCATACATTATGAGAGCAGAGGTAAACCTAAGGATAGTGGCGTCTGGGAACAGTATTTCTTCAGGGATGCCTACAACCAAGATGCAAACAATCTAACATGCAAACCCACTCCAACACCCTCTCACTCTAATACCATAAAGTTAGACAGACACACATTCTTTCCTTGCCATTCCAGGTGGCACTAAAGAGATGTCTCCCCCCTGAGGAATGTCAGAACCTCCCCCTTAATCCCCAGTTTATTTAGCTGCCTCACTCAGGAAGGAGCTCTTGGACTCAGTTCCTATACGTTTGTTGTTTTTTGGGATCCCCGACTGGGCACCGTTTGTTCTTGACCCACGTAGAATCGGAAGTGCCACACACAAACCAAAAATCCCAGGCAGGTTGACGGGAGTAAGTTAATTAGTCCCAAATGCAGGTTTGGGTAAAGACTTACGCCATAGGTTTTCATTCCCCTGAACCACCTAGGAGCAGAACGACTCTAGAAACAATATATAGGGGGGGGCACATAAGATACCACAGTCAAAACTGGGGGGCATTAAATCATACCACCATTAAATCATACCACTGAAAAAACATATATATATATATATATATATATATATATATATATATATATATATATATATATATATATATTCCCAAAAGTAATGTCATGCAACATGGGAAGCCTAAAGCCACAATTTAGTGCAACTATTATAGAGTAGATAACACAATACCTTAACTTTTCCAATAAATGATTTCAGGGCCTTGAAAGTTTTGTCCCCGGAATCTCTACAAATTCAGGAGGGTGTTTTATCTGGATAAGTAAAAATTAAATAGTTCCTACTGTAAATGAAGTTCCAGGAAACAGATGACCAAACACACACACCAGGACAGCTCTACAACACTGACACCCAAACACACACAAACCAGGAGAGGCTCTGCCCCCCCTACACCCAGACACACATAACAGGACAGGCTCTGCCACACCAACACCCAAATGCACACACACCAGGACAGGCTCTGCCACACCGACACCCAAATGCACACACACCAGGAAAGGCTCTGCCACACCAACATCCAGATACACGCAACAGAACAGGCTCTGCCACACCAACACCCAAACACACACACCAGGACAGGCTCTGCCACACCAACATCAACACACACACACACCAGGACAAGCTCTGCCACACCAACACCCAAACGCACACCAGGACAGGCTCTTCCACACTGACACGCAAACACACACACCAGGACAGGCTCTGCCACACCAACATTCAGACACACACACCAGGACAGGCTCTGCCACACTGACACCTAGACACAGGCACCAGGACAGGCTCTGCTGCACCGACACCCAAAGACACAGACACCAGGACAAGCTCTGCCACACCAACACCCATACACACACCAGGAAAGGCTCTGCTACACTGATAACCAAAACACACAAACAGCAGGACACGATCTATGACACAGACATCTACATCAGGATGGATTTTCCACACTGCATTGTCATTGATACCCCCTTAGCGTTTTTTCCCCTTGTGTATTGATGCCTCAGCCAGCACCCCTTTAGTATAGATTAATGTGGTGCCCCCACACCCTGATATGATCGCCTCCAGCCAGCTCTATTTGTATTAATGCCCCCAGCAAGCCCCTGTCTTTATTATTGATTTATGTGATGGCCCCCATCAGATATACGCATTAGACATACATTTTTAACTACATAATAAGTACGTATCTCTTGAAATTGAAATATTATTTAAAAATACCAGCTGAACTGGCAGTTTCTTTAATATTAGACCCTGCTGACGATATATATACACATATTAGACCCTGCTGCCGATATATATATTAATATTAGACCCTACTGCCCATATATATTAATATTAGCCCCTGCTGCTGATATATATTAATATTAGCCCCTGCGGCTGATATATATTAATATTAGCCCCTGCCGCTGATATATAAATATACCGTATTTGCTCGATTACAAAACAAGGTTTTTTGGGGGGCAGATGTGCATAACTGGGGGGGCAGGTTGGAAAATAAAAGGAAATAAAAACAAAATATTTTTCTCAATCATAGCTTTTATTAAAAATAGTTTACATCGTTTACATGAATTAACATTTACTGGTAAAACTTTTTCCTATAGGGTCGTCTTATATTCAGGTTTTTTCTTTTTTTCCTAAATTAATATTCAGATTTTGGTGGGTTGTCTTATAATGGAGCAAATATGGTAAATATTAGACCCTGCTGCCTATAGCAGGTATAGATCAACACATTAACACACAAACCCAGCTTTGCATGTACAGATCAATTAAAATTCACTTGTGAACTCAGCATTGATGATATAGATCAAATAAACAGAATCAGACAAACAAATCCTAATACAATCCTAATCCTATACAATAATAATGTATGGGAGCATAGCATTGAGGGTATAGATCTACTGGAAATCACATGTAAACTCAGCACTGAGGGTAAAGATCAAATAAATACATGGAAACAGCACTGCAGGTAATGATCAACTAAAAATGACATACAAACCCTGTATTTGCAGGTATACATAAATAATGTATGGAAACATCGCATAGCAGATATTGATCTACAGAATAACACAAAAACCCAGCTTTTCAGGTATAGATCAATTGGAATTCACATAAAAACACGGCATTACAGGTATAGATAAATACAGGCATAGATCACAGGCTGCACAGCCCAAAGCCAACCCAAATTATACACATAGGACTTGCCATCTTTGTCCCCAAACAGCCCAGCACGAGTCGACTTTCTCCCCAAACAGCCCGGCCTGTGCCATCTTTGTCCCATAAACACCCTACCCTCTGTCCCCCTTTCTATCTACCCCCCTTTTCCTTCCTTATCACTTTCTACCCCCTCTCCCTTCCTTATCACTTTCTTCCCCCTCTCCCTCCTCTACTCACTATCTACCCTCTCCCCCTTTGTAGTTCACTTACCTTGAAGTCCTGAGGTGGGAGCATGAGGCCTCTGTCTCCCTGCTCTGCTGGGAGGCTGGTCTGATGGGTAAGGCACATCACGCAGCTCCAGAGGGCAGAATCCAAGCACCGAACGGACTTCCATGTCGGTGAATCGTTACTTCTGTAGCGACCAGTTCACCCAGGGCACATCCGCCAAAATTTAAACAATTTAAGGGAGGTATGTTTACCTAGATTTGATGAAATGCTGGACAGTCTGAGCTGTGTGGTGCCTAGAATCTGTGTTTCTTCTCAAAGTAAGGGGCAGCCTTTTGGACTAGTGGATGGTTTTAATTGTAGGAAAACTGTTCAGTGTATTTCTATTAGGATAATTCTGTATATATTTTTATGTTGTAGATGACGGATAAGAACCCAGATATTTCAGCTGAACCTTATGCCGTAAAAACTTTTCATGAAACATCAGCAAACTTATGTGGGTCCTATACTAGAGCAGGTCAATCCTCAACAGCCAAGGTAACCTCCTGGCTAAAGGATGAATTGCAGTCTACATTTGATTACTTTAAATCAATGGCTTGTGTGTCCATCCCCCAGGTACAACCAGTTGGCCCTTCCAGTGGGACCATTCCTTCATGACTCATCTACCTGAAGAAGAAGAAGAAGATTCAGATTTAGAGCCCCTTATCCTTTTATCCTCGGAGGAGGAGGGTGAGATCAGGGAGGATAGCTTCTTTTTTCCTGTTGAAGAAACTGGTAAATTAATATCTGCAGCCAGAGCAACCCTCAATATCTAAGAGGAGAAGTCTCTTGTAAAAAAATCCTTAACCATAAAATACATTTTGTTTTCAGTAATGTAACCGAGGAATGACAAAAACCTTGTTTTATCTCACTTTGTTCTAATAAATGTCCTTAATCTGCATACCCGGAGGCTATTGCAGTGCTGTTGAAGACAATTGTGATATTGGTGGCTCTTTCTTTTAAAACACCACACTGAGATAATTCTTTATGGTAATACTGGCAAAGTTTATGCCTCCATAGTCTGTCATCAGTCAGAGTTTCAGGCCGGGTTATTTAAGAACTACTGCATGATGATGAATCAAGTTGTTTGTCTAGTATATTGGGGTAAGATACCAACTAAAACACAAACAAAGGTCTAGTATTCAGCATCCTGAAAACATTATATCGTGCAGCCTATGCTGTATTTGTTTTCTCTGTCCCTCCACACCCACACCACAAACCTCTCTAACTGCCCAAGATCTTGCTACCCACTTCAAAGAGAAGATCGAGACTATTAGAAAAGACCTCTCTTCCTTACAACTCCCTCCTACACCACTCAACACCACTCTCTCCACTCCTACTATACTAACTGCCTTTTCCCCTACAACCGAAGAAGAGATAGCCACTCTTCTTTCTTCCTCTCACCCAACAACCTGTCCCCTCGACCCCATCCCTTCACACCTCACAAAGTCTCTATATCCATCCCTTGGTCCATCACTTACCCACCTATTTAATCTTTCTCTATCATCTGGAACTGTACCATCTGCCTTCAAGCATGTGCTAATCACACCAATTCTAAAGAATCCTTCCTCAGATCCCGTCTGTTTGACTAACTACCGCCCTATCTCTCTGCTTCCTTTTATCTCTAAGCTGCTTGAACAGATTGTGTACAACCGCCTCATTAACTTCCTCTCCTCTAATTCCCTCCTTGACCCTCTACAGTCTGGTTTCAAACCCCTTCACTCTACTGAAACAGCTCTAACAAAAGTCTCCAATGACTTGCTCTCTGCCAAAGCAAAAGGTCACTACTCTATTCTAATTCTACTGGATCTCTCTGCTGCTTTCGATACTGTTGATCACCACCTTCTTCTAGACTCACTTGCTTCTATAGGCATTCGAGATACAGATCTCTCCTGGATCTCCTCATATCTGTCTAACTGTTCCTTCTCTGTCAACTTCTCTGGCAAGACATCATCACCCCTTCCACTTTCGGTTGGTGTCCCCCAAGGTTCAGTCCTTGGCCCTCTGCTGTTCTCTCTTTATACTTCCTCTCTTGGCAAACTAATCAACTCATTTGGCCTCCAGTATCAACTATATGCAGATGATACCCAAATCTACCTGTCTTCTCCTGATCTCTCTCCATCTCTCCTGTCCCGTATTACCAATTGCTTGTCTGCTATTTCTTCATGAATCTCACAACACTACCTGAAACTTAATCTTTCTAAAACTGAACTCATTATCTTCCCTCCCTCCCTCCATCTCCACTCCACTACCTGAATTCTCTATCACCATTAACAACACGACTATCTCTCCTACTAACCAGGCCAGATGCCTTGGGGTCATCCTTGACTCAAACCTCTCCTTCATCCCTCACATTCAGTTCCTCACCAAATCCTGCCACTTGCACCTAAAAAACATCTCTTGTATCCGCCCATTCCTCACCCAAGAATCCACAAAAACCCTGGTTCATTCCCTTATCATTTCCCGTCTTGACTACTGCAACACTCTTCTGGTTGGCACTCCACTGTCTCGACTCTCTCCTCTACAGTCTATCCTAAATGCCGCTGCTAGGTTCATCTTCCTTGCACGTCGCTCCTCTTCTGCTTCCCCCCTCCCAATTACCTTTAGAATTAAATTTAAGATCCTGGTACTGACATATAAGGCCATCCATAATACTGCTCCTCCGTACATTTCTGACCTCATTAGCAAATACTCTCCTACTCGATCCCTACGTTCCTCCCATGGGCTAAGGCTCTCCTCCTCACTCATCACCTCTTCCTTTTCCCGTCTACAAGATTTCACTCGAGCTGCCCCATATCTCTGGAATCTACTCCCAAGGAACCTTCAGCATTCTCCCTCCCTCCCAACTTTCAAGAAACATCTAAAAACCCACTTCTTCAGAGAAGCATACCATCTTAGCTGCTAGAACTTCCTTGTCATCGATACAACCCGCACAATACCTCTCACCCTTTCTCTATGCCTTATGTTTGTCACCCCATTTCCCTCTAGATTGTAAGCTTGCGAGCAGGGCTCTCTACACCAAATGTATCGGTTTGTCTTAGTCTGTCAATTCTTGTCTTGTCATATCCCTTGAATTTATGTATTGTATTAAGCGCTGCGTAAACTGTTGGCGCTATATAAATAAAGGATAATAATAATAATAATATGTTCACCTGCTTGATTCTGTAATATAATTGCTCAAACACAAGCATTTGCTTTCTTTCATCTTGTTGTAATTTAGGAAAGATCGTCTGATATCCATCACAAGACTATAGCAAGACTGGACGCCACACCATGATCTTGTTTCCTTTGTTCTATAAATGTAAAATTATGTGTCTAAAAGGCCATTATAGGACTATCTTCTGTTTGATTTTCTTAGTATTGAACACATTCAAGAGTTTTAAAATTGTTATGCACAACAGCAAAATCTAAAGCAATATACTGTAGGCTTTTTTAGTTACTTTGCTGAAAAAGCATTAAAAGTGCATAGTGTTGACTCTTGAGTAGACTTGTGCAAACAGGGACTGGGGGGCAATAGCCGCCCAGGTCTCCTTGAATCTAAATCATTAAGCGGTCTCAGTGAGGCTCTTTGTCCCGCCCTTTGAAGACGCGACGTGCCGCTCAGGGAGAAGAACGCATCGGAGGCGAGCAGTCTGCAGGGAAGGAAGCCAGCAAAAAAGTATTAAAAAACCCCCCAGAAAATAAGTTGGGGTGAGAGGTGGAAGGGGACCCATATTCAAGGGGGGGCTGCCTTGGAACAATTAAATACCAAAAGGGGGTTGCTGGGGGTATAACAACAGGGTGGTTGGGGCATCACATAAACCAATACACAAAGGTTTTGGGGCATAAATGCACAAAGGGGCCTGGCTGGGGGTATAAATGCACATGGGACATTACGCAAGGGTGTGGGAGAAATACATTAAAACCAAAGAGGGGCCTGGCTGGGGCATCAATACACAAGGGGGGAAACATACAAAAACAAACCAGTGTGAAAATGTTTATGCTTCGTATAGATTAACCCGTACTGATGCGGGTGTCGGTGTGGCAGAGCCTGTCCTGGTGTGTGTGTTTGGGTGTCAGTGTGGCAGAGCCTGTCCTGGTGTGTGTATTTGGCTGTCAGTGTGGCAGGGCCTCTCCTGGTGTGTGTTTGGTGTGTCGGTGTTGCAGAGCCTGTACTGGTGTGTGTGTTTGGTGTGTCGGTGTGGCAGAGCCTCTCCTGGTGTGTGTGTTTGGTGTGTCAGTGTGGCAGAGCCTCTCCTGGTGTGTGTGTTTGGTGTGTCGGTGTGGCAGAGCCTGTACTGGTGTGTGTTTGGTGTGTCGGTGTGGCAGAGCCTGTCCTGGTGTGTGTGTTTGGCTGTCGGTGTAGCAGAGCCTGTCCTGGTGTGTGTGTTTGGGTGTCAGTGTGGCAGAGCCTCTCCTGGTGTGTGTGTGTTTGGCTGTCGGTGTGGTTGTCACTACGGCCAGAGTTGTAGTAGTCACTAGCTTGTAGGGCTTGACATAAAACACCAACAACTGTCTGTACTTAAAATTTTTAAAGACGACGCCATGTCCACATAACTGCATAAGGTGGTAGCCGCACAGAGTTTAGAGGACTCCCAGAAAAAAGGATAAGAGATGGACATCCCTCAGGAGTAAAGGAAAAACTATCAACTCTCCAATATGACACCAAACACAATAGCAAGTAAAAAACAGCCTGGTCCTTAAGGGGTTAATAACAATAGTGTTATGCTTTGTTAGGTGTCACGGACTAGTCCGAACAACTACCTCCGCTGACTTGTGCTCCCTTAGCCTGGGACAACACACTTTCCCCGGTTTCCCAGTCACTAGCCGAGACTCAGTGTAGGGTATAACCAAAACAAAGACTGATTTATTTTTCACACACAGGGCTGGATATATCCAGCAAAACACACATTAAGATAACACAAGATATTGGGATAGAAACTGCCCCCTTAATCTGCCTCCCAGAGACAACAGGGGCAGTAAACGGATTAACAATACAATAGGGTCCCAACCTCCACTATCTATTACTGGCCCAGATCAGTTCCAAGGTTTGGCCGGGGTAAATGTCTGAACTGGGGGAGGTGGGGGTGAGACTGACTTATACAACATTAAACTAAGACAATGGTGGTCACTCCCTGGTTTCAGATCCTGGCTGTCTGTCGGAGATAATCCCCTCAGCAAGTGATGGGATGATATACTGCTGGGGAAGCCACAGAAGTCTTTACAAAGTCAGGGCCCATAGTCAATAGGGAGAAGGCTGGCTGTCAGGCCTCTCCAGTGGCCCCAGTGATGGAGGGTTCCGTCCCATGAGGTTTCTACACACCCATGCACAGGTAAAAAAATATCCTCTATATATTTAAATTAATTGCCTGTCTGTTGTCTACCTACTAAAATGTCCCTGTTGACTAGACTCTTTACTGTGTGCATTCGGAAACATAAGAGTGCCAATCAAAATACAGTTTTCTCTGTTGCTAGACATTTCAACAGGGCTGAGCATGGTGTCTCCCAGCTTACAGTCATGGGGATTCAGCCAATTGCACCTTTAACTAGGGGTGTTAGATGTGACACACAATTGAAGAGACGTGAAGCATTCTGGACATCCAATGTTCTTAATCAAGATAGGTATTTTTCTATGTTCCTTTAAGCCTCACTCCGTTAGTTCTGCTCTGCATATTGATTTTAACTCTAAGGCATATTGCCCCCTGTTTACATCAATGGAACCTTAAATGCTTGAGGATATGTGGTCTAGCTGCATCTCTTACGACTATTATTTTGGATTAGTACTCCTACGGATTTAGTTTTTTCTACTTTACACAGATTAACCATTTCACATTAGTTGAGGATGTTTGTTAGGCTCATATACACTCACTGGCCCTTTTATTAGGTACTCCTTGCTAGTACCGGGTTGGACCCCCTTTGCCTTTAGAAATGCCTTCATTCTTCGTGGTATACTTTCTACAAGGTGTTGAAAAAATCCACAGAGATTTCGGTCCATATAGACATGATGGCATCATGCAGTTGATGCAGATTTGTCGGCTGCACATCCATGATGCAAATCTCCCGTTCCACCACATCCCAAAGGTACTCTATTGGATCGAGAACTAGTGACTGTAGAGGCCATTGGAGTACAGTGAACTCATTGTCATGTTCAAGAATCCAGTTTGAGATGATATGAGCTTTGTAACATGGTGCATTATCCTGCTGGAAGTAGCCATCAGAAGATAGGTACACTGTGGCACTGTGGTCATGAAAGGATGGACATGGTCAGCAATAATACTCAGGTAGGCTGTCGCATTTAAACGATGTTCAATTCACACCAAACTCATTTCTTTCACACCAAACTCATCCTGCCATGCATTTATGGATGTTATAAATAGATCTATTTGTACAAATTTATACCAACTGATTTGGTAAAAAAAAGAAATACTATGTATACTACAAAAATACCAATCCTATCTAGAATATTTAAAGGCTAAACGTCTAGCACTTCTTAAAATAAGACACATTATTTAAGCTAAATTAGGGTTTTCACTTACATACCCCATTGTTTGCACCTGACCTCTTAATATGTTTATTTTCTGCATAGAACAAGTCAATGAAAAGAACAACCCTTTTTATTTTTGTATAGACAGAAAATACGAAAAATATGCATTTGTATAATGCATATATGTGTACATGTATGTATAGAAATATAAACAACTTGTGTCTATAATATACCTGTGTATTATATACAAGTTTATTTTATACTAATTGTACAGTACCTACAAATTATTCTCTCAAACCATACTAGTACTGGATACCCAAATTAATTACTTGTTTTCTTCCAGAAAGAGCTCCCGAACCATTACTCTGATGAATATAGTCAAAAAGAAATCCAGAGTTTGTTTGACTGTCTGGGCAATTTATTACCCAGCTCGTATGAGGATGTTAGCCAAGAGATCAATTTTTTGTGTGGTGTTCAGTGTGATGTGATGGCAAAGCACATCTGGACTGTAATCCATTTCTATTCATGAAATACCAGTGGAGAAATATGTAATGTATTCTGCAAATCGTTCCTTTTGTAGCTGCATTTTATCGCTCCAGGACGCTGCTTTCTTCCCATGAGTTTTAAAAAAAGATTGAAAGTGTTTCTTGTTAGAATTCATCACTCTGATGGACTAAGATGCATTCCCCCTTGGTTTACAAAAAAAACCCTGACAGTATTCAAGTGGTTTTAAAATTTCTTTTAAAATAACTTTTCAGTTGAATGTATATTTTTATCATATTATCATTGATGCCACTTCATGATGGAATGCGTATTATTACTACCAAATACAATATTTAGAGGGTTTAATTGTTTACATTATTAAGATATATTAGCTTTTTGCATCAAGGTTAAAGTGGGATTATTTTGCAATGCAGCCTTTAAGGTTGTTATGTTTCACTTAGCATAAACAGCATACTGCTAAATAAACTTTAGCAGATAAGTTATTTTAGTATTTACTACTTAATCACTTAGAACCCAAAAATATTTTACAGTAACACGTTTTTTACGGTGCCGCGTATTTGTCATTAAGTATTCCCTGAAAAATTATTAATAAGGCAACATTTTAGATGATTAAAGCTTTCTAAAAAGAGTTTGGACATTCAGTAACACTAGCCACAATGTTTCCAATGCTTGAAACTGACACATTGAAACGCTGTGAGCCAAACGTGAGACAAACAATCTCTGGATTGATGTGCACATGGATTTACAGTAATGGGTGGTGAGTCCAATTCTGTTTAGTAGGTGCTAGCTCAACCATGGATGATAGGACTTGTAGTCACACACACACACACACCACATTTGGAATGGCAGCTGTTGTCTACCCACAGTCTGCACCCGCTTGAATATTTAGTTCTAAAAAAGACAATATTATGTCCCTGGCACACCCCACTATAAAGAATGCAAATGAAATGTGAGTATTTTAATATGCAATATTCCAAAATGATATGCATTCTTCCATGATAAATATTTGTCTTGCCATTGATTTGCTGCTTGAAGCAGCCAGTCACACACTGGAAATTAAATGCATATGATGGTTGGAGTGTCTTTAAGGAAACAGTCTCCGCATTCAATTATTGTAATGTTGTTCTTGAATAACCATGGACAGACTGGGGATGACTGAGGCCCTTGTACTTTAAGGGCAGAGGCTCCAAATGACATCCATGCGTCTCTCTGCTGGATATTTTTTAAATAGGGGATGCATTTTATGCTTTTTATTTTTACCTTTTATATATTTTATACTAGACTTGGGCATTAAGATTCGTGCGGACTTGGTTTTTCTGTATGAATCTCAGAAAATTAGGGCGATCCTCAGCAAAACTAACAAAAACAAATTGCAATTCCACCAACATTTTGTTAGATTTCTTCATTTGTTTGCCTGTGACGGTTGCGTTTAATTACAAAATGTTGCTTTATCCAGGGTCATACAGGTGTGAACAAGCTCTGATTACCATTTATGACAGCATTCCCAGAAAGTGTGGTTAAGGTTCAAAGTCTGTACACGTGTTAAGCATTCAGAGCCCAATCAATTGATCCAAAAAGTACTGTTTATTAAGTATTAGCAGATGCAAACTCCACAGGAAACAATGGAGGACAGGGTGCAAAAGGTTACCTACAGCAAAAGAAAAAGAAAGATAATGGTTAACCATTGCAATGCCAGAGACATCAATACTGAAAAAATCCTATCTCGGATCACTTTAAAATTAAACTTTTAATAAGATCTTTAAAAACCTCAACCAAAACACTGAATTATAATAACGAGGTACAAAGATGAGGAAAATAAAAATAAACGTCTCAGGGTTTCTGTAGACATCAAGTTAATCCTGGTGGGAGGCTGTTCTCCATATCTACCAGCCCCACAGTAAATCTTCCATACATTAATTAGGTCTTTATGACATTAAATAAAAGAACACATCTCAGAGGTCCAGAGGTTCTTCTGTTGGGAGGCTATCCACCATCCACCACCCTATCATTAAAGTAAGTCTTCCTTACATTGAAGAAAAAAAAATCGCAGAATTTTTATAATAATTAATATGAAAAAGACAATTACCCATTTCGGTGTCTGTAAGGAAATATGTGCATTGATTTACCTCTGCTCAAGCAAGGATGTCTGCACGTTTCTTGAAACTTTTTTTTTCTCAATTCACCGTTTATTGCAAAACAAATATGACAAAGCACAAAATCACAACAGCAGCATTGTATAGACAAGATACACATGGTACATAGTCAGGAGGGTTCGCCTCCCACAGGGTACAGGCCAATAAACTGTCAGCACGGACACAGGGGTACATTGTCTAGAGAAGGCAAAGAGATCTGTGCGTCATAGCAACCGTATGCGACAAACAGTGACTGTAGGCAAAACATGATTGGAAACATCAACAACAAAAGTACTTGGAGGAAAAGGACATCCTAAGTAGGAGAGGGAGTCGCGGCCAGAGTACCGGACAATCCCACACCGCAGGTAATTCAGGTATATAACACATTGTGTGAAAACATACACAACATGAGTGGTAATAAAAAGGAAAATCAAAAACAAAAAGTAAATGGACTGAAAACAAAATCCGAAGTGGAGGCAAGAGACAGTGAAGGGCTCAAGGCACCAGGGAGGTCGGGCGGTCAGCAAGGGAGGCAACGTAGGTGCGCCAGTGGAACCACTGGAGTTCGACCGAATGCTCTTGGCCCCTAGCAGCCCCCGCGAGGACCTCCATCTGGTAGATGAATTTGACGCGTCAGAACCAGGCAGACATAGAGGGAGGACTGGCGGACTTCCAGGATCTGGGGAGAGTGGTGAGGGCAGCATTTATTAAATGGAATTTGATGGAGCCTTTATAGGACCTGTATGGGATAGCATTATGGTGCAGAAGGATGGATGCCGGGGTAGCTATGAAGGACTGGTCAGCTACCTCCCGGATAACCGCAGACACCGCGTCCCAGAATGGTTGGATGGCCGGGCACGACCACCATATATGGTAGAGGGAGCCAGGGAGGGTATTGCAGCGCCAGCAGGTAGGGGGGATCTGGGGCAAAAACCTATGTAGGTCCAGGGGAACCTTGTACCATCGAGTGACGATTTTAAAGAGCGTTTCCTGCACTCTGCTGGAGACGGTCCCCTTGTGCACGACCATAAGCGTCCTCTCCCACTTCTCTAGGGAAAAAGAGATCCCCAGGTCCCCCTCCCAGAGGCTAAAGTAATATGGTTTAGTACGTACCACCGGGGCGAGCTGGACGGCGTACAAGGCAGAGAGGAGATGTGGAGGTTCCTTGTCTGCCAAACAAAGCTGTTCAAACGCGGTAGGAGCATGAGTCCCACCAGCAAGGGCACCGGAGGAGTTGAGGAAATGCCTAATCTGGTGGTATAAGAAGACAGTCGGGAAGGGGTTGGTCGGGTTAACAGTCAGTTCCGTCAGCAGTTTACAGGTAGAGCCATAGGATACATGGTATACCCGAAGTACGGAAACATTAGGAGGCGTAAGGGACGACATCCGAGCGGCATCTCCCCCAGGTGCAAAGTCAGGATGCCCCGAAATAGGAAAAAGGGGAGAGGGTTCCAGCACGACACCTCCAGCACGCACAGCCCCCCTGAATGCCCTCAGTGTTGACGCAATCAGGGGATGAGGTGCATGAACAACACACCTCTGCGGTTCAGAGATCCAGGGAAGGACACCGAGGGGGCAGGAAATGGCCGCGGCCTCAACCTGAAGCCAAGGCCGGGTAGAGCCAACAGACCACTCCACCACGCATCGGAGGTGGGCGGCTCTCCAGTACAGCTCCAGATTGGGGAGACCCATTCCTCCCGACGTCTTTGGCCTGGTCAGGTAAGAAAAGGAAAGCCTAGGGGTCTTACCCTTCCAGATATATCGAAGAAAGGCACTGTGACAATTACGAAAGTAGGATCGGGGGAGGAAGACGGGCGAAGTCTGGAAAAGGTAAAGAAAACGGGGCAAAACATTCATTTTAAGGACACTAACCCTGCCAAACCAGGACACGTGGGGGAAGGCCCACTTAGTCAAGTCGGCGTGGAGGGTAGTCAAAAGGGGGTCAAAGTTCAGGGCTTTAATCTTGGTCAAGTCCGAGGGAATGAGGACGCCCAGATATTTGATAAAATCATCCTTCCAGCGAAAGGGCATCGTGGAACGGATATGATGGGAAAGGTCCGGCGGGAGATGAAACCCCATCACCTCGGACTTGGACAAGTTAATCTTATAGTTGGAGAGATAATGGAAATGCTCAAGTAGGGACAACAAAGCTGGGAGAGAGAGTGGCACGGGTCCGAGAGCGTCACGAGGATATCATCAGCAAACAGCGAGATCGCATGGGAGCGACCCGCTATCTCAATGCCTTTGATTGCCGGGTCAGATCGGACTGCCGAGGCAAGTGGCTCGACCGCCAGGAGAAACAAGAGGGGGGAGAGAGGGCAGCCCTTGCGCGTCCCGTTGGAGAGGGTCAGCCCCCCTGACTGGAGACCATTGACCGTAACTCGGGCCATGGGGGAGGCATACAACGCACGGATACAGGTCAGGAACCGCTTGCCCAGACCGATACCCTCCAGGACCTTAAATAAAAAGGACCAGGAAACCCGGGGTCCGGAAATGCTGGGCATGCGCAACAATATCTATGACCCTGATCGTGTTGTCTCTCGCCTCCCTCCCCGGCACAAAGCCAACTTGATCTGGGTGGATTAGGCCCGGCAAAAGGGGGCGAAGGCGGTTAGCGAGGACTTTTGTAAACAGCTTGACATCTACATTGATCAGTGAGATCGGTCTATAGCTACTGCAGAGGTCCAAATTTTTGTCTGGCTTTGGAATTACCACAATACTGGCATCGAGCGCCCGGGGGTCAAAGGGTTCGCCTCTAGCTATAGCATTAAAGTGAGTGACTAAGCGGGGGCCCAGGAGAGGTAGAAATTTCTTATAATAAGCGGCTGAGAAGCCGTCCGGACCCGGGCTCTTGCCAGAGGGAGAGCCCTTGACAGCAGATTCTACCTCGGACAACGAGTTCTCAAGGAGCTTACTGTCTTCTGCGGACAAGACCTTCTGAAGGTGCGCAGCCAGGAAGTCAGCGGTACGTTTCTTGAAACTTAACCTCTCCAAAACTGAACTCCTCATCTTCCCTCCCTCCAATGCTAAGATTCCCCCACCTATCTCCCTCAATGTTAATGGTGCTATCATCTCCCCGTCTCCTCATGCACGCTGTCTTGGTGTCACCCTTGACTCCGACCTTTCGTTCACCCCCCATATTCAGTCTGTCTCTAAAAACTGTTGCCTCCATTTTAAAAACATTGCCCGCACCATATTCCTTTAGCTCACCTTTCCTAGTCCCTCTCCTGCAATAGTTATAGTAATGTGGCTGGTCCATCCCTAACAACAGCACTTTTACCTTTTGTGTAATAGACTGTAAGCTCGTTTGAGCAGGGCCCTCCTCACCTGTTGTCTCTTTTAGCCAATTTGTTATGTTACATACTACTTATTATGTCCTGTCTACCCAATTTTTTTGATGGTGCTATATAAAACAATAAATAATAATAATAATAATTTAGACTGGCTTCAATTGCAGGTACTGCCTGGGCACTACACACCCTCCCCTTCTCATGTGGTATTTCTTTATGCAACAGGACACTGTCTCACATGCTGACCCCCCCCCCCCGCTGCTCCCTATCAGCATGGTCTCTGCATCTACCAAGAACGCAGTGGAGATAACAGCTGGAAAAAGGTAAGTGAGCAGGTGGGGAGGGACAGATACAAGGCAGGATAAGGGTGCAAGGGCACAGACAGGACTGGAGGACAGAGAGATGTGTCTTCGTCCCTCAAATTGTGTTTCTGAATTTAAAAAGCCCCCACAATAAAAAGACAGAAAACTAAATTCTTTCCCCAAAAACAAATTAGTGAGAAATTAAAGACGAAAAATCATCCGCAATGATTCTGGACCTCATGCACAAGTCTATTTTTTACTCGTACATCATGGAGCTGTAAACTGTTGAAGTTAATTTGCTCCTGGTGCACTGCTGCTTATTTCAGTGCTTATGTTCTCCTGAAAACGCCCATTTAAGCTATTCTGAACCTTTACAGCCTCCATAGAATGCTGCTTTCAGGCACTATGCATCCTTAATACCTGGAATTTCAGGATATTATGTCGAATCTTGGTGGTCAGAGTATAGAAGGGGGCTATAGAGGGAGTAGTTGCACCAGGGATGTATCTACTCTCAGAGCTGCCCTAGTTTAGACCTCTGACCTTAGCACAGCCACAAGGCTACTGAGAAACATATAGCTTTTTCAGACTCATTGACATACATAAGGTTTTACAAACATGTCATCCTGTTACAAATACCTATATCTTGTTTTTTTCAAATTAATCATTAAGTTACTCATAAAACAAAATTGATCCTTGGATTGATATTACTGCCAAATTGCCATCCGCACTATACAAATTCAGGAATGTGATGTTTGGAGTCAGACAAAAGAATATAAGCAAAAGCAATCAGGGAATTAAGAGAAAATTGAAAAGAAAAAAAAAATATATATATATACACATATGTGTATAACTATTTAAAATTATTGAATTATTGCTAACAATAAAACAATGAAATATAAAATTGAAAAGAAAAAGAAAGAAAAAAAAAATGTATACATATTTATATATTCAAAATTATTAAATTATTCTGAAGAATAAACCTGTTAAGAATGCCTTATTCTTACATCTAAATATGAAATTGTTTTTAAATCTTTGCTGGGATCATGAATGTCTGCGACAAGAAACCCCACTGGTTAAAAGGAGTAATATAAAGTTGTATGTTTTATTAAGAAGTAAAAATATTGCACTGCAATACAACCATTCCTTATATCTTATTGCTATACTCTTCTCCAAGTCTCAGGAGTTATCCATACTTTCTATGTATTATTTCAAAATGTACAGTGTATATAAAGCAGATTCTTGGACTTTTTGATCTTCTTCAATTTACCTGTATATTAGTATTCTGGGTACGTGCACAAGTGTGCAATTCCAGTAAGGGATCTTTTACTTTGCTCTATATTAGCAGTTTCCTACACAGCTAAAGCCCTGCGAATGAAAATGAGGAATTTTGTTGTGTATTTTTGATAATAGTACTTATCTGAACAAACTCTTTTGTGCAGAATATATGCTATGGAGTATGTGTACAATCCTGTCTTTAAATGGTCCTAAAACAATATTGCTTAGCCCGCCGCTATGTGAAACTACCCCAAGATTGGTGAGTCCTATGTAATTTTACATGGGTATATTGCTTACCAAGGAGCTGAATCAGTGGGACTGCACTGCATTTTAATCCACTGAGTGGTGGGCTAAGCAGCATATGGACATAGAGAGTGTTTCCCCATGTATAAGACGCACCTTAATTTTACCACAAGACAGGAGGCTTCGTATTTTGCATTATCCTTCTTTACTGAAACCTCCAGCAGCAAAGGAGTTAACAACAATAATAACAACAACCAATCAGAAAGAACAGGACCCTATAACAGTCCAGGCGTCCATCAACTCCTCCTCTTTCTTTGCTGCTTGACCTCCAGGTGAGCACCTTCCAATTATAAATCATAACCTTTACTATTATGTATTTGGTCTATTTTCATTCTATTGATTTGGTTTTGTAGTTTTCTCTGATTTTATACCATTGGTGTTTGTTTCATTCACCCCTACTCGTCACTGTCATTTTTTTTTTCAGCTCTCCCTTTGGCCTTTGGCCTTGTTAGGCCTGTGGCCTTTGGCCTTGTTAGGCCTGTATTTTTCTCCATTATCTCTTACCTTATTGTTGTTTTTGCTCCACGCGGGTCCCTTCTGGCGCTGTCTGGCTGCCCTTTTTCCTTTTTCCCCTTACTTATATTGAGGGTATCCCCCTCTACTTTGAGATTGAGGGTACCCCCCTCTACCCTGATTGTGCCCTTTCTAGGGCCCCTTGGTTGGTGGTTACTGAGGGTGTTCCCTCTCCACCTTTATTGTATCGTACCTGTCTGGGTCTCGGGGGCGAAACCCCCTGCGGATTTTGTGTTCTGTTGGGCCTGGGTGAACCCCTCTCTTTTCAATAAACATCCGCTCATTTCTATCCATTTGTGTTTTTCAGAAACACAGTACTGGCAGTATGGCTGACGAATGTGAAACACCTCTTCCTGCGGCCCTACAGGCCTGGCTCCGTTCGGCTATCGAAGCTGCTATTCCTACTGCTTTGGCAGAGACCCAACAAGCCCGCCCGACACTGACCGTGTCGTCTCTATCTGGGGCTGAGGATTCGGAGGCTGGTAGCTCTCCTCCCCTGACTGAGCGGGAGAACCCTCGCAAGCGCCCCTGGGGCGATGCCCCCTCGACATCGGGCAAAGGCAAAGCCCCTCTCAAGAGACACTGTGTCGCCCTTCCCCCTGCGGGGTCTGATCCCGACGCTTCTCCATCCAGGGAGCTGGTCGAAGAATACGAGGTTTTGGATGAGTATCGTGCTGGTTCTTCTGGCTCGCCACCTCCCACCGACTTCGGGCGAGATGTGACACCCGATTTCCCCAAGCCTACATCCTCGGGGCCCGACCAGCCCTTTGAGGTCATGGATGCCCTCGGCTTCCCACTTTTTGATCCTCGGGCTCTCCGCCACCCACGATCAGCGGAGTGGACACCGTCCGCCCACATCGCGGAATTCATGAAATTTTGGCTGCGACGCCCCCTGGACAAGGAGGTTCGTCAGCGGTTGAGGTCTGAGTGCCCTAGACCTACCCTGCCTGCCAAGGTTTCGAATACGCCAGAATTCGATCAATCATTTGTTACCTTCCTTTCTGGCACAGGAAGAGACCCCCGGAAGGGTATTGAATTGGGGCTGCGAGCAGCGCAGGATAAACTTCTGGACGCTACCGGGCCGCTAGCTCAGGTGTTCCAGATGGCCGACTAAGCAACATCTTCCTCGTGCGCAAGAAATCGGGAGATTTCCGCCCTGTGATCAACCTCCGCTCCCTGAACGCGCTAGTGGTTTATCGCCACTTCAAAATGGAAGGTATCCACCTTCTGAGGGATCTCCTCCGCGAGAACGACTGGTTCACGCGGCTGGATTTGAAGGACGCCTATTTGACGGTTCCAGTCCGTCCGGGGGATCGGAGATATCTCCAATTTCGTTGGCAAGGGGGTCTGTGGCAGTTCACGTGCCTCCCGTTCGGTCTCAGCTCCGCGCCCTGGTGCTTCACGAAGCTGCTGAAGCCAGTGTTAGAGTATCTTCGCGCTCGCGGCGTGCGGTGCATCGTCTATTTGGACGATGTGCTCCTCATGGCCTCCGACAGGGACTCCCTGATCCGGGACACGGTCTTAGCGGTCCGCTTGTTCCAGGACCTCGGCTTTATCATCAACGAGGCAAAGTCGGTCCTAGTCCCTACCCAGTCGATTCAGTTCCTGGGTTTCACCGTGGACTCGGTGTCGGCGGTACTCCGGTTACCTCGGGACAAGGTTTTGGCCATCAAGAAGGAGATTCGGAGACTGCTCCGATCTTCGATGGTTTCCCTCAGGGCTCTCGCTCGCGTTATAGGTCTTCTCTCGGCCTCTATTCAGGCCATTTTTCCCGGACCCCTCCACTATCGGGCTCTCCAGCGTTTGAAGACTCGTCATCTTCGCGCGGCGGGCTCTTACGACCATTTCGTCCCTTTGTCCGACGAAGCGCGTTTGGAACTTCGTTGGTGGCTCTCGCACATGGACGCCTGGAACGGTCGGGCCATCTTCGGCTCGGTTCCGGATTTCGTCCTGGAGTCGGACGCCAGCCTACTTGGCTGGGGCGCAGCGTGCGGGGAGACGGCGACGGGGGGTCTCTGGTCTGACGAGGAGCGTGGACTCCACATCAACTGTTTGGAACTAATTGCGGGTTCCTTCGCCGTCCGCAGTTTTACCAAACATGTTACCCACTGCTCCCTTGTCCTGCGCATGGACAACGTGTCCGCGGTACGGTATATCAACCGGTTAGGGGGTGCGAGGTCGAAGCTCCTTACGGAGCTCACCAAGGACCTCTACCAGTACTGTCTGGACAATCACCTGTCCATTCGGGCGGAGTATCTGCCCGGAAAGGAGAATCTGGTGGCGGATTGGTTCTCGCGCCACTGGAGGGACGCCAGCGACTGGCGCCTTCTTCGGGAGGTGTTTCTGGCTCTGGATCGGTCGCGGGGTCCTTTTCATCTGGACCTCTTCGCGTCCAGGCTGAATCGCCAGACCGATGCCTTTTTCAGCTGGTTGCCGGATCCGCTCTCTCAGGCGGCGGATGCCTTTCTGCAGGTCTGGCCCCGTCGGGGCGCCTACGCGTTCCCGCCGTTTTCTATGATCCTGCGCACTCTCCACTGCCTCGGCAGACAGGGGGCTACGGTTCTGGTGGTCACTCCCTTGTGGAGGACGCAACCGTGGTTCCCGCTGCTGTTGGAGTTGTCTTGCGCCGATCCCCTTCTCCTTCCCGCCTCTCCGGATCTGCTTCTGGACCCGGAGGGGAACTCCCATCCTCTCATTCTCCAGGATCACCTGTCGTTGGTGGCCTGGCTGGTTTCCGGGGATCCTGGGATGTGTCGGGACTATCGTCGGAGGCTAGAGACCTTCTCTGGGGTTCTTGGGCCCCGGGAACGCGTAAGTCCTATCTGCAGGCCTGGAATGTATGGTGTCGCTGGTGTGTGGAACACGATTGCGATCCCACTACGGCCCCTATTGTTGCCGTGTTGAATTTCTTCGCGCACCTTTATTCCCTGGGTAAGTCATATCGGACTATTAATTTGTTCCGATCGGCTATCTCCGCCGCCCATGTCCCTGTGGCGGGCCTGGGTGTCGGCAAGGACCCGTCGGTGTGCCGTCTCCTCCGCGGGATTCGGCTTGCGCGTCCCCCTGTGGCTCGGTACTCTTCTTTCTGGGACGTCTCGCGGGTCCTAGATTTCATCGAGGCTTGGCCGGATAATGTCCGCCTTTCCTTTCGTCAGCTTTCTGCCAAGACTGCTTTGTTGTTGTGTTTGGTGTCCTTTCGGCGGGTGGCTGACGTTCTGGCGTTCGATGTTGACTCCTTTTCCTTTTCTCCTGTTGGGGTGTCGGTCTCAGTCTCTCGGAGGACTAAATCTCAGTCGGTTTCTGTTTCCTACCCTTATTTCCCGAATAGGCCCAGACTCTGCGTAGCGCAGTGTGTTCAAGCTTACCTTGCGGCCTCTCGTCAGTTTCGTGTTTCTTCTTCGGGTCCCCTCTTCATTTCTTATGTGTGTCCGTTTCGGCCGGTCTCCTCCCCCACGTTGGCCAGATGGATCCGTTGGATCCTTGGCCTGGCTGGCATTGAGGCTTCGTTTGGGGCTCACTCGGTGCGGGGCGCCGCCGCGTCGGCGGCCTTGTCCCTTGGGAGCTCCCTCTCTGATGTCTTGTCCGCAGCTGACTGGTCGCGCGAGTCTACGTTTCGCACTTTTTATTTTCGTCCTCTGCCGCATGCCTCCTGTGCGCTGTTGCGGCGTTAAAATTGCAAAATACGAAGCCTCCTGTCTTGTGGTAAAATTAGGGATTAATCTAGCCTTGGTGCTGTATTAATCTAAATTTTATGAAAGACAGGAGGCGAGTATTTTCCCTCCCTTTCGTTTCCCTCCCTGTGTCTTGGGGGGTCCTGGTGGGTGCCGATTTGCTGTACCTTTTTTCATGCTGTTTCTTCCAGGTGACTATTTCGTTCGCCCGGTATTGTCATGTTATCTCTGTTTTTTCAGGTCGCTCTGTTGCCCTGTGAGTGGTTCCGATTTCCATTTCCTGGTTGCCTATGGATTTTCTGCCTGTTCTGAGGCTGCTGTTCCTGCCTTCGGTTCGTGTCGTTTGGTACACCTGTTCGGCGCCACTGCAAAGAAAGAGGAGGAGTTGATGGACGCCTGGACTGTTATAGGGTCCTGTTCTTTCTGATTGGTTGTTGTTATTATTGTTGTTAACTCCTTTGCTGCTGGAGGTTTCAGTAAAGAAGGATAATGCAAAATACTCGCCTCCTGTCTTTCATAAAATTTAGATTAATACAGCACCAAGGCTAGATTAATCCCTAATTTTGGGGCCCGAAATTTGAAAAAATCTATATTACATAAAGTTATTGTACTGGCTTCCTGGGCATGATATGAGTGTGATTGATGTTAGCTGTTAGCAATTGTTAGCAATCACACTCCTATCATGCTCAGGCAGCCAGTACATGCACATCAGCCTCCCTGTGCCCCCTAAACACGCATCCATGCTATCACACACGCATATATTCATTCATTTACTCCCCCACCTGAACTGCAGATCTTCTGGTGCTGCTCGCAGACTTCCGTGGGGGCTGCTGTTTCCCTCTGCGTTGCTGGAACAGGAACTCAGCGGAGTCATGTGATGTGATGTACATTCACGTGACTTCACTGGGTTCCTATGTCGCCTCGACAGAACAAGAGACGCTGCTGAGCAACACAGAGGTAAGCAGCAGGTCCCCTGCAGATGATTATTTCGGGTAAAAAAAAATCTACAACCACCATAGTATAAGACGCACCCAGTTTTTAGACCCCAAATTTTTCTAAAAATACATGGGGAAATACGGTATACCCTGCTGCCTCTGTTTGCAATAATATTACTCCTGTTAGTTTTAACTGAACTACTGTTTTTTAGATCAACATATTGAATCAGAACTACCTAACACTATCTCTCTCAGATATTTGATCAATATGCAACCATAATATACTCGGTAATTGTAAAGAACCACTAAAATTCAATACCATTTATTAAAGAAATATCTGACCTTTCTGTAACAGATTACATGATTAATGTACATTATTTTCTTTGAGGTCTATCACAGCTCTTGTTTTAAAACATCCAAATCCATGCATAATATGTACCAGTAAGAATGGTAATACTAGTAAAGTACTAACAAAGAGACACATAAATAAAGTAATGGATGGAAACCAGGGTGCACATGGGAGTTACATTGTTACATTAAGTGATGTATATCCGGTTACCTTCTGGATATACCCAGCTACACACTACACACTTAAACTCTTGTACTGGGTGGCTGCATGTTAAGGGACCAGATATGTAACTAGCCCAATTGAGTCTCGGCCAATTCAAGATCCTTTTCCCTTATCTTTTTGAATGCTTTGGCTTCCTCCCACCATCTGGCATATAGAGGGAAGGAAATCCCTTTGCATACACACATGCCTGGCTTTTGATTGCATATATTGCATCAGTTGTCTGGATTTGACACCTGGTGTGGACTTTGACTAAGATCCTTATCATTCCTTTTGTACTGGTTTTATTTTTACTACCTGGTTATCGGCCCTGGCTTGCTTTCAGAACAAACCTGCTTCCTCTAGTCTTTTGACCTCAGCTTATTTCTAACGATTGTTCTCCTGCCTGTTCTACAGACCCAGTTGCCCACTGGGTTTTCCACAGACCCCGTTGCTGTTAGCCTGTTCTGAGACTTCCTGCTTCGCCAAGGTGTGTCTTCAGCTGGCCCCAAAGAGAAAGTCTAAAGCTACAGCACACAGCAATCTGCAACTCGACACACCAATACAATTCTGCCTTCAGTTGAGTGCTAAGCCCAGTCCTGCCGCTGCACAGACACTCCAACCTGACCAGGAACCCACAACCCTGACAAACACACAGCCTCTTACACAACCACACTCATGCTAACATACACTTAGTAAAACTCACTCAGCCACTCTATCAAACAATTCACATCTTTACCTCCATCTGAGACTTTTTCCAGCTTCCTGCACACTGTGTGAGTGGCCACACTATTATCACTGGGTCAAGTAACATTGTGTTACATGACCCCACCTCAATGACAAACCCTTGTAAGGGGCTTCAAAAGATACGCATCATGTTTCTGGGTGATAAATACATGATTGGCAAATTTAGCAAGTAAAATCAATGTCATATAATGGTTTTAACCTCTTTGAGCTAACTATTACTCCCAATAGTATCCTTTTACCACTGTTTTTTAGATCAACATATTGAATCAGAACTACCTAACACTATCTCTCTCAGATATTTGATCAATATGCAACCATAATATACTCGGTAATTGTAAAGAACCACTAAAATTCAATACCATTTATTAAAGAAATATCTGACCTTTCTGTAACAGATTACATTATTTTCTTTGAGGTCTATCACAGCTCTTGTTTTAAAACATCCAAATCCATGCATAATATGTACCAGTAAGAATGGTAATACTAGTAAAGTACTAACAAAGAGACACATAAATAAAGTAATGGATGGAAACCAGGGTGCACATGGGAGTTACATTGTTACATTAAGTGATGTATATCCGGTTACCTTCTGGATATACCCAGCTACACACTACACACTTAAACTCTTGTACTGGGTGGCTGCATGTTAAGGGACCAGATATGTAACTAGCCCAATTGAGTCTCGGCCAATTCAAGATCCTTTTCCCTTATCTTTTTGAATGCTTTGGCTTCCTCCCACCATCTGGCATATAGAGGGAAGGAAATCCCTTTGCATACACACATGCCTGGCTTTTGATTGCATATATTGCATCAGTTGTCTGGATTTGACACCTGGTGTGGACTTTGACTAAGATCCTTATCATTCCTTTTGTACTGGTTTTATTTTTACTACCTGGTTATCGGCCCTGGCTTGCTTTCAGAACAAACCTGCTTCCTCTAGTCTTTTGACCTCAGCTTATTTCTAACGATTGTTCTCCTGCCTGTTCTACAGACCCAGTTGCCCACTGCGTTTTCCACAGACCCCGTTGCTGTTAGCCTGTTCTGAGACTTCCTGCTTCGCCAAGGTGTGTCTTCAGCCTGGCTCCGTTCGGCTATCGAAGCTGCTATTCCTACTGCTTTGGCAGAGACCCAACAAGCCCGCCCGACACTGACCGTGTCGTCTCTATCTGGGGCTGAGGATTCGGAGGCTGGTAGCTCTCCTCCCCTGACTGAGCGGGAGAACCCTCGCAAGCGCCCCTGGGGCGATGCCCCCTCGACATCGGGCAAAGGCAAAGCCCCTCTCAAGAGACACTGTGTCGCCCTTCCCCCTGCGGGGTCTGATCCCGACGCTTCTCCATCCAGGGAGCTGGTCGAAGAATACGAGGTTTTGGATGAGTATCGTGCTGGTTCTTCTGGCTCGCCACCTCCCACCGACTTCGGGCGAGATGTGACACCCGATTTCCCCAAGCCTACATCCTCGGGGCCCGACCAGCCCTTTGAGGTCATGGATGCCCTCGGCTTCCCACTTTTTGATCCTCGGGCTCTCCGCCACCCACGATCAGCGGAGTGGACACCGTCCGCCCACATCGCGGAATTCATGAAATTTTGGCTGCGACGCCCCCTGGACAAGGAGGTTCGTCAGCGGTTGAGGTCTGAGTGCCCTAGACCTACCCTGCCTGCCAAGGTTTCGAATACGCCAGAATTCGATCAATCATTTGTTACCTTCCTTTCTGGCACAGGAAGAGACCCCCGGAAGGGTATTGAATTGGGGCTGCGAGCAGCGCAGGATAAACTTCTGGACGCTACCGGGCCGCTAGCTCAGGTGTTCCAGATGGCCGACTAAGCAACATCTTCCTCGTGCGCAAGAAATCGGGAGATTTCCGCCCTGTGATCAACCTCCGCTCCCTGAACGCGCTAGTGGTTTATCGCCACTTCAAAATGGAAGGTATCCACCTTCTGAGGGATCTCCTCCGCGAGAACGACTGGTTCACGCGGCTGGATTTGAAGGACGCCTATTTGACGGTTCCAGTCCGTCCGGGGGATCGGAGATATCTCCAATTTCGTTGGCAAGGGGGTCTGTGGCAGTTCACGTGCCTCCCGTTCGGTCTCAGCTCCGCGCCCTGGTGCTTCACGAAGCTGCTGAAGCCAGTGTTAGAGTATCTTCGCGCTCGCGGCGTGCGGTGCATCGTCTATTTGGACGATGTGCTCCTCATGGCCTCCGACAGGGACTCCCTGATCCGGGACACGGTCTTAGCGGTCCGCTTGTTCCAGGACCTCGGCTTTATCATCAACGAGGCAAAGTCGGTCCTAGTCCCTACCCAGTCGATTCAGTTCCTGGGTTTCACCGTGGACTCGGTGTCGGCGGTACTCCGGTTACCTCGGGACAAGGTTTTGGCCATCAAGAAGGAGATTCGGAGACTGCTCCGATCTTCGATGGTTTCCCTCAGGGCTCTCGCTCGCGTTATAGGTCTTCTCTCGGCCTCTATTCAGGCCATTTTTCCCGGACCCCTCCACTATCGGGCTCTCCAGCGTTTGAAGACTCGTCATCTTCGCGCGGCGGGCTCTTACGACCATTTCGTCCCTTTGTCCGACGAAGCGCGTTTGGAACTTCGTTGGTGGCTCTCGCACATGGACGCCTGGAACGGTCGGGCCATCTTCGGCTCGGTTCCGGATTTCGTCCTGGAGTCGGACGCCAGCCTACTTGGCTGGGGCGCAGCGTGCGGGGAGACGGCGACGGGGGGTCTCTGGTCTGACGAGGAGCGTGGACTCCACATCAACTGTTTGGAACTAATTGCGGGTTCCTTCGCCGTCCGCAGTTTTACCAAACATGTTACCCACTGCTCCCTTGTCCTGCGCATGGACAACGTGTCCGCGGTACGGTATATCAACCGGTTAGGGGGTGCGAGGTCGAAGCTCCTTACGGAGCTCACCAAGGACCTCTACCAGTACTGTCTGGACAATCACCTGTCCATTCGGGCGGAGTATCTGCCCGGAAAGGAGAATCTGGTGGCGGATTGGTTCTCGCGCCACTGGAGGGACGCCAGCGACTGGCGCCTTCTTCGGGAGGTGTTTCTGGCTCTGGATCGGTCGCGGGGTCCTTTTCATCTGGACCTCTTCGCGTCCAGGCTGAATCGCCAGACCGATGCCTTTTTCAGCTGGTTGCCGGATCCGCTCTCTCAGGCGGCGGATGCCTTTCTGCAGGTCTGGCCCCGTCGGGGCGCCTACGCGTTCCCGCCGTTTTCTATGATCCTGCGCACTCTCCACTGCCTCGGCAGACAGGGGGCTACGGTTCTGGTGGTCACTCCCTTGTGGAGGACGCAACCGTGGTTCCCGCTGCTGTTGGAGTTGTCTTGCGCCGATCCCCTTCTCCTTCCCGCCTCTCCGGATCTGCTTCTGGACCCGGAGGGGAACTCCCATCCTCTCATTCTCCAGGATCACCTGTCGTTGGTGGCCTGGCTGGTTTCCGGGGATCCTGGGATGTGTCGGGACTATCGTCGGAGGCTAGAGACCTTCTCTGGGGTTCTTGGGCCCCGGGAACGCGTAAGTCCTATCTGCAGGCCTGGAATGTATGGTGTCGCTGGTGTGTGGAACACGATTGCGATCCCACTACGGCCCCTATTGTTGCCGTGTTGAATTTCTTCGCGCACCTTTATTCCCTGGGTAAGTCATATCGGACTATTAATTTGTTCCGATCGGCTATCTCCGCCGCCCATGTCCCTGTGGCGGGCCTGGGTGTCGGCAAGGACCCGTCGGTGTGCCGTCTCCTCCGCGGGATTCGGCTTGCGCGTCCCCCTGTGGCTCGGTACTCTTCTTTCTGGGACGTCTCGCGGGTCCTAGATTTCATCGAGGCTTGGCCGGATAATGTCCGCCTTTCCTTTCGTCAGCTTTCTGCCAAGACTGCTTTGTTGTTGTGTTTGGTGTCCTTTCGGCGGGTGGCTGACGTTCTGGCGTTCGATGTTGACTCCTTTTCCTTTTCTCCTGTTGGGGTGTCGGTCTCAGTCTCTCGGAGGACTAAATCTCAGTCGGTTTCTGTTTCCTACCCTTATTTCCCGAATAGGCCCAGACTCTGCGTAGCGCAGTGTGTTCAAGCTTACCTTGCGGCCTCTCGTCAGTTTCGTGTTTCTTCTTCGGGTCCCCTCTTCATTTCTTATGTGTGTCCGTTTCGGCCGGTCTCCTCCCCCACGTTGGCCAGATGGATCCGTTGGATCCTTGGCCTGGCTGGCATTGAGGCTTCGTTTGGGGCTCACTCGGTGCGGGGCGCCGCCGCGTCGGCGGCCTTGTCCCTTGGGAGCTCCCTCTCTGATGTCTTGTCCGCAGCTGACTGGTCGCGCGAGTCTACGTTTCGCACTTTTTATTTTCGTCCTCTGCCGCATGCCTCCTGTGCGCTGTTGCGGCGTTAAAATTGCAAAATACGAAGCCTCCTGTCTTGTGGTAAAATTAGGGATTAATCTAGCCTTGGTGCTGTATTAATCTAAATTTTATGAAAGACAGGAGGCGAGTATTTTCCCTCCCTTTCGTTTCCCTCCCTGTGTCTTGGGGGGTCCTGGTGGGTGCCGATTTGCTGTACCTTTTTTCATGCTGTTTCTTCCAGGTGACTATTTCGTTCGCCCGGTATTGTCATGTTATCTCTGTTTTTTCAGGTCGCTCTGTTGCCCTGTGAGTGGTTCCGATTTCCATTTCCTGGTTGCCTATGGATTTTCTGCCTGTTCTGAGGCTGCTGTTCCTGCCTTCGGTTCGTGTCGTTTGGTACACCTGTTCGGCGCCACTGCAAAGAAAGAGGAGGAGTTGATGGACGCCTGGACTGTTATAGGGTCCTGTTCTTTCTGATTGGTTGTTGTTATTATTGTTGTTAACTCCTTTGCTGCTGGAGGTTTCAGTAAAGAAGGATAATGCAAAATACTCGCCTCCTGTCTTTCATAAAATTTAGATTAATACAGCACCAAGGCTAGATTAATCCCTAATTTTGGGGCCCGAAATTTGAAAAAATCTATATTACATAAAGTTATTGTACTGGCTTCCTGGGCATGATATGAGTGTGATTGATGTTAGCTGTTAGCAATTGTTAGCAATCACACTCCTATCATGCTCAGGCAGCCAGTACATGCACATCAGCCTCCCTGTGCCCCCTAAACACGCATCCATGCTATCACACACGCATATATTCATTCATTTACTCCCCCACCTGAACTGCAGATCTTCTGGTGCTGCTCGCAGACTTCCGTGGGGGCTGCTGTTTCCCTCTGCGTTGCTGGAACAGGAACTCAGCGGAGTCATGTGATGTGATGTACATTCACGTGACTTCACTGGGTTCCTATGTCGCCTCGACAGAACAAGAGACGCTGCTGAGCAACACAGAGGTAAGCAGCAGGTCCCCTGCAGATGATTATTTCGGGTAAAAAAAAATCTACAACCACCATAGTATAAGACGCACCCAGTTTTTAGACCCCAAATTTTTCTAAAAATACATGGGGAAATACGGTATACCCTGCTGCCTCTGTTTGCAATAATATTACTCCTGTTAGTTTTAACTGAACTACTGTTTTTTAGATCAACATATTGAATCAGAACTACCTAACACTATCTCTCTCAGATATTTGATCAATATGCAACCATAATATACTCGGTAATTGTAAAGAACCACTAAAATTCAATACCATTTATTAAAGAAATATCTGACCTTTCTGTAACAGATTACATGATTAATGTACATTATTTTCTTTGAGGTCTATCACAGCTCTTGTTTTAAAACATCCAAATCCATGCATAATATGTACCAGTAAGAATGGTAATACTAGTAAAGTACTAACAAAGAGACACATAAATAAAGTAATGGATGGAAACCAGGGTGCACATGGGAGTTACATTGTTACATTAAGTGATGTATATCCGGTTACCTTCTGGATATACCCAGCTACACACTACACACTTAAACTCTTGTACTGGGTGGCTGCATGTTAAGGGACCAGATATGTAACTAGCCCAATTGAGTCTCGGCCAATTCAAGATCCTTTTCCCTTATCTTTTTGAATGCTTTGGCTTCCTCCCACCATCTGGCATATAGAGGGAAGGAAATCCCTTTGCATACACACATGCCTGGCTTTTGATTGCATATATTGCATCAGTTGTCTGGATTTGACACCTGGTGTGGACTTTGACTAAGATCCTTATCATTCCTTTTGTACTGGTTTTATTTTTACTACCTGGTTATCGGCCCTGGCTTGCTTTCAGAACAAACCTGCTTCCTCTAGTCTTTTGACCTCAGCTTATTTCTAACGATTGTTCTCCTGCCTGTTCTACAGACCCAGTTGCCCACTGGGTTTTCCACAGACCCCGTTGCTGTTAGCCTGTTCTGAGACTTCCTGCTTCGCCAAGGTGTGTCTTCAGCTGGCCCCAAAGAGAAAGTCTAAAGCTACAGCACACAGCAATCTGCAACTCGACACACCAATACAATTCTGCCTTCAGTTGAGTGCTAAGCCCAGTCCTGCCGCTGCACAGACACTCCAACCTGACCAGGAACCCACAACCCTGACAAACACACAGCCTCTTACACAACCACACTCATGCTAACATACACTTAGTAAAACTCACTCAGCCACTCTATCAAACAATTCACATCTTTACCTCCATCTGAGACTTTTTCCAGCTTCCTGCACACTGTGTGAGTGGCCACACTATTATCACTGGGTCAAGTAACATTGTGTTACATGACCCCACCTCAATGACAAACCCTTGTAAGGGGCTTCAAAAGATACGCATCATGTTTCTGGGTGATAAATACATGATTGGCAAATTTAGCAAGTAAAATCAATGTCATATAATGGTTTTAACCTCTTTGAGCTAACTATTACTCCCAATAGTATCCTTTTACCACTGTTTTTTAGATCAACATATTGAATCAGAACTACCTAACACTATCTCTCTCAGATATTTGATCAATATGCAACCATAATATACTCGGTAATTGTAAAGAACCACTAAAATTCAATACCATTTATTAAAGAAATATCTGACCTTTCTGTAACAGATTACATTATTTTCTTTGAGGTCTATCACAGCTCTTGTTTTAAAACATCCAAATCCATGCATAATATGTACCAGTAAGAATGGTAATACTAGTAAAGTACTAACAAAGAGACACATAAATAAAGTAATGGATGGAAACCAGGGTGCACATGGGAGTTACATTGTTACATTAAGTGATGTATATCCGGTTACCTTCTGGATATACCCAGCTACACACTACACACTTAAACTCTTGTACTGGGTGGCTGCATGTTAAGGGACCAGATATGTAACTAGCCCAATTGAGTCTCGGCCAATTCAAGATCCTTTTCCCTTATCTTTTTGAATGCTTTGGCTTCCTCCCACCATCTGGCATATAGAGGGAAGGAAATCCCTTTGCATACACACATGCCTGGCTTTTGATTGCATATATTGCATCAGTTGTCTGGATTTGACACCTGGTGTGGACTTTGACTAAGATCCTTATCATTCCTTTTGTACTGGTTTTATTTTTACTACCTGGTTATCGGCCCTGGCTTGCTTTCAGAACAAACCTGCTTCCTCTAGTCTTTTGACCTCAGCTTATTTCTAACGATTGTTCTCCTGCCTGTTCTACAGACCCAGTTGCCCACTGCGTTTTCCACAGACCCCGTTGCTGTTAGCCTGTTCTGAGACTTCCTGCTTCGCCAAGGTGTGTCTTCAGCTGGCCCCAAAGAGAAAGTCTAAAGCTACAGCACACAGCAATCTGCAACTCGACACACCAATACAATTCTGCCTTCAGTTGAGTGCTAAGCCCAGTCCTGCCGCTGCACAGACACTCCAACCTGACCAGGAACCCACAACCCTGACAAACACACAGCCTCTTACACAACCACACTCATGCTAACATACACTTAGTAAAACTCACTCAGCCACTCTATCAAACAATTCACATCTTTACCTCCATCTGAGACTTTTTCCAGCTTCCTGCACACTGTGTGAGTGGCCACACTATTATCACTGGGTCAAGTAACATTGTGTTACATGACCCCACCTCAATGACAAACCCTTGTAAGGGGCTTCAAAAGATACGCATCATGTTTCTGGGTGATAAATACATGATTGGCAAATTTAGCAAGTAAAATCAATGTCATATAATGGTTTTAACCTCTTTGAGCTAACTATTACTCCCAATAGTATCCTTTTACCACTGTTTTTTAGATCAACATATTGAATCAGAACTACCTAACACTATCTCTCTCAGATATTTGATCAATATGCAACCATAATATACTCGGTAATTGTAAAGAACCACTAAAATTCAATACCATTTATTAAAGAAATATCTGACCTTTCTGTAACAGATTACATGATTAATGTACATTATTTTCTTTGAGGTCTATCACAGCTCTTGTTTTAAAACATCCAAATCCATGCATAATATGTACCAGTAAGAATGGTAATACTAGTAAAGTACTAACAAAGAGACACATAAATAAAGTAATGGATGGAAACCAGGGTGCACATGGGAGTTACATTGTTACATTAAGTGATGTATATCCGGTTACCTTCTGGATATACCCAGCTACACACTACACACTTAAACTCTTGTACTGGGTGGCTGCATGTTAAGGGACCAGATATGTAACTAGCCCAATTGAGTCTCGGCCAATTCAAGATCCTTTTCCCTTATCTTTTTGAATGCTTTGGCTTCCTCCCACCATCTGGCATATAGAGGGAAGGAAATCCCTTTGCATACACACATGCCTGGCTTTTGATTGCATATATTGCATCAGTTGTCTGGATTTGACACCTGGTGTGGACTTTGACTAAGATCCTTATCATTCCCTTTGTACTGGTTTTATTTTTACTACCTGGTTATCGGCCCTGGCTTGCTTTCAGAATAAACCTGCTTCCTCTAGTCTTTTGACCTCAGCTTATTTCTAACGATTGTTCTCCTGCCTGTTCTACAGACCCAGTTGCCCACTGCGTTTTCCACAGACCCCGTTGCTGTTAGCCTGTTCTGAGACTTCCTGCTTCGCCAAGGTGTGTCTTCAGCTGGCCCCAAAGAGAAAGTCTAAAGCTACAGCACACAGCAATCTGCAACTCGACACACCAATACAATTCTGCCTTCAGTTGAGTGCTAAGCCCAGTCCTGCCGCTGCACAGACACTCCAACCTGACCAGGAACCCACAACCCTGACAAACACACAGCCTCTTACACAACCACACTCATGCTAACATACACTTAGTAAAACTCACTCAGCCACTCTATCAAACAATTCACTTCTTTACCTCCATCTGAGCCTTTTTCCAGCTTCCTGCACACTGTGCGAGTGGCCACACTATTATCACTGGGTCAAGTAACATTGTGTTACATGACCCCACCTCATTCCCGCCTCTGCGTGTCTGATTTGGGCTGGCCCTATTTAAAGGAAATTTAGACAGTCGTGTGGGGCAATTTCCCCCTTGCCTCCCAGGTATGAATATCTCTGGTTCCTCTACTTTATCTATTAAATTTTCATTTTACTCTCAGAATTTACAGTTTTATTTACAGTTTTCCAGTTTACAATGGGCCTTGCTGTTATTAAGGGTACTCATGTGCCACATTAACTGCAGCACGGTGGGCTAGTTAGGAAAGCTGGCTGTGAGGAAGAGGCACTTGCCCCTTGGGCCGGTCTGATTTTGGGCGACTAAATGAAGCTTTGTCTTTCTAGATCTATTCCAACTCTAGAGCCACCAGGATGTCTACAGAAACAGGGGCTTTTCTTTGAAGCTGGCATCATTCAGTGGATTTTCTTTACATTCTCTTTCTGTAAATGTATTTTGATCAGGAATGGATCATACACATAGAAAATGTTATCTCCAGATGTTTTTGTTTGCTTTTTACTGGGCAAGTTTGTTTGAATTTCCCCCTACTACAAGGCAGCCCAAAGTTGAACTAACCCACTTGCAGAGGTGGGGTTACACAGTGTTACGTGACCCTGTGACAATAGGTCAGCCACTTGCTGTATTCAAGCACCTACAGTGCTCCTTGTGCAGGAAGTTGCCAGCACACCCGTCCCTCCAATGTAAGTGCATCCCCTTTATGTTAGACTTTCAGGCAGAGAAAAAGAGAAAAATACATGAATAACATGAAACACATTTATATATGTTCACAAGAAGAATTTTCATTGCTGATGGATGCTAGGACTCATTCAATAAAAACTTGGCTTGACTACGAGATAACATAATACATTAACTGCAATAATAAATTGCTGATATTCCTTCAATCCTAAAAACACACTTTGTTCCAGAACATGATTTAAAAGCTTTGCAAATGGTTCTTAACCTACTTGTGATTTTGTAATGGAAATGGGTGGCAGGGTCATCATTTAGTGTTAAATCAGTATAAGCTGGCTGTCATTTCCTGAAGAGTGAAGTGCATCTTAGTACTGAGCTAGCAAACCAAGTATTTAAACAATCCTGCAAAGTGCAGTTCAGAAGGATCAATATACAGCACTTTTTCAGCATGGCTGGTCATTCCTAAATAGGTTGGCTAAATACCATTAAATGCAAAATAGGTACAGAGATTAGCTCAAGACTATGCTGCACCTTAACTTTTTGATATATAACATTGTAGCATTTTAGTGTACACATATTGGATAAAATATATGATTCTGAATATGGGAATTCACTGCCCACATAGAACCTGACCAGCACCCAGATTACACACATAGGATTTACCATCTTTGTCCCCAAACAGCCCAACATGAGTCAACTTTGTCCCCAAACAGCCTGGCCTGTGCCATCTTTGTCCCATAAACACCCTGCCTGTGTCATCTTGGTCCCCAAGGCTCAAACATCCTGCTTGTGCCATCTTTGCCAGTCACTCACTAATTCACACTTTCATTCACATAATTAATTCACACAATCATTTATTCTCTCTCTCATTCACACAAATTTACACATTCATTAATGCATTCTCACAAACTCATTAATTATCTCCCTCATTCAGACAATTCATCCACACATTCATTCATTCTCTCACTCATTCTCACTATCTACCTTTCCCCCTTTTCTACCCATTCTCACCCCCCCTCCTCATTATATACCCCTCTCTCCTCACTAGCTAACCCCCTCCTCACTATCTACACCCCTCTCCCCCCTCCCTCCTCACTATCTACCTCCCCACTATCTACCCTCTCCCCCTTTGTAGTTAAAGGTTTTGGACTTACCATACAGAAGTCTTGCGGTGGGAGCACGACGCCTCCGTCTTCCTGCTCTGCCGCTGCGCTGCTTCACTGCTGAGCGCCAAAATCTGAAGTTATATTTCGTCGCTCAGCATGACATGCTGGCATCGCGACGGAGTTAGAGACCTCGTGAAGGCCTCTCTCTCCTCTGTGTAAAAAAAAAAGTGACGAGGCCGCCGGGGATCTGGGACATGCGGTTACCTTAGCCCATGGCACCCCCCTGACGAACGGCATCTGGAGCGGACCGCACCCCCCACCAGATACGCTACTGATCCAGGTGCATAGCATGAATGGCTGGTGCTTTCCAACAGAGCACTTACCAGTTATGTTTTCAAATTGGCCCAACATATAGGGAGCCCAAGTTCTGTTTTAGTCCTCATGCTTTCTTTATTTTATGCCGATTTTAAAAACTAACCAGTCAGTTCACAATCTAGCCATGTGCCAAAACAGATGCCTTGGCTGTTGAGTCACATGTGCCATAGGTTCGCCATTACTGTTCTAATGCATCTATGGTTTTGCTGACATTCTGCTTATCTTCTTCAGACACAGAAAAGTGCTGGTAAATGTGCAGCCTATCTCTCTCCATTACAAAATGAAAGAATGCAATCTGTAGCTTTGGATCTTTGCTACCTAGCTCAGTTGCTGTTTCACAATCCTCCCACTGCAGCCATTCTCTTTTCCTTTTGTCATTTGTCATACTGTATACAGGTTTGTAGCTTTGAATCTGCAGTTTTGATTCTGCACACATCAACGTATGCATCTAGATTGTCAGATCAGCTATAGGCTTTGAATGAACTTTATTAAGTAGTCATAAAACATACAGAATATGCATAAGCCACACTGTCCTCAGGGTACAGTACAAGACAATTGTGACCGCAATGCAAAATCTGGTACACTTGGGAGTTATGTAGTCAATGCCATGCGCAGATGTTGGACCCCCTGGGAATTTCAATTGAGCCATTGCTGGCTGTTCTCTGACAAACAGGTAATGCATTTATGGGGTAATAAAACATGCAGTTGCAAAGGAAAACAAATGAACTCTGGAACTCTCGTTGAAACATGTTCTGTGGAGTGACAAATCAAACTTCTCTGTTTGGCAGTCTAATGGACGACTCGGGGTTTGGTGGATGCAGGAGAACGTTACATGCCTGATTACATTGAGCCAACTGTAAGTTTGGTAGACGAGGGATAATGGTATGGGGCTGTTTTTCAGGGGTTGAGCTGAATGCGTCAGCATACCAAGACATTTTGGACAATGTGCTTGAAAATTCGTGGGAACAGGTTGGGATAGGTCCTTTTCTATTTCAGCATGACCATGCCCCAGTGCACAAAGCAAAGTCCATAAAGACATGGTTGGATGAGTTTGGGGAAAGAACTTGACCGGCTCACACAGAGCCCTGATCTTAACCCCATTGAACACCTTTGGAATGAACTGGAAAGGAGATTGCGAGGCAGGCCTTCTCTTTCCAACATCAGTGCCCGGCCTTACAAATGCTCTACTGGGTGAATGGGCAAAATTTCCCACAGAACCACTCCAAAATCTTGTGGACTTCTTCCTAGGAGAGTGGAAGCTGTTATAGCTGCAAAGGGGGACCAATTACATATTAATGTCTGTATAGTGAATGCAATGTAAGAAAAGTCCCTGTTGGTGTAATGGCCAGGTGTATTGACCATATGGTTTATGTCAAAATATCAAAGCCATAAGTCTATTTGAAAGGACTGTACTGGCAAATTGCCAATTGGCAGCTGTTGCATCCTTGGCTAACATAGTTTTAAGCTTGGCTTATTGACCTGTAGCTCCCATCCTACCAAGCAGAGGCTGACCAGGAAATTACCATACTTGATGCCCAAAATATAGTATTTACATCCAATGTACTATTAGTTGGCTAGTAACACAAACAATTATTTTATTGGGTGCAAGTAAATTACAAATACATGTTGGCCACAGCTGATGTTTTACAAGACAGACTGGGTAGCTCATCCTGCTCCTGTACACTTCCATTTTGTACAGAGTGTATGACAAATTTACTGGGCATATACAAGTGTGCAATATAAATCTGTCCCTCACTTAATCAACCAAGTGCTTTCTAGCCAATAAAATGTCTAACCATGCTTGCTGCAGCTTCTCCTTTTCACAACATTCCCATTCTCCTATCCTTAGGAGAACGGGGCGACCCCTGGTGGTAGCTTTAAAAAGGAGCACTGAGTATCACTCAGTACTCAGTTATTGTGCTTAACGGAGTTCTATTGTGTTGCTGAATTATCCTATTGATTACTGTTGATGTATCCTGGCTATTGAATACTGTTTATGCTGATTTCTCTGTTCCTGACGCCTTGGCTATTGAATACTGTTTACACTGATTTCTCCGATCCTGAACCCTTGGCTATTTATTTCTGGACTTTGCTGTGTTTGCTATCTGCCCTCACCTGCTGTGAGGTATCCTGCATACCAGGTTCCACGTCCTGAACCTGACATAATGACTGAGCCATCATGGAACCTGCAGGATTATCGGACAAGATTACTGCTCTCACACAGCAGTTGGCCAACTTCTAACAGACTCTTCAAGAGATTCAAGCCGACCAGCACCACTTAAGACAGCAGGTGCATCACCTTCTGATGCAACAAAACGCACATTCCAACAAGCTCCAACCAATCCACCTGCTGTAGCACTTCCAGTTGCCAAAGGCGCCACTGCTCTTGAGCCTCAGATACCTCTACCAGAACGATTCTCGGGGGATCGAAGCAAATATCGTGGTTTTGTAACATCTTGTGATACAGTGGGGTAAAAAAGTATTTAGTCAGCCACCAATTGTTCTCCCACTTAAAAAGATGAGAGAGGCCTGTAATTTTCACCATAGGTACACTTCAACTATGAGAGACAGAATGAGACAACAAAGTCCATAAATCACATTTATTGGCAAATTATGGTGGAATATAAGTATTTGGTCAATAACAAAAGTTCATATCAATACTTTGTTATATACCCTTTGTTGGCAATGACAGAGGTCAAACATTTTCTGTAAGTCTTCACAAGGTTTTCACATACTGTTGCTGGTATTTTGGACCATTCCTCCATGCAGATCTCCTCTAGAGCAGTGATGTTTTGGGGCTGTCACTGGGCAACACGGACTTTCAACTCCCTCCAAAGGTTTTCTATGGGATTGAGATCTGGAGACTGGCTAGGCCACTCCAGGACCTTGAAATGCTTCTTACGAAGCCACTCCTTCATTGCCCAGGCGGTGTGTTTGGGATCATTGTCATGCTGAAAGACCCAGCCACGTTTCATCTTCAATGTCCTTGCTGATGGAAGGAGGTTTTCACTCAAAATCTCACGATACATGGCCCCATTCATTCTTTCCTTTACACAGATCAGTAGTCCTTGTCCCTTTGCAGAAAAACAGCCCCAAAGCATGATGTTTCCACCCCCATGCTTCACCGTAGGTATGGTGTTCTTTGGATGCAACTCAGCATTCTTTCTCCTCCAAACACGACGAGTTGAGTCTCTACCAAAAAGTTCTACCTTGGTTTCATCTGACCATATGACATTCGCCTAATCCTCTTCTGGATCATCCAAATGCTCTCTAGCAAACTTCAGATCGGCCCGGACATGTACTGGCTTAAGCAGGGGGACACGTCTGGCACTCCATGATTTGAGTCCCTGGCGGCGTAGTGTGTTACTGATGGTAGCCTTTTGTGAGGACAAGTATAAGGGAGTCCGGTATGCAGGAACAGGTAGACTTGGTTTAATAACAGCTGAAAATCAGGAAGCACCGTTTAGGCAATCATGCCCAAAATTCAGGAAGCACTGTTTAGGTAATTGTGTCCGAAAGTCAGGAAACAAGCCGAAGTCAAGGGTACCAGAAAAGTTGCAAAGTCCGTTAGCAAGCCGTGGTCAGGGTCTCCAGAGAAGTAGCAGAATCCGTTAAACAAGCCAGGATAATAATCAGAATAAAGGAACTCACGAAACAGCAGCCGAAAATACATCAAGCAACGAGCAGTAGCGAAGATGGAGTTTTAAATGTTCCCGGGCGATGACGTCATCGAGCGCGAGCGCGGCCCCCTCCTTCCTGAAGTAGAGAAAGAGGGGGCGGAGCTAGCGCGCACGCCGGCCAGAACAGCGTGGACGCGGCAGGGGACCAACTCGTGGGTACTCGGGTGAGTGGCTGCGGGTCGGGTTCTGACAGATCCCCCTCCTAAGGCGGAGCCTCTGGACACGCAAAGGACCCGGTCGTTCAGGATGTTCAGAATGAAAAGATCGCACCAGCGTGGAAGCGTGTACATCTTTAGCCGGTTCCCATGATCTGTCTACTGCCTCATAGCCCTTCCAATGTATGAGATATTGCAATTTTTTTTTTTATTCTGGAATCTAATATCGCCTCCACTTCGTATTCTTCAGCGCCGTCTCACATGATAGGTTCAGGCGGGGAAACAGGTCTTTCTGAGAATTGGTTCTCAATCCATGGTTTCAATAAAGATACATGAAATATTCATATTTCATGGTGTGAGGAAGTCGCAGTTTGATGGCTAATGGTGAGATGACCTCACAAATGGAATACGGGCCGATAAACCTTGGCCCTAATTTCCTTGTGGGGTTGGATACCTTGAGGTGTCTATTAGATAGCCATACTTTATCCCCAACTTGGTACACAGGTGCTGGGGATCGATGTGAGTCCGCAAACCATTTATAACGTTGCTGAGCCTGCCGTAGGGTGTTGCGAATCAGGGTATATGTTTGTGTGAGACCATGTATATGGTCCGTGACGGAAGGAAATGGGCTGAGAATAGGGGAACCCGGGAGCATGGATGGATGGTAACCGTAGCAGGCAAAAAATGGGGACATGTTAATGGTACTATGAAAATGATTATTATAAGCGAATTCAGCTAAAGGAAGGAATTGTGCCCAACTATCCTGCAGGTAGAAAAGCAGCGTAAGTATTGCTCTAAGGTCTGGTTAGCATGCTCCGTTTGCCCGTTACTTTGCGGATGGAAGGCTGTAGAGAGGCAGCGTTGGATATGAAGTTCTTGACAAAAGGCCTTCCAGAATTTAGAGGTGAATTGGGTCCCACGGTCAGAGACAATGTTTTCAGGTAGTCAATGTAATCTGAAAATCTCCCGAGTGAACAAGGTCGCTGTCTCAATAGCGGAAGGAAGTCCGGCATGAGGAATAAAGTGAGCCATTTTAGTAAAACGATCCACAACAACCATCAGTGTGGTGAAACCTTGAGAAAGAGGTAAGTCAGTGATAAAATCCATGGAGATGTCTCCCCAAGGTCTCCCTGGGATGGGAAGTGGTTGTAGCAGACCTGAGGGTTTAGCCCTGGCACATGTAGTACAGGATGAAATATAAGAATGGATGTCCTGTTCCAAATTGGGCCACCAGAATGAACGTTTGATTAGTCCCTTAGTAACTCGAATACCTCCATGTCCTGCAGCTGGAGAGTTGTGATGAAGCTGTAAGATCTGAAGACGGACCTCAGGTGGCACGTAAATCTTTTGGTGAAGGTAACATAGTCCTTGGTGAAAGGAGAGAGTGGGTCGAGTAGGAACATTGGAGGGAGAAGAATACTTGCGTAACGTGCTCCAAATAGATTGGGTAGAGGCTAGGAAATGCTTGGGCTGAAGAATGGTGCCCACTTCGTTTTCAGCAGGCGTAATCTTATCTGTCAGACGGGACAAGGCGTCAGCCTTCCCATTGCGGGAACCTGGGCGGTAGGTGATGTGCAGCTGAAACCTGGTGAAGAAGAGTGCCCATCTGGCTTGTCTGGCTTGCAAACGTTTGGCTGTGCGCAAATATTCAAGGTTTTTGTGATCTGTAAAAACCGTGATTGGATGAATAGCTCCTTCGAGGAGATGTCTCCATTCCTCCAAGGCCAACTTAATTGCCAACAATTCACGTTCTCCCACATCGTAGTTACGTTCAGGTGGAGTTAAGGTACGTGAAAAGAAGGCCACTGGGTGTAATTGTCTGTCCCTCTCTTGGCGTTGGGACAGTATAGCTCCTACCACCAAGTCCGAGGCGTCAACTTCCAAGATGTATGGTTTGGAGGGTTCGGGAAGTGTCAAAATAGGAGCTGTGGTAAATCTTTTTTTTAGTGCTTCAAATGCAGTTTGTGCTGCTGGAGTCCAATGAAAAACAGATCTCTTGGAGGTGAGAGCTGTAATAGGTTGGATAATACGGGAAAAATCTCGGATAAATCTGCGATAGAAGTTGGCAAATCCGACAAAGCGTTGGACCCCTTTGCGGTCAGTGGGTGGAGGCCATTGAAGAATAGCCGTCACTTTTTTAGAGTCCATCTTGATACAATTAGGTGATAAAAGGAATCCCAAAAATTCTACAGTAGAAGTTTCGAATATACACTTCTCTGCCTTGGCATACAATTGATGTTGACGAAGACGAGATAGCACTATCTGTACATGTTCACGGTGAGAGGCCAGGAAGGATGAGTAAATCAGAATATCGTCAAGGTATATGATAACGAATTTATCCAAAACATTGCGGAAGATATCATTAACAAAGTGTTGAAATGTGGCAGGTGCATTGCAGAGTCCGAATGGCATAACCAAATACTCAAAGTGACTGTATCTGGACCTAAAAGCTGTTTTCCATTCGTCTCCGCTACGTATTCGCACGAGGTTATAGGCGCCACGGAGATCGATCTTAGTAAAAACTTGTGCTTTGTGGGCATGATTCAACAGTTCAGAGATCAGCGGAAGAGGATAACGATTCTTAATAGTGATGTTGTTTAATTCTCTGTAATCCACACATGGACGTAATTCCCCGGTCTTCTTCTTGACAAAGAAGATGCCAGCGCCAGCAGGAGAGGTAGAGGGCCATATAAACCCCTTGGCCAGATTTTCATCAATATAGTTCAGGTTGAGATAGAGGGAAAATTCTACCAAAAGGAATGGATGCCCCAGGACGCAGATCTATAGGACAATCATAGGAGCGGTGAGGAGGCAGAATATCAGCATTTCTTTTTTCAAACACATCCAGGTATTGGTGATAAACGCGAGGAATTATGGTGGATAGAGAACAATCAGTGGTCAGACACAATGAGGTAGATGACAAACATTTATTGATGCAAAATATGGAGGGAAAGGCTAATGTACTAGTCTCCCAGTTGATAGTGGGATTGTGTCTACGAAGCCATGGAAGGCCCAAAATAACAGGAAACGTAGGTGCAGGGACAATGTCAAATTGCAGGAGTTCTTGATTTTTGTCACCAATGGAGATTACCAGTAGAATGGTTTCGTGAGTGATGGGTCCCGACTTGAGAGGGCTGCCGTCGACCAGTTGAATGTGAATAGGTGTAGCTTTCTGCTGAGTGGGAACCTTCAGAGATTTAGCCAGATCATCATCCAGAAAACACCCTCTGGCTCCGGAATCGATCATAGCAGAAAAGTAGATAGGCCCCTTAGTCCACTGCAAGGAAAGAGATATGGATAAGTGCGGGGTACATACTTGAGGTACTAAAAGTACGGACGGAGGTAATCTTACCGTCGTTTAAACGGCGACGACTACGACAGTCCTGAAATGAATGTCCTGGTTTACCGCAGTAGAGGCATAAATTCAACGATCAGCGTCGAGCCTTCTCCTCAGGTGTTAAATGCCCCTTCACTAGACCAATCTGCATCGGTTCCTCGGTGGGACGGGTTTGAAGCGGAGGTTGGAAAGGTGTAGGGAAACGGTTCGTAAACATGGTAGCAGATGTGGAACCCCGCTCGGCTTTTCTTTCTCTCAACTGACGATTAATCTGAGTGGCCAGGTGAGTAAGATCCTCCAAGGAGTTAGGAATGCCGACACGGGCAAGTTCATCTTTAAGGGTATCCGATAACCCAAGGTGGAATTGATCCAGTAAGGCTGATTCATTCAAGGATGTTTCTAAGGAGATCCGATGAAATTCTGTTATATATTCCTCCGCCGGCCGGCGTCCTAGTTTAAGGGCCCGTAGGGAGGTGGTAGAGGTAGAAATCCTGAAGGGGTCCTCATACATAGAGTCCAATGCTTGTCGAAACGAGGCCCAGGAGTCCAAGACAGAACTTTGGGTGTGCAATAAATGATGAGCCCATAGTTGGGGTTCTTCCTGGAGTAGCGATATAACAGTATGGATCTTTACATAGTCCGTAGCATAGGTACGAGGTTTCAAGTGAAATAATATTTGACATGAAGTGATGAAAGTACGATATTTCTTTCTGTCACCTGAGAATTTGTCTGGGAGAATAGCTTGCGGCTCGAATGCTGTTACCCTTCCAGAGACGGTGGATCCCTTGAAGATGTAGGATCCGACTGGAGCTGTTGCACCTGTTGGCGCAGCTGATCAAGACCAGATTCTAAGTTGTGGACGGACTGTGCTAGCGACGCAACCTGCTGGGTGAGGGCAGATATGGCGTCATATAATCCTGCGGGCTCCATAGTTGGCTTGATGTAATGTGAGGACAAGTATAAGGGAGTCCGGTATGCAGGAACAGGTAGACTTGGTTTAATAACAGCTGAAAATCAGGAAGCATCGTTTAGGCAATCGTGCCCGAAATTCAGGAAGCACTGGTTAGGTAATCGTGCCCAAAAGTCAGGAAACAAGCCGAAGTCAAGGGTACCAGAAAAGTTGCAAAGTCCGTTAACAAGCCGTGGTCAGGGTAAATAATCAGAATAAAGGAACTCACGAAACAGCAGCCGAAAATACATCAAGCAACGAGCAGTAGCGAAGATGGAGTTTTAAATGTTCCCGGGCGATGACGTCATCGAGCGCGCGCACGGCCCCCTCCTTCCTGAAGCAGAGAAAAAGGGGGCGGAGCTAGCGCGCACGCCGGCCAGAACACCTTTGTTACTTTGGTCCCAGCTCTCTGCAGGTCATTCACTAGGTCCCCCCGTGTGGTTCTGGGATTTTTGCTCACCGTTCATGTGATCATTTTGACATCACGGGGTGAGATCTTGCGTGGAGCCCCAGATCGAGGGAGATTATCAGTGGTCCTGTATGTCTTCCATTTTTGAATAATTGCTCCCACAGTTGATTTCTTCACACCAAGCTGCTTGCCTATTGCAGATTCAGTCTTCCCAGCCTGGTGCAGGTCTACAATTTTGTTTCTGGTGTCCTTCGACAGCTCTTTGGTCTTGGCCATAGTGGGGTTTGGAGTGTGACTGTTTGAGGTTGTGGACAGGTGTCTTTTATACTGATAACAAGTTCAAACAGGTGCCATTAATACAGGTAACGAGAGGAGGACAGAGGAGACTCTTAAAGAAGATGTTACAGGTCTGTGAGAGCCAGATATCTTGCTTGTTTGTAGGTGACCAAATACTTGTTTTACTGAGGAATTTACCAATGAATTCATTAGAAATCCTACAATGTGATTTCCTGTATTCTTTCCCCCCATTCTGTCTCTCATAGTTGAAGTGTACCTATGGTGAAAATAACAGGCCTCTCTCATCTTTTTAAGTGGGAGAACTTGCACAATTGATGGCTGACTAAATACTTTTTTGCCCCACTGTATCCTCTTTCGTCTGAAACCCCGGGCTTACCCTACAGACTACATCAAGGTGCACACGGACATATCCCTGTTATCCGGTTAACCTCAACTTTGGGCACACCACCTATTGCACAGCAATAGCCAACTATTGGACTCATGGCATTCCTTTTGTGAGGCTTTGGATACCCTCTATGAAGATCCATACAGGGTCTCTTCAGCTACAACCACATTGTGAGCCTTAAAGCAGGGTCGGTGACCAGTATAAGAATACATCACGGAGTTCAGACGCCTGGCTCTGGAATCTAACTGGAACGAACCTGCACTACATGACCAGTTTCGCTGGGGCTTGAACATGAACTTGCATGTACCTCTATCCCGTCATCTTTAGAGGAATTTGTACGCCTGGTAACCCAGATCGACAGGATGCTACAAGTAAGGTGATCTGAAGGCTAAGCCACCAGTTCCAGTTGGACACCAGCACGTAACCATCCTGGGGTTCATTCTCCTCTTCCTACGGAAGAACCTATGCAGATAGGTATAGTTCGAGGCCCACTCTCGACCGAAGAAAAAGAGCGTCATAGAGCCTTGAACCTCTGTATGTATTGTGGCAAACCAGGCCATCTATACAAAGACTGTAGAATCCGTACCCAGGGCAAGGAACCGATCATTCTGCTTCATACCAGTTCTAATAGACACCTCTACCTATCGCCTATTTCTGTGTTATTGCAGTGGACTAAAGGTAGAGCCGTCTCGCATTCATGGTGAACTCAGGAGCCAGTGGGAATTTTATCGACATCGAAACACTTCAGACGCTGACCATACCTACATGTCTCAAGAAGAATCCGGTAGCTATCCAGCTCGTGGCCGGAAGTTCTCTCAAAACAGGCCCCATTGTCAGAGAAACCTTTCCTTTGACCCTTAAAATAGGGAATGGCCATACCGAGACCATCCGGTTCGATGTTGTACCTGTGTGCCAAGTTCTGGCCCGTCTGAGGACACACGGACTATATGTCAAATTGGAAAAATGCGTGTTCAAGGTACAGAGTGTAGAGTTCCTGGGATATATCCTGTCTCCAACCAGTATTGAGATGGATCCCAAAAAGGTCAAGGCAATACTCAACTGGCCAGCTCCTACAGACCGAAAAAGAGTACAATGGTTTGTCGGATTCGCAAACTTTGATCGTAAATTAATTCCCTATTTCTCAAGAACTATCACCACCCTCTCTTCTAAAAAACAAAGATTTATTTGGACCGAGGCAGCCCAAAAGGCCTTTGACTACTTGAAGGAGAAATTTGCCTCTGCTCCTATCCTTCAACTACCAGTTCCACAGAGACCGTACACACTCGGTTTCCACTGCACATTACCTAGCGTCCAGGGTCTTATAACATCAAGGCGAATGCTTTTTCCTAGATGTATGAAGTAACCTCGTCATCTTCAGATCAGGACACGATCCTCTCCCCTAACCATTTCCTAGCTGTTAACCACTCAGTATGAGACTCTGTGCGTCTACATTCGAGAGGCAGTAATCCCCTGGAGATTCCCGGGTTACGTTATCAACACGGTTACTATTATCATAACGACCTTGTCTACGTTCCACCGAGGACCGTCTGCTGATACTACAGTCATTCCACGACACACCTGCCGCAGGCCATGGAGGTACTAAACAGACCCTCAATTCGATCCAACTGTCCTTCTGGTGGCCTGAAGTAAAGAGAGAGGCTGCATGATTTGAATCCTCCTGCGTTCCCTGTGCCCGCTCCAAACAAAATACACAAGAGACCCACCGTAGAGCTCGAGCTCGAGTTGTCCAGAACAAATCAGAACTAGGAGATATCCTGCAGGCACCCTGGAGCAGGCATGAGGCATAGCACTAGAATCATGTGCAGGATGCTGCAGGCTGGGAGTATGGAGGCAAAGCAGAGTATCAACAGAAACATAGCAAGCAAGGAGGACAGAGCAAGGAACAGGGAGACCGAGCAAGAAACATAACCAGACAAGACATACATGATACAGGGCACAACAAAAGACTGGGAACAAGGCAAGGACGCTTCTCCTTTAAGCAAGGATAGGACATCTTAACTGGGACATGGGGAGAGGAGAGAGGAACCAAAATCCTCAGATGATTCAGAGAAAAGAGAGCAAAGGTACATAAGAGACAGACAAACATGAATACAGGAACTATCCTAGGACTATGTGATAACAATTGAAGATTCCGTCACATCATATGGCCATAGTATGCTTAGCCCACCACTACGACAAAGTACTCCAATATTCGGTGAGTCCTAACGCTAAACCCTGCCTACTGAATCACTAATAAGTTGAAACCAAACACTGAATCTAAACACAAACCCAAGGACATACCTTTAGACTGCAGACTGATACAAACATAACATGGTAGCCCATGTTTTCAGCTACCCCCAGAAGTGTATTTTCTTATCACTTGCTGAGGGGATTAACTCTTGCAGACAGCAAGGATATGCAACCAGGGAGTGACAGCCATTCTTTCAGTTAATCAGTATTCCATAGTATTCCACTATGTTGAAAATGTATTTATGTCTGTATTAAAACCCTGTGTGGGACTCTTTATTCAGAGTTTCTGTTTCACTCTACATTGGTATTGCCTGGTGAGTGAGTGAATTGCTAACACTCCCTGCTCTGCTTACTGTTCTTTTTCTGCACTCTACACTAAGCTTGGGCTAGTGGTTTGGGTGATTGGTGGTGGCGTACATTATGTTCCTCAGCTCTTCTGATAGCTGGTAAGCGAAGAAGCAAGGTTCTGGCGGAGGTACCCAGCCAGGGTAAAAGAGGGTTTCATCACAGGTGTCACAACCAGTTAATATATTTTAGTTGCAAACGCATAGCCTGACAGAGTCCTTCAAGCCAACAATCTTGATAAAGACATTGATGACTAAACATCACATAGTTTCCTTTTACCATGCTTTGTATGTTCTCTTGTCTTGTGTTTGTACTATGTTTATTCTAGGTATGTACATGTATATTTAGCTATAAATAAATAATTCTTTGGTAACATTATTTGTGCATGTGTGTTTTTAAGTGCACATTTGGTGCATTATGATTTTAATACTATAAACACTGATTAAGTGCATCGTATTCTTCAATTTATTATTTTACATATTTAGTTCTCTTCTTTTGCAGTCCTCTCTCACACACACACAGTGGCCATATTTCTGCCATTCTGCATCCTACCTAGGAGTGGTGTCTAGGACACAGTGCCTTGTACTGAGTTTGTAAAATCCAAAGGACTGCAAAGCTATCGGACCTCTTGTTACGATGACTGCTCTGCCACAAATGCACACAGCTTTTCATAAAACTCTCTTGTTCAGAGACTACACAATTCTTAGATTTAGAGGCACTACTGAGACATTTTTAGGATTCCTTCATTTTACAGATAGAACATAAAATGTGCATGCGGTGGACACGTGAGAATGTGCGGGTCAGTAGATTAATTTGAGTAAAAATTGTTAATTTGCTTTTGAATAGGGCAATTCTGGAATTTGATTTCTTCCCATCTTAGTTTTCTAAAGTTGATAAGAATGGTTAAACATAAATAATAAACTTTTGTTCAAACGTGTCCCTTTGTTTGATATAAAACATGTATAATATTTTCAGACAATTCACTGCACTTGTATAGATTTTTTATGTCTTAACGTGTAAAGATCTGAATGACGGTCATCGCCAGTTTACTGAAATATGAATGTCCATGTAGATTGTGTAGAAAGAGAGAAAAATAGAGCAACTGAACACTTAGTGGCAGTAAAACCCTAATGAACAATATAGTAATGAACAGTGGCAACCTAACTTTTTGAATCATATTTATGACGAATTAGAATTTTTCAGTTGTGCAAAATTACCACATTTGCTCGATTATAGGCTGCACTCGATTATAGGCCGCACCCATAAAGTTTGGTGCTATTTTAAAAATGCACAAGTGGAATAGTAAAACCGTATACATGAATACATGTATTTTAACATATTTGGTATCTATTATGCAGCATAGTCAGCATATGTTATATACAAAAAGAAACTTATACATATGCCACTCTACCCCCCAGATATGCTACTCTGCTCCGCTGATATGCTTTATGCCCTCCAGATATGCCACTCTGCTTCCTGATATGCTTCATCCCCCCCCAGATATGCCACTCTGCTGCCCTAGATATGCTTTATGCCCCCCCGATATGCCGCTTTGCCCAACCCCCTCGACTTACCAATCCATCCCCAGACTCCCTGGTGTCTTCCAGGGACAGCCGGTGGATGTCTGCACGATGCAGACAACCCCACTGTTGCTGGCCGGTATTTCCGCCAGTGCTTCTATGGTGGAGCACCGGAAGGTCATGTATTGCAGGCGCTCCGGCATGGAAGCGTCATGCAGACGTCCACTGGCTGCCGGAGAGGAGGATCCAGGTCCCCTGCAGCGCTGCGGGAGATCTGGATCCTAACCATGCTGCTTGCCCACAGCAGGGCTAAATGGAAAAGAAAAAAAACACCTGCCCAGCGCTGTTGCGATTTGCCATTGATAGAACAAATTACCACTGTTTGCTTTTTGTCCACTTTACTGCTCCTTTTCTAAATTGTAATACAGTGAAGGAAAAAATTATTTGATCCCCTGCTGATTTTGTACGTTTGCCTACTGACAAAGACAGAACAAAAAAAAATCCAGAATAACGCATTTCAAATAAGTCATAAATTGATTTGTATTTTGCTCAGTGAAATAAGTATTTGAACCCTTTGCAAAACATGACTTAGTACTCGGTGGCAGAACCCTTGTTGGCAATCACAGAGGTCAGATGTTTCTTCTAGTTGGTCAACAGGTTTGCACACATCCCAGGAGGGATTTTGTCCCACTCCTCTTTGCAAATCCTCTCCAAGTCATTAAGGTTTTGTGGCTGACGTCTGGCAATTAGAAGCTTCAGCTTCCTCCACAGATTTTCTATGGGATAAAGGTCTGGAGTCTAGGCCACTCCAGGATCTTAATGTGCTTCTTCTTGAGCCACTCCTTTGTTGCCTTGGCAGTGTATTTTGGGTTATTGTCATGCTGGAATACCCATCCACAACCCATTTTCAATTCCCTGGCTGAGGGAAGGAGGTTCTCACCCAAGATTTGACGATACATGGCCCCATTCATCGTTCCTTTGGTGCGGTGAAGTTGACCTGTCCCCTTAGCAGAAAAACACCCCCAAAGCATAATGTTTATACCTCCATGTTTGGTGGTGGGGATGGTGTTCTTGGGGTCATAGGCAACATTGCTCCTCCTCCAAACGTGGCGAGTTGAGTTGATGCCAGACAGGTTGCACTTTCACCCAGTTCTTCTCTGAATCATTCCGATGTTCATTGGCAAACTTATATGTGCTTTCTTGAGCAGGGGGATCTTGCGGGCGCTGCAGGATTTCAGTCCTTCACAATGAAGTGTGTTACCAATTGTTTTCTTGGTGACTATGGTCCCAGCTGCCTTGAGATCATTGATAAGATCCTCCTGTGTAGTTCTGGGCCGATTCCTCACCGCTCGCATGATCATTGAAACTTCTTGAGGTGATATCTTGCATGAAGCCCCAGACCGAGGGAGATTGACAGTTATTTTGTGTTTCTTCCATTTGCAAATAATCGCACCAACTGTTGTCACCTTCTCACCAAGCTGCTTATCGATGGTCTTTTAGCCCATTCCATCCTTGGACAGCTCTTTGGTCTTGGCCATGGGGAGAGTTTGGAATCTGATTGATTAGTTCTGTGGACAGTTGTACTTTATACAGGTAACAAGCTGAGAGTAGGAGCAAAAACTCCTAACGATTCTAAAAGATAAAATATAGTTATCTATTACAAGACCTATAACAAGTATACACTGATAATTTTCTAAACCATAAGATCAGCTCAACTTATTTTTGCCTACATCTCAGCAATAAGTGTTTAATTAAGGCATTAAGGGCTGTCTTTCTCTATAAGTTTCTGATATCTGGAATATTGTCTCCCCAGGGTGAAAGCAGTTTGCTGAGATCTGTCACTGATGGAAGACAGGAAGCCAACCAAAAAAAAATGCAGACAGCTACATTTTGAAAATCCTTGATAAAATAGTAGACATTGACCAGCTTGATACTAGTGAAATGGAAAGAAATAAGATGTTATCTGTATTGCAATAAGAGACAGTTGGTTTCAAACATCGATTGAGAAAGGCATTCAATAGCAATGGCGTAACACACTAAGCCTTTCCTCTGTACAAGCCAACACTAAACACTACAAAAAATGTCAGGGGTACACTGAAATTAATGCAATTTAACCCCTTTTTGTAATCTTGCTCCTCCATCTGGTTGGCACGCATGATGTGGCTGCTAGACATCTTCTTTTGCACAGTGCCTCCACTGATTTGATTTGAGTAAACAGTGAAATTCACCCACTGAGAGATGGCCCCTTCCACACAAAATAAACATGTAAACAGAAAGGAAAATGTATTACAATCACCATGTAACACATAAACCAGTGTAATAAAGTAGTTCAGTGTGTTGGCAGTGGATACACAGTCTTCAAAGGATAAGGACAGAACACAATAACATCAAGCTTCCCTCCCAAATACAGGTAGTCCCTGTATTGGTGTACTGTTGGGGGCCTTGATGCAGGTAGCCTACTCAGGGAAAAGTGTTTGGATGCTGGTGTACATTTTAATAGGATACTTCTCTTTAATGTCTCCAGGCAGCCCTGGAATGCAGCCCCTTTATTCTCCTGGCTGAAACTAATGCTGTCTTTGCACACAAATTGCTGTAGTCTTCTCTCACTGGAGCTGTGACTCTAGGTAAATATTACTAGAACTTGGAACACTCTGCAGGTCTCAGACTCACTATGGGTATTTGCAGCTTCTTCAGACTCAGACTCTTCAGGCTTGCTGAGTGGTTTGCACACTGACACATGTTTTAGTGCATTCTTTGGACATCAGCAGTGCACATTTTAGAAATGGCAAGCTAAATCCAGGGCTCGTTTGAAATGAGAATAGTATACTGTTACCTGCCTTCCTTTCTCTCTGGCTCAGCTCTGATCCTCCCTTTCTGTTTCAGGAGCTTCCAGGCTGGAACATCTCCTTCCATAGGCTGAATTACATTTCCACCAAACAAGGAACTGTCACCTTTGACGATGGATAGCTCCCAGGAGCCCAGTGACTCTTTCTGGGGGAGAGTTTAGTGCCATTCACAACACACCTACAAAGTGGACAGGTAGAATAACTAAATATATAAAAATATTTATTTTCTAACAATGACATTTCTGAGTATTGGGTAGGCGTCTACTGTTATAATTCAGTTGCTTATGTTCAGTGTATAAACTACCAATACCAGAGCTGCCTCTTAGATGGGTCCTGTTGGGTCCATGGGCACCAAGTGGCACCTTGATAGCGGCAGCAATTAATCTCACCAAGCCAAGTTCTCTCTGGCACTCTTAATAAGGAGGTTGGATCATGTTGTGTGACCTCTCTGTAGTAGTTTTGTGTTGTCCAAAATTAAGAGATTTTGCTGGTAGTGCAAGTATGAAACTTAAACCCAATTGAGGAACAGTATTTCAAAAACTAAAACACACTGCACGCATTGAATAGTTATCTGCCCTGCCTAATTTGTTACCAATATTAATGATTTATTGTTTTGCATTGTCCACAAACTAGAGATTTTGCTGCTAGCATCAATGTGCAACTGTGTAAAACTCAATTCAGGAACAGTATTTCAGGAACTAAAACACACTGCATTCATTGTCGCCTGCACTGCCTAAGTTGCAGACTTGTGCATTTGGATTCTTCCGAATTGCAATTTACAGAATTTTGGAAAATTCAGTGATTCGTACAAAAGCACAAAAAATGAGGTCAAACTCTGCCATAAAGCAGTCAAAACCAGCATAGCATAAAGCTCTAAAAAAAAATGTATCCGAATTTAACGGGCCCTTTCACCCACTCTCTCTCATGCTATCTAAATGTTTCCTTACCTTCTCTGCTGACCAATTCCACATCTGGGCACCAGGCAAAAAATGTTGTTCGTGAAACAAATAATGTCCCCCCAATTTTTGTCTAAATCATTTTTTTTTCCAATTTGCACGTCTACTAATTTGTGACCAATGTTAATGATCCATTGTTTCGTATTGTCCAAAAATAAAATGACTAAGACACAACTTAATAGGAAAATGGAAAGATATTGAAAAACATACAACTTCCGCTGCAGTCCCAGTAAATCAATAAAAAGTTGGTCAGCTTCTCCAATCCACCCATGAACATTTTTTGCATGCCACTGTTAAAACTTGCAGTATGGAAACACTGCTGCTGACACTGTCACTGACTGTCTTATTCAGTGGCTGCTACTGACAAGTTATAACAACATCAACACACTTGCATGTCTATGCGTATCCCTTCCACTTGTAAATGCTGATGAGACCATCCTGCTTTTTTTGGCTACTTCTATGTATCAGTCATTTATATGTATCGAATGTAACAAATCACAAAACATAATTTCAGATATTTTGCCATTTGTTTTCGTTTGTTTCATTAAAAGCCCTTCTCTTATCGGACATTCATACGAATACACAAAAGAACACCACCCATTTGAAACCAACAGAAAAGTATTAATGCGGTGATATGTTCCACATAAACTTGCAAATCATTTTCCCCACCTCCTCTCCCACTTGCTGGATACTATGTAGTCATACTGGCATAATGATCCATAAATATGGTGGAGCTGTCCTCAACTTCCGCAGTTTTGGAAAGAAGTCTTCTCACTTATTAAATGGCTATTCCCTGCACCAATACTAAGTTTTGCAGGAGTAGCCTGTCACGGATCTGGATAGTCCGACCGACTACCTCCGCTGAGTTGTGTTCCCTTAGCCTGGGTCAACACACTCTTTCCCCGGTTTCCCAGTCACTAGGGTATAACCACTATTTTTCACACACAGGGCTGGATATAGCCAGCAAGACACACATTAACCATAAAACAAGATATTAGGATACAAACCACCCCCTTAATCTGCCTCCCAGAGACAATAGGGTCAGTAAAGGGATGAACAATAGGATAGGGGTCCCAACCTCCACTATCTATTACTGGCTGAAATCAGTCCCAGGAATTGGACTGACTATTAGTAGACCATGGGGTGGGGGGGTCTGATATTAAATTAAAACAATGGCCGTCACTCCCTGGTTGCAGATCCTGTCTGTCTGCCAGAGATAATACCCTAAGCAAGTGATGAGGTGATATCCTGCTGGGAGTAGCCACAGATGTCAATAGGGCCCATAGTCAATAGGGAGGAGGCTTTCTGTCAGGCCTCTCCAGTGGCCCCAGTGGTGGAGGGTTCCATCACATAGCCCTTCTTGATATGTTCCCTAAGAATCTCCCTGCCCTATCTCGTAAATTGTTGGCTCATGTCCAAGTAGCCGCAAAACTCTAACAAGGGGTTCTCGCTAACAATAACACATATCTATGAAAAAATGGTCCACACTGCTCATATGTTCGCTTAAAAATGGAAACTCATGGGATAACTTTTATTACCCACAATTTAGCCTTACTCTCCAAGGCTACATTATTTGTATGCTACTTGGTATATTAAAGCTCTTAGGCCCTCATGAACCACAATCTCTCTTTCCCCCTCTCTTACCCCTTCTTGTCTCTATTCTTTCTCTGTGACTTTTTCTCCCCTTTTTAGCTTTTCTACTTTGCACATTCTTTAAGATACTTAAAGCGAAGTATTTGACAGCATGTCTGTTTCTTTTCTGGACTGAAATTACCATATGTAACAGCTGTGCCATGTTTCAAGTTGTGTACTCATTCTTACAATTGTATTTTTGCAATGTCACTGCATTTGATGTGTTAAATATTCTTTGTAAAATTCAATACTACCAATGACAAAATATAGTTTGTATAAATCTAAATGCACAAGTCAAATATATATATATATAACTGAAAAATAAATAAAAAAGACAAAAGAGATTTCACAGGGTTTTTTTCACATATCAGTAAATGCTTTTTAGGCAAATTGGTCTCATTTCACAACCACGGGGATTTATTGACACATATACACACTGGCCACTTTATTAGGTACACCTGTTCTATTGCTTGTTAACACAAATAGCTAATCAGCCAATCCCATGGCAGCAACTCAATGCATTTAGGCATGTAGGCATGGTCAAGACAACTTGCTGAAGTTCAAACCGAGCATCAGAATGGGAAAGAAAGGGGATTTAAGTGACTTTGAATGTAGCATGGTTGTTGGTGCCAGACGGGCTCATCTGAGTATTTCAGAAACTGCTGATCTACTGGAATTTTCATTCACAACCAGGGTTTACAGAGAATGGCCTGAAAAATAGAAAATATCTAGTAAGAGACACTTGTTGATGTCAGAGCAGAATGGACAAACTGGTTTGAGATGACAGAAAGACAATAGTTACTCAAATAACAACCAAGTAACCTTGTTACAACCAAGGTATGCAGAATACCCTCTCTGAACGCACAACACGTCCAACCTTGAAGCAGATGGGATACAGCAGCAGAAAACCACACCGGGTGCCACTCCTGTCAGTTAAGAACAGGAAGCTGAGGCTACAACTCACAAAGGCTTATTAAAATTGGACAATAGAAGAACGTTGCGTGATCTGATAAGTCTCGATTTCAGCTGCAACATTCAGATGGCAGGGTCAGACTTCATCCTGCCTTGTATCAATGGATCAGGCTGGTAGTGGTGTAATGGTGTGGGGGACATTTTCTTGGCACACTTTGGGGCCCTTAGTACCAATTGAGCATTGTTTAAATGCAATAGCCTACCTGAGTATTGTTGCTGACCATGTCCATCCCTTTATGACCACAATGTACCCATCTTCTGATGGCTACTTCCAGCAGGATAATGCACCATGTCACAAATCTCCCATCATCTCACACTGGTTTCTTGAACATGACAATGCGTTCACTGTACTCCAATGGCCTCCACAGTTACCAGATCTCAATGCAAAAGAGCACCTATAGGATGTGGTGGAATGGGAGATTTGCATCATGGATGTACAGCTAACAAGTCTGCAGCAACTGCGTAATGCCATCATGTCCATATGATCAAAATAAATAAAGGCTCCGGGCACTCAAGGGTTCCAGCTCAGGCAGATTTATTGAAGGACAATAACAACGTTTCGACCTCACAATGAGATCTTTATCAACTTGAACTTGATAAAGACCTCATTGTGAGGTCGAAACTTTGTTGTTGTTGTCCTTCAATAAATCTGCCTGAGCTGGAACCCTTGAGTGCCTGGAGCCTTTATTAATTTTGATCTACTGGGGAGCTGGCCCTTCCTGGCACAGTTAAGCACCTGAGTTCCTTTGGTGTGTGTGCAGATTCCTCATTCTGGTGACTCGCTAATCATGTCCATATGGACCAAAATCTCAGGAATGTTTCCAGTAGACTTGTGCATTCGTCTTTTGGTGCGTTTTCGTTGTTCATCCCAAAGAAACGAAGACGAAGACACACAACACGAAGAATCTTAGTGTTCGCCTTCGTCTACTAATCTCTCTGGTCCGTTCCCCATCTAGCCTACCTTATCCACGCAGCATTGCAGGGGTTGACAGAAGCAGAAATCCGTATGTTCGCCGTCTCGACCCTATTGGTAACTTCGTGTTCGTTTTCATGTTCGCCCGAATGCGAATGCACAAGTCTAGTAAATACTCATGTAGTACAATTGCTAACACAAAATTATATACATGTATAATTGTGGCAATTATATTTGTAGTTTAATGCAATATATGTTATGGAATTTGCTCTATACTGGATACCTTTTTATTTTCTGTTTTGCACCAATTTTCTGCAGCGCAATATGTCCTGTGAATTATAGCTTTTACTGTCAATCTATTTATTGGTCTCTCATTCCAGTAACTTGCCCTGCATTGCATCAGCAATAATACAGATGGCATCAACAATATGGTTATTGCCCCATAAAGTCTGCAGTTCAGTATATTGGAAATGGAATTATGTAAGAACAGCACAGAGATTACATTACAGCAATGTGTACTGTGTTCCTCCTTTATGAAATTAAACAATAATATATAGCATATTTAGTGCATTGCTAGCCAGGGTCCTAATTTCCACTACTTTATCGAAAAACAAATAAAAACATCTGTGGCATAACAGGATGATAAAGATTTTGCCATTTATTTTCTCAAAAGAAATGTCCACTAGATAAATTAAAGGGCAGTAATGCCAGCAATTGCTTTTTCAAAAATCCTAGAGACTTCCAACATATGGTGATTGAGCCAATTTTACCAGACTTGATTTTTATATACACACACATCTCAATGTGTCACAATACAAAAATCCAGATGAATAGCAGTGAGTAATTTTGATGCCAAAGAAGGTTAATTTATCAGGCTTCTTTCCTATGAAAATATCAATAATGTATAGTGCTTAAGAGGGTAAATAGAACTGCCATACTGGTTGTCTCACCGACACTGGGAAATGCAATAGCACCTTGAATGCAGCATGATACTTACCTATATTACTACATAGAAAAGCAGGGACTGTAATAATGTTCTGCACCCAGTTTAACTTGTGCATCCATTATTGGCACCATATTGCCCCTGTTTCTGTTTTCCATTATGTCAGTTTAGAAGCTCATTTTCTAGCAGACCTCCTGCTGTAACATTTCCATCTAGCTGAATACTCTAATATATCATTGTCAGGGGACAGCAAAAGACAAACAACTGTCTACAATATAGAGTCAGCTGGAAGCAGAGGTCAGTGAATTTTGCAAAACATGAACTTCATACACTCAGTCCCTTTCCTCCTGGCAAAATAAATTATTTTCACCTATGTGTCCCGCAAGAGAGTTCACATGAAAAAAATTGCAGAAAAAAAAACTGTAGAGAGTTCAAAAAATAAATGAATGCGTCACCTTATGAATCTACATTGTATTGAGATAATATAATCATTGTAAAAAGATAATTTTTTCATAATCTTAATGCAATTTCCAAAAAAAAAAAAATAACACAATCCACCCCAATCCTCTCAGGCTAAACATCTTTCAATCTACTTTAACCCCTTCGTGACAAAGGCTGATTTTACTTTTTGTACCCTTCGTGACAATGGCCGTTTTAACATTTCTGCGCTGCTCGTGTTTAGTTGTAATTTTCTTCTTTCCTGTTTACTGAACCCACACACATTATATATTGTTTTTTTCAGGACAAGAAGGGCTTTCTTTAGATGACATTAGATGACATTGTTTTGATTGTATCATATTATTTACTATTAACTATTTACTATTAAAAAAATATAAAATATGGTGAAACATTTAGAAAAAAAATAACTTTTAGTTGAAAAATCTTTTACTCATCTATAAAAGGTAATAAAAAAACCTGCTAAATAGATTCTACTATTTGTCCTGAGTTTAAAAAATACCCAATATTTTTATGTTTTTTTGCTTTTTTCTGCACGTTATGGAGCAATAAGTACCGGTAGCGTTTTGCTATTTCAAAGCCATTTTTTCCAAATCTGGTAATTCTTCCCCCCATGTGCCATTTCGGGTATCTTTGAAGCCGGCCAATGCAATTTACCCCATCAAGTCATATATTTTTGAAAACTAGACAGCCCAGGGTATTCCAAATGCTAGTATTTTAACCCTTTCCAAGCACTTATTCTACCATCAGCCTTTGTCAAACTTTATGGTAGTAATTTTTTTGCATTTGTTTTTTCACACACATTTTACTTCAGGTATGAATAAACAGGTTCTGGTATATGTCACTATCATAAAACACCCCAATATGTGTTTAGCAACATCTCCTGAGTACAGTGATACCTCACATGAATGATTTTGCCTGGCTGTTTGGGGGCAAAAGGGCCACATTTGGGGCATGCACATTTTTTAATGTTGAACTTTGGCATTTGGGGATCCACTGCCCATGCCCTATTTGGTACATCTTTGAGCCAGGCCATTTCAGTGTGCCCAATAAAACCATATATTTTTGAAAACTAGACACCCCAGGGTATTTCAAATGCTAGTATTTTAACTCTTTCCATGCACCATATCTACCACCAGTCTTTGTCAAACTTTGTGGTAGTCATTTTTTTGCAATTGTTTTGTCACACACATTTTACTTCAGGTATGAATTAAAAAGTTCTCGTATATGTCACTATCACAAAACACCCCAATATGCGTTCAGCAACATCTCCTGAGCGCAGTGATACCTCACATGAATGATTTTGCCTGGATGTTTGGGGGCAAAAGGCCCACATTTGGGGCATGCACATTTTTCAATGTTGAACTTTGGCATTTGGGGATCCACTGCCCATGCCCTATTTGGTACATCTTTGAGCCGGGCCATTTCAGTGTGCCCAACAAAACCATATATTTTTGAAAACTAGACACCACAGGGTATTTTAAATGCTGGTATTTTAACTCTTTGCATGCACACATTTTATGACCAGCATTTTTTCAAAGTTTGCAGTAGTATTTTTGTGTGTGTATTTTTCCCACACACACCTACTTTATGTATGAATTTACAGCTCCTGGTATATGCCGCTGTCACATGACACCCCAATATGTGTTCAGCAACATCTCCCGAGTACAGTGATACCCCACATGCATGGGTTTGTCATTTTTTGGGGGAACTAAAATATTGATTTAAATTTATAACATGCTAGTTTAAGGACAGAACCATGTTAAATAGCATGTGTAACACTGCTGTCGTCGGGAACTCTGAACTGACATCATTTGTTAATCCTATGCCCTTTTTTCTATTGATTGTTAAAACTGTTTTCATGGGTGATATAAGCATAGCCTGAATATCCTCGCTACAGGTAGTTTGGATCCCTAGATATGCTGCCCTTATGCTTATAGCGTCAAGGCCCTCTTGACATCGCACCCTAGCAATAAACCAAAATTTAAATTAATAGAAGTTCTTTCAGCTACTCTTTGTTTTTCACAGAACAGCAACTTACATACAGTGTAGGAGACAAACTGATTTACAACTTGTATCACTTGTACCTGACATGCCTATGCAATCTTTTGGCACTAAAAGACTAGTGTGCCCTGAAACCTGCTATTCTGACTTTCTTGGACTCGCCAGTACTCGTTGCCTGCATTTTGACTAATTTCTTCAGGTCTTCTTATTTCATAAATAAATTATATTAAGAGTTTTGGAGCTCAGAGGCAAAAATGTTTCTGTAATGATACTTCAGGTCTAGCATTCATCCATCTTTGAACAATTGTTTTCGTTCATGTAAAAACAACATCAGGGGAACCATTCAGTTCCAACAAAATGAAAAAAAAAGTCAGGAAAGGAAAGAGATAGATAGATATGGGGGTGTCTAATTTTTCAAATATATATGGTTTGATGGGGTAAATTGAATTGGCCAGCTTCAAAGAAGTCCCAAATAACACATGGGGCAGGATGACAACATGTCAAAATTCCAATTTGAAAAATGCACACTTCCCAAATATGGCTTTTTAGTTTCCAAACAACTCAACAAACCCACGCATGGGTGTTATCAAAGATGTCCCAAACCCAACATGTGGCAGAATTTTTAACATGTCAAAATTCCATTTTGAAAAACTGAATTGTCCCCACACAATGTCCCAAATGTGGCTTAATACTCTCCGAACAACCTGACAAACTAATGCATTGGTGGTAGCGCTGTACCCTGGAGATGTTGCTGAACACATATTGTGGTGTTTGGCATATACCAGGAGCTGTAAATTCATACCTGAAGTAAAATGTGTGTGAAAAAAATGCAAAAAAATACTACCAAAGTTTGACAAAGGCTGGTAGTAGAATTAGTACATGGAAAGAGTGAAAACAGCATTTGAAATATCCTGTGGTGTCTAGTTTTTAGAAATATATTATGCGATGGGGGTAACTTGAACTGATCGGCTTCAAAGATGTCTCATACAGCACATGGGGTCAGAGCAACAAGTTAAAAAATGGTTTTGAAATAGCAAAATGCCACTTGTACTAATTGCCTTGTAACTTGCAAATAAAAAACCAAAAAACATTTGGTACTTCTGAACTTTTTATTGAAGGTAAAGATTTAATGAAAAAGTAATTGCACCCTAAACCTTTTATTTTTTATTTTTTTTTATTTTCTTATGACAGTACAATAACACACTTAACAATACAAAAACACAAACAAAAAAATCAAAGAGAAAAAAAAAAAAAGCAGGCTTATGGAAAAGGAAAAAATATATATATTGTCTAAATTTCCCTAGCTTCGTGGATTCCAACATTCAGAGTTCCCGGGAGGGGAGAATCTAGTGCCTTACAAAAGCTTGGTTCTAGTTCAGGGCATCTCATCTTGTTGTAGCATCATAAGATGCTACAACACCCTAAACCTAATAACTGGTCCCCCCCCCGACAAAAAAAGTATTTAGTCGGCCACCAATTGTGCAAGTTCTCCCACTTAAAAAGATGAGAGAGGTCTGTAATTTTCACCATAGGTGTTGCCCACAACACATACTCCCTCTGGGGCTAAATATCATAACCCTTCTCTTCAAAACATAGGGGGCATGTACATCCCATCAGCAACAACACCCCACACATTATCACACTATAGATATATATATATATATCCCCAACAATTTGTGTTTAAGATATACCCATGTTTTATACTCAATTAACAGTATATAATTTATTTATTTTTTAACCACTAAAATACATAACTAAATGAATTTTTTTCCCCTGAAAAAGCTTCTGAAGCATTACTATGATGAATGTAGTCAAAATGAAATCCAGAGCTCATATAAGGATGTTAGTGGTGTTCAGAAAGATGTGAAGTGATGGCAAAGTACATCTGGAATGTAATCCATTTCTATTCATGAAATACCAGTGAAGAAATACTTTACTGTATTCTGCAAACCATTCCTTTTGTAGCTGCATTTTATTGCTCATCGATGCAGCTTTCTTCCCATGAGTTTTAAAAGAAGATTGAAAGTGTTGGTTTACAAAAACAATTTATACTATTCATGGTTTTAACATTTTAACACTTTTTGTCACATCATCATTGATGTCACTGAATAATGGAATGGATATTACCAGATATAACATTTAAATAAGTAAATTGTTTAAGTAATAAAGATACATTAACTTGTTAAGGTTGACGTTAGACTATATTGAAATACCGGCTTTAAGGGTGTAAGTTTCACTTAGAAAGATTGTCATTTTATTGTTTACACCTTAATCATTGAAAACACAAAGATGTTTTCCAATTTTGCCTGCTTTTCTGTTGTGCGACTATTATTATGAAAGTCTGAAAGTCTGGTTAGGGCAGACCAGACGTTTCCCCTAAACGAGCACTGTGACAAGTGCCACCAGCCAAACTGTTGTTCTTATGATTAATATAAATGATAAGGTGCTAAATATCCTCCACCCCTTTGTGTGTTTTTTTTGTTTGTTTTTTTCTCTGTGTCCTTGTCTTTTTCCTGGTGTCTTGTCTCTGTGTTATGTTTCTCTGCTATCCCTTTCCTCCTCTTTCTTTTCCCTCTTGCTGTTCCTTCTAGTTCCTTACCTTGATTCCTTTTCCCCTCCCGGGTGGGTGGTGGGGGGGTCTACTTGTCTTGTGTACTGTGCCTTATCATGCCGTCTTTATTTAATTGGACTCCGCTGTTTCTTGTTTGGTCATGTCTGATAAGCCTGATTGTTATTCTTACTCTGTAAGGTCCGCTGTGTTTACATGGCTGTCCAGATGCTGCTGTTACATTTGATCATGTGATGCGTTTGCCCGCTGCGTCGGGTAATCTTGCCCGGCTTTATCTCCTTGTTCCCTCCTCCCGCCCTATTCACCTGTACTCCTTCTCCCTGATTCCCTCTTCGTCCCCATCCCTTTTTCCCTTTCCTTCTGCTGTTCCTTGAAAAATAATAAAAATTATATTTACAAAAAGAAATAAAAAAATTATTTACATCTTATTGCCAAACTATTCTCCCAGTCTCAGTTTTATCCATACGAATACTTTGCTATAAAAGTCTACAACCTATTTTAGACAATATTTCAAAATCCTCAGTGTATTTATACTCAACTTATACTCAAATTCCAGCGACAGCTTTTTTCTTTTCTTTTTTATTACAGTTTCCTACACTGCAAAAGCTGCAATTTCCAAATGAGGAGAAAGAATGATGAAGCACAGTAAATAGTGCACGTTGGGGATAGAGTAGGAAGCCTACATCACCACCCTTTTTTGTCACCAGGTCTGGGAATCTGAGGTTGAGACGTCATAGAAGAGGGCACTGGGAGGGGCAATGTTACATGAGGTTTGCTAAGCTTTAGAGCGAGAAGTTGCAGGGAACTAGAGGTGAAGTGGTTGTGTATACCTGTTAGTTTGTTACACAGAGAATCTACATTCCAGAGAAAAAGTAAAAAGGAGGTTAGGAGGAGTGGCAGGGTTTATGAATAAGATTATTAATAATGGAGGCCCATCATTTGAGGAGATATTCCCAGCTGCCAAAAGTAGAAGATACAGCGAGAGGAGGTGGGAGAGAGAGTTTGTGAAAGTGAAAAGAAATAATGATGGATCAACAAAAATATCCTGTGGTGGTGCTGGTGTGAGAGAAAGGTTTTTTATTGATAATAAATAAAAGTGAGATTAGCAACAAGAGGATTGTAGACATTGTGACAATTGGAGTAATTTTATGGTTCATTTTATTTGCAGACAATGAATTACAGTTTCTGCCAATTTCTGCCAGTTTCCAACAAAAACTGTGCGATGCAGACTTCCACTGCTGCTGGCCAGTACTTCGGCCCGGGGTTTCTATGATGGAGCACCAGCATTACATGACCTTCCGGTGCTCCACCACAGCAACCCCAGGATGTATGTGCGCAACCCGCAAACGTTCACTGGGATGTGCACAGACAACCTCCGCTGCTGCCGGCATTTTAGCCGGGGCTTCTATGGTGGAGCACCGGAAGGTCATGTGATGCCGCTGCTCTGTCAGAGCAGCCTCTGCTGTCAGCCCCCAGAGGAAGTGCTGGCAGCAGAGGCTACCGGAGAGAAGGATCCGGGTCCCCTGCAGCGCTGCAGGGGATCTGGATCTTAGTCTTGTAGTCAGACCTCTATTTGAGGTCTGATTGGAAGACGACCTTGATATAAAATTTTTGGCCCCCGAATTGTGTTTCCAAATTTTAAAAAAGGACAGGAAACAAAATTTGTTGGCTGAAATTAACTAGTAAAAGAAATTTTGGACCTCGTGCACAAGTCTCATATATATATATATATGTATGTAATCATTAAAAGCAGATCATGCCTATTTTATTCTCTCAGTCGTTCTCAATAAGATCAATGTCACAATGCTTTTATATGACAACAATTGAAAAACCAATAAAGGAAAGTAAAACATTGAAAATTTTGCAAAGAGATTTAAAAGGAAATGCTGTCAAATCTCAAACAAGGAATGGTTTAAGGTTATAAAGGGGGCAAATAAGGTGTATAATCCACGGCCTCCTAGCTCTAAAAATAGTGATAGCCCGACACTGGAAAGATCCACTCTCACCCCCATTATCTGAAGTCTGGAGGACACTGGAAATGCATTCCCAAATGGAAAATATGTTCCACGCAATTGATCATACCCTTCCCAAATATTATAAAATTTGGTCATTATGGCTGGACAGTGACGTTAGACCAATAAAGTGATAGATTAACTCACAATTATACACCTTAAAGGCTCAAGACAAACTATAAGTAGTGCTAACTCGGTTATGATGTTTATGTTTAAATGTTAGTACCTTAGTATGCAACAAGACAACCAAAGAGTTACTCAACATGGCGCAGCAATGTTTGAATTTAAACATACAAAGTACATTTAAAATGACAGAGGAGTATAACACGAGGTACAACATTCATAGATTCACAGATAAAATATATGGCTACAAATATAATTGAATGTTAGTACTGCAAAAATTTGTTAAATATGTTAAAATCTCCATCCTGTATGTAACAAATTGACATATGCACCCAGACCCCCTGAAAAAAATCCAGGGAGGCTTAAGGTCAAAGTATGTTATTGGATGTTGATATACTTTATCATGTTTATACTTACCTCTGCAAACTCAATAAAATCTCTTTAAAAAAAAAAACAAAAAAAACCTTATTGTTATGTATTAAGCTAAATAAAAGTCCACTGCCTGTTTATTCCAAAAATAAAGGGGGCAAATAAGACCATTTTTTGTTTGAATATAGTTAAAACATCTTTAAAAGTTTAAAATAGGTGGTACTTAGTGCTGGAAATTAGTGCTGGAAATTGGGTATATTTGGGAAAAAGGGATTCCAGGTGCAATTATATTGCACATTATATGACCAATACTATACCACTTCTTGGCCTTTTGGCTAAGATCAAGTGAATACCTGTGAGAGAGGGAAAGCTTGGTCCCCTGGCCTTAGGGCTGGGATAGCAATTTGCTCCCAGTCTTTGGTGTTGTGTGAGTTTAAGTGCACTTTAACTTTTTTGTTGCACATGCTGGTAAGCACTTTTTGCACTTCTGACTCCTACATGCACTTTTTGTATGCACTAGCACCAGCCTTTATGGCTAGGTGTGCGGTGCATATGAAATACATTTTTATCACACCAGCCTAAGGGCTGGGGCTTCCTTGGGGAGCACCTGTATATATATTTTTGGGGTTTTTTTTCACACAATTGCAGTGATTTTTGGATAGAGCATAAGTGTTTTCTTTTTTATTTTGAATATTTTATTATCAATAAACAGTATCGGACACCGGAGCCGAGTCCCCTAAAAACTCCAGTTTTTTCTGGTGAGGAAGGGAGTTAGGTAGCCTCCTAGCAAGAAGATCAGGCCCTCCTGGAGGCATTATGGCCGGGGGCTGCATATCCCTTGTGGAGTATGACCCACGAAGAAAACGAAGAACTGAACCACAGCCTGTGACTAGTGCCAATGTGCCATTTTTTCATTTTTCTTTACTGCAGACCCACTGACCCTCGGGACCAGGGCTGGCCCTACCATGGAGCAGAGTGGGACAATTGCCCCAGGCGGCACTTTTGAAGAGGCGGCACTTAGCTGCCCCAAGCGCTTTTTTTTTTTAAAGCGGAGTAGAGAGAGGGGCGCCAAGTGGTTTTCGCTTATCAAGTTTTCAGTAGCCGTTCAGCGCCCCTCTCTCTCCTCTGCGAGCCCTCTAGCTCGGCCTCGGTGTGATGCTGAGCGCCGGAATATGACGTCATTTCCGCCACTCAGCAGTAAATCAACACACACCGTGGCAGAGGAGGGAGACTCGCCACAGGACTGCTGAAAGGTAAGCAAAGTACAACGGGGGGTGTAGGGTAGATAATAGGGAGGGAGGGAGAGGAAGGGTAGATAATAGGGAGGGAGGGAGAGGAAGGGTAGATAATGACCCCTGGCGTCAGCAGGGGAGGGGGTCGACATTTTAAACTTCGTCCCAGGCAGCATTATGTCTTGGGCCGGCCCTGCTCAGGACTTCCAAAAATAAGACAGTAATATATATTTAATATAAATATATTATTAAGATATTAATAATATATGTTATCTTGCTCCCTAAGGTGTATGACATAGTCTGCACGTTACCTCCACATTTATTATCAGAAAAGTTAACTGATGTATTGTACTATAGATCAGAGGTCCTGGGGGTATGGCTTGAATACTGGAGATTTCTTACACATTTAGTGGTTTTGTATCCCCACAAATGAAGCATACAAGGAACCGTGGGACAAGCTAACATTGTTACTTGGGATTTCACTGCCGTATACTTCAGATAAAAAAAGAAAGAAAATAATAATAATAATAATTATTATTATTATAGAACATAACTACTTTTTGGACACTTTTTATTTCCAATTAAATGGTACAGATATTGGGACCAGGTTCGCCCCCAGTTATGCCAATTTATTCATGGGAGATGGAAGAGAGGTACATTTGGGAAGATCACCAATGGAGGGCGAACCTGGTCCTATATAAAAGATACACAGACAACCTGTTTTTTATTTGGAAAGGAGAAGAATATTCTTTAGAACAGCTTTAAAGTTTTTTGAATGTTAGTATGAAGATAGGGCGGTGGGAGTCTTCTCGGTTCTTATCTGCGTCCTCACCTGCTGTGATTTATTTTGTTGTGTGTGGTGGTTCCATTGTTTTTTTCTTTTAGGTTCAAACAAGGTTCTCGTGTGGATCCTGGGACACTCCTTTGTTTACTGGGAGGCCCGACGGGCGGTGTTTCAACCATCTGGCCGGCAACTTGGTTTCGACCCTTCCAGGGCGGAGGTGTGCTGGCTGGGTTTCCGAGGTATTCAGTGGGACAGAGAGAGACGCGTCTCCATGGCAACGAATGAGCGAGCGCCCCCTCCCTCCTGCTAACCTCCGGCTGCCGCTGCGGGGACGTGTAACTAGAGAGACCCTGCTTGCTGCTGTGTCAGGGAGCAGGGGATGAGAAGAGGCAACACAAGGCAGCGTTTCAGCGTGGGAACGCTGGCTAGGGTAAGTACCTGATTTATGACACATACACTGCCTTTACCCACACATATACACATACACTGCCCTTACACACACATGCATGTACATTGCCCTTACACACCAGCTAACAAATATCTATACTGCTCTTACACACAACGGCCGATACACACACACACATAAGCTTACAAACACATACATACATACATATACACTCCCCATCTCTTACCTCTTCCACCATCCTTCACCCTTCTGCCTCCATCCTGTATCATGCATCCTGCGGTGGGAGCGGGAGGTCTGTCACTTTACTGCTCCCTCATCACTACGCGCCGGCTATTGCTGCAGAGCGCAGGGATGATGTCCCCCGCACGGCATTATTTGTCGGCGGGTAGTGATTAGGGAGCATAAAAGCGAGGTCTGAAGTGACAGACCTTGCGCTCCCTAATGTTGAGCCGACTAGAGGGAGATTGTGATCTCCCAACTAGTCCTGCAGACTGCAGCTGCTGATCCGGCGGCTGTGTGCCCCCCCCCCCCCCGCAGCTACACAAAATCGAGACTGTCTCGAATAGCCGGACAGTCTGGGGGCATAGTTTTTACCTGGTGCTGGCTGCAGATTACACTGAGGTTCATCTAAATGATGGAGAGATGAGAAATCTCTCCTGAGTGGCTGAGATTTTCTTCATTTGGCTCTCATTCCAGGATTTCAGGATTGAGGCTGCCCAGATTGAGATACAGTTGTGTGGATGGTCCACCTCAAACATTTGCACTTTTAGATTGTGTCATATACATACCTAGGAGCTTCCCAGGGTTGGCTTTGCAGATGCATTCTTTTTCTGGAATATCGCATCATGAAGGGGTGGGGATATCCACACACAGGGAGGGAATAGCCCCAGGTAGCCTTAAGTAGGTGGTGACTGGGAGGGAAGTTGTCAGTGAGTGTGTATGGCCAAAATTCTTTCCCCAGCCCTGTCTTGTTTATCGCTGCATATTATTCTGGTATAATATAATGGTGCTAATATAATAATAATAAATTTTATGTTTGTGGGCAAATATAGAAATAAGGATGATTTGTGAAGTATTACTTTACACCAACCAATAATATTCACATTTTAATCACAAAGACAACATAATTATTAGCTTCCAGAAGGTCAATTAAACTTATATATATATTATATATATAATACGTTTTTATTGAAAAGTTTTAATTAAATAATTTTTTTTGCATGTATATCAAACTCTGTTACAGAATAAAGAAATGTGTTGGTTAATGACAAACATATTACAAGGTCAAGGGAACACCAAGATCATTTCATTCTATGTGACTTCGATACTCCGTTTACAGAGTAAATACATCATAAAGCCAAAAATCCAACACAACATAAAGATAGAATATTTCAAGATAATCAATTGTGAAGATAAAAGGAACAAAATTATAATAAAGTGTAAAAGAAAACCAAAGGAAAAATTAAACTATAACAAAAACAACTATTATGGTGAAAGTTGTGTATGTTTTCAGATATTTACGGATTGATCCTGAACATGAGCATGGATAAATTATATTTCCAAGGAGTGCAGTCATTGCTGCCATATGAGGTGGTTTATCTATGTATATGTGTCATCTATATTTTAATGATATTTGATGAAGTATAGCTAGGGATAATGAATTGATTTTATGAATATGTTATTTATTTATTTTAATCATTCTCGTTTGATGGGAAGTTTTCCCATATTTTATTGAAAGTGCTCAGTCTGGTTGCCCATATGAAAGGCCAATTCCATTTTTCTAGTTTCTCTTATTCTTTTGATGATCATTGGTATAGTTGGAAGCTCCTCCGAGTTCCACAGTTTAGCTAATAACTGTTTAAAAAGCATAAAAGCTATATTTAAAAGTTTCCTGAATTTGTGTGGTATATAGATTCCCAAAATCCCTATCTTTGGATCCATTGGAATCTGGATTTTTAGGATTTCACTCATGTGTTTGAGACCAGATTTGATATACTTGTGGACAGGACCAAAATATATGTAGATGAGTTCCAACTTGGTAGCATTTCCGCCAACATAAATTCGGTCTTTGGGGATAAAACGTGTGCAATTTCTCAGGTGTGTAGTGCCACCTATAAAGTATTTTAGCATGAATTATTAGTTAACAATTGTACTAATACAATACTAACCCTTTTATATCTGTTAAATTGTTGAGTTTCGATTCCATAAAAGCAATCTGTATATTAGAAAACCTCTGTACGAAAGCTGGTGAGTCTAAGTAATTTTTAATTTTTAAATAGTTAAACATTTATTTGGGGCGAAGATTAAACTCTTCCCTCAAACATTCAAAAGATTTCAGGTTTTTTTAGGTGTCTATTATTTGAGAAATTGAATTTATCTTCCATGTATATTAAGGTGTAGAGTTTGTAGTGGGGGTATCATTGACAGATTGCTTTCCAAATTAAAGGATTTTATAAATGTTATCCATATTTTTAAAGCATAAGTTAATGTTGGCATGGTTACTTTAGGTTTGATTGGGATATTGGTTGCCCACGTGACATGTGAAACTATAGGATAGCTCAGAGGATTATCTTCTATTTCTTTCCACCTAGTTTTTTTAGGGCTTGAGAGGAATAAGATTAGTTGAGATAATATGGCCGCCTTGTGATAAAGTCAAACATTAGGAATCCCCATACCTCCTTTGAGGGTGTGTCTATATAAGGTCGATATACTGACTCTAGGGGCTTTTTTTCCCTCTATTGTATCTATTTATGGTTTAAGGAGTTTGATTGGAATTTTTTTAGAGGAATTGTTCTTAAAAGGTAAAGAATTTTTGGTATTATATTCATTTTACTTTCAATAGTTTTTTATTAATTTTCAAAGAAAAAAGAAGTACAAATAACACAAATAGTAATATATGGGAGACAGTCGCAGCAGTCAGTTATGATCAAACCAAGACAGTCGCAGCTGTCATTACAGTGAAAATTCAAACCATCTTGATAAGCATTTATCTCAGTTACATTTTAACGTTATAAGGTAATAAAAAACGTAAACAAGAAAACGTCCCTGTAAATGGAGAGGAACAGAACAGTATGCCTGAGTGAGTTTTAAAAATCATAAGTGTATATCTGCTCAAGTATTTTATAGTGAATAGTTTTAATAGTTGTCATGCCATACCAGTGAGGATGACTGTAGTTACAGATAGCATTTGTTAAATTGAAGAGAGTTACAGCGGGAGGGAGTTGGTCTGGAATCCTTAAAAATACTATAGAACCTCAAATATCTATACAATAGGATGAAGAATACCATGGTTTCCATTTGATAGAGAATTTTTTTGTGTTGCCTGAATGGGTCTGACTATGAGACGACTAAGATCCAGATCCCCCGCAGCTGCAGGGGACCTGGATCCTCCTGTCTCCCCCCCCCGCCCCACCTACCGGTACTTCTGAGTCCCCGGTGTGTAGCTGGGGCAGCGTGTAGATGACAACGTGATTCGCGTAGACAACTTCCGCTGCAGCAGGAAGGAGGTGTGGCTAGCGGCGGGGGTTGTCTGCATCCATCGCGCAGACCTTCCCCGGCTGTCAGAGATCTCTGACAGTCGGGGAAGGTCTGCGCGATGGACGCAGACAACCCCCGCCGCTAGCCACGCCTCCTTCCAGCTGCAGCGTAAGTGCGTGGGATCTACATGCTGCCCCTGCTACATAACAGGGAAGTCAGAAGCACCGGTAAGTTTGGGGGGGGCGGGGGAGTGTTAAATGGGGGGCATAAGGCATTTCTGGAGGCAGAGTGCTCTGTGAAATGCCTTTTAACCCCCTTAATGCCACTCTGCCTCCAGAAATGCCTTTTTAACCCTCTATATGCCACTCTGCCTCCTGAATGCCTTAAACCTCCATATATGCCACTCTTCCCCAGAGTGACATATAGGGGTATAAGGCATTTCTGGAGGCAGAGTGGCACATAGGGGGTCAAAAGGCATATCATGGGACACAGTGGCATATAGGGTTAAAAGGCATATCAGGGGCACAGTGGCATTTAGAGGGTTAAAAGGCATATCATGGGGCACAGTGGCATATAGGGGGTATAAGGCATTTCTGGGGCAGATGTGCATAACTGGGGGGCAGGTTGGAAAAAAGAAGGAAATAAAACCAAAATATTTTTCTCAATCATAGCTTTTATTAAAAAAGAATAGTTTAGATGAATTAACATTTACTGCTAAAACTTTTTTCCTATAGGGTCGTCTTATATTCAGGCTTTTTCTTTTTTTCCTAAATTAATATTCAGATTTGGGGGGTCGTCTTATAATCAGGGTCGTCTTATAATTGAGCAAATACGGTATTTAGTTTGGAAATGACTATATCAATAGAGGGAATCTCCGCAGTTTTCCATTTGCTCGCAAGAGTATTTTTTGCAATAATGCAAATGATACAGAATAATTCCAGATATTGTGGGGAAACATTTTGTATCCCTAGAAAAACTAAAATGAATTGAGGCGACCAATTTATAGGGCAGTTTAATATCGTAGAAAGAAGACTTTTACATTCTACCCAATATGATTGTATAAGAGGGCAATTCCATAAGCTATGGTATAAGGTCCCCTTCTGGCCACACTTTCGCCAACATTTATATGAAGAGTTAGGGAAAGCTTTAGCTATCTTATCCAGAGTATAGTACCAACGGGTTACTGTCTTAAAGGCGGATTCTGCATGTGAGGAGCTTTATGTGAACATTTAAAAGCTAACTGCCAATCTATATCATTTTCCCATTGTCTTATGGGATAAGTTTTATTACATTTATCAGATTTAGTGTAAATATATAGATTTAGTGTAGTATATATTGGTTTTAATCCCTTCATATCAGATGAGAGGTATTTGAGAGTGAAGTTATCTACATGTAAAGAGGAGGGGGTCAAAGATTGTAAAAAATGTTTAATGCGTAGATATTTGTAAAAATCCTTATTGGATAAATTATATGTGCGTCGAATGGTTTCAAATGTCATTAATCCATTAGCATCATATATATGCTTGACATGAGATATACCCCATAAAGACCAGTTAGTTAATTCAAGCCTTGGACTGGAGGCTTGAATTATTGACAACGGTAGTTCCTTAAGGTTGGATACCGTAGAGGAAGCTAAGGCGGTATGATATTGCAGCCAAACATTATATGAGGCTTTTACTAATGGGTTTGTGAGAGGAGGTTTGTGAAGGTTCCAGGCTGGAAGTAGTAAAAGATATCTAATTTTGTAGGGATATACCAAGGAATTTTCAATGTGGACCCAATGTGAATTAGAAGTATCGCACCACCACTGTTTTAGGAGAGTTATCAAAGTAGATATGTAATAAGCTTTAATATTAGGCATCCCAATCCCTCCAGCGAGTTTTGATTTAGTAATAATGGTAGTTGATAATCTTGGTCTCTTCCCAGCCCATACAAAACGTGACAGAATTCTATTTATTTTAATGAAGAAGGATTCAGGGAGGTGTATGGGCAATGTCCTAAATAAATAAAGAATTTTATATTCATTTTAATTGCGGAATTCCTTCCAAACCATGAAAGGTTAAAACCTTGCCATCTTCTTATATCCGCTTGGACTTTTTTCCATACATTTTTTAAATTGTTGCCCGCTATGCTTCTTGTATTCCTATAAAGATTAATACCCAGATATTTCAAGTTGCTTTTTCGCCAATCAAAATTGTATGACTCATGCAGTAAGGATTTCGTTTTTGTATCTTGGTTTAAAGTTAATGCTTGGGATTTGTTGTTGTTTATTTTGAGATATGATCATTTGATATATATAAGACGTCTTAAATATAGAAATTCATAATAATATATAAAAATACAGAAATATTTATAGTTAAAATATCCTCGTATGTTAGCAATACATCTTTTTTTCTTGCATTGTTTTCCAGTATGTAAATAGATCCTTTGGATCTAAGCCATGTGATGTAATGAGTTTGTAGTAGACACAAGGTTCAAATTTAACATGATAGTTAAAAAATAAACTATTTTGAGTGGATGCAATTTTAAATCCTGCTTTTTTAAGGCAAAGTGCCACAAACACATCTTCTAAGTAAAAGTATTTTATTTTAAATGAAGATCTTAAAATCTTTGGAACCAAATCCTCAGAGAACACATACCCAGTTCCTGAGCAAAAGTCTGGGTATGTGTTATCTGGATAGTCAGATGGTGGCACATACCATTTGCTTTCTTTATTCCTGTGAGGAACAGGATTCTTTATTAAAAACCCAGTGAAGAAATTTTGTTTGGGCGGCAGTTCCGGTTCAAGTTCAATTAGGAGACGTTCTATGTTAACAAACATATCACTATCTGTTTTCATAATGTACTTTGAATCGGGACAATAGGTTGAGACCCAATCTATGCCCATAATAGTTTTAATACTTAGGTTTTTGTATGTATCCTGAAAGTCTCTCTGGATAATGTCATGGTAGATATCACTTTCCTTTGCAGTTGCACTGGAATTTTCATTGTTGTCAAGACCCAACAAAAATAAACGGATAATAGTCAATCCTTTCTCAACCCCAATGGATTCATTTCCCCATGTACTCCTAATGGCTTCTCTATGTTCTATTCCACTTGCCACTGTTGTGATCAATAGTATCAAGAATGGCTTGCGATCCTTACACTTGTATGGTTCATTGATGATATACGGAAACAAAGTGATATTTAAATATCCTTCAGATTTTGATGTTGGTGTTTTTTGATTATTTTCTTTTAGTTCCAGAGCTCTTACAATTTTTACTGTGTTATTTTTATAAACAGGATAATATCGAATCCCTATGTTGTAAAATAAATATCCAGTTAGAAGGCTTAGTACAATAAGTACATAAATAGCTACAAAATACAACGTTATTTTTGAGGTAAATTTGGAAAATGGCATTCTGAAGTTTGTGGATTTTAATACAGCAGCAAAAAGAATCATGAGATGTAACTGATTTCACTCCTATCTTGTAATGTTGTTTCCCCTGAAAAGAAGGAAAACATTAAAATTAATGTTTCTGAAAATATACCCAGGGTGTTTTTTCTTCTCAACAGCCATTGTAGGTATTTAAGGTAATGGTAATATGTGGTCCATTGGTGGACACCCAATGACATCCCACACTATTGCCACAGAAAAATATACCTCATCACCTTATTGAAAACATCACTTGTTACGTCTTATTGTATGTCCCTTGCACAACTATGTTTCTTCCAGCACCAATCATCATCACTTGCTTGTCAGTTGCACTCTGTAGGACATACCCTGGTGCCATGCACATCTACATAAGGGAGCAAGTTCTCCATCTGTATGATGGTGCCAACCTAGGCTTAATATCATATCACAGGACCTACACTCTTATAAAGACTAGCGTAGGCTGCTTTGATGATGCTTTACAATTGGTTGTATCTGCTCATTTCCCTTTTACTGTGGTCCTAATAATGGGAGTACATTCTAAAAGGTATTGTGGACATTACTGCATAGACATTATACACAGAGAACTTAAGAAAAGCTATGCTTTAGCTTTAAACTTATTTATATGAATGTTTAACTGGAAAGATGCTGTGAAACAACATTACACAAACAATGCACAGCTCCCAAATTTTACTGCTTTTACTAAAGTATGGGGCTCAGTTTAATGACACGTGTAAACTTAAATGGTGTTAACAGTGGTGGAAAATGTTTTCAATTCAACTCCCTGAGTAAAACCAACCATTAGCAGATGTAAAAAGACTGACCGTACCATGTTGGCTGTAATGAGCTTATGTTTTGGCAATGTGCACCAACATCAAATAGAAGATAGACCCAGTGGTTATAATGTGAAAATTACATGATACACAAAAGTTGTTAACAATAAGCAGAATGTATTCAGATGATCATGAGACTAGTACAAGAATTCCACTGACCTTCAAACTGTTTCAAACAGAACTGCATTGGCTCTGCAATGGATATGATGTCATGACGTGACCCCCCTGTAAAAGCAAGGCGAGTGCCAGAGAGGAAGCTGATGATGAGGTATGGAGGTGTGAGTGGGAAAGAGTGAGCTAGTGATTTGGCAGGAGGATAAGGGATGGAGTATGTATTACTTTGTTAGAATGAGGATGTATGTATAAGTGTGGGTCAACATGAATGCTGAAGTATATGTGAGCATGAATGTGTATGTTTACTAGTGTAGAAGTTTGTGTGCATGAGCATGGATGTGTAAGTGTTTGTGAGAGGGAAAGATGGCACAGGCAGGCTGTTTGGGGGGACTACCAAGCTTGTTAGTTTTGGGGCAGGGACAAGATTTTTGGGGATTTATTTTACTCATTTTATTCTTTTTTACCTCCTGATGAAGCCCTTATTTGTTTTTATGTTTTTTATGTCTGGAATAAATTATTGATTTTATAATAGTTCCATGGCATCTGTATATTATTTATAAGTAGGACTCCTACTACAGCTCATAAACTGGTGCATCCTGTGGATTGAAGAACTGCGGAGAACTAAGAACTCTTCTGGGAACACATAGGAATCCTTTGGGAATCATAAGGTTTCCACACCCTCCCTGAGCGCTGCTTTGCACCATTTATTTATTTTTCTATTATTTTTTTTTAAAAAGATTACACTATTGGTATTTCTCTTTGCACATCTTTCAGACACCACAAGAGAAGACACTGAGACAGTTTCTTGTGAGTGCTATGAACACTTAATAAATACCCCATTTTGCAATACTTTACACTATTGTGGTTGTTTTTGTTTTTCCCTTTTGTTTTACATGAGCACCCCCAAGTGGTTTTTGAGTTTACAATTTGCAACATTTGGAGAGTGTTGATTTCGGGAGGCTGCTGTAAAAAATAAAAAAGGGGATGTATTGTCTGTATAATACCTTTTATTGTTTTGTATACACTTTTTGGGGTGTATTGGTTTTCTACGCTTTTTCATATTTTTAAGATTTTTGGGGACAAAGATGACACTGGCAAGCTGTTTGGTGGCACAGACAAGCTGGGGGGGAGGGTTAATGTGCCAGTGTTATATGAATTAATGAAAAATACTGTTGAATATTGTATAGTAATGAAGGGGGATGAGAAGTTTTTTTAAGAAGCATGAAGTCAGAGGGGGATAATTGTTGGACAATATGGAGTGATAATGGTAGGGGATGGAAATTATGGTGGGGAGCAATATGATGGGGAGTATGGATATGATGGTTAAGGGATTGTGGTTGGGTATTGGAATGAATTAGGATATTGGGAGTATGATGATGATGATCAGAAATAGCTCTACACTAACACATACATACACATTCACACATTATATACATATACACATTCTTACAACATACAAATACAATAACAAATACATACACACTATTCTACCACCATACACTTACATATACATGCACACAGCCCCTCCAACATCATACAAAATAACACAATACACTAATACATACATACACATAGCCACTCTGAGACCTGAAGAGAAAACTATTAAGTGAGAGAAGGGGGGAGGAAGGAGTGAGAGGGAAGAAGTAAAAAAAAGGGTAAATGAGTGAAGAGGTGTGTGAGAGAGGGTAAAGAAGTTAGAGTATGTATGGTACAGTTATTATAATGTGGTCCATACCTTTATTCCCATTTTTAACGTCTTATTTCTCAGGATTTAGCAGAGCTTATCATACAGGTACCAAAGAAATAATTTTATATAAATGATAAGGTCCCTCTATTCATAATGAATAATTAAGGGTATAATAAAATAAAGGGACTTGAGAATTGTAAACCAAACTCTGTTTATTGAGTATATATATAATACAAACAATAATTAATTTGAATCCAAAAGTTTATCTATAAAGCAGAGTTTAAAAAAATAAGTATAATGCTTGCCAATAAAGATAATAATTTGCAACATACGCGTGGGATACAGTCTCTCAGTAAGCGCCGTATTCTGCACCCCAAACTCGCAATCTCGCTATCTTATATACTTTTGTCTTAGCCAAAAGTTGGCATTGCCCCACGGGATAACCTTGACTATGTCACTCTAAGTTGTTTACCATGAAACCCACCTATAAGATCGTGACACATAATATGTAAGTTTTACAGAAAACGAAGCACAAAGCTCAAATATAGACAGTTGGCCATCGACTGCGTGATATCTGCTAGTATACTTACAATATTATAAATGAAAGTGTGAGTACACTAAATCTTAATAGATAATTATATATTGCATAATCTTATCACAAGCCATTACATTAATCATGAAGAAATTCAAAAGTAAATATTTTATCATAAGCCTATAACACAGTGAGTATGTATGTGCGAGTGTCCTAGCATGAGTGTATATGTGTTAAGCATGAGTGCTTATGTGCCTGTGTGTGTTAGCATGTGTGTGTGTGTATGTATTAACATAAGTATGTATGTTATGCTGAATGTATATATAAGTGTGTATGTGTTAATATGAGCCCATATGTGTGAGTGCCTTAGCATGAGTGCATTTGTGGAAGTGTGTGCATGTGCAAGTGTGTGTTAGCATGAGTGCATTTCTCTAGTGTGTGTTAGCATGCGTGTGTATGTGTGTCTGTTAGAATAAGTCTGTAATCACGTTTTAGTATAAGTAGGCATGTATGTGTATGTGTCTGTGCTTATGTTAATTACCAGGGAGACCAAAAAGTGCCAGCCCTACCATGGATACTTTAAAAAAATGTATAAAATTAAACTGCTTGTTTTAGGAAAAGGGATTTGTTCCTAGGTAGTAGTAAACTTTCAAGCAGTGTGCAATTTCAAGCAGCTGTTATCCTATAGTCCCTCCCCATCTGGCCAACTACAGTCATAACATTTCTCCTTTTTTACCTTAAATTTAAGATTTTCTGCATCTTTCCCCAATAGCACAGTGTTGTGTTGAGTGCTGAGGTGATGCCTCATGCTAGCACTGGTGAAATGCCCAGACACTTTCCCTCTGCTTATTAGCTTCCCACAATGTTTGCACTTTCCATAGTGCCCTTCTTCTACATTTCCAAATTGCTCCCAAACCGGGGCGCGGAGAGCCTTGGACTGTGCCTTAGGTGCTGCTTCTACTGCTCTGGATGGATGAACAGTGGCAGAACTAGTCGTTGGTCTTATTGGCACAGTTACAGTTCTGGTGGTGGCACTGGTGGTACCAGTACTGGCCATAGTGGGACTGCTAATTGCTTTAACTCTACCCTGATTTGGTAGGTTTTGTGCTGGTGGTGGTGATGATCGTAGCAGAGAAGGTGGAGGCTCAGCTTAAAATTGTGCACTAGTCATTTGTACACTGCTCCCTGAGGAATCTGATTCCTGACCACTCATCTCCTCTACTTCCTCTGGCTCACAGTAAAGTTCTTCCTTAGCCAGATCAAATGGAATTCCTGCTAGGCTGGAGCCAAGACTGATATCATGACTAGTAGTAGTGCGAGCAGGAAGAACAGAACCTAACTCTGCACTTGGCCTCTCAGTCTCATGCTCCTCTGGTACCTTGCTAGGTGGAGTTCCACAATGTGTAGCACCTTCTCTAACTGTCTTTCAAAAATATTGTAAGGACTTGGTGGCTTGCAAGAGGTGGTGCTAGGAGGACATGGCGTGGCGGTACCGGTGGGAACAGTGGGCGCAGCACTAGTGGTGGTAGAGGTGATGGTTTTCCGTGCAAAGGAACAAGATTGCTTTGGTTTGGGAACAAACTCAAATTTTGCTCTGCTTGGTGCCTTGCATGCTGCTTGTGGATGGAGAAGATGCTGCTTGGGACAAAAGGCACTTCTTTTTACTCACTGGACTAGTAGAAGTACTAGTTGTGCTACCCTTTAACTTTGAAAGTGATTCTGGTGCTTTAGGCTTTCCGTAAAAAAACATTGAGCTTGTCGGCCTAGCAGCACTACTACTGCCTGCTTTCGGTGCCTTTCCTTTACTTGATAATCCTTCAAGCAATGATTCCCCAAACGATAAGCGAGAGCTTGGCCTACTTGGCCGACTAGACTGACGCAAAGGCTGCATCGTAGAACTGGTGGTGTTGGTGGTGGTAGATGGAGCTTGTCCCTCCTTAGTCCCAAAAGGAGGATCCATTTCAAATTGTGTGTTGTGTGTGTAGTGTAGTGTTTAAAACTAGGGGGACAGGGAAAATAAATTTATTAAGAAAAATAGGATTCTTTTTTTTAAAAAAGGAAAAAAAAATAAAAAGTGCTCAAGTTATTTAAATTATTAACTCAAGATTAACTATTAACTAGCAGTATTTTATTTTTATTTTACATTTACACGGGCCTAAGAGCCTACTACTATGCTAAAGCTATATTTCCTTACTATTCTAAGTCTACCTCTAGGCAGACGCTCTCAAGCCCACTAAGCTAAAGTGAGGTTAGATCATGATATTATTTATTAATATTAATTTATATAATATTAATAGATTATAAATTACAATTACTTATTATATTATGGGGTTAAACAACTTTTACTTTAAATCAGATACAGAAACAGACAGATATAGTTGTCCTACTTCTGCTTACTCTACAAAAATGTGCTAGATTATTTTCTTTGTTACTAGTACTACAGCTACCTTGAAGCTTTGCTTAGTACAGTTGTCGTCACACAGTCAATCTTTCTTGAAAACAGTTAGCTTCACTGCTTGCTGAACAAAAACACACAGCACTTATGCAGCTGCACTCACTAGCCCAACAAGTTCGCTTCACTGCTGGACTGTGGTGAGCAAAACACTAAGGGTACTTTTAATAAAATAAAATTTAAAATGAGAAAATAATCTTTAGCAAAACAGTTACCATCACTGCTTGCTGAACAAAAAAAAACAGCACTTATGCGGCTGCACTCACTAGCCCAACACGTTCACTTCACTGATGGACTGAGGTGAGCAAAACAAATGAAATTAAATAATAATTAAGAAAAACAAAGCTCAAACTAAAGAGCTGCAGCACCAGTACTAATAAGATTAGCTTAACTATAAAATTAAAATTTATTAACTAAACTTTTAACTAAGTAAGTAATTAATAATTAGGGTTTAGGGAGTTCTTATATTAATATAATTAATAATAAAATGAATTATCAACTTCTAGATTAAGCTTATGGGTAGTAGTGCACTGTCAACTCAACAGCACTACACAGTTGATGACAGACAGAAGCAATGAAGAAAAAAAAAAGAATCACTAAATTATTAATTCAGTAGAACTGAAGAAGAGTAGACTGTGAGAAATGGCAGGCTGAGGCTTACCAGTCTCACACAGAACTATCTCTCTCTGTAACGCTCGGATGCAGCACAGCAGTGTTGCCAAAGCAGTCACAGCGAAAATGAAAAGATCTCTCAGGCAAGCTCTGGTCTTAGGCTAGGTTTCCACTTGGGTTTTTGTCCTGCGTTTTTTTTCTTGATGAAAAACGCCAAGAAAACTGCCACTGCATTTTCCTGCGTTTTTTTCTGGAGTTTTTTCTGGCGTTTTAGCCTTTCTGTGGAAATTGCTTTTTTTGACCTTAGGCAGTTTTTCCAGCCTTTACAAGTTAGCAGTTTCACCCAGCTAAAAGGGATTAGGATAAATGGCAAGTATCTGCCCCCGATGTCATTTACTTGGTAGACCCCTTTGTCTCTTTTCTGTGGTTTGTAAGGCATGCTTTATTCCGAATGTCTGCTCCTCTAGGAAGATTGGCCCCAAATAATGGTGCAAATTGTTTGCTGTTGCTTTTGGCACGCAGGATCCAGTTGATGCGTCGGGTATGTTTGTTTGTAATGGCATGTTTGTTCCAAATGGTGTAAAATTCAATATGAACCAGTCCAGGACTTTGTTTTGTGTGAAACTGTTTGTTTTCAGCCTATTTCTCGTAGGACACACAGATACTGGGTCCATCCTCTGCATTGTAACTGTGGAAAAAACGCCATAAAAAACGCCAAGGCAATAAACCCACATGGCTTTTTCATGGCGTTTTTTCTCTCCCATAGACTTCTATAGGAGAAAAACGCCCAGATTTTCTTGAAAAAACGCCAGAGTGTGAACATGCTGCGATTTAGAAAAACTGCCACAGAGCCCAAAAAAGCAGAAAAACGCCAAAGAGGACTGAAAAAACGCCAGACAGAAAAACGCCAAGTGGAAATGGCATTTTGCGATTTCCTATTGAAAAACAGCTAACATCTGGCTGCTGCGTTTTTCCACTAAAAAAACGCCAGGTGGCGCTATTGGCGTTTTTATGGGCGTTTTTAGCATAAAAAAACCAAGTGGAAACCTAGCCTTATAAAGGCGGTTTCTGAATTCAAAAAACAGCAGCACAGGCATTGGACGAGACCCTTAGCGTGACGTCACAAGAGCGGGCTGATTGGACAGACGAGGATCAGCTCAATCTGTCTCCTCCTCCTCCTCCTGTTTGAAAATTTGGCAGTTGCACAGCGAAAACAAAGACGATCACGAAGAATCGATGCACAAGTCTAGTATTTATACACTTTCATTTGCATCCAGAAACAACTTATCCCATAATGACTGCTACAAGAGTGCTACTCTCTTCACCCTTCCCTTTGTTTCAAATACCAATTTAATTTCTTTAGATTGTAAAATCACAACCTCTCATAAACCCATAATTTTTTGCCAGGAACTTTGTATAAAAGTACCATAAGGCTAGAAAACAAGCTCATGGACAGTGTCCTCAACACCTGCTGTATCTGTATTGTAAATATATGTATTATGTGTGTATTAACATACCCAATATATATTGCATACTATGTTGGTTACTTACTAAATAAAGGATAATGATAATAATGATAATCCTATATTAACCCCTTCAGTCCCGGGGGTTTTTGGTACCTCGAAGCCCGGAGCAATTTTGCAATTTTTGTGGTATGTCGGTCCAGCGATTAGTCTCCTTTCCTGCAAATAGTGTACCCATGTAGTATCATATACCATGTAGTACCATGTTTACCAATATAGTTATATACTGTTTTGTCAAGGAGAGATAGAGCTTTCTTTTGATACCATAGTTAGATGATTAGCTGAAAATTTAGGATGAGAAATTTAGTAAAAACTAGCGAAAATTTGAATTTTTAATATATTTTCCCTCTGAAGCCTCACAAAATTAGGTAAAGTGATGGAAAATCTCCTCCGAGTTTATCAATTCAGGTGTCCTGATTTCAGAATGGGGCAGGAGGGATTTACTTTTTAGATGTTTTGTTAGGGAAATGGGATGTAAGGGTTTTTTCTTTTTTTTATTATTATATTTTTTAGATTTTTTTTTTTTTAGTGCAGTATGGTTAGAGGTACTCATAGGGACCTCTTGAACATATTGTTAATGCCAGTGATGTCACAATGACATCACTTAGCTCACTTTATTTTTTTTTTAATTATTATTTATTGTATTATTTTAGTGATATTTTTTTTTTAAAATCACTAACAATTATTTTTTCTTCCTTTCGTTTTTTCAGCATGGGAGAAGAGTGAGAAACATGGATAATTGCATAGAGATCACAGTGACCGTATCACCTGTCCACCTGCTGCCCCATACTGTCGCTGCAACCACAATGGGATAAATTTCGAACAGGGCCAAAGTATTGCGAAAGCAGGGAATCTCAAGCATCTGCGATGGCCACCTTTCTGCTAACCACTGATCCTGGAAAATAGCCAAAAACCCAAGGGAAGGTGTGGCATCTGTAAAAACCCTTGGGGAAGAAAGACTGGTTGGGAAATAAACATGGAACGTCCGTTCCATGTCTTAAGGAACCTGGCCCACATGCGCAAGTCGGACCTAGCGGACTGGTCTATGACCACTGCCTTCTCAGACGCATGGGACGCCGACAGCAGAGACAGGAGATGGGAGATGAAACACCTGCCTTGGGGAATTATCCGCATTGCAAAATTAAGATGGCCTAAAAGGGATTGCAATTGCAGTTTGGAACAAGTTTCAGATCTCATGAAACCCTGGATTATATCCTGAATTCTCTGAAGTTTTACACTAGGCAGGCTGGCCTCCATCCTATTAGAATCTAGCACTATCCCCAGGAATTCTAAAGTGGTAACCGGACCTGCCGATTTATGTTGGGCTACCGGGATATGAAGCTCATTGAATAATTTGAATAACTTCCGTAGACTGCACGGGGATGCGTTGGGGGCCTCCACCAATAAGAAATCATCCAAGTAGTGGATCACTACCGGGCAACGGGAAGCATTCAGCAGGAGCCAAGTCAACGTCTGAGCTAAGGTGTCAAAAAGCTTAGGGCTACTTCTAGAACCAAAAACTAATCTGGTAAATAGTAAACCCCCCTCCATTTAATCCCATGAAGATGCCATAGATCAGGATGAATCGGTAATAATTTGAAAGCATCCGTAATATCCGCCTTGGATAACCAAGGGCCCTTCCCTGCGTTGACTATAGCCTGAATGGCGTTGTCGAAGGAGGTGTATTTTAGCGAGAACTCCTCAGCCGGAATGAGGGAATTAATGCTGGGGCATGCCGAGGAATAAGGGGCAGACAAATCCATAATGAGTCTCTTTTTATTGGAGAATTTGCTAACAGCAATAACCAGAGGGCTAACCCTCCAAACCGGAAAGGGAGGGGAATGAAAGGGGCCGATGATAAAACCTTTAGCCAGTTCTTGGGACAGTAGTAAATCCACCGCATCAGGGTCCGATAATGCTGATCTGAGGTTCGGGCATTCCCAAGACTCCTGGGGCATGGCTACTACACCTGTATGAAAACCAAAAGCCAAGCTTTGCACCAGAAAATGTACTAAATCTGGGGAGGGGTGGACCTGTAACTTGCCCTCCACATTAATCGGGGATAGTCATTGCTTAGGGAATAAAGTCCCCGGGCACATGGTCTGGGGGTAGGCCCTATGACATTTGATGCAAATGTGGAGAAGCTTGCACTGACTAAAATGGCAACCGTTAGCATTGAAATTGTTGCAGATCTGTGATCTGCCGAGAAACGAGATCGGTCTACCCAATTTATCATGAGATTTAGCAAGTAATTGACCTGGACGGGGCGGCCGAGCTAGTGGAAGGGGGGGTTGTCAGAAGCCGGACAGAAGTTAGCTGCATGGGCCGTGGACTGGCAATACTGACACGCCGGGGTTTTGAGACCCGCGAAATGCCTACAAAACAATTCAGTATCTACTCTACTCCAGTCCGTCGCATAGTTAAATTGGGCGAGTGCTGCAGCTGCTTTAGCGGAAAACGACCTGTGGTAATCGTAAAAAGCACTACCCCCATATTTATAGCCCAATTCCACCACGTTATATAAATACTGATCAGGTTCTTCCCTTCTGGACGGAAAGGCTGAACACAAGACATCCCTATAAATGCTAAAGGCCAGGACAAATTCTGGAATAGACAACTTTTTAGCCAGCCTGGGGTCTTTAGCTTTAAGCACCACAGAAACTTCGCCACAGGAAAAGGCTTTATTTTCCGCCAGGTCATGGGAGCTTAGGAGAAGGGAGACCAGGTTAACGTCTTTCCCTTACAGGATATCCTTCCTAAGATTACCCTGGATAAAGTGTGCAGGGGAAATCGAAGGAGAAACGCCAGATGACATACCTGACCCTGAGGGCCCCGCAGGGGGCGGACCCGGGCTAGGCAGGGCCTGAATGGGGGGAAGGAGGTGCGGGATAGTAGTAGCCGGCTGGGTCTCTAAATTGGTTAGTCTCTCATGGATTGACGAGACTGATGCCACCAGTGAGGTAAGCATATCTCTCATCTGGGCCAAGTCCACGGAAGTGGACTGCCGCGGACTAGACCTAGTAGCAGGAGACTGGGGAGTTGCAAATAGTAAGCGTAAAAGTTCTGCTTTCCTAGCTTTTCTGACCCCGATGCAGGTGAGCAAGGCATGGAGGGCCTGTCCTCTTGATCGGATTGGAGCGACATGCTAGGAATATAAGGAAAGGAGTCTCATTAGAACCCCTATACCCAAGAACCTAACTAACTAGCCACTAGCTAATCGACCTCTGCGATAGAGCGGGATGAAACGTAGGGGGCGGCCTAGCTTACTATCTGTGAGGCACGGATTACTAGCTCGAGGGATGTAACCTCCACACGAGGAGGGGAAATTGCCTCGGGGTGGGGAGTGGGCAACTAGCTAATGTACAAGAGGCAAGCTACCTAGGCGGTGACGTAACTAACTCTCTAACGCCTCCTAACTACCTTGATGAAACATAATTCCCAGGATAGAGCCCACAACCAGTTACCTTATCCTATGAATCTAGCTGGGGAGTCCGAGCTTCGACAACCGAAAAAACTGGCCTGAGAATAGACTGAAGAAAAAATCCCCTTGGAAAATGCTTGGGGGATGCCTAGGCCACCAAACCTATCGCAGAACAAACTTGAGCACCTAAAGCAGGTAAAATACATGTACACGACCACATGACTGGGGGAACGCTGTCCAAATATAACATGTTACCCGCGTATAACCTTACATTACCCTGGCCTGAAAACCCTTCCAGAAGCAAAACCTGGTGTACACAGAAAACAAACATAGTGAGAACACACCCAACAACTTACTAACAAGCTGTGACATTGCGAGTAAAAGAAACCCTGCAGGAACGTACGAGGTAGCCCACTCGCCTGCCTAAGCCCAGAAAAGCCAGCAGGTAAACGAAGGTAGTGGTAGGCATAGGCACCTAACCCCAACATCACCTACTCCGCCGATATGTAGCATAGCATATGTATGTACCTTCCGGGCCATCAAACAATGATTAACAAAACTCCCCCAAAACGCACCCCGCCGGAAGAAAACATGAAAACCGACTGTTTAAAAGTAAACAAGAGAGAGCTACCGCATAGAATTGGACTCACAGCAAATGCCCACGTGAGGGTCCAAATAGAACATACAGAGAGGAATACGTATTCGTAGGTGTGATAAGTACCGTGCGGCAGAGTATGAGGTTATGAATCCCTCCCTGTTGTTAGGAAGAAAAGAGGGGGTTAACACGTAGTTAAGTGTCCAGATCGCGTAACACGAGTAGTATGCCCCTAAAGTGTGGATGTGATATAGATAGCAGGTGCAATTCCTAGTTATAAGTATGCGGGAAAGAACGACATCCAAGAGAATATTCCATATCCCAAAATTATATGTAAAAAGTGAGTGTGTGTATTGAATACCTTAACAAACTTAGCAAAAAATTAGTTTGAAAATCAGCCAGCAGAGGGCGGTGTGTAACCGTAATATGCACTACACCCATCTCGTAGTGTAGGCTAAGAACGAATGGAAAACATAGCAAAATTGATATGACAATCGGTCAGCAGAGGGCAGTATAGAAACGTGATAGAAGCATACGACCTGAACCGAAGGAGTGCAACGGAACTTTGAGGAGGAACAGCTGCCGCAATGCCGGGAGGAACCGCCGCCGGGACAGAACCGCCACCGGGACCGAAACGCCGCCTGGGACCGAAACGCCGCCTGGGACCGAAACGCCGCCTGGGACCGAAACGCCGAGAAGAAACCGCCGCCGAGACGCCGCAGTGGAACCGCCAAAGTGCCGGGATCCACGTGAGTACTCCTTCCAACAGCGTCCACAACGTCAGACGCTGCAACGTAGCCGTGGGGAGGAGAGGCGTTGGTTAAATAACCATAGCCCCTCCCACAACTACAGGCTAATTTACATTAGCCTTAACATATATCTTTGCCTGCAATATTTTAAATAATCATTGACTGACTGTAAGTTACAACCAAAAATGAAAGGTTCCAATTCTTTATTATTCAACTTTCCCTACATTGTCAGTATTTGAGTCAAATTAAAGGCACAAAACGCTCCCAGTACCTAACTAGCTTCAACGTTTTCATCGAATCATGCAATATGGGAAAGCTTCTAAAAACTGATACTTTTTTCCTTGAGTAGAAGGCAATGATTTTTATCTCAAATCTCACCAACACAGTCCATCATAGACATGTGTACTGTGGACAAAATTGCTTCGGACTACATTTTTGTTTAGTTGTTTCCATGTTTAGCTGTACCACGTGCCACACCAGAGAGGCAGCGGGAGATTAGGGAGCTAAACAAGTGGCTCAGAAGCTGGTGTAGGAAGGAGGGGTTTGGGTTCATGGAGAACTGGGCCGACTTCTCTGTCGGATACAGGCTCTACGGTAGGGACGGGCTGCACCTCAATGGGGAGGGTGCAGCTGTGCTCGGGGAGAAGATGGCCAGAAGGGTGGAGGAGTGTTTAAACTAGGTAAAGGGGGGGAGGGAAACTACAATATAGAAGGGGAAGATAGTGTAGATAGAAAGCTGGGGCTTATAAATGTACCTGGGGGTGGAGCGGAGGGAGGGGTTAGAATAGTCAATAGGGATAGGCTTCATAGGGAAAAAAACCATACACCTCTAAATTGTATGCTTACTAATGCCAGAAGTCTGACCAATAAAACTGACGAACTGGAGTTAATAATGTCTGAAGAAAACTATGACATAGTGGGTATAACAGAGACATGGTTGGATGATAGCTATGACTGGGCGGTTAACATACAGGGTTATAGTCTATTCAGGAAGGATCGAAAAAAACGAAAAAGGGGGAGGAGTTTGCCTTTATGTAAAGTCCAGCCTAAAGGCCACACTGCGGGAGAATATATGTGAGGGAAATGATAATGTGGAGTCATTATGGGTAGAAATATATGGAAAGAAAAATAATAAAATACTGATAGACGAATCATGAAAATTTTTGTTGATTTGCAGTTCATTTTCGTCAGTTACATCTAATATCACTGGCATTTTCGTTGAAAAATGCACAAAACAGGCAATTTTCGTTAAAAATGAATGTGTATGAAAATGAATGCACAAGAGTAGTCCATAGCCAAAACAGTTTGAAACACTACAAAAGAAAGCTCCCTGAAACTGGATTTTATTGAACTAATAAAATGGTGCTTAACATAAATACATGTTCTGTTACAACTAGCTGTTTTGCAGGACTGTATAAGAATGAGTCCTCAGCAATCTAATTAAATCATTGTTGAAGACAGTAAATCTAAATACATTAATAAAACAATGTACTAGTAGGAATCTGAAAATGGAAACTGTAACCTTATACAAACTTCCTAAATTTGGTGTAGGTATATTTAATATTCCATTATATTATTTCAAACAGGGATTTGGGAACACTTTTTGCTATTACTCTGTTTGCCCTGCTTTATCCTGAACTTTCAAGAATATTTCTCAAATTGAACAGTTGTATCTTAAAATGTAGCTAATAACAAGGGACGTGTATATCTATGTAATGTAACTTAAGGTACAACAACTGTCACACAATTCCTGATAAATAAACACTATGGCGAGAACACAGCACCCAATTCCTCATAAATGTTACAATGCTTTTAAAAACACAAGTATAGAAAGGTAAATTATCTAAGAGGTTTCACACCAACCCCTATGCTAATCCAGTAAACTAAATGGAAAGGCTAGTCTATTTTAGCCATAATGAGGGGGGCAATCCAGCAGTCTAGACCTGAAAAATGGAATACAGCTTTCCAAGATGTTGAACAGCCCAGTTCAATAATTAACCAAAAGGAATTGTCTAGAAATTCTTAACCCCTTAAGGGATATTCTAGGTAAATATAACAATGAAAAATATTATACAATCTGCTATTATTTCCCCAGACCCAAGTTAGAACAAAACAATGATTAATTACCCCACTTACCCTCTCCACTTAACCCCTTCTTCATCATGGAGGGATCTAAATGCATACAATTCACAAAACAGGATTGGAGAGCTTTCCACTGAAGAGTGACTTATCTCACCTCACTGACTCAAAGTTTCTCACTTTTGGAAACCTGTTGTAATGTACGAATATAATAATAATCCTTTGGATTATTTTTTAGATTAGATTCCATGACTGTTGATGGTGATATGGTCTTTTGACGGCATGTGTGGTGTAGGAAAACACATTTATAGAATCAAATGAGGCCACCATCAAGCTTTGCACCCTACCTGTAAAGTGTCAGGTGTCCTCTATGTGTCACGCAGGTGTCAGTTACTAGAATGCAGTTGAATGGCAATATACAGGAGTTCTCTACAGTAGTAATGCTAGTGTTAACCACACCTCTTCCCATTTGAAAATTGGTAAAGACGGAATAGCAATAAACTAAAGATCTTCTTTATAGAAGTATAGAAATACACATTTGGGACCCTGACCAGATTAGATATACCTGAACAGGATAGTCTTTGATCTTAAGGTATACCTGTCACTTAAGATAACAAAGTTATTAATTAGCAAAGGAAAATGCGCTTTGTTGTGAAGATAATATTAAGTACGGCAGTTCTTATATTTTCACTATCATTGCCTGTCTTGCGTACTTCTCAATAACTTTTAATAACTTTTATGTACATTTTATCATATTTGTAGCACAGGAGTAGGACTGGAGACAGCTGTTTAACCTTGTATAGAATGACTTTCACAGCATCTTAATTAGTGGAATATATTATTAGCTACTATTACCTACCCTGTTTGTATGTCAGCATTAACAAAATGTTTTGTTTAAAATAGCAGCCATGTGATTGCAAAAGAAAAAATTCATACCCTGATTAGGTCAGGTGTTTACATTTTAACCATACTGTATATCATTCCTCATTGTTTTAATAGCAATCTATGCTAAACCACCTATAGGCTTAAGGATTGAAGGTGTTGGAAAGTAAAGCAGGCTAATGTGCTTAATTATAGTAGTATAATTGTACATGTGTATGTTGTAAGACACAGTCTTTTAACAGCAGAGACTCACCACTTGTTAATAAACAAACAACAAATATAAGAAAAACAATTTTCTTCACAGGCTGGTGATTAGTTTTTATGATCCACCTCTGCACTGCAGACAGGATTTTGAAGGCCTGGCTCCCTGCCATTGTTTGGAGGCTTTAACGCCTTGGTGCCTTGTTTTGGGTAAGTGATTATATAATGTACTCCATCACAAGTGGATTTCAACATATAATACAACCAGCATATACTGACTCCCTTCACTAAATTCTACCCTTAAGAAAAAAAACAAAAAACACAATACTAGAAAACCATTTAACCAGGGTTTTTTGTGCACAATTCTGTAGGTGTATATACAATGTATATCTTTATTATAAAATTTATGCCAGCTCATTAAAACTACTCATAGTTGAGTACTTTCTACCTCTTTATTTAACAAACAGGTAAAGATACATACTTCCGAGTCTTGTGTCAGCCAAACACTGCTTATATAATGCGGTGAATTAAAGTTACAGAAACTTGTGCAGACATTTTTTTTAATTTAATAAACACAAGTGTCCAGAATATTATAACACTAATAATAATAATTAACCTATATCAAATTCTGTTTAATTGCACTGTTCTAGTCAAATGCAGAGCAAAGTATGAAAAGCAAACAAGAATATATTAGACAGATTAAGTGGCAGATTTAGTTTTTCCTACTTTTAATTAGAATGTACAATCTCTCACCTAAACTTCACATATTCCCTCCTTCCTGTCTCCCTCAATGTTGATGGTGCAATCCTCATCCCTACCTCACACATTCTTTGTCTCTCTGTCACTGTTGCCGCTTGCTTCTTATTCATTATTCACCCCTGATGTTTATTTTCCCAGAACCTGCTGCCTATATTTAGGAACATTGCTTGTAGTAACCCATTCCTACCACAAGATGCAACTAAAGCTCTTGTTCATGCACTCATTATCTCCTATCTTGACTACTGTAATTTAAGCTTAATTGGTCTTCCTCATACCTATGTTGCCCCATTACATTCCATTATGAATGCTGCTAGCAGCATTATATTTCTAACCATTGCTCTACTATCGTTCCCCTCTCTCAATCCCTTCACTAGTTGCCTGCATCTGTGTATATGTCTACAGATAATTTTTATTTAAACATGCATACAACAATACCTTTGCTGCCCCCTTCGAAATTGTAAGCTTGTGGTTCTTTTAGAAATTTTATTAAAATATGGTTTGCTTATAAATGGTGATATGAGCACAAAGTATGAACACCTATCAGTGACGCTTTACAATAACAGATAATATGTAGTGTATAATATTGTCACAACAGTGACAGCTTCCTCTTCTGAACCAACGAGTAGTGCAGACTTCTCCACCAAGGTTCGCAGATATGATAGTATAGATGTGAAGTTGTTCTTATATGAGCGGTAATTCTGAGTACATGCCATATGTCTATCGGTGAAGAGGTTTAACTCCTTCGTGACAATGGCCGATTTCATTTTTTGTGCCCTTCGTGACAATGGCTGTTTTAACATTTCTGTGGTGCTCATTTATAGCTGTAATTGTCTTCTTTCACTTAACTCATCTATAAAAGCTGATGAAAAAACCTGCTAAATATATGTTGGATTTTTTTCTGCAAGTTGTGTTTTGCTATTTCTAAACCATTTTTTCCAAAATGGTAATTCTTCCCCCATGTGTTATTTCGGGTATCTTTGAAGCCAGCCAATGCAATTTACCCTATCAAACCATATATTTTTGAAAACTACACACCCCAGGGTATTTCAAATGCTAGTATTTCAACTCTTTCCATGCATTAATGTCATGTAGTTGTAAGGGATATTGTAACCTTTTAAAAACTGCAAATATAAACCAATGTTTATAAATAAAACAAAGACACATATTTATTTGGAATAAACAAGCTGTGGACTTTTATTTAGTTTAACCAATTAACATATTTCACAATAACAATCTTTAACAAAACTCTTGGCCCAAACCCAGAGTTTCACCTCCATATAATTTACACAATATATATATACACACAATGCCTACCGCCCTAAAAGCCAGCAGACAACCACCACATAGCCAGTTCATCCATCCGCCACAAATGGATATCCTCCCATTTGTGGCCCTACCCCATAAAATCCATGGCCTGTTCCACCATATTCTGTAGATCAAGGTTAAAAATATCACTACCGATATCTGATAAGCGTACACCATCTTTTCTGTAAAGACCAGAACAGTTACCTTCCAGATCTACGTACCTAAAGCTAATTAACCCTTCCATTTCCATAAACTTTTCCATTGACCTATTAAGTTTTCTACGCACCCTCTCTAGTGCTTTAAACTCAGGTCTGGACACCCATATAAATCTAGGAATGATTTCTGACCATACTAAAATTGTGTCCTTAAAAAACCTTTTAAGATTAAACATTAATTCCTTAAAAATTTATAACAGTTCAATTGACTTTGTTTTACCCAAATCATTTCCCCCACAATGCATAATAATAACATTAGACATTGGTAACATATTTAGATAGTCTAACAAAATAGCTTCTAATTAACATATATCTAAACCTCTAATGCCTAACCAATATAACTGAATTTCTTTATTATCAAAACCTACATTTTCGCCATGGCTCCGTTGCGCAGCTCCTTTCTGTGCCCAATAAGTGAACGAATGTCCAACAATCCAAACTATAACTGGATGTTGACCTAAAAGAAAATATCATTAGAGATTTATAACAAATTAGGCCTAACATTACCTAAATAACGATTCGAAGTCCACCTCCCAATCCTTTTTATAACTGATTGGTCCAAACCCAACATTGCAGCTTCCGTTGCTGACCCAATTCTAAAAGAATGTGATGAATAATCAAAATCACCCAAATCCAGTGCTATAAATGCTTTTTTAAGCACACTTCTGAACTGAAAATTTGTCAATGGAGAACCTGAATTATGAATCAGCCAATTCCCATTAACCTTTGGTGTAATGGCATTAAATAATTCAGCATTCAATACTGGACACATTTGAGATTCAATCCTACCCAGCTCCAACCAACAACCTTTCCCCAATTTATCAGTTTTGGATGACCGTAAAAATATTCTCAGATTTCTTTCACATATCACGTCCACATTCTGCAAACCAGAACCACCTTTCTTATTGGCCGCTACCAATTCACTTATACGGAAAGCGCCAAAGAATGCAATTATAAAAGCGGTTCTAAATAGACGCCTCTCAAAATCATCCCAACAAACCTTGGGCAAAATATTAACCAGCTTTTCTAATATTTCAAAAGAAATGGGCTTTCTGGTGTCAACACTCTTCTTAGCCTTATTATAGCCTTTGTTCTGTCTTCTTACACGTTCACACAGTGTGCAGTCTGACATTCAGTATAAACCATTCCTGTCTTCCAAATAAGAGGACTGTTCTTTGTAGTTTAACTTGTTTATTGTTGAACAGGTTGTTGAGTATATATGGCAAAACAGGATTGTAGTGCATAAGCGTGAGCACGTACATGTGATGTGATGTGGTAAAACTATAAGAATACAAATAACATGTATAAGTACAAAGCATAGGAACTGCATGTATAATAACATTACATAACAGTGAAGTACATGGCAAAATGGCTGCCTATACATAGAATGACATGGCTAGCTAACAGTCAATTTTCCTGAGCAATAATGCAAATACCTGAACAGCTCTGAATACTATAATGTCCCTGAAACAGAAGTAAATGTCTCACCAGATATGCTATTACACAGATGGTGGAGTTTTTGAAGGAGACATACAGAGACAGCTCTGATGTTGAGTCCTGGTGACTGAAGACTGTAAAATGGAGGCTCCTCCCTCCCAGAATGCCTTGCAATCACCCACAATGCATTATTCTTTAACTAGAAAACAAGGTGTAATACAACTTAACACCGCTAGATGGAGCTATAACTTACTAAAGAAGTCTAAGGTGGCAAAAAGGTGAATTCTCAAACCCTGCTGGGCAGAACACTCCCCGTCTGGCGTCAACCAACGCCACTACTAGGTCTCTCAGGTGAAAACAATAAAACAAGTTCGGCCACTGGCCTGAGGAATAGCTTGCACTCACCAAGCCTACATACTTTGACCTCAGCCTTTCGTACGTTCCCATCCTTGCTTGGGAATGTGTTGGTGATGAGACCTAGTGGCCATTCATTCCGGTGCGACTGGCTGTCTTTCATGAGCACGACATCCCCAGGTCTGATGTTCGGCTTGTTAGTTTGCCACTTCCTTCTCGATTGTAGGGTAGAGATATATTGGTTCCTCCACCTGTCCCAGAAGGCATTAGAAAGACTTTGCACCTGTCTCCATTGTCGTCTGTAGAGGTCTTTATCGTTGAATTCTGCAAGAGGAGCACTCGGACTGCTGGTCTTCTGCGTGAGTAACATGACAGGAGTGAGAATGTTCAAATCTTCAGGGTCGCTGGAAAGGGTAGTCAACGGTCTTGCATTCATGATAGCTGAAACTTCTGTCAAGAAGGTGGTCAAACTTTCATGTGTGAGTCTTGTACTCCCCACTTGCAAGAAGATAGAATCCAAGATTTTTCTTGCTATCCCTATCATCCTTTCCCAGATGCCGCCCATGTGAGAAGAATGAGGTGGATTAAAGGTCCAGGTGCATCCTTGCTCATTCAAGTATCTTTCCACATTGGTAGTGTCCAAGTTGGAAGGAATTTCTCTCACTGCCCCAACGAAATTCATGCCTCTGTCCGAACGAATATGCTTCACGGGCCCTCTGATGACAATAAAGCGTCGAAGTGCGTTTATGAAACTTGAAGTATCCAAGGATTCGATCACTTCTATATGGACAGCTCTGCTGGACATACAAGTAAACATGACCGCCCAGCGTTTTGCACTGGCGTGAATACCTCTAGTGTGCCGTGTAGCTACTGACCAAGGACCAAATACATCCAGACCAACGTTGGTGAAAGGAGGATCTGTACTGAGCCTCTCAGTTGGAAGACTGGCCATCTTTGGGCTCTGGAACATGCCACGAAGTTTGCGACAGGTAACGCAGTTGAAGATGAGCTTGCTTACACACCTCTTAGCTCCAACTATCCATAGTCCGGCAGCTCGTAGATTCCCTTCGGTAAACAATCGGCCTTGATGTTTCACTAGAACGTGGTGGTGCCGCACGAGCAGAGTCGTGACATGATGATGTCCGGGAATTATTACAGGATGTTTCTCCACAAATTCCACTTTGGCTTCTTGAAGACGGCCTCCTATTCTTAGCAACCCGTCTTGGTCAATGAAGGGATCAAGCTTCTTCAAAGCGCTATCCTTGATGACTGTTTGACCTTTGCTGAGGCAGTCTATTTCTTTAGCATAACATTCACGTTGTATAGTTCAAATTATTATGTTCTTGGACTTTTCCAAATTCGGAGCGGTAAAGGCATGTTTGCAGTAGTGCCAACCTTTGCAGGACTTCCGGCTCTCAGGTACTGTCGACTTGTAAGACTGAGCGATATGAAATAGACAGGCTATAGCACGAACAAGCGACATCCAGGTGGAGAACCTGACGAAACGGTGAGATTTGAGTTGGTGATCCGAAGTCACCGTACGTAGAACAGATACTTCAGGTCGGATTTCTTCGTCGGCATCTGAGTCTACCAATCCAAACGAGTCAGGTTCGATGTTGCAAGATGTTGAAAGGTACAGGAATGCAGGACCCATAAACCATGTTGTGTCTTTAAGGTGACTTTCTGCAACAGATCTAGTCGCATGGACGGCAGGATTATGGTGTGTGGACACATAGTGCCACTGTTTAGGACAAGTGGATCTCCTGATTCTTAGCACCCGATTGCTGACATAGACATAAAAGCGTCTCGTTTCGTTGCAAATATATCCTAGGACTACCTTACTGTCCGTGTAAAACTCGACTTCCCCGATTTCCAGGTTCATTCCTGTTGTTATAAGTTCGGCCAACTCCACTGCAGGCACAGCTGCGCAGAGTTCCAGTCTGGGTATCGTGTGCTCGCGGAGTGGCGCCAGTTTAGTCCGGCTCATAACAAAACCCACATGGCATTGTTCTTTGACATCTATGGTCTTCAAGTATGCTACGGCTGCAATCGCCTTGACTGAAGCGTCGCAGAAGATATAAAGTCTTTGCATCTTGACTTCAGTTGATGGCACGGAAGCATACGGTCGTGCCACAAGAAGGCTGGACAAAGCTTCGAGAGACTTCCTCCATCCTGTCCACAGGTCTTTTTTCTCCATGGGAAGCGGATCATCCCAATCAGCCGTCTCTGTGGTGAAGTCTCTTAACAACATTTTACCTTGAATGGTAACAGGACTCCTCTGCGTGTGAAGGCTTTTTCTTCCTTGCTGATTTGGAAGGTGAATGTGTCTGTCTTTAAATCCCAGAGCAAACCGAGGCTTCGCTGCATCAGAAGGGAGTCTGTGCTAAGATCCAAGTCTTTTAGATCACTTGAGTGGTCTTGGGGTGAGAAGGCCTCCATTAACTCTCGACTGTTGGAGGCGATTTTATGCAACCTCAAATTAGATAGAGCAAGCATTTCTTGAGCTCTTTTCAGGAGACTGATTGCGGTCTTGTTCGTGGGTGTAGATTTCAAGCAGTCGTCCACATAGAAATCTTTTTCCACAAAGGACCTGACATCCGTCCCATACTTTGCTTCACCCTCTCGAGCTGAATGTCTGAGACCGTAGATAGCAACTGCAGGGGAAGGACTGTTTCCGAAAATGTGCACTCTCATTCGATATTCTACAATGTCCTCATTGGGGTCGTTGTTGCGGTGCCAGAAGAACCTCAAGTAGTTTCTGTGTTCCTCCTTGACAAGGAAGCAGTGGAACATTTGTTGTATGTCGGCCATAAATGCTACAGAATCTCTGCGGAAGCGTAAAAGTACCTCCTGAAGTCTGTTGTTGAGGTCTGGACCAGACAGTAAGACGTCGTTTAGCGAGACACCTTCGCACTTGGCACTTGAGTCGAATACTACTCTTATCTGTCCTGGTTTCTTAGGATGATACACGCCGAACATGGGTAAGTACCAACACTCTTCTGAGTCTTGGAGCATGGGTGCAATTTCTGCGTGGTTGTTCTGGAATATTCTTTCCATGAAGGTAAAGATATGTTCTTTCATCTCTGGTGTCCTCTGAAGTTTATGTTTGAGGGAGATAAATCGACTGTAGACAAGTTCTTTGTTGTTAGGTAAGCGTCGTCTCTGGGTTTTAAATGGTAAAGGTGCGACCCAGCTTTTTGACTTGTCTTTTACTATTCCTTGATCCATGATATCCAAGAACAGCCTGTCTTCTATGGACATTGCGACCCTGTTGTCTTCTCTTGTCCTGTGGAAGACTGTACACCCTAAGTGATCTTGCTCACCATTGCAGGCGTGGTCTTCACAGGAGGGATCCATGAAAGGACAAGGCACGGGAGCACTGTGTGGCAATTCTTTTATCAGGAACCTACTCTGACATGGCTGGAATAGAGAAGGACGTCCATTTTCAAGTGTGTTGGTGAGCATACTGTTGACTGAGGTCGGCTTGTGCGCTCCTCCTAGACAGACGTCTCCTATGATGACCCATCCTAGGTCAAGTCTCTGGGCATATGGAGCATTTTGGGGACTGTTAATCTGTCCTCTAGCCTTGTGAACTCGTAATATGTCTCTTCCAAGGAGTAAGACTATTGGGGCTTCTGGGTCCAGTTCCGGTATCAAGTGAGCTATACGCCTCAGGTGGGGGGTGGTATGCTGCCACCTCCGGTGTAGGTATCTCAGACCGGTTGTCAGGAATGTGATTGCACTCCAGTATGGTTGGCAGGGACAAACAGGTATGACCATCTATGGACTCTACCCTGTACCCAGTTGCTTTCCTCCCCGCCGTCTCAACGGTACCTGCACATGTCTTTAAGGAGTAGGGAGAACCGGGCCCTACGATGTAGAAGGTGTCGAAGAAGGTGGATTTAGCTAAAGACCTATTGCTTTGATCATCTAAGATTGCATATACCTTGATCGCCGTATCTCGGTGACCGACCGGATAAACTCTGACAAGGCAGATTTTTGAGCAGGACTTCCCTCCTGCAAGTCCTTTACAGATCTCTGTACACTGAGAAGTGACTGCTGGGGTGTCTGTGTCAGTGTCTATCTGGTTTCTGTCATGCCCCTCTCCTTGGGATGATGTTTGAGAGGGTGGTCCAGGGTGTAAAGCCGTGTTGTGTTCTGTGCTACCGCATTCTGTGCATGTCACACTGACCTTACAGTTCCTGGCGAAGTGCGATGTTGTAGTGCAGCATCTGAAGCAGATGTTGTTTTCTTTGAGGAATTCTTTGCAGTCCTCTAAGGACTTCTCTCTGAAGGCTGTGCATTTTAGTAGAGAATGTGGTTTCTTGTGCAGGGGGCATTGTCTAGTAAGATCTTCGAGTTTGTTCCCTTGAGAGGATTGAAACGACCTGTAAGGAGAACCTGTGGAGGCAACATTAGTTTTGTGGACTGCCACTGGTGTTTTATGAGGTTTGACACCAGGGGTAGTGGGACATGACAATGTAAAGTCAAAACTGGGATCATTTCTGATCCTTGCTTGTTGAGCAACAAAGTCTACAAACACCCTGAAGGGGGGAAATGGTACATTATGAACCTGTTTATAATGAGAACCATGCGTGATCCATTTCTCCTGTAGGTTATAAGGGAGTTTAAGAAGAATCGGATTAACACCTCGGGCGGTGTCCAGGAATGCTAGCCCTGGCAGATCTCCTTCTGCTTGAGCAACCTGTACCTCTATTAGTAAGTCACTTAGTTCCCTGAGCTTTTGGTAACCCTATTCTGGGAAAACGATCAACTCTCTTATATAAAGCATTTTCTATAGCTTCTATTGACCCATAACGCTCATCAAGTCTTTCCCACACCATCTTTAGGCCTTTGTCCGGATAGTTTATGTTAATGTCTCTGATTCTTCTGGCGTGTTCAGCAGACTCATTTCCAAGCCATTTTACCAAGAGATCTAACTCCTCACTGCAGGAAAGATCTAAGTCCCTTATGGCGTTCTGGAAGGAGGCTCGCCATGCCCTGTAGTTCTCGGGGCGATCTGTGAACTTTATAAGTCCCTTGGTAACCAGCTCCCGTTTAGCAAAGAACTTACCGAAGTCCATGGCAGCCCGGTTAGGGTCAATACTACCCGGTGTGCTGTTATGCTGCGTGTGTGGTGTATCACCATACCTTTTAGAGATTTCTGGCTTAGGGAAGTCTGTATAATACTGTTCTGACGCGATGGGTGTCCCTTGAAGTCGAAGCGAAGGATGTAGCTTTTGTTCTTTAGGGCGGTAGTTGTGGTCAGCATCGCTTTGTCGCATATCGTCCTGATCGAGGTACTGTGGTTCAAGGTAGGATCTTTGGCACTCTGTATAAGCTGGTTGATGTACTGGATCATAATTGTCATCTGTCTTGGGATGCTGATGGACATATTCTGAGACGCGCTGTGCTGGATCTTGTTGATCTATGTCTGGCCCGAGTACTTGGCTGTATTTCTCAGATTCAGCGAACTCCATGGCTTCTAGGAACTCTGCTTTGGCTATTGCGGCTGCCGCTTCTTTCTCCGCTGCGAGTTTTTCCAGTGACGCCTGCAGACACGCTGTCTCTTTCTTTAGTTGCGTCTCTTGTGCAGCAAAGGAAGACCTTACTTTTGCAGCCTCAGCTTCTGCACGGGCGAGAGCAGCCATTTCTTTTATTGATGACTTGCTAGAGCGGCTTGCTCGTGACCTTGTCCCGTATGTTGATGCCTTGCTAGTGGACATGGTGTGCCTGTTTGCTGGCTGCTTAATGTCTCTGTGCAGACTCAGTCTAGGTAGGACTAGGAACGGACTTCAACATGGTTTGGATCGTGTCGCGCTTGCTGGGGGCTGCACTCTCGCTTCTTGTGACTGTATGGCCGCCGCTGCAATCTTGTACATAGGACCGCGTTGCTGATGGCGGCTCTGTACAGTCAGATCCACTATAGCTGGTGACTAGCAATCTGTTTTACTGTTCTGTCTTCTTACACGTTCACACAGTGTGCAGTCTGACATTCAGTATAAACCATTCCTGTCTTCCAAATAAGAGGACTGTTCTTTGTAGTTTAACTTGTTTATTGGTGAACAGGTTGTTGAGTATATATGGCAAAACAGGATTGTAGTGCATAAGCGTGAGCACGTACATGTGATGTGATGTGGTAAAACTATAAGAATACAAACAACATGTATAAGTACAAAGCATAGGAACCGCATGTATAATAACATTACATAACAGTGAAGTACATGGCAAAATGGCTGCCTATACATAGAATGACATGGCTAGCTAACAGTCAATTTTCCTGAGCAACAATGCAAATACCTGAACAGCTCTGAATACTATAATGTCCCTGAAACAGAAGTAAATGTCTCACCAGATATGCTATTACACAGATGGTGGAGTTTTTGAAGGAGACATACAGAGACAGCTCTGATGATGAGTCCTGGTGACTGAAGACTGTAAAATGGAGGCTCCTCCCTCCCAGAATGCCTTGCAATCACCCACAATGCATTATTCTTTAACTAGAAAACAAGGTGTAATACAACTTAACACCGCTAGATGGAGCTATAACTTACTAAAGAAGTCTAAGGTGGCAAAAAGGTGAATTCTCAAACACTGCTGGGCAGAACAGCCTTTAAGGACCTGCTTCACTAGAAACTCTTTGAAAGAAGAAGGTTTACCAGCTAGCTTAAAGAAAAATGAAATTCCTAATAAATATTTTTCTATAAACGCCCTAGAATGACCCTGACCCATTAACTTCAAAACAAATTCCAACACTAAATCTAACCTATTGTCAAACTTATCTACACTCTTATCTTCAACAAAATTACACCAGCATTTCCATGCTTTAGTGTATGCACTCCATGTTTCTTTTGACAAAGATTGAGAAATTAAAGAATTTATCTGGGAGAAGTTAATTCCCATACACTGCCCGGAACCACCAGCCCTTCCTTCTCCGCTTGTGGCGTCAACATTCTGAAACTCTTGAAATCGAAATGTGAAAGAGCATCAGCTATTAAATTCTTTTTGCCAGCAATATCTCTTGCTTATAACCATATATTAAAAACTAAGCATAAATATACCAAATGTCTTAAAACATGTATAACTGGCAATGATTTAGCTTTTAGCGTATTTATTACCCAAACCACACCCATATTGTCGCAATGCAAAAGTAATCTTTTATTCTTCCATTGACTATCCCAACATTCCAGTGCTACAACTACTGGAAATAACTCCAGCAGAACCATATTTCTGGTCCAACCTGCTTGTATCCACTTAATAGGCCATTTATCCACAGCCCATTTTCCTTGCCAATATATTCCGAAACCTGACGCACCTGCCGCATCCGTAAAGAATTACAATTGATCATTGCTAACGAATTCATCCTGCCATATAGCTGCTCCATTAAATTTGTCTAAAAACAGTTTCCAAACCGCCAAATCTTCCCTAATCTGTTTAGACACTCTGACCCTGTGATAATGTTCTTTTTTACCCGCAATACCTTTACCAATCAATCTAGAAAAAACTCTGCCCATTGGCAATACCCTTGAAGCAAAATTCAATAAACCCAATAAAGATTGAAAACATCTAACAGTATAACGCAAAATAAAATGAATCATCTTTTTTTTATAACGCAAAATAAAATGAATCATCTATTTCAACTTCTTAATCTTATCATCAGGTAACCTGAAAATCATTTTTTCTGTATCAATCTCTATACCTAAGAATTGCAATTTAGTAGCTGGATACACTGTTTTATCTACTGCTAACGGAACGCCAAAATAATCTGAAATAACCAAAAAAGAATTTAACAACTTCAAACAATCCATGCTACCTGCTTTACCTAAAAATAAAAAATCGTCAAGATAGTGTATAACATGAACCAAACCCAAAACTTGAATAACAGACCACTCTAAAATTGAAGAAAAAGCTTCAAAATAAAAACAAGAAATCGCACAACCCATAGGCAAACACTTATCGAAATAAAAATTACCTTCAAGTTGAAAACCGAAAGAACCAAAACAAGATGGGTGAATAGGTAAAAGCCTAAAAGCTGCCTCTATGTCCACTTTAGCCAGAAAAGTATTCTTATCCAAATATCTGAACCATTTTAATGCATCAGCAAAAGAAGCATAATGTACTGGGAATTCAAATGTATTGACTTCATCATTCAAAGATTTACCTTTTGGGAAAGATAAATGATGTATTAACCTAAACGCCCCTTTTTCTTTTTTTGGAACCAAATCAAGCGGGGATAGCCTGAAATTAACAAACGGTGGTACCGGAAAGGGGCCCTCAAACCTTCCCAAACTTAATTCCTTTTTAATTTTCTCTTTAGCCACCTCTTTATTATCTTCTACAGACTGTAAATTTTTAACCCAGATACATTCCCCTTCTTTACACACCAGTACCCTGAAACCTTCAGAAAAACCTGAAAGAAGCAAATTAGCTTTCTGCTTGTTTGGGTATTTGTCTAAAAAGGGGCGCTTTCTTAACCACTTCACTGGGGTCTCCGCTTTTTTGAACCTGTTCTTTTGGCTGATGTCTCCGAAAACACCTAAGTGCCGGGTGGTTACCTGAACAAATTGTGCATTCATGTTTAAACTTACAAGAATTTGGCCACTTGCATTGTGACTCATTAAATGACCAGCATATACCCTTATTACACTGACCTTAATTCTGAGGTCTTGGCATTACAGCCGTCCTTTGAGGAAGCATAGTGCTAATCCAAGTACCTACATCTTACATACCCCAAATCAAATTTTTATGAACAGAGAACTTTTGCCTAAAAACTTCATCGTAATTTCATCATGCTAATCCACCAAAGTTCTTATACGCTTCTAAAACTGATTCAAGATGCTGAAATAGCCCAGAACTCTTATCACTATGCTTCTCACAATAAACACTGGCATTGTAGGCTACTGGTCTACACCTGTCCTCATCCTTTTCATTTTTACTTAAAAATTCTTTTGAAGCAGGTAATAACGATAAAATATCAACATATTCATTATCCCATATTTTTTCTTTTAACACATTATTCAAGCGAAAACCTAAAGGTGATACTTCACAAGACATAGATTCCTTCATATAACACTCATTAATAACATTCTTTTTAACATTAACAAACTTCTCCCAAGCCTGAGCAGGGCTAACACCTTGCAAATCTTTTTAACAGCCCAATAAAGAACCCACCAGTTCATTTAATTTAGATTAATTATCTTTTGAGTACTCACCCCTGCTAGACCCAGCTCTGCCTTTCTCCTGTGCACTGTTCGATTCTTCTTGGTGCTGTGAAAGACCGGGTACTGCCAGTTCAAGACGCCCATATTGGTCCTGAATCATGTCCTCTTTTTCCTCCTGGCGCTGGAAAGGCTGCTTTCTCCTCACATTCACCCCTCCTCTCGCTGGAGATCGAGAAAGGGGTCTTGGAAGCCGGCTTCTTGCCTTTGCTTCCGCGTCCTCGCATTCCGGAGATTTCAAGCATCTTCTACTGCTCTCCGTGACCTCACAGCAGGGAAACTTGAAGCTGCGTCCAGCTGCCGCGATATTTCTGTCAACTCCCGCGATGATTCATGCAGCATGCCCGGCACCAACAGAGAAGATATATTATACTAAGACTCCACCTCCGTGACGACTTCTTCTTCACAGCCGAGCCAGGCATCTTCAGCATGTCCGTCCAAGCAGATCTGCAACCAGGCTTCTCCTCCTCTTTCCATTGCCTTCTCTCTGAGTTTTTCCAGAAGAGCTTCCATCTTGGCCTGCGGCTCTCCTGCACAGCTAAAATTACCAGCCTAAAAGCTCAGTAGCACAGCCAGCAGTTCGCCTTGTGGCATGAAGAAAACTGCCCCCTCAGTCCCTCTATTTATAGCGCATATTCGCGTCTTTTGCGCAGCGCGAGGTGTCCGTCCTCGAGACAAAGGCGGCAAATCACTAAACAGCGCGCACCCCAAAATTTCTAACTTATATAAGCTAGCTGCTTTTTTTTTTTTTTTTTTTTTTTTTTTTAACTTCTAGCCTGAACTTTTGAACCCTCTATCTAACTAATAGGTGACCTTTCTGTGAACCCTAGCTCCTATCCCCACAACTACATGCCGCCCTGTGCTATTTAGGCAGCAGGGCTCTACAAACTTTGCGGTAGTCATTTTTTTCACATACATTTTACTTCAGGTCCTGGTATATGTCACTGTCACACAACATCCCAATATGTGATTAGTAACATCATCTGAGTACAGTGATATCACCCATGCATGAGGCAAAAGGGCCACATTTGGGGCATTTTTCAATGTTAAACTTTTGACATTTAGTGATCTACTGCCCATGCCCTGTTTGGTACATCTTTGAGCCTGGCCAATTCAACGAACCCAATAAACCATATATTTTTAAAAACTAGACACCCCAGGGTATTTCAAATGCTGGTATTTTAACTCTTTCCATGCAATAATTCTACCACCAGCTTTTGTCAAAATTTGCATTAGTATTTTTGTATGTATTTTCCCCACAAATGTTGTACAGTAGGTATAAATTTATAGCTCCTGGTATATGTCACACAACACCCCAATATGTGTTCAGCAACATCTCCTGAGTACAGTGATATATCCATGGGTTTGTTGGGTTGTTTGGGGGCTAAAAGGCCACATTTGGGATGTGTACATTCTTCAATTTGGAAAAATTACTCCAGTGTTAATTGGGACATTGTTGAACCCGACCAATTTAATTTATCCCATCAAATCATACATTTTTTAAAAGTAGATACCCCTTGAGCATTTAACATGCGATAATTGTTTTAAAATAAAGCGCTAATTTTAGGACTTGCTCATAAAAATATATATATAAATAAAACATATATTTTTTTCTTCTTATTTTTTAAAATGTATTTTACTAATCACATTGTTATTAGAAAGCTAGGCTCCATTGATTTGCATGGTTGAATGCAGTACCTGTATTCAACCTGCAAGGGGAGCCAGAGTTCTCAGGAGGGTTTGGAGAGACCCTCTTGGAAACTTTTGCCACGCATGTATTTTTCTCGCAGTGGCAGTTGAGTCTGCTCTCCAGAGGGGTCACAGCGTGTCCTGGGGTTGCTGTTCGGTGTTGCTGAATGACTCGATATCGAGGCATCTCAGCGACACCATTGAAGTTTAGTCCTAAACTATTTTAAAACAGGTGCTTGCCGCCATACAGTGCTTGGCAGACGTTGACGTCCCTGGGAGGGGCCAGACATGACCCCTGATGCCGATCTCGGTGTTGTTGAATGCCTCCACATTGAGCATTACAGCAACACTGCTTGGGTGCAGAAAGCGAACGTAGATCACTTTCCAGTCCCCCACCCAATTTCCATTAACCCAATAACGAAAGACACCACAAACAATGGATTGAAAAGGCCACAGCCAATTTATTTATTAACCAAGTCATTGCCACGCAACCTCAGGCCTAACACCTTATTGCGTTAACAGGGTAAAGACTGCCAAACTGAACACATAAATATAAATAACATCAATAAACATAAATAATTTAAAAAAGCCATAGACCCTACCAGGAAAGCTAGGAACCATCACACAGGGAAGGACATACTAAGATCCCAAAACCCAAACCTGAGGCTCCCAGCACCACCTACCAGGAACATCCCACCAAATGCTATCCCCCAGAGCATTTAAACCCCGAGATGCCTGGTATACTACCATCCATTTCCAGAGGAAACCATTTCCACTGAAAGCAAGGAAGAGAGTCGGCAATCACATTCAGCTATCCTGGAACGTGCTTAGCCAGAAACGACACATTCAACTCCATACAAAGCAGAACAAACCAACGCAACAAGCATACTACTGGAGGAGAAGAGGCTGACAAAAAATTGATGGAATGGACATCAAAAATTGATGGAGCCAGCAGGGGCCTCCTCTGCCATCAACCAATGAAGGGCAGCTGCTCTTCATTGGTTGATGTCAGATGAGTCCCCTGCTGGCAACTAATAGAGTCGCTCGTACAGACTTTTAAAATCCTGGCGCCGAAACCATTTGTCTCCCCGCTCCAGGAGATAAAGGTCCGTAGGAACGACCAATAGAGTCGCTCTTACGGACCTTTAACATCTGATGGCGAAACTTGACCAACCAATTGGTTGATGCCAGAGGAGGCCCCTGCAGGCGACCAATAGAGTCGCTCGCATGGACCTTTAACTCCTTCGGATTCCCGATGCTGTGTAGACAAAGTAGGCTAGAGGGGGAAGGGACCAGGAAGATTAGTTGGGAGATATTAACGAAGAGGAAGATTCTTCGTGTGGTGCGGCTTCGTCTTTGTGCACGTTTTGCTGCCACCATGTTCGTTTCTTTGGTATTCGGCTGAACAACGGAAACGCACCCTTCACGTTCCTTTTCATGTTCGCCCGAATACGAATGCAGTCTACTAAAAAGGCCAAATTCCTAATGAAGTGACTAGCCTTCCACTCTACCGGCAACCTACCCGCACACCACTGCCCAGCAAAGTACTCCCCAAAAGCCATGCTACCTAACGCATCAGTAAACAAAGACAAAGACTCCGCTGACACCGACCCCGTCTGAAAAAACACCTTCTCATTGAACCTGGCAAGGAAAACTTCCCTGACAGCTAGGTCTGCCCTCATCGCCTTCGATACCCGAAAACCGGTGATGCGCTGCCCACACACCCTGCAGCTCTATACAAGGAACGAGAAAAAAACTGTCCCACTGTAATTATCCGTGTCAGGATTTAAGATGCCTCAACAATGATTGAAGGAGTCTCAACAACACCTTCCTTAGCCACTCCAGCCCTTAACGCAGTTAACTTATCGGCCGGAAGACAACAGTTGGGAGTCGATCTCAAAACCCAAGAAGTTGAAACATGTGGTGGGACCCTCGGTTCCATCCACCGCCAACGGAACTGCACCACCCACTTCAAGGTGCGCAACAAGTAAAAACACTAATCCAAATTCCCCTGCCTGACGCACAAAAAATAATCAAGATAATGGACCAGTGATCGGAACCTGCTTCCTCCCACACCACCCAGTCCAGAAAAGTACTAAACTTTTCGAAGTAAGCGCATGAAATGGAGCACCACATAGGGAGGCATAAGTCAGCGTAAAAGGTACCGTCAAACCAGCAACCCAACAAGTGATGACAGTCCAATTGAATGGGAAACAGCCATTAGGGCCCCATGGCCTGCCTCCCTCACCAGGGCAACTGCCCTATTGAAACAGGTGTAGGAGACCGGACAGAGCTCCTTGTCAAAATCTCCAGAACTCCTTGTCAGAACTCCCCATTCAGATAGGACAGGTGAAAGGGCAATTCCGGTTAATCCATCTCCTTCCACCCCCAGTGGAGAAACCTGAATGGGACCTGCCATACGGCCCAACAGAATCTCCTCGGCCAACTCTTCACGCATGACTTCCAGAAGGGCAGCCAGAGATTTTAATTTTTTGATTGACAAACGGGCAGCCCTAGGAACAAACAGTATCCGTAAGCCATGCAAAAAACATCATCCAGAAATGCTGCGTCCCCCAGCCTACCGTAGTGGCTAAGCCTCGGTAACATCATGTCGCGCTTCACCGAGTTCTCCTCCTTAGCCCGAGCTGGACCAGAGGAGCCACCTGCCTTAGTCGGCTTAAAGCATTTGAACAGGCTGAGAGAACCCCTATAACCAGAGCATTTGTGCCTGAACTTGCAAGACATGCCCAATTGCAGTGGATGTCATTAAACTGCCAGCAAGTTTCCTTTTTCCCTGCATCTGACTAAGAACCCTGGGATACCCTGCTGACCCCGCCGTGAAAAGGCAATCCTTTTTGTGCCATCATAAATTTAAGCCAAAGAGGCAGGTCCATCTGGTCCCACCTCATGCCTTGATTAGCTGCCAGGCGCTGCCAAATCTTCTCATCGTAATGCCACCATACCCAACCCCTGTACACCCAGTAGGCCTCCCAGATTCTGTCCACATAACAGAAAAGCGTGGACCATTTCTCCGGTGCCCTCTCCCCTATCTTCCTAGCAGTATGCAGAAATCTTACGGTACATCCGCTTCTCCTCCGTCTTTTTTTCTTTCTTCTTGTCATCCTCGTTCGCATCCAAAGAATCCTCTAGAGAAAGTAAGGAGGGGAGGGGAAGGGGGTTGTGGGTCTTTACTACCAGACCGAACCCTGTGCTCACCAGGACCACGAGCCAGAAACCTAACCACACCAAGGAAAGATCGAGTGGAAGAAGATCCACAACCCCCCACTTGCAGACAAAGACGGCTTCCTAGAAGACCCCCCCTTCCCAACACGTAAGGGCACCGGGCCCCCAGACTGACCCCCTCAGGGAACCTACCCTCTGTGCCCCCTACAACCCCACCAGACCCCTTCACCCTTAAGCTGCCACCCCTTCCCCGAGGGAACCCCTGAGGACGCCCTCTGTACCCCCAGGGCCACAGGCTGAGTGCCTCGAATTGTCTGGGCCGCTGCTCACTCCGGAACACGTCTGCTCCTCTTCTGTCCCCGGCCCTCCCGTCCGACTCCAAGCCTGGGGACTGCCGCTAGTGTACCTCCTTGTGACACAATACTGAATACTGGCCCTGCTAGACCAGATCGCTGAGGATGAAGGGAGAGAAGCAGAAGCCATATTATAAGTTAACATAAGATATGAAGCTAAATTCATATTCTGTACGAGATCCAACCAACTATCTGGGAACTTTAGTGGTAAATGTCTGAAAATATATAACCATTTAGGTAAAATGTATGCTTTTAAAGTGTTTATTCTGCTCACCCAGGAGAGGATCATATTTTTCCACCCTTTAATCGTAGAATTAGATTCTTTAAGTAAAGGTAAAAAATTTATAGCTGGAATCTCTTCGATTTATGCCGAGATGTTTATACGCAGATATGTAATCTGTTTTTTCCATTTAAATCTCTGAATATAAATTGATCTCTGCAATTAAAGCCGGTAAGGTTAATGTTAATAAAATATCGTCTGCATATTAACATATTTTGTGTTCTTCTTGATGAATAGAATACCCTTTTATAGCCTTATTTGACCTTATTTTTAAAGCTAATATTTCCATAATAATTATAATTGTGGTTATAATGGGCATCCTTGTCTGGTTCCATTGTTTAATTTAAATTCATCTGCGCGTATGTTTAGCCCAACTGTTCTCACTGTCGGGTTACTATAAAGTGCCTTAATAGCATTTAAATAAAACCATTAAAACCAAACGCCTCTAATATTGCAAACATAAATTGCCAATTTACTCGGTCTAAAGCTTTTTCAGCGTCTAAAGCCAAAGTAATTAACGTTTTTTATCTCTCCTTGCCAGGTCTAATACATCGATTATCCTTCTTAAATTATTCACTGTGCTTCGGTCAGAAACAAAGCCGATTTGATCAGCATATCTTTGATAATCTGTTGCAATCTACCGGCTAAAAATATTTTGGCATCTATGTTTATTAGAGAAATTTCGATAGTTTGCAACCATAGAGGGATCATTATTTTGTTTTGGGATCGGTATAATGTTGGCTCTTAAAAATTCTGTTGGGCAGGTTCCTTGCTCTGTAATCGGATTAAATAAATCTGTTAAGCAGGGTATTAATTCGTTAAACATTAGTTCATAGGAAAAAGCTCCAAAACCATTGGGACCTGGAGCTTTATTATTTTCCAATGTATTTATAGCTTTTTGAATCTCTTGGGCGTTTATCTGTTAATTTAAGTCCTTCTGTTGGTCTTGGTTAAATTGAGGAATTTTTATATCTAGACTTATAACTCTATATCTAGAGTTAATATTGTTTTGTATATTATATAATGTACTGTAATATTTATTAAATACTCTTCCAATACCCTCCAGTTCTCTTATTATTCTACCTTGTTAGCCATTTTTTGCTTTAATTTATTAGTTAGATATACAGAAAAATACAAGTTTCCTGAGGGCCTACAAAAAAATAAAATAAAAAAAGCCTTATTAGGCCTTTTAACGTCTATGACAAATGTTATCACAGGAGGGTCACAAATGTATATATGTTTCTCTTATTGTCATGTTTACACCCGAAACACAGTATAACTCATGTGACCAATATGCCTTATTGGCACTAAAAAGATTCTCAAATATTTATAAATATTTATCCTGTTGTCTCATTCAGACCCGGGGCAGCGTACAGACGTCTACGCGATTCACGTGGACAACTTCCGCTGCAGCCGGAAGGAGATGCGGTTAGCAGCGGAGGTTGTCTGCGTTCATCGTGCAGACCTTCCCCGGCCTGTCAGTGAGGAGAGTTCCCCGCACCGGCTGTCAGTGAGGAGAGTTCCCTGCACCGGTGCGGGGAACTCTGATCTCTGACAGCCGGGGAAGGTCTGCGCGATGGACACAGACAACCCCCGCTGCTGACCGCACCTCCTTCCGGCTGCAGCGGAAGTTGCCTATACGAATCGCATAGACGTCTACACGCTGTCCCAACTACACGTCGAGGAATCAGAAGCACCGGTAAGTTTGGGGGGGTTAAATGGGGGGCATAAGGCATTTATGTAGGCAAAGTGCTCTATGAAATGCCTTTTAACCCCCTTAATGCCACTCTGCCTCCAGAAATGCCTTTTAACCCTCTAAATGCCAGTCTGCCTCCTGAAATGCCTTATACCTCCCTATATGCCACTCTGCCCCATAATATCCCTTTTAACCCCCTAAATTCCAGAGTGGCATATAGGGGTATAAGGCATTTCTGGAGCTAGAGTGGCACATAGGGGGTCAAAAGGCATTTCATTGGGCACAGTGGCATATAGGGGATAAACAGGCATATCATGGGGCACAGTGGCATATAGGGGGTATAAGGCACTTCTGGGGCAGAGTGGCAAGCCTGGGGGCAGATGTGCATAATTGGGTGGGGCAGGTTGGAAAATAAAAGGAAATAAAAACAAAATATTTTTCTCAATCATAGCTTTTATTTAAAAAAAATAGTTTACATAGTTTACATGAATTAACATTTACTGGTAAAACTGTTTTTCCTATGGCGTCGTCTTATATTCAGGCTTTTTCTTTTTTTCCTAAATTAATATTCAGATTTTGGGGGGTCATCTTATAATCGGGGTCGTCTTGTAATCGAGCAAATACAGTAATAACTTGCCTTATTGGCCTTAAAAGGATTCTCAAATGTACATAGATATTTCTCCTGTTGTCTCGTTCAGACCCATTATGCACTATGACGCATGAGTATTCTCAAATGTATATAGATATGTCTCCTATAATCTCATTCAGACCCATTACATAGTATAACACATAAATCTTTATGACAAAAGAGAAAAAAAACAAATTCCCTTATTTCCTCTTTCCCCCCTTGCCCTCCTCTACCCCTTCTTCTCCCCCTCCTAGTGACATAAGTACATAAATATGTAAGTTACTATGGGAGTGCAGTGTGTAAGTTATTTTTTTATTTTTATCCATCATTAAGGAGAAAAATATTGATTGATATGTGAGTGAATCATGTGAGAAAATAAGGGTTGACTAATAAACGTGTATAGAATCCTGTGGATAAGTACTAGATACATGTGTATCTATTGTACGCTGTGTGAATAAGTGACAAAAATGATAATTAAAGTGTGGGTGGGTCATGTGAGTGAGTGAGAATCAGCTTTTTCGGGTATCCCCATTTATATTTTATCTGTTTGTTCCTTAGGATTCGCGTTACTAAAGAAAATTGTTTCCGGAAATTTCTAGTATGCCAGTAGAGATCACGAAATATCTTTATATCTGCAAATTCTTTGTTAAAACATTTTTTGTTCCTGATCACCGACATTATTTGTTCTTTGAATCTATACCGTTGAAAACATACAACAATATTCCTGGGTATTTGTTCTGGAAGGCCTTTTGGTTTAGAGACTCTATGGAATCTATCCATTATATCACTTATTGGATCGGTCTCCAGGCCTAATTCTTTAAATAGAAGAGTCAGATAGTTTTCCAGTTCTTCTTTTGTTTTCATTTCATGAATTCCTCTTATTCTAATATTGTTGCGGTGCTGACGGTCCTCTAAATCCATTAATTTGGTTTGTAGCTGCTTCTATAGTTTGAATATTTTGAGCAATTTGCTTGATATCTTGTTTTAGATGCCATGTTCACGAAAGAGAAAAACAAAACCAAAAAAAAAATTATGTGGTCTTAAAGTGTCTGTTTGTTAGGGGTTTCAAACCATAAATTTATAATAGATGGCTGCCAAGTATTTTACCTTGTTTCACAAAGATAAGAAAAAGAGAGGAAAAAAAAAAAAAAAGAGAAATATGTGTATATAAAGTAGTAGGCAATATTATTTTCCAGCCGGGAGACCTACAAGTGGGCAGTGTAGCAGTTCTGAGTAATACCGTATTTGCTTGATTATAAGACGAGGTTTTTTTCAGAGCAAACGCTCTGAAAAATACCCCTCGTCTTATAATCGGGGTCATCTTATAATCAGACCTCAAATAGGTCTGACTATGAGACGACCATGATCCAGATCCCCCGCAGCTGCAGGGGACCTGGATGCTCCTGTCCCCGCCCCACTTACCGGTACTTATGAGTCCCCGGTGTGTAGCTGGGGCAGCGTATAGATGTCTACGCGATTCGCGTAGATAACTTCCGCTGCAGCCGGAAGGAGGTGCGCCCAGCGATGGGCGCAGACCTTCCCCGGCTGTCAGAGATCAGAGTTCCACGCACCGGTGCCTCACCGGTGTATTGGGTATTAATTGTTATCCAACAAAGAAAACAAAACAGCTTTTATTTTTGTGATGGGACACCCTGTGCCCCGACTAGGTACTCCCACCAAACGTAGCTTCCTCCTGCTGGGACAGCATCGATTGTACCAGACAGGACCAGCATTGTAGAGAGAAGGGGGGGCACTGCTGCTTCAGAGCTGTGCTGGCACTGTGGCTAGCCGAAGCTTAGCTACTGTCACGGGGTCAGGTAGCGGGGGAGGATCCAACTATGCAGATATATGGACGTAGCGTAGTCCAGTAAACAGTCCAGTCAAAAGAGCTACGGCAAACAGCGAGGTCAAAACGTATCCGAGGTCGAGGCAGGCAGATAAGAGGCAAAACGGTATAACAGGTCCGAGGTCGAGGCAGGCAGATCAGAATCGTAGTCAAAAGAGCAGGCAAGGGTAATGTCACAAGGAACAGCACACCCCAAAAAGCAATATACTTTGAACAGGTACAGAAGAGAAAACAAATGGCCTTTAAATAGGGAATGCCTACTCACAATGAGGCTGCGGCGTGCCGTGCGCCGCGTGACGTCATCGCGGCAGTCATCCGATCCGCGGTCCCGGTGGGGAGAGGTGGTGACGCGCCTGCACGTCCCTGGCGAGCGGGCGCAAGCCCGAGCGACGACGTGGAGGCAGGACCACCCTGCCGGCGTCTGGTCGCGGCGGCGGTGGAGCCGCGACCTCGCCGCGACCGTACGGCGTCGGCGGCATCAACGGGGCGCGCCGCCGGGATCCCCGGGTCGCGGCGGGGGCGGAGCCGCGACCCCGACGTGACCGCACGGCGTCAGCGGCAGGACGGAGTGAGCTGCCGCGAGCACGCGAGGTAAGTGCCGCGGCGGCTCGCATGACAGCTACAGAGTGTGGCTATTATCCTGAAAAGGACAATAAAGTATCATAGCAGCCCACCCCAAGCATCACACAGCACTCATGTTGAGGTGAAAACAGAACTGAGTTTATTTGGAAACATAGGGGTATATAAACAGTACAAAGGGGTCATTTACATACAATAGACACAACAAACCGCACAAAGTTCTTCATCAGGTCCTCCTTTGCACATGGCTCAGTATTTGCACTCAGCCCATCTCAGCCCAGTAGGGGGTCGCTATCGTAGTCTGTGGGGAGGATGGTAAACACAGCTGGTTCCCTGACTTCTGGCTAACCTGCTGGATATCAGATCCAGGTGCAAATACTGGCCATGGAGCTCTCTGTCCTGCAAGTCCTGACCCGATGGAGAGTAACACCACCCATAAACTCTCTTCCAAAATGCAGTTACCCCAAATCTGTGTCAGAGCTGCACAGTCTTTAGAGTCTCTGGTACTTGTGGAAACGAAACTTGTGCATTCGTATTCGGGCGAATATGAAAACGAACGCAAAGGGTGCGTTTTCGTTGTTCAGCCCGAATACCGAACATACGTAAAACGTATACGAAGATGAAAACACACAACACGAAGAATCTTCGTGTTCGTCTTCGTCTACTAATCTCCCTGGTCCCTTCCCCATCTAGCCTGCCTTTTCTACGCAGCATCGCAGGGGTTAACGGAAGCGGAAATCCGTAGGTTCGCTGTCAGGAGTTAAAGGGCCGTGTGAACGACTCTATTGTTTGTACTTCATTGGTTGATGGCAGAGGAGACCCCTGCAGGCAACCAATAGAATTGCTCGTACGGACATTTATAATCCTGGCACCAAAGCTGCTGCGTAGTGCGTACCGAGTTAACCCCCGTATTAACCCCTTCTACAAAAAATGGCAAAACACGAAGAAAAAAACAAACAGGAAGAATTTACACTAATATTCGCCCGAACAGAACACAGGAACAGGCGAATATTTGATGGAATATGAATCTTTTTTCCCCACGAAGACGAACACGAAGAGTTGGCCAGCGCCCAAGTCTAGTGGAAACATTGCACCCTGTACCAGGGGGAAGTAGTAGTCCTAATGGAACCCCGCTGTACCCGCCTCCACAAAAACAGAACCAATTCCAAGGCCAGGGCCCATAGTCTGTAGGAAGGAGGCTGGCCCCTCCAGAAGCACAAGGCATAATTTCCATAAAGCAAGATACATATTTGTGGTGTTTCCCATTACGCCTTACCCTTAGGCTAATTAATCTAATTAACTCTTCTTATATAAGTTTACATCCGTTTAGGTTGTTTGATTATCCTAAATTCCGGTTTATAATAGCTACACAGTCTTTTCACTGTGCAAACAAAGCTACGTTAGAAACTGAAATTATATGAATACTGGAAGGATATAGATATGTTGGGGAAAGCATAGAAAAAAAGACTTGACAGGGGGGATATGATAGAAATCTTTAAATAGTTAAAGGGAGTAAACATGATAAAGGAAGAGAGTTTATTTAAAAGGAGAAATACTACCACAACAAGAGGACATAGTCTTAAACTAAAGGGGCAAAGGATTAAAAGTAACATCAGGAAATATTACTTTACTGAAAGGATGCATGGAGTAGCCTTTTAGCAGATGTGGTAGATGTTTATACAGTGAAAGCGTTTAAGCAAGCATGGGATAGGTATAAGGCTAAGCTACATATTAGGTGTTTCGGTCACACCAATTGCAGTACTTTAAATCCCGGGCAGCCTCATATATATATATATATATATATATGCGGAGGAGAGAGAGAGGGGCTCCTGGCAACACTTTGTGAGAATAGTGAGAAAAGCTTTCCAAGAAGACTGGAGGCGGTTCTAGCAGCAATTAGGGTGATTCAGTATTAATGCTCATTGTTTTTGAATGGGATGTCCAACAAGCTCACACAGGTGTGATGGTCAAGTGTCAACCTACTTTTGGTCATAGAGTGCATTTTGCTTACAGGTATAAGAGACCTGATTTCTGAGCAGCTGCTATTTTCTAATGCATACTTACTTATAAGTAGGGCCTTAAAGCCCTTCTTCCCCTAAAAAACAAACCCACAAGCACGGACTCTAATAAATATGCTGAATGCATTATATACGCACATGGACAAGTATATATATATATATATATATATATATATATATATATATATATATATATATATATATATAGACAGACTCCTATATATACACAGTGACATAGTCTTATCAATAGTTAACTGTTTGTAATTTCCTGGGTTTCTTCATATATAGGTCATTCAATTTGATCTGATCTTCTACTAGATTTCAATAGTAGACAAACACAGTTGGTTTCAAGTAATAACGAGATTTAACGTCTGGTATTTATTTTTACATTTTAAATGGGACATACATTTTCATTACAATGCAAAAAAACAAAATAGAATATTTTAAAAAGTGTTAACTTCATCAATCTGCTACCCCTGGTGACGTCACTGGATGCAATTACATTTTGACATAAGGTAAACTTGCATCAAAATCTCTGCGCTTTCAAACACAGAAGATTATCAGCATACCTGGGAACTTCTGGACTCGACTACCCTTTGCAGGACACGGCCCCGACTGCCCACTGACGTCGGTGGGAGGTCATGCTGATGTCGGGGGCATTCCTGCTGATGTCAGCATGAAACACCCCCATTTCAATGGAAAATGGACGGGGAGCGGGGTGTGTCAAGACTCCGCTCCCAAAATCCGGGGCTTGATCCGGAGAACCGGTGCTTCACCCGGTAATCTCTGGGTCAAACCCGGATAGTTCCCAGGTATGATTATCAGTGTTATGCACTTTACCTGTCAGTGGTCGCAATGTTATGAGTGTAGATCTTTCCTACTCCATGCTGAGGTTATAGATGAACTCACATCAACTCACATTTTGGCAGCTATTAGGAAAATGCAGGTGGAGTTGATTGTACCACAGGCAGGCACAGCAATAGAAATGGGAATGGTGGTTACTGATGGGGCAGCAAACATGGTGAAAACAGAGATAGGGATGTGATGTGGGTTTATGTTGCGCAGCAGATATACTACACCTGGTGCTAACGGCAGCTATTCCAACCAATGCACAGTGTAATCACCCACTGGAACTCCACCCTGGAAGTGATGGAGGGGATCCTAGAGCAGCAGTGGGCTCTTCTCTCCATGTCCTCTGAGAAGAGCAGTGGGGTGTTCAGCCTAATGGGCAGAAGGAAATGGGCATTTAATGGGGCAGGTGGTGGTGGTCCTGAAGCCATTTATGCATGTGACTGAGGACTTAAGCCAGAGCACTGCCACTTTGGTCCATAACATCCCATTACTTACCTACCTTAAACAACACATGCATGACTTGCTGGAACAAAATGAGAACTTTTCAGGCCGAAGATTACAAATGGAGATTGCAAAGCTGACAGAGAAACTGAAAGGTCACCTGCAACCCATCATGGAATCCCCAGAGTGGCCACCCTCTGTGACCCAGGGGTTAAGGGCAAGTTGGCTCTTAAACATAATTTTTAAAGTCAGAGAGACATGCTTGTTCAGCCCCCCCCTGTACAGAATGGGTATTAACTGCTAGAATGCCACAATTGCAGCATTGAAGGGGTTAACTCTGCACTGTCGCTCTCATGGAACGTTTAGGCAGCATGGAAATGTTGTGTGTGGATCCAAGCAACACACAGCCCTCTTCTCTGAAGCTAGCTCAGCATTTGCATGTTGAGCTTGTAGAACCCCTGCTGTGGCGACGTGGGGGGAATTTTTTTGCATGATGTACCAGCCACGAAGGTGTTAAATCCACATGGCGTGAATGCAGCATGAAAACAAGTAGTTAGTCACTAAGGTGTGAAATGCGTCAAGCAATTCTACGTGTTTTCGTGCTGCATGTTTATTTACAGGGATGAAAATAAGTATTTAAAATAAATAAAGAATAAAACATATACATTTTAAATTACAAGTGTATCTAATACAGGTCTATGGGAAATTCCATGTCAAATTTCAAGGAGCTTATGAAGGAAATTGGAATTTTCGAAACAGATGCTTCATTAAGTTTGAAGATCCAATGGACATTTGTCATTTTCACTATTGCGTTACTATCACAAGATTAAAGGGCATTGTTAAACACATATTTAACAGTGTTGACAGATTACAAAAAGGGAAGTCATTGATTATCTAGCCCAACTAAATTAAAGACATACACAACTTTTGTGTTCATTGTTTTTCAGACTCCCTCTATCAATCACAAATTTAAATGATTAAATCATTGTGCCAAACGTGCAGAAAGTTACACAGCAGAACAAATAGTTTTTCACTTGGGAAACCATGTCTTTTTTTCCATGATATTAATGACAGCCCTGGGTGTGTGGAGTGGGTTTGCTCACATATGTATGTAGGTAGTGTGTACCGTGCATTGTAAACCCGATACCATTTAACCCACCAAATAACGACACGGAGACTGAAATTGGATAAAGCAGGCCACAGCACAATTTTATTATAAAACACTGTGTTGGCCCAAAACACCATAAACCAATAACAAGAATATACAATAACCGATAAATAATAAATACAAATATACAAATATACATAACACATTACCATAACATATTCAAACATAACAACACAGGAACCGAATTAACCCCGTCCTTGCCTCCTCTCACACTGCACAATCCAGACCACAGGTACTCACCTCCCCCCCTCGTCCAAACAAAATTGACAGCTACCTTTCGCTGTCCCACCACCAATGCTAACCACCAGCCGTCCACAAGCTCGGTGGGCACGTCCAATAAAACACCAGAGGTTAGGGGAGGATTGAGCCTTCCATTACACCAGCATCCAAACTCCATCACTTACCAAAACCAGACCGGCAAGGACACACAAACCGCCAGCTGTGACAAAAGAAAGAAAGTTAGTACACAAAAAATAGGGAGGGAGGGTGGGAAGCAGGTAAGTCTGTTGGCCGTGTCTGTAAAAAGGACAGTGACCGGGGTCACCCATAGGGCACCTTATATCACCTAGGGTCTCTCGCCCCTCAATTAACATACCCCAATCAAAACAAGGACATGCCCTGAGCATGCACTAACCCACACACATACATGCTCCCTGTCCATTTAGCTATGCTGATTCCCAGGGGCCTAATCAAAATGATAAGCAGCACTCCACAAATAGTCAAGCCAACTGATGTCAGAGCAGGCAGAAAAAATCTTCTTTATTCACGTATAAACAGACAAATTAATCTCAGAGCTGGGCACTCTTAATGTGTTTCGCACATGAGTGCTTAATCATAACCTATCGCATATTGGTTGTGAGAAGCATCTCCCCCTCAGTTTTGTGAGGTCATGGGGACCCCAATACTTTTTTTATATTATACCAATAAGTTTAATTCCCTACATAAAGCAGACCGTGCCTTTTATTTGTGCCTATTAGCTCCTTTATGTCCATGTAAGAACAATTTGTTTTGATTAAGGCAGAGTTTTTCTCAGTAATACTTTTTTGTTTTAACAGTTCTGTCTAATATCTCCTCATAAATAGAATATTCCATTGGCAAGAGAATGCACAGCCAGGTCCCTAATGACAGCTAATTAGCAAAAACATTACAAAGCAGTAATTTGAATAAACTGGCACGTTTTATCAAACTTTCTGAGATATTTAATAATTAACATTCTTCTAACAAGCCAATTGCTTCCTAATAGCTTTTCAATTTAAGTACAAAGTTGGCCAAATGGTTGCTATGGAAATAACCACCAATGAATATTTGTTTTTGTTCTTTCATGTACATTTTCACATCTAAATAGGCTATTCATAGTCCTGACAATTGTAGATGTTTTTATCTGGTCTCATTAAAAAATTCAATTAGAAGAAAATATCAAGGACTTCTGTAGTAATAACATGCTTATAGAATGTAAAATGCATATACGTTGTTAAATGTAATTACACGTTTTAGGGGAAACCTAATGTAAACGTATTTTAAATCTTTATGACTATATTATCTCACTTACACTAGTATTGGGACCCCTGACCATTACACCAACAGGGAGTTTTATGCACTCTAAATACATAGACATTTATATGTAGTTAGTCCCCCCCTTTGCAGCGTCTACTCTTTTTGGAGTTTTCTGTGGGAATTTTTGCCCATTCATCACTGGCGTAACTACAGGGGTAACAAACACAACCCCTTGTTCCTGTCTCCTCGTGCTGGTTCAAAATAGTTTAGAAAGGCCCCTCGGCTCGGGGAGACAGGACCGTATCAGGGTCACGTTAAGTGACGTGATCCGCGGTGAATCCAAGGCTGCCCACAGAGTGTACGAGCAGCCAGTCATATATATATATATATATATGGATGTGAGCATGAATGCTTTTTTGCGTGTGTGAGCGGGGATGTGTAATTGTATGTTTACAATTGTGTAAGTATGTTTACATGTGTTGTAAGGGGTAAATAAGGCACAGACAAGTTGTTTGGGGGCAATAATGACACAGACTAGCTGTTGAAGTTGGGGCGCCCCTGGGGCAATTTTCACACCAGGGCCCTGTGGTTTCTAGAACCGCCCCTGCCATACATCCAGTAGAGCATTTGTGAGGTCAGACACTAATGTTGGACAAGAAGATCAGGGCTCTGTGCAGCCCAGTCAAGTTCTTCCACATCAAACTCATCCAATCATGTCTTTATGGACCTTTCTTTGTGCACTGGGGCACAGTCATGCTAGAATAGAAAAGGGCTTTCCTCAAACTGTTCCCACAAGTTGGAAGCATAGCCAATGCATTGTTCAAAATGTCTTGGTATGCTGAAGGGGATGTAATTTAAACTTCAGAAAAAACAATTACTTAACTTGGTAAAATGTGTAATAATTGTTTTCTCTAAGTGGGATACAAAACTTTAATATTAAGTATGGTTTGTAGTGTTATTTCCACTAGCAGTTTATTCTGAGTGAAGCAGCTGAAGTTCAGCTGTTCTAGTAGGATTTACCTGACATTTGCTTAGTTGCATCTCAGAGCAGAAGCTATGGTCCTCAGAGAGCTTCCAAAGCATCAGAGGGATCTCATTGTTGAAAGATATCAGTCAGGAGAAGGGTACGAAAGAATTTCTAAAGCATTAGATATACCATGGAACACAGTGAAGACAGTCATCAATTGGAGAAAATATGGCACAACAGAGACATTACCAAGAACTGGACGTCCCTCCAAAATTGATGAAAAAACGAGAAGAAAACTGGTCAGGGAGGCTTATAAGAGGCCTACTGCAACATTAACCCCTTCCGTACCGGCGTTCGCATACTGCGTCTTCCCTTGAAGACCGCAGTATTATTTAAATATTTTAATTCCGTGCTCGTGATTCGCTTCAAAGCGATCAAGTGCACGGACTTGAGGGGGAGTGGCTGCTACAGATCGCTGGGGACACCCACCAGTCAGTAGCAACCGCCCCTCACGATCCCAGCGTCCATAGCGATGCTGGATCGCGCATCATCGATAACGTACCTGGTATGTCCCGGTCTGTGGGTGACACCCAACCAGGAAGTAACAGGTACGTCACTGGTATGGAAGGGGTTAAAGAAACTGCAGGAATTTCTGGCAAGTACTGGCTGTGTGTGACACGTGACAACAATCTCCCGTATTCTTCATATGAATGAGCTACGGGGTAGGGTGGCAAGACGGAAGCCTTTTCTTACAAAGAAAAACATCAAGTCCCCCAAAAGCACGTGGAAAAATGTGCTATGGTCTGATGAAACCAAGGTTGAACTTTTTGGGCATAATTCCAAAAGGTATGTTTGGCACAAAAACAACACTGCACATCACCCAAAAAACACCATACCCACAGTAAAGCGTGGTGGTGGCTGTTTTTCTTCAGCTGGAACCGGGGCCTTAGTCAGGGTGGAGGGAATTATGAACAGTTTCAAATATCAGGCAATTTCGGCACAAAGGATGCCTTCAGGCGTCCTTTAGGAAGCTGAAGATGAAGAAGAAGTTCACCTTTCAGCACAACAACGACCCAAAGCATACATCCCAATCCACAAAAGCATGGCTTCACCAGAAGAAGATTAACGTTTTGGAATGGCCCAGTCAGAGCCCAGACCTGAATTCAATTGAACATCTGTGGGGTGATCTGAAGAGGGCTGTGCACAGCAATTTGACAGATTTGGAGCGCTTTTGCAAAGAGTGGGCAAACATTGCCACGTCAAGATGTGCAATGCTAATAGACCCCTACCCAAAAAAGACTTATTGCTGTAATAAAATCAAAAGGTGCTTCAACAAAGTATTAGTTTATGGGTGTGCATAGTTATGCAACCAGGTTATTGTGAGTTTTTTTGTTTTTTTCCCCCTCAAAGATTTCATCTTATTTTGCAATTGTATTGTTCACATTAAAGGTCACATTAAAGGTGAAAAAAGTTCTGACATTCTTTAAAATCACAAGAACCTGGCATTTTAACAGAGGATTGTAGACTTTTTATATCCACTGTATGACTGGGAACTGGATTAGCTGGCCAGTTGGTTAGTGAGGGAATATTTTGTCCAAGATGGACTAGGATTTGTTTTTATGTTTTGTTTATTTACCACTGTGAAGCACAGTACTGTGTACCTTAAAGAAAAGCCACAATAAACCACATTTTACTTTTATTCTGATGTTTGTATTTGGAGTTTCTTGTCAATAACCAGGCCATCCTGCCACAATATATAGAGGGAGAATAGTCCCGATCATACATTTTAAGCCTTGCAAGCAATTAATCTTATGTACACAATTCTTTAAATCATATTAAGCATATTAAATGTTATTCACAATGAAGACAGTGCCATCTATTGGCCTACATAAACAAATCAACTAAGTCATGCATTTAAGCTTGCAGTGTTTCATGCATACAGATATAAATACTTGTTTAACCCCTTAATGACAATTGCCGGTTCTGGCACGGCACGGAAAAACAAGTCGATTATGACAAATGACGTGCCAGAACCGGCACGTCTTTAAACGGGTGCAGAAAGCGATCTACGTTCGCTTTCTGCACCCAAACGGCGTTGCTGTAATGCCTCGACCTCGAGGCATTCAGCAACGCCACGATCGGCACCAGGGGCCATGTCTGGCTTCTCCCCGGGGCGTCAACAACCGCCATACATTACATGGCGGCGGACGCCCGTTTTAAAAGCGTTTAGGAGGCGATCAACGATCACCTCCTAAACTTAAATGGTGTCGCTGGAATGCCTCGATCAGGAGGCATCCAGCGACACCAAACACTTACCTTTGGATGGACAGTGACCGCTCCGGAGAGCAGTCACAGCCGCAGCTGCCGGTGATCTTCGCCATCTGCAAGATGGCGGCGGCCTGGGAAAAAAAACAATAAAGGTGAAAAAGTTCACTAGACGGTCTCCTGACCCTCTAGAGAACTGGCTCCACTTGCAGGTTGAATACAGGTACTGCATTCAACCATGCAAGTCAATGGAGCCCAGCTTTCTAATCACAGTGTGATTAGTAAAAATAAATTAAAAAATAAAATAAAATTAATAATAATTAGAAAAAAATAGTAAAAAAAAACAGTAAAATGTAAAAATAATTTCCCACTGATGTCACTATCAGGGGAACCTTCAAGTTGAAAATTTTTTTTAATTTGTTTTTTAAAAAAGGCAAAAAAAATAAAATATATATAAAAAATATATTTTTGTGAGCAAGTCCTAAAATTAGCTTAAAACAATTCTCGCATGGAAAGAGTTAAAATACTGGCATATTAAATACCCATGGGGTGTCTACTTTTAAAAAATGTATGATTTGATGGGGTAAATTGAATTGGCCGGGTTCAACAATGCCCCAAATAACGCTCAGGAGATGTTGCTGAACATATATTGGGGTGTCATGTGACAGCGGAATAAACCAGGAGCTGTAAATTCATACATAAAGTAGGTGTGTGGGGGAAAAATACACACAAAAAAATACTACTGAAAAAATTCTGGTGGTAAAATGTGTGTATGCAAAGAGTTAAAATACCAGCATTTCAAATACCTGGGGTGTCTAGTTTTCAAAAATATATGGCTTTATTGGCCACACTGAAATGGCCCGGCTCAAAGATGTACCAAATAGGGCATGGGCAGTGGATCCCCAAATGCCAAAGTTCAACATTGAAAAATGCGCATGCCCCAAATGTGGCCCTTTTGCCCCCAAACAGCCAGGCAAAATCATTCATGTGAGGTATCGCTGTACTCAGGAGATGTTGCTGAACACATATTGGGGTGTTTTGTGATAGTGACATATACGGGAACCTTTTTTTTTTTTTTTAAATTTAAAATTTTTATTAAATTTTTGGATGAAGTCGAGTCAGTATCATATAACAAATTATACAAAACCAAAATAAGCAAGTTAAAGCATCGAGGTGCCATCGAGTGAAGCAGCGTAGTACCAAAGCAATGTTCACAGCAAAGGCACAGAAGTGGTAAATCGGCATCAATGCATAGTAGTAACAATAGAACAACCACTGCAACAGGAGGGGACTCGACGAAATTGCCATAAGGCAAGGGGAGTTTGAACAAAAAAAAAACAAATAACAAAAACGAGAAACAAAATAAAGACCCATTTCGGGGGTACAGGATTTCGACCTTAATAAGACATGCCATAGAGAAGACCACATGGTAGTATAATGTAACAGAAAAGAGAGGCCGGGCGCGATCTCACAAGAAAAACGAAGCATTTTAACTATGCCACAACGGGGAAATCTGGATTTGCGACCAGGGAGCCCAGATTTTTTCAAACAATGGCATCCGCTGATCAGTCTGAAATGACAATTTCTCCAGAAGGTAAGTATGTTCCAAGTGATGTAGAACATCAACGAGCTGCGGAAGAGCGGTCGATTTCCAATTACGAGCAATCAGCAATTTGAAAGTTAAGAGAAAATGAATCACCAACTTCCTAATAGAAGCAGGAGTGTCATCCGGAAACATATGGAGCAACACTAATTGTGGTGTAAAAGGGAGGTGTGTGTGTAATATAGATTCCAAGAGATAGAGCAAACGTTTCCAGAGTCGGGAAACGGGGGGACACTGCCACCAGACATGAAGCATAGTGCCCCTATCTGAACAACCCCTCCAGCAGGAGGATGGACAAGACGGGAACATATGGGATAGTCTAGCTGGGGTGAGGTACCATCTACATGATACTTTCTTTTGTAACTCGATATGATTAGTGCAATGCGAGACCCCTCGCATCGCCTCCTCCGCATCCAGCCACAATTCAAGAGGAAACTCAGTGCCCAACTCACGTTCCCACGCTACCATATGTGGCAGTTTACCCTCCCAAAGATGTGCTAGGAGCGAATTATAACAGAGAGAAATCAGACCTCTAGGGGGAGAGGGTTTGGAACACAATTGCACAATGGGATCGGGGGAGAAAACATCAATCGAAATCGATGGCGCTGGAGATTGCAGCAAGTGTCTGATTTGTAGAAATTTGTAAAATTCAGAGGGGGGCAACGCGTATTGAGAGCTAATTTCGGAAAAGGCCCGGAAGGACCCCTTATCAAAAAGGTCCCCCACCTTAAAAGAGTGGGTAATAGACCAACGAGAAAGGTTTAAATGTGGGATTAATAGTTCCAGGGAGGAAAGTGGCGTAGCTTTGGTGATACTTAATAGTGCCGGATAACGTTTAGCTAATTGGTTCCAAATTTGAAATGAACAAAGAGTGGTGGGAGGAAGCGGAGGTAGTCTCGGGCGGTAGCGAGGCGGCAACCATAAAACCTGAGCGACCGAATGCGGATGGACATAGGAATCTTCAAGGGACACCCATTGAGGTAGGTTACCCTGGTAGTGAAATAGGGTTGTTTGCGCCAGAACGGTAGCCTGATAATACGAGAGAACGTCAGGCGCCCCAAGACCCCCCTTGAACCTGGGAGAGTAGAATGCCTGTTTAGAGATGCGTGAATGGCCCTTAAAATTAATAAAAGAATTCAAAACAGCCTGTATTTGATGCAAAAATTTACGAGGGACAATGGTCGGGACTGCCCTAAAGGCGTACAGAAGACGCGGCAGGAGCATCATCTTGACAGAAGCAATGCGCCCCAACCAAGACAGATCAAAGGAGCGCCACCTGTCAAGGTCCTGCAGAGCCCGCTTCCAAATTGAACAAATATTGAATTCATTCAGCTTAGACAGCAAACGAGGGAGCTTAACTCCCAAGTAAAGGAGAAAATCTCTCCTCCAATCAAAGGCATAAGAGTCTTGAAGTAGGCGTAGTAACGGGTCAGGTAAATGCAAAGCCAATGCTTGTGTTTTATGTACATTTATTTTGTGATAAGAGACCCGGGCATATTGTTGAAATTGGGAGAGCAGCGCTGGCAAAGAAGACAAAGGGTTAGTGATGGAAGCTAAAACATCATCCGCGAATAGACCCAAGGTGATATCAGCACCTTTTGAAGTCGGAAACCCGGTGATCTCCGGGTCCGAGCGAATACGTTGTGCAAGGGGTTCTAGAGCCAATATGTAAAGTAGAGGAGAAAGTGGGCAGCCCTGTCGCGTCCCATTAGTTATACAGAATGGAGAAGAGAGAAAGCCAGAAAAAGAAACAGAAGCAGAGGGGGAAGAGTACAATGCCATCATGGACCTAATCAGGGAGGGTGGAAAAGCAAATTTAGAGAGAACAGATGTTAGGAAGGACCAATGTAAGCGATCAAACGCCTTTTCGGCGTCAAAAGATATTAAAACAGACTGAGTCTTATTCTTAGAAGCTTCCCATAAAACATTAAGAAATTTACGCGTATTATCGTTAGCTTGCCTATTCCTCACAAAGCCCACCTGGTCAGAATGTAAAAGAGAAGGAAGAATCAGAGAGAGCCTGTTGGCTATAACCTTAGCGTATAATTTGACATCATTGTTTAGAAGCGAAATGGGTCGAAAATTTTCACACCTATCCATAGATTTTCCAGGCTTGGGAATCGTGACAATGTGGGCAAACAAATTCTCAGAGGGCATTGTACCGGTTAACATAAAGGAGCGAAACAGAGAGAGGAGGTGAGGACCCAACACAGGAAAAAAAGTTTTGTAGTAGAAACTCGTTAAACCGTCAGGGCCGGGAGCGGAATTTTTTTTCAATTGAGAAATCGTGGAACGGAGTTCATCCAACTCCAAAGGGGCTTCTAATTGCACGATCATCTCAGGTGTGAGAGAAGGCAAAGATACCAAGTCTAGGTAGGTTGTGATAGAACCCACCGGAGGTTGAGGAGTCGAGGAATCAGCCTGAAGATTATACAGGGAAGAGTAGTAAGATGCAAATCTATCAGCAATATGGGAGGGATTTCGCAATGGAACCCCCTGCGAGGAGAGAACAAATTGAGGACGCGACAGGGCCATGGAATGACGAAGCTTATGAGCCAACATAGTGTCAGCTTTGTTGCCTTTGGAATAAAAACGTTGGCGAAGCCGGAGTCTCATTTGAGTTGTATGAGCGGCTTGAATCTCAGCTATTTTAAATTTAACGTGGGAAATTTCTGCGATCAATTGATCCGACGGAGTTTGTTTATTGAGGGCTTCCAGGTCATATAAGCGCAAAAGCAGGGAATCCAAATCAGTGTCCTTGGCTCTTTGTTTTTTTAAGTGGGAAGCAATACTAATAAATTTGCCCCTGATCACCGCCTTATGGGCGTTCCATAATGTTTCTACAGAAGTGTCAGGTTGTGCATTTTCGCGAAAATATAATTCTAAATGAGATTGAATTTGGGACTTAACAGAGTCATCTGAAAGCAGGGAATTATTAAGCCTCCAGGAGCCCCGACCAATAAAAGAATGAGCAACTTTCAGAGACATAAAGAGCGGCGCATGGTCAGACCAGGTAATGACACCGATAGAGCAGTCCCGCACCATCTGTAAGGTAAGCTTATCAACAAAAAGAAAATCAATTCTAGTATACGACTTATGAAGCGCAGAAAAAAAAGAATAATCTCTATCCAAAGGGTGTTGGAGGCGCCACACATCATATAATTGGAAGGAATGAAAGGAATGAGCAAGGGAATTAGACAGCAGCTTCACTTGAGTGCCATATTTGCCCCGCAGAGAAGCTGAGGTGTCTAATAAAGGGTCAAGCAGCGCGTTAAGATCTCCAGCAAGTATGAGGTGACCTTTCTTAAGAGAGTCTATTTTGGACAGCAGGGTCCTAGCGAAATGTAATTGCGATGTGTTGGGTGTATAAAAAGAAACCAACGTGTATTCCGTGGAATTTAAAATACATTGAAGAATCAAAAATCTGCCCCGGGGATCGGTTACCTGCTTAATCAATTGAAAGGATAGGTGCTTAGAAATAAAAATTGAAACGCCAGCTTTGCAAGTGGTGGCCATAGAATGAAATTGCCAAGGATAATCTCTTAAAAAGCACCGAGGCTGTTTGGGGTGTTTAAAGTGAGTTTCTTGAACACAAACAATATGCGCATGGACTTTCTTCGCATCATTGTACAGCAGCCGTCGTTTGTGTGGTGTATTCAGTCCATTTACATTAATGGACATCAAATTGATAGAGGCCATGTGTAAGGCAGTAAAGAAAAATAACAAGTTGGCTTAACAACATAACAAAAGATGGAAGTGATAGGGAGTATAGAAACCCCCGACAGAGGTTGACCGAGGCTCCCGGGGAAGATCGCAAACACATAGAATAAGGAGAACCGCGCCCGGCTCACAAAGAAACACCAGCACATGAAAAATAAACCCAATCTCGTGGCAGCAACATGTATGATATTAGAGCATTGTAAACAGAAGAAACATCGCAGAGAACAAAGTGGTCTCAGAGAATTACAAAAACTGCAAAGGTCGAGTATATAAAAATAAAACCCATAGAGCATCAATGAGTCAGAAAGGTAACAACTCAGAGTAAAGACCTCCAAACACGGAGGCAAACTCCCAACATGCGGTCTCTGAGAAAAAGGACCGTCTGAGGGGGAGGCAGAAACACATCCCCGGGTTCTCCAACAAGGAGAAATCCAGGGAAAATAGGTGGCGAGTGGAGAAATAGAAAATTAAAAGGGTGGGAGGGAGACCCCCAATACACAGCAAAGAAAAAGAAAACGGCGAAAAATGAGGAGGGCATGTGAAACCATGGTGTATGTGTTATGCAGTGAGTAAAGCGGAGCCTGCTTATTCCCGAGGGATAAGTGTTAATGTAAAGCCACATCTCGGGAGAGGGCACACAATGGAGCAGACGACAAAGGACGGCTCAAGTAAAATGTAAGAAAATCAAAAAAGTCGTAAAAACCATAAAAATCAGCAATATAAAAAAAAACAAAAAAAAAAAACCCGTAAAAGTCTTACGCTGAAACCGAACCGGAGCACAAAATAACCAGGGCGAACCGCAGACATCCTCCCGAGCTGCCTTCGAAGTAAGTATGTAGACTGATGGCGCGAGATATCAGGAGGTAGGAAGGAGTCCAGAAGAGAAATGAGCAGAATCCACACAGCAGGCAGTTAATCAGGTGTTACCGAGCGTCGAACAGGGAGCACAGTCCATTCTCGGGCCAACCGTTTAGGAGATGATGTAGTAGGTGGCGTCTTCACAGGAGCCGATGAAGTGCGGGGTTGAGCAATTTCCAAACCCCAGGTCGACAGCAAACGTAGGCCTTCCTTGGGAGACCGGACCGAATGAGTCAGGCCATCTCGTGTAATCAACAAGCGAGTGGGGAAGCCCCATTTGTAAAGAATTTTGTGTGAGCGCAACGTAGCAGTGATAAGCGAAAGAGATCTGCGCTGTTGTAATGTATATTGGGATAAGTCATTAAAGAACTGCAGGTGAGTATATCAAAAAAATGGAGACGAAAAATAACGTCCCGGGGAGGCGAGCCCTGGAGTGTCTTAGGCCGAGGCAAGCGATGGATGCGATCAATACTGACATCCTCCGATTGCGGGAGATCCAATATAGTGTGGATCAAAGAAACCACATAGGCCCTCAGGTGTTCCGGGGCAATGTCCTCCGGGATGCCGCGAATGCGAACATTGTTTCGGCGAGAGCGATCCTCCAAGTCACTAAGCTTCAAACGCAGGGTTTCCACCTCCGATGTCAGGGAGTTACATGTATCCACAACAGAATTGTGCGCCTCGGAGAAGTCATCCATCTTAGATTCCAAACGATGTGTGCGGTCTCCAAGATCTTGTAAATCTTTATGGACAACCGAGAGTGAATCCGCAATGTCCTGACGGAACTTGTGTCGCATCTCTTCAAGCAGCAGTTTCATCGAGGAAACCGTGATCGCATGATCATCGGGGTCGTCAGTAGATGGAGTGGGAGATCGAGGCGCGACAGACTCGGCCGGGGGCAACGTGGTGTCACCATCTTCCTCAACACCGCGAACAGACAGTAAAGCGCGGGAGGCCGCCTTCCTCTTCGGTTTCGGCTCAAAATATGCAGGTAAGTTGTGGGCAGTCGGCTTAGATTTATGCGTAGACATCTTCAAAGAAGATATTCGCAGAGAAAAAAAGCTTTGAACGGTGCAAGGTAGTAGTATATGCCGTTTATTGATAGAAAAGTTGGAGGAGCTCCACAGCCGTGCGTCCTATTCCTTCGCCATCCAAGCCACGCCCCCCCGGGAACCTTTTTATTCATACCTGAAGTAAAATGTGTGTGGAAAAACAAATGCAAAAAAAATTACTACCATAAAGTTTGACAAAGGCGGATGGTAGAATTAGTGCTTTGAAAGGGTTAAAATACTAGCATTTGGAATACCCTGGGCTGTCTAGTTTTCAAAAATATATGACTTGATGGGGTAAATTGCATTGGCTGGCTTTAAAGATACCCGAAATGGCACATGGGGAGTAAGAATTACCAGATTCGGAAAAAATGGCTTTGAAATAGCAAAACGCTACCTGTACTTATTGCCCCATAATGTGTAGAAAAAAGCAAAAAAACATAAAACATTGGGTATTTCTAAACTCAGGACAAATAGTAGAATCTATTTAGCAGGTTTTTTCATTACCTTTTATAGATGAGTAAAATATTTTTTAACTAAAAGTTAGAAACAGTCATTTTTTTCTAAATTTTTCACCATATTTTATACTTTTTTTTAATAGTAAATAATATGATACAATCAAAACAATATGATCTAAAGAAAGCCCTTCTTGTCCTGAAAAAAACAATATATAATGTGTGTGGGTTCAGTAAACAGGAAAGAAGAAAATTACAGCTAAACACGAGCAGCGCAGAAAAGTTAAAACGGCCATTGTGACGAAGGGTACAAAAAGTAAAATCAGCCTTTGTCACGAAGGGGTTAAAGAACAGAAGCAGAAAATACAAAAACAGGAAAAGAAAGTGAGACATTAGGATCTACGATAACAAGTAGGTAAAGGATTATTGAGCTGGTAAATTGCTAAGTTGCTCTTGACCAGCCAGGTTCCTGTCTGCTAAAGAGACCATTGCTAAGTTGCTCTTGACCAGCCAGGTGCCTGTCTGCTAAAGAGACCATTGTAGCCTGTATGCTCAGAAGCTGCAAGTTTTGTTAATTTTTCTCCAAGAGCTTAGGAAGCTAGAAGGAAAGACCATCAAATGAATGGGCGTAAGGAATGGATGCACTACGAAGAGTCAGTCTTAATTAACATACAGGAAGCACACTAAGCTTGGGTAACTGGCTCATAGAACAGACAAAGTACTTTTTACTATGGACAGATTATATAGGGCCTGTGTTTGTGGCAACCCTCTTGGGAGTGAGAACTGAAATTTAAGTGACAAGGCTAGTGAAAGAACCCGTTTGTGTTTGCAGCTGGATTTAATAAATCACTAGTCGAAGCAGTTAGTGACAGACTATAGATCAAAACCTCAAAGAACCTGCCATGGAGTTGGTTGCTTTGCTATCTACAGTTCTCATGGAAAAACTGACAGACAGTAAAAAGCATGGAAACATTTGCACATACGTGATATGACCAAAAATATGTTGATACCTGAGCTTGTTGGACATCCCATTCCAAAACCATAGGCATTAATATGGAGTTGCCCCTCCTCCTTTGTGATTACAACATTCTCCATTCTTCTGGTTTTCCACAAGGCTTTCGAGTGTGTCTGTTGGGATTTTTGCCCATTCAACCAAAACAGCATTTGTAAAGCCAGGTACTGTTAGTGACGAGCATACCTGGGAACTTCCTCACTCCGGCTACCCAAAACCCTTCCTTGCGTCCGGATGACGTCGGCAGGCGGCCCCGCTGATGTCTGTGGGAGTTCCCTCTGACGTCGGGGGCAGGAAACATCCCCATTTAAAGGGCAAGCCGGATCGGCTATTAAATGGGAAAAAAAAATAGTATTAAAGCAGCGCCGACCGGCGGTATCAGCACCCAGCGGCCGTATGCGATGGGCGCCAAGTGATGGGAGCAGCGTGAGGGGCGAAAGCTCCGCCACCTCGCACTCACCTTTCACCCCTCACGCTGCTCCCATCACTATGCGGCCATCAGATTGTTGGAAATCTAATCTAAAGGGCCGCTGGGTGCTGATGCCGCCGGCCGGAGCTACTTTAATACTTTATTTATTTATTTTTAATATGGCAAGCCGATCCGGCATATTAAATAAAAAAAAAAAAATAAAGGATTAAAGTAGCTCCGGCCGGTGGCATCAGCACCCAGCGGCCGTTTAGATAAGTTTCCAGCAGTCTGACGGCCGCATAGTGATGGGAGCAGCGTGAGGGGTGAAAGGTGACTGCGAAGGGGCGGAGCCACTTCACTTGACTTGCCCCCCAAGCCTTAGGCTGCCAGCCTTCCCCTGATGCTGCATGTGCTGATATTGTTTCCAGAAGCATTTTTTTAACTCTGTAGTGAGTTTTCAAAATGTGTAACTAGCATTAATCAAATTATAATAAGTGAAATATGGAAAGTATTCTTACAAAATTAGAATACTGAGAACAAGATTAGAATACTATTTGTATTGATGTCAATACCTAGAATTGTCTTTAAAGCATGTTTTCTTCAGGAGCCCATAGCAGGTGATTTATGAACCCAACAGTTGTGACAATTTCTTCTTCCACTAGTGTAAACACCCCATATGTGAAATACTTAGGGTGAGTATATGATAAAAAGGAAAAGGTGTTGTTTAGAGAACTTGCAGTAGGCCACAACCAAAAGCTCTGTTTTAATAAAGATGGTATAAGTGTGGGGGTATCAGTACTTCTGATAGCACCAGAAAAAACAGGGACCTAAAAACCAAATTTTAGTAATTACAGTTAAAACATCAAATTAATATAGGTAGTAAATGACACCCTCAAACAATTGTAGTCACTTATCATTCAGGATACATAATATTCACCTATTGAGCATTGTGTCTGGCTCCCTGTATCATATGACTAAGAAGCGCGGTATACTTCTAGTCTATGACTAGCTTCTTATAGCATAGATCTATTTCCCCACTGCATTTTTAGTCTGATGACATCTTTTCAAGGGTCTCTCTCTGTCACTTTGGTATGGTCCTCATGACTATACTACTGCCTTCAGCCTGGGCAGAGCTGTACTTTCCATAACCCTTGTAGTTATGTCAATGTTGGGTATATCAATTGAAAATTACTACAGAAACATGTACACCAAGGGCTTACATAAAAAAAAAAAAATTCAAAGACAAAAAAAGTCAAATAAGTTTATATTTTTCATCAAAACAAAAGGCTAAATTCTCACATATGTGAGCATTTGAAAATATGTTGAAAAATCACATGCATCTCTGAGAAATTAGTCCTCAAAGGCTATTTTTACAAAGTTCAACTGGGGCACCAAAAGCCAGAGAGTATCAGTCTCAAATTTGACTATAGATTTAAGAGATGGAAGGATGTCCCTCCCCAATATATGTCCATGACATAATTCAAATTTCACATTATCTGGCGTGGCACCAAATTAGCAATAGAAATTAACCCCTTCAGGACCGGGACGTACCTGGTACTTCCTGGTTAACAGTCACCGGTAGACCGGGACGTACCAGGTACGTCTCCTCCAAAAAACGCCCCCACATCACCACAATCGCGGTGATCGTGGGGGCGCTGCTGATGCTGTCTGCCCAGGACTCCTGGGCAGACAGCACAGCCTGTCTAAGCCCGCCCCCAAGCCCACGATCACTCCCACGGAGTGATTTTGTAGGCAGAAACAGCGATTGCAGAAAAATCTGCAATCGCTGTTTCAGCTGCCACAGGCAGCTTCAGGGAAGGGGGGGGTATTGAATGGGTCCCCACACAAGTGTGGGGACCTGATCCAACACCCCCCTGCTGCCTGATCGCTCCATGAGAGCGTCAGTGCAGCGTTAACCCCTTCAATGCCGCGATCGGTTAATTCCCGTTTTTTAGGGGGTTCTGCTGCTGGTGGTCTGCCTGGAAGCCCTCAATTAACCTCTTCAATGCTGCGATTGTGTATGACCCCCATCGCAGCATTGCAGGGGTTAATATTAGTCCCCACAAGCTTGTGGGGACTAAATATCAATCAATGCTGTGCTTCAATGGAGCATCAGCATTGAAAGAGTTAAAAAAAATAATGTAAAAAATAATAATAATAATGGGGGAAAAAAAAAAAAAATAAAAAATTAAAAAAAAATTAATAAAATAATAATAATAATAAAAAAAAAAATAACAGCACTGACCTGAAAGTCCAGGGTGCTTCCAGGTCAAATGCTGGGCTGATCAGATCGCCCCTGGCCAATAGGAGTGATCGGATCATTATGGCAGCCCACGGATGACCCTGCTCTACAAAGAGAGAGGGGTCATCTAGGGTAATTATGAAAAAACACAAATTATTAATAAAATGAAAAAATCATAATTATTACCTGATCACTTGTCGGTGACATTTTAAGTCGCTGATTATTGATCGGTCTCCCTGATTGATGTCAGCGGCCTAAACCTGTCACTTACAAGTAATCTGATGAAAAAAAATATTTAAAAAAATGTAAATGCACATGTTCCAGTTTTGCCCTCATAGCTTCCTCAAAAAATACATGAACCATGCATGTGAGGCCTTGTTGGAACCAGGGGGTGTTGGTGAACAAAATGTGGTGCTTTCTTCCACTGTTGCACATATGCTGTGCAAGAAATAAATTTTAACATTGAAATGTATTTGTTAAAAACGCAATAAAATAAATTTTCCGTGAACTTTGGCAGACATCAGTGAAGAAAAGGCTAGCTGAAAACTGTCAAAACTACCCTAGTTGAACACCTTGACTTGTCTACTGTTCATAAATATATACTTTTATGGGGTAATTTACAGCAGGGGGCTTCCAAAATGTCCCAAATGGGATATGGGCCCAGGAAACCAATTTCTGAAAATTCCAAATGTGAAAACGAAAATGCGCATGTTCCAGTTTTGCCCTCATAGCTTCCTCAAAAAATGCATGAACCATACATGTGAGGCCTTGTTGGAACCGGGGGATGTTGGTGAACACAATTTGGTGTTTTGTTCTGCAGTTGCACATATTCTATACAAAATATAATATAAAATCTAAAGCAACATTGCAACATATGCAAAAAAACCCAAAAAAATATAAAAATACCTCAAAATTTGGCAGCAATTGGCGATAAAATCCCTGTTTGAAAAGTGTCAAAATGACCCTAGTTGTACACCTTGACTTATCTACTGTTCATAAACATATAATTTTGGGGGGGTAATCAGTATCTGTGACAACTATTGCAGTTATTAGACTACCATGCCAAATTTGAAAAAAATTACATTTCAAAAACGTGATGCATGCCTTGCAATATTTGCCCTATACTGGTCAAAATAGATAAAAATCCTGGCCATGTTGGGTGGTTTCCAAATCAGGACAAGTTAATGAATATATTTGGGATAATTTTTTCCCATTGGTTTAATGTGTGTACAATTTGTATGTATACATTTTTTCCCCACTTTTTCCAGTTTTTTTCAAACAAAACAATGTACTACCCAGCTTACTATGGTTTCAAATGAAAGCCCTACTTGTGCTGAAAAAAACAATATATGATTTGTGTGGGTGCACCAATTGATAAGAGAGAAATTACAGTTGAAGAAAGACATGGCAAAAACACAAAAACGGCTCCGGTCCTTTAGCGACACCTTAGTATCAAAATCCCAGTCCTGAAGGGGTTAATCTTGGTGTATTTAGGGAAAAAAAGATTGTGGAATTGTTTTACCACTACTTTATTATAGGGTAGATGATCCGAAAATCTCTACAGATAATATTATAGTTAAAGACATTTTTAAAACCTTAATAATCACCAAAAAGAAATTCTTAAGTGGAAACCAAATATCAAATTTAGCCCCCATCAATATCTTAGAACATTATTTAGAAAATATTAACTAGAGAATTTGGAGAGAAAACGGAATTAGTACCATAAAAGATATTGCTTCTCCTATAGGCTTAAAACCCTTCTCCCAACTACTATCCGAATATAATCTTGCCTGAACTGAAAATTTCTTATTTTAGGATTAGATATTTTTTTTAAAACAAGATCTATAACAGAAGGTATTTCATTGGATGAGTTAACAGCAATAACATCAGGACAGAAAATAATATCTAGAATCATTAAGGATTGGAAACAAAATAAGAACGTCACTAAGATGAATTTGATACTGGAAAATGAGATGAGTATATATTTTCCATACGAAGATTGGCAGAGTGCATTCGATATAACAAAGAAAGCAATTCATTAATATCTAAAGGTCATACATAGATGGTATTTATATTAACAATTTATATCAATAAATTCGAAAATGAAATTAAAATACAAGTAAATTATCAGAGATATATGAGAAAAAACTTTATATATAAAAATCTACACAATTTAAATAAATACAATGAGATTTGGTCACCTTGGACATCGAAATATAAATAGACATAATAGTCCATTACAATAATCCCCCTCCTAAAGTGAAAGTGTGAGAATTACCCTATTTGCTGGATTATAAAATGACCCTGATTGTAAAATAACCCCCCAAAATATTAATTTAGGAAAAAAAGAAAAAGCCTGAATATAAGACTACCTGTCAGGAACTGGGTCTATACAGACCCAGAGCGCCCAAAGATGGTGTTCAGGAGTTATTGCGCAGTAGCAGAGTTAGACAGGGCCTGGTGCAGGGTGACTGCACTCTCCCAGGTGGGCATCTAGGGTTGTACAGCCACATACCAGCGCCCTGACATAGCAGCAGATGTTGTCCAGAACAGAGCAGAACTTGGAGATATCCTGCAGGCACCCTGGAGCAGGCATGAGACATAACACTAGAATCATGTGCTGGGAGTGTGGAAGCTAAGCAGAGTAACAGCCGAAACATAGTGAGCAAGGAGCAAGGGACAGGGAGACCACGCAAGAAACATAACAAGACAAGATATACATGATACAGGGCACAACAAAGGACAGGGAACAAGGCAAGGAACACAGGGGATGGAGTGAGGAGCCAGAATCCTCGGACGCTTCTCCTTTAAGCAACGATAGGACATTTTAACTGGAACATGGGGAGAGGAGAGAGGAACCGAAATCCTCAGATGATTCAGGGAAAGGAGGGTAAAGGTACATAAGAGACAGACAAACATGAATACAGAAACTAGCCTAGGACTATGCGATAACAATTGGAGATTCCGTCACATCATATGGCCATAGTATGCTTAGCCCACCGCTGCCAAAGTACTCCAATATTCGGTGGGGCCTAAAGCTAAACCCTGCTTACTGAATTACTAATAAACTAACCATTGAATCCAAACACAGAACCGAGAAGGACATACCTTTAGACTGCAGACTGAGTCAAACATAACAGGGCAGGAAATGGACTTTGTTGTCCTAATTGTTGTCCTTTGTTGTACCCATGTACTACTTTTAATATGATCAAACAGTTTTAATATTGTGTGAATAAAAATAAAGCATAATTAAAGAACTTTGGAAATGAAATATCAAAATATTCAGTGTCAGAAAAAATTATTTAAGTCAAAACAGGAGATTCATAACATGAATAGCTATACTGTTCTAATGTCTGAAATGTAATGTGTCGATGTTAGGAACAATAGCCAAAAAAGCAAGTGTGTCAAGGTTTATATACCCAATGTTTACTACTACATATCCAAAATACATTTTCTAACATTAATTTTTCCTGGAAAGCATATATATATATATATATATATATATATACTGTACTTTCATATTGTGACTATAGATATGTTTAGCAATAAAAAATAGCAAACTTACAATAATTTTCAGCTTTATATCTACACTAGATATGCAGACACACAGAGACTTCATGCACCTGATAATGTACCATACATGCCCCCTTATTCTGCAACGAGGTCTCTAAGGTTCTCACTGTATATTTAAAACCTAATTAGAAATAATGAGGAACGGATATGATAGTTTACAACTGCAGATGGGACTGTAAAATAATAAAGATATGTGGAGAGTAGTCCAAGAGATTTTCAGAATTAACTTTGCATTAAAAGCTTAAACTGATTAATTAGTTGGCATTTCAGTCCTTATTTAAAAAAGGTCATTGTATAAGTGTGACATTTAAGCAGCATTTCATCTGCTGTAACACAGGTCAGATAATATGTTCTGAAAATGTAAGTGCACGAGTCCTTTATTTCAGTAAAATGTTTTTTAAAAGTGAAGGCATCTGGTCATTAGTAAAAAGGGTTAAGGGAGTATGTGTATGTACAGTATCTCACAAAAGTGAGTGGAAATTTCCACATTGGGCCCAAAGTGTCAATATTTTACCTCCCCCGGGTTAGCCCCCCCATATTAAATTTTTTTACAAAAGATCATGGCATTTGTTAGATCATTGTTAGATCAGGTTTGATCAACTGTTTTTTTCGTTAGATCTACTCTAAAATAGGCAATATTAACAATCTTTTTCAGGGGGGGCTAACCCGTAGCCAGCCCCCCCTCAACAAAAATTTCAACAAAATGTTACTGATTTTGATAGCTCTACGTTAGATCAGGTTTGATCAGACAAAATTTTTGTTAGATCTAGTCTAATTACTGAGATATTGCATATTTAATGAGGGGGGGCTGGCCCCCCCTCAACTGAAATTTGGATTTTTTTTAATGGATCTTGGTAGATATTCGTTAGATCAGGTTAGATCAACAGTTTTTTTCGTTAGATCTATCACGCAGGAGGCGGTATTCACAATCCTATTTTGTGTGCGGGGGATGGGTACACATACGGTCTGGCCCCCCCCTCAACTGAAATTTGGATTTTTTTTAATGGATCTTGGTAGATATTCGTTAGATCAGGTTAGATCAACTGTTTTTTTCGTTAGATCTACCACGCAGGAGGCGGTATTCACAATCCTATTTTGTGTGCGGGGGATGGGTATACATACGGTCTGGCCCCCCCTCAACTGAAATTTGGATTTTTTTTAATGGATCTTGGTAGATATTCGTTAGATCAGGTTAGATCAACTGTTTTTTTCGTTAGATCTACCACGCAGGAGGCGGTATTCACAATCCTATTTTGTGTGCGGGGGATGGGTACACATACGGTCTGGCCCCCCCTCAACTGAAATTTGGATTTTTTTTAATGGATCTTGGTAGATATTCGTTAGATCAGGTTAGATCAACTGTTTTTTTCGTTAGATCTACCACGCAGGAGGCGGTATTCACAATCCTATTTTGTGTGCGGGGGATGGGTACACATACGGTCTGGCCCCCCCCTCAACTGAAATTTGGATTTTTTTTAATGGATCTTGGTAGATATTCGTTAGATCAGGTTAGATCAACTGTTTTTTTCGTTAGATCTACCACGCAGGAGGCGGTATTCACAATCCTATTTTGTGTGCGGGGGATGGGTACACATACGGTCTGGCCCCCCCTCAACTGAAATTTTGATTTTTTTTAATGGATCTTGGTAGATATTCGTTAGATCAGGTTAGATCAACAGTTTTTTTCGTTAGATCTACCACGCAGGAGGCGATATTCACAATCCTATTTTGTGTGCGGGTAATGGGTATACATAGGGGCTGGCCCCCCCTCAACTGAAATTTGGATTTTTTTAAATGGATCTTGGTAGATATTCGTTAGATCAGGTTAGATCAACAGTTTTTTTCGTTAGATCTACCACGCAGGAGGCGGTATTCACAATCCTATTTTGTGTGCGGGGGATGGGTACACATACGGTCTGGCCCCCCCTCAACTGAAATTTGGATTTTTTTTCATGTATTTTGGTAGATATTCATTAGATCCGGTTAGATCAACTGTTTTTTTTGTTAGATCTATCACACAAGAGGGGGTATTGACAATCCTATATAGTGTGCGGGGGGATGGGAATACATATGGGTTGTCCCTCCAACCGAAACAAACTGTTGATCTAACCAGATCTAACGAATATCTACCAAAATCCATAATTGTTTTTCCAAATTTCAGTTGAGGGGGGGCCAGCCCGTATGTATACCCATCCCCCCGCACATAAAATAGGATTGTGAATACCGCCTCCTGCGTGGTAGATCTAACGAAAAAAACTGTTGATCTAACCTGATCTAACGAATATCTACCAAGATCCATTAAAAAAAATCCAAATTTCAGTTGAGGGGGGGCCAGCCCCTATGTATACCCATTACCCGCACACAAAATAGGATTGTGAATATCGCCTCCTGTGTGATAGATCTAACGAAAAAAACTGTTGATCTAACCTGATCTAACGAATATCTACCAAGATCCATTAAAAAAAATCCAAATTTCAGTTGAGGGGGGGCCAGACCGTATGTGTACCCATCCCCCGCACACAAAATAGGATTGTGAATACCGCCTCCTGCGTGGTAGATCTAACGAAAAAAACTGTTGATCTAACCTGATCTAACGAATATCTACCAAGATCCATTAAAAAAAATCCAAATTTCAGTTGAGGGGGGGCCAGCCCCTATGTATACCCATTACCCGCACACAAAATAGGATTGTGAATATCGCCTCCTGCGTGGTAGATCTAACGAAAAAAACTGTTGATCTAACCTGATCTAACGAATATCTACCAAGATCCATTAAAAAAAATCCAAATTTCAGTTGAGGGGGGGCCAGACCGTATGTGTACCCATCCCCCGCACACAAAATAGGATTGTGAATACCGCCTCCTGCGTGGTAGATCTAACGAAAAAAACTGTTGATCTAACCTGATCTAACGAATATCTACCAAGATCCATTAAAAAAAATCCAAATTTCAGTTGAGGGGGGACCAGACCCTATGTGTACCCATCCCCCGCACACAAAATAGGATTGTGAATACCGCCTCCTGCGTGGTAGATCTAACGAAAAAAACAGTTGATCTAACCTGATCTAACGAATATCTACCAAGATCCATTAAAAAAAATCCAAATTTCAGTTGAGGGGGGGCCAGCCCCCCCTCATTAAATATGCAATATCTCAGTAATTAGACTAGATTTAACAAAAATTTTGTCTGATCAAACCTGATCTAACGTAGAGCTATCATAATCAGTAACATTTTGTTGAAATTTTTGTTGAGGGGGGGCTGGCTACGGGTTAGCCCCCCCTGAAAAAGATTGTTAATATTGCCTATTTTAGAGTAGATCTAACGAAAAAAACAGTTGATCAAACCTGATCTAACAATGATCTAACAAATGCCATGATCTTTTGTAAAAAAATTTAATATGGGGGGGCTAACCCGGGGGAGGTAATATTTTGTGTGGCCACCATTATTTTCCAGCACTGCCTCTTGGGCATGGAATTCACCAGAGCATTAGGTTGCCACTGGAGTCCTCTTCCACTCCTCCATGACAACATCACGGAGCTGGTGGATGTTAGAGACCTTGTGGCCCAGTCTCTGAAGGGAGGGGATCATGCTCTGCTTCAGTATGTCACAGTACAGGTTGGCATTCATGGTTCCCTCAATGTACTGTAGCTCCCCAGTGCTGGCAGCACTCATGCAAGTCCAGACCATGACACTCCCACCACCATGCTTGACTGTAAGCAAGACACACTTGTCTTTGTACTCCTCACCTGGTTGCCGCCACATACGCTTGACGCCATATGAACCAAATACGTTTATTTAGGTCTCATCGGACCACAGGACATGGTTCCAGTAATCCATGTCCTTAGTCTGCTTGTCTTCAACAAACTGTTTGCGGGCTCTCTTGTGCCTCATCTTTAGAAGAGGCTTCCTTCTGCGACGACAGCCATGCAGACCAATTTGATGCAGTGTGCGGCGTTTGGTCTGAGAACTGACAGGCTGACCCCCCCACCACCCCTTCAACCTCTGCAGCAATGCTGGCAGCACTCTGGATATGACGCTGAGCATGTGCACTCATGCTTTGATCAACCATGGCGAGGCCTGTTCTGAGTGGAGCCTGTCTTGTGAAACCACTGTATGGTTTTGCCCACCATGCTGCAGCTCAGTTTCAGGGTCTTGGGAATCTTCTTATAGCCTAGGCCATATATATATATAATATACCATATTTGCTCGATTATAAGACGACCCCCCCCAAATCTGAATATTAATTTAGGAAAAAAAGAAAAAGCCTGAATATAAGATGACCCTATAGTAAAAAAGTTTTACTAGCAAATATTAAAATTTTTATTTGCCAACCTGCCCCCCAGTTATGCACATCTGCCCCCAGGCTTGCCACTCTGTCCCCAGAAACGCCTTATACCCCCCTATATGCCACTCTGCCTCCCTGATATGCCTTATACCCCCCTATATGCCACTCTACCTCCCTGATATGCCTTATACCCTCCTATATGCCACTCTGCCCCATTATATGCCTTTTAACCCCTATATGCCACTCTGCCTCAAGAAATGCCTTATACCCCTATATGCCACTCTGGCATGTAGGGGGTTAAAAGGCATATCATGGGACAGGGTGGCATATAGGGGGGTAGAAGGCATTTCTGGAGGCAGAGTGGCATATAGGGGGTTAAAAGGCATTTCTGGAGGCAGAGTGGCATAAATGGGGTTAAAGGGAATATCATGGGGTACTCTGCCTCCAGAGAAGCATTATGCCCCCATATAACACCAGCTACTGGAGAGGGGGATCCCTCACAGCGCTGCAGGGGACCTGAATCCTCCTCTCTAGTAGCCGGTGAACGTCTGCACGATGCCCGCAGACAACCTGCCCAGCACTACCGCTGAGGCTTCTATGACGGAGTGCTGGCATGATATGACCTTCCAGTGTCCCGTCATAGAAGCCCTGGCGGAAGTGCCAGGCAGAAGCGGAGGATTTCTACGTGCATTGGGCAGATGTCCACCAGCCTCCCCCACTAGACACCAGAGAGTCTGGAGCACAGAGACCAGTCTGTGAATGCATTGGTAAGTCAGGGGCAGCCAGAGTGGCATATAGGGGGTATAAGGCATTTCTGGGGGGGGGGCAGATCGGCATATAGGGGTATAAGGCATATGTGGGGGTGGAGTGGCAAGCCTGGGGGCAGATGTGCAGAACTGTGGGCAGATGTGAAAATAAAAGGAAATAAAAACAAAAAATGCATTTTTCTGAATCATAGTTTTTATTAAATATGAAAAAAAAAATTTACATGTGAATTTATATTTACCAGTGAAACTTTTTTCCCTATATGGTAGTCTTATGTTCAGGCTTTTTCTTCCCTAAATTAATATTCAAATGTGGGGGGTCGTCTTATAATTGAGCAAATGCGGTAATACAAATAACATTCTTTTTGCTGCACCAAAAAAATGTTAAGAAATACATGTATATGATATGCAAATTGTGGTTATTTAGGGATCTTTTAAACAGAAGTAACATTCTCCTCACTCTGGTTTTGAAAATCAGTTGGATCATAGGTGTTTCAGTATGTTTTGTGCATCACTAATTGACTTATTCAAACCACTCATAGCCCATAAAACAAATGTCAAGGCACTCATTATTCAGCCTGTCTTTGAGGTTCACCTAGTGCATACTTGTTTTTCCTCTTTCCAGTTCCTTAATGAACAAAACAGAAAGCAATTAACTTACTAATGAACACAGTGTTGATTTGCTGTATAACTTTTGTTGAGCAGCAGGAATAATTTATTTACATATTTTTCACAAATCATAGTGTTTCATGCAAACAACCTTGTTAGAGTGTTAACTGCTATACCACATAAAATTTGACTTTCCATGGAAACACAAAATTTGTTAAATTACAACCAGCCTTTGTGCTTAATGTTTGACTTGAGTTCTTGTTTTGATTTAGAAGACCAGTAAAACTAAAAGGGCAGTGTTTTATGAATTTGCTGATTTTTATTGAGATTTTAATCACATGTGTTTATATTTTTCTTAATTTCACCCCAGACATTGGACCCATACTCAATGTAACCAAGACAGACCAAATAGTTGTTTCAGGGTTTTGTTATCTATTCACTCCATATTTTGAGAACTACCGTATTCTATGTATTTAGGGCATTCCCTTCCACTAAAATAATGTAGTTGTAACTTGCAATTTTTGGTTGTCAGTTAGGGTAAATGTTTTAAATATATTTAGTTTTATATATAATTAGATCTGTGTCTCAATATAGCAGAACTAGTAGCATTAAATCAATTTACTGTGCGCAGTGGCGTATATAGGGTATGGCAGCCATGGCACGTGCCATGGGCGCCATCTCAAGGGGGGCGCCGTTGAGCGGCTTTTAAATGCCGCTCACCGGCATTTTTTATTTATTTTTTTTGATGCGGAGGAGAGAGAGGGGCGCCTAGCAACCGCTCGGCGCCCCTCATTCTCCTCCACGAGCCCTCTACCCCCGTCCCGGTGCCTGCATTTCATGCAGAGCGCCGCAATATGCCGGCATATTGCGGCGCTCTGCATGAAATACCGGCACCAGCGAGCGGCTTTTAAACACTGATGCGGAGGAGAGAGAGGGGTGCCTAGCAACCGCTCGGCGCCCCTCGTTCTCCCCCGCATCAAAAAAAAAGAAGACAGCGTTTAAAATCCGCTCGCTGGTGCCCGCTGCTTCACTGCTGGGCGCTGAAATATGACGTCATATTACGGCGCTCAGCAGTGAAGCAGCGGGCACCAGCGAGCAGTGCAGGAAGACAGAAGCATCGTCCTCCCGTCGCTGGACTTCAAGGTGAGAGAGGGAGTTAAAAAGTGATGAGGGAGGGAGGGAGTTAAAAAGTGATGAGGGAGGGAGTTAAAAAGTGATGAGGGAGGGAGGGGGTTAAAAAGTGATGAGGGAGGGGGTTAAAAAGTGATGAGGGAGGGGGTTAAAAAGTGATGAGGGAGGGAGGGGGTTAAAAAGTGATGAGGGAGAGGGCGTAGATATAAGTAAAGAGTGTGCATTAATGTGTGGATGCATTGAGTGAATGAGGGAGAGCATGAGTTAATGTGTGGATGAGTTGTCTGAATTAAAGTGTGAATTAGTGAGTGACTGTAAAAGTGTTTGTGTATCATAGATGTATAATTGTGGAAGGGCAAAGATGGCACTAGCAGGAGGTTTGAGCCTTGGGGACCAAGATGGCACAGGCAGGGTGTATATGGGACAAAGATGGCACTGGCCGGACTGTTTGGGGACAAAGTTGACTTGTGCTGGGCTATTTGGCGACAAAGATTGCAAATGTGTGTAATCTGGGTGCTGGCCAGGTTCTATGTGGGCATTGTGGACGCCAGGGCTGGCTTTGGGGTGTGCAACCTGTGATCTATGCCTGTAATTTAGGGGGGTTTAAATATACCTTTAATGCCGTGTTTTTATGTGAATTCCAATTGATCTTTACCTGCAAAGCTGGGTTTTTGTGTTATTCTGTAGATCCATATCTGCTATGCTATATTTCCATACATTATTTATGTGTACCTGCAAATACAGGGTTAATATGTCTTATTCAGTTGATCTATACCTGCGATGCTAATATATTATTATTGAATACCTGCAAATACAGGACTTGTATGTCTGATTCTGTTTATTTGATATATACCTTCAGTGCTGAGATCACAAGTGAATTTCAATTGATCTGGGTTTGTGTGTTGATCTATACCCGCTATCGGCAGCAGGGACTAATATATATATATATATATATGTATATATGTATATGTATATGTATATATATATATATATATATATATATATATAGGCAGCAGGGGCTAGTAAATGGGTTTTAGATATTTGGACAGGGGCGCAATTTCAGTGCTTGCCATAGGCGCTATTTTCAGTAGATACGCCTCTGACTGTGCGGAAGTCATCCCCCCCACCTTAACAAATGCTATCTGAGCCAATCAACAGTTACCAACTATATATCCTTCTATAGAGGAAAGAAAACCTAATGAGGAGGAATAATCAAGCAAATCATGAGATAGCAACCCAGTGTACTGTATGCAAGTAAAGTGGGCCTTTGATAATATGTATGTATTACATGATTTAAATCTTAAACACGATTACATTGGTTTATTTAATGTAAAATGTACAATTTTGGAAAATAACAGATCTGTTTCAAAGAGTAACTTTTACATTCTATATTATTTCACATTCTTGTAATTTATATAATATATATAATGGTGTTGTTTTTCCCTTTACTGTGGGAAAAACTGCTTTTGTATTTCAGATTTTATGCTATATGAGAACTGCCATCCCTTTTCACTATCCCAGTTTAAATTAGTATACTGCCCTAAATTGGCGATAAGAATAGCTTCTTAGATGAACTGCAAAAGTATAAGCAATCATTAATATTAAAAGTGCAAGCAATGAATGGTAAGTGTTGGAAATTTAAAAAAAAAACTGCTGAATGGTTTAAAAAATATTAAATATTAACACCAGAAGCTCTTGTAACTCCCCTAAAAGTTCATTAAGCTTAATTTCTAATTTGAAGAGGTATCTGTTACCTGTCACTCTGCTGATGGGGGCCATCCTACCGGCTCCACATGCCCAGTCCGCCTCCGAGTCCAACGGTGCCTATTCTAACTCCCTCTGATTACCATGGCTGGCATGCGTCCTCGCGCACAGCTATGTCCGACAAAATGGCCTCAACGGAGAGCGATGAACAGCGTGAAGTCACTCTGCTTTTTTAAATTTGGTAAACCTTTCTCCACCCTGCTCCTATATAAGCCACCAGAGAACCACTACACCTTGCCCTCTCATGGTCTTATATATATATATATATGTTCCTCATAATGTATCATGTCCTAGAGTTTTCTAATGCTATTCTTCTTCTGTGTTTGACCCGGCTTGAACCTGATTTCTCTAAACTCTGGCTCCCTTACTATACTGAACTCCGCTTTCTGATCTCGGCTTGTTTTCACAATATCTGCTCGAACATGAAAGACTCAACTTGAAGGGGGACTGGTTGAAGGGTGAAGAGGCCAACAGGCCCCAGCCACACAATTGATTAGAAAAAAGGATTTATATAATATAATGGAAATAAATAATAATGTATTTCATTATACTTGGCTTTTTTGGCATGCTGTAACTAGAAATGTGATGGCATGATTTTGATAAGTTATTGGCATTTCAGCAGGCTAAGCTATAACATAAATTATATATTTGATTTCAGTTAGTTACTGTAAATATACATAACACAATTATTCTTAGTTTTATTAAAAATATATATACATATATTTCTCAAATCAGTAAGGGGTTGTATTTTACTACACATGACATTAAAAATCAAAGATTATAAATATACATAGGTAAATCCTGACCTGAATTTTTATTTAAGCATCTGAACCATAAATCTTAAAAACTCAGGAGAGAACATACTTGAAAGCGCTACAAGATGATTTACATCTTATGTCCAGTATTCATGCACCCGGCAGTGTGTTATCGGCATTTTGCAATTGAAAACTACATACATAATGAATTTTGCTTTGATCTGGTGACTTTAATGTTTTGAAATTGTGTGCAGTTATTCCAAAGCTTCTAGAACATGGCCAAGTGTTTGGAAAATATAAATGTTTATCATGTTGTCATTACTCAGAATAAGCAAGTAATTTGTTGTCAGTAATATTTAAAAAAACACAGACTATGAATCAGACAGTAGGATAAAATAGGCTCACTATAGCCATGTATGTAGCCATCAAAACTCTGGAGCTACATAGGTATTTCCCTTATGATTATACATAAAAACTCTCCAGGTTTTGACGTGGAGTCTCCAGGTAAGTGCTGATTCTGGGAATGACTTTTGTTCATTCTTACCTCCTGTTCCACACTAACGTAAGGTTTTTGAGGCTAGCTATCTCCAGACTGCTGGTCAGCCCTGCTTCCTTTAAAAGCCACTACCCAAGAAGACCGTATTAGTGAACGAGAGGAACAGGAACCCACAGATCAAAGGGTATACAGCCACCATCCGAAAACACATTCAACACTTTTAACATAAGCCTATATGTAAAAGTGTAGAAAAAAGAAACAATGGAGCGCTATCATTTCGAATTTATAATAATAAAATGTATACTTATATGCATTCAGTTGGAGTATATAAATAAAGTGCTTTTCTTCTGAATTTGGGTTAGTCACTCAACCGAAATGGCAGGTTTTCAGATGAAAGAAAAAAACACAGACACCACAATGGTTTCCATACAATATAAATAATCTATCTCGCTGTTCCAAATAAATATCTCACTAAGTTTCTATAGAGCAGGTTATCATTGCTCTATGTATACATGAATGTGATCCCGATGGGGATTCTTACATTTCTTCTGATGTATTGTCCAAAGAGGACGCTGAGGGTTTTAATCCACTTTGGTGCTTAACATATAAAGGGAGACACCATATAGTGTAATACAGCATTTTTAATATCACATAAAAAGGTTAAAAAGGCTTACATCAAATCGTGGTGGTTGCTCTCATGAACAAACACAGAAACACTATATGTAAAAGTGGAGCTTGTGGTTGCTTGTATCCAGTATCGGTCAGGGTCATTGTGGAAAATTGCTAATTTCTAAATGGATCATCAATGGACTAATTAGGCTTTTAAAAGCAAAACAATATAGCAACATTTTTTGTAACTATATCTATGAAATTGGTATGTATGGAAACGCAAATTTTAAAATTGATGAAACACTGTTTTGCGAGAACATTAGAAGCCATAAAAATCCGCAGTGAGCCTGTGAGAATCTGAGATGTCCCTTTCTTATCTGCCTAATGTATCGTGAAGAATTCATTGTATCCACTGGAGACTATGCCTAATAGAAAAATTTTCATGCCTGATATAATACAATATACTTTAAAAAGTCTGTTGATTATGTGAATATTTTGATGTCTTAAAGCAGCAGGGGGAATTTACATTGACTCATTTAAAAAGGTACTTCAACTGAAGTAAATTACCTGAATATATATGTGTAGTGAGTTATAAGAATGAATAGGAAATGGCTTTCATATTTTAAATATGTTAACATGTTGTATGTTTGTAGGCTGCTGATAAGCATCTCAATAGGAACATAAAAAGTCACAAAAAGAGCCACAAAATGCTACAAGTGCCCCCATTTGGAGGTCTTGCAAACATGTCACCCAAATAACCATGTTGTTGTTTCCTTAAACTATTTCTCTTACCTCTATCAGCCCAAAATCTTTGCATATAATGTAAATGTGCATAGAAACAGGAAAAACAATTGTATATCTTTATAATTTTGTAAATAAAATACATTCCTCTTCTTCCAAATGCATTCCTTGATAACTTGATAAATAAATAACAAATACAGCATGGTAAGCCCAGCTTCCTAGCCATGTTTCTAACTGTTCCTTGTAAAATGGCACTTTAAAATATTAAGAGATAAGTAAAAGAACATGCATGGAAGAAAGCAAAGAGTTATAGACATGAAAGAAAAAAATGATGTCATGGTTCGGTATAAAAATCTGGTATATGGAATAATAACACCCTCAGTATCTACACTAGAAACTAAGTTCAAGTGTATAAATAATTAAGTGCATAACTGTAGAAAGTACGGAAATAATAATAATAATGTATGAGGACCATAATTGGGCCCCTGCTTATGTAGAGAGAAGTTTAAGCCAGAATAACATTTCGATTTTCACAAATTTTAATTTTAACAAACATTGTAAATTTTGTGCATCATATGAATTTCTGATAACAAGGAGATCCCACAACAAAACAAATGCAAATGAGTACACCAAAGAGGAAGACACTGCTCTCCAAAGCTCACCATGACACTCCACAATGCTACTGGGAAAATGTTTTGTGGACTGATAAAACTAGGTTTGAAATGTTCAGGAACAACACACAGAACCATGAATGGCATAAAAAGGGTAGTCTATACCAACATAAGCTTGCCATCATCGAGTGAATTCCCAAGTTTATCAAAGTATAATACAGAAGAAGATCATGATGACTGTCAGAACAGTAGAAGTTGTGTTGTAATGTAGCAGGATAAGGTCCCTAAACATCAAAGTAAATCTACTATAGAATAGTTTCAAAACAGGAAAATCCACTTTTTGGTATTACCCAGACCTTAACCCATTAGAAATGCTGTCAAATGACCCCAAGAAACCCGTTTACACTAGACATCCTAAGAATATGTGTGACGGGACCGACGTGTACCCTGACTGGGTACGCCTGCCGAATGTTGCTTCCTCCGCCCCATGGCCACCGGGACACCAGTGATTAACCCCTTCATCGCCAGACAGAACCAGCATGCAGAGAGAAGGGGCTGCTTTACCACTGTGGCTAGCCGAAGCTGAGCTACACAGTGGTGCTTTTGTCCTGAAAAGGACAATAAGTGATCATAGCAGAGGACACAGCTCTTCAGGAACCTCGGCGCACTGTAGTATACAGAAGTATAGCAATACAGCTCTCTACCGCACTGATAAGGGCAGTGCCGAGGCTTACCTCAATAACAAGACGAGACTCGTAGTGAGGTAAAACAGGGACTCTTTATTTGGGAAACACACAGACTTATATACAGTCCAACACAGGAAAAAGGCCATAAACCATGTCCACATAGCCCCGCCCTGCCCAGACAGTCCGGCACCATACTCTGGCCACTGAGCCCCGCAAGGTCCCATAACCTTAAATGGTCATTTTCAGGGTGATCCTGAAGGAACGGCGACGTTCCCGGGGTACCGATGGAGAGCTTGGGGTTCTGAGGATAGCCTGTCCAAAAAGCGACACGATCGGTCGAAGGGACCCCGAGCGGCAGTAGTTCAAAGTTCCGCCAGGGCGAACCGTGAGGTTGCCGTGTGCGGGTTCTGTAACCGCGCCGGCTAACCCCCGCTCTCCTGGAAGTCCCGTCGGCTGGGAATCTACAGGCAGCTCCCTCCCCGGACCACCCCTGGCTGGCACCCCCACCACCTGTGGGGTATATCCATACGATAGTGCTGTGGTCGGGCCGATGGTGTCCGGGTTATACAGGCTTAAAAGTCTGGGGGCAGGGCATGTGGCACATGGATAGGGTAGGACATGAAGGAGAACAAAGTATACACAAATACACACCACATATATGGGGAAAATACATAAATCACCAATAATCAATATAGCCACACATTTTAACCCCGGATGGTCACAACCACTACTACAGATGGCACCGATTAACCCGGAGCCGTCACAATATAAATAAGCTTAAGTAGATCGGACCAGTTATTAAATCCAAGAGTGAACTTACTTTTTAGAATTCTAACTTTTTTAGTCTCTCTTTAACACATGGGGCAGGATGACTGAACACGTATTGGGGTGGTGTTTGACAGTGACATATACCAGGATGAGTGTGAGAGAATGACCTGTCATACAGATGGCTCCAGCCTGGCTGTCAAACAAAGATAGCACAGGTAGGAATGCCATTGTTTAATTAATCCCATCAATAGGATTGCTGCAAGGGGATTAAAGGTTGGGTTGTCTACATGCACCTATTTATTAATGTTAATTTATGTTAATGAAGTTCTGTGGATATATGAATCTATGTTTTACAACAATAAACTGTTCATTCCTGCTGTACTCAATTCAAGGTAGTTGTGTGTCTACTTATTGGGTACACATAGCAGGTTTCCAAGCTGTGCATGCTGGCTGGTGCTGGAAGTTATTCCGGGGACAACAGGAGGATACATGTGGGAGTTACTACAGCTCTCTTGGTGGACCCGTTACAATGAGTAAATTCATACTTGAAGTATAATGTGTGTAAAAAAATCACACACAAAACAAAATACTACCAAAGACGTCTGGTAGTAGAATTACTGCATGGAAATGGTTTGATGGGGGTAAATTAAACTGACCGACTACAAATATGTCCCAAATAGGGCATAGGGGCAGAATGACCAGTTTTGGAAATACCAATATGCTACCTGTACATATTGCCCTACCAAAAAAAACATAAAAACAGTAGATATTTCTAAACTCATGACAAATATCAGAATCCATTTAGCATTTTTTTCATTAGCTTTTGTAGATGTGTAAAGGATTTTTCAAATAAAAGTCAGAAAAGGTCCCTTTTTCATTTTTATGATAAATTAGTTGATATGATCAAAATAATGTTATTTAAAGAAAGTCTTTCTTGTCCTGAAACAAAAACCAATATGTACCTTTTGTGAGTTCAGTAAATGAGAAAGGTTTATTTACTTTTTCTTGCCTCTGTATAAATTCATACACGCACATTATATCACCAAAATTATGTGGACACTCAGTACATGTTTTTCAGTTTGGCAATAGCATGGGCCATACTGAAGAGATCATCTACTTTAAATGTGCCACTGTCACAGAATGCTGAAGTTGTGAAATTTCTGCCCTGTTAGTTCTACCTGTAAGCCACCCAGTCCCACGGCTGTATCGAGCAGGGGGTCCCTACCTTCCAGAACGGTCACCACATCTGACGGGGGTCGACGCCACCACATCCCAGGCTGCATCCCCGGCCTAGCTTACCCCGAGGTGCGAGTGCCTCTGTGGTGCGGCCGGCAGGGGGAGCGTGTCCGGGCATCCACTAGGCGTTCTCCATTGATGGGGGCTGGGGAGGTGGTGCCCTAGCCAGGGCCGGCCTTTGGGGTGTGCGACCTGTGCGACCGCACAGGGCGCCACACTTCAGGGGGCGCCGCCGCGGGGTCCGACGCCGCGGGGTCCGACGCCACCGTCGCCACGGGGTCCGACGCCACCGTAGCGTACCGCTGCCGCCAGTAGCGTACCTAGCGGGGGGGGGGTCCGCACCGGGTGCCGCTCATCAGGGGGGCACCCCTCCAGAGACGGACAGTAATGTCCGCCGCTGGAGGAGCAGGATCGCAAGGGAGCGGTATCGGAGGTCTTTAACAGACCTCCGGCTCCCTTGAGTGATTTTAGACCGGTTCAAGGATCTCCCTTGAACCCGGCTTAAAATAACTCAAGGGAGCCGGAGGTCTGTTAAAGACCTCCGATACAGCTCCCTTGTGATCCGTGCGGCAACAGCTGCTGTGCGCTGGGGTTTGTTGTCAGATCCCGGCGCACAACACTGAAGCCGCGCCCACCGCTGTCCATGCCCTCTGACCCGGAAGAAGGCAGAAGAACTGAAGAAGAGTAGCGAAGAGAAGGAAAAGGAGCTGTAAGGAGAAAAGAGGAAAGGTAGGGAAGCATTCAGTGAGAGTGAGAGTGGATTGGTGTATGTGTGGATTGGTGTGTGTGGATTGGTATATGTGTGGATTGGTATATGTGTGGTTTGGTATGTGTGTGGATTGGTATGTGTGTGGATTGGTATGTGTGGATTGGTATATATGTGTGGATTAGTGTATATGTGTGGATTGGTATATATGTGTGGATTGGTATACGTGTGGATTGGTATACGTGTGGATTGGTATGCGTGTGGATTGGTATGCGTGTGGATTGGTAACTGTGTGAGAGTGATGGGTGTTATGCTGTACCATTTCCAATGTCTTTTTCATGATCTAATTATGCTCTAAAAGTACATCATAACTCCCATCACTCTATACTGTTCCATACACCCCCACCGCAGGACTCCTGAAAGGTAAGTGAACTTCAAAGAGGGAAAGGGTACATCCTGGAATCTGGGTATGCCTGGGCATGATAGGAATGGGATTTCTGTTAATCATATATATATATATATATATATATATATATATATATAATATTGTTATTTAATTGTTTTGTCCTATTTTGGTGTGTTACTTACTTTAAATAAAAGTGTTAGATTTTTTTATGGTGTGGGGGGGTCATATTCGGTTTTGGCCAGGTAAATGCTGCACTTTCGGTTTCAGTCCAGAATTCGTTTCGGTGCATCCCTACTACTAAGCCAGACAATGAAGTGGTATATAGTGATTGGGGTTTTGTTACAAGTTTTTATTCCTTTCTTTTTTTGGGATGGGGGGGCGCCAGAGGAGTAGTCCGCACAGGGCGCCAGAACACCTAAGGCCGGCTCTGGCCCTAGCATAGCCTGCTGATGTTGAGGAACGGGTTTGGATTTCGCAACCCATAAAACCCTTGCACCTACTGTGGTAGGTGCTTGTGTATTAAGCTCCTATGGGTATTCATTCCCTTGTGCAGAATCTAGCATTCGTTTTGTAGTACTACAGGCTCTTCTGGTTTTTTACTTCGGCTTGTTTCCTGGATTATCCTGCTCTCTCCTGTCCTGACTTCAGCTTGCTTATTCAACTCCGCTTTTTGCCTGACCCTTTTGTGGTGCTTGCCACCCTGCCATTGGTCTCCAGCTCATCCCCACCAGGACCTGACACTACCACAGTCCTCTGTAAGTTCTGTTATTGTAAAGTGGAAGCATCTAGGAGAAACAGCTTAGCCACAAAGTGGTAGATCACGTCCATTCACAGAAATGTTTTTTAGAGAGTTACAGTTTTAATTTACAAAAAGTATAGCAATAGACAATAGCATAATCAAACAAGGTTGCTTATAGAAAACATTATTCATGTTTGCAAACAGATTTCCACAGAGGATTTAAATTACCGTATTTACTCGATTATAAGACGACCCTGATTATAAGATGACCCCCCCAAATCTGAATATTAATTTAGGAAAAAAAGAAAAAGCCTGAATATAAGACGACCCTATAGGAAAAAAGTTTTACCAGTAAATGTTAATTCATCTAAACTATTTTTTTTTTAATAAAAGCTATGATTGAGAAAAATATTTTGGTTTTATTTCCTTCTATTTTCCAACCTGCCCCCCAGTTATGCACATCTGCCCCCCTATATGCCACTGTGCCCCATGATATGCCTTTTAACCCTCTAAATGCCACTGTGCCCCATGATATGCCTTTTAACCCTATATGCCACTGTACCCCATGATATGCCTTTTGACCCCCTATGTGCCACTCTGCCTCCAGAAATGCCTTATACCCCTATATGCCACTATATGCCACTCTGGCATTTAGAGCGTTAAAAGGCATATTATGGGGAAGAGTGGCATATAGGGAGGTTTAAGGCATTCAGGAGGCAGAGCGGCGTATAGAGGGTTAAAAAGGCATTTCTGGAGGCAGAGTGGCATTAAGGGGGTTAAAAGGCATTTCACAGAGCACTCTGCCTCCAGAAATGCCTTATGCCCCCCATTTAACACTCCCCCCAAACTTACCGGTGCTTCTGACTTCCCTGTCATGTAGCCGGGGCAGCGTGTAGATCCCACGCACTTCCGCTGCAGCCAGAAAGAGGTGTGGCTAGTAGCGGGGGTTGTCTGCATCCATCGCGCAGACCTTCCCCGACTGTCAGAGATCAGAGTTCCCCGCACCGGTGCCGGGGAACTCTGATCTCTGACAGCCGGGGAAGGTCTGCGCGATGGACGCAGACAACCCCGCTGCTAGCCACGCCTCCTTCCGGCTGCAGCGGAAGTTGTCTACGCGAATCGCGTAGACATTTACACGCTGCCCCGGCTACACACCGGGGACTCAGAAGTACCGGTAAGTGGGGGGAGGAGACAGGAGGATCCAGGTCCCCTGCAGCTGCGGGGGATCTGGATCTTAGTCGTCTCATAGTCAGACCTATTTGAGGTCTGATTATAAGACGACCCCGATTATAAGACAAGGGGTATTTTTCAGAGCATATGCTCTGAAAAAAACCTCGTCTTATAATCGAGCAAATACGGTATGTTACTTTGTTTTCTATTTGGGGGATTATAGTGTTAGTTCAATATAAATCAGATTTTATCCATGGAGCATATCTTTGTTAGATACTTTTTAGATCAACTATGTTTTTTGATAAAGTACTATAACTATCTGAATTAACATTCAACATTAAAATTAGATAATACCTCAACTTAAATTTAGCTAGTGATGTTGCAAAAGGAAAAAAAGGAAACATTTTTGTTTCAACTGTAAATACTTTACATTATGTAATGCAACAAATGTCTGCTTTCTTGAAGTTTAATGTTTTTACTTCTTTTTTTAAATCCAAGCATTTTAAAGAATTAATTAGTGTGTGGATGAAACTACTGTAAGATTACAGTAATTATATAATTTTTAAAAAAACAAAACAGATGGCTATATCCTTAAATACGTTTTCAGAATTACTTCCAAAAATGATCATTAATGTTTGCTGTCATCTCACTAATCTGCTTTTTGTTGCCAACTGGGGGACCTAAACACAGAAGGGAGATGCCAGAGAGCATTCATTAACATATCTTCTCTAATGAACTGCTGGGAAATGTGACCTTATGAAGTGGGCACAGACTAGTTGATCAATCGCTAAGAGGCTAACATGGAAATTATCATTGTCACAAACTTAAAACTAATTGATGTAACATAGAACATAAAGGCTATATACAGTACAGGAAGTTGTTAATTTAATAAATGGAGTATGAGGGAGAATAGTCTATATATTTTCATAGTTCTATGATCCTCCAATTTTGAGTCCCAGCTATGAACATGGTAAGTAACTGCAATAGACCTCCAGGGCAACCTATTAGATTTTTCTCCCTTGTGGATTCCCATATTAACCCCTGAAAAAAATCTAAGGAGAGGAAAATTACCACCAAGGCCAGGTTGCTGAATTGTTTTCACAAATCATTCTAATCGTATGCCACAATAAAAAAAGATCTTATGTAACAGAAAAGTACTTGTTTTGAATAGTTGAATCTGTGAGCATACTTTTACTGCCTTTAAGAGGACCAGGGAGATTAGCTAGGAGATATCTAGGGATTTTGTCTTAGAAACAAAGATTCTTCATGTTGTGCCGCTTCGTCTTTGCGTACATTTATCCGCCACCATAATTGTTTTTCCTTTGTTCAGTTTGACAAATGAAAATGCAACATTCATGCTCGTTTTCATGTTCTCCCAAATACAAATTCACAAGTCTACTAACTACCTTTTCGGTGAGAGGCTAACTCACCAGGGTCGTTGGGGAAGCAGGGCGACCTAACATTTGCAAGACCCCTCCATAGGTAACATTATGTTGCCCAAGTGTTTTTTTTTTCTGCAGTCCTTGCCAGTATATATATATATATATATATATATATATATATATATATATTCAATATCAAATAACAGATGAAATAAGTATCTTGTGATAATACCTTTTTCATTGGACTAACAGAATTTTGGAATGGCAAGCTTTCGGGAGCTCTTCTTCCTTTCTCAAGTGTTTTAGACTTGAGAAAGGAAGAAGAGCTGTACAAGTGACTTTATTGGTTATTCGTACGGACTTTTAACTGTTGTAGCAGGGAGACCAGTGGTCTCTGTTGGCCAAGTTGCTGGGCCAGATGCACTTCATTGGTTGATGGCAGAGGAACTCCTGCAGACGACTAATAGAGTTGTTCGTACGGACATTTAAACTCCTGGCGCCAAAGCTGCTGCATAGTCCGTACGTACCGCGTTAACCCCGTATTAAAGAAGAAAAAAACAAACACAAAGAACGCACACGAATATTTGCAGAAGACAGGAACGGGTAAATATTCGTGGAATACGAAGATTTTTTCCCCATGAAGACGAACACAAAAACAAACTCGAAGAGTTGGCCTGGCGCCCAAGTCTACTGCTTTCACCATGTTTGCTGCCCCATCAGTAACTGCGTGCTGGCCAAGCAGCACTGGGGCTGCACCGATGTCTATTCGGCCCAACAGCCACCTAATGTGGGCCCTCAGCTTACCGCTGTGGAGCTCGCACATTTTGCGAGGAAACTCTTTTCCCCAGGAGATGCAGGAACCTGAATAGGAAAATAGATTTTCCTCACCAAGTATGCAAGCTCCACAGTGGTAAGCTGCAGGCCCATGTTAGGCAGCCGTCACGCCACAAAGATATCAGCAAGCTGCTCGTCCTGCCCCAGGTAAGGAGTGCAGGGGGGTGAATGGATTAAGGGATGTATAAGTGTTTAAGGACATAGGTGGCACAGGCAGACTGTTTAAGGGACAGAAGGGGCACAGGCTGGCTGTTTTAGGGTCAGATGTGGCACAGGCAGGCAGTTTCAGGGACAGATGTGTCACAGGCAGGCTGCTTCGAGGGCAGAAATGGTGAGTGAACAAGAATGAGAGTCAAATAAGGTGACACAACTGTTTGGTCAGTTTACCGCTGTTGGAAGCAGTAGCGTACCTAGCAGGGGGAGGTCTGCCCCGGGTGCGGCTCATCAGGGGTGTGACACAGCTAGGGTGACCAGCTAGGATTGCCCGGGTCCCAGGCAGCCTTGTCACTTTTTTTTTTTACGCGGAGGAGAGAGAGGGGCACCTAGCAACCGCTCGGCACCCCTCAGTCTCCTCCGCGAGGCCTCTAACTCCGTTGCAGTGCCGTCATGGAATGCTGAGCCCCGGAATATGACGTCATACTCCCGTGCTCAGCAGTGAAGCAGCGCGTGGCAGAGCAGGAAGACGGAGGCGTCGCCCTCCCACCGCAGGATGGTAAGTCCAAAACATGTTTGCCTTTAACTACAAAGGGGGAGAGGGTAGATGGTAAAAAACGAGGGAGAGGGTGGTAGATAGTGAGAAGCAAGGAAGGGGGTGAATAGTGAAAAGGGAGGGGGGTGGATAGTAAGAAGGGAGGGAGAGGGGGTAGATAGTGAGAAGGGAGTGAGGGGGTAGATAATGAGAAGAGAGAGAGAGGGGGTAGATAATGAAAAGAGAGAGAGAGGGGGTAGATAATGAGAAGGGAGGGGGTAGATAGGGAGAAGAGAGAGGGGGTAGATAGGGAGAGGGGAAGGTAGTGAGAAGGGAGGGAGAGGGGGGTAAATAGTGAGAAGGGAGGGAGATGGGATAGATAGTGAGAAGGGAGGGAGAGGGGGTAGATAGTGAGAAGGGAGGGAGGGTATAGATAGTGAGAAGAGAGGGAGGGGGTGGATAGTGAGAAGGGAGGGAGGGGTAGATAGTGATATGGGGTAGATAGTGAGAAGGGAGGGAAGGGGTAGATAGTGAGAAGGGAGCGAGGGGGTAGATAGTGAGATGGGAGGGAGAAGAGAGAGGGGGTAGATAGGGGAGGGAGAAGATAGTGAGAAGGGAGGGAGAGGGGGTAAATAGTGAGAAGGGAGAGAGATGGGGTAGATAGTGAGAAGGGAGGGAGAGGGGGATAAATAGTGAGAAGGGAGGGAGAGGGGGGGTAGATAGTGAGAGGGAGGGGGTAGATAATGAGGAGTGAGGGAGGGGATAGATAGTGAGAAGAGAGGAAGGGGATAGATAGTAAAAAGGGAGGGAGGGGGTAGATAGTAAAAAGGGAGGGAGGGGGTAGATAGTGAGAAGGGAGGGAGGGGATAGATAGGGAGAAGAGAGAGGGGTTAGATAGGTTGAGGGGATAGATAGTGAGAAGGGAAAGAAAGGGGGTAGATAGTGAGAAGGGAGGAAGAGGGGGTAAATAGTGAGAAGGGAGGGAGAGGGGTAGATAGTGAAAAGGGAGGAAGAGGGGGTAAATAGTGAGAAGGGAGGGAGAGAGGGAGATAGTGAGAAGTGTGAGAGAGAGGGGGCTAGGTAGTGAGAAGCGAGGGAGAGGGGGCTAGATAGTAAAAAGCGAAGGAGAGGGGATAGATAGTGAGAAAGAGGGTAGTAAGTATCTTGAAATAAATAAACAGTGAGAATGAATGAGAGAATGAATGAATTAATGTGTGGATGCATTATGTGAATGAGTGAGAGAATGAGAAGAGAGAGAGAGGGGGGTAGATAATGAGAAGGGAGGCAGGGGGTAGATAGGGAGAAGAGAGAGGGGGTAGATAGGGAGAGGGGAAGGTAGTGAGAAGGGAGGGAGAGGGGGTAAATAGTGAGAAGGGAGGGAGATGGGATAGATAGTGAGAAGGGAGGGAGAGGGGATAAATAGTGAGAAGGGAGGGAGAGGGGATAGATAGTGGGGAAGGAGGGTATAGATAGTGAGAAGGGAGGGAGAGGGGGTAAATAGTGAGAAGGGAGGGAGAGGGGATAAATAGTGAGAAGGGAGAGAGATGGGGTAGATAGTGAGAAGGGAGGGAGAGGGGGTAGATAGTGAGAGGGAGGGGGTAGATAATGAGGAGGGAGGGAGGGGGTAGATAGTAAAAAGGGAGGGAGGGGGTAGATGGTAAAAAGGGAGGGAGGGGGTAGATAGTGAGAAGGGAGGGAGGGGATAGATAGTGAGAAGGGAGGGAGGGGGTAGTTAGGGAGAAGAGAGAGGGGTTAGATAGGTTGAGGGGATAGATAGTGAGAAGGGAAAGAAAGAAAGATAAATAGTGAGAAGGGAGAGAAAGGGGGTAGATAGTGAGAAGGGAGGGAGAGGGGGAGATAGTGAGAAGTGAGAGAGAGGGGGCTAGGTAGTGAGAAGCGAGGGAGAGGGGGCTAGATAGTGAAAAGCAAAAGAGGGGATAGATAGTGAGAAAGAGGGTAGTAAGTATCTTGAAATAAATAAACAGTGAGAATGAATGAGAGAATGAATGAATTAATGTGTGGATGCATTATGTGAATGAGTGAGAGAATGATTTAATGTGTGGATGAATTGCCTGAATGGGGGGGATAATTAATGATTGAGAGAATAAATTATTGTGTGAATTAATTATGAGAATGAAAGTGTGAATTAGTGAGTCACTGTAAAAGTGTTTGTGTATATCATAGATGTATAATTGATGTGTGGAAAGGTAAAGATGGCACAAGCAGGATGTTTGAGCCTTGGGGACCAAGATGACACAGGCAGGGTGTTTATGGGACAAAGATGGCACAGGCCGGGCTGTGTGGGGACAAAGTTGACTCATGCTGGGCTGTTTGGGGACAAATATGGTAAGTCCTATGTGTGTAATTTGGGTGCTGGTCAGGTTCTATGTGGGCAGTGTGGACGCCAGGGCTGTCATCTATGCCTGTAATTTAGGGGTTTTTATCTTGACCTTCATTGCTGAGTTTTTATGTGATTTCCAGTTGATCTATACCTGCAAATATGGGATTTGTATGTCTGATTCTATGCCTTCCGTGCTGAGCAATCACACTCCTATCATGGCCAGGCAACCAGTAAATGCTAGAACCTGGGTATGCCTGGGCATGATAGGAGTGTGATTGCTATTAACAATGATATATATATATATATATATATTAATATTGTAATTGAATTGTTGTCCAATTTTGGTGTGTTACTTACTTTTAATAAAAGTGTGAGATTTATTTTTTTTATGTTGGGGGGTCATTTTCGGTTTCGACCAAGTAAATGGTGAATTTTCGGTTTCGGTCCAGAATTTTGATTTCGGTGCATCCCTACTACTAAGCCAGACACTGAAGTCATAGGCCTACACCACATCAATGTTTGGCTTAGTATATATTGATAGGGGTTATGCTGCACTATTGTCAATGTCTGGCACAATGTATAGTGATGGGGATTATGCTGTACCACCGTCAATGTCTGCATCAGTATATAGTGATAGGTGTTATGCTGTACCACCTTCATTGTCTGCCTCAGTATATAGTGATAGGTGTTATGCTGTACCCCCGTCAATGTCTGCCTAAGTATATAGTGATAGGTGTTATGCTTTACCACCGTCATCGTCTGCCCCATATATAGTGATAGGTGTAATGCTGTACCACCATCAATGTCTGCCTCAGTATATAATAACAGTAATGCTGTACCACCTTCAATGTCTGCGCCAGTATATAACGAAAGAAGCTATGCTGTTTTAAAGTGTGTGTGTGGGGGGGTGCCACATACAGGATCCGCCCCAGGTGCCAAATACTCTAGGTACGCCCCTGGTTGGAAGTGCTTCCTTCTCCATGATTGAGGGGGAGCCCTTCACGCAGCTGCTAGAGGCCCTCGCTCCCCACTACTGCCTCCCCTGTCACACCACTTTCAGCAGTACTGTAGTGCCCTCCCTTTAACAGTCATGTGTGTCATTGTTGAAGGCTGAGCTTTCCAAGGCAGCTGGACAAACCATCTACTTTACCACTGATGCACAGCATGCCTTTTTTCCCGCTGGCACCGCACTGGTGGCTGCTTCAATCTTTGAAGGACAAGGACAGGACCACTGTAGCCATTGTAGAAAGAGGCACAAGGTGTGAAAGGTGGGGCAGAACTGAGACAGAAGGGCAGCAGGTGGATAGATCCTTTCTACTCCATGCAAAAGTTAATAAGTAACTTACATTTTGGCAGCTTTGTCTCCTTCCTCCTTTTCCATACCTAAGGAAAGAGTGCAGGGGGCACAGACAGGACTGGGGGAGAAGGGGGCATAGAGGGAAACTTTGGGGGGTCAACAAATTTTGTTTCAAACAAAAAAAAGCCCCTGAATTTCGTCTGAACAAAAAAGGCAAGAAACAGAATTTGTTGATCCAAAAATGATAGAAAAAAATTCCGAAATGATAAGTTTATTGTATGGTAGTAATAGTTTTCCCTATATGCATTTACTGAGCTGCTTTTAAATTTCCCAACTCTCTTAACAAGTGCCACAATTGCCATGCAGGCCAGTCTAAAATTGTCCACAAAAAGCTGGTCTGACTGGCAAAGGGAGGAACATAGCAGGGTAATGTAATGTGAGATCACGTGACACAATTATTAAAATCTGCAGCCGAGCTAAGGTCGGGTGGTGAGTGAAGGAGGGAGAGGGTAAGGAGGGAAAATGTATCTGAGCATGCATGCATGGTTGTATGGTTGTGTGTGAGCATGCATGTGTGTTGATGTGTGAGCACTAATGTTTGTGTGAGCACAAATATGTATGTGAGCACGGATATGTGTGTGTGCACGGATGTGTGTGTATGTGTGTAAGTACAGATGTGTTTGTATGTGTGTTTGGCACAAACGTGTATGTGAGCACTGATGTGTAAAGAGGTAAAGAGGAGGAGGAGTGGTAAAGACTAGAAGATATAAAGAGAAAGAGGAGGGGAGATACACAGAAAGGGGTAAAATAGGAAAAAGTGAGGTATATAGAAAGTGGAGAAAAGAGGGAGATAAAAAGAAAGTGGAGAGAGAAAGAGCTGTGAAGATAAAGAGAGATACAAAGAAAGAAGACACATTTGTTCTAAAATATATTGTAGTAAGCTTAAGTTATCATTTAGAATATTGCAATTGCACAAGAAGTGGTACCACGGGCGTAGGAGCCGGGGGGGACGGGGGGGATGGATTCCCTCCAGGAAATCATGTGGGGGGGACCGATAATAGAGAAATCCCCCCCAGGGCTGTAAGTGGTGCACAGCTGCCCGATCAGCAGCCGCAGCGTGCAGGACTGGTTGGGGAGATCAGTGTGCTCTCTGTCACTGAGCGCCGGGCGATCGGATATGACGTTTATATCCCAGCCCCGGCGCTCAGCATAAACAGCTGTGCGCAGCCGCACTGCACTGAGAGTGAGCGGCAAACCAGAAGGAAAGGAGAAAGAGAAAGCAGAAAGGAAGAAGAGAAAGCAGAAAGGAAGAAGAGAAAGGTGAGAGATGTGAAGAACGAGGGGGGTGTTTGAAGTGAAAAACGAGGGGGGTGTTTGAAGTGGAAAACAAGTGGGGGTCTGATGTGCAAAACGAGGGGGGGTCTGATGTGCAAAACAAGGGGGGGTCTGATGTGCAAAGCGAGGGGGGTCTGATGTACAAAACGAGGGGGGGTCTGATGTGCAAAATGAGGGGGGGCGTCTGATGTGCAAAATGAAGGGGGGGTCTGATGTGCAAAACGAAGGGGGGGTCTGATGGTAGATGGTATGTGTGTGCATATACAAATGGTGAGGCATGTATATGGGCAATGTTTATGAATGTGTATGGGCACTTGGGCAGGCATGTGTGTGTGTGTGTATAGGGCAGGTGTGTATATGTGCGTGTATGGGCACGCGCATATATGGGCAGTGTATGTGCATACATGTGTATGGGCAGTGTATATGTGTATGTCTGTATGGGCAGTGTATATGTGTGTATATAAAGAGTGTATTTGTCTTATAGTGTATACGTCTGTGTAAGTATATGCAAGGGAAGTGTATATTTATGGGGAGGCATGTGTGTGTAAGAGGTTTATGTATGTTTGGGCAGGCGTGTATAAGGGTAGTGCATATGTTTGAGTACTGGCAAGTGTGTATGTGCAGGCAATTGCAGCGTATATATGTGTTTTTGTGGGCAGGCATGCATAAGAGCAGTGCATATGTGCCCCAGTGTACAAAACAAGGTCCATAAAGGCATGGTTGCAAAAATTCCACACAGAAACTCTCCAAAATCTTGTGGAAATCGTTCCCAGAAGAGCGGAAGCTGTTATAGCTGCAAAGGGGGACCAACTACATATTAATGTCTATGTATTTATAATGCAATGTCATAAAAGTCCCTGTTGGTGAAATGGTCAGGTATACCCTACCAGTAAAAATGCTATCCCCCCCAGATTTTTAAGGGGTTCCTATGCCCATGAGTGGTACTGTATGATCTGAGTGTGATGCATATTAATGTGGGTAAATATGGTATGGTATCACAATATTTAAGTAATATGTTTAGAGTAATTCTATAACCAGACTGAGAACTTTCCAGCATAGGCTATCTGAGGTTCACCATCCTCTGGGGGAGTGACTTTGCTAGGGTGTGGTGCTAATCATGCATGGCAATGGAGCTAGCCATGTGTGGGGTGATGACAGCTGTATGTGGAAGTGGGGCTGGTTGTGCATTTGTTACAAATAGCTTAAAGTATGTAGCAAGTAGAAGGGGAAGTAGGTTGGGCATGTTTTTGACCAACTGTAGTTCTCTAGCACGGAGAAAGAGGAAGCCGACCAGAGGAAGCAGTGTCAAACCTGGAGCTGTCTACTAATTCCAGCTGCTGCTACTGGTTCCAGAATTCCTGTGGTCAGCTACTGTTCACTCACTTGCCTGCTGTCTGTCACTTGCCAGTTGCAGTTTGCCCATGGCGGGCCTGTTCAGCTTGCCTACCAGTTCTAGAACTCCGGCGAGCCACTAGCTGATCTCCAAGCATCAGCTTGTTTACCTGTTCCCTGCTCAGTCCACTTCTAGCTGAACACTCCTGTCACCTAGCTAGTGGGCAGTGCAAGGTACAGCCTTTCTGCATAGGGTTCCTATTCTCTAGGACAAGGTAGGCCTGACAGTATGTGAGATTTGTTTGTTCAGTGAAGTTTATATTTATTAACCTATCCACAACAGAATTTGTTGTACCCTTCATATCAATGGCTTTTTTTAGCATTTCTGTTAGATTCTTCTGTCTAGTTTACTGTTCCCACACAAAGTACAGTCTTCATGACAAGCAGGTTATAGTTATAGGACAATAAGTACGTGTAGACTACTGCTATTTCAAAACCACTTTCTTTAAAATGTGGTTGGGTTGTCTGGGGGTTAAAAGGCCACATTTGAAATGTGCACATTATTCAACTTGGAATTTTGACATCTGGTCATCCTGCGCCCATGTTGGGACATCTCTGAAGCCGGCCAATTCAATTTAACCCCATCAAAAAACCATAAAATGTTGAAAACTAGGCAGTCCGTGGTGTTTAATATACTGGTAGCTTAAATACAAAAGTGGTAACACTTTTCAAACCACAGCCTTTGTCCACGTTTGTGGTAGTCACTTTTTGTGTTTTTTTTCTTCACACACATTGTATGGTATATGTCAGTTCCAAACAACACCCTAATATGTTCAGGCGATACCACCCATATATAGGTTTCTTGTTTTTTGGGAGTTGCACATTTTTTAAACTTGAATTTTGTTTTCTGGTCATCCTCCTGCAATGTCACACTGCCATCTCGAAGAGAGGCAGCATGTCTCCTACTATGTCATTTTTAATTGTATTCAGGAGTGATGAGCTCCTGAGCTTATTTTCATGATTAATTCCTTGATTTCAGCAACATAGGCTTTCTAGGTTTTATTTTTAGCAGTTAAGCGCCTCCATATTTTAAAGTGTGGGTCACCAGAATCAGGAATCTGCACACACCACAGGAACTCAGGTGCTTAGCTGTGCCAGGAAGGGCCAGCTCCCCAGTAAATCAAAATAGAAAAAGGCTCCAGGCACTCAAGGGTTCCACTCAGGCAGGTTTATTTGAAGGAGAAGAACAACAACGTTTCGGCCTCACGATGAGGTCTTTATCAAGTCCATATTTTAAAGGTATACAACCTTTTACTATAGCGACTATGATCACTCCAAGTTGCAACTTCAGGGTCTTGGGGACTGCATTACCACAAAAAAAACCAACTTATATCCACAGAAGGCACCATATTAGTACTTTTCTCTACAAGCCAGGTTGGCCATATTATGCAGCAGACAAATGCCCAGTGGGACAGTGGCAAAGAAAGCCTCCCACCGGCTATTGTAAATTTAGGGTGACACACGTGGTTGTATGCTGTGGAAGTTTAAAAGCATTCCACACACCTGCACGTATCCAGCCAGAAGCTCCATATACATAATTCAGCAGCCGCTGCCCTAAAAACACCAGGGTCTTTTTTCTTCATGCTTTGTTGCTACTAGTACAAAAAAAGTTAAACCAGTATTGAACTTAGAGGTCACAGGAGATAGTGGTTGCGCATAGAGGAGAAGAAAGTCAAAGTAAAAGAGTGTCTCTGAGGAAGCCTATTTAGTAGGTGAAACACGTATGTGCTATTTTTATTGACCTTTTAATGGTTTTTAACCAGAAAGCTGAAAGTAAATAAGTTTTTTTAAAAACCATTCTTTTCTGCTCCTGGTATCCTTTTAATGTTTTAAACACGCAAGTTTATATCCTTGGTGGGGATCATTCCACCTAAGCCAGAAGGTGTGAGCAATCCATTTATTGCTCACCATATTGTGAGTATATAGTGAACTGTTTTTATTTGTTTTATTCATTTTATATATACAGAAAGCACTATGCCTATTTCTGTTTAACTTTTTATGTCCACCTTATCCTGAGAACCAAAAAAAAAGAACTACACAGGACTGCTGCTAAAGATATCCCCAGGCAAGGATTGTATCACCCATGCAAGTTTTGTGGGACTAATTGCTTAAGTCCTCAAAAAATGTGAGTACCCATTCCTTAACTCTTTACCACACGGTGCCAGCCACATATTATATTACTGTGACTTTCTTCTCCTCTATGCGCACCCACTATCTCCTGTGACCTCCAAGTTATCTACCATGCCAAGAAGAGGAAACCTTGGCGAGTGGGCTGCTGCTATTTATAGGACTATTTATTTTATTGCTGTTTTTATTGTTCTTAGCGCTTTTACCTTCTTATTTTTTGCAGTATTGAACTTAGCTCACTGGAATTAACATCTCATGATGTTCTAAATGTATTGTCCTACTATACAGTATAAGGTTACTGCAGGTACTATTCCAAACAGTAAACTGAGTGCAGCAGAATTTTAATTAAATGACCTTTCATGAATGTATCAAACTATCCACTATTTGAAAGGTTTTAATGTTAAAGCAACAGAGAAAATCAAGCAGCTCCTGATAAAGGCGGATTATAATTTTATATGAGAAATGTTTTCTGGGGCTTGGGCAATAAAAACCAATAGGAACGATGTTTTAGTTGCTATAATTACTTATAGTGAGCAGGTGTGCCATCACTGATGAAAAAATACATATTTCATAAGAAGACATCAGCAATATTACTTAACTTTAACGTGTCATCAAAATCAGCTAAAATAAGTTCAAAATAAAGTGAAACAGACAAGTGAAGCAAACCATGTCCCAGTCTCTCTATAGTCACATTATAAAATAACCACAAGGGCAGATAACCCTTGTGACGGGACCGACCTCTACCCCGACCTCTACCCCGTTGCTTCCTCCTGCCGGGACACCAACAATTAACCCCTTCAGCGCCAGGCAGAACCAGCGTTGTAGATAGAAGGGGGGACGTCGCTGCACCAAAGCTGCATTGGCACTGTGGCTATCCAAAGCTTAGCTACACAGCGTGGCTATTGTCCTGAAAAGGACAATAAAGGATCATAGCAGCCCACCTCAAGCATCAGGCAACACTCATGTTGAGGTGAAAACAGGACTCTTTTATTAAAACCAAAGACAGAGCTATATATACACAAGAAAAGGGGCAAGACAAATATCACATGATCTAATTACCATGTCAGGAAAGAAGTAATTAGATCAAATCCTGCAACACAATATCCGGGGGAACGACAGAATGACATGAGACATAAATAATTACATTAATTGGGCACGTAGACGTGGAATGACGATAGACATATAATTGGCTTGAGACAGACAATGGCCAGGATACAGAGATAACAGGAGCTCACAGGATTAACAGCTACTGTCCTGCTGCACAATGGACTGGTTACAATGAATATTTTTGATCTCCCCAACCTGTCTTTTGAGGCTGTGCCATAGACATAACTGCTTTTATTGGGCAAAAAAGAGTAGAGCCGTGCAAGCTTTCAGGACAGGAATGCCCAGTTTCTGTTGATATGGGTATACCACACTTTGGGCCTCTAGTCTTACAGTATCATAGATAATTACCTTTATACTCTGGATGAAAGTATTGGCATTTGGCTTGAGACACTTCTTGTCTGGTTTCTCCAACAGCTATGAAATGTGTACGGATAAAACATGTGGATGAGGTCTTCACCTGGACATAGTCATCATTTGCGGTCAGAGGCGTATCTACTGAAAATAGCGCCTATGGCAAGCACTGAAATTGCGCCTCTGTCCAAATATCTAAAACCCATTTATTAGCCCCTGCTGCCCATATAAATATATAAATATTAGACCCTGCTGTCGAAAACAGGTATAGATCAACACATTAACACACAAACCCAGCTTTGCATGTATAGATCAATTGAAATTCACTTGTGATCTCAGCACTGAAGGTATATATCAAATAAACAGAATCAGACAAATCCTGTATTTGCAGGTATACAATAATAATATATGAAACATAGCATTGCAGGTATAGATCAAATAAATACATGGAAACAGCATTGCAGGTATTAATCAACTGAATATGACATAAAACCCTGTACTTGCAGGTATACATAAAAAATGTATGGAAACATGGCATAGCAGATATGGATCTACAGAATAACACAAAAACCCAGCTTTGCCGGTATAGATCAATTGGAATTCACATCAAAACACGGCATTAAAGGTATATTTAAAACCCCCTAAATTACAGGCATAGATCACAGGTTGCACACCCCAAAGCCAGCCCTGGGGTACACACCGCCCACATAGAACCTGACCAGCACCCAGATTACACACATAAGATTTGCCATCTTTGTCCCCAAATAGCCCAGCACAAGTCAACTTTATCCCCAAACAGTGCGGCCGGTGCCATCTTTGTCCCATATACACCCTGCCTGTGCCATCTTGGTCCCCAAGGCTCAAACATCCTGCTAGTGCCATCTTTGCCCTTCCACAATTATATATCTATGACTTTTACAGTCACTCACTAATTCACACTTTCATTCAGACAATTCATCCACACATTAACTCATGCTGTCCCTCATTCAAACAATTCACCCACACATTAACTCATGCTCTGCCTCATTCAGACAACTCATACTCTCCCTCATTCAGACAATTCATCCACATATTAATTAATGCTCTCGCTTATTCAGGCAACTCATCCACATATTAACTCATGCTCTCCCTCATTCAGACAATACATCCACATTTTAACTCATGCTCTCCCTCATTCACTCAATGCATCCACACATTAATTCACACTCTTTACTTATTTCAATATTCTTACTACCGTTTTCCTCACTATCTACCCCTCTCCCTCACTTGTCACTTTCTAACCCCTCTCCCTCCCCTTTCCCTACTACCCTCTTCCTCAATATCTACCCCCCCTTTCTCACTATCTAACCCCTCTCCCTCCCTTATAACTTTCTACCCCCTCTCCCTCCCGTATCACTTTCTAACCCCTCTCCCTCCCCCTACTCACTATCTACCCTCTCCCCCTTTGTAGATCTCTCACCTTTAGGTCCACGAGGCTTCTGTCTTCCTGCTCTGCTGCGGTGCCTGCTGCTTCACTGCTGAGCGATTAAATATGACATCATATTCCCGCGATCAGCATGAAATGCCGCCACTGCGACGGAGGTAGAGGCCTTGTGGAGGAGAATGAGGGGTGCAGAGCAGCTGCTAGGCACCCCTTCTCTCTCCGGCATAAAAAAAAGACAGCGTTTAAAAGCCACTCACTGGCGCCCCCTTTCAAATGGCGCCTATGGCACGAGCCATAGGTGCCATACCTTAGATACGCCTCTGTTTGCGGTGCATAATCACTATGGTGTACTTACATATGTCCCTACAGCAGTCTTTGTTAGTGCTAGGTTAATGAATCAATCCAAAGATACTTTTTGTATGGTGTTAAACTAAACAAGTAAGAGAGGCTGATTTGATTTCCATATACCGTATTCGCTCGATTATAAGACGAGGTTTTTTTCAGAGCAAATGCTCTGACGGGGTCGTCTTATAATAAGACCTCAAATAGGTCTGACTATGAGACGACTTAGATCCAGATCCCCCGTAGCTGCAGGGGACCTGGATCCTCCTGTCTCCCCCCCCCGCCCCACTTACCGGTACTTCTGAGTCCCCGGTGTATAGTTGGGGCAGCGTGTAGATGTCTACGCGATTCGCGTAGACAACTTCCACTGCAGCAGGAAGGAGGTGTGGCTAGCAGTGGGGGTTGTCTGCGTCCATCGCGCAGACCTTCCCTGGCTGTCAGAGATCAGAGTTCCCCGCACCGGTGCAGGGAACTCTGATCTCTGACAGTCGGGGAAGGTCTGCGTGATGGACGCAGACAACCCCCGCTGCTAGCCATGCCTCCTTCCGGCTGCAGCGTAAGTGCGCGGGATCTACACGCTGCCCCGGCTACATGACAGGGAAGTCAGAAGCACCGGTAAGTTGGGGGGGGGGTTTCGGAGTGTTAAATGGGGGGCATAAGGCATTTCTGGAGGCAGAGTGCTCTGTGAAATGCCTTTTAACCCCCTTAATGCCACTCTGCCTCCAGAAATGCCTTTTTAACCCTCTATACGCCACTCTGCCTCCTGAATGCCTTAAACCTCCCTATATGCCACTCTTCCCCATAATATGCCTTTTAACGCTCTAAATGCCAGAGTGGCATATAGGGGTATAAGGCATTTCTGGAGGCAGAGTGGCACATAGGGGGTCAAAAGGCATATCATGGGGCACAGTGGCACATAGGGGGTCAAAAGGCATATCATGGGGCACAGTGGCATATAGGGTTAAAAGGCATATCATGGGGCACAGTGGCATATAGGGGGTATAAGGCATTTCTGGGGCAGATGTGCATAACTGGGGGGCAGGTTGGAAAATAGAAGGAAAAAAAACCAAAATATTTTTCTCAATCATAGTTTTTATGAAAAAAAAATAGTTTAGATGAATTAACATTTACTGGTAAAACTTTTTTCCTATAGGGTCGTCTTATATTCAGGCTTTTTCTTTTTTTCCTAAATTAATATTCAGATTTGGGGGGTCGTCTTATAATCAGGGTCGTCTTATAATCGAGCAAATACGGTACTTTTTTTCCTATATATATTGTGACAGAAAGCAGGGGATGATAATGGAGGGAGTGTATATATCCCCTTATATTTTGCAGGGTGGTTACCCACAATAGGTTTTCTAGCCCCAGGGAGATGTACTGTTAATATTGGAATTATTAACGTCTGTTGTTATTTGTGTGTTTTGGGTCCCTGGGGTGGAGCATTTGGAGAGTAGGGCGGGCCAGTGCTCCACTCCACAGTTTATGAGCAGCCGAAGACCAGCAGGTGGGAATCCAGTCCGGAGATTATCGGATACTCTCCTAGTACTCACCTGGTTCCACTAATTAATGGGAGAGGCAGTTAATTAGCCTCCTGGTCTCAGTGCAAGAGAGATCATTTGGCTCCCTGAGAGAGAGGGAGAGAGCTACAAAAAACACTGACTGCTGCAATTATTGCATATACTCTGTTGTTTTGTTTGTTGGGAACGGATAAGCCGTCCAACTGTAGTTAGGTTGGAGAACCGTGTATTAGTTAGTGCTCACAAGAGCAAGGCTTTTGGTTTGATTTGTTTATTTTTCCTGTTATGCCTGTGACAAAAAAATAAAAACAGGCCCAGCCTTTTATTTTACCCTCCTCGTGTCTGAGCCGTCTCTGCAGCCTGGAAGACTCTGTGTAAGTAAAGATTCCCGGACAGAGTACCAAAGTGAAGGGGTATTCTGTCACATATGGTGGAGATTGCGGGTAACACACGAACAAGTCGGTAAGGTGCAAAAGAGACTAAAGAAAATGGAGGATGTCATTAAAGCACTTATCCAGTGCACCACAGTGCAGCAAGAAACTAACAAAAGGGCAGCTGAGACTAATACTATACAGCAAGAGAATATCGCTGCACTACAGCAACTGGTGCTAGCCCAAAAAGAAAACACAGAAGCTATGATCAGGGAAGCCGCATTAGCTCAAGCTGAAGCTCATCAAATGCTCAGAGAGGAGCAGCAAAATGCCACTCGTGCCATGCAGCAAGAGATCCAGGTCCTATCTGAAAGGCTTACCAGGGACACCGCAGAAGGACTGCAAGGTCCCAAGGTAATCAGAGCAAGTAACTATCTGCAAAAGATGGTGCCTACAGATGATGTTGAGGCCTACCTTATGGCATTTGAGCGAACAGCGGAAAGAGAAGGCTGGCCTGTGGCTGAATGGGCAAGCTTAATAGCACCGTTTCTAAGTGAAGAACCCCAAAAAGCATACTACGATCTGGAACCAGACCAAGCAAGGGATTATAACAAGCTAAAATTGGAGATCCTGGCACGTTTGGGAGTTACAGCCGCTATCCGCGCACAGATATTTCACGCCTGGATGTACATCCCAGGAAAAGCCGTTCGGTCACAGATGTTTGACTTGATACATCTCGCCAGGAAGTGGTTACATCCGGAGGTTAACTCATCAAGCTACATAGTGGAGCAACTAGTGATGGACCGATTTTTGAGAGGTTTACCAGTTACTCTCCGCCGGTGGGTCAGTCAGAGCGAACCCCAGACAGCTGACCAGTTGGTTGCTTTAGTAGAGCGGTACATTGCAGCCGAAGAAGTAATCCAACATCCTGCAACGGAGCGACCTCGAAACCTAAAAAGCCCCAGCAAATATGGTAAGACTGCTCCTGGGAAAAGGGGAACTTTTGAAGAGCAAGTAGGCTCTTATAATTCCAGGGACATAACGCCAAGAGAGAGAGGTTTTTTCATGCAGGAAGAACCTACAAGGGACACTAGAATGATAAAATGTTTTAAATGTTGGGCATTTGGACATATAGCAAAAGACTGCCCTGATAATATTGAACCAATGGAATGTAACTTGGGTAATAATAGGGATGGTTATTCATTATATTCACGATCCGTGTGTTCTGCAAACAAAAGTGGTTGTGAAAAAAATCATCCATGGTGTTCGGTGACTGTGGAAGGGAAAACAGTACAGGCCTTACTGGACTCTGGAAGTATGGTGACTCTGCTTGACAAGTCTTTGGTTCCCGACATTTGTATTGATAATAATTGATAATAACTTGTAATAAGGTAGATATCGCATGCATACATGGGGACATACACAATTATCCTACTACTATAGTACGAGTTGAGACACATTGTGGCACAGTAAACTGTCAAGTTGGCCTGGTACCAAAATTAGCACACGACATGATAATCGGTAGAGATTTCCCACATTTTTTAGGGTTGTGGAATTCCTCTGAGAATAATGCATCTAGGTTGTCGGATGATTTTCCTTTTGCAGAGATGTTGGTAGACGAGCTGAATAATGATGAGAAGCCTGAAGCTAAGTTATGTCCTATTAAAACACTAGTTGGCGACAATCCAGAACAAACTGACACCTTGAATAGTCCGGAACAAGACATGGGGTTAATTAATTTAGAAGTTAGCCCAGGTAACTTCCATAGTGCACAGTGGTCAGATCCTACTTTATCAGTGGCTAGAAGCACTATTGCAGTAAGCAACGGATCCCCTACTGACCCAGGAAAACCACTTACCTATCCGTATTTTGAAGTTGATAATGACTTAATATATAGAATTGGTAAAAAAGAGGCAACAAAACAGTTGTTGGTGCCACAAAGTTATAGGCGCACAGTGTTAAATCTTGCACATAGCCATGTCTTAGGGGGTCATCTAGGAGTGAACAAAACAAGAGAAAGGATACTCAGAAGATTTTATTGGCCAGGGGTGATTGCAGACATAACAAATTACTGTGCATCCTGTCCTGATTGTCAGCGCACCGCCCCATTTAAAGCATTCCGTAGTCCATTGGTGCCCTTGCCCATCATTGAAACCCCATTTGAACGTATTGCAATGGATTTTGTTGGCCCGTTGGTGAAATCTGCGAGAGGACACCAATATATATTAGTAATATTGGATTACGCCACCCGATATCCCGAGGCGATACCTATGCGTACAACCTCTGCAAAGTCTATTGCCAAAGAGTTGTGGATGATGTTTAGCAGGGTTGGGATCCCAAAAGAAATTTTGACAGACCAGGGAACACCATTCATGTCTAATGTCACTAAAGAGTTATGCAAGCTCCTTAACATAAAGCACCTGAAAACATCTGTGTATCACCCACAAACAGATGGCCTTGTAGAGCGTTTTAACAAAACCTTAAAGGCAATGCTAAGGAGAGTAATTGATAAAGACGGGAAAAATTGGGATTTTCTGTTACCCTATTTAATGTTTGCCATTAGGGAAGTGCCTCAAGCCTCTACGGGTTTTTCACCATTTGAATTATTGCATGGTAGGCATCCCCGGGGGCTACTTGACATAGCTAAGGAAACTTGGGAACAAGAAGGTACTGCATATCGTAGCGTCATTTCCCACATAAGCCAAATGCAGGAACGTATGGAGGCTATTATGCCCATAGTACGAGAGCATATGGAAAAGGCCCAACAGGATCAGAAGAATAGTTATAACAGGAACGCCAGGGTTCGGGTGTTTCAGCCTGGTGATAGAGTCCTAGTCCTGGTCCCCACCGTAGAAAATAAATTCCTAGCAACCTGGCATGGACCATATGAAATTATTGAAAGGGTAGGAGAAGTAAACTACAGGGTGAGACAGCCAGGCAGAAGAAGGCCTGAACAAATATATCACGTAAATCTGCTTAAGCCATGGAAAGACAGGGAAGTCTTAGTTGCAGTGGAAGCCAATACCTTTCCCCTAAAGGATAATGTTGAACCAGAGGTTAACATACCAGTAACCCTGTCAGTACACCAGACACGTGAGGTGAAGGAATTTATTAGATTAAATAAAGATGTGTTTTCTCCAAACCCAGGCAGAACAAATGTTATAAAACATGATATTATAACAGAACCAGGTAAAAGGATCTACCTCAAACCTTATAGAATACCTGAAGCTCGCAGGGAGGCAGTTAGGGCAGAAGTTAAAAAAATGCTACACCTTGGGGTAATTGAAGAGTCATGCAGTGATTGGAGTAGCCCTATTGTACTGGTACCAAAACCGGATGGTACAATAAGATTTTGTAATGATTACCGTAAATTGAATGCCATCTCAAAATTTGATTCATATCCCATGCCCAGAGTTGATGAGCTAGTAGAAAGACTGGGGAAAGCCCGTTACCTTACCACACTTGATTTAACCAAGGGATACTGGCAGGTTCCGCTAACAGAGCGAGCAAAAGAAAAAACTGCTTTTTCTACCCCTGACGGTGTTTTTCAATATAAGGTTTTACCTTTTGGGTTACATGGAGCCCCTGCCACCTTTCAAAGGATGATGGACAGGATATTGAAACCACACATGCGTTATGCAGCTGCATATTTGGATGATGTAGTCATACATAGTGAAGACTGGGAATCTCACCTTCCAAAAGTGCAAGCCGTATTAAATTCAATTCGAGATGCTGGGTTAACGGCTAACCCTAGTAAATGTACAATTGGTCTAGAGGAAGCCAAATACTTAGGGTATTCAATTGGAAGGGGGTTAGTGAAACCTCAGCAGGCAAAAATAGAAGCCATACGAAATTGGCCACAACCAACCACTAAGAAACAGGTGAGAACGTTCCTAGGTCTAATTGGATATTACAGGAGGTTTATCTCTGAATTTGCTACAATTGCAAGTCCTTTAATAGACCTTACAAAAGCAAAAGCCCCGGTGTTGGTAAAATGGTCCCCAGAAACTGAGAAAGCATTCAAAAAGTTGAAAGAAATCATCTGTACCCAACCAGTGTTAGTAACCCCTGACTTCTCCAAAGAATTCATTTTGCAGACAGATGCATCTGATGTTGGACTGCGTGCAGTCCTTTCTCAGGAAAGCCGAGGGGAAGAGCACCCAATCTTGTACATAAGCAGGAAGCTTAACCCACACGAAAGGAATTACTCTATTGTAGAGAAAGAATGCCTTGCTATAAAGTGGGCAGTAGACCACCTTAAATATTACCTGCTAGGGAGAAAGTTTAGACTGGTAACTGACCATGCACCACTTACATGGATGTGCCAGAACAAAGAGAAAAACAGTAGAGTAACGCGCTGGTTTCTGAGTTTGCAACCTTATCGCTTTTCAGTAGAACACAGGGCTGGATGCAAACAGGGAAATGCTGATGGGCTCTCAAGAATGCACTCGCTGATGTCTATGGTCGCTCACCCCATCAGGTCTGAGCTGGGGGGGAGGATGTGTGACAGAAAGCAGGGGATGATAATGGAGGGAGTGTATATATCCCCTTATATTTTGCAGGGTGGTTACCCACAATAGGTTTTCTAGCCCCAGGGAGATGTACTGTCAATATTGGAATTATTAACGTCTGTTGTTATTTGTGTGTTTTGGGTCCTTGGGGTGGAGCATTTGGAGAGTAGGGCGGGCCAGTGCTCCACTCCACAGTTTATGAGCAGCCGAAGACCAGCAGGTGGGAATCCAGTCCGGAGATTATCGAATACTCTCCTAGTACTCACCTGGTTCCACTAATTAATGGGAGAGGCAGTTAAGTAGCCTCCTGGTCTCAGTGCAAGAGAGATCATTTGGCTCCCTGAGAGAGAGGGAGAGAGCTACAAAAAACACTGACTGCTGCAATTATTGCATATACTCTGTTGTTTTGTTTGTTGGGAACGATAAGCTGTCCAACTGTAGTTAGGTTGGAGAACCGTGTATTAGTTAGTGCTCACAAGAGCAAGGCTTTTGTTTTGATTTGTTTATTTTTCCTGTTGTGCCTGTGACAAAAAAATAAAAACAGGCCCAGCCTTTTATTTTACCCTCCTCGTGTCTGAGCCGTCTCTGCAGCCTGGAAGACTGTGTGTAAGTAAAGATTCCCGGACAGAGTACCAAAGTGAAGGGGTATTCTGTCACAATATATATATATATATATATACTTGACACTACTATATAGGCAAACAACATTTCACCTTATCAGCTTGTATTTTTAACATTTATCTGTACATGTAAGGCATTATTAGACTCAATTCCAAGTTGCACACTATATGAGAAACTCTTAATATATAGTTATTTTAGGTGGAAGATCATATTTTAAACACACATAGATTACCGACTTATGCCACTGAGATAATGAAAAAACGCATGCTGCGTTATGGTCTCTGACTATTTTGGAATGAGACACTAAAGCAAGGATTCTCAAACGACTCCTCAAAGACCACTACTAGCATGAGATTTAAGCATTATCCATTTATGTTCAGGTAATGAATACTGTAAATTCTGGACATTTAATACCCCCATGTGGACAGGATTTAAAACCGCAGGATTAGAGATTTACGCAGAGATGATTAAACAACTTAAATTCTGAGGTCACCACCACAGTAACGTAACATTACTGTCTTTTCAAGAGCTAATGGTAAACTATCAATTACATTAAACAATTAATTTCTGCGTATCTATTCATGCGTTTTATACTTTTTAGGTTGTGCACTCCCTTTTGTATATTTTTAGTGCTGTAAATATTTGTAGTTTCTAACCAAACCTTAGGGTTGAGCTTCTTCTGACACACACACACACAGGTGTCTCATTAATGGTGCCCAGAAAAGGCTTTAATTGCTTGAGAGTCTCTGTTGGTTAAAATGCAAAGCAGTCCCACTGATTCAGCTCCTTGGCTAGGAATATAGTCATAAAAAATTAGATAGGACTCGCCAAACTTGGGGTACTTTGACATTGTTGCAGGTTAAGCAATAGGTGCCCATATAGTGTGATGGAATCCCCCAATAATTATGCTTAATGCTTTTGAAAGGTAAGCACTGAATTTTTGTATTGTTTTGTGTGTTTATTTTTTTGGTCCATAATAAGATCACTACCTCTTGTTATCTGACAGGACAAAATAAATTACTGTTTACTGCCAGGCGATAGTTGTAAACTAGGTACTTGGGCAATTCTGAACAGCTTTATTAAATGCGATAAAGGCAAATTATATCTTAAAACACCTTTTATGACCTAAAATATGTAATTATGCTTCTATGATGTACAACAGTAAAATTACTTATGATGTCAATGGTGACACAAACTGATAGATCCAGTTTATTGATGACCCAGCCCACATGATCTATACATTTGTATAAAATTCTGCCAAAGCAATGAAGGATATGTGTATATATAGTATGAATTCATAGTTATGAATTCTGTGGATAGATGTATGGATAGAAGTTCCATAGTAGAAGTCAACTAACTGAACAGTTTCATGTTTTAAATACCCCATAAATGCTTGATGGCTTATTTAACTTTTCAAAACTGCAAAACAGAGGCATATTTAAATCACAACAGCAACAGCTGCTTATGTGGAATCTACTGGGTTAATTCACTTAAGTACAAGCATATGGGAGATGGCAGTATATGTGGTAGCAAATTCCCACAAGTTGTAAAAATGTCCAACTTGCATGTGCTTCTCTCACATTAACTCCATTGCAGCACAGCCAAGTTGGAAAAGCAAAGGGATTAATTAAGCTCTGAGTTGTTTGTTAGTTGCAAAGGTGAGTCTCTACCATCTTACAAAAACTAATAATTAGTAAAAACGGTCCATAAAACCCCTCACCTATGCCCCATACCACCTATGCCCCATGCATAATAGGAAGGAATGGGGTTAAAACCATCTTATGGGGAGATGGACCTCACCATTATCCCTCCTGCATGCATATTTTGGAGATCAGAAAAGATCTTGCAAGAATCCACCTGCAACTAGCAAAATTTAAAGTAGCATGTACTCGCATCAACTCAGCAACTGATATATTAGTAAATATATTTGTGAATGTGGTTAGTAACGTTAACTCTCAATTTGACTGTCAATTCAGCTTTTTAGTTAATCAACCTCTAAGACGTACGTGGGAGGGAGGGTCATTTTATGATCTGAAGAACTTAGGAGCTCAACCCTTTTTTGGGTATGGTTATGTGGTATACTTTTCTCTTCCAGTTACCTTAGATTTACTTGGCCACTAAATGAGAATATGATGTACATTTTTCCTGCAGGCTCATAAACTGTTTTGTCTAAAATATAAAATGCACTAAGTTTATCTTAATTTCACAGCTTTCACCAAGTACATTCTGACATATGGATACTGCCACCTGCCACAAAGTGTTAAGTACTGTGCTTAGAAGGAAAACCTTCTAATGCACAATGTTACTGACATTCTACAATTAATTATATGCTACTGAATGGTAGAAGCTGTCTGAGCATGACAACCTATTCCAGGTGATCAACAGCCAATACGTGAAAATATGTAATGTGTTTAGTGCAGTTAAGATACCATCAAGTTATTTTGGAGGTAATATGTTCAGGGACTCACAGCTGCTCTGAGTCCCTAAGGTTTACCTGTCCAAGAGCAGCTGTCCACTTTGATTCATATTAAAGATAGCCTTACACACAAATAGCCATGTAGTATAGTTTGTTATTTCAACGAATTCCTTATCATGTGCACATTACTAGCGTTATAAATAATATTTGATGCACATGGGGAGTGAAGGCTAGCCTGTGTGGTCAAAACCAACAGATGAGCTACTGTAGCTCAAATTGCTGAAAAAGTTAATGCTGGTTCTGATAGAAAGGTGTCATAACACACAATGCATTGCAATTTGTTGTGTATGGGGCTGCGTAGCCGCAGACCAGTCAAGGTGCCCATGCGGAGTCCTGTCCACTGACAAAAGTGCCTACAATGGGCACACAAGCCCAAGAACTGGACAAAGGAGCAATGGAAGAAGGTGGCCTGGTCCAATAAATCACATTTTCTTTTACATCATGTGGATGGCGGGGAGAATATGCGTCAATAACTTGGAGAACACATGGCACCAGGATGCATGCATGGAGGCCCCACCTCACAACTTACAGGACTTAAAGGATCTGCTGCTGACGTCTTCGTGCTAGACACCACAACACACCTTCGGAGTTCTAGTGAATTCCATGTCTCTATGGGTGAGGGCTGTTTTGGCAGCAAAAGGGGGATCTACACAATATTAGGCAGATGGTCATAATGTTGGTGACTGATGGCTGACTTATTATCGTGTTATGTGACTTTCAAAAATAGCAAGTCAAATCTTTGACTGAGTTATTCATCTGTTATGTCAGAACTTTTATATGACATAAAATCCCCCGTAAGTACTTGCTTAGATGCTATGAAGAGGACATTTTCCAGTTCAGGCACACATTATTGGAAAATGAAACATTAATCACAATTCCTATCCTCAAACTGACAGTTTCAGAAACAAGACATCAAATCAAAACCTCAAAGCTGATCATTTAAAAAATTGACAATAACATTAACATATGTTAAGACATACAGGTACAGCAGGAGAATGAGACCCTGTTCCTGTGAGCTGACACTTAGACATTAGTGGCCTTGTACTGAGAAAATAGAGGGCTAATTAAATTATAATTTGAGAGATCCCTGTAAGTAAAGTAACTCAGTAACATACACACATACACACACACATGTAGCCATGTAAAATTAGATAGAAATCACATAGTGTGTGTATAAGAGCAGGCATTTGTAAGGGCAGTACATATGTGTGTATTTTGCCTATCCATTATTATTATTATTTGTACAATGTTAGACTGTGTTTCTCAAGGTATGGTATTTGTGTGCATGAGGGAAGTTTCAGTGTTAAAAGATGTATCAGTGGACAGTACTACAATGAGTGTATGTGTGTTGGTGTACAATGCTAGACTGCATGAGATGTCAATGTATATTGTTAGACTGGGTGGATTGTGTACATTGAATGTTAGTGTATGGTGATAGAATGTGTGTGTTTGCATATAGTGTTTGAGTGTATGAGCCAAAAAGGTGGTGCACAGGGTGACATACAGGGAACAGAGCACTGAGCAGTGAAGAAACTGGACTGCTTAGACCAAGACAACAGAGCCTTAATTATGGCACAAAACCCCGTCCCACCCAAGAAATACACAACACAACATTGTGGGTAAGGGCGTTGGCCACAGCTTTATTAACGTCATGAACCAGCACATCAACCATCCTGCCACCTGTCGTGTTAACCGACAGGCAGATAACCCAACACTTTACCAAGAGCTCTCGTTCTGGGTACTGTCAGCCTCCACAGAACTTGTCTCCCCAAGCCTTCTCCATCCACTGGATATTCCACATAAAAGGGGCTGGCTGTGACTTCCCGCTGTGACTAAAAGAGAATAAGAAAAGAAACCAACGCCGGCACAGTAAAAATACAGAACAAATAAATAGAAGGGGAGGGCGGGAGGGAAGCTCGTACAGAGTGTCAGGAATGACTGAAACCCTGCTTAAGTAAGCCCACCCTTATTCCCCAAAGAACATTATAGCAACAATGTTGCTACCCACACCTGTGACCGGACCATGAACTACTGACCCCGGTCAAAGGGCCAGCAGTCATGTTTCCCCTTCCTAACCGTCCAGGGGGGCCCCTAAACAGAGTAGGTGGCAGAGAAACTTTGGTTACATTGGTGTAGGGGCAGGCTAAGCAATATATGACCATATAGTATGAGGAATCCCAAATATTTATGACTCAGATAGGGGCTTGTAAATAGTATTTGCACTAATTTATTGATTTGTTTTGTATACATGTTGGTCATTTCAGCAAGTCCCCTGAATCTCAATTTATATGTTTATGCTTATATATGCTTTATATATGCTTTCCTTTTTGCATCTTTGTATATTTGCTCCCTTACATTTTAGATTCTCCCAGTGAATTTTCAGAACAAAATATCACATCTGGTGCAAGAATATGTTAAATAGTTAAAATATACTAAGCTATTCCACCACTGAAAAAATGATTATTTTTTTCTTATAAAATAGGTTCTTATCAGAGTTATTGTAATGTGCCTGTGTTTAATTTTAATATCTGACGATCAGTCGTTATTAAACCTCATTGAAGTATTAAAGTGATAATCTGTTTAATACTAATTGCAATTCCCAATGTGCTGATACAAATTTCTACCTCCTGCTTGGTTAGCCTATTACATCTTGTACACCTGATTGCCTGCTGAGGCTAGCATTATTTAATGTGAAGAAAAGTTATAAGATTTGTGCTAGCTGTACAAATTCTAGTAAAATGACAAATTCTGAATGTAATGATTTCCCAGCATTCAGCTGGCATGATGATCTGAAATCGTAAAGATTTGGTAACTATTTGTGGGTTTCTCAGATCACGATTTCCATGCATTTATACTATATAGTTTATATGTTTATAATTACATTTTTTTATTTAAGGTGTATTTTTCTGTGATTTCCTTACTGATTCTTTGTCTTACCAACTCATTATTTTGTACAAACTCTAACTTCATTTGCTTAAATTTCTCCACTGGGCTTGCTGGGTTCTACATCTGATGTATATTTAACGTGCTGTTCTTCAGTTATTCCTTTAGAAAAATAACTTCTTTAAGGACACATACGAAATATTTTTTTAATGCTTATTACTATTATATATTTTATGGTGTCAAATCTGTTTTTTTCCTTCTGCCTGGTTTTAATTGGTATTGCTTGTAATTGGTATTGTATGTTGGTATATATTTTTTACACCAATTTTCAAACTTTGGCCCATAATTACCATAAACAGATAACCAATATAATGTTCACCTCATTCAGCTAGTTGCTGCAACGCAATTAATTGATGGACCTCCTACAAAACACGGCCCAGATAAGCACATTCATAGGAGACCAACATGTACACTATGTGATGTACATTTGGCAGTGTGAGTGATAAACAGCTGTCAGGATCTGGGCAAGCAGGTCGGGAGCCCAGTTGCAGGGGATACTAGGGGCTCTGTCTGTACCCCTTGATGCATCATGATAGGTAGGTAGGTACAGACAGTCACATAACAGACAGAAAAGCAGGACTGGAATCAAAGAATAAAGGGGAACTGTAGCGAGGACAGGGGAGCTGTGCACACGGCAGGAAGCCCACTGGCAGGGCTAATGGCAGGAAGCCCACTGGCAGGGCACACGGCAGGAAGCCCACTGGCAGGGCACACGGCAAGAAGCCCCCTGGCAGGGCACATAGCAGGAAGCCCCCTGGCAGGGCACACGGCAGGAAGCCCACTATGTAGCTGAACTGGCGGGGGCCCACTCCGTGTAGCTGGGCTCAGAAAAGCTAGATACAGTATGCAGGAGAGTGGTCAATATCAAGCAGAGTCAGAAGCCGAAGATCAAAAGCAAGACGCCAGGAACAATTCAGGACCAGGTACAGAGCAACAGCAATAGGCTGCTAACACTACAATGCAAAGGCCCAGACTAAAGGGCAGGTATATAAGTGCAGGGGTTTGTTGGAACCATGGTCCAAAATATGGATTTCCTCACAGAGATGTTTGAGACCTTTAATGGAACATGACAGGGATGCCCCTTGCCGCCACTCCTATATCTCCTATCTTTGGAACCCCTGGCTCCTAGGATAGCATAGAAACAGAATTTGACGTCAAATAAGAACCACTTGGGCCATCCTAAAACCAGGGAAGGAGACACACCAAAAACCGTATTTCAAAAAAATACAAAAAACATTGTATACATAAAAAATTGCCCCAAAACCCATGGAAGGAACTTTAGCAAAAACACATGCCATGTGTGCAAACAAAAGGAAATTCTGATGCCTGCAAAGAAATGTGAAAAAGGTAAAAGTAAAAAAACCTCAATCTCCTGTGTTCCCATTAGGTTTGTGGTTGTGGCAGGCATAACAGGCAATGGGTGTATTTGTGGTCCTCGGGCTTTGAGCTTTCGGGGAATATATGAGGGGGGGGAGCGATGTAACACATTGAAACAAAGGGCTGTCACTAGAAAACAAAGTACTTACCTTAGGGAAAATCTACAGCTCTATATCTGTAGCTTCCTTTTTCCTCTGTGGTGCAACAATTCTTGACAGTGATTGGCTGCTTCATTGAACTCAATGGGAGCACTTGCCCTGCATGCACATGTGATGGTCACTTTAGACACATCAAATAATGTTTGCAGAGCCAACACTTGACTGGCAGTAAATATATCAGCTGAACATACCTCCTGTATGTAAAATAACTGCAGAATACCCCTATGCATTTGCAGTGGGGACCAGACTTATGTTTAAAGGGACCTCTTATATGAATTAAATTATTATATGAATTAAAGTGTATATGGTGGCTGTAGTGTACCTTTAAATTCTGAGCATGGAATAACAATAACACAATTCATAGATGTTTTCAGAGCTTATTTTAATTAAAAATTAGAGCATAATTTGTAAGAAATTGTCCCTTTAATCATAAATACTGCCATAATGAATTAAGTGTAAAAAATTAAGGGGAAAAAATCTATAAAATGTTACCATTAAGTTAACTACAACTGCTCGAAAATGGGTCATCTATGACAATATGATGATGATTAAAGGAAGCAGTCCAAATACTTCCATTAATATGACATTTTCACTTCAAGAGCTGCCAGACATCTCAGATCTTTCTGTCAATTTGTTTTGTTACATCTACAGAGGAAGAAAAACAACAGGTTGTGGGAAACTAATTAAAAACTTGGGCCAACAAGTACAGTAAGCTTTGCTTCAGTAAGTTTGTCATTATTAAAATCACATTACTGCAGAAGTATGCCAGGAAATATCATATACTTTGGAATAAAGTACATTTTGCATATGCATCTTAAATGAATGCTTGTGTTTTTTGTTTTTGAAGCTTACAACATATTCTCTCGTAAACATATGGAAATATAATATACTTTTATCTTTCAGTTTACAAAGACATCCATTTTATGTGACACAGAATACATGTTTTAGATTTTGTTTTCTAGAATGAAATACAAGCGACTTTACAGTTTATTTTACTAATGTCTCTTTTTAATCCATTTGGACATTCCTTGTAAAAAAAACTGCACACCACCCTTTAGACAGTATCCCACAAACTGTACATTATGTAGGGTCAACTAAGCCCTTACTGCAGGATAAATTGAGTTGAACTCTGTCTCTTTCAAACAAACCTATGTCCCCATGATCTAGATCGGGATGACACACCACTAAGTTCCCTTAGACTTAAATAAACTTAAATGAACAAACCTCAAGATGGTGCTGTGGGTTCTACCCCTGTCAACACTCTTCACAGATCTAGCATTCCTCCACACCATGCGGGCCGTAATGTTGGACCATAACTAGACAATAGATGGTTACGGCAACCAAAGCCTGAGTAAGTATGCTTTTTTCCACAACATTTACCTCCTCAAGGGAACCGCGCCTTAGTCATTACTATTACTATTACTATTAGTCTATGGACTTATCCAAACCAGCCCATCTGAGCCACCGAAAACGGTACCACAGCATGAACCTGCTCCTGTGGGAAACCTAGCTGTATCCCATAAGACAAAATTTTTCCATTCTATTTTTTTATTTTGTTTGTAACACAAAATGTAGCCTAACGTCTAATCGCCGAATAACAGACTCTTGCAGACCCCAGCCTCTGTAGCCATCCCTATTCTGAAGGAATCAGTACCAAACGTCTCTTGTCCCAAACCAAGGGCCAACCATTTTTTAAATACTGCAAGAAACTGTAAAATATAGAGGGCAGGGCTGTCTGCATGCACCAACGAAGAACCCACCATGACTGGGCACACCACCAAGTAGGCCTCAACACCTTCTTGATCTTCTTGATCTGTCTTTGAATGCCTAATTCAAATATTAATAACTTCACCATCCCAAAACATATCTGAAAATTGTAGCCCTCCTCGCTTACTAATTCCCCTCTACGGAAAGCCCCAAACAAGGCCAAAGTCAAAGCCAACTGAAACAAAATAGCCTCAAAATGGGAATGTCACACCTTAACTACTGCTCCTGATAGACTCAACAAATGTGATAGGACAACGAGCATCCTTGGATTGATAGCTACGTCTATATCCCTTGAGTGTCTGTACCAGATTCAGCGCTCCTTGTATACCATGCTTCTGGAGCGGCATCTGGGGCCAGTTGAAAAAATGTATCTCGCTGTTGGTGAGACAAGGCGGTGCTTGTGTTTAGCTGTATTTTTTTTTCTTTCTCATTTATTGTATCCACACAAATTATACATTGTTTTATTTCAGGACTTTAGATCATCTAATTTACTATAAAAAAACATGGTGAAAAATTAAGGAAAAAAAATACTTTTTCTGACTCTTACTTGAAAAATATTTTACTCATCTACAAAAGCTAGTGAAAAAAACTGCTAAATAGATTCTACTATTTGTACTGGGTTTAGAAATACCCAATGGTTTTATGGTTTCCTTTGGCTTATTTTGCATGTTATAGGGTAATAAATTCAAGTAGCATATTACTATTACAAAATATTTTTTTTGGACATCTTTGAGTCTGGCCACTTCGATTTATCCCCATATTTATTTGGAAACTATGCACACCAGAGTATTTTAAATGCTAGTAATTTACCTCTTTTCATGCACTGATTATTTTGGAGGTTTTTTTTACACACATTTTACTTTAGATATGAATTTACAGTTTCTGGTATAGGTCACTGTCAAATAACACCCCAATATATGTTCAGCATGTGAGTATGCTTCGTACAGTGATACCACTGGTAATATACTGTATTTGCTCGATTATAAGACGAGGTTTTTTTCAGAGCAAACGCTCTGAAAAATACCCCTCGTCTTATAATCGGGGTCATCTTCTAATCAGACCTCAAATAGGTCTGACTATGAGACGACTAAGATCCAGATCCCCCGCAGCTGCAGGGGACCTGGATCCTCCTGTTCATTCCCCCCCGCCCCACTTACTGGTGCTTCTGAGACCCCGGTGTGCAGCGTGTAGATGTCTACGGGATTCGCGTAGACAACTTACGCTGCAGCCGGAAGAAGGTGTGGCTAGTAGCGGGGGTTGTCTGCGTCCATCACACAGACCTTCCCCGGCTGTCAGAGAACAGAGTTCCCTGCACCGGTTCGGCACCGGCACCGGTGCGGGGAATTCTCTCTGACAGTCGGTGAAGGTCTGCGCAATGGACGCAGACAACCCCCGCTGCTAGCCACACCTCCTTCTGGCTGCAGCGTAAGTTGTCTACGCGAATCGCGTAGAGCTCTACACGCTGCCCCGGCTACATGACAGGGGAGTCCGAAGCACCAGTAAGTTTGGAGGAGGGAGGGGAAGGGACTGTTAAATGGGGGCATAAGGCATTTCTGGAGTGTTCTATGAAATGCCTTTTAACCCCCTTAATGCCACTCTGCCTCCAGAAATGCCTTTTTAACTCTCTATACGCCACTCTGCCTCCTGAAATGTCTTAAACCTCCCTATATGCCACTCTGCCCCATAATATGCCTTTTAACCCCCTTAATGCCAGAGTGGCATATAGGGGTATAAGGAATTTATGGAGGCAGAGTGGCACATAGGGGGTCAAAAGGCATATCATGGGGCACAGTGGCATTTAGAGGGTTAAAAGGCATATCATGGGGCAGAGTGGCATATAGGGAGGTTTAAGACATTTCTGGGGCAGATGTGCATAACTGGGGGGGGCAGGTTGGAAAATAGAAGGAAATAAAACCAAATTATTTTTCTCAATCATAGCTTTTATTAAAAAAAATAGTTTACATGAATTAACATTTACTGGTAAAACTTTTTTCCTATAGGGTCGCCTTATATTCAGGCTTTTTCTTTTTTTCCTAAATTAATATTCAGATTTGGGGGGTTGTCTTATAATCAGGGCCGTCCTATAATCGAGCAAATACGGTAATAGGCAACATTTGGGACATGCGCAATTCAGTTTTTCAAGCTGGAATTTTGACATGTTCAAAATTCTGCCCCATGTCCTATTTGGGAGATCTTTAAAGCCAGCCAATTCGATTTACCCCCACCAAACCACATATTTTTTAACAATAGATACTCTTTCCAGGCACACACTTTGCAACCAGCTTTTGCCAAAGTTTGCAGTAGTATTTTGTGGTTTTTTTACACACATTCTAATTTAGGTATGAATTTACAACTCATTTACAACTGGTATATGTTACTGTCAAAAAACACCCCAATATGTGTTCAGCGACATCTCCTGAGTACAGTGTAACCCTCCATGAATGCTGTTGCAGCAGAGATGACTAATTAATGTCCTATTAGGGTTCACCTTTAGGTAGCTTAGCCCTTAGGGAATCATTTGCTAAGAATACTAAAAAAAAGCAAGATTAATAGCAGGTATCACAGATCTAGGACAATTAAATATTAAAGCATCATTAACGTTTAGACTCCTCTCCGTAATGAACTTTAGTGCAAGAATGGCACACTTTCTAGATGCTTAATGTGTATTTTAATCATGATAAAATCATAGCTAGGCAAAAATATGTTAATGGGAAAAATCAGCCAAGAGATTCTGCTTTGGAGAGAAGAGAAAGAAAATGTAATCAGTTGGTTTGGACTCTCCACAGATATATAATGAATTGTGTCAGAATGATCATGGCTAAAGTATTTCAAGAAATGGCAGTTCTATCGAACTTATAAGATGAAATATATGGGGCTGGCTATTGCTTACTTGAAGTCATTGTCAGTCCATTAACATCAAGGTTTCTCTTCACTCATGGCTTAACTTTTGCAAGTGATTCATCCAATAGTATGATCAACCCCAGGTAACATAGTATAGGCACTCCGGACCAAAGTGTGCTACCAAGCATGTAAAAGTATTCTGGGCATAGGAAATCACTATGAATCAATTATGTATGTTGTCTGGTTACTCAGGGGTAGGAACATGTCCTTAAACAATCTACTTGTCCTATAATTTTCTCTCACAGCCATAAGCTTATTACTTTACCAAAATACATGTAGAGTCTCTTTTACCATTGTTGTAGAATGTATGAACACTGTATCCATTAGCAGTAATAGAATTTATCAAAAAACATGCAAGTTATCTTACCATTTACTGTAAATAACATAAGGAAAGAATCAGACACCTCTAAATAGAAATGGGAGAAGAATAGAAAACTGTGTTAGGATTTAAAGTTAAGTTGGAGTCTTATGGCTCACTGGACATTTCTCTAATGGTGTTTTTTTTCTAATTAGTTCTGACTGTGTTGTGTCATGTCTTGCAATCAGTCTAAGGTTTGTCACCCAAGGTACTGGGTGATAAATGACATACTTAAGTTGCAACTAAATTGTACAGAAATTAACCAATACTTCTTAGTACTTTATTGTTTTTTAATACATTTAGTTTATGTTCCAAAATAAAAACACTACAGCTAAATTTCTAGTCTTAACTATTTTATGTTTACGACTTAATTTCTTTATGATTTAGCAATATATTTAAATTGGCTCTGCAGTGTGAATTTACAGATATCTGGAGCAGTTGGCCAGTTTTTTGTTAATGAAACCTCTTAAGTTATAAGGTAAAAGCTCAGCCGCATAGCAGTAGACTATGCACACCCACAGAGTGGGGCAGCTAAGTGCTGAAGAGTTAATTGGATAAAAAGTCCACTCTAGCATCACTCTCAGTTTCAAACTGCCTCTGTAGCATCAACACAAGCACTGGGTGTCAGGAGCTTAATAAAATACATTTTCACGGCTGAGCAGAAGCACACAAGGTGAAGATCACTATGCACAAGGCCAAGCATTGGCTGGAGTCTGGTAAAGCACACCTCCACTAAAGTTTGGAGCAATGGAAATGTGTTCTCTGGAATACGCGAGTAGAATGCTACCTACTTAAATGCATAATGTCTACTGTAAAGTTTCATGGAGGAGGAATAATGGTCTGCAGCTGGTTTTCGGGGATTGGGGTAGGACCCTCAGTTCCAGAGAAGGGTACGGTACAATTGTATGCTTCCAACTTTGTGGCATCTGTTTGGGGAATGCTCTTTCCTGTTCCAGCATGGCTATGCCTCTGTCCACAATGCAAGGCTCATAAAGACATAGTTTGAATTTAAAACATCATCCTAGTACTGTCAAATGCTCAAAACATTTCCCTTTGTGACAGATGAAATACCAGTTAGGTCTCAAATAACTGGTTCCAGATGACCAGTACCATACCTGGTACATTCTTAGTTAAAATTGGCCCTGCAGTGTGGATTAAAGATATCTGTATCAATGAGGCTAAAAGCAAGATATTTTGTTAAATGCAGATTTAATGAAGAAGTGAAAAAGAGACTGGAAAACTGGAGAAATGGAAATGTCACAGCTGTTTTGGCTCCCTTCCACAATAAATATGGAAACAGGAAGGGCTTTCTTTAGATAACACCATTTTGTTCATATTGTATACTGTATTATAAAAAAATACAATATGGAGGAAATTCTTTTAAGAAAACTTTTTCTGACTTTTATTTGGAAAATCTTTTACTCATCTACAAAAGTTCGTGAAAAAACCTGCTCAATAGATTTTAAAATTTAAGTTTGAAATTCTCAATGTTTTTTTGCAAGTTTTAGAGCAAGTTATAGTACAAATAGCATATTGCTATTTTATAAGGAAATAAAATGCCCCCTCTACACTATTTTTACTTATTGTTGTACTTTGGGGTTAAGGAGAACAAGGTTTTCTTTGAACTGTGTGGCTCCCCTTATTATGTCATGGTGACATCATTGCAGTCTATTATTTTGAAATAATATTACTTGTTATTACATTTTTAATTATTCTCTAACCATTTTTACATTTTTAATGTTTTATATGTTTTTATATTTACAAGGATGCATTGCCCTGTATTGTTGACTGCAGTACCTATGATTAGCCTGCAGAGGTCTCAGGAGGGTCTAGACATGCCCTCTTGGAACCATTTCACTTTCATTGGTTCCAGCCAGCAGAAGGGCGCTGCCATCCTGGTAAAGGCATGCTGTCTTCCAATGAAAATCATACAGCCTTTCAATTTGTGATCGCTTCAGAGAGCCTGATGTCCAATAGTCTCCCCAGGGATACTACCTGTTTGTTTTTGTGTGTGTGTTTTTTTTTCTTCCTTTCTTTGCCCTCTTTCTCTTGCTCTCTTTTCCTGATGGTGAAGGATCTGCCTCACTAACTGACGGGGGCCTTTTTTCTTTTTGAAGATTTGACTTTGGATATCACAACGCACAATACCATGCCCGGTCCCGACACCTCCCACCCACTCTCACGAAAAGACCTCACAATCCTGTCATATAATGTGAAGGGAATGAATTCCACAAGGCCTCTACAGGAAACCCACTTCAGAACGGATGCACAGAGGGTAGTCAGAGTAACCTCTGACTACCCAATGTTTTTTTTTAGTAACAATCCTGAAGCTAAGTCCAAGGTACTGCTATTTTATTTGATAAACATACACCATTCGTGACCTGGAGGGTGGATACATTTTTGTAAAAGGGACTATACACATTTGCAAATATATACTTCCCTAAGAAACAGCAACACAGGAGCCTTTCCAAGATGTTGCATAAATTACAGCCACTCCAAGAAGGCATTTTGGTCCTTCAATGTGGCGTTTAACCCCAAACTGGATACATCACTGGGTCACTCCTGTTCATCCCTGGACGTTCTTCAAAAAAATGTAATGCTCCTCAGGAAGTTTCAGTTGGTGGATTGTTGGAGAGCCTTTCATCCTTGTGACAGAGACTTTAGCTTTTACTTGCCACTCAGTGAGTCTTACACTCGCATTGATTACCTATTCCTACCTTATTACCATCTCACCCGGATGGTCAAAGCTCAATATGGATCAAGTATGTGGTCGGATCATGCCCCTCTTGTTTTATCCATCTCCTCGAATTTGACTCGTCCCACTTCTTCGACATGGAGACTCAATGAATCACGCCTCGGTTCTATCTGGAATTAGGACTGTGCTTGCTAATTTTTTCACTGACAATCTGACCCCAGATATATCCCCACTGACGGTATGGGAAGCGCATAAGTGCGTGATCCCCGGTCACTTCGCTGAAATTGGAGTGCAGCTGAAAAAGGCCAACTCATTCAAACTCAAAACTCTATACACCAAAATCACAGAACTTGAGAGGATTCTGGTGTCCAGGAAGGAACTATCGTCCATTCTTACCACCCAAGCTTGTAGGTCCTTTCTTAAGCTGAAGGCCTTATACTACGAACCTGGTGACAAACTAGGGAAATACCTGGTACGGGCACTCCATCAAAATAAACATTCCCCAAATAAAAACTTCGACAGGCACACTCCACAGACTACCGTGGAATATCATGAAGAAATCCACAATGTACTACTCCCAGCTGTACAATCTGGCACCGGGGCTTTCCCTAGAGTCTTTGTCTCGCAAAACAGGGAAAATCACAGAATTTCTAAACGAGCATTTAAAGAGGCGGCTCTCTTCCAAGGTCGCAGATCAACTGGAGGCCCCCATTTCCCTCACTGAGCATGCGGAGGCAATTAAAACCTCTAACCTTCTTTTACTATATGAAGCTCATGGGAATCCTGAGACCCAAGCTAATGCAGTCGTTAAATGCCCTGTTAGATGGCAAAGCCTTTCACCCCTCTACTTTAATGGCCATTATAGCCTTGATCCCCAAATAAGGGAAAGATCCTGAATTGTGTAGCAGTTTGTGACCCATCTCTCTGCTTAATGTGGACTTTATTTTTCTAAATTCTAGCTACCAGATTGAAAAGTCTTATTCCTCAGTTGGTTCACCCAGACCAGACAGGGTTTGCGATGGGGAGGGAGTCCAGGGATAATACGATTCGCGCCTTGAATATTATACATTCGGTGAAGCAAGTTAAGACTGAAACCATCCTCCTGTCGAACGATGCCGAAAAGGCTTTTGATAGGTTGGATTGGACCATCATGTCTGCAGTATTAGTTCATATGAACTTCGGTCCCAATATTCATAGATGGATCTCGTCCCTGTATACTCTTCCCTCCGACAGGATCAGGATCAATGGAGCCCTGACTGAACCCTTTCCGATCTCCAATGGAACAGACAGGGCTGTCCCCTTTCTCCATTAATTTTTTGTATTGTCCCTTTAACCGTCTTTAGAAGCCATACGGCAGAACCCAGATATTATGGGACTTGTCGTGGGACACACTCACCAAAAATCATTAAAGAATTTCGAATTTATGGGGAACTTTCAAATTTTCAAATAAATCCAAATCTGAAATTTTGAATATTAATTTGCCACATTCCAAGGTCCTACAGCCAAAACCCAATTTCCCCTTCAAATAGAATACAGGACAACTGAAATACTTGGGGATTTGGCTCACTAGTGATTTGTCCCTGTGTGCCTACTATTGTGTGCCTACTATTTCCTCCTTCTATTAACTGCTCTGCGGAAAGATTTGCAACGGTGGTCACCGCAATATCTCTCCTGGTTCGGTAGGATTAATGCGTTAAAAATTAATGTGATGCCCAGGGTGCTCTACCTTTTCCAAATGATTACAATTCGGACCCCACTAGCTTTCTTCACGACTCTTAAATCCCTGTTTCTTAAGTTTGTCTGGGCAAACAAAAAACCCAGGATTCTCAACGCAGGGATGCGTAAGCCCAGGCAAAAACATTTTCTCTTTCCACTTCAGGAACTAACAAGGTATCAGTAAGCCATTTACTATGAACCGAGCCTCTTTCTTGAGCTCTGCGAATACAAGAAACCAGAAATGATGATAACTGAGTGGTAATGGAAGCAATGATTTGAGAGGGTGCTATCATAGGTTCCGGAGTAGGTTTAATATCGTAGTCATTCACAAACCGTTAAGAAAAAGCGTCAGCTTTAATATTCTTGGAGCCTGGCCGGCTGGAAATAATAAACTGGAATATGGAGAGGAATAGAGACCATCTGGCTTCCCGAGGGTTAAGTCTTTTGGCTTTGCTGAGGTATTCCTAATTTTTATGGTCAGTTAATATGGTGATGGGATTCCTGGCTCCCTTTAATAGATGCCTCCATTCCTGTAAGACCATGATTGCCCACATCGTAATTGACTTCAGCAGGGGAGAATTTCTTAGAGAAATAAGAACATGGGTGAAGCTTATCATTAAATTCCCTTCTTTGGGACAGCACAGCTCCAACCCCTACGCCTACTGAGGCATCAACTTCTATAACGAAAGGCTTAGACACATCAGGGTGCCTCAATACTGGGGCTGTGGCAAAGGCGTGTTTCAATTGTGCAAAAGCCTGCATAGCTTTTTCAGACCAGTTTTGACAGTGAGCTCCACTTTTAGTCAGGCTAGTGAGGGGTGCCATAATTTTGGCGAAATCTTGAATGAAGTTTCTGTAATAATTGGCAAACCCGAGAAACCTTTGAAGGGGCTTTAAGGCATGTGGTTGCGGCCAATATGAAATTGCAGAGAGTTTCTTGGGATCCATTTCGAATCCAGATGCAGATATAATGAATCCCAAAAAAGACAATCTTGGGACTTCTAACACACATTTCTCGAGTCTAGCATATAGTTGATTCTCACGCAAACGCTGCAGTACGATACAAAAAAGACTGCGATGTGATTGTAGATCAGATGAGTGAATCAGGATGTCATAAGTATACGATGAGCAATTGCAGCAAGATGTCTCGGAAGATATCATTAATGAATTCCTAAAAGACAGCCGGAGCATTGCATAACCCAAAAGGCATCACAGTGTATTCATAATGACCCATGCAGGTGTTAAATGCTGTCTTCCACTCATCTCCCTCACGAATACGTATCAGATTATAGGCCCCTATCTAATTTGGTGAATACAGTCAATTGAATAATTCAGGAATAAGCGGCAGTGGATATTTTTTTTAATGGTAATAAGGTTAAGTCCCCCGATAGTCGATGCAAGGTCTCAGTCCTCCATCTTTCTTAGATATAAAGATAATCCTGCCCCAGCTGGCGAGGTAGATTTCCGAATGAACCCACTCTTCAGGTTATCTTTGATATATTCTTTTAATGCTTCGGATTCCGGTAAGGATAAGGGATATGTACATCCTCTAGGAGGTATCGTGCCGGGTAGAAGATCAATGGGACAGTCATAAGGACCTTGGGGAGGAAGAACCTCAGTTTGTTTCTTGTCGAAAACATCTTGATACGCTTGATACACACAGGCCATTGCAGAAGCGGAGATTGAGGAGATGGAGGTGTTTTTAGATACTACCGTATTTGCTCGATTATAAGAAATTTTTTTATTATTTGAGCCTGAGACTAGCTTAGCGCACCGACATTTTTTCTTTTCCCTGTTTGCACATAATTGAGGTTGTTGGCTCCTCATCAGTCTGGTTGCAGCTTGCTGTCCAGGGGTTAAATGGGAGGAGGTTTAATTGCACCTCCCCCAACACATTAATAAGGTTTTGGTAGCAGTATAAACTGCTTTGTGTGCCCACTATGTAGGAGGTGAGAGTAGGATCTCACCCTATTGAGAGTGTGCCTTGACGTGGCGGGTGAGCTTAATTATGCTTTGGCCAATTCATATAACCAAAACCTCTCATTTATATTATGTTTATATATTTGTTGCCAACTTTATTAGGGTGAGAAGCGCAGACAGTATTTTGTTTTTTGTATACATTGTACAGCCAACACACTGTATTTGCAGCATGCTCACACTGTTTGGTAGGCCTTATATTATACATTTGTATTATTTGAGCCTGAGACTAGCTTAGCGCACCGACATTTTTTCTGCTCGATTATAAGACAAGATTTTTTTCAGAGCAAATGTCTGATAATTGGGGTCGTTATATAATCAGACCTCAAATGGGTCTGACTATGAGACTATGAGACTAAGATGCAGATCCCCCGCAGCGCTGCAGGGGACCTTGATCCTCCTGTCTGGTAACCCCCCCCCAAACTTACCGGTGCTTCTGACTCCCTGGTCAGTCTACGCAATTTGCGTAGGCAACTTCCACTGCAGCCGGAAGGAGGTGCGGTTAGCAGCGGGGTTTGTCTGCGTCCATCGCGCAGACCTTCCCCGGCTGTCCTCTGAGTTCCCCTCACCAGGGAATTCTTTCTAACAGCCAGAGGGTGTATGCGCGATGGACGCAGACAACCCCGCTGCTAACCACACCTCCTTCTGGCTGCAGTGGAAATTGCCTACGCAAATCGCGTAGACGTCTATACGCTGCCCGGACAACACACCGGGGAGTCATGAGCACCGGTAAGTTTGGGGGGGTGTTAAATGTGGGGCATAAGGAATTTCTGTAGGCAAAGTGCTCTATGATATGCCTTTTAACCCTCTATACACCGCTCTGCCTCCTGAAATGCTTTATACCTCCCTATATGCCACTGCCCCATAATATGCCTTTTAACCCCCTAAATGTGAGTGGCATATAGGGGTATAAGGCATTTCTGGAGGCAGAGTGGCACATAGGGGGTCAAAAGGCATATCATGGGCAACAGTGGCATATAGAGGGTTAAAAGGCATATCATGGGGCACAGTGGCATATAGGGGTTTAAGGCATTTATGGGGCAGAGTGACAAGCATGGGGGCGGATGTGCATAACTGGGGGGCAGGTTGGAAAATAAAAGGAAATAAAAACAAAAAAAATATTTCTCAATCATAGCTTTTATTAAAAAAAATAGTTTACATAGTTTACAAGAATTAACATTTACTAGTAAAACATTTTATATATTCAGGCTTTTTCTTTTTTTCTTAAATTAATATTCAGATTTTGGGGTGTCGTCTTATAATCAGGGTCATCTTATAATCGAGCAAATACGGTATTTAAGAGAGGCAGTGTTTATGGCAAGAGGAAACCCATGCAATAATGTCCCCAGACTGCCAATTGATGGAGGGATTATGGGCTTGAAGCCGGGAAGGCTCAGAATAACAGGACATCGAGGAGACGTGGAAGTTTAAGGATTCCTGATATAGTAATCTGACTGAGAGCAACAATGGAGAAGTTTGCTGAGTGATGTAGGATGGGTGAAGGGGTTTGCCATCAATGGCCGTAATAGCGATAGGTGGAAATATCTTGAAAAGTGGAATCTGGTACAAAAAGGCAAAGGCATGGTCGATAAAAGATCCTGCGGCTCCAGAATCCAGCATAGCCATGGAAGAGATCTTCACCTTATTCCATTCTAAGGAAATAGGAAGGAAGAAACTGTCTTATTTTTTTAAATCAAAAGCTTAAGAAATCTCACCCAGACAAGTGTAACGCTTCACCATGCGCTGGCTGGACTTGTTTATACTTTGCCTTATTCATTTCACGTTTCCTGCCACTAGTGGCCGCCCTTGCCATTTCAGGACCTCTCAGACTAATTATCAGGTCCAGCTGCAGTGGCTTACCTGATCAAGTCAGGCTTTATAAACCTGGCCAGCCCTGCAGTCTGGGCCTTGACATTAATGTTTGAGGACTACCTGTTTGGTACCTGCCTTGTTCCGGTACCTGCCTTGTTCCGGTACCTGCCTTGTTCCGGTACCTGCCTTGTTCCGGTACCTGCCTTGTTCCGGTACCTGCCTTGTTCCGGAACCTGCCTTGTTCCAGAACCTGCCGTGTGCCCCGCAAGTGGGCTTCCAGCCGTGTGCCCCGCAAGTGGGCTTCCAGCCGTGTGCCCCGCAAGTGGGCTTCCTGCCGTGTGCCCCGCAAGTGGGCTTCCAGCCGTGTGTCCCGCAAGTGGGCTTCCAGCCGTGTGCCCCGCAAGTGGGCTTCCTGCCGTGTGCCCCGCAAGTGGGCTTCCTGCCGTGTGCCCCGCAAGTGGGCTTCCAGCCGTGTGTCCCGCAAGTGGGCTTCCTGTCGAGTGACTTTCTTTGTAAATATTGTTGTACCACCATATTACAATACAACTCTTAAATCCTGATCTTCTGTCTGTGGATTATTCCTACGCCTGTCTGTAACAACCCCCAGGCCATCATGCATCGTGGGGTACAGACAGAGCCCCTCGTATCCCCTGCACCTGGGCTCCTTATCAACCTGTGTTCTCAGCTCGTGACAGAATGTCAAGGCCCATACAAGGAGTTCGCAGGGATACCTGCAGTACTGGAATTGTTGGCAGAATGTGTACTCCACCTATGCAAGTCAGTAAGGACTGTGTTGGAAGCTGATTGCGTGGACATAAAGACCAAGACCCAGACCATAAGTAAGAAGACTGCTACAAAGAGCCGTAAGCGAGAGCCGCTCACCAAAAAAGAAAAACAAAGAAGACAAGAGGACGACTTATGTTTTTACTGCGGAGAGACTGGCCACAGGATAACGTATTGTCCGCACAAACCAGTCAAACCGTCTGCAACCCACCTGGAGAAACCCCATGCCCCGGAACCTGCACATGACGCCAGCAACGTCACAAAGCAGGAGCATACCCTGTCTAATCCACAGACAGGTGATGCAGGGGTTAACCAGTCCTCGGTACCTGTGACTCCTACGCCCTCCATCACAAAGCCAGAAGACCTCCAGACCTTGTCCGACACCCCCGAGTGGTCCTATATGGACAGTGCGTCATCTGATGCAGAGGTCATGGACACATCCATGGAGATCAACCCCCCGGCTGTTTGTGCAGTCAGAAGCACCACTCCTACCACTCACAGGAGTAGAAGTAGGACAAGACAAGCACATGCCGGGACTATCACATCTGTGTATCCAGTAGCTGAGGCCTATCCAGCCCAACTCAGCACAACAGAACCTCTGCCATCAGATCGTGTAGTGACATCCAACGGCAATGTAATATGTCGTGTAGATCTGGAAGCGTATGAGAAAGCACTACGTGCTAGAGAGGAGGAGAAGAAGAAGAAGAAAAAGAAGTCTCACCGCAGACGGTGAGACCACCGTTCCATGGTACCGTAAGCATCCGGAGGCTGCTCCTTGCGGTGGGGGTATGTAACGCTTCACCATGCGCCAGCTGGACTTGTTTATACTTTGCCGTATTCATTTCACGTTTCCTGCCACTAGTGGCCGCCCTTGCCATTTCAGGACCTCTCAGACTAATTATCAGGTCCAGCTGCAGTGGCTTACCTGATCAAGTCAGGCTTTATAAACCTGGCCAGCCCTGCAGTCTGGGCCTTGACATTAATGTTTGAGGACTACCTGTTTGGTTCCTGCCTTGTTCCGGTACCTGCCTTGTTCCGGTACCTGCCTTGTTCCAGAACCTGCCTTGTTCCAGAACCTGCCGTGTGCCCCGCAAGTGGGCTTCCAGCCGTGTGCCCCGCAAGTGGGCTTCCAGCCGTGTGCCCCGCAAGTGGGCTTCCTGCCGTGTGCCCCGCAAGTGGGCTTCCTGCCGTGTGCCCCGCAAGTGGGCTTCCAGCCGTGTGTCCCGCAAGTGGGCTTCCTGTCGAGTGACTTTCTTTGTAAATATTGTTGTACCACCATATTACAATACAACTCTTAAATCCTGATCTTCTGTCTGTGGATTATTCCTACGCCTGTCTGTAACAACCCCCAGGCCATCATGCATCGTGGGGTACAGACAGAGCCCCTCGTATCCCCTGCACCTGGGCTCCTTATCAACCTGTATTCTCAGCTCGTGACAACAAGGCTCCTTCACTTGAACTGGGTGCAAGAGTTTTCAGGCTTATTGGGACAGGAACGGACAAAGTGACCTTTGCGACCACAATAAAGACAGAGGCCTTCTGTCCTATGACAGATCTTTTCAGCAGGAGATAACTTAGTTGCCCCCACCTGCATTGGTTCCTCCAAATTGGTAGAAGAGGTAGAAGACCTGGAGGTAGGTACAGATTGCAGTGAACGGTAGAAATTGTCTCTCTCTTATCCTATTGTCAAGCCTGAGGGCTAAGGACACAAATTCTTCCAAATCACCTGGTTCGTCTCTAGTAGATAACTCATCTTTTAACCTTTCAGAAAGTCCATCATAAAAGGCCGCAATCAGAGCTTTGTTGGACAAATTGACTTCAGTGGCAATAGTTTTAAACTCTATAGCAAACTCCCTTGGGAGTAATTCAACAGGGATAGAGAAGCTGTAGCGGCCTTGCCTGGCACATCAACGGTTTTATAAAAAGCCGATATAAAGGAACTACATTTGTAAATTAATGGAGAGTCCTTTTCTCATAGTGGTGAAGCCCAGGCCAAGGTTTTGCCTGACAGTAAGGAAAGCAGATATCCCCTTTCTTAGAAGGAAACATATGCGAAGATATTTCAAACTGGATTGAGCATTGGTTCAAAAAAGCCTGACAGGATTCAGGATCTCCGTTGTACCTGTTAGGTGCTGGTAATTTCACAGGAACAGAAGTGTAGGCAGAGGCGGCAGCTGGAGGAATAGAGTCGGTTGCAGACGAGGAAGTGGATACGTCTTGCATATTCTGAAACTGAGATTCATGGGATTCTAAAAGCTGGCCATGAGTAGTCAAAAACCTTGAGCATCTCCGAGGGATCCATGACCCTGTTGTACTGTCACGACCACCCCCACACTGGCACTCACCATGGAAGTTCTTCCTAGAATAATTAGCCTGCCTGTGCTTGCCGGGACCCAGGGTTGTGACAATAACAAGTCGGTGATTTAATATCGACAGCAAATGCACTCCCCCATCGTTTAGGGAATGGATCATACAAGTGGAGAAGATTGGAGTGCCGGAGGAACTGGCAATGCGTTCAGAAGACCAACACACAAGATACTTGCAGATATGGTTTTACTAGTTATCGTTTATTGAAGACCCACTTACGCAATCTCTTCTGCAGACCTAAGAAATGTTTTGCGGAAATGAGGAAATACACCTACAGGAGAGATAGGAGACTCCTTCACATAGCCCCTCCCCCTTTTTTTATGTCTCCTATGTTTGTACAAAGATGTATACAATTCACCCTACATGGAGATCATAGCTATGTCGATAACTTGGTGTACTATTGTGGGCGGTTTGGAATATTGTCACCCGCTGCACCAGGGTTCCTTGCTATGATAGACAAAGATGTAAACAATTCACCCTACATAGAGATCGCAGCTATGTCAACAACTTGGCGTATTATTGTGGGTGGTTTGGAATCTTGTCACCCGCTGAGCCAGGTTGCTTGCTATGTTATGTATAACAGGTTCCCTTGTCCCTCCCTTTTACCTTACCCAATTTCTTTCTTCCCCTTTCCCTTTTCACTCCTGACCTCACCTTCCTATTTCCCTACTTACCATTCTGAAAACTGAATAAAAATATATTTACAAAAAAAATTCACAATCAGAGATTCAGAATCTCAGTATCTATATTGCAACTTAAAAACAACAAAGGAGATTTGAGGATTCATTGTATTCTTCGCAATTAAAGGGCAGCAATATTGGCTCAAATTCCTTCTGTCCACTAAAAATACTGTTCATTTCCAAATCCCAGACATCAATAGCTAATGTTGGTTAGAAAGACACATTCTCTCAATAGACTAGCTACTAGACAAAGGTCACCTACGGTCATTCTCAGACTTGATGATCAGTTACTGAAACATCTGTGGTCAGCACATCTACCCATCTTCTGGGTCCACATTTGAAAACAGACACATTTCAAACTTCTGTTGAAAATCTCAGATTTATAACATGCCTCAAGATGTCCAAACAGCATCTCCATCTCTTATGACGTACTTTCTCTATACCAAAAATCACAAAAAATTTTGAGAACTAGCGACGACATAGTAAAGCTATTACACATTTTTCAGGCAAATCTCATTGTACTAAACATTTAGAAATAGATGAAATATCATGTTTAGGTGGTACTTGGTTCCCCAATGTCTGACAAAGATGTATCCTACCTCCAGTGGCTTATGTTGGAGAGATTGTGGTGCCCAGAAATAGGCATATGATCAATCCCTCCCTCTTTTTTCTGCATTTCCTCGAAAACAACTGCCATAGCGCAAGTACACCACCGAAAAAGGATGTTCTCAACCTAATGTATGAAATATACACTTCCATTTGTCAAAAAAAAAAGATGAAACAAAGCTTGCACCAATTGACATAGGAAAATCCACCTCTTCCACATAACCTATGACAGACCACCATAAATATGTTTGAGACCTTGAATTCCTGCAGGGTCACATGCTGGTGACAATTTCTCCTTTGCCATTCTCTATTTTTCTCCTCTACCACCTTTGCTCTTCTCCTTTTCTTCTTTGGGTTAGTCATGACCAGATTAACCTACAATAGTGCATGCAAATATAACTTTTTGATATGCAATCCAATGCTTACATTTTTCTGAGTATTCTATTCTTGAGGTATTATTATAGATGTATCACACAATTTAGATGACTAATCCAATGTGTATTACTCTTTTGTATTACTATATGCTGATGTATGCATATTGATGTATTACATTTAAAAGTTGTAAAACCTCATTAAAAATGCACATTATAAAAAATATAGTGATTTCAGATCTTGTCCCGTCATTTTATTTTGAAAGTCTGATAACAGCATTAACCATATACTTTCAGTTCATTTTAATAAAACTAAGTACTAATGCTAGTCAGGCTCTAATTCATTTTTTTGACTGCAAATCAAGTATCATGTAAGTTGAGATCAGTAAAACTATTGTCCTGAAGCTGGAGTTTGATGGCAGCAATACAGCTTTTGAAGCTATGAAATGTGATGACAGCTGACCCAGAAGAATGTACTTTATATTTTATGTGAGACATGATCAAAGATGACTTTATAAAAGCTAAAAGGCAGTGAGTCAATTCAGCTTCAAGTGTCTTTGTAATTGGAAAGTACTATGTATTTCACAAAAGAATTACTTAGTATGATCACTATTCCAGTTACAATATGTGATCCAAGCTTTTCTGTAAAATAGTCTCTCCTAGGGACCCAAACCTTTCCATCCCTCTTTTGACCATTGATATCCCTCAAAATGTTTGCGGAATATGAGTGGATCACAGTGTTTTACAGTCCTAAGCCTTGCAATAATACCATATTTGCTCAATTATAAGACAAGGTTTTTTTCAGAGCAAATGCTCTGAAAAATACCCCTCGTCTTATAATCGGGGTCGTCTTATAATCAGACCTCAAATAGGTCTGACTATGAGACAACTAAGATCCAGATCCCCCGCAGCCGCCCCACTTACCGGTACTTCTGAGTCCCCGGTGTGTAGCTGGGGCAGCGTGTAGATGTCTACGCGATTCGCGTAGACAACTTCCGCTGCAGCAGGAAGGAGGTGTGGCTAGCAGCGGGGGTTGTCTGCGTCCATCGCGCAGACCTTCCCCGGCTGTCAGAGATCACCGGTGCGGGGAACTCTGATCTCTGACAGTCGGGGAAGGTCTGCGCGATGGACACAGACAACCCCCGCTGCTAGCCATGCCTCCTTCCTGCTGCAGCATAAGTGCGTGGGATCTACATGGTGCCCCGGCTACATGACAGGGAAGTCAGAAGCGCCGGTAAGTTTGGGGGTGGAGAGTGTTAAATGGGGGCATAAGGCATTTCTGGAGGCAGAGTGCTCTGTGAAATGCCTTTTAACCCCCTTAATGCCACTCTGCCTCCTGAATGCCTTAAACCTCCCTATATGCCACTCTGCCCCATAATATGCCTTTTAACCCTCTAAATGCCAGAGTGGCATATAGGGGTATAAGGCATTTCTGGAGGCAGAGTGGCACATAGGGGGTCAAAAGGCATATCATGGGGCACAGTGGCATATAGGGGGTATAAGGCATTTCTGGGGCAGATGTGCATAACTGGGGGGCAGGTTGGAAAATAGAATGAAATAAAACCAAAATATTTTTCTCAATCATAGCTTTTATTAAAAAAAAATAGTTTAGATGAATTAACAGTTACTTTTAAAACTTTTTTCCTATAGGGTCGTCTTATATTAAGGCTTTTTCTTTTTTTCCTAAATTAATATTCAGATTTGGGGGGTCGTCTTATAATCAGGGTCGTCTTATAATCGAGTAAATGCGGTATATTCACAAACAGCATAAATTAAAGTGAGTATATGTACAGTATACACACTATATGGACAAAAGTATTGGGACACCTGACCATTACACGAACAGGGACTTTTATGGCATGCATTCTAAACAAAGTAACATTAATTTGTAATTAGTCTCCCTTTGCAGCGTCCACTCTTCTGAGAAGACTTTCCACAAGATTTTGGAGTGTTTCTGTGCCCATTCATTCAGTAGAGCACTGATGATGGATGAGAAGGCCAAACTCGCAAACTCTGTTGCAGATCATCCCAGAGGTGTTCAATGGGGTTGATGTAAGGGCTCTGTGTGGGCCAGTGAGGTTCTTCCACACCAAACTCATCCAACCACATCTTTATGGACCTTGCTTTGTACACTGGGGCACAGTCATGCTGGAATAGAAAATGGCCTTCCCCAAACTGTTCTCACAAAAATGGAAGCACAACATTATTCAAAATGTCTTGGTATGTCGGAGCATTAGGTTTTCTCTTCACTAGAAGTAAGGGGCCTAACCCAAGCACTGAAAAACAGCCTCATACCATTAATTTCCTCCACCAAACTTTAGAGTTGGCACAATATGCTCAGGCAGGAAACGTTCTCATGGCATCCACCAGACCCAAGCTGACTGCCAAACAGATGAGCATGATACGTCACTCCACAGAACAAGTTTCCAGAGTCCAGTGGTGGCGTGCTTTATACCACTCAATCCGACGCTTGGCATTGTATTTTGTGATGTAAGGCTTGCATGCAACTGCTCAGCCATGGAAATCCACTCCTTAAAAGTCCTGCTGAAAATAATGTCAGTGGAAGTTTGGAATTCTTCAAAGGTTGCATCCTATTAAAGTACCACACTTGAATTTACTGAGCTCATCAGAAAGACCCAATTTTAACAAATGTTAAACCTGAATCCAATATTAAGAGCTGTGTTCCAATACTTTTGTCCAAATAGTGGGTATATATATCCACAAATATATATATATACATATATATACTCACTCTCTCACTCATACTCTAATTCTAGTTCACTCTCTCATGCTCTCTAAGTGTTTCCGTACCTTCTCTACCAACCACTTCCGCAGCTGCCGACCACTTTCGCATCTTCTTCATCTTCTATCTTTTATCTTCTCTCTCCTATCTTCGTCCACATTTCCACTGACATAACCAGACAAAGGGCAATATGGCAGCACATCTGGTGATTTCCCAATCCTTCAATCACCAGAGGCTTAAGAATCTTTCAGTAGTTTCTAAAATTCTGAAGGGAGTTCAATGGTTACCGATATATTAGATGTGTTGCCAAACCCAGCCAATTGCTTTAACGGTAACTAAGCATGACATCACCCACATAAATCCAATAGAATTCCATACACATGATGGGCAGCGGTGCTCTCCAATTCCCAAATGTGAACAATCAAAGAAATTGACTGACAGTTATTCTCACCAATCATTGATGTTCCTTGCCGCTCAGAACCACTCCTATTACTGGATCTCCTACCCGTTGTAATTCTTATTACTCACATTACACCCGGTTCACCAATAGAAATTGCTGGGCAGCACAGTGGCTCAGTGGCTTACACCGTTGCCCTGCAGCACTGAGGGTTCAAATCCCACCAAGGATACCAAAATCCATCAAGGCACCATATCCAAAAACACCAGTGCAAATTCACATCATTTTAGCATATTCACCATATTCACCATACACAGTTATACGCATCACAATTGAATAATTCCCTTCCCAAATATCCCTATCACAATTAGACTTGTGCATTCGTCTTTGGGCGAACATGAAAACGAACACGAAGACAGCGGCGGTAAAATGTAGGCGAAGACGAAGACACACACCACGAAGATGTTTGTGATCGTCTTCGTCTACCACTCTCCCCGGTCCCTTCCCCTTCTAACTTACCTTGGCATCGCGGCAGTTCACGGAAGTGGAAATCCGCAGGTTCGCCGTCACGGGTTACAGGGCAGTGCGATCGAGCCTATTGGTCGCCTACAGGGACCTACTCTGGCATCAACCAATTGGTTGATGCCAGAGGAAGACCCTGCAGGTGACCAATAGGCTCACTCGCACGGCCTTTGTAACCCCTGACAGCGAACCTATGGATTTCCGCTCCCGTTAATCCCTTTGATGCTGTGTTAGATAACGGGAACGGAAATCTATAGGTTAAAGGGCCGTGCAAGCGACCAATAGGCTCACTTGCACGGCCCTTTAACCCCTTATGGTGCAACAAGTGCACCAGGAGCCTAAAAGTCTGTCCGTATGAGCAACTCTATTGGTCGTCAGCAGGGGGCTCGCTTGCCAATAGTTGATGGCAGACGAGCCCCCTGCTGGCGACCAATAGGGTCGCTCGTACAGACTGTTAAACTCCTGGTGCCGTAACTTGTCCGGCAGATACCATTGGTCTCCCTGTTCTATCATTTATTAACTGATAGAACAGGGAGACCAGTGGGATCTGCCGGACAATCATTAGTCTTTTTCCGATTACATCTTTTAGATCTGGATCCATGGTCAGTAATCTCCAGTGCCTCCAATTATTGACACCTCAGTAGAGTAGCAGTCAATAACAATTTAATAATGCTTCTACTACTCCCTTACTTTTAGTGGAAGGGTTTTCCATCACCTTTACCCACCATAACTTATGTATTGGTTTAGCAATAGGGAAATCAGGAATAATCCAGTCTAGTAAATGTATCATGGGGTAGGAATATCAATGTTACAATCCTTTCAGCACACTAAAGAGTTCTCCAACTACCCACTAAATGAAGTGAGGACATATCCTTCATAACTGGCTTCTTACCTTTTTTCCATAGGTGTTTGTTTTTATTCTGGGGTCTAAGGATGGGTCTGCCAATATCTTAAGGTCTGCCCCTTTATGATGTCTGCAGTGATGTTACCCAGCCACAAATTTCTTGGAAGAAAGGGTCAGGATAGGGCATAAATATTGCAAAATATGAAATGTTTGTTAGATATTCTGCAGCTGACTATTAAGAATCTTAAGAATCTCTATGCTATCATATAGGGGAGACATTTATTGATCAATGGTCACTTAACTTTAGCATGTTCACCTTCTGTATGGCCCTTCCATCTTTGAGACAAAGCTGGAGGCAGATTAGGGGATGGTAGTCTGACCTGCAGGGATGAGAAGTGGCAACAGAGCCTGTAGCCAGCATGGTGAGGAGGGGATTCAACACGACATTGCACTGACGCTATCTTGGTCCTCCCGGTGACCCTCTTGGTCCTCTTGGTTTTCTTTAAGAGGCTTTTTAGCCTATTTAAGGATCTTCTGGGCACTACCAGGATCAAGGCTGCAACACTCCGTGTAACACTGGAGGTGAAGGATTGGGACTATACTGAATCATAATCTGCCGGTCACCTGCAACCTGCCAATACTATAGGTTAGTGATACACGCCTGGGCTACAGGACATTACTTGGCCAACATACGTTTTACATACTCTCCGTTCCCATCTCTGAGGGCCTGCTTGTCATGCAGCAACAATATGGATAAGTATGTAGGGAGACGATGAAAACAATATCAAAAGTCCAGTCAGACCCCAGCTAAATTTCAAAGCACAAAAGGCGAACCCGGCGGTCAAGTCCCTCTGCCTCCCAAATGCCTCAATCCCACCAATATGTAAACATGTACCCGACAAAGTAGTATGATTTACTCTTCTGTATCGAACAAAACTAGGGTTACAGTACAACATAAACATGTCTCTTTTATTGATTCTTTTATTGTCACTTTAGGGAATGTTCTCCACTAATTTCTTTTTGAAGGGTCAGAGGAGAGTAGAAGCTTCACCATTTTGGCAAAAGGTCAAAGAGAAGGAAGAGAGAAGATAGAAGACAGTTTAAAAGAGAACAAGAATATGCAAAACAAGAAAATGCGAGGCACGAAAGCAAAGCTGCGAGACACAGAAGCAGAAGTGGTCAGCAGAAAATGTAGGGAGACATTCAGAGAGAATGAACGAAAATGACAATGTGCAAGTGTGAGAGTAAATGTCAGATTAAAACAACAAATTCTTTTCCTGGATTTAAAATGCCCCCCGATTACTAGTCCAAAATGAATAGGTAGGAAACGAATTGGCCAAAATGAACCAAAACATTTGTCCAAGACATTTTTGGCCCGTTTGCACATGTTTAGCCTAGACTCAAACAAAGCAGCTTCTTGAAACATATGCCAGAGAGTGCATAACATCAGTTAGACCATACTAGGAACAAGTTAGGTGGGGCAACATAGCTGTGAAGTTATTGGCTATTATGGCAAGAAAGTCTTACGAACACTTCATCAGTCATGCAATAGCCCTGACAGGTGCAATAGTAAACCAACCAGAAGACAATATTAGACAATATTAACAGATGTTATATATAGCCAACCCTGATGATAGGATTATGCTTTCTCACATCAAAAGGACCTTGAATTAACTTTTAAATTAAATACTTTTAAGGGCACATGCCTACATACCCTCAGAGATGCTAGGACAATCCTTTTACTCAAGCCTGAGAAAGATCCAACCAACCTAGCCTAATACAGGCCCATAACCTTGATGAATCAGGACATAAAATCACTCATCAAAATTATGGCAGACAGGGTGAGTTGGATTTGTTTATGAATTGGGAGCATAAGGTGCTATGCCACCTTGGAGACTTTCAGAATTATACTCAGTTAACCTCTCCCATTATTCAGAAAATTAAAGCTGAGTAGAACAGCTGGGAGAAGTTCCATTATACGTTTTCAGGCAGAGCAGTGCTGATAAAAATTTGTTTTCGAAGGATACTTTATCAGATTCATACCTTGCCAGTTCTTTTGGCCCCTAGAGATGTGTGATGTGGCTTTAACTTGGGACTTAATGTCCCTGGTCTAAAAGATTATAATTTAGTCACACTCACTAGACATGCTTTGGACTGGATACATTCCTCAAATACTTATACTTATACTTACTTATACAGACAATTTATTGGAACAAGTTATTTTCTCCGATATATCACTATACACACTTAAACATAACCTAGATTCACTCTCCTGGTGGAGATCCTAGTCAATCCTTTGCTCATTTCTACAATTAGTGCCTGGAAAATGATCAGACTGAGACTGGGTCTCAATTGGCAATTCCAGTCTATGCTGGGTACCCCCCTCTTTAACATTGGACATGCCTCACAGCCGAATGTTGCCTGGCAGCCCCATAGTGTGCTCACTTTGGACCCCTACCTGGACAGCAGCCGGAAGAGGGCTTTCACATATGAAGAATGTAAACAAATCTTAGAGGGAATATCACCAAGATCTTAAGGAGGGTTAGGAACTGAATCACGCACATGCCCCAGGCGGATTTGAACAAAATCTGTGGAGCCACAATAGTTATGTGCAAAGCTCTTTCATCAGCTCTTTATAGAGACATGATACTGAAAACATGTCATTACTCTTATTATTCCCCATTGCGCTTAAATAATATAGTAAACAAAATGCAGAGTGTTTGAAATGTAAGGCTGCCTCAGCAGATCTTTTTTCCCGTCTCAGAAGCAGGTGGGCATACTGTTAATTAACATACCACCTGAGCTGGCTAAACTGGGTATAGTCAATGAAAACTATAGGGGTAATCGTACTAAATTACGCATTTTATGGCAGCGGCCTGAAAAGCAATATTACATCACTGGATATGTGATACACAACCTCCCCTCTCCTTGCTACATTCAAAGGCGTTGTACATAATGTGAATGGGCCAGTTAGAGGCCAGCTTAGACAAGGAACCCAGGACAAAACAGTTCAAGTATGGTCTGACTATATTGATATACAGGAAGAGTCCCTTAAGAGGAAAATAAAGTTGACATTTTAGGAAACTTGATAGCATTGTACAGACTTGATACAAAAGACAGGAAGACAGGAAGTAAACGGAGTCAGAGTGTTTGTGCTTTAATTGTTTGTTTCATTGTGTATTAAGGTTACAAGAAATGGATTGTTTTTCTCTGTACCCCGGTTTTTACAGGATATGTTGAATCTGTCTTCCAATGCTGAGGCTCGGGCATGAAGAAATCTACATGGACATGTAATCAGGGGACATATGTTCTTTTTAAATAAGCCCCAAAGCATCAAGAGATAAAAAGGGAAAACAAGGGAGACATTTAAAATACAAAAATGTAATAATAACTTGCTTGGTATGTATCATGTCTGCTTTATTGATCATCATGGCTTGTACTGATGTTCTGTTATGACATGAACAACATTCGTCTAATAAAAAGATCTTTAAAAAAATCATATTAAATGTGAATTATGTTAATGAGATTATGATGTACAATGCGTCACTGTACCAATAAAAATAATATAGCCGGGAGGATTCAATTTTGAGTTTGCTGCAGCATGTGTTTAACAAATGCTAAGGCATCTTTATTAATAAGTTTCAATGTGCAAAATATTAATGCACAGTTCAAACATCACTTACCAAAAAACTATACACTCTTAACATACCCTCTAACCAGGCATCCAGAGTTCTTGGTTCAAAATAAATGAAGTCCTATAATTGGAAGCCATGTTAATCCTGAAAAGATCCATGGGGTAGTAATACATCAACCCATGAGAAAGCTGCAGTTAAAGTACCTTGAGGATACAGAACTGTGGGAAGCTTCATATTATAAAGAATTTCAGTCTGAGAATTTCCTAACATATGTGGACTACAATGCCTTGGGATTTAACTGTTTATTAATGTTTTTAATTGTTTATATGATTATAATTAACATATATTGAATACATTCTTTATTGGGTATATTAAGTTTGGTATTTGAGCACTGTAAGCTCAACACTAGCCATCTTTCTTTTCGGTTACCTGTGAACCATGTAACTGAGTTAAAAGGTATCCCCTCCCCAGATACAACCCCATCCCGACTAACAAAATGTGCCTCGGGCCCCATTTTCAAACAAGCCCACCATAAATAACAATGGTAAAGAAAAAAAGAAAAGAAAATTGATAAGTTTCATGCAAGAAGAAACCTGTTTACACTAACCAGACTGTAGAAGGGAAGCAAAGCCAACATGGGTCTTGGAGAGAAATCTGGTTCATAAATTTCCCGGGAGATGGCATTCCCCTGCATGAAGCAGAGGGAGCCAAGAAGAGGCTTCTCAATGAACCTATGCAAGCCTTGCAGTGTCACCTGATGCCAGTGGCGGAACTACCAGGGTTGCAGGGGTCGCGACTGCGACCGGGCCCCGGCGGCAGGGGGCCCAAGCCAAGGGGCCGCCCGAAATCTTTTTTAGGTTTTTTTTTTTTTTTAAATAAGGCAGGGACGTCCAACATATGCGGCCCGCGGGCCAAATGCGGCCCGCGAGACCTCGAGGTGCGGCCCGCGTAAGATCGGCAGCCAGGGCAACCGATCTTGCGCGAGCCGCACCTCAAGCCCTGCTACTTACTTGTGGGAGGGTCTTCTGGACTGCACAGAGGAAGCGGAGTTCACGTGACATCCTACTTCCTCTGTGCTTTAGCAGAGAAGGCAGAGGGAGGCCGTGCCCCCTGCTGAAGTCTGTGAGCGGCATCGAGGGGCTGCAGTGCAGGTAAGGGGGTGGGGAGGGTGTTTGAATGAGTGTGTGTGATTGAGGGAATGAATCTGTGAATGAATGATTATGAGCAGGGCCGGCCTTAGGGGTGTGCGACCTGTGCGACCGCACAGGGCGCCATGGTTGCAGGGGCGCCTGACCGGGACTTAGATTAAAGCATCGGTTTTTTTTTTTGTGTTTTTTTTTTAAACTTTATTTAACATCATTCATGTTAAATAAAGTTTAAAAAAAAAAAAAACGATGCTTAAATCTAAGTCCCAGTCAGGGGCGCCGAGCGGTTGCTCGTGAAGTTCTCGGCAACCGCTCGGCGCCCCTTACTCTCCGTGACTCCGTTGCTGTGCCGGCATCTCACAGCATTAAGCCTATATGTACACCCACCCTTCTGAACAGAAGGCTTGTCCTTCCCATGTGCTACACATGATGAAGAGGATTGAGGCGGAGCCGCTTATGTCACACTCTGGCTGTCTCACAATTTGGCAGCACAACCTACTCAGGAGCACAAAGAGGAGGCTGGGAAGACACCTTACTGGTGTCTTATGGCTCCCAACTGTCAGCTGTACTCCAGAGGGGAGTAAATGACTTATTATGCAGGGAAGGGGATGCCGTGCAGCATTTATTCCCCACCATCACCTTGCAGTTGTGAATTCATGTCATAATGCTGACTTTCTACAAAAGTATTTAGTATAAATCCTCTAAATACATATACACTGGCATCTTAGAGATGGTCCAAAACAAAATCACTTGTGTCCAGTATAAGCACATATATTTTTATGTCCCAAGCAAAACCCAGAATTATCACATACGCCACACAAAAGGGTTTATTCACTAAATTTATTTAGCAAGAAGAGGTGAACTGGCCCTGTATAGTGAATAATTGTACAATCGAGATGACTTTGAAGAACTGTTTGCTAGTCTGCTATAGACATCATTCTTTTGAAAATTTACATACAGTAATCCCACACACAAGAGCTTTTTTTACTATAATTATTCTAACTGAAAACTTCCTCCACCTGCAAGCACCACTGGTGTGGTCAACAAATGGGTATATATTAATTACTTTATCCTCTTTTTTTCTACAGGCTCAAGGAGTGTTTTTTAAGGAAGAAAGGAAACTATCAACTGCTGCAGATCCTTAACGTACAACAATTGACTTGGAAGCACCCTTGACTTCCAGTTCAGTGCTGTTATTTTTCTTTTCTATTTTTAACTCTTTCAATGCTGATGCTCCATAGGAGCTCTGCCACACCGACACCCCCCTCCCCATACACACATACCAGGACAGGCTCTGCCACACCAACACCTGCATCAGGATGGGTTAAGCTACACAAAGCATAAAAATGCTTTCCACTGCTTTGTTGTTTGTATGTTTGCCCCTTGTGTATTGATGCCCCAGTCAGGCCCCCGTTTATTATTAATGTAATACCATTGTATATTTGTGCACCCAGCCAGCTCCCTTTGTGCATTTATGCCCCCACACCCTTGTGTAGCCTCCCTCCCTTGTGTATTGATGCCCACACCCCATTTTGTACTGGTTAATGTAATGCCCCCCATACCCATGTGTATTGTAAACAGCCACCCCCCCTTTTTGTATTGATTTTTGTGATGACCCAACTACCCTGAAGTGTGCTTATAACTCTCAGCCGCCCCCCTTTTTGTATTTAATTGTTGCCTCAAGGCAACCCCCCTTTGAATATGGGTCCCCTTCCATCTATCATCCTCAGTATTTGTTTAAAATACTTTTTTGCTGACTTCCTTCCTCCTCCAACATGCTCTTCTCCCCATCGCAAGGAACTCTTCTGTGTCAGCCCCCCTTGAGCATCATATCGCATCTTCAAAGAGGCGGAGCGAAGAGCCTCACTAAGGCACTGGGGTGGGGCATGGTACTTGCATGCCGGCTGCTTCAAAATCATTAAGTGGCCGGGGGAGGCCAGTTTCCAGGGGGCCAGTCTGACCCTGCTCACGAGGGCCGCACCTCGAAGTCTTGCGGGCCGCACATTGGACTCCCCGTACTAGGTAATAGTTTTAACCAGCCTCTTCCCTTTAATTTCACTGGAAGGTGGGGGCCTGATCTGAAGCCTCAGATGTTCTAAAATAAAATGCCATTTCATAAGTACAAAGGCAGCCTATACAAGAGAGATAATCTCGTGTGCAAATAGTATAGCAGTATCAATAGACATACAAAGTATGTGAAGATAATCAGAGGTGAATGAGCTGCATAACCCGAGAGGCAAGAAATGTCAATGGACATACATAGTATGTGAAGACAACAAAGACACCTACACTTGCAGCAATATAACCCAACAGCTTTAAATTTAAAAAGTCCCACCAAAGATCTGCTGAAACGCTGAACTCGTCTTGTTCTCCAGGGTAAATACCGGACATCTGGACATTACTCGGACTTCCGGTAGTGCATCAAAGCACTTCACTGGCAGTAAGAAGGGGCAGAGGGGGGCAGTGAGAAGGGGCAGAGGTGGTACATAGTGAGAATGGGCAGATAATAAGAAGGGGAGGGGTAGATGGAGAGGGGGTAGTGTGAATATGTACGAGAATGAATGGATTAATGTGTGGATGAATTGTGTGAATGCGTAGAAGAATGAATTAATGTGTGGATGAATTGCTTGGATGATTTGTTCTCCATTAATGAATATGTGTAAATGATTCGTGTGAATGAGTGAGTAAATGTGTAAGTGTTTGTGTCTATCGTAGATGTTTAAGTGATATGGGGAAATGCAAAGATGGCACATGAAGGGTGGGCTGTTTGACAAAGATGTCTTACACTGGGCTGTTAGGGGACAAAGTTGGCTCAGGCTGGGCTGTAATATGTGTGTATTCTGGGTGCTGATCAGGTTCTATGTGGGAAATGTGGACACCAGGGCTGGCTTTGGGGTGTGCAACCTGTGATCTATGCTTGTAATTTAGGGGGTTATCTATACCTTTAATGTGAATTCCAATTGATTTATACCTGCAACGCTGGGTGTGTGTTATTCTGTTGATCTGTATCTGGTACGCTCTGTTTCCATACATTATTATTGTATACCTACAAATAGAGGGTTTGTATGTCTGATTCTGTTTATTTAATCTATACCTTCAACGCTGAGTTAACATGTGATTTTCAATTGATCTATACCTGCAAACTTGATTTTTGTGTTGATTCTGTTGATCTATACCAGATATGCTATGTTTCCATTCATCATTTATGCATACCTGCAAATATAGAGTTGTATGTGATCTGTACATGCAAGTGCTGTTATGTGTTTGACCTATAGTTCACAGGGAGGAAGAAAAGGAGAGGTATGGCTTAGTGAATGAGGGAAAAAGGGACTGGGAATGATTGCAGGGGAGAGGGCCTCTCAAAGTCATCGTCAGGGTGAGAAGGAGGGAAGACTGCCCTGACTATCACAGTATTCCCCTAATCTCCAGTCAGTGTGGCAATTTTGTTTTTGGTGTGGTAGCGGAGGGTAGCTAAGGAGCGTGGAGCAGGGGCCAAGGAAATGCTTTCTGGGGTCCAATTTTTTTCAATATTTAAAAAAATTTATTTTTTACAGCAGATTAGCTGTTGTATTTAATGTATATTATGGTTTCCATTGTTTCCAGTTCTATATTACTCTACTTGTTTGCACTTGCACATAAACTATCTTTAACCCCTTCGTGACAAAGGCTGATTTTACTTTTTGTACCCTTCGTGACAATGGCCTTTTTAACATTTCTGCGCTGCTTGTGTTTAGCTGTAATTTTCTTCTTTCCCGTTTACTGAACCCACACACATTAGATATTGTTTTTTTCAGGACAAGAAGGGCTTTCTTTAGATGACATTGTTTTGATTGTATCATATTATTTACTACTAAAAAAAGTATAAAATATGGTGAAAAATTTAGAAAAAAATTACTGTTTCTAACTTTTAGTTGAAAAATCTTTTACTCATCTATAAAAGGTAATGAAAAAACCTGCTAAATGGATTCTACTATTTGTCCTGAGTTTAGAAATACCCAATGTTTTTATGTTTTTTTGCTTTTTTCTACCCATTGTGGGGCAATAAGTACAGGTAGCGTTTTGCTATTTCAAAGCCATTTTTCCAAATCTGGTAATTCTTCCCTCCATGTGCCATTTCGGGTATCTTTGAACCCGGCCAATGCAATTTACCCCATCAAATCATATATTTTTGAAAACTAGACAGCCCATGGTATTTCAAATGCTAGTATTCTAACTCTTTCCATGCACCATATCTACCACCAGTCTTTGTCAAACTTTGTGGTAGTCATTTTTTTGCATATTTTTTATATATATATATATATTTTTTTTGTCTTTTTAAAAAAAAAAAATTAACATTTTTTTTCAACTTGGAGGTTCCCCTGACTAGTTTTCACTAGTTTTTTACTATTTTTTTTCTAATTATTATTAATTTTATTTTATTTTTTAATTTATTTTTACTAATCACACTGTGATTAGAAAGCTGGGTTCCATTGACTTGCATGGTGAATGCAGTACCTGTATTCAACCTGCAAGTGGAGCCAAAGTTCTCTAGATGGTCTGGACCATCTAGCGAACTTTTAAAATTTGTTGGTTCCTGTTACAGGGCAGCGGCCATCTTGCTTGATGGCGAAGATCATCGGCAGCTGCGGCTGTGACTGCTCTCCGGAGCGGTCACAGCCCATCGAAAGGTAAGTGTTTGGTGTCGCTGGATGCCTCCTGATCGAGGCATTCCAGCGACACCATTTAAGTTTAGGAGGCGATCGTCGATCGCCTCCTAAACGCTTTTAAAACGGGCGTCCGCCACCATACAAAGTATGGCGGATGTTGACGCCCCGTGGAGGGGCCAGAGATGGCCCCTTCGTTCCGTTTTTTGGGTGCAGAAAGCGAAAACAGATCGCTTTCTGCACCCGTTTAAAGACGTGCCGGTCCTGGCACGTCAATTGTCGTAAAGCACATGCTTTTCCGTGTCGTGCCAGGACCGGCAATTGTCGTTAAGGGGTTAATGAAAGGTAGTTGTTTGTTACAAGATTTTTTTCCTTTCTTTTTTTGGGGGATAAGAGGCGGCAGAGGAGTAGTCTGCACAGGGCACCAGAACACTTAAGGCCGGTTCTGTACATACCAGCTAACAAATACCTATACTGTTCTTATACACACCGGCCCTTAAACCCCTTTCTCCCCATCTCTGACCTCTTCCACCATCCTTCTGCCTCCATCCTGTATCCTGCATCCTGTGGTGGGAGAGCATGAGGTCTGTCCCTTCTACTCATCACTACGCGCCGGCTATTGCTGCAGAGAGCAGGGATGACATCATATCCCCGCATTATTTGCAGGCGGGTAGTGATTAAGGAGCAGTAAATGTCTATAGCGACAGACCCCCCCCCCCCCGCAGCTGCACCTGAGGTGAGAACAGATCTCGCCTCACCCTTCCTCCGCCCCTGCAAAGCGGGACAATTAGGAGGCATGGAAACTTGATTCCCAATCATCTAGATTACAGAAATAACCCACATACTTTTTTTAAATCTTTTTCTAGAGGGCCATATCCATCCCATATCCATACTTACGGCTTAACGGGTTCTAGGGTTGTAAACAGGGCAGGGGGTTATACCTTTTAGATGTTATGCTAGTGCAATTGGATGTACCGTATTTTTCGCTCTATAAGACGCACCTGCTGATAAGACGCACCTAGATTTTAGAGGAGAAAAAAAAGGAAAAAATATTTTGAGCTAAAAAATGGGCTAAAATATTTATTACAATAACTGAATAAGCTATGAACACAGTAAGACACACACAGTAAGACACACACAGACACAGTAAGACACACACAGACACAGTGAGACAGTGAGACACACACACACAGTAAGACACACACAGTAAGACCTCCCTCCCTAACCCCCCTTCTCAGTATCTCCCCTCTAACTCCCTAACCCCCCCTTCTCAGGATCTCCCCTCTAACTCCCTAACCCCCCCTTCTCAGGATCTCCCCCCCCCGCCCCGGTCACTTACCTTAAACTCCTGTGTTGGAAGCGTGAGGCGTTTGTCTCGGGTGCCGGCGCTTCACTGCTGAGCGCCGGCGTCTGACGTCATATGCCGGCGCCCAGCGTAAAGCGCCGGCACCCGAGACAAACGCTTCCAACACAGGAGTTGAAGCGCTGAGGCAGGCGGCGGTGGCGGCCGCCGCCAGCAAAGGATTCCTGTATATCTGTCAGGCAGGGGGGCCCGAGAGTTGCCGAGCGGTTGTCTTCAGCAACCGCTCGGCACCCCTTGGGCCCCCCTGACTGGCAGAAATCCAGGACTCCTCTGCTGGCGGCCGCCGCTGCCTGCCTCAGTTGCGACCCCGGATTTATCGGCGTATAACACGCAGGTAGGGTTTAAGCTCCGGATTTTAGTTAAAAAAGTGCGTGTTATACACCGATAAATACGGTATATCGTTGCCCCCCCCTCCCTGCCTGCCTGCCTGCATCTTCGCTCCATAAGACGCGGCTGATTTTTCATCCTACTTTGGGAGGAAAAAAACTGCGTCTTATGGAGCGAAAAATACGGTAAGCATTTTTTCTTTCATCATTATTATTAGTAGTAGTAGTAGTATCTTTTTTATAATTTATTTTATTTTTTGTATTTTTTTAAAACATGTTTGCAGTTATCAGTGCAGTATGGTAGTATGGTTAGAGATCCTCTTAGCAACCTCTTGAACATGTTAGCTCACTTTATTGTTTTTTTTGTTGTTTATTTATTGTATTCCTTCACTAATTCTTTATTTTTAAAAAAATCACTAACACTTTCTTTTGTTTATTTTTTCAGCTTTTGTAATCCCCTGCACCGATCACACTGTGTTTTCTATGCAAGTCTCTATAGACTTGTATTGGGGATTAAAGTGTGCATCATCCGTGAGTAGGAGGAGCAATCTGATATCCCAGCAGGGTCTAGACAGACCCTACAGGGGATATCCTGTCCTCACACGATCAGGCATTTTAAATGTAAATTTAAACCGTTTTCCAGAGCTCATGCCTGCAGCCGTTACAAGAGATCGAGCAGCAGAAAGTCCTGCTGTTGCAAAAAAGTCAGGACATACCGGTACGTCCTAAAGGGCTTTAATAAATGCATTTTTAGGATGTACAGGTACATCTATAGAGGTTAAAAGGAGTAATGCTACCACAACAAGAGGACATAGTCTTAAGCTAGAGGGGCAAATGTTTAAGAGTAACATCAGGAGACCTTCCTATCCTCCACCCGGCTCATTGATATCTGCTGATATTTGTCCCGCAAAGCTGCCTTTGCGCTGCTCCCTTACAGTGACTCTTCTCTTGCTCCGCCCAGCAAGCGAAGCGAAGGTAGCCTTGCGGGACTGCGCGGGAAATCTGCAGTTCAGGTAAGGAGGTGGGCGTGATTGGCCACATTTGTGGCGAGAGCGGGAGGGAGTGGAACACCCACATTGCAGGAGCGGGCAGGAATGGACAAAAAATCAGTGGGAGCAAGATTAAAAAAGCAGTCCCGTGCAGGGCTCTAGTTTGGATGGCCTTTGTGAAGTTGGGGTAGAACAAGAACAATATCTTCAGGACAGGAAATTGATCAGGTATTGTTAGTTTTGTCTTAAGGAGACACAATTCTCAGCTTTTGAACTAAATATCTCAAAAGAACTACAGCTATTGTCAAAGCACAAGATATGCGAACAAATGAATGTAGTTATTTTAAAGGCTGCCATGACAAGCTTTAAGAGGGTGTCAGAGACCTAGATGTTGCCTAGGGTGATAAACTGTTGAGGGTGCCTCCAATATGTCTACATTAGTAACTAAGTTTATCTCTCTAAATAGCCATGGGGAGGTGATCAGCTCGTGTAACAGGAGTCTGTACACTGTAAATTCTAAATTTGTCATACCCCTTGAATATATGTGTTGTACTAAGCACTGGTAGAAGTATATAAACAAAATTATAATATTCATCATAATAATAATGATGCAAAGTATCTGAGGTGTTGATTACCAAAAGCACTGGAAATACCAGGGCCAGCTGTATCATTTGCTACACCTCTAACCACACACACACACACCAAAAAACATTTTGCCTCTTCTATCTTTTCAGGAGTTGGTAGGTACAGCATGCTTAAACAAGTTTGAAATTAACTATGCAATTTGAACTGATTGTGCTTTACATGAAGAGTATTTCAGTAATAAAAAAAATCAAGGTTTGGCAGCTGTCTGATAGATGTTTCCTTATCTTCAACACATAAATGCAAAGTAGTTTTGCAGGTTCCATTCCTTTGGCTCCTTCAAAGCCAATTGCAGTATCTGTCACTTACTCTAATCAGCAATGATTACATCCACTTCTAATGTATTATGAAATAGACCTGGAGTCAGTCCTGCATTTCAAGCAGCCAAGAATTAAAAATTAGGATAAAAACCTTAACACAACAACAGTACCTCAGAAAGCCAATCTATTCTGTCAGTAAAGTTTTAAAATGTTGTAATAAAGTGCTTCTATATCATGGCTGTCAATTCACTTTGCCAACAACCTCCAGCATAAGTATGAGCTGAATGTGGCACCATAAAGAAATGTATGGAGGGGCAGTGTTATGGAGGGCCTTACATGTTAGTACCAGGATTTTAAATTTAATTCTAAAGGTAATAGGGAGCCAGTGGAGGATTTGACAGAGTGGGGAAGCAGAAGAGGAGTGGCGTGCAAGGAAGATAAACCTAGCAGCAGCATTCAGGATAGACTGCAGAGGAGAGAGTCGAGATAATGGAATGCCAACCAGAAGAGTGTTGCAGTAGTCAAGACGGGAAATAATAGGTGAATGAACCAGAGATTTTGTGGATTCTTGGGTGAGGAATGGGCGAATGTGAGAGATGTTTTTTAGGTGCAAGCGGCAGGATCTGGCGAGGGACTGAATTTGAGGGATGAAGGAGAGGTTTGAGTAAAGGATGATAGTCGGGTTGGTAATGGTGATAATTCAGGTAGTGGAGTGGAGATGAAAGAACGGAAGATAATTAGTTCAGTTTTTGAAATATTAAGTTTCAGGTAGTGTTGAGACATTCATGAAGAAATAACAGACAAGCAGTTGGTAATACGGGACATGAGAGATGTAGAAACAAGTGAGTCAAGAAGGTGGTAATCAACAGCAGGAGAGAGATCCAATAGTATTAGAATGCTGAAGTGGCATTTTGCTTTGGCAAAGAGCAAGTCATTGGAGACTTTTGTTAGAGCTGTTTCAGTAGAGTGAATGGTTTTGAAACCATTGCTGTAAGCGCCATCCCTTCAACTGAACCCAGGGCTGTCCCGCCCCCTTCCCTTCAAGCAAACAGTATGCAGGAGAAGGCGGCCCTGGAACAACTTGTAGAAGCGCTGCCCCTCCTGTCGACGTGCCCAACATCCTATAGTTTTCTATAGTGCTAAAGAAAGGACTAAGGGGAGGTAGAGGAGGTGGGTCAGAGCAGAGGGGCACTGGAGAAAGCAGATCACAGCAGTAAGGGCAGAAATGGGCTGGGTCGTTATAGTTGGAGAAGTCTCCATCGTTGGTTCCTGCATGTACTTTTTTTGTTAATATAGGATGGAACCTCAGGATGTTGCCTCCTGACCAGTTCAGTGCCCCATGCCAACAGTTTACCTAGATGTTCAGACTGGCCATTTCTGTAGATAGATAGACAGACAGACAGACATCCCAGGAGCTTTTTGGGTCCCACATTCCCCCCGTCCTTCTTTCCTACACTAATATAAGCTCCTCATGTCTGGCAGCTCATTTTCTTTGGTAGATGTGGATGTCTCAAAGCTACAAATTTGTTTATGTATAGATGTAACTAGATATGGAGACAACACTAATAGACTAGATTTGTAGACAGACACACTGTCGTACATACAGTAATATTGCATTATTCTACATCTATGTATGTGCATGTGTAATTCTCTGTTTTTGCAATTTTTAGCCCCCCCAGTAACCCATGCGATGACAAGTGTACTCTCTAACAAAGAGGAAAAGATTGGTATACTTTAACAAACTGAATAATGATTTATGTTTGTAATAAAAAGGTGTTTCTTTTAATTATTTTTAAGACAATTAATGTCTATTTACCTTCTACTTCCTCCAGATGAGCACAGAACACTATTAATTATACAACTCCAAAAGAACACGGGAAATGAAAGGCATTATCTGATTAAAATGTGTTAATAACCTTGAGCCATCTAATGGAATGACTTATCAGCACGATTTGTGCTTCTTCTTATTTTTCTTGTCTATTTCTACTACTGCTAGTTGCTCAAAAAACACAATTGCTTCCTGGGGGCCATACTGAGGGCTACCATAAGAAATCTTGGGGCCCCATACATACTTAACACCTGGTCCCCCATACCACTCCCATCAGCCCATCCTATGTCCATCCCACTGTCCCACCTATTGTTCTATCCATCACATCATATGAGAACATGTGCATACCTAGGTTTAATGGCATCTCACACTTACCGAGCCTGGTACAACAACTTTTGACACATTATTTACCTTCTCAAGTAATTTATATTGACCTCATTCACAGAGGCATTATTTTATCAAGATAATCTTTTAGAAACCCAAATCGTCCATTCCTCACTCGATATTGTGTTTTTCTAATTTTATGATAAAGTGTGTATAAAGAGTGTAATATATGTTTAGAAATATCCTGTTCATTAACTTGTTTTCTATCTCCAATACAAATTGTACCACTTATCAACCCTCTATATCTATTGTAAATTAATAGTTAATCTGCTAGCAGTACTAATTTTCAAACAGAACAGAGGAAAGCTGAATCTAATGGTTGTTACACTCAGTTCATTAAGCAAGCACTTCACTTAAGAATTAACTTTTATGTGCTCATTAAATATTATTAGAAAAACATTTATTGGAATTGAAATCTGATGATTGCATCACTAATTTATATAGGTAAGCAATTTGTACATGCAAGCCCTGCATGTTTATAAACTAGATACTAGACTAGTGAGTATGCCTGTCATTAAAATGACATGCTGAAAAAATAATTTTAGCTTTTTGGAGCATATTAGCTCTTGTAAAAATTAATTCATGGAAACATGTTTTCTTTGCAGATTATGAATTATATCCCTAATGTACTCATTCTCTCAGGTTAATGTTTTCATATTTTATATTGTTGGTATATTTTATAATGAAAAAGGGTTGATCTTCTGATATACTACTTCATCATCGTACTAAAGAGAAATAATCATTTGTCTATTTTATTAACAGAGGGTCAAATATAATACCTGCTTCTCTGTTGGCAGAGCTAAAGAGATTTGTTTTTGAAGTAATATTGAACAGGTGTTTATGACTTGAATTCATTTGGTCATTAAACTTTTAAGCATATGTTGTAGTGATGCATCTGTGATTTAATCATGAAAAGCACAATGTGTTTCTTCTCATGTCTCTTTAGTTGTTTTGAGAGATAATTTGGAAAAAAGGAGGGTAGCTTTCCTCCTCTGTGTTGTTACAAGTTGAGAGGTGCTGGATAGAATGTAGATTTGTCTACTCTCATGCCTATTTTCCTCCATTGGTCTAGGTACCTAGACAGAGAGCACTATGTACTATTTACTCTTGTAGTATCATTTATCTATGCTCTCATAGGGGATGATTTGTAGACTAAGCAAATGATACATACATTTGAGTGACAGAATACTACAAACACTTTTTTAAACTTATGATTGGAAACTATTTTAAAGGTTTTATTTGAAGGTGTAAAAAACTAATTGTTCATCCTTAAAGTTTGCAATTGAATGGTTAAAAAATAATTAGAAGCTTTTTACTTTGTATTGATACAGAAAAATACAGTATTTGTGCAGAAAGTTGCAAATGATTTTTTTCTGGGTCAGTTGCAGGCAGTCTTCATCTCTAGTTGTAAAGTACCATTCCTTGTCAAATATAATTCATAGAATCAATAGATAGCATCTGACATTGATATTATGTTGTCCAATTAGCCATACCGAAATACAGGGCATATTCTGAAGTACTTTGTATATCTTGTAAAGTGCTAGTATATATGTAATAGGAGAGAAGCATATGATATTGTATTTTATAGTTATATAATTGAACAATAACATAGAACGATAAAAGCAAATTAGCTGCATGCTTGGGAGAAAAGATGAGTTTTAAGTTAAAAGTCTCTAAAGATGGGACTTCCCTGACTGAATGTGACAGAGAGTTCCAGAGTGTAGAGCTGCATGGCAAAATGCATTGGAGCCTGATATTGTGCGCAGCCTGGGCAATGAAAGAAGAGAAAGATGTGTAGATTGGAGGGGCGAGTTGGGATGCAGGGTGATAATTACTCTCTCAGGTAACAGGAGCCCTGGTCCTTTAGGGCTTTAAGTGTCAACAAGCCCACCTTAAAATAGATTCTCTGTTCTTTTTATGTAATAAATCCTGTTTAATTGAATGCTTCTCCATTTCTCTATGAAGACGACTAATTAACATCTTCAATTTGACACAGAAGCCTGAGACTTCCAATTGAAAGTGCTGAATATAGTTAGTGGTATGCTGCTCATGAAAGAGTCAGCGCAATACATATATCATCTATATGTGCTTATTCCTGATACAATACTGCACAATGTTTTTAACTTCCTTTTTTCCTCTTTGTGAGGTTCTGGTCCTTTGTGAAGGAGAACTGATCAAGTTGAGTTTGGAGTGTCTATATTTTATTTTACACAGATTGTTTTCACTTTTAGACATTATTTGATTATGTGTTAGTGCACATCTTCACTATTTTGTATACTTTTCTTCTAGTATAGAAGGCAATAGGGAAGTTTGTGCTGCTCATATACATGGATGCAGTGTCTACACCTTTTTCATTAAAATAATAAGATCATTTTTCACGCTAAGTATTTGACTGTAGGTCACCAACTTACTAGCATAATTATTCAATACAAGCTTTCTAGCAGTTGAGATGAAAGGTTATAAAACATAATATTCTTGGACAATAAGAGCCCATATTAAATAGTGGATTATAATATAAAGTGAAATTTTAAATATATTGTTTACAGTAACAGATCTGATATAAGAACGTAGCATAGTCACAAATACTATTGTGGTTAATGGTGTAAATCAATACGGAGCTCATGGTGGTTTAACAGCCACAAGACATTAAAAATAGGCAAGTAGAAAATACACATTTAAATATTGATACTTAAAGAAAAAGCAAAACATAAAGGATGCACAAACACACAAAAATGTCCTTTGTAGATTTCCTGACATTTTTCTTTTCATCTTGTTTACCTTAGTTTATATGGATATAAATATGAGTTCTCAAAATTCTAATCATATAGCAAGATAAATTATTAATTTTAATCAACACATGCAAAATTTAGTATGCTACCAAAAAAGCTATGTGCTATGGAAACAAATGACAATTATAATACGCACTGTTGTCATATATTTGTAACTTGTGCAGCCTGTGTAAGTAATAGTTTTATCGAACAGTTAAAATTTGGTGTTTGCAAGAATGTATCTGAATCTGAATAAACAACCTACGGTTCATTTGGTTTTCTATTGAGTTTCATTTTCTTGCCTTATTTAGTTTTATTCTTTGAAGTGTAATTATATCAGATCAGCTCATAAAATCCTTTCGAAAACCTAATGCAAGCTTACAAGCTTTCACGAGATGAAGATTCCAAATAATCGCATATGATATTTTGAAGGATAATTCTTTGGCTTGGAGATTATGATTTTACAGATGACCAGTGATAATGATTGTGCTAGAACAAGACACAAAATGCAGTGCGTAGCTCTCTTTATTGTCTAATACAACTTTTGCTTCTTAAGGAAAGGGTTAAATATTTATCCTTGTAAGTCAACAATAATTGGTATTCTCTCCTGCTTTCTCTACAAGTCATATTAAATCCTGTTCAATAAAACAAAATTACTAGAACAGTTAATATGTAAAATATTGATGTGTTCTTTCAAGAAACATAGCTATAATTTTCTTTGGGCTGCAAGCATTTGACTTTGATGGCATACCGATTAAATAGGACACACAGTTATTGCTCTGTCTGTGAAGGCAATGCAGAACATTGTAATTTTCATGATTGACTCTGAAAGGCTGATTCAATAAACAGCAAAATTGACCAAAAACGAAATGCAATTTGGACTGTGATAGGGAACAAAGGGAATGTTGCCTAAAATGGTCCACCTTTTTTTTTTCCTTTTCATATATAATAATAAATTCACAAAATGTCTTTATGACTTCTTTTTGGAACTTAAAGACGTCTATAATATGTTCCATTAGCCTCATAAATGTTAGCTTTTTGATTGAGCCACTGAAAAATGGATGTATTCCAGTGTATACTTCAGAGATTTTGATTTTATTCAAGATGAATACAGTGTTTGCCACAGAAATTCTTTTATGCCAGTCCAGGATGCCAAATCGGTCTAGTTTATAAGAACATATGTTATTTTGTTTTATAGATCTAAAGTGACAACTAAGAATAAAGTTAAAAATGAATGATCAAAAAGATTAGATTATTCTACATTTATTGTGCATTTCTAGCACATTAAGTGTATTTTACACATTAAGCTGTGCCATAAAACAATCATTAAATGGCATTTAAACTGGATAGAATAAATTTTATATATTTATTATGCATATATATTATAACAGTATTACAATAGGGAATGGTGAAAATATTTAACAATGCCATTAAATAATACAGAAATGGCAATAAGATCAACCCACATTAAAAGCTACTGGCACAGAAGGAAAATATGTCCCTGCTGTGCTATCAACTGGGTCGTGTTCAATTTTACATAAAACTTAAAAAGGTGACCTACAGTTGACCAAAGTTTAACAATCTCAAAACAATTTAACTTAAAATGAGTTAAATGATAGGTGCTTCTCTCTGAGGGCTGAGGGTGTCACTAGACAAACCTCCTAGGTTCCCCTCTGCTCATTAACATACAACATACTGAAGTGACTGAGCTTGCAGGAGAATGACAAGCGGTAGTGGGGGCCATTGGCCCCTGGGCTGCTCCGATTTAAAGGTTTTGAGCCAGAGTCTGAAGCTTTCTTTTGTGTTTTACTTATAACATAAACAGCTCCAAGGGTGTATAGAGTAAAACTGACTTTGAGGAAGAATTTGCTGATGGACTGAATCCTTTCTGTGTTCCCTTTCAGTATCTTTACGCATTCCCTTTCTGTTTATCTATTTTAAATGAGACTGAGAACTAGCCATTGAGCATGTTGTCTTGCAAATTTGATGTTGGCTGCTTTATTAATGGGCTTCCGGCATGGAGTTTCCACCTTTCCTGCTGGCCTGGAACATTACATTGCACATGGAAAGCACATCTACATACACATAAAAAAAATAAAGAAACAAAAGGAACAACATTTTTATGCTCTACAGAAATGTATATTGTGGAGATAATGCTAAGACACTTTAACATTTTATGGTATTATTGTGTTCTGTGAAATCAAATACTATATACAAAAAATGTTGATATCTAATAAATCTATCTGGTGTTTTCACTCACTACATGATTCCACTTCAAGCAGATATAACAACTATCACATCTTTTCTGTAGATTCCTATTTGTGGTTATAATAACAATGAATAGCATTTTATCATGAGTGTTAAAAGAAAAAAAACAAACAATGAATCACTATGAGATGAGGGAAACCGAGATCTTATTTATATTTGTGCAGTGACATGCCATCCAACCTATTCTGTCCACTAGAATCAGTCACATCTTGTTACATTACATAATAGAATGTGACAAACAGAACCTTGGTGACACATTACCACAATAAAATGCCCAACCAGAAATATCAACCCTAGTTGCCTGGAGAAAAGCTTCAAAACAATGGCAGAGAAAAATCCTAGCTATGCAAGAAGTTCTGCGCTTATAGAGATCTAATGAAACAAAATTGTAACTGTGGCATATTTAGACTAAATACTGATCGCTGTATACTATCTTTATACGGCTATGTCTGAAAAACATCCTCTGTTTAACATAACAAACAAACATTACAAACATGACTTTTCTCATAGTTATCTAGGGACATCAAATATATATATTTTTGAAGCAAGTACAAATATATTGATCTAGCAGTATTAAGGAATATTAACCCTTTAGGACCAGGGCTATTTTATATTACAGGACCAGACATGTTTTTAGTTTTTTTTGCTATGCCTATATTCATCTGTAATTTCCCTATTTCTCAATTAGTGCACCCACAAAAATATGTTTTGTTTTTTTCAATACAAGTGGGGCTTTCTTTCATAACTGTAAGACATTATCGTGTATCAATGCATTAAAAAACATGGAAATAAAATAGTATAGAAACTGTACACAGCTAGAGAAAAAGATACCAAAAATAAATTCACAAATTTTCCCCCCACCGGGGAAACCACCCTATATACAATCTCCTAGACTAGATATGAGCAAATAAGGCTGTTAAAAAGTGTCTTTATTGCTTAACCCTTTTATCTTTTTTTTGAAACAATACACAAAAATACTCTGCTCTCATGAATATCAAAAATTGCAAACACCACAGGTTTCTAAAAAAAAAGTTGTTGAGGCACATTTATTGAGACACTTTTAGTCAATACTAAGCCAAGATAGGTCTTCTCCTACAATACCTGATGAGGTTGTAAAGAGCCTAGGCTATTTCACTTGGACCATTTTGACACTTTTTGGGCAGCCATTTTATTGCCAATCTCTTCATATGGCCATATTATGCTAAACCCACCACCGCACCAAAGTACTCCAATGATCTATGGATTGTGTATAACTTTGGTCTTCAGAAAAGACCAAAGTTATAACTTTGGCCATATGATGTAAAAAAAAAATATATATATATATATATATATATATATATACACACACACATATACACAATTTTATATTTAACTTTTCTTTTTACCTTTTTATGCACATTGGACCATTGAAGAGGAGACTATGAGGGCCCTGAAGCTTATATAACTTTCCATCATAATAGGTACCAACGTCAACCATTTTCTCTCAATACAGCTATAACCGTTTTTATTATCAAGCACTAAAAAGAATGTCCAAGCCAATATGGGCGTTGAGTAGTAAACTTGCAAAGTTTCACAAAGTTTCCTAGAATAAGAATTCTAGGCAAGAGGCGCAAAAGGGGACACAAAATATGTTTCTTTTTGACTTTTTGACTCTTTAGATAGAAAGAAGGGTTGGTAAGGTGGGTAGGAGCTGCAGTCACGCCATGAACTACTCTCATTTTAATATCTTAGACTACTATCTAAATCTTTTTGGTATGTTTTGATTGTGAACTCTTTTTTTCTTCTTTAAATGTGTTTAGGGCATGACTAGATGGAACATTCAATTTTATTTGCCTACTTGGTTAGACTGATCCCCTGGGCTGAATATTACCCCCGGTTACTTTGTTGCTTGCAAATGATACATAATTATGATCACAGAACAAGGTGGATTTACACAAGGCACAAAGTTCCACCTTTAGACCTCTGTTTCCATTTGTATCCAATTAATGAATAACAACAATATAAAACTGGCATTTGCTAGTAAATTAGCTGAATGGTTTAATGTCACATATCCAATACACAGCACAGCAAGGAAAATTAATGCTTTTGCCAATACAGACATGTCTAAGAAAATGTAAATGTTTCATGATTCAAAACTGGTCTTGGCCTTTATGCAAAGTCTATGTTCTATAATGATGAATGTGGCCCTTTGTATATATTATATATATATATATATATATATATATATATATATATATATATATATATATATATATATATATAATTTAATCCCTTCTTTCTGGTTCATCTTCTTATTTTACTTAACAGCATCTTTATCTTTCTAAATGTTATAAAATGTGTAGAAAAGTCAAAAAGCTAGAAACGAAAGCAAATCAAATCTACAGAACATATTGCTGTGTATGTGAATTCTGTTTGTGTCAGAACTGTTTCTCTGGCAGCATTTGAATCTATTTTATGCACTAATATTCTGCAATCAATGACCATTTAATGGTAGCAGTATAGAAAATAAAACAAATGAAATGAGTCAGACTAATAGAAAAGCCTTGGTAATTGCTTTTTATTTTTTTTTATTTTTTTTTTCCAATTAATTTTTATTGAAAGGTTTATTTTCATATAACAGATTTTAAGATAGGAATACAGAAAAAGGGAAAAAAAGGGAGGGGTTCAGCTACTTACAATAGTTAATGTAAATTTTTCATATATACTGTAGTACATCCACATGAGAGTATAATGAGATGTACAATCACAAGATACAATCTCAATATATCACAGTTGAACTTAGAAAATGACACAATACACTTCTCTTTTTTTCCTAAGTAGAGTCCCATTCTGACCTAAATTTGTTACGAAGCTTCCTATCAAATTCATCCCAATGGTACTTTAATGTAGGGTATTCTATCATCAAATGACGTACACTGAGTTCTAGAGATTTATTTTCTTTATAAAGTGTCAACAATTCTTGTGTATTTGGGACAGTTTGTTTACCCCAGTGTCTAGGGAGAATATAAGTGACAGCAATGAATAAATGGGAAAGGATAATTCTCTGTACTTTGGGAATAACATTGGGAATCACTTTGAATAAAACCATCTTTGGGGTCAGAGAGTTAATAGAAGTTGTTATTAATTTGACCATTGTGAGAATATGTGACCAGAAGGGGGTCAGTTTGGTACAGGAGCACCATTTATGTTCCATATGGCCTACTGCTCCACAGCCTCTCCAACAAAGTGGGGACTGAGATGATTTCATAACATTGAGTTTAGAAGGATATAAATACCTTGACCCCTTGTAGACCATTTCTAATCCTAAACCATTCTGACAGATCCATTTCAAAACCTAGTTCTTTTTCCCAACTAATCATATGAGAATGTTTATTAGAAAGACTAGATGAGAAGTAACTATAGCACTTGGTGATCATGTGTGCTTTATTGGGATGATTTAAGCAGATGTTCTCTAGGTTTGTGAGGGGTGTTGACCAGTCCTTCATGTCTTCTGCATGGCAATCAATGGAACTTCTAATAACATTTAGTATTATGTCATATTGAATCCGCATTGTTTCTGGTAAATTGTATTCTGCCTGTAGAGTGTCAAATGCCTTAATAGTGTTGCCCAAGAAAAGATCATTTACATAATGAACTCTCAGTTAGCCAATAAATGGTATCATTTTAACTATACTTTTCTCCTGTTTTCTCAATGGCTAACACGGTACAAAACCTTTTTATCATTTTAATATGGAAGATACCAGAAAGTACCGCACAGCAATGAAGCTTATGAATTCCCTAAAGAAACTTGCACAACTGGACAGTGACATCTTCTTCCTGAGCAGATGTAAAAAAGAAAACCTCATCCCTAAAGGATTAATTCTTAAGAATCCTACCCTGGACACCTACAACAACCGGTACACACAGGAAATATGTATCAGAACATCAGAACGGATACGGAACAAACTCATCAAAATCTGCTACAACAAAAAAAGACAAGTTAACGCAGAGATATCTACTCTCGATGAACAACTGGAACCAAACACAGAGGACAAAGAATATCTACAGCAGTACTATAAAAGACTCCAAAAAGCACTCATCAACACAAAGAAGAAGAAATTACAGAGATTAAGGCTAATTCCGGGATCTTCAACAGAACCTCCCAAACCAACTGGACAAAGCTGTGTGATTAACCTCTCCACTTACACTCCAAACAGGGAAGAACTGTCAGTACTCTCTAAAGGTCTATCATTTTGCCCAACAAGACCTCTGGACAAAATAACCCTGTGCAGTGATATGGAGGAATTCTTTCGAAAACTTAGACTCAAGGAATTCTTTCATGACAGAACGGACAATGCAACCAGTGACACTATGGAAAGACACAACAAATTGACTACAAAGAAATCCACTTGGACTCCAAAACCAGGATATAACCCTACACTCGACCGATATATAGAGAGCTTTAGACACAGAGTCAACTCGGAAATATTAGAGAAAAATACCAAAAAAACTGCCAACCTAACTAAGAAGGAACAGAAGGCCATTCGATCACTTAAGAACAATCAAGAAATTACAATTAAACCAGCAGATAAGGGAGGTGCTGTAGTTATTATGGACACTGAGGATTACAAAAAAGAAGCACACAGACAACTCTCTGATGACAGACACTACATCCAACTTCAGGAGGACCCCACAAACGCCTATACCAAAACACTCAAGAATACCATAAAAGCACTGCCGCCCAACATCAGACAACAGGTGGAAGGCTTGGTGCCAACTGACCCCAAAGTGGGCTCATTCTACATGCTCCCCAAAATACACAAAGAGGGAAACCCCGGAAGACCCATCATTTCAGGAGTCGGAACCCTTACAGAAAATATTTCTGGCTGGGTTGAAAAAATCCTTAAACCCTTAGTAAAGGGATTGCCCAGTTACCTCCAAGACACCACCGATCTTCTCAACAAACTTACCAACATCGGCACAGTTCCTGAGGGCACCATTCTTGCTACCATGGATGTAGAATCCCTCTACACCAACATTCCCCATCGTGACGGTATAGCAGCCTGCCGCAAATACCTAGAACAGGAGAACCTAGGAATGGAACCCATTACACAACTAATACAGTTTATCCTCAACCACAACTACTTCACATTTGGACAGGACTTTTATCTCCAAAAAATGGGGACCGCAATGGGCACACGAATGGCACCACAATATGCCAATTTATTCATGGCCAGACTGGAGGAGGACTACATCTCCACCTGCCACAACAAACCGCTGGTATATCTCCGCTACATCGACGATATACTAATCATCTGGACTGGTAGCGAAGAGGAACTCCTCAGATTTCATGAAGGCTACAATGCCTTTCATCCCACTATAAAGCTGAAACTGAGCTACTCCCGCACTAACATCCAGTTCCTGGACATTACCATCTACATAAAGAACAAGTCCATTCAGACTTCACTCTACCGCAAACCAACAGATAGACCAACCTATCTGAAACACAACAGCTTCCATCCCAGACATACCAAAAACTCAATCATCTACAGTCAAGCTATTCGATATAACCGCATCTGTTCGGATCCTATGGACAGAGATAAACACCTCCAGAATCTCAGGGAGGAATTCATAAACCATGGGTACAGTACAAAAATCACAGACTCCCAAATACAGAAAGCCATCAATATCCCCAGAGAAAACCTCCTGAGATACCAGCAGCCACAAAAAAGAGATCGAGTACCATTAGCGGTCACCTATAATCCACAAATGGAAGCCCTGCGCAAGATCTCAAAGGAACTACAAGAAATCTTGCACACTGATGAAAGACTTCGGACGATATTCCCACATCCCCCACTGCTCTCATTCAAACAACCTCCCAATCTCAAACAATGTATAGTGAGGAGCACCCTTCACAGGCGAACAGCAAATGGTACCTCTCCCTGCCAACAAAAGAGATGTGAGACCTGTGCACACATCCTTCCCACAGATGAAATACAGATACCCGGCTCACACTTACACCACAAAACCAATGGCTGCTTTACCTGCAAATCATCTAACGTGGTGTACCTCATCATGTGTGCTAGATGCCCAACAGCGATGTACGTGGGGGAAACAGGCCAAGCATTACACAAACGGTTTAATTCCCACAGACATACCATCAAACAGAAAAAAGTAGATACACCTGTTGGAGAACACTTCTGTCAGCCTGGACACAGCATTCAGGATGTGAAGCTGTCAGTACTGATGGGATCCGCACCCAGAGGGAGAGAAAGATATGGGAGATCAAACTAATATACCGTTTTAATACCCTAATTACTGGCCTCAACAGAGACAGAGAATTCATCTCCCATTATAACATCACCAACCATTAATCCTCCCACAATTCGAATTTACTACAAACAACTTATTCCTGGGAACATTTGACACCTTCATGGATCTGGCATATGTCTAATGGTTTTATGGCCCCTCTAACCAGGGAGTGAACTGACCAACGATGCTTTGATTGAACCATATCTGTCCATTGGATCTGTCCAACTAATTTACTGCTGAACAAATTCCCCAATACCTCTGTGTTTATCTAAAGTCTTTGTTAACGTGTGAATTGTGCTTTTGTATTTAGATAAGTCTGTGTTAGCTTCATTAATGCCTGAGGAAGGGACCTAACAACTTGGTCTCGAAAGCTCGCAATCAAACTCTCAGTTAGCCAATAAATGGTATCATTTTAACTATACTTTTCTCCTATAATGAAATCCATAAGAGTTCCATGTATCTGTATCAATATTTCCAGGTGTTTTAATCGGGGCTATAGCTGTAAGTGGGGTGGCTCTAGAGCCTCTTTTGAGCCGGAGTGTGTTACATAAAGCATTCCAAGAGTAAGTTGCTGCTCTAAGAGGTGGAGGCCATTTCGCCTGGTTTATTTTATTGTCAAGGTTGTACCATAAGGCATCTAATGGGGAAAGTGAGCCTAATATACATTTTTCTATGTATATCCACTTTGGATAACATTTTATATTGGTGGCTGCGTTTGTGGCTAAATAATATTTATGGAAATCAGGGATGCCTAATCCACCATGTATCTTGTTTCTCTGTAGAACTTCCAGTTTTATTCTTGGCAAAGATTTTTCCCATATATATCTTCTGATATCTGTTTTCATCATTTTAAAGAATGTTGAGGGAAGTATTATTGGAACTGTGCGGATTATATATAGGAGTTTTGGAAACAAAGACATTTTAAGGGCGGCAACTCTGCCTAGCCAGGACAGCTCATATTTTCCCCATGACTGGAGTTCTTCTCTTAGCAAAGGCCAAATCTTTTTAAAATTATATTCATAAAGATTAGACAAATTTTTAGTTAACTGTATCCCCAGAAATGATATGTCCTTAGTTTGCCAGATAAAACTGTACTTTTGTTTAAGTGAATTAAATGTGTCAGAAGGTATATAATATGGAAGAGCTTGTGTCTTTGTGATGTTTAATTTATAATATGATATATTTCCGAAATCATGCAATATTGAAAAAAGTGCATCTAGAGATTCTTCAGGGCGGGTTAAAGACAGCATTATAGCTTGTAGGTATTGTCACCTAATCTGACACCATGTATGTTATCGGCTTCTCTTATTTTATCTGCCAATGGTTCTAAGGCTAGTATGAACAAGATAGGTGATAATGGACATCCCTGTCCAGTACCATTTGATAAATGGAAAGGTGTGGAGATTGTACTTGAGGTGGAGACGACTGCAGCAGGGTGACTATAGAGGGCCATTACCATTTTAATAAATTCTATGGGAAACCTTTGTAAATTAAGACCTGTTCTAAATATTTCCAGTGCACCCTATCAAACGCCTTTTCTGCATCCAAAGAAAGAAGCAGAGAAGGCATCTGTTTTGAAGACATCCAGTAAGTGAGATCAATAAATTTTCTTGTGTTGTCAGATGGTTGTCTATCTTTCATAAATCCCACCTGGTCGTTATCAATGAGGTAAGGCACAATATTAGATAGTCCTTTTGCTGTTACTTTGGTGTAAATTTTTGAGTCATTATTTATTAATGAAATGGGCCTGAAATTGGCACATGTGTCTGGTGTTTTTCCTGGCTTGGGAATAGTGATAATTTTTGCCGTCAGAGATTCTTGTGACATCTGCCCTTTTGATTTGTATTCGTTGAACATGGATGTCATATGTGGTGTTAGTAGGGGTGCGTGTGTCTTGTAGTAAAGCATAGTGAACCCATCTGGGCCAGGTGCTTTTCCAGATGGAAAACTTTTAATAGCTGTTCCTACTTCCTCCTCTGATATTGGGTCAGTCAAGGTCAGCAGGGACGCAACCCAGAAGGGAATGTCTGATCGCATGATCGGGCAGTTTGAAATGTTACAGCTTTCCGGCTTTCATGCCGGGAGCTGTTACAGCAGATCGGACAGCAGAAATCCAGCGACTCCGGCTTCTGCTGTCAGTGGGGAGTCCAGGCTGTTTGACAGCCTGATCTCCCGTGCAGCGGCAGGGATGTGTCCCTGACGCTGCACGAAGGGGTGGACGTACCAGTACGTCCATATGGGTTTTTTACTAAGCGTTTTTTGGACGTCTCGGGTCGTCCATAGGGGATTGAAGGGGTTAAGGACATACTGGTGCAATGGGTTAACTACCACTGTATTAGCCTCTACTAGATCTGGTGACAGATTTATCTACCATCTACTTGGAAAAGTAAAACATACTTTTGGTATATCTAAACCTTTGACCAGGGCCACTTTTAGTACCAGGTGGCCAAGCCAACTGCCAGGGGTGACTAAATCAGAGGGGTACCTGCTGCTGAAGGGTGCATGGCTGGTTGGGGAGATCATAACTAAAGGGAGTGCGAGGTCTGTTTCTACAGACCTCTGCTTTAGTGCTCCCTCGCACTGTGGGCTGCTGATTGATGTCAAATCCCGGCGCACAACGCTGAAGCCACGCCCACCGCCATCCGCGCTCACTGCACCGGAACTACAGGATACAGAAGAAGAAGAAGAAGAAGAACTATGAGGAGGAGGAACAGTGACAGAGGAAAAATATTCAGGGAGAGTGGATTAGTAAATGCGTGAGAGTGATGGGTGTTATGCTGTGGTTTATGCTGAATGTTTGTGAATGAGTGTATGTGTGTGATAGCGTGGATGTGTAAGAGTGTGTGTGGGGAGGGTAGCATGGTATAGGGAGGCTATCATGGTTCCAGCATGTACTGGCTGCCTGGGCATGATAGGAGTATGAATGCTGTTATCAATTTATTTTTTTTGTCCAGTTTTTGGTGTGTTAACAACACTTTTATTAAAAGTAAGTAACACACCAAAATTGGACAGAAGAATTCAATAACAGTATATAAAAAAAAAAAAAAATATATATATATATATATATATATATATATATACACTGCTCAAAATAATAAAGGGAACACTTAAACAACACAACGTTACTCGAAGTCAATCACACATCTGTGAAATCACACTGTCCACTCAGGAAGCAACACTGATGGACAATCAATTTCACATGCTGTTGTGCAAATGGAACAGACAACAGGTGGAAATTATAGGCAATTAGCAAGACACCCCCAATAAAGGAGTGGTTCTGCAGGTGGTGACCACAGACCACTTCTCAGTTCCTATGCTTCCTGGCTGATGTTTTGGTCACTTTTGAATGCTGGTGGTGCTTTCACTCTAGTGGTAGCATGAGACGGAGTCTACAACCCACACAAGTGGCTCAGGTAGTGCAGCTCATTCAGGATGGCACATCAATGCGAGCTGTGGCAAGAAGGTTTGCTGTGCCTGTCAGCGTAGTGTCCAGAGCATGGAGGCGCTACCAGGAGACAGGCCAGTACATCAGGAGATGTGGAGGAGGCCGTAGGAGGGCAACAAGACAGCAGCAGGACCGCTACCTCCGCCTTTGTGCAAGGAGGAGCAGGAGGAGCACTGCCAGAGCCCTGCAAAATGACCTCCAGAAGGCCACAAATGTGCATGTGTCCACTCAAACGGTCAGAAACAGACTCCATGAGGGTGGTATGAGGGCCCGACGTCCACAGGTGGGGGTTGTGCTTACAGCCCAACAGCGTGCAGGACGTTTGGCATTTGCCAGAGAACACCAGGATTGGCATATTCGCCACTGGCGCCCTGTGCTCTTCACAGATGAAAGCAGGTTCACACTGAGCACATGTGACAGACGTGACAGAGTCTAGAGACGCCATGGAGAACATTCTGCTGCCTGTAACATCCTCCAGCATGACCGGTTTGGCGGTGGGTCAGTAATGGTGTGGGGTGGCATTTCCTTGGGGGGCCGCACAGCCCTCCATGTGCTTGCCAGAGGTAGCCTGACTGCCATTAGGTACCGAGATGATATCCTCAGACCCCTTGTGAGACCATATGCTGGTGCGGTTGGCCCTGGGTTCCTCCTAATGCAAGACAATGCTAGACCTCATGTGGCTGGGGTGTGTCAGCAGTTCCTGCAAGAGGAAGGCATTGATGCTATGGACTGGCCCGCCTGTTCCCCAGACCTGAGTCCAATTAAGCACATCTGGGACATCATGTTTCGCTCCATCCACCAACGCCACGTTGCACCACAGACCGTCCAGGAGTTGGCGGATGCTTTAGTCCAGGTCTGGGAGGACATCCCTCAGGAGACCATCCGCAACCTCATTAGGAGCATGCCCAGGCGTTGTAGGGAGGTCATACGGGCACGTGGAGGCCAGACACACTACTGAGCCTCATTGTGACTTGTTTTAAGGACATTACATCAACGTTGGATCAGCCTGTAGTGTGGTTTTCCATTTTGATTTTGAGTGTGACTCCATATCCAGACCTCCATGGGTTGATAAATTTGATTTCCATTGAGAATTTTTGTGTGATTTTGTTGTCAGCACATTCAACTATGTAAAGATGGAAGTATGTCATACGATTAGTTCATTCATTAAGATCTAGGATGTTTAATCTTAGTGTTCCCTTTATTATTTCGAGCAGTGTATTTATATATAACTGCTAACAGCAATCACACTCATATCATGCCCAGGCAACCAGTACATGCAAGAGCCTGGGCATGATAGGAGTGTGATTGCTGTTAGCAGGCATACACAATGCCTTTATATATTTATTTCATATTTTGTATTTGTCATTCTTTTATATTGTTTTGAGCCCTACTGGAACATTTTTTGATAAGTATATTTTATTGGTTTTGTTCGAGGGACACACTGCAATGTTTTGCACAGATTGGCGCTGACATGGTTAAATAAAAAAAAGTGTTAAAATGCCCCTAGTAAAATAATTTGGGTTGTCAACTTTCCAAAAATCTATAGTTTTGTTCAGCAGTTTTGCTTTTTCTAGACACTACCGGGGCCCAGCTCCCAGCAGATATATATATATATATATATGTATATATAAAATTGTCAGGAACCGGGTCCATACAGACTACTGTAAAGACCCAGAGCGCCCAAAGATTGTGTTCAGGAGTTACAGTGCAGTAGCGGAGTTGGACAGGGCCTGGTGCAGGGCGACAGCACTCTCACGGTGGGCATCTAGGGTTGTGCAGCCACATACCAGCACCCTGATATAGCAGCGGATGATGACAGAACAGAACTTGGAGAAATCCTGCAGGCACCCTGGAGCAGGCATGAGACATAGCACTGGAATCATGTGCAGGATGCTGCAGGCTGAGAATAGGGAAGCTAAGCAGAGTATATAGCAGAAACATAACAAGAAAGAAACAGGGAGACCAAGCAGGAACCATAACCAGACAAGATATACATAATACAGGGCACAACAGGGAACAAGACTAGGAATACTCAAGATCCGACATGAACAAGACAGGACACCTCTCTACCGGGGTTACAAGACAGGACAGGACACCCCACAGATTACATCACAGACTGACACACAAATACAGGAACTAGCCTAGGACTGTATGATAACTATTGGAGATTCCATCACATTTTATGGCCATAGTATGCTAAGCCCACCACTACGCCAAAGTACTCCAATGGCGGTGGGTCCTAACGCTAAAGCCTACTTACAGAGGTACAAAATAAACTGAACATTGAATCTATACACATATCAGAGAGACATACCTGTAGACTGCAGACTGAGACAAACAGAACACACGGGTGGGGCACACTTTATGAAGGAAACAGAGCTGAAGCAAAGAGAAAGACTGGAATCAAGGAATCAGAGGTTCAGGACAGAACATACAGAAATCCAGAAATGGACCACAGCAAGACAGGGAAACAAAAGACATGCAGCACCGCAGCCTGGGTAGAGCGTGACAAAAATGATCTATTTTATTTATATAGCGCTAACAATTTACGCAGCGCTTAATACAATACATATATTCAAGGGGTATGACAAGACGAGCATTGACAGACTAAGACAAATGGATACATTAGGTGGAGAGAGCCCTGCTTGCAAGCTTACAATCTTGAGAGAATGGGGTGACAAACATAAGGCACAGAGAAAAGGTTAGCGGTAGTGTGGTGGTTGTATCAATGACAAGGAAGTTCTAGCAGCTAAGATGGTATGCTTCTCTGAAGAAGTGAGTTTTGAGATGTTTCTTGAATGTTGGGGGTGAGGGTGAATGCTGAAAGTTCGGTGGAAGTAGATTCCAGAGATATGGGGCAGCCCGAGTGAAATCTTGTAGATGGGAAAAGGAAGAGGTGATAAGTGAGGAGGAGAGCCTTAGCCCATGGAACATAAGGATTGAGTAGGATAGTATTTGCTTCTGAGGGCAGAAATGTATGGAGGAGCAGTGTTAAGGAGGGAGAGTTTAAATTTAATTCTAAAGGTAATAGGGAGCCAGTGGAGGGTTTCACAGAGTGGGGAAGCAGAAGAGAAGTGGCGTGCAAGCAAGATAAGCCTAGAAGCTGCATTTAGGACAGACTGTAGAGGAGAGAGTCGAGACAGTGGAATGCCCACCAGAAGAGTGTTGCAGTAGTCAAGATGGGAAATGATAAGTGAATGAACCAGAGTTTTTGTGGATTCTTGGATGAGGAATGGGCGGATGCGAGAGATGTTTTTTAGGTGCAAGTAGTAGGATCTGTGAGGGACTGAATGTGAGGGATGACGGAGTTCATTAGTTTGCCAAGAGATGAAGTATAAAGAGGGCCAAGGACACAGCCTTGTGAGACGCCAACCGAAAGTGCAAGGGGTGATGATGTCTTGCCAGAGAAGCTGACAGAGAGTTAGACAGATATGTCTAACCAAATATTTTCTGGTAATGGCCTACAAGTATGAGGTGAGCGCTGCAAGTTTGTTTTGTTAGGGGTTAGCACTGGAGTAAAGGATGGAAGGTGGTGGTCAGACAGAGGGAAGGGGGAGATGGAGAAATCTGAAAGGGAGCATGATCTGGAGAAAACCAGATCAAGTAAGTGTCCCTCAGTGTGTGTAGGGGAATTAGTCCATTGAGAGAGACATTACAGTTAAATCAAGTTAAAAACATGAAAATTACTCTTTTTGCTTTTGGAAAACATTGTAAAATAGCCTTGGTCCTTAAGATGTTAATTTAGTATTTGGCAAAGTCTTCCCTGCTCCCTATTGCTTAATACGTCTGCCAACAGTTTTGTCAGGATACACTGAAATTCTTAATAACTTTGGATGTATCCCATTGGGTCCTATAGATTTGTCTATTTTTACCTTGGAAAGTTAAAGTAGAACTCTTTAAACACACATGCTTTACATGTTTCCATGTTTCTTCTTTCTAACTGAGGTCCCTTCCCTTTACCTTCATCTGTAAAAACTGAAGAGGAGTATTTATTTAGGTCAGCTATATATTTTTCTTCATTTACATGACTCCCTGTGTTTCTCCTTAATCTAAGTTTTACTTGTTTACTTTGTCTCATTTCACTCAGTGTAGATATCTAAAAGGGTTTTTGTTAACCTGCCAATTTTCTGCTCCATGTGTGCTTTAAAGCATCTAATAATGTGTTTTGCTTAGCTTTATATTTGCTTTTTTTTATCTTCCTCATTCCTCTAGTTTGGGCTTCTTGGTAAGTGGAATAGAATACTATGACAATACCACTGATGAAACCTATGATCATATAATTGCATAGATCTCAAGTTATAATAACAGTTAACAAAGTCAAGCCTCTAATTTGCAGTGCATGTTTTATTAGACTGTAGAGTACACCATTCAGTTGCCAATATACTACTTGCGAATCCAAGCTGACAGCTGAAAAATATTGATATCCGGCTTAAAACAGGCAAAAAGTGGCAGAGTGTGGTATTTCAGAGACACACATTAAAGGCTACTGGATAATAAATTCTACTTGTCGTGTTTAAATTAATTGGAGCAAGTTCAATGACCTTTTGAAAAGGCATAACACCAACATAAGCACTTTTTAAATTAGTTTTAGAATTGAAGGAAACATCATATATATTTATTGACAGCATAATGTTATTACTTAAATTCCCTTATTTGATGTTTTTAGAGGACTGATGTTTAAAATGTTTTAATTACCTATCTTCAGAGGGACTGAATCCTACATATCAATCTGGTATAAAAAAAATGTTCTGAGGCTCATATATCAGTATCATACAATATATACAGGGCCGTCTTTTAAGCAGTTTTAGACTGTAGGAAGATTTGATAGTTACTCCACAGTTGTTATGCTCTGTAGGAAAAGGAGGATCGAGCCACTTCCTTTTTGCATTGTGGAATAGTAAATAATGCTGGTACTGCATTAGAGGTTATAGAAGGAGGGAGCAGCATTCTACGCGGGAGGGGTAGGGTGGGAGCTTCCCAGAAAAGCTCTTAAACACAAGGCTGGAAAGGTGAAGTGTGTGTCTATATCCCAGTGGTAGCCAGTAAAGGTAGGGGGTTATTTTTGGTTTCAGCTTCAGTCAAGTGAATGCTGAATTTTTGGTTTTGATTTCAGTCCAGAATTTTCATTTCGGTGGATCCCTAGTTACGGTGTCTTCTGCGTACATGTGCACAGTTGAGGCTTTGCAGACATTGGGTATTTATGAATAATGTGAATAGCAGGAGTGGCCTATCGAGCCTTGGGGTACTCCACATTTGACTGGTGCAGCAAGGTGCTGCCAGCGATGGACACGTATTGTGATCAATCTGATACATATGAGTTAGTGGATGATCATCAATACCTAAATTTCTACATGTTTGCAATTGATGCCATGGTCTACGGTGTGAAAGGCTTTAGCAAAATCAAGGAAAATTGCTTCAGTTAGGTTAGCTTGTTCCATGGCAGTTTGGATGTCATTGCATACTTTTAAGAGGGCAGGTATAGTCGAGTGATTTGAAAGGAAGCCTGATTGATCTGGGGTCTGATCTGGGCCGGACAGGGAATGAAGCCTTGGAAACATTTGGACATCGGCTCAATATATTTTATTGCCAGGGCCACGGTGACTAAATACCTTCCTGTGCCCCCTCTGCCACCTAAACATCCAGTCTGTGCCATATCTGCCCCTAAACAGCCTGAATGTGCCATCTCTGCCCATTAAACAGCCTCCTTGTGCCATCTCTGCTCCTAAACAGCTTGCCTATGAAATTTCTCCTCCACCTACAGGGCCTGCCTGTGCTACCTCTGAACCCTAAACAACCTGCCAGTGCCACCTCTGCCCCTTAACAGTCTGCCTTTGCCATATATGCCCCTAAAAAGCCTTCTTGTTCCACCTGTGCCCCTTAAACAGTATACCTGTTCTATCTATGTCGTCATTTTGGCATCACAGTCTTCTCTTTAAACCTCTTATCTTATGTCTGTTAAGCTGAGATTCATAGTAGATTGAGAAACATTGCCTATAAAAAGACTCCAGTGTAGTGGAGAGAAAATGCAATTTTCACATCAGCCTACTCAACAGGCAAATGTTCCTGAAAGACAGTTTGATGCAGGGATGCTGGTACAGAATGACTGACTACAATGGCTGGCTGATCATCATGGAAACAGCTGGACTGCCATGGGTTAGCCATCATTTAGGACTAGTAGTGGTTGTGTGGTTGACATTTTAAACCATGCAAATAGAATACATTACTGGCACAGGTTGTTTAAGGGGATCAGGGAGGAATCAAAAATTAAATTATGTAATTTTCCTGTCTGTGTGTACACAGCCTTCAAAGAAAATGACCCATGGTCAAAACCCTTAAACACAGTTTGATTAATGTGAAACACTATATGAGATATGCTTTGTGTTCTGACATCAGCTGTTAATGCCAAGCCTCAGAAGAAAATACATTATTTATAAGAATGTCAGAAGTACATCTCAGCAAAGAACACACTCCTTTTGTGGTTGAAACCTGATTCAATTAGTCATGGAAAGCAGTAAGGGTTTAAAGGGATCAGCAAAATCAATCCTCCATTCACCTATTTGAAATAATTGTTTTCTTTGATTGCATAGCCTCAAATGAAGATGTGCCTTACACCCTGCTTAGAATTCATCTTGCAATCACCTACGGTATCAACAGACTCAGTGGTATTACAGATGGGCCCATCAGATATAACTCATCAAATATATTTCGTTAAACTAATGAACCCACTTGAAATACAAATAAACTTATATAAGCCCTTAGATGTCTGCTCATCCCTTGTCCTAACCTTAACCCCGCTGTAATTGTAATTTAAGACTATACCAAAATAAAAAGTATGTAGGAGAGAGGCAAAGAATGTGATTTTTTTTTCTTATTATGCTAAAACTTGTCTCCACACATAAATTCTCAGTTTGGGTTGACATTAAATTAAGACATCTCTTTAATCTTGAACTTAAATTAACCTTTCTTAAAACTGAAGCATTGAATAGGGTTATCTAATAAATCAATGCAACACTTGACATTTTAAATATATTCTACTAAAACACTAAATTATTTTGTATACATTATGATTACTTTCATCATCATAATCATCAATAACTCTCATGTAGTTTTCACTATAACTTTTCTCTGTTCAATATACTACTAATCAATACATACATACCACAAACCCACACACCTATCTACTAATATTTTCTTTTCATTAAATTAGATTTTTGGATAAATGGGGGATTGTATCTACCAGAAGGAGTCCCTCGCACATTCTCTTAGTTATGATGCTCATCCATAGGCACTGATAATATGTGAGGGATTTTACTTAACTCTAACCTAAATCAGAAAAAAACTGGATCACTTACATATTTAAGTGATATTAGCTTTCCCAAAATATTCCAAATATTAGATAATCAGCCATTTCCTTTGTGTTTATTGCACATATTTAAACAACTTTATTTTAACAGAGACTGGGGGTTTGAGTCATATTCTCCTTCTTTACGTTATTGTTTTTTTTAATAAAACAATTTATTTACTGCAGTTTATTGTGGTGGAAAAAGCATAAGCAACTGTCTGAACTATCAAGGGCAGCAATTAATACAGAATCGCATCTAATGAACAGAAGATGCCTTCTAAAAATATCTATACATTATGAGCTCTCTATGTATGCATACCATATAGATTTATTATCTCCTAATTTTAAAGCCACAAGGTTTGTAATAATGTAAATTGGGATGCTAATAAAAATTATGTAAGAGTATACGCTGTGGCGTGTGATATATTTGAAATATTTCTGATTTGATTCCCATACAATTGTTATTTATTTAATGGTTGTTATACTTTTGTTCTTTAAAGCAGCATATACAATATACATTGCTTCTTGTACTTTACAGTTACTATTAAAAATAAATTACATTTTTAAGTTACTTTGGCTTCTATGAAAGAAGTCAAACTCCTCTATTGAGACAACTTTAAGACAATACATGTCACCCTTAAGATGCATTGCATTTCTCTACCTTTAATAACAGGTAATCAGTTTGAGAGTACTGCATTTTTGTATTATATATATATATATATATATATATATATATATATATATATATATATATATAGGCTTCCCAGATCTCCCTCTTCTTGTAGAGTGAATTCCGGGAGTGGTGAGGCTAGCTATGTGTAGGGAGAAGGGTTAGCCACTGATAGCCTTTCATGTTAGGGGAATGGCCAGATTGATCTAGAAACCTGTAGAAACAGGGCTTCACTCGGAAACTCTGAGTCATACTTGCCCAGTTCAGAGGTATGCACAGAAGCATAATTTAAAAAATATGTGGCAAAATGTGACAAAACTAGAAAATCTCATCAATCTTCTGCTTTTCTTCTATCTTGCTTTACAAAGGCAGCCTGATTAAAAAATGAGGAGTTTAAGAAAAAGAAAATATAACTTAATGGGGAGAAATAATGCATATCATGAGAACAGACAGTTTTGCTAAGACTTCTAGCAGTGATGCACTCTCTTCTGACAATGAGGAGGAGATGAGACGAAAGGCTCTCTCACATGAAGTCTTATTACAAACATTTGAAGGTGTTCCTGAGGGATATGCTGGGGAGAATGAGAGAAAATTACCTTTGGAGTCTCTGTTAGGACTCTTTGATAAGGAACTTTTGAGAATGGTTTTAATACAGGGCCATCGTCTGAACAAAGCTCTGTATACCCCAGTATCAGGGTCACTGCATTTTTCCCTTCAAAATCTACTCTGGTATCTGCTATAGTCCAGGTATCTATATTAAAGAAACCTTGATTATATTTGTTTCAACTATATGAGGCACATCACATACTGCTACCACACACATGGGCAGGACTCCTAGATGTAGGGCTCATTCTCTTTTAGGGTAAGGTGTGATATAAAATGCAACCATTTGGACGTCTGCCAATTCATCTCAACAGTGCCTCCATCTGTAACCACCTGAGGGTAGTACTTGACCCAGTCACTATACTACTTATCTCTTACCTTGATGCTAGAAAAAGTAAATCATGTGCCTCTGCTCTTCTTGAAGATCAGGAGACTTAGAGATAGGCAATGCCTCCATCTAGCTGGCTGCCTAGCTAGGACATAAACACAATGTTATGCCTCACTACAGATATTTTGCTATGAACTGAATGCTGACAACACACGTTTATAAATGTAGAATAAACTGGAAAAGGTTTCATATCTTGTTAATATATATTAAAATAAATGCAATGCAATTGTAATAGCAATAACACAACATAAAATCAAACCCCTAAATTGAGTGAAATGAAAACGAAAATGATGGTGATGGGAGAAAAGAGTTATGCTGCACCACCGTCGATGTCTGACTCAGTATAGAGTGATAGGATTTTATTTGAATGTTTAGTTTAGATGAAGTTTAATAAGGCTTCCAGCTTACAGCTAACAAATTCTAATTCAAATCAAAGATACCATTTGACATTAAGACATAATAAACCGCCCCTGGCATAAGCGTACTGCCGAAACACTTTCTACATTGACTGGTGTCCCTACTAGAATAGTGGCTACAAAATATTTCATTTACCGGGGCACTAGGCCTAGGGAGTGCCCTCCACAAGCCTCCCGAAGTCTTGTGCGTCACAAGCAGGGTCATACCTAAAACAGTGTGCTCCTACACCAGGCCAAAAACAAACCACACCAGCCATCAACAGACCTAGCTGTGGGGAGGGCAGGAGGCATAATCATTGATTCAATCTTAATTAGAGAGGAAATGCCAAATACCAGCCCCTTAATAAAATGCTACAATTGCTGCAACTTTCCAGACACTGCCTACTCAGCCAGGGCACACACCTCCCTCCCACTAGAATTAACCCCTTGCCACTAAGTAGGCCTGTAGGTCCATCCTGCTCCAGTAATGCTGCCCTTCCTAGGTTTTTACCACTTCCAGACCTTTTCTGACCCAGTGTATGTTTGTTTCTAAAGCTCAAAGACTACAACCAGAGCAAGAGAACCACAGATGTTGATTTGTTCAAAGGAAGAGGTTGTAAGTGCTGATCCAGTTTCAAAACCTGGACAAGATATCAGCTGCCAGCTGTTAGAAATTGCTCTCAATAGATAGAAATATTGTGTGGATATATAGTTTCTGCTATAAGGTGTAGTAGAATCATCCTAACATTTAACTACCTACAACATCCAAGGACCCCATCTAAGTGCACCACCATACTGGGGAATCTAGGACTGTTTTATGCAGTTAGAAACAAAAAGCACCAAATGGTGCTATCGCAGTTTGAGAATAACTTTACAAGAATTATATTTGTTATCTAGCATATCTTACAGTTATTACTGTTATAATATTAAGGATACTCTGCTACAATATATTTAGATGGGTGCCATTTCCCTTTAAAAAAGATCCTATTGTGTCTGTCATATTGCTTAGAAAGTTACTTTCTTAGTGGATTATATCTGGAAGCTTTAGATATCCTAGTTAAGTCATTATCCCAATCTACCCCCAATATATATAAAACCTGCAGTCCATGTGTTAAGTGCTCAGAACTGTGAAATTACATATTTGCTTTAATAGGCATCCATGATATGTATTTTCAAAAATACTGGTAGTCAATTATCATTGTTCTTTAAAGAACATGTTAGTTGTATAGCTGGGATTCCTAACTCCCTGTTCCTTACTTAATAAATCCATAAATAAAATCAATAATGATGGTCACTGGAAGACAGCATAACCGACTAAATATGCAGCCATATTTCTCTTCTCTACTCTCTAATAAATTCTGAGGATTTTTTTCCATACAATGCTGCTGTGAATTACCAAATGGAATTTTACATGAGAAAAGAGCAGATGAGTTTGCCAGGGGCAACAAGTAAACTGTGTTTTATCTTTTCCTCAATGTCAAGTACAGAGTAATCTGCAGAGCAGAATAACCATACATTTCCAAATAATGTAGGATAAGTTCACCGGAGCACTCAAGGGTTGAATAACTATCTCTGCTTTTTTCTTTCCTTAGGGTCTTTAGTATGGGAAAATTAGGAAAGGAAAAACACTTCACTTTGTCTGACCTTTCAGAGGACTTTGGAGATCAGAGCTATATTACTTTTTTCATTTGCATGCACATTGAAATTGCATTTGATCTAAAGAATTATTTTTCCCAGAGAGTTACTTTATGTACAGGAAATATATTTGTTTTACAAACAATTAGGCAATATTAGTAGCTTTAAAGAGGAATTGTGAGATATATATTTGAACGCAATCTGTTATCTATGATACAAAGGGACAGTATGTTATGTCTATGTACCATGCATCAAATTTCTTTCCACCCCTATGGCATAATTGGGGATTAATCTAGCCTTGGTGCAGTATTAATCTAAATTTTATTAAAGACAGGAGGCGAGTATTTTGCATAACCTTCTTTACTGAATAACCTCCAGCAGCAAAGGAGTTAACAACCATCATAAAAGAACCAATCAAAACAGACATGACTCTATATCAGTCCCAACATCTAGCAACTCCTCCTCTTTCTTTGCGGTGATGCCGAACAGGAAGGGCAAACCACCGAACAGCTGGAGATAGGAACAGAAACCGCAGAACCAACAGGAAATCCGCCGGTAAACAGGACCTTGGATCCGGGATACTCAAAGAGTAGCAGAACGGCCTGAAAAATAGAAGCAAAGTGACAATACCAGGCACAAAAGAGACATCCCCAACAGGACCGTAAAACATAGCGGAGCAGGGACAACTCTAGACATATCCCACCAAAACAAATAGGGAGGGCATAGAAAGGGGGGGAAAATACTCGCCTCCTGTCTTTAATAAAATTTAGATTAATACTGCACCAAGGCTAGATTAATCCCCAATTTTACAGCAAGACAGGAGGCTTCATATTTTGCAATTTTAACGCCGCAACAGAGCGCAGGAAGCATGCGGTTGAGGGCGAAAATAAAAGGTACGAAAAGTGGACTCCCGGGACCAATCTGCAGCCGAAAGGACATCGGACAGAGAACTCCCGAGAGACAAAGCCGCCGAGGCGGCTGCACCCCGAACCGAATGAGCCCCAAACGAAGGCTCAACTCCAGCCAGGCCAAGGATCCTTCTAATCCACCTGGCCAAAGTCGGAGCAGAAACAGGACGAAACGGACGGACATAGGAAATAAAGAGCGGACCCGAGGAAGAGCTACGAAAGGGTCGAGACGCGCAAAGGTAAGCCTTAACATACTGAGCAACGCAAAGTCTAGGTCTATCGGGGAAGTAAGGGTACGAAACAGAATGAGACTTAGTCCGACGCGAAACGGAGACGGAAACCCCGACTGGCGAAAAGGAAAAAGAGTCCACGTCAAAAGCCCGGATATCGGAAACCCGACGAAAGGAAACCAGACATAACAACAGAGCCGTCTTAGCGGAAAGCTGACGTAAAGACAGACGGGAATTATCCGGCCATGTCTCAAGGAAGTCCAGGACACTCGAGACATCCCAAAAGGCGGAATAGCGCGCCGAAGGGGGACGAGAAATACGGATCCCTCGGAGGAGGCGACACACAGAGGGATCCTTACCGACGCCTAGACCAGCAACGGGAACATGGGCTGCAGAGATAGCCGACCGGAACAAATTAATGGACCGGTAAGACTTTCCCTGAGAAAAAAGGTGCGCAAAAAAGTTAAGTACAGCTACTAAAGGAGCCGTAACGGGATCGAAATTGTGTTCCAAACACCAGCGACACCACACACCCCAGGCCAGGAGATAGGACTTCCGAGTTCCAGGGGCCCAAGAGCCCCAAAGCAATTCCCTAGCCGCTGCCGATAGGCCCGGCACATTCCAGGATCCCCTGAAACCAGCCAAGCCACTAGTGCCAGGTGGTCCTGAAGAATCAGGGGATGAGGGTTCCCCTCCGGGTCCAGGATCAGGTCCGGAGAGGAGGGGAGGAGAAGAGGGTCCTCGCAGGACAACTCCAGAAGCAACGGGAACCACGGCTGAGTCCTCCAAAACGGAGTGATCACAAGAACCGTAACTCCCTGCCTGGAGAGGTAGTGGAGCGTGCGCAGAATCATGGAGAATGGGGGAAATGCATAGGCGCCCAGAGGGGGCCAGGTCTGGAGGAAAGCGTCCGCCGCCAGGGAGAGAGGGTCCGGAAGCCAGCTGAAGAAATCTTCCGTCTGGCGGTTTATCCTGGAGGCAAAGAGGTCCAGGTGAAACGGACCCCGGGAGTGATTCAGGGACAGAAATACCCCCCGAAGAAGACGCCAGGGCTAATCTGAAAATAAACGGTCAGAATAGAAAAGAAACCAAATGAAAAGGCCTAAACCAAAAGAAAATAACATATATGTGTTGAAAAACAATAAAAAGAAAATCAATGAATATCTAAAAATAATAAATCAATGAATATCTGAAAATAAGATAAGGACTGTAATTGGAAATTGCTCACCTGGAGGTCAAGCAGCAAAGAAAGAGGAGGAGTTGCTAGATGTTGGGACTGATATAGAGTCATGTCTGTTTTGATTGGTTCTTTTATGATGGTTGTTAACTCCTTTGCTGCTGGAGGTTATTCAGTAAAGAAGGTTATGCAAAATATGAAGCCTCCTGTCTTGCTGTAAAATTTAGAAATCTGCAGGGATTCTGCCCAGGGCTATAATGATAGTAGAAACACCAGCCCTAGATATAACACCAGCCCCAAATGTTACAGTACATTTATTGTGCAGTACATATTTGTGAAGTCCATGTGCCACATGTTTTCATTTTTAGCCCCAATAAAAATTACCCCACAACCATCATGCTGCCGCCATCCTGCCGCCATCCTGAATACCTCTTAATTAGATGTACATTCATACTGACCACACATTTTTTACAACGGCAAACACAATTGCCACTCTCAGACACACTGACACAAACACACAGACCACTCATATTGCACTCCACTTTATCTGCTATATTTAGTAAAGTTTTGGATGCTGAGAAAGATTAATTTATGAGTTAAATACACATACAGTTTTGGTTACATCTCATGTTATTTTTCATGACCCTAACAACCTACTCATAAATTTACAGATATTCCAGTAGGCCAGCCCTAATTCCACCTACTTCATCCATGTAGCCTGTCAATTTCTAAGATGAAAAATTCAATTTGAGTTTGGTAGAACAAAAATGAATACATATTTCTTTATGTTTACGTAGATCTCATCTTAAGAACTTTAATGGGTCTTTAATAAATTCTATTTTGATTCCCATTTTTTCCCTTCACCACACCACTGGCCAGGAGAGAGGATAATAAAGTAACAGATACTTAATTTTCTCTTAATCCCTCTCTTTAGTAACAATGACCATAAATGTTATCCTTTCTGTGTCATTGCAAAAAATCATTAGCTATGCCCTGGGGAATAATTCATTACAAAACTGTTTTTTTTATTAACATTAATTTTACCATATCAGCATTAAACTATGAAAGACAAATGCATGCTTTATATAACTCACTTGAATTGAATATGAAGGAATGGTGAACCACATAATTAAAGTTTGGGACTGGGAATTTGTGATAGGTTGCAGCACATTGGTAAAGTCACATTAAGTTGATGAAATTATTTTAGAGACAAGTTTGTGACCTAAGGGGAGTCTATCAGCAATTGTCCTACCTTGGGCTACAAACGCATTTCTAAATGCATTGGCTTCTCTGTGGGCAAGTCATTAGCTTGTGGGGTAGAATATCCTAGATCTTGTTTATACAACTGCAAATGTATATGCAAACTACAGGCCTATGTACATTTTCGCGTGTCTGTTGACTGGACTCTCTTCTATATATTTCATATATCTCTTTCTCTCCTTTCTCTCATTCTTTAATCCCCTTACCTCCTTTCATTAAGCTCGAAGTTTGATCTGTCAATATGGAATAACATGTAGCCTGCAAAATTTGTGCATCTCTGCAAAATCTATGCATTCACTTTACTCTAAACTTTGTTCTACTGTAGGGTCTTGGCTGGGATCCACTGGAGACCAATAGCAGGGTGGTCAGGAAAAAAGGGCTCAGCCAAAAGCGTAGTCGAGGCCAATTCAGAAGGTCGTGTCAGGCAGCAGAGAAGCAATATGACAAACCAAGCTGAGGTCAGGTCAGGAGAGAGAGTAGGAGAATCCAGAAGACAAGCCAAGATCAAAAACAAGGAGAGCATGCAATACCAAAAAATGGACACTAAGGAAAGGAAACACATTTGCAGCTCAATATACAAGCACCTACTGAAGTAGGTGCACAGGTTTTATGGGGTTGGAGATCCCAGTCCTCAGCATCACCTCCAGCCTCCTCCAATGAATACACCACAGTAGATGCCCGGACACGCCTCCCCGCCAGCTGCACCACGGTGCGCAAGGTACTTGAGGCCAGGGCACCAATCCCCATCGGGTCACAGAGGAAGCGGGGATGGCTCTAGGAGGTAAAGACACCCTGCGTGGAGCAGTAGTGGGGCCGGGAGCCTGACATCTACTTTTTATTTGATTGACATAAAATCTTGCTATTCGGAAATCGGTTAAATGTTAAAGATGTAAAAAAAGCACAAAACATAAACTATTCTAAAAATAAGGAATAGTTAAGCATGTCTGTCATGAGTTTTATATGTTGTCCTCCAGCTTACTACAAACCTTTAACCCAAACCTACCAGTTTTATTTTCTCCCTCTTCTCATTTTTCCTTTTGCATCCCTCTGTCTCTGTGATTTAAAATACAATCTAGAATACCTGAAAGTTGGAAAATATCCACCAGGTTGCTCCTGCCTGGTGCCCTCCCCTCCCCAGTGTCTACAAAGATATGGCCTTCCATGGTAACCCCGTTAAATATATACCATCAGTTGCCAACCATTTAAACCAGAGGACATGCACCAAACATTGGCCCTTAGATCAGGATCTAATTACAGAATTAGAATTGATTGAGCTAACCTCCCAAAACTGCATTGTTCCCAACTAAACTAAATCTTTTTTAACTCATAGAGATGAGAATTGATTTGTGTCTGATTATATTTTGCATGCACTTTTCTGCTTGACATATTTCAGAGAGACACAAGATTAGCCAGGGTTAAAGCATCCACTGAGAGAAGCCTGGATGTTTATTACAGGCTGACAGTTATACTGAAAAAGTTGACAGAATGATGGATTTTATCAACAACAGAGGCTAAAATTATTATTGCAATTTTAGTATGGCCCTTCTGAGGGTATGTTTTGGTTTACCCACCCTAGAGACATATATGTTATAGCAAAGAAGCAGACTCACCAGTAACATGTTAAAATAGAAATGTTGCCCAGAGTCCAATATGGTCTGTTCATATAAAACAAAGGCCAATTCAGCCTCAGGAAATCAGAAATATTAATGTTTTTTCATATACGTGTCCAACCATTCATCAATCAGAGGATTCCCAAAGAGGTTAAATTAAAAGTCTGACATGCAACAAAACAATACAATGTAATAGAATTATGGTTTAGAAATTAAAATTGGAAAACCAGGCATCTGTGCCAATATACCAATTTCTAGATTTAATGAACATTATAGTGGCTTTATGGTATGATTGACAGACCGGTTTATCATCTTGCAAATCTAGTTGCCATACCCGCAACAGGCAGGTATCTATAACCTTGGACATAAAGTACTTTTAGTATAGGACTTCTGACACTAGTGCCTCTGCAGAGATGCAGAAAAATATAGTAGAGAGAAGATAAGAGAGAGAAGATAGAAGATGAATGACAAGAAGATGTGGAAGGGATCATTAGAAGTGGTCGGCAGAGAAGGTTGAGAAATATTTAGAGGGCATGAGAGAGAGAGAGAGTAAACTTGATTGAGAGTGAGAGATAGTGAGTAAGAGTGTGAATGAATTAGAGTGAATGTGGGCACCGGGCAAAGAATTTAGTTTCCAAATTAAAAATACCCCCTGATTTTGATCCAAACTGAATGGGCAGGGAACTTAATTTCTTGGGCCAAAAACAAACCAAAAAATGTGTCTGAACAGTCTTTGGCCCATTTGTGCATGTATAATATTCATACCTGGGAACTTCTGGGCTTGCAGGACGCGGCCAGGACTGCCCACTGATGTCAGGGGGTGGTCCCATGACTTTGGTGGGAGTACCAGCTGACGTCAGTGAGAGTTCCCGCTGACGTTAGGGGAATGTAAACATACATAGGATAAGCATATTGGCTATCCTGATTGTAAAACAAAACCAATAAGATTTGAAGTTTTTAACAGCATGAAAAATGGGCAGATTAGGTGAGCCAAATGAAAAACTATAAGGTTGAATGATGGGAATGAAGTCCTGCAAAAAAATGTTGGTGCTTTATAAATAAGCGTATTGAAAAATAAGTAACACAATCCATACTGCCCCTATCCTATGGTCCTATGGAATTTCTTGAATTGTTGTCTACAGACTGTTCACAAATCTCACCAGTCAAAAACTATTCAGAAATGCTTAGAGCGTATACCCTAAATGCCTACATTCCAAGAGACCAACTATTATATCTACAACAGCTGCTATAGTAATGCAAATAACGCTTTCCTTTCCATAGGTTGCTGATAAAAAAATATGTGAACATGCAGTAATATAGAAAAAGTAAATTACACTATGTTACTTGAGTCTGTGTTGAAAATGTAAATAGGTTTAGAATATTCTTAATTATTCTAATTAATAAAAGAAATGTAAGCGTTCTGCAGCAAATTTGCCCGTTCTCTAATGTTTAATCTAATATTGATGCATTTTGCAGTGGTTGCAGAATACATTTCACAGATTAAAGAAATGAAGCAGTTGACAAATGGTATATAAATAGCATAAGCTGTAAAAATGGGCGATTTATAGACAGGGTCTTCTGAGCTCAGAACATAAAAGTCAATATGAATCTGATTACCAGAGCCTGGAGCACGAAAATTTAGCCTGGTCTGTTTGAAGAAAAAAAAAATGAATAACGTAAACCAGTTTTATGGTACATATAGGGTCATAAAAAAGGTCTTTTTAAGACTATAGGATTACAATTAGTCGGGTGTCACATATTTTACTTTGCACCTTTTAGCTTTTTGTCTTTTATATCATTTTTAGAACACATTAGTCCCCACAGTGATTTATTCCTTGCAGTAAAAAAAAACAACATGATAGTGGTCATTGAACGTTGACGAGTGAAAGACACCCCCCATATGGTTTATTTTTAGTGTACAGATTTGTAGGTTCTGACAACTGACTATGATCATATCAGCAGGGATTTAATCAAAATTGTGAGCATTGGGCAGATGGTCGGCAGTATAAATTGCAGATCAATATTGTATGGATTGTAGGATTTCCTGGTGGTATAAATCTTGCTTCTTGAAGTATACAGTCTTGGGGGATTGGTTTATGATGATATCAATGATTTGCAGAGCATATCAATCTTATCTTTTTTTGTTTGATGGGTACCATCGTTTTGGAGATGTGAAGGCTGAGCAAATGAATACATACAATAATATATATCTGAGAAGGAAACATGGAGCAAGATTCTGCATTTTGTGCTACTGTCTTAAATTTGTATTTTACAAATTATTATTTATGAAATAAGCATGTTTTGTAAAGCTTTTGTTTAGAATATCATCTTTTTGTCCTCCAAACTTGAATAGTTTGCCATATTTATTTGCCAAGTCATATTTTAAATGCTGTTCTTAACATTATTATTTTAGCAGCAACCTGTGAATCCAAATTTGTATGCTTTTAAGGTTGTGCTCCCCTTCCTGTTGTTATTATTATCTTTTATTTATATAGCGCCAACAATTTACGCAGCGCTTAATACAATACATAAATTCAAGGGGTCTGACAAGACGAGAATTGACAGACTAAGACAAACCGATACATTAGGTGGAGAGAGCCCTGCTCGCAAGCTTACAATCTTGAGGGAATGGGGTGACAAACATAAGGCACAGAGAAAGGGTGAGAGGTAGTGTGGGGGAGGTATAAGGCACAGAGAAAGGTTGAGCGATAGTGTGGTGGTTGTCTCAATGACAAGGAAGTTCTAGCAACTAAGGTGGAATGCTTCTCTGAAGAAGTGGGTTTGGGGGTTTTTGTTGAATGTTGGGAGGGAGGGTGAAAGCTGAAGGTTCAGTAGAAGTAGATTCCAGAGCTATGGGGCAGCTCGAGTGAAATCTTGTAGATGGGAAAAGGAAGAGGTGATAAGTGAGGAGGAGAGCGATTGTTAGGGCACAGTTAAAGACTGGAGGGAGTTTATGGTTGGAGAATATAGGAATAAAATTGGTTAGGTTGAGCATGTTGGTTAAGTTTGGTGGTTGAGAGTGATAGGAATAGGGAAGAATATGTGGGGGACAGAGGTAGCAGAGCAAACACAGGCAGGTTTCACATATAAAGGTTAGTGTAGAGGTACTGGGATAGCTGTGATGGCAGAGAGATAGAGAGGGATGGGATTTGGAATGGTTTAATGGGGAGAAGTGGGTACTAAAGGGATCCAAAGAGTTGGTGCCCTCTATTGGCATGTTTAAATAGATCTGGTAATTAACTGTCTATTTATTAGGACAACACTGGGGCGGGTGGGAGAGGGGCAGGGAGGGCGGACACAAAGTCAGTTGTTGTGGGGAAGATGGAGGAGTGTATTGCAGGCTTTGAGGGCAGTAATAGAGAGTGTTAAATAGTGTTAAAGTGGACAGGGGCAGTAAGAGGGCAGATATAGGAGATAAAGGGTTAGTGGAGCAGAAAGATAGAAAGTAAAATATAACACACTTAAATAGTAACAGGCATCACATAAATTTTACATGTATATTTTTGTGTAGATAAAAACGATAACGTTAATGTATAAAAGGAAGGCAAACTTTTTGTCCTCTGTTTCAGATGTGACAGAGTCCAGGCTTCAAACTACATAGCAGCGATACCACTAAAAGACGCCATCTTAGTCCTCTGCTCCACTTCTGTAATTCTAACTCCTCCTCCCAATGTCATCAACACACAGTACGCGTTTCGCTTATCGCTTCATCTGGTGCAAGCTCTTGACGCTCCGCCTACTGGTTTATAAAGGAGCCTATCTGTCCTAATTGGTGTAAGGCCGCTGAAGAAACCAAACAGCTGATACCAATAATTCGTTTCAGGTGAGTATTCACTATGATTCATTTCATTTAACCCCTATGTATGTGTCCTGTATACATATACAAATTATCTTAAAAAATACATATATATATATATATATATATATATATATAAAATTACATACAAATGTTTATTTAAAAATACATATGAAAAATACACCAGAATAGGTGTAACAGGTGGTTTTTGTCAGGGGTTTCACATTTCCTCATTAGTAGTAGAGGTGCTCGCACCAAATGCTGCTCTGAAGACACACAAGACAAGAGAATGTGCTTTAGGGTATAATGTTAGAGCAGACATCCTAAAAGTCCAGGTTTTTGAGAGACAGTCATCATCCTCAGGAATAGTTCCACTCTCCAGCATAGTTACCCCACTGTCTCTCTTTTTTTGTAAGCAAAGTATGGGCTTTCTGGGGAGATTGTCTGAACTCCCCTGCCCATCTCAGGAATATGAAAATTGAATGGAGGTCTGTACTACAACAGGACATTGCCCCCCTGGCAGTAGTATATATACACTCACTATAACATATGTAATCTAATACTCACACGCAGGTACACACACAAAATCACTCCAAAACTCTTATACACACTTAGCTTGGAGCAATTTGCAGTTTTTTTTATAAAAAGAAAATGCATTTATCATGAAATTGTTACATTTCTTAAAATTCATCATTTCACATTCTTTAAATGATGAACACTTTCTCCTTACATGACATGACAGCATATTACTCAGCTATATCATGTTCTTTACAACAGATTCTTAGCATATTGCTAAAGCTAACAGCAATTTCATTCCTCCTGATTAATTATCGGAGTGTAGACCATTTAGAAATCAGAGAGTATAATACTGAAATATGTACCTGTCACTGCAAGTAGAAAAGTTCTACATTTAATAATAGCTTGCCTTGGCAATCTGGTCTACCTACTGGATTTCAGAGATTTATTTAATATGTATGCAAGATAAAAAATTAAAAGTTTTTTTGTGGAAAACATTTCAAAGCCAAACAATTCTGTTATTGGAAAATAAACAAAATAATACAAAATATGTATCTGTTTGTTTACTATAGAACTTTGCTAACATAAGCTTCCTACTTTGATATCGCTCACAATACTGATTTTCTTTTTTTTTTTTTTTTTATTCTTTTTTTTTTTATTTAACAAAAGTAGAAAAAACAACATATAATAACACAGAGAAACAACCTCTGTGTTAGCCAATTAAAAAATACAATGTTATGTACGGTTTGACAATAACCATAGTAAATGGTGAAAAACTAATATGAAGAGAATCATTAAATTAATCTTCCCCGTATCAGTTATATAACCAACAGACAAACAGAAAAAATGAATAATGAAACAAATAAAGATTTTGACGAGATGGAGCTGGGGCAAGGGCGAAGATTACTTATAAGTACCAAAGTTGAGAAGGGATTTTAGTCCATTTAAGGGCGGAGTCTATTGATTTTTTGAAGGCAAGTGTCCCAAATACGAAATTTTTTTAAGGATGTATGATGCATTCGATAAATCTCCCTTTCCATAGTGATTTGATAAATCAGTTGTTTTTCAAACCGAGACCAAACAAAATGTCTAGCTTATTTCCATTCCCTAGCGATACATCTCTTAGCTGCCAAACATGTATGTATCGTTAGGTTTAGTTGAGATGGAGACATCGAGGGCCACCCTTAGTAACATAGTAACATAGTTCATAAGGTTGAAAAAAGACCAAAGTCCATCAAGTTCAACCTATATACATATTGTGTCCCTACTGTGTTGATCCAGAGGAAGGCAAAAAAACCCTTATGAAGCAGATGCCAATTGCCCCATACCAGGGGGAAAATTCCTTCCCGACTCCAAATATGGCAATCAGAATAAATCCCTGGATCAATGTTCTGTCCCTATTAATCTAATATCCATAACTTGTAATATTATTGCTTTCAAAAAACACGTCCAGGCTCCTTTTGAACTCTTTTATTGAGTTTACCATAACCACTTCCTCTGGCAGAGAGTTCCATAATCTCACCGCTCTTACTGTAAAGAACCCCCGTCTGTGCTGGTGTAGAAACCTTCTTTCCTCCAACCGTAGAGGATGTCCCCTTGTTATAGATACAGTCCTGGGTATAAATAGGTCCTGGGAGTGATCTCTGTACTGTCCCCTTATATATTTATACATAGTTATTAAATCCCCCCTAAACCGTCTTTTTTCCAAACTAAATAACCCTAATTCTGATAATCTTTCTGGGTACTGTAGTCCTCCCATTCCCCTTATTACTCTGGTTGCCCGTCTTTGAACCCTCTCCAGCTCCACTATATCTTTCTTGTACACTGGTGCCCAGTACTGTACACAGTATTCCATGTGTGGTCTGACTAGTGACTTGTACAGTGGTAGAATTATTTCCTTGTCGTGGGCATCTATGCCCCTTTTGATGCACCCCATGATTTTATTTGCCTTAGCAGCAGCTGCCTGACACTGGTCGCTACAGGTAAATTTACTGTTAACTAAAACTCCTAAGTCCTTTTCCATGTCAGTTGTCCCCAGTGTTTTCCCATTTAATACATATTCCCAGCCTGGATTTTTCTTCCCCATGTGCATAACCTTACATTTATCTGTGTTGAACCTCATCTGCCACATCCCAGCCCAAGCCTCCAACCTATGCAGATCCATTTGTAATCGTGCACTGTCCTCTATTGTGTTAACCACGTTACAGAGCTTAGTATCGTCTGCAAAGATTGATACTTTACTATACAATCCCTCTACAAGGTCATTAATAAATATATTAAAAAGAATAGGACCCAAAACTGACCCCTGTGGTACCCCACTAGCAACAGTAACCCACTCAGAGTATGTACCATTAATAACCACCCTCTGTTTCCTATCACTGAGCCAGTTACTTACCCACATACACACATTCTCCCCCAGCCCAAGCATTCTCATTTTATGTACCAGCCTTTTATGTGGCACCGTATCAAATGCTTTGGAAAAATCAAGATATACGACATCCAGCGATTCACCCCGATCCAGTCTTGAGCTCACCTCCTCATAAAAGCTGATCAGGTTAGTTTGACAGGACCGATCCCTTGTAAACCCATGCTGATATGGAGTCATACACTTATTTTCATTGAGATACTCCAAAATAGCATCTCTTAGGAAACCCTCAAACAGTTTACACACAACAGAAGTTAAACTAACAGGCCTATAAATCCCCGGGACACTTTTTGTCCCCTTTTTGAATATTGGCACAACATTTGCTATGCGCCAGTCCTGGGGAACAGACCCTGTCACTATAGAGTCCTTGAATATTAGAAATAGGGGTCTGTCTATTACATTACTTAACTCCCTTAGAACGCGGGGGTGAATGCCATCTGGACCTGGTGATTTGTCCATTTTGATTTTTTTTAGGCGGCACTGCACTTCTTCCTGGGTTAGACAGGCGACATGTACTGGGGCAGTTATCTCATCCTGCTGTATATTACCTGGCATTTCATTTTCCTCTGTGAATACAGCAGAGAAGAATATATTTAATAGATTAGCTTTTTCCTGATCCCCGTCTATAACTTCTCCCTCATTGCTTTTTAAGGGGCCAACGCTTTCATTTTTAACCTTTTTACTGTTTATATAGTTAACCCCTTCGTGACAAAGGCTGATTTTACTTTTTGTACCCTTCGTGACAATGGCCGTTTTAACATTTCTGCGCTGCTCGTGTTTAGCTGTAATTTTCTTCTTTCCCGTTTACTGAACCCACACACATTATATATTGTTTTTTTCAGGACAAGAAGGGCTTTCTTTAGATTACATTGTTTTGATTGTATCATATTATTTACTATTAAAAAAAGTATAAAATATGGTGAAAAATTTAGAAAAAAATGACTGTTTCTAACTTTTATAAACTCATCTATAAAAGGTAATAAAAAAACCTGCTAAATAGATTCTACTATTTGTCCTGAGTTTAGAAATACCAAATGTTTTTATGTTTTTTTGCTTTTTTCTACACGTTATGGAGCAATAAGTACAGGTAGCGTTTTGCTATTTCAAAGCCATTTTTTCCAAATCTGGTAATTCTTCCCCCCCATGTGCCATTTCGGGTATCTTTGAAGCCGGCCAATGCAATTTACCCCATCAAGTCATATATTTTTGAAAACTAGACAGCCCAGGGTATTCCAAATGCTGGTATTTTAACCCTTTCCAAGCACTTATTCTACCATCAGCCTTTGTCAAACTTTATGGTAGTAATTTTTTTGCATTTGTTTTTTCACACACATTTTACTTTAGGTATGAATAAACAGGTTCTGGTATATGTCACTATCATAAAACACCCCAATATGTGTTCAGCAACATCTCCTGAGTACAGCAATACCTCACATGAATGATTTTGCCTGGCTGTTCGGGGGCAAAAGGGCCACATTTGGGGCATGCACATTTTTCAATGTTGAACTTTGGCATTTGGGGATCCACTGCCCATCCCCTATTTGGTACATCTTTGAGCCGGGCCATTTCAGTATGCCCAATAAAGCCATATATTTTTGAAAACTAGACACCCCAGGGTATTTCAAATGCTAGTATTTTAACTCTTTCCATGCACCATATCTACCACCAGTCTTTGTCAAACTTTGTGGTAGTCATTTTTTTGCATTTGTTTTGTCACACACATTTTACTTCATGTATGAATTAAAAATTTCTCGTATATGTCACTATCACAAAACACCCCAATATGTGTTCAGCAACATCTCCTGAGCGCAGTGATACCCCACATGAATGATTTTGCCTGGCTGTTCAGGGGCAAAAGGGCCACATTTGGGGCATGCACATTTTTCAATGTTGAACTTTTGCATTTGGGGATCCACTGCCCATCCCCTATTTGGTACATCTTTGAGCCGGGCCATTTCAGTGTGCCCAACAAAACCATATATTTTTGAAAACTAGACACCACTGGGTATTTTAAATGCTGGTATTTTAACTCTTTGCATGCACACATTTTACCACCAGCATTTTTTTGTTTGCAGTAGTATTTTTGTGTGTGTATTTTTCCCACACACACCTACTTTATGTATGAATTTACAGCTCCTGGTATATGCCGCTGTCACACGACACCCCAATATGTGTTCAGCAACATCTCCTGAGTACAGTGATACACCACATGCATGGGTTTGTCATTTTTGGGGGGAACTAAAAGGCCACATTTGGTACGTGTGCATTTTTCTAATTGGAAATTAGATGTGTGGCCATCCTTCCCCCCGTGTTAATTGGGACCTTGTTGAACCCGGCCAATTCAATTTACCCCATCAAATCATACATTTTTTAAAAGTAGACACCCCATGGGCATTTAATATGCCAGTATTTTCACTATTTCCATGCGAGAATTGTTTTAAGCTAATATGCTAATTTTAGGACTTGCTCACAAAAATATATTTTTTATATATAGATTTTTTTTTTTGGCCTTTTTTTTTATTTTTTTAACATTTTTTTTCAACTTGAAGGTTCCCCTGATATCAGTGGGAAATTATTTTTACATTTTACTGGTTTTTTACTATTTTTTTTCTAATTATTATTAATTTTATTTTATTTTTAATTTATTTTTTCTAATCACACTGTGATTATAAAGCTGAGCTCCATTGACTTGCATGGTTGAATGCAGTACCTATATTCAACCTGCAAGTGGAGCCAGAGTTCTCTAGAGGGTCTGGAGACCGTCTAGTGAACTTTTTAGTCTTTATTGGGTTTTTTCCCGGGCCGCCGCCATCTTGCTGATGGCGAAGATCACCAGCAGCTGCGGCTGTGACCGCTCTCCGGAGCGGTCACAGTCCACACTTACCCCCAGGTAAGTGTTTGATTGAGGCATTCCAGCGACACCATTTAAGTTTAGGAGGCGATAGTTGATCGCCTCCTAAACGCTTTTAAAATGGGCGGATGGCGGATGTTAACGCCCCGGGGAGGGGCCAGAGATGGCCCCTTTGTGCCGGTAATGGCGTTGCTGAATGCCTCGAGGTCGAGGCATTACAGCAACGCCGTTTCGGTGCAGAAAGCGAAAATAGATCGCTTTCTGCACCCGTTTAAAGACGTGCCGGTCCTGGCACGTCATTTGTCGTTATCGACTTGAATTTCCGTGACGTGCCCGGACCGGCAATTGTCATCAAGGGGTTAAAGAACATTTTGGGGTTTGTCTTACTCTCTTTGGCAATGAGTCTTTCTGTCTCCACTTTTGCTGCTTTTATCTGATTTTTACATATTTTATTTTTTTCCCGATAGCTTTTTAGTGCTTCCTCACTGCCTTCCTGTTTTAGTAGCTTAAATGCCTTTTTTTGCCATTTATTACTCCCTTTACATTTTTATTTATCCACATTGGTTTTCTCTTGTTCCTGACTCTTTTATTCCCATACGGTATGTACCTTTCACAGTGAGAATTTAAGATATCCTTAAAAATCTCCCATTGAGTGTCTGTACTCTTGTTTTTGAGGACATTTTCCCAATTTACAGTGTTAAGGGCTTCTCTCAGTTGATCAAACTTTGCCTTCCTAAAGTTCATAGTTCTTGTGGCTCCTCTAAGAGTTCCCTTATTGAAGGACAAGTTATAATGTATCATATTGTGATCACTATTTCCTAGATGCCCCCTGACCTGCACATTAGTTACTCTGTCAGGTCTGTTGGTTAATATTAAGTCCAGTAGGGCGCCCCCTCTGGTCGGGTCCTGTACCATTTGGGACAGATAATTATCCTTACTTATAGTCAGAAACCGGTTTCCTTTATGAGATTCACAGGTCTCTGTTTCCCAGTTTATGTCGGGATAGTTAAAGTCCCCCATAATAACCACCTCATTGTGATTTGCTGCCTTGTTTATTTGCTTTAATAATTGATCTTCTGCTGCTTCCATTATATTTGGTGGCTTATAGCAAACCCCGATCAGTATTTTATTATTTTTCTTTCCATATATTTCTACCCATAATGACTCCACATTATCATTTCCCTCACATATATTCTCCCGCAGTGTGGCCTTTAGGCTGGACTTTACATAAAGGCAAACTCCTCCCCCTTTTCGTTTTTTTCGATCCTTCCTGAATAGACTATAACCCTGTATGTTAACCGCCCAGTCATAGCTATCATCCAACCATGTCTCTGTTATACCCACTATGTCATAGTTTTCTTCAGACATTATTAACTCCAGTTCGTCAGTTTTATTGGTCAGACTTCTGGCATTAGTAAGCATACAATTTAGAGGTGTATGGTTTTTTCCCTATGAAGCCTATCCCTATTGACTATTCTAACCCCTCCCTCCGCTCCACCCCCAGGTACATTTATAAGCTCCAGCTTTCTATCTACACTATCTTCCCCTTCTATATTGTAGTTTCCCTCCCCCCCTTTACCTAGTTTAAACACTCCTCCACCCTTCTGGCCATCTTCTCCCCGAGCACAGCTGCACCCTCCCCATTGAGGTGCAGCCTGTCCCTACCGTAGAGCCTGTATCCGACAGAGAAGTCGGCCCAGTTCTCCATGAACCCAAACCCCTCCTTCCTACACCAGCTTCTGAGCCACTTGTTTAGCTCCCTAATCTCCAGCTGCCTCTCTGGTGTGGCACGTGGTACAGGTAATATTTCAGAAAATACTACCTTGGAGGTCCTTGCCTTAAGCTTGCTACCTAAGTCCCTGAAATCATTTTTAAGGACACTCCGCCTACCTCTCACTTTGTCATTGGTGCCAATGTGCACCATGACTGCTGGGTCTTCTCCAGCCCCTCCCAGTAATCTGTCAACCCGATCCGCGATGTGCCGAACTCGAGCGCCAGGCAGACAACACACTGTTCGGCGATCCCGGTCTTTGTGACAGATCGCCCTGTCTGTCCCCCTAATAATTGAGTCCCCCACTACCAGCACCTGTCTGGCCTGCCCTGCGCTCCTCCTTCCCTCCTTACTGGAGCAGACACCCCTCTGGTGGTCAGAGGCAGTGACTTGCTGCAGTACTGCTAACTCTGAACTAACATCCCCCTCATCTGCCAACCGGGCAAACTTGTTGGGGTGTGCTAGATCAGGACTAGCCTCCCTGGCGCTTTTCCCCCTACCCCGCCTTCTAACTGTAACCCAGCTAGCTGCCTGACTGTCCTGTACCTCCATCCCGCTATCCTCCCCCCACCTCTACCCCCGAGAGAGCTTGCTCAGTGAGCAGCAGACTCCTCTCCAAGTTGGCAATAGATCTCAGTGTTGCCAGTTGCTCCTCTAGACTCAGGATTTGTGCTTCCAAATGAGCAACCCGCACACATCTCGCACAGCAATATGCACCCTCGAAGCGCTGATCAAGGATTGCATACATTGAGCAAGATGTACACCTGACCGCATTGTCAAACATGGAGGACATCTTGGCAATGGGGATAGCTCAAATAACTGGCAAAAACAGACAGTAAGGTGCAATATATATATATAAATATATGGAATCACAAGGATTTATACTTTACCCTCCTTCTTGCTTTTTAACTCCTTCTTTGCTTGTAACTCCTCACTTAGAGATGTCACTTAGGAGATTCGCCCCAGCTCAGGATTCGCTTGTGTGTCCAAGCTAAATGCAACTGCAAAAGCCAAGCAGAACTCACAGAGAAGGTTACTTAATTAGCAACACACCTGAAATAGCCCTTACCCCTTTTTTTTTTGCTTTTTTCAACAAAACTTTACACTGAACACAACACAAACAAACACTTGATGTAATAAAAAAGATGAAGGTAAGTTCGGCAAATTTATATCATCAATAGTTTTCAAGAAAACTAAAATATCTGCCCAGAATTTAGACACTCTTGGGCATGTCCACCATATATGCAGGTAGGTTTCCTCTGCCTGCCCGCATCGCCAACAAATATTTGAGCAAGATGTAAACATACGAGAAATTTTGGTGGGGACCCTATACCATTTATTAACAACTTTAAAGTGGGTCTCTAGTAGTGAAAGGTCATGAATTCTAGGAAAGATTTGTCTATACATATTCAGCCATTGATCTGTTGAAATTATAATACTTAGATCTTTTTCCCATCTTTCTTTTACCAAAATGGAAGGTGTATCTCCCTCACTTACTCTCATCAGTTCTATACATTTTGATAATAATTTTGTGGGTTTGGTAAGAGTAAAAATTGATGCAATTCTCTTATGAATTTCATTCTGTACGCATACTACGTGTTTATTGATACAATGTTTCACCCTTAGATAATTGAATATGGATGGTGAAAAAGGTTTAAGTTTTTCTGAAAGGGCTGGTAAGGGGATCAGTTGTCCCTGAGACATAATTTCAGATATTAACTGAAGACCAGTATTTGTCCATTGAGCAAGGGAAATGTTGTCAATAGTTTTTTCTAGCATATCAATACTCAATGAATCTATCAGTTTTCCTTTAATATCTAATCTTTTTTTAATGCGTAACCACTCTGGTATGATTCCCTCTAAAACCAAATTTTTCCCTTGGATCTGATTTGGTATATCTCTATCTTTTATAGACCATACTAATTTATTGAGGTGGATATTTCCCAAAGCATTTTGTTCTATTATATACCATCTTTCTTTTTTAATAGTCTGTTGATATATTTTAGTTATATGTAGCAAAATACTTGCATCATATAAATGTTTAATCAAAGGGAATCCCATTCCACCATTTATGGGTTTAGTACCCAATAATTTAAAATTTATCCTGGGAATTTTCCCTTTCCAAACGAAATTTATAAAGGTGGTATGAATTATTACCAACCAACTCTTTGGGATCTTTACAGGAAGCATCCGAAACATGTAAATCCATTTCGGAGTTAAATAAGCTTTTAGCGCGTTAACTCGTCCCCACCATGAGAGATCTGTTTTTCGCCATTCTCTGATGGATTCAGAAGATGTTTTTAAAAGGCGTAAATAGTTTTTTTCGACTAAATTTTCCAATTTATCTGGGATACAAATCCCTAGATAGTCAAATTCAGTCGCCTTTGTATTCAGTGAGTAACTAGCTGAAAGTCTATGGACCAGATGAGGTTTCATATTTTTAACTTGCGCGATGGATTTGTTCATATTTAACTTATAATTCGATACCTTACTATAATTTTCTATTTCAGAAAGAAAAGAAGGAAATGAAATCAATGGGTCAGATAAGAAAATAATCACATCGTCTGCATAAAGAAGTAGTTTATATATATTGTTACCAATTTCAATGCCCTTAATTTTATGATTATTTCTTATCTGAATCGCAAGAGGTTCAAGAGACAAAATATATAGAATAGGTGACAATGGACACCCCTGACGGGTGCCATTTTGGAGATCAAACCAGTCTGAGCAAAAACCGGAGCCCACTACTCGGGCACTAGGGTTCGAATATAGAGCACTTATTGCTGTATACATCCAGTTAGAAAGACCGAAATGTCTTAGAATTGCTTTGAGGTACCCCCAGCCGACCCTATCAAATGCTTTTTCTGCATCTAATGACAGGGTCAGAAGGGGGCACCTCTTCTTTTCTACATAATCCAATATATCTACCAAACATCTAATATTATTTGCCGAATCTCTGCCGGGCACAAAGCCCACCTGATCCGGGTGGATCAGAGTTTGCAAAATTGGTTTTAATCTGTCCGCAAGTAATGACGAAAATAGCTTTGCGTCCACATTTATTAATGATATTGGGCGATAATTTTTTATGTCTTCAGAATTTTTATCTTTTTTTAATATTGGTAGAATATTGGCCTGTAGGAATTCTTTTGGACAAGTGCCTGTAATCGTAATTTCATCAAACATATCTAACAATCGATCTATAATGTCTTTTTTAAAGGTCTTATAAAATAAATTTGTAAATCCATCTGGCCCCGGTGTTTTAGCTCTTTGTAGTTTATCAATTAATAAACTTAATTCTTATTTTTGCAGCGGCCTATATAATGCTTCTCTCTGTTCTTGATTTAAAGCTGGAAAATCTATTGATTTTAAATATGTCTCTATATCTGCCTCATTAGTTTCAGATGGTATATTATATAGTGAATTGTAATAAAGTCTGAACCCCTCTGCAACATCTTCAGGAGACATTCGTATATTCCCTTGTGTTACAATCTTCGTAATTCTTTCTTTAGCCCTTTGTTTTTTAAGTTGATTTGACATTAGTTTATCCGGTCTATTACTTTTATGGTAGAATTTTAATTTTAGTTTTTCCATACAATATCTAGTCTTTTCCAGTTCTTTCTGGTTTATTTTATCTCTAAGACTTGCAATATCTTTTATACAGATTTGTGTAGGGTCCAATTTAAAATCTTTCATCAGATTATAATAAGACACGTATAGCTCGTTTAACGATTTCTCCCGACTTGCTTTCGTATTTTTCTTAATCTTAATAAAGAAGCCTCTGGCAACCGCCTTATAGGTACACCATCGTATCCCTTGAGATGTTTGACCTGCTTTATTTTCTTGAAAGAAATTTTTTGTCATTTTAGAAATCAGTTCTCTATTTGTTACTGAAAACAAAAGCGAATCGTCCAACCGCCATGTCGTACAAGGAGTTGGACCCCAGATATCCTTAAGGTCAAAAAAAATAAGGCTGTGATCGGACCAGATGTTCTCCCTCATTAGTATCCGTTCGACTTGGTTTATTGCTCTAAGATCTCCAAAGATCATATCAATTCTAGAGAATGTCTTATGTACATTTGAATAATGTGAATAATCTCTGAGAGAGGGGTGGTTTACTCTCCATATATCATAAAGATTAATTTTATTTATAATATTACGAAAGGAATTGGTTCTCTTTTTTAAATTTTTATTAATGTGTTTATGTTTACCAATTTCTTTATCCAATGTTACATCCATTACGCAGTTAAAGTCTCCTGCAATGATAAGAATCCCTATTTTTATTTGTTCGACTTTATCTAATATGGATTTAAGATATGTGAGGGGCTCTTTGTTAGGAAAATAAATATTGACTAGAGTATATTTTACGTTATTTAATGTACCTACCCATATCAAATAACAAGCATTTACGTCTTCTTCTATATATGTTGTTTCTATGCTAATGTTATTTGAAAAAGAAATCGCTACCCCTCTTTTTTTTTTAACTTGCAATGAAGCATGAAAAGTGTGTGGGAAGAATCTTCCCCCCCATCTTAATTTATCAATAACCCTCCAGTGCGTCTCTTGGAAGAACGCTACATCAATCCTTTCTTTACTTAGACACTTAGAGACTCTACTACGTTTTTCAGGCGAGTTTAGACCCTGTGTATTAACCGAAAAATACTGATTTTCAATACACCATGATGCAATGAATTTAAATGTATTCATATATTTCCATTAACAATAATTGATAAAATCCTTTAGATTTTAGACATATTACATTACTCCTCCCAATATATTTATCTTGAAACATTTTAAAGGGTCACTGGCATAAGTGTGGTTTATGTAATGGTGTGACTAACCACTTAACTTGATTATAAATCAATAGTTGTGAAGGAAGTATAGGAAACACAATTTCTAATATATGGTCTGGACTTATGTGGTGTAGGTTCACACAATTCCTGGTCTGAATATATGTAGTCTAGGTACACACAATTCAACATTCAAACCACTTCTAAAAAAAATCAAACATAGCCAGGGAATATATTATTTTTGTCACCTTGAAAACCAGTGAATATCTTTTATTATAGTAATATTTCAGGTTTGGGTTTCATTACAGGATCTATTAATTAAATCCCATGCTTAGGCTATGCTAATTTGGAGTTAACTTGCAAGTGTTATGAGTGGAAGAGCCCTATTGAAGGAGACCTCAATAGAGGTTCTATGATACCACAACAGGGGCTTTGACTGACTCCAACAAGGTTATCTATTGACAGAGCTGACCCTTAAAGTACCTTTTCTAATAACACAAGATAACATGTATCATCTAGGGGTTATTCTCTTGCTATATAGTTGACTTGTGCACATGGATCAAACATGATTTTTTGTTTGTTTTTGTTCCATTCCTTTTCAGACAACAAATGTCATTACCTGTCCTTTCGGCTCAGACAAAATTCGGAGGGCTCTATCACGCTCTGTCACAAGCTCTCGCTTTCTCTCACATGCTCTCAGAAAATGTTTCTCTGAGAATCCGTCTGCATTATTCTGGCCTCCAGGAGCACTTCCTGGATGTAGCCTGTGGAGAGCTCCTGGTCTGGCGGTTTGGTAAGTCAGGGGCCTGACATATAGTCACAAGTCTTTTCTTTTTCCCTACCTTTCTCTCACAAACAATAATCTCAATTATTTGTCTAGTTTGCTTCCAGATGTACTTTTCAACCTCATCTTTTATGTTGTTACTTTAATTAATTCCCAGGGGTGGACTGGAATGATGGGATACCAGAAAACCTTATGCTGGACAGTATGAGTGATGAAATTTAAGTGGCTGCTTGGTATAATGAAGATGTGTGGGATGAAGGTGGTGGGTGGTCAATTAAAAAAAATTGGGAATGTGCACAGTAACAGTATGATGATATTTAGGGTTTGTGTTCAGCTGTTTCCAGGGCTGATTTATATATATATATATATATATATATATATAAAACACTTTCAAAACTGCTGGTTACTAGCACCGGGCTTGGAATATTTGGAATGGTGTGCAATGGACTCTGTGAGTAAATATATATATATATATATATATATATATATATATTACCTTATCATATATTCCTTAAACCTTTATCCACAATCCTGCAATAAAAACAGAGAAGAGAGAACGATGACCTTTGCTATTAATAATGCAAAGAAACATAAATACAGTCAGTTTGAATGAATAGTGTCACACAGGAAAACAGAAAGAAAGGCAGAATTACAGAGGTGAAAAAGGGAGCGTAGAAGAATTGCAAAACACTATATTTGATGAAAATGAGGGGGTCTTGTGTCATCCTAGATCATGAACTGTAAAGCCCTGATGTTTTGTTTAATACATCCCTGTCACTTTAGGAGACATGATGTTAAATAAATTCACAGTCTTCACAAATAAAACATAAGCGGTGACATTCAGATATGACTTCTCCAGCTTATAGTGAATTTTATAAGCCTTTCATGCCAGAGGGGTACTCTGAAAATTGCAAAACAATTCCCATGACGGACAACCTATAGCTCTTCTTTCTCTTGGATTGTGTCAGGTTACACTGATAATGACAGGTTATGTGTAAAGTATATCACATCATGTAATGGAGACAAATAAACAAAGACTATCCTGGTATGTTCTGATAAATAGCTTTGTTCTTGAATGCAGGGCTGCAATTTATTTGTTTCTCGGTAAATACTGATTCAATAAAACACCCCAACTGCTTTCATTACTTTGAACCAATAAATTTATTTTTATATTCGGTCACTGCATAGATTATAAAAAAATACAACGTACCTGCAAATCTAAACTAATGTATGCAGTATAATAAAGAAACTGTTTAAACAAGAATAATCAACATGTTTTCAAATTGTACCAGACTTGTAGTTGTATTATAATTCATAAAGTCTTGCCTGGATAATTAGAATTTCCAAGGGCACCCTAGAGAAAATAATAAAAAATTGATTGCCAAAAATACTGTTTAACTTTCTAAAAGGGAACATGTCAAAACATAAATACACCATGTATACAAGATGTATATATTATGTACCTCAAGGGACACAGACTGGACTGGACATGCAGAAGTTTATATTAAAGAGGATAAAATTATAAGTGAACTAAAAACCAAACTATTATTTAGTTTGTATTATTTTTATTTAGTTTTCAGTGTTATAATTAACTACATTTTCCATTTTACAGCTCATACAAAATTATCCTTATTTTTCATGACCCTCTGGAGTAGATTACACTACTTGATTACTAGTTATGATGCACTTCCTTTTCTGTGTGTAAATTACACTTGAGTGTACAGAACTATAGACTTTTCAAATCAGTGCAGTTCCTTTTGTAATCATATCACAAATATCTTTTTTTTTTTTTCATATCAAAATTTTATTAATTTTCCATACATAGAAAAAAAGACAATTTTTGCAATAACCAATAATACGTACAGTCGGCAGACAGTGACAAATAAGCCTCTAATTCGGGATGCAACGATATTATAGGGAAGCAATATATCTCCTACTACACAATTTCCAGGAGCTGTATGCATTTCTCCCACTTTTTAACCTTACTTATACTATATCCAACTGATTTTGTTATGCCCAGTTCCATTTTACAATGGTATAATGATCGTAATCTTATCTCTGACCACTGAGGGACCTTATTACTTTTCCAATATTTGGCTATCAGTATCTTAGTAGACAGAAGTATATGAATTATTAAATATATGTCTACCTTTGGACCTGATGGACAGTCCAGATGTAAAAGAGCAAAATCTGGAGTAAAGGGCAGCTTAAATCCAATCAATCTCTCGATATGGTCAAAGACCTTTCTCCAAAGATCTTTTATTTGAGGGCATAACCACCAGGTATGTATATAATCCCCATTTTCAGATCCACATCTCCAACATATTGCTTCTGTTTTTCCATACATTTTTGCTAATTTAGAAGGAACATGGTACCATCTATAACCCACCTTATAAAAATTTTCCCTAGTATTCAAACAACGTATAGCTTTATTAACCCACCGTATCGAATCTAACCAAGATTCCCAGGGTATTGTCCTCCTTAAATCCCTTTCCCATAACTTAATTGCCGAAATCTGCGTATATTTTTGATGGGATCTAATGAGGGTTAAGCATCTAGAAATCATACCCTTAGTATTCCTCATACTATAGATTCTTTTAAGTTGTTTCAGATCTTCTCCATTATACAGTAGATTACATTTTGAAATAAAGCCCTTAATTCTTAAATATGAGAATATCTCTTTGGAGGGTATAGAAAACTCCTCCTGAATCTGGGGAAAGGATTTAAGTTCATTGTCTAGATATAGATCTTGAACAATATAAATGCCTGCTTGTTTCCATGGGTTTAGATTTAAATTATCTATATTGCCTGAGATTACATCTAAGGGGAGAAAATTCCCTAGCGTATTATGTAAACCTAGTTTTTTTTTGGTCCGATTCCATACGTCTAGTATACTTTCTAGGACTAGAGATCTTTCTCTCCATATTTTTTCCCTGCTTCCAGATCTTATAATCCATGGTAAAGATGCGATATCTCTACAGCCAATCATTTTTCCTTCAATTTGATACCATATCTCGTCTCTAGTTTCCTTTATCTGGGAGGCCATTACATGGGCTAGCATACATGCATCATGATATTCCACAATATTTGGTATTCCAAGTCCTCCTTCTCTGGTTTTCTTAGAAAGGAGTTTTAGACTTATTCTAGGTTTTTTATTTAGCCAAATGAACTTATTAAAAGCTGTCTGGATCATACGTAACCAAGATTTGGGGACTTGTAAAGGTAACATCTGAAATAAATATGTCCATTTGGGAAGAATATATGATTTAATAGTATTTATTCTACCGGTCCAAGAAATTTCTTTCCTTTTCCAGTCTTTTAAAGTTTTATTTGTAGATCTTAATAACGGTAGAAAATTAGTCTCTACTATCCTTACAGGGTCCTTAGAAATCTTAATCCCTAGGTACTCTATATAATCTTTGGCCCAGATGAAATCAAAATTGGATTTTATAAATCTTAATTCTTCTTGGCTTAAATTATTTGCCATAAGAACAGTTTTATTAATATTCACTTTATAGTTGGAATATTTAGAATAAATTTCAATCACTCGCATTAATTCAGGTAAAGATGTTCTAGGTTGTTCTAGAAAAAGAAGGATATCGTCTGCATATAAGCTAATCTTACTTACTAGCGTATTAATTCTAAAGCCATATATGTCCTGGTTACCTCGAATATCGAAGGCAAGGGGTTCAATTGTTAATATGTATAAAAGAGGTGATAATGGGCACCCCTGCCTCGTGCCATTAGTAATTGGGAACCATTGAGATTCTATCCCCGGGCCAACTGTTCTTGCAGACGGACACGTATAAAGGGCCATAATAGCCTCAAAAATATTTCCTTTTAAACCATAGGCTTCAAGAGTATGTTCCAGGAAGTCCCAACTGACCCTGTCAAAGGCCTTCTCAGCATCCAATGACAGGGTCAAAGTTGGGACCCTCGAGCGCGAAGAGACGTCCAGAATATCAATAACTTTCCTAATGTTGTTCTTCGACGTCCTACCCGGAATGAAGCCAGTCTGGTCTTGAAGAATTAGATTATGTATTACAGCTTTTAGCCTCTTCGCTAGTATTGCCGCATAGATTTTAACATCCCCATTTAAAAGCGAGATTGGGCGATAGTTGGAAAGGGTCTCTGGGTCTTTATTAGGCTTTAGTATCGGAACTATATTAGCCCTTAGCATTTCAGGGGGGAAAGAACGAGTTTTAATTACTTAATTGAAAGTCTTGGTGAGTTTATCCGCTAATAGATCTTTGAAAATTTTATAGAATTTTTTACTATAACCATCTGGCCCTGGCGCCTTGTTATTTTGCATTTCATTAATAACCTTTTTAACTTCTTCTATTTCTATAGATTGGTTTATGGACATCAGTTGGTCTTCTGATAATTTCGGAGTGGCTCTTTTTGAGAAATATTCATATGCATGTTCTTGCTTTTTAATCTTTAAGTTATATAGAAGTTTATAGTAGTCATTAAAGGCTACTCCGATTTTCTCTGGAGTAAGGCACAGTTCTCCGTTTGATCTTATTTTATGGATTCTTCTTAATTGTCTCTTAGCCTTAAGTTTATTGGATAGCAGTAAATCGGCTCGGTTGCCCTTATAATACCAGTTAATTTTTAGGTAATGCAAGTTTTTATTTTTTTCCTCAATTAGTGCTTCATTTATTTTATTTTGTATTTCATTTAATACTCTTGTCTTAGATTCTGAAGGGGAAAATTTGTTTTCCTGTGAAATTCTATAAAAATTTAGATATAACTCAGCCAAAGGGGCCCCCCTGGATTTTTTCATTATAGTACCCAATTTGATAAGGTGGCCTCTGATTACGCATTTATAGGCACTCCAAACTATTGGCGAAGGGACTTCTTTATTCTCATTTTCCAAAAAATATTTTTTTGTAATGTCTATTATATAATCTCTATTCTCCTTTTTAGATAATATATTTTCATTTAGGCGCCAATTTGATCTTATTTTAGGATTTTCAGGTAAGATAACCATTATTAATGCGTTATGATCTGACCAGGTAATATCCTGTATTAAAATCTTTTTTACCCTTCTTGCTATCTCATCATCACCTAGGAATAAATCAATTCTTGAATACGAAAGATATGTTTTAGAAAAGCACGTAAAGTCCCTTTCTTCTGGATGGTAAATCCGCCATAAATCCAATAGACCATAGTTCCTTATGGTTTTTTTAAATTGGAGTGCCTGTGTTTTTATATTTTTATCTATAATCTGAACTTTATTTGTTTTCTTATCCAGCGCTGGCTCTATAATTCGATTAAAGTCTCCCGCAAATAATAGTTCTCCTTGTTTAATTCTTATAATCTTTTCAAATAGGCTTCTAAAGAAACTATTAGAAGAGCCATTAGGGGCATAGATATTAATCAAGGTATAGATTTCACCTTGCATTTCCATTATTACTATTATAACCCTTGCCTTTTGATCAATTTCTTGATAGGTAATTTTAGCGTCTAATTCATTACTAATAAGAATTGCCACTCCTCTTTTTCGATAACTTTCTAGTGACGAGCAAATCGTATGGGTATATCTTTCAGGAATGAATCTCATATTATCCGATTTTTTCCAGTGGGTCTCTTGTAAAAAGACGATCTGGGCTTTTTCTTTTCTAAGAAAATCAAACACTATTGAGCGCTTAGTGGGAGAATTCAAACCCTGGGTATTAATTGAAAGTATTTTAACCATAATCCCGGAATCTGTGAACCTCTATATTCCCTTCCTTGTGCATCCCGAATAGCTGACAAAACATACATAAATTTTCAACAAACATTATATAAAAGACTAGAACATTATCAGTTCTCTTAAACTTAATTAACCTTGTCCACTGGTTATCTATCTCAACATACCGTGGTACTAAACCCCACCCACGGATAAATAACACCATCTTCCACTCTAAGAAGGTAAATGGTGAAGAATTGAGTCGTCAGGCCAGAAACCCGAACACATAGCAGCTAATAGTATACCTCCTAAAAAAGCCAATAGCAGACAAGCATATATAATAAGACTAGGGCCTTAAATACTCTAATATATAGATAGTCATTAATCGATAGAACAGAGCACGATGTGAATCGACCCTTTAAACTGTGTATCTAACTAAGATATATAATAATAAAAAAAAAAAAAAAAAGAAAGTGAGTGATAGTTATTTCCTATCTGTGCCGATTTCCTTACTCTTTGTTATATAGTATAGAATATCCTATCTCATTATTTATAAATATATGGAGATATTTCTCCATTAACTCATCTTCTTTAAGTTGTATTTTATATATATATTTATATATAAAAAAAAAAAAATGAAAAAAAATAAAATATATATATATATATATATATATATATAAATAGTGCTTTGTGAATATTTTGTGATATGATATATCTATTTATATAAAATTAGTGCTCGATTTTACTTTTAGTTTTCATTTATATATAACTTATTACATGTAGTGAGTGTATGTTATATTAAATATATATACCCTTACCCCAAATTAATTCTTCTTCTAACAGTGTGTAACTATACAACCATTGCAAAAACATGTATAATATTTATTTTCTATCTCTCTCCCCTTCTCTTGTTCTTTATTATATGTAAATAATTCTCCAACGTGTATGTGGAAAAAAAAAAAAAAAAAAAAAAAAGTGAGTGATAGTTATTTCCTATCTGTCCTTACTCTTTGTTATATAGTGTAAAATATCCTATCTCATTATTTATAAATATATGGAAATATTTCTCCATTAACTCATCTTCTTTAAGTTGTGTTTTATATATATATATTTATATAAAAAAAAATATATATATATATAAATAGTGCTTTGTGAATATTTTGTGTGTATAATATTTATTTTCTATCTCTCTCCCCTTCTCTTGTTCTTTATTATATGTAAATAATTCTCCAACGTGTATGTGAAAAAAAAAAACCAAAAAAATAAATAAATAAAAAAAAATCCAAAAAAAACCACAATTGTATATTTACTCAAACAAAAGCCTGTTGTTCTATCCATTTCATAGCTGTGTCTGGGGAATCTAAGACTTCCGTCTTGCCTCCTATTGTTACAATAACCCTTGCAGGAAAACCCCATTTGTATGCTATATTGTGTTTCCTGAGTACCGAAATAGACTCAGAGAAAGCTTTTCTATCTTTTCTTGTTTGGAACGAAAGATCTTGGAATACTTTAATATCGGCGTATGGGGCCTCCTTAATTTGGCTAAACCTAACTGCTCTTATTATATTTTCTCTAATAATATAGGAATGACATGTTATAATAACATCTCCCGTGACATTTGGCGGAAATGACCTTGGTGTAGGAAGTCTAAACCATTTGTCTAAGATATATTCTCCATCCTTTAAACCCAAGGCCTTAAAAAAGGCGGTTAGGTAGTCTCCCATTAGATACTGGGTTATCTCTTCTGGAATGTTGCGTAATCTTAGGTTATTTCTTCTGGATCTGTCTTCCATTTCTGCCACCTTCAACTCCAAATGTCTTAAATTGATCTGTTTCTTAGCCATAGTATCTTTCTGAGCAAGTATAATGCGGTCTAGGTTCTCAACCTTTTCCTCTGTTGTTTTAAGTCTTTGCCCGATGGAAGTCAGTTCATTTTTCAAATCCTTTATATTATCTTGGATCTCCTGTTTTATTAAAATTAACTGATTGTCAAAGCACATTTTAATATATTCTGGTGTAGCAGGCTGTTCCAGCCTTTTCTGAGTTGTCGGGAGATCCTCCATGTCATATACATCCTTATCTCCTGATTCTTTGTCTGGTGTATTTATCTGTCGCGAATCTCTCCTACTCCTATCCGTTTGTGGCGAGAAAAAATTTGAGAGTCTTTTATCCTGCCGATCCTGTTTATCTTTTTTTTCCTTTTCTCGTTTGGAGAGAGATTTCTGTTCGGCCATTTTCCTAGTGGACATTTTGAAATATCCAGCAGTTAGTTTACGTCAAGTCTGTCCAAACTTTGTGTCTCATAGGATCCAGCTCCCAGTCTGCTGAACCCCATGTTTATCGTTTAAATATTAAGGTAATGCAAGATACCATAGATTCCTTAGACAGTTTACGACCATTCAGATATAGCAAATATATCAATTCGATATCCTCAAAAGACTGGAGACTTCTTCTGTTCATTTAATATAGAGATATTTGATCTCTATGTATTCTCTTTAAAAATCTCTTTCTTATATAGTACTTTTGAAGGTGTTCGATGATGTTAAGGTATTATATTTGCATAGGTCTTGTATTCTCAATAATGATAAGGTATTATATTTGCATATGTCTTATATACCCAATAATGTTAAGGTATTATATTTTGCATGTGTCTTATATCCCTCAAAAAAAAAAAAAAAACACAGAGCAGCTCTTGTACTCTTCAGTACTCTGTACTTGATGCTTGTCTGCTTTCCTTATTTATTTATTTATTTATTTATTTCCTCTTCACCTCTCCCATGCACATCCTCCTGCTTTGCTGTTATAATCCCCGTTCTTAATCATTCAAAACACATTATTATGTACGTCACCATTCCTGTAGAACTTCTCTTCAGCTTCAATAAAAAAGGCTAGGAGCACTTAGATAAGGGAGACACCAATCGAGCATCCAGCGGCATTCAGCGGGTTTCCAGGGTCACTCTACGGTCGGTGATCGCACAGACGCCGGCATCAGCATCAACCCAGCGTGAGAGTCAGACTGGAAGTAGCAGGGCAGCAGGAGGCGGCATGAGGTAGTTGGCAGCTGGAGGGCGTCGGCGTCAGCATCAGCATCGGCGTCGGCACCGTCGGCGGTTACCGATCAGCTGCGAGGTGTCGGGTTAACCGGCATTGCGGCTCATCTAGCGACGCGGCGCGCAAACGTGCATCATCACGTCGTCCCTCCCCCCATATCACAAATATCTTAGTGGGACAGTTGTCTAACATGAAGCAAGGTAGCAGTTCTGACATATAGCACAACATAAACTAAAAATATATTAATATTTGTATACATACCTAGGAACTCTCCAGGTCACTACAGGGAAAGTCCAGGTTGCAGGAATGAGGTTACCGCATGTAAGAACTCCTCATCCACTTCCCCATTTAAAATAGTAAGTGTCGTGGGATGTCAGCGGGACCACCCAATCCTGCAATGGGGCTCTGGGTAGCCGGAGCCAGAAAGTTCTCAGATGTGTTTAGAAAGACACGCCCTGTGCCCATACCTCTAACCACCAAATTCTCCAACTTTAGCAATCTGAAATGTTGAAAAGTAAGTTAATATGTTGTATAAAGGTAGAATTTTCCTTTTAAAACTACTTTAGTAGCACTATGATGTCCTAAAAAAGTAATCCAAACAATCTTAGGATAGCAATATATTCTGAGGATTTTGAACCTATGATGATATTTTCCTGTATAATGTATAAAAGAAAGGCAAAGTGTCAGACGAGCCAGGGGTCAGATTCACTAAGCGGGTAGTCAGACGAGCAAGGGGTCAGAGGAAAAGGCTAGGGAAATACCCAGAGAGGCACAGAAGGTCTTCCAAAACAGAGCCGTAAATTGCACACCCCGATCAGACACAGTTTGAAGTGGGATACCATGCAGACGAACTACATGATTAACAAACACCGGGACTAACTCCGGAGCCGAGGGTAACTTAGGGAGGGGAACAAAATCAGCGCAGTCGGTGTGCATGGTAGGCCACCAGAACTGTCTACGAAGGAACCGAAAGTTATGCTGAGCATTAGGATGACCAGTGGCCAGGGACGCATGTGCCCAGGACATCATCTCCCTGTCCCGCTCTGGCAGGGTATCCATGGGCCATTTACTGTGGACTGGAGCTTTGGACTGGGCCGAGAGGATACGGGAAACCAAAGGAGAAAATAGGTGAGTGGAGACTGAGGCAACAATTTGAGATGGAGAAATGATAGGCACAGGCTCAGGCTTAGTGTCCCGGTCGGAGACAAACTGCCTGGATAACGCATGCGCTTTGACATTCTGGATGCCGCAATATCGGGGCAGAAGCAAAGGCCTTCTTAAGGTGGGCAAAGCCCTGTATAGCCTCCCTTGACCTATTCTTGCAGTCAGAACCTTTCTTAGTCATGTTGGTGAGAGGAACTACGATTTAAGAGTTCTGAATGAATTTCCTGTAATAATTCACAAAACCTAAAAACCGTTGAAGAGGACGTAATGCCTGAGGTTGAGGCCAATCCGAAATCGCCGAAAGTTTTGCAGGATCCATTTCGAAACCAGAGGCAGAAATGATGAATCCCAGGAAGGAGACACGGGGAACCTCGAACTGGCACTTCTCAAGTTTGGCGTATAGGCGATGCTGGTGCAGGCGTTGCAGAACGATACGAACGTGAAGTCGATGCGACTGAATATCAGAGGAATGAATCAGGATATCATCCAAATATACGATGACAAACTGAAGGGAGATATCGCGAAAGATGTCATTAACAAACTCCTGGAACACAGCGGGAGCATTGCACAGTCGAAAGGGCATGACAGTATATTCATAGTGACCCATTCGGGTATTTAAAGCCGTCTTCCATTCATCGCCTTTACGTATCCGAATCAAATTGTACGCCCCCCCTGAGATCCAGTTTCGTGGAACCCCTCAACCTCGAACAATTCCGGAATGAGGGGCAACGGGTATTTGTTTTTGACCGTGATATGATTCAAGCCCCGGTAGTCGATACAAGGTCTTAAGCCACCATCTTTTTTTTTCAACAAAAAAAAATCCAGCACCGGCAGGAGAGGTGGATTTGCGGATGAATCCTCTTTCTACATCTTTAATGTATTCTTCAAGCGCCTGAGACTCGGGCAACGACAAAGGGTAAGTATGTCCGATGGGTGGAAGCGTACCGGGCAAAAGTTCGATAGGACAGTCATAAGGTCTGTGGGGAGGTAAAACCTCCGCTTGCTTTTTATCAAACACGTCCTTAAATTCAAAATACACCAAAGGTACCGTCAAGGCGAAAACAGATCGAATGGGGGTGGTGGTCGAAAAACATCATTGAGAACAGTCAGGACTCCAACCTAGGATGTCTCCAGTGGACCATTTAATGGCTGGGTTATGGATGCGGAGCTAAGGAAGACCTAGAACAATGGGGCAGGAGGGGGATGAAATGATATGGAAGGATATAGTCTCTCGATGAAATAGCCTAACAGACAGTAGCAATGGAGACGTCTGATGCGTAATGAAGGAGGGTTGTAAGGGTCGACTGTCAATGGCCGAGACGGCATAGGGCCATATTCAAAAATTCCTCCTCTCATCTCCACAAATGTCCTGAATAAATCTAAATAAACAAATAGATAAGAATGCATATAACAAAATATTACACAATTCAAAATCGCTGTTTAACCCATTAGGAGTGAAGGTCTTAAGTCTAAACATCCATTCCATCTCCTGTTGTCCCAATTTCTTCATAAAATCTTCAAGATTTGCCAACCTGTGCTATGCCAATAAATTCAAGATATTTTGGATCTTGGTTGTGATGTTCTTCCACTCTAGTGTGAAAGGCTCTGGCCGTGCGTCCCACAGAAATAAGCCAATGAATACAATGAACAAGCTGGTTATGAACACAATTGATACAAGCAAGCTGTTTGGGGATAAAGATAGAACAGGCAAGTAGTTTAGGGGAACAGAATAGAACAGATGTTTGGGGGCAAAGGTGGAGCTTGTGACATGTTGCTTGTGAAGTTGGAGGTTTGTTCCCCAGGTGCTTATTTGGGCTTTTAAACACTTTTGGTTTTTGTGAGCTTCTGTTATTAAAGAACAATTTAATATAATTTTAAAAAGAATAATTTATAGATATTTGGAAGTTAAATATTGTGAAAGGTATATATAAAGGGTGTGACATGTCGGCACAAGAGCTCGACCACATGATAAAACATACGGGGCTGTGTCCAAATATTTCTAGGGCTGCTTTTCATTCCCAGTCCGGCCCTGTTCCTGTGAAGGAAATTGAACTTTTTATCTCAGTAAAAGTTTATCATTATGTAAAAGGAAGATATGAAATGTCTGTCTTTACGCAATGGATTAGCATTTTCAATAATAAAACATCCAATTTATATGCACTGCAACAAACCATATGTATACCTTGGTGATCTCAGTTTAATTCTTTTTTAACTAGTCCTAACGTTTCATAGTAAATTAACATCTGACTATAACACTGTCTTCATTGGTCTCTTTCACATTCTACTATAATTAAATTACATGTTAAGATCACATTCTGTGCTTTTTTATCAAAAACAGTTAGAAAATAGCACTCTTTGCCCTGGGGAAACTCTTGCAGAGGTAACACTTGTTCTCCTGCCATACTTCACTCAACCACTAATGATATCATGACACACTTAATAATTTGGGAAACATGGTGTTTTCTCTGACTTTTACACTTATCATCCTCTCTTTAACTGGAATTTCTGCAGAAGCATGCAAAAAAAAACCAATTGCCCTGGCAACCGAATCAATTTTCAATATTTTGTCCAGCTTTACTTCTTTAAGGACTATTATTAAAACTAACATTAATGATTCAATACATACCAAAATACCAAAATGCACTTACACTTTCGAGGGGGTTTTAAAACCCTTACACATCAAATGTCATTCCTCTGCTTCTCTTGTAACACCTTCAGATGATCTTGTGTGTGTGGAACTATGTCCCAAGATGGAATCAGGCTAGGTTCACTCTATAGTATAGTGTAAAATCCTATTTATTTAAGGCTAACAAGCCAAAATGATAAAATGTTCACATTCATCCACCACGGGATGCTTTAAAAGTTAATAAAAAATCAAAATAAAAGAATAAGAAGAGCTCTGTAAAATCCTCGACGCGTTTCGCCAGTTCCGTGGCTTCATCAGGAGTATTCTTCGTTGTTGATGCGGGGTCCTTTTAAACTGTGTACAGCGCCATCTTTTTTGCCGGCGTCTGACGTCAGTGCGTTCATCGTCGTCATTCCGTCATTCCGTCTGTGTAAGTGCATTTTGGTATTTGCGTGCTACAAATATTGCGTGATAATACACCATTGGGGTCCCTACCTGTCTCTCTGCTTTTTTACATATGTTCATTATACATCCATCCAGAAGATAGGATTGTTTATTGAAGCCTGAACACACGTGAACACTGTAAGTGCATTATATAGACTTACAGCGACAGCACCTGTGTTGAATATTACACAATTATATTCTTCTTTTTTCTTTTTATTTATTTCTTTGAAACCGGTATACACGAGCGCCCCCTAGTGTTCTTTGGAGTACATCACATGCAGGGAGATGCATTCGGCTGAACGGATCTCCTGTAGATCAATGAGCTGGAGGATGGGGAAGGGAAAACAATGCATTTGGGTTGATTCTGTAGAATGCCCCATGCATAGACCACATGAAAATTTAAGGGAACCACACAGCTATCATATGCGCTAAAGTGCCTTTACTTTGAAAGTACAAAAGCACAAGCATATGCTATTCTCCTTCCTGTTGCATAGTTAAGCAATGGTATGTATTCTACTTTAATGAAATGGTTATAAGCCTATAAAAAAGAAAAATGACAGCTTGTCGTGAATATTTATGTTACACAAAAGCATTGTCATTAAAATGAACAACAGCTGGTTCTAAATTAATTTGAACATATTTTGCTTTATACTTTTTAATAGTACTTATATTTTTCAGGATATCTCATTATCGAAAACTACCTCAAAAGGTTGCAGGAACATTTAACATTGCTATTTTGTAGCAGGCATAACTTTACATTTTTGCAACTGTAACTTTATTCAAATTACATATTATTGATCTAATCCTAAAATACCTTCAAAGCACTTCCTTTTTCTCTGTACTTATAATTTTTAAAATCCACACATCTGTGCTATGTTATTAGAGTTACAAACTATATTTATATAGTTTAAGAATACAAATATGGAGACAAACTAAAAAATACATAAAAATGCAACATATTACTAGGAGTAGCATATAGCTCAGCATAATAGGAGTTTCACTTCCACAGTCATTAGAGATCTATCTCTTAGCTATACCACAATCTTATTATAGTAAGATCTGATGAAAATAGTCACAGTGTAAAATTTGAAACAATAATTATTATGTTCATTTAAGGTGTTGTACAGTATTTTTTTTATTTTTTATTTTATTCTTTTGTGTAATTTTGGGAAATTAGTAGTTTTGTTTGCTGTTCTTTTAACTAGATTCCACAGGGTTATATGACCTCACCAAGGTTAAAATCTCTGCTACCTGAAAAAGGCTGAAAAACTCATTATATATACATATAGTGTACATATATCTATCAAAACTTCTAAGATCCTTTAGGGATTAGGACTGCCCCATGGCCAAATTGGAAGCCTCTATGTCATCCTCAACACATACATAAACTGTGTTTTTTTACATTTACCATGCCAATTGTGCTTGATCCCCATGTATTACTTGGGTATGTACTGTGCCCCTGGCTTGAGCCAGACCTACTTTTGCACATTTGGGGCATTTTTCTGGGATGACATCTGGTGCACTTCCTTGTCCAGGCACTCCATTAGACATGTGCATGAAGCTCAAAAAATATTAAGACACATTTTTTATTTTTTTTTGAACTTTCAGACCTTTTGTGAGGTCCGGGAGGAATCCGAACTGCAGGAACACGCACTGGAAGGCCTGGGGTTGATAACAGGGCACTCTTGTGGGGTTATCATAAGCACGGGTGGTCAAATAGCAAGCCAGGGTCAGGATGCCAGAGGTCACGGGTAGTCGTATAACAAGCCGGGGTCAGGTCACGGAACAAATCAGGTACACGAGAAATTCTCAGAAGAATGCTGAGAAGCAGAAACATCCACTTGGGAGCCACAGTACAATTGAGCACCGGCATAAGGGTGAGACAGCTTTAAATAAACCGGGGCGGCGGTCCTGAGTGTAAGGAACGTAACTGCATCTTCAGTCGCCATAGCGACGCTGCGGAATCCAAGAGGCAGTCTGCTTCATAAATATTCATAAGGCGGCCACGCAAGAGTGTGGCTGCCTTGTACCCCTACGAGTGGTTACTTCGTCCCTGCTGGGGAAAAGAGGAGGAATGCCGGTTCCCCGAGGTAAGTGCCTTGATGAAATTTGGAATGATTTTTCATTCCGAAACAAAAATTTGTTGTTGTCCTTCTCTCTTTCTTACACACATTTACACTCACTACTCATCAACCTTTGCTTTAGCAAATTCCTCCCCCCACCAATATGAACAACACTACTTCCGGGACAGGAACACCCACTGATATTACCGTATTTGCTCGATTATAAGACAAGGTTTTTTTCAGAGCAAATGCTCTGAAAAATACCCCTCGTCTTCTAATGGGGGTCGTCTTATAATCAAACCTCAAATAGAGGTCTGACTATGAGATCCCCAGCACCGCTGCAGGGGACCTGGATCCTTCTGTCTCCCTCCCATTTAACACTCCCCCACGCCACACACACTTACCGGTGCTTCCAATTTCCTGCTGTATACCGGGGCAGCGGGTTGACGTCCACGTGATCCGCGTAGACAACTTACGCTGCAGCCGGAAGGAGGTGTGGCTAGCAGTGGGGGTTGTCTGCGTCCATCGTGCAGACCTTCCCCGGCTGTCATAGATCAGAGTTCCCCGCACCGGTGTGGCACCGGCAAAGAGCTTTGTCTTTGTTGGCGCCTGCTTTTCCATTGATATAGCTGAAACTATTGTTGAGTCTCTTGTCTAGAAGAAAGTTTTGGGAATTAGCTAGCAAGACCCAATTAAAAACAAAGGGGTTTGTCATGGGGGGGTAAGCAATCAGAAGAAAATATTGAGGCTATGTGCAGTCACTAACATGCAGTCAATAACAAATGCAATTGAGTTACATAGCTAAAGCCAAAAGTATCCTTTTGTACTTTTTAGTAATCAATTTTAGGTTTGTAGATATGATTATGCCCCTTTGCAATTATGCTAATTAAAACTGCAGTACACCTACATATATGTATTGGGTCTTATTACGAACAACCTAAATACCTATTATTCTGTCAGTAGGAATTGCTTTATTTTCTTAATGTCTGCAATATGCAGTATTATTATATGTTTTAAGAACAGATACTTTTTTGTATTATCTTTAAAGCTCTTGTTACCATGCAGCCACACTAATGTTGAGTGTTACAGCATGGTCACAAATCTCAACAAACCCTTTATCTACATTGAATTTACTTATCCCTGGTTTTTAAATAATTTCAGAAATTATCCTGAAATATATACACAGAACACTAAGTCTCACAGGGATTTAAATAATTTGTAGATGTGGGCTGCTAGCAACATATACATTATTTGAACTGAAGCAACATTTGTATTAATATATCATTGTCTCCTTGCTGCAGTACATCAGCTTGCTGCAGTACATTTTTTTATTTAAAAGTAACAAGTTAGTTGGGGAAAAAAGATGGAACAGACAAGCTGTTTGGTGGGGCAATGGTGGCAGATGCTAATTGTGAATTTGGGAGATCAGGGGTCTGTTACCCAGCTAGTTATTTGGGCCTTTTGGTTCATAGGATTTTACAGTGGGGAAAAAAGTATTTAGTCAGCCACCAATTGTGCAAGTTCTCCCACTTACAAAGATGAGAGAGGCCTGTAATTGTCACCATAGGTACACTTCAACTATGAGAGACAGAATGGGGGGAAAGAATATAGGAAATCACATTGTCTGATTTTTTAAGAATTTATTTGCAAATTATGGTGGAAAATAAGTATTTGGTCAATAACAAAAGTTCATATCAATACTTTGTTGGCAATGACAGAGGTCAAACATTTTCTGTAAGTCTTCACAAGGTTTTCACACACTGTTGCTGGTATTTTGGACCATTCCTCCATGCAGATCTCCTCTAGAGCAGTGATGTTTTGGGGCTGTCGCTGGGCAACACGGACTTTCAACTCCCTCCAAAGGTTTTCTATGGGGTTGAGATCTGGAGACCTTGAAAATGCTTCTTACGAAGCCACTCCTTCGTTCCCCGGGCGGTGTATTTGGGATCACTGTCATGCTGAAAGACCCAGCCACGTTTCATCTTCAATGCCCTTGCTGATGGAAGGAGGTTTTCACTCAAAATCTCACGATACATGGCCCCATTCATTCTTTCCTTTACACAGATCAGTCGTCCTGGTCCCTTTGCAGAAAAACAGCCCCAAAGCATGATGTTTCCACCCCCATGCTTCACCGTAGGTATGGTGTTCTTTGGATGCAACTCAACATTCTTTCTCCTCCAAACACGATGAGTTGAGTTTCTACCAAAAAGTTCTACCTTGGTTTCATCTGACCATATGACATTCGCCCAATCCTCTTCTGGATCATCCAAATGCTCTCTAGCAAACTTCAGACGGGCCCAGACATGTACTGGCTTAAGCAGGGGGACACGTCTGGCACTGCATGATTTGAGTCCCCGGCGGCGTAGTGTGTTACTGATGGTAGCCTTTGTTACTTTGGTCCCAGCTCTCTGCAGGTCATTCACTAGGTCCCCCTGTGTGGTTCTGGGATTTTTTCTCACTGTTCTTGTGATCATTTTGACATCTTTTTAAGTGGGAGAACTTGCACAATTGGTGGCTGACTAAATACTTTTTTGCCCCACTGTATATTAATTAACCAACCCTAAAACTGACAGTCCAGAAGATGGTAGCACTCCAGGTGTACTGCAGCAGCCTTGAGGCCGCCTCCACGTCCTTCTAAAAGTGCACCACAGCCCACCGCCCTAACCCTCTGAACTGCTTCACCAAACACTGTGTAAGTATAGACATTCCTATAAGACATTACTTTAATTGCCAGCTCTTTTATCAACAAACCCCAGCAGACACACCTGCTAAATTTGCTTGTGGGGGCCACGAAAGGGCCCAGCACCTGGGCTAAAGCTTTTTCCTTTGCTATCTTTTCCTGAACAGGCTATCAATGTCCCATGACCAGTAGAAAAACTAACATTAGTAGAGACTTAAAATTAATTAATATTAATGCAGGATTTTCTTGAATATTGTGCCATATGGTGGAGAATACCACACTTAGCAATACTGGTCTTACATGGACATGAAGGTCCTATACTAGTGGACAACATATTTGTACCACAAAGAGAATAGAAGAGCAAATCCATACACTTTGGTGTACTGTTGTAGTGATGTTTTGCATTATAAGAAAATTACAGCGTGAAAAGAAACTTTGCATTCATAGATTCATAGAGACAATGTACACCTGGAAATCTCTCATTATTAACATAATATTCAAAAATAGTAGAACTTCCTCACATGTTAACAATAAGGCATTATCCCATAAGTTATTGTTCCAGGAACTCGCAATTAATGAGACATGTGAAATAAATATGCTTATCACCTAACAAGCAAATCCATTACAAGAATTGTACCTACCTTCACTACCAACCACTTCCATGTCCCTGTTTCCTTATTCCACAGATCTGCCACTTCTCTTGCAGAAATGTCAGCATAGTACAGTATGTACGTGGTTGAAATAATCTGCCAACCTCCTTTGGATTACTATTTACACAATGGGACATCCCATTATTTTTGTCTTATCGATACAACCGAAGCAGATGTCAGGAGCCAGGTCAAACTCAGAAGCAGGATCGAGTCATTAGCGGAGATCAAGCTAGATCGGAAGCAAGGTACAAGGCACACAAGGGTACCATAGGGTTGAAGTCGGGGGTTTAAATATTCACATTTGGCCCAAAATGAGTGTCTGGGGCTTCATACAAAAATCCACCAACAAAATTGCAGCACCCATCAAATGCACCAAAAACATAGCGGTTGCGAAATACATCACTTCTTGACTTGACACTTCTTGACTTCATGACCCTCCACTATAGCAGGAGAAGGAGGAATGGGGATTGGGGAAAAATATCAATTAAAGACAACAAGTTTTAATAAAGACACATGAAAAATATTAGGAATATGCATGGATTTGTGAAGGTCAAGTCAGAGAAGGACGAGGGATTAATTTGAGAGGTAATTCAAAAAGGACCCAAAAAGCGGGGACCCAATCAGGACTGAGGTAATTTTAAATTCTTTGAAGAAAGCCATATCATATCACCACGGTACAACTGGAGCAGACGTCGGGAGCCAGGCTAAACTCAAAAACAGGGTCAAGTCATGAGCCGAGGGCAAGCAATATCAGAACCAATGTCACAAGCAGTAACAAAATCCAAAATGAAGCAGAGGTCGGGCAGCAATCAAGTGAGGTCAAATAAAAGCCATGGTCAAAATTACTGAGAAATCAGCAAAACAACGAGTGCAACAACCAAGCTCAACTATTGAGAACCGTAGGGTTGAAGGTCAGAGGTTTAAATAACCAAATGAGTGCCTGGGACCTCGATGACCGACAATGCAGAAAACGATCTGTGAAGAGTAGAAGTATCGATCAGTATTTGGACCTACCTGCCACCGGCTCACAGTGCATTTGCCGGTTTGGACAACTGAAAGGTTGTATATCTAGCATTGTGTGATCCAATATGTGTAACTCTGAACTGGCATGTATGCATGATATGATTGTTTTGTAAAGCAGAAAACAGAGCATGTTAATAAGCTGTGAAAGCTGCCTTGGAATGGAATAGTTTGAAGAATGCATTATTTTTGCATTCATGATATTGGTACACAGACATATATAACATTTGACTAGAAATTTCAATAATATACCTATAGGTAAATCTTATAATATCATTTTTTTGTTGACCACAATATAAAGTAAAAAATTGTTTTTTGTTTTTTTTTACAAAATAAGCATGTGCTATTTTTCTTTACAGATCCTACATACAGCCCTATATAGCATGGCGTATGACATACTGATTGCAATCTAGATGTATCCTCATTTATTGCTTTACCAGCTATAACTTCCAAAATTTTAAAAGAAACCCTGAAAATATGAATTGGGCACATCTGTGGTGTATTAAAATAGCTATGTTTGCAAAGCAGTGATCAAAGAACATTATTTCTGTAAACATTTTAATTTCTATTGCTCCTTTTCTCTAGAGACAAATTCAGCCAATATTCTTACTTTAGTTTCAGTGTTCAAAAGACCATGCACTTATTAACTAACCATTTTTAAATTACATTTCTTCATAATACACTGTTTCTTTAAATATACTTCTGATACATTAATTAATGTATACAATATTTTATTAATATTCATCCTTAAATGGATACCTAAATACAATATTTTGTAATGATTAAAAATGTGTAATAAGAACGTAATGTTTTACTAACATGGGAGATTATTAACAATCTTTATTGCCATTTTATTTAGAAATATAACACCTTAAATTATGTTATTAATTATACCTCCTGGTCTGTCTCTGAAAATATGTTACTTTCACACTGTTATCGAGATCTTGCTGGCATGTTTTCATTCTTTAGATATTCTGTTATGGTTTGGAGTCTCCACTACCACATACAATATTCAATTTTAAGGAGAAGCAATTTTTAATCTCTCAAATCTCTAATTCCTTTAGGCTTGTTTGAGTATGTTAAATGATGTTATATACCTGTCACCTACCTAAATTGCCAGCTGCCGCTAAGGAGGAGAGGGAGACCCCCTCCACTAGCCAGCAGCCCACAGCAGCCGTTACGGAGGAGAGGGAGATCTCCCTTCACCAGCCAGCCAATCATCGGAGCAGATGTTATGGAGGAGAGGAAGACCTCCATCCACCTCTAGTGGTAAGACCAAGAACTGCAGGCGCCTATACTTACAGATTACGGTTTTGTCACACTCAAGATGGCCGCCAAAACCCACCAAATGGGAAGTGATGTCAGACTTTTCATATTTTGGCCCCAAAACCTCTAATTGGTGCCTAGGCACTTCCCATCCTTTATAAACCCTCAGTGGCATGGTATGTACTTCCAACCAAATGTTTTTTAGCCTAAAGGGCTAATCGCATATAATGCAAGTAAAATTGGCTCAAGAACATGAGGACAAAGTGTCTTTAACATTGCCTCTAGGGCGTGACACAGGATATCAATCAGTTATATTCAACAGAATATGTTACTATATTTAGTGGGTATTTTTGCTAATATAGCTTTAAAAAGCTGTTAAAGCCATTACTGAGCTCTTACCTTTAAAAATAATGTGATGACATACTGTGTTACTCAATACGTTTCCCAAGTCTGTCTTATTATAGAGATAAACAATAAATTGTGAAAATCAAAGGTAAGGTACCAAAGACTTATTCTTATAAACATCAATGACTGAGAGGCTCACTAAAACTCAAGATTTCAAGTTGTTCTTTTATTATTTGAATCTTATTTGCCACAATGTAATTATTAGTGTTTCCTACTTCCCTACTATTATTTAGTACACATGCAAATATTGACAATTGCCAACTTCATATTCAGCTTGTGTTGGTGTCATGTATGACTTTATTTATTTATTTTTTGCATATTTTCCAATGATGTTTATTCATTAAAAGTAATTGATTGAAGCATCAATTTCATTGAGTGTGAATGTGTAACAAATTGGTAGTAAAAATACTCAGTCCTCTCAGACTAGTAGGGTTAAATGGAAGTGGGGATCAGGGATGACCTCTAACCCTAAGGATGATACTTGTCTAATTTTCATTAAAAGTATCATTGAAAAATATTATAGACTAGGAATCAATATGTTTTCACGATAGATTTAAAGAATGCAAAATACATACATATGTAAAAAGTGTTTTTTTTCTTTTGGTATACACCAAAATATTGTTTAATGCACAGTATAAATAATAATAATAAAACATTTGGAAAGCATGGATTCCACATCTGTCTCACAGCACAGTTTGCATTTGCTTCAACACATGACAAAGGAAATAAAAAACAGGAGCTAGATAATAACCTTAAAATGTGAACTGTCAGAACAATTATTATGTGCTTTATCAAGCAACAACGTATCTTGGTTCGACACCAAGCTTAGAGCTCTTATGTAATTACCCTTAAGTATTTCTCCAATAAACCACCAACCATAACAAATCCAAGAACTACCCACAAAAAATATGTGTATCAATGTTTATTATTGGCCAAAAGCACAAAACATTGCATATAATATCCATATGCCTTGCAAAAAGTGAGCAAAAAAGGCATTTTTACAAATACATATATTATATAGATCATATAACACATAACACAATTTGTCATCAGTCTTAGGAACTGACATGCTGTCCTGGCCTTTCAGATATTCCTGCCTGGAGCTGCACCAAAATGATCATATAAACAACATTTGCATCACGTTTCCTGTACATATAGAAATGTAGGATGTGTTAAGCTTTTTCTCCCATAAAAGTAGAGGAAATATGACAGTGGTTATAAAATGATTATTAGACTTTTGCATGGCAAGCAACATTGATTTGGACAAAATTTTTGTTTAGTTTTTTGCAGCATTTGTTTTCAAGCAACTGACGAAATTCAGGAACATTTTTTTATTTGGAAATTACATTTGGGGGAGGGGGGCTTACCTAAGGGGGCAGTCCCTGACACCTTCTGGACTCTGGACCTTTCACTTAGAGCAGCACTAAGGTCATCTCAAGGTTAATAAAGAGATCCACACTCGGTTTTGCACTGCACGACCATCACCTCCAGCAACAGCAGTACGACAAACATTCAGCAGCATGCTATGGAACTCCATTTCTCAAAAAATGGACCAGTTTGATTAATTGATCCCACAGAGTAACGAAGGTGATATTGCAGCAGCAGTAATAACAGGGCACTGGGAACAGGTAGACACTGGCACATATCCAACCCCTCTGTTCAGGACACTGAATTTCCACCCAAATTAGACAAAAGGTTTGGCTGGTACTTGAGTAAATGGGCAACTGTCTTAATTAACTTAACTCTACTCTGAAACAGAACATGATTTAATAAACATCTAAAATATACTGCGTGCAAGCAGTCAAATGCCTCATTTTGTCACAAAATTTTTTTTGGCTGTTGACTAAAAACTAGAGGTTTTGCCCTAAAATACCATATTTGCTCGATTATAGGCCGTACCCGAATATAGGCTGCACCCGAAAAGTTAGGTGCTTTTTTAAAGAAAAAATTTTCTTAGTAAACTTGTGGAATAGATATGCTGCCACTCTGCCCACCCCAGATATGCTGCCACTCTGCTCCCCCCGATATATGCTGCCACTCTGCCTCCCTGAGATATGCTGCCACTCTGTCCTCCCCCGAGATATGCTGCCACTCTGTCCCCCCTGAGATATGCTGCCACTCTGCCCCCCCGAGATATGCTGCCACTCTGCCCCAAGATGTGCCCCCCGAGTTATGCTGCCACTCTGCCACCAAAAAGTCCCCCCCCCGAGATATGCTGCCACTCTTTCCCCCCCTGAGATATGCTGCCACTCTGCCCCCAAGATGCTCCCCCCAGACTTACCAGTGCAGACGTCTTGCGGGGCCGGCGGGGGACATCTACGCAGTACGCATATACAACTTCCGGAAGATTGTTAACGTACATTGCGCAGACGTTTCCCCCCGTGGGAATTCCCGGCAAGGGTTATTGTTAAAGCACATCGAGCAGACGTGCTGGCAGCGGAGGTTGTTTACGCGCATCGCCGCAGCCAGTGAACACCTGCACGATGCGCTTAGGCAGTCTCCCGTGCCGGCACTCCCCCCGTGGAAAGTGCTGACAGGGGAGGTTGTCTCAGCGTTTGGAGAGTAGGATCTGCATCCTAACCCTGCTGCCTGCCCGGCGCCCAGAACTGCATGTCCCGGGCGTCGGGCAATACGAATTGCGCATTCCTGCGCTAGACCCCAAATATAGGCCGCACCCCCACTTTAAAGACTTGAAGTGGGGGAAAAAGTGCAGCCTATATTCGGGCAAATAGGGTATATTGTGAAATGTCCGATGTAGTCCATGTATGTGGTATCTATAAATTATATACAAACACTAGAATAGTACACTACAGCTTCTCCAGTCCACCCCACACCACTCAATTTTCTGTACTAAAAGTCTGCAATATTGTATATGAGCAATGAGCATCAATCTCAGCCTCTGCTAAGCTAACTGTCACTGTCTTACACTCCAACTCTTATCAGTCTGTAACTGCTGCCAGGGGAGGGCTGCCAGCCTACGGCATGGGTGGCAAGTATAGTCAAGTGGCCCATTGCGCCACCGAATCAGCCCACCATCCATGCACATCTTTTCCTGATTTTCTAACACATGTTGAGGTGATGGGATTGGGAGCACGTCAGTACCCTAAAAAAAAGTCATCATACACGGGATGCCTGAAGCCACAATTTAACACGACTAATCCTTTTTAATAAAATATGCAGATTGAAATAGATTAAATAACACAAAACTTTCACTTATCTGTTCACTGATCTCTGGGCCTAGAAAGTTTTGCCCTTTAAAGTGACTATAGTTCAATTTATTCCTACGGAAAGTAAAGTGCTAGGAAACAGATGATCAAATACACACCAGAACAGGCTCTGCCACACCGACACACCAAACACACACACACACCAGGACAGGCTCTGTCACACCGACACCCAAACACACACACACCAGGACAAGCTCTGCAACACCAACAGCCAAACACACACACCAGGACACGTGACTCCGCTGGTTTCCTGCTTGTCCCGGGTGGAACAAGAGACGATGCTCGCATAGTGAGCAACGTACAGGTAAGTGGTAGAGCATATGTGGAAGTGATCATGCCCCTGCTATCACAGTTAATGCAGGCTTTTGTCCCGCATTTAAGACAGCCATGTTGGTCGTGCGGCCGCATCAGCCGGCCGTTTTATTAGCATTTAGGGCGGGCTGGGCCGGGGGACAATTGCCCCTCAGTCCGCCCTAAATGCTAATAAAGCTGCTACTGACAAATTAAAATGCCGTCAGCACACTTATATATCTAATGCTTGTCCCTTCCCCTTGTAAATGCTGATTGGCCAGAGTGAAAAATAGTAGGGAGAATACCACAGGTTACTGGATCCATCAATCACAGCCATAGCCATCAATGAGACTACCTCTTGTCTTTTTGGCTACTTGTATTTATCAGTCATTGATATGTGCCCTCCTACACACAGTCCCTTCCGACTGGCTTGTAATGGCTGTAATAGCAGCGGCTACATGTGACAATGAATAGACAAAACCTAACAAAATGTTGCACACTTTTCCAATTAGTTTTCAGCAGTTTCGTACGGAATAGCACTTTTTCGGAGATTTTTACAAACACACGAAACAGGAAATCATTATCTAATAATTATTGTATGAGTGAAATCAGCTTTTTATGTGCTCTCCTGTACAAACATTTAGCTAAGAATTCAGTTGCAATTTAAGAAAATTTAAAACAGCCACAGTATTTTGAATATTGCACTATAAAGCTACTATATATAGAATCCAACACTGTAATGTACATTGCATATATACACATTCAAAGTAAGGGAAATAATTATTTCAAGTAGCACCATGATTCTTATACCTTATACCTGTAATTTAAAAATGATTTTCATTTACGAACTTGCAATATGCTTTGATTTAGCTGTTATATTTTTCAAAAAACTCTGCCTGTCTTTAATCTATGATTAATAGGTTCCACCCTATCTTTACCTTTATAATTAAATATATACAGAGTTGGGATATCTACAGAATGCTTTCAGAGATAAGTGGCAATCGTTATTTACACCAAATTCTCCTGTAACACTAAGTCAACAATTTCAAATTAAAATGTGCAATGTAAGCCTAGTTATAATGAGAAGATTATATTCACTTACTATTTTGCATTTAGATAACTGAGATTTTTTTTTCTTACATCAAACTCCTTGGCATTACAGCTCTTTGAGACATCACACTTTTTTTTAAAAAAAAATAAAGGTTCCAAACATTTTCCTGTAGGGATTAGCACATCAGGTTTTATTCGGTGGTGACTAGATGGCGTCTTTTAATTATGATAATTGATAAAAAAATTAGCTGCAAAGATATTAAAATAGCCTTGTTGTATACACCTTCCATAATAATTCCTTAAATTAGAACTCTTGGTGTATCTGTTACAGAGTGCCAGGTTGGATAGCAGGGATTAAATACACAATTTAATCTCGCCATTTTTAATATGGGTGTTTTAGTGACACCTGCATAATGGAAAAAGTATGGGCAACGTCTGCAAGCTTGCTGGTGACAAAGGGAAAGAGGTAAGCTTCATCTCTTGCCCTCAATATAACCCTCATAGCTGCAACAATGTTGCAACTACCCACCAATGACAGGGGACCCTGACTGTAGCCGTCTGCATGGGCCAGCAGTCGTCTGCATGGGCCAGCAGTCATGACCCCATTCCTATTGGTCCAGGGGGGCCCTTTCATAGAATCCTGTGTTCATTGAGGAATAATAAACTACTGGTTTGCTGGTAAACTTGTATTTTTCATGATAAAATAAGATGTTTATGTGTAAGGATAGAAAAATAGCAGCTAGCCTGTGGCGCACCAAAACATCTCTATATGCCCAGCCACACACTGTGTGAGCATAAAACCATAACATGTGGCCTGTTATAGTTAGGTGTCGGCTGGGCTTATGTTATTAGGCCTTCTCAATATCCTCAGTCTGTTTATATCCTTTTTAGAAGATCATTGGAAGAGGTATATGTTCATTATTGTATTTTAAGATTTATTTCCTAGTAATTTAATTTCTTAAAGTGTGCATCTTAAAAATTAACCAGACAGAAATAAAAATTGCAATTGGAGAGCTGTATAGCCCCTCAAGTGTAATTTATTAGCCCCCACTTTTTCATGCTGGTGGGGAAAACGGGGCACTTAGGACTGCCTTAGCTAATAAGGGGTCCTGGGGGCCCCATTTTTTAATGCAATTATGAAATTGTGCTTTAAATGGTACTTTTCAATTTACCTCCTCTTGGAGCGACGCACATCCTAAAGTACTGTAGCTGTTTTTTTCAACATGCCACAACCCATGCTGCGGTCTAGTTCATGGGAGCCAAGTATAAATTAACGTGTAAACAAAGGTTGTCAGTAGTAAATATTCCAGTTGGACATTTTTGTGAGGTCAGCGAACACATCAATCAATACCAACCATGTCTTCTTTGGCAGAGGTACCTATGCTTTATGCCCATATGTATTTTCTTGACTTGTGGGTTGGATAGAGGATAATTCAGTGCTTTCGTATTAAAAATTCAAGCAGTTAGTACATTTTATTTTTCTAAATGTGTTGCATTTAAAAACTTGATATGTCTTCTACTCTTCAAAATATGGTATGCACAAAAAAAGTTATTACTAAAAATGTCAGCAAAACCAGCTTCCCATTGCTGAGAGTTGTTTTATAGAACCATATTCCATTTTCTGAAATATTGATTATTTTTTCTATTCTTCAGTGTACTGGAAAATACTAAGTGTAATATTAAATTTGCTATTTCACAATGCATTTTATAAGGTCACATTCTACGTGCTTTAATAATCACAACAGCTCCATAGAATTAAATCTGTAGGTTACAGTAAACTGATATTTTCCACACTGGGTCAGCTACCCCTAGATACATTAACTTTTGTTATTGACCAAATACTTATTTTCCACCATAATTTGCAAATAAATTCTTTAAAAATCAGACAATGTGATTTTCTTTCCCCCCATTCTGTCTCTCATAGTTGAAGTGTACCTATGGTGAAAATTACAGGCCTCTCTCATCTTTGTAAGTGGGACTACTTGCACAATTGGTGGCTGACTAAATACTTTTTTTTTGTTTGTATGTGTAAATAAAATAATTAAGTGCAATTTACAGTAAACCGTGTACTACAATGTAAAATTGGTTATGACAATGATCCTACCTCTATAGCAAGCAGGAAGTGGTTACAGGTAATTTACAGGAAGCAAAACCAGTATGGATATGTCAGGATAGTATAAGAGAAGGTTACCTGCTATAAGCCACAACAAGGGATACTAGAAAATGTATTATATTAAACTTTTCTGGCAAAAATGAGACAAGCCTTAGTGTTCTTTTTGGTAAGCAGTGGTTCGCCTTGCAATGCTCCCATAGATGCCATTGTGGAATCATGAACATTGACCTTAATTGAGGCAAGTGAGGTTGCAGTTCTTTACATGTTAGTCCACTCTTGGAGGAATTTTGGTAGGCCAGCTACACCTGGGAGAGTTCACCACTGATCACCTCCTATGCTTCAATGGTGACACTGAAATGCCTTTATAACAGAGCAAAAAGCAATACCACCCCCCCCCCCAGGGTGCACTGTGACCACTCCAAAGAGCAGTTACAAGTGCCACTGCGAGAAATTTTGCCTCTCGCAAGATGGCAGCACCTTTTAAAAAAATTAACAAGTTTCCAGGAGAGTCTCTCCAGACCCTGTAATAAAATGTATACGGGCCAATACAAACTTCAAATAATTGGATCACATATAAATGTATGTGCGTCAAAAATAGGCAGAGTCACTTAGATGCAAACAAAGGTAAAACATTTAATACGAACAAAAAATAGAAGAAGAATATAAAAAGTAGATAACAAAAATAATATAAAACAAGTCTTACAAAACCTTGGAGAGGAATTTAGTTCATGACATCTATCCTATGCATTCCTGAGGATGGAGGGAGGGAGTGTTGGGACGAGAAGAGTCCGTGGATGGCAAGTACATCTCCCCTCTACCTCTCCTCCTATGCTTCTCCAAGGCCTTAACTTATATACACGGTTTGAATAATGATGTCAGTCTTGTCAGTCTATTGGTCTTCACCTAATTGGGTAAACATGCTCACTAAGATCTTTACACGTCGAAACCCTATTTTAGGTGGTGGCTGTACGCATACTGTAATGCCCTTTTAGAGTTACAACTATACCATGCATTAGCAAGCTTCTATCCTATCTATAGAATGCCTGTTCAGCAAATCCTTCATTCCATATTTTAAGGTCAAGGAAACCTTGAAGTCTATCATTGAAACATATTAATATATCTTAATAATCATTTATTTATGAACAATGATTACATATCTTTGACTATTGCCTATACCAATAATTATATATGGTCCATTTAATATTACTAGGGTTAAAAGAGATGTTAAATGTGTTAGAATCTTTTACAATTCCCCCTGATGATAGGATAATATCCTTATCATATATTTTCAAATACACACATTTACTCACCATTCGTATCACATTCGTATCACATTTATACTACAATCACATCACACTTTAACTGGGACCATATGATAATCATTAGCATGAAACACCCTTTTCTCTACATTTGTTATGGAATGAGAGGATTGTGCTCTTTTTATCATTTCCCTTAATATTCCATCTCCCTTATCTACTTCATACTTAACTTGTTTATATATCTTACCTATTCTACACATAAGAAAACTTTGATAAACAATACATAATAAAACAAGTATAGCTATAATAACAATTGGATTTAACAATATATTCCCAGCTGCAGACTTTACCGAAGATTGTGACCACATATTTACTGATTTTTTAAAATTTGACCACCAATTAACTCCAGACATATCATTCCATTGATGTTGAATTTGTTCTAATTCACCTTGTTTATGTTGGAAAACAATTTCTGCATCTTTCAATTGTTGCTTTAATATGGCCAATAATCCCTTATCTTTCTTTATTTCCTCTGTCCATGTTTTCCAAGGAAAATGGTCTATCTGTGTCAAATTAAATTGCTGAGGTAGTGTTCTTAAACGCTCTGTACCTATAGTGGAGACATTAAACTTTTTCCCATCTATCTCCAGTTTTTTCAAATCACCTTCTATGCAATATAATCCTCTCTGAAGAGTTGCATTATGCATACAATTTGAAAAGAATGCTCTGACCAATGACTCCTCCTTCATTACTTGAAAACAAACTTTCCCTATCTTTACTTGAGTCATTAATTCATGCATAGATGTAACACTTTCAATCCTGGCTTCACATGATGAATGATTGTGAAAACAAGAATGATAGACAACCTTTTCTTGCCCTGGAAGACATATTACTTTAGAAACAAAATGAAGACAAGCTGAAACATCTAATTGTTCCAGATTTTCCCCATCAAATACAAAATCTGTATACCTTAAATTATAATGAATCAATTGTGTGTCACTGACTGGAATTCCTAAAACTGTTACTGGTACCACTACTTGTTCAACTCCTGCCACTGGGATTAAAGATGTCCCAATACAAAAATCCTGATCACAACCCATCCATTTATTAATCCACAAATCAATATGACCCAGGCCAAAACTATATTTGTCAGGTAAGCTTTTCAACAAACCCAAAGGTATAATACCACTCTGTAAAGCCTGTGCAATCATCTTTAGATTGGTGGAATATTCTATCTGTATTTCCAGGCATGCCCTTGACACTTGATTCTCCTCTTGACTCTCTATTAAGTCTAAAGTAGCATCCTGTAAGTGAGATACAGACGACCCAATCACAGTAGCAGAACTTAGAACCATTTTTTCCAATAACTGATTTAACCCTTTTTGTACTTTTTCTCCCTGACTTCCAACATAACTCACGGATCCCAAATCGGATTTAAGAGTATTTATATCCATAGTATTAAGTAAGCTTCCTACCGAACCAACACCCCCCAAGATTCCCTCAATAATACCTCGTCTACTTCTTGCCATTCTCAATGGATTTTGTCCAAACCATTGAGCAAGACCTTTTTCCATGTTAGTAAGGTGTGACAAACATTGAGGAAACCAAGTGGATATTTTCCAATCAGTCATGTTAAAAGTCCAAACTAGGGTTACAAGCGATCCATTCCTCAACAATGGCTTAGATTGAAAGTAATTAACCTGAAAAGGATTGGATGGTTTGAGTCTAGTACCAGTACACAAATTGTCTTCAGGGGACCAAACACTGACATTTGCTCTGTCACAGTGTTTGTAATCTCCTTTCAGTAATACACAACATTCATATATCCCAGAGTCTTTACGAGTTGGACTATCTAATCTAAGCATAAAATGCATACCATTCCAATGTAAATCCCCCATTTGACCCTTATGAAGTATACGAGTTGGATTATTTGTAAAACTTCCTAAAGATGTTTTCCCTTTTGACCAAACGAGTGATGCTTCCTGGGGTAATAGTAACCTTGTCCCACATTGTAGTTCTATAGGTTCCAATTCCTCTTGGCTTTTCACACTATGGGGATTAACTCTAACTTCAGGTGCTATAGAATTAGTTACCGTAAATACAAAAGATACTTTGACCATAGCTATCTCTCTTTCCACCTGAAAGTTCCAAACCCTAGTCCAATCATCATCCCCTGCTGATATAGAAAGCAGTGAAGGATCCAAGATTTTACCATAAGACTGAGTCTTATACCAAATCTCTGTCTTTGATCTTCCCATTTTCCCTGATGTTAACATCTCATTGGTAACATCACGTGTCCATTGTGCATGTTCTTCTCCCTTAATTGTTATAAACCACCACATGGACTCAGTAGGATGACATTCCCAAACACCTGTCTGATTATTATGGGTATAATTCCACAATGACTGTGTGAATTTGGCTTTTGGTCCTACTTTTGCATGAACCGTGATCTCTGAGGTATGCTCAAAAAATATAGTCAAACAAGGTTGATCTCTGGAGCCATAACCGAATCTAATTTGTCCAACAATGTCTCTTGATGTATCAATGTCTGATGTCAGGAGTCGATCCACTCGAACTTCTCTTATCTTATGTGATAACAATGTCTCCTGTGGTAAATCCTGTCATAAATCAAGTACTCACCCCCGCCATCGTTCCCACGCTGATGTCTCCGCTCCTTCCCGGCTTACTGACACAGCAGCAAGCAGGGCCTCTCCAGCTACACTCCCACGCAGCTGCAGCCGGAGGTTAACAGGAGGGAGGGGGCGCTCGCTCCGTTGCCAGGGAGACGCGTCTCTCTCTAGCTGCCGGCAGAATCAAGTGAAACGTAGGACACGCTCCACCGTTGCCATAGCAACACGTTTCAAATACTGACGTCATTTTGGCGCCAAATTTGAACGTATTTAGACGCTTCAGTCCCAGTATCCTTTGCTGAAGTATCAGTTGAAGTTTATTTCCTATACTGAAGCGTTCTCTGTGTTTTGACCCTTTGTGTACCAGACCCTATTCTCGCTTACCGACCATTATCTATTTTGCTGCCTGCCTTTGACCCTTGCTTGTTTTTGACGCTGCCTCTGCTCGTGCCCTATTGTACCTCGTCTGGATTTTTGTCCTGTGTGGATTGGTGTTTTTGCGATTAGGAACCTTTCGCTTACCAGCTCACTTACGGATCGTGACAGTATACTTCAGCCATGACTATGGTTCCTGCAGGACTCCAAGCCACGCTTTCAGATATGAACGAAAAGATGGAGAAGCTGGCCCAAATGATGATGGACATGCAAGCTCAATATGGAAATCTTCATAATGAAGTAGCAGACCTAAAGAACCAAGTTGCTGCTCCTATTAACCCTTCTCCACCACCTGCTCCCCCCCGTTGCAGCACCTGAGTCAGGACCGTCGTTTGAACCCCAAGTTCCTTTACCAACCAAATTCTCCGGAGACCGAAAGACTTTCCGTACGTTTATTACGAATTGCGAACTCATATTCTCTGTTAAACCACGTACTTATAATTCTGACTCAGTGAAGATTCGTTCAATAATTTTGTTAATGGAGGGTGAACCTGCCAGTTGGGCACATCGTTTATTATCTTCAAATGATCCTGTTATTCATAATTATACCTCCTTTATTGCTGCTTTGTCCTCATTATACGATGACCCACACCTCCACTCCTCGGCATGTTCAGCTATCCGTACCCTATCGCAAGGCCGCCGTCCAGTGGAGGAGTACATTACAGAGTTCCGATGCCTCGCTGCGGATACTAAATGGAACGATTATGCCCTCGCTGACCAATTTCGCCTAGGTCTTTCGGATGCTGTGAGTGACGAATTGGCTCATGGCCAAGTTCCCGATTCACTTGAACCTCTCATGGCTTTGGCTCTTTCTATTGATCGGAGATTGCGAGAACGTAGGGCCGAGAAACATCGTTCCTGGACTCCCTCATGGAGAACATCTATGCCTCGTTCACAGGATCCTACTCCTACATCCTCACCTCTATCAGAGGTGGAACCTATGCAGATTGGGCTAGCAAGATCTTCTCTGTCCATTCAAGAAAAGAACAGACGTAGGGACAATAATTTATGTTTATATTGTGGAGCGGATTCCCATCTCCTGTCGGCCTGCCCTATCTGTCCTAAATCACCTAGAGGTGAGTCCAGAAACAGATCGTATTGTATTTCATCCATACTTCTGGAGACCGCTACTCACCTATCTGTTCCTCTGCGTTTACAGTGGGGGTCTCATCAACTTCATCTCCAAGCCATCATCGACTCCGGGGCAAGCAGCAATATAATTGATAAAGAATACCTCGCCAAACAGAAGATCCCTACCTCTTCTAAGAAACATGAGGTATTTATCCAGACCATTGATGGCTCACCTGTGTCTTCCGGACCAGTGCATTTAGAGACTGTCCCACTCACCTGTTCTCTAGGGAATAGGCATACAGAAAAAATAACCTTTGATGTCATCAATTCCCCTTTATTTCCATTAATCTTGGGCCTGCCCTGGCTCAAGCAACATGATCCCGTCATTCATTGGACTACAGGACGAGTTACATTTTCCTCTCCGTTCTGCATCCGCCATTGTCTCAGTACTGCACATATTACTCTTCAAACGTCCCCTACTGTATCCAGAACCTCCATCCCGGGTTTGCCTTCATGCTATATGGAATTCCAGGACGTGTTTGATGAGAAGGGAGTTGATTGTCTTCCGCCACACCGTTCATACGACTGTCCTATAGATCTCATACCTGGATCTAAAATTCCTTACGGCCGTATATATCCCTTGTCGGAATCAGAACTGAAAGTACTACGAGAGTACCTCGACGAACACCTAGCCAAGGGTTTTATTCGTCCATCCACCTCGCCAGCCGGGGCAGGGATATTCTTTGTAGGAAAGAAGGATGGGGGTTTACGGCCCTGTGTGGACTACAGAGAACTAAACGCTATAACCATAAAAAATCGATACCCTCTTCCTCTCATCCCGGAATTATTCGAACGTTTAAAACAAGCCGCTATATTCACCAAACTAGACCTACGAGGAGCATATAACCTTGTTCGTATTAAAGACGGTCATGAGTGGAAGACTGCATTTCGCACTCGTTATGGACACTTCGAATATTTAGTAATGCCCTATGGACTATGTAATGCTCCAGCTACCTTTCAAAACCTTGTCAACGATATTTTCCGGGATTTATTAGATACGTTCATGGTCGTCTATCTAGATGATATATTGATCTTTTCCGCTACCCTCCAAGAGCACCGCAGCCATGTCCACCAGGTTCTTTCACGTCTTCGTGCCAACCGTTTGTTCGCCAAAATAGAAAAATGCAAGTTTGAAACGAATAATATAGACTTCTTGGGATTTCACATTTCATCCAAAGGCATCGAAATGGACAAAAATAAAGTTAAGGCCATTGAACAGTGGCCACAGCCTCAATCACGTAAAGATGTGCAACGATTCCTTGGATTTGCTAATTTCTATAGGCGTTTCATTCATAATTTTTCCAGAGTCGTCCTTCCTCTCACAACCCTCACATCCAAACATACCAAGTTTTTGTGGAGCACAAAGGCCGAGGAGGCTTTCGCAATGCTTAAACAAAGATTTACCTCTGCTCCTATACTGGTACATCCCAATGCTGATCTGCCTTTCATTGTGGAGGTAGACGCCTCTACAGTAGCGGTGGGGGCTATCCTTTCTCAAAGACAAGGACCTAAAAATCTACTTCACCCTATAGCATTTTTCTCTCGCAAACTCTCACCGGCTGAAAAGAATTATGACATAGGCGATCGTGAATTGCTATCAATAAAGTGTGCACTAGAGGAATGGAGACATCATCTCGAGGGGTCTCGACATCCGTTTGTTATCTTTACCGACCACCGCAATCTGGAGTATCTTCAACGAGCCAAGAGACTACGACCTCGTCAGGCGCGCTGGTCTCTTTTTTTTACAAGATTTAATTTTCACATAACTTACAGACCAGGAAGTAAAAATGGCAAGGCTGACGCTTTATCTCGCCAATATGTCAATGAACAGGTGGACCCCAACACCACCCAACCAATAATTCCCCCGAGACATTTTTTGGTCACCAAGAAAGATTTTATTAGCTCCCTGAGGGACTACTTCAAATTCAGAGTTCATCGTCCTACAGTCCAGCCGTTGCAGAGGAGAGGAGGACTCTTTTATCATCAAAATAAATTGATAATACCTCCACCTTTTGTGACCGACGCTCTCCGCATCTGCCATGACGCTCCGTTGGCAGGGCATCCAGGGATCTCAGGAACGCTCAGTTTGCTTCGCCGTCGCTTCTGGTGGCCTAACATGGCAATGAATGCAAAAGACTATGTGAACTCATGCCAAGTTTGCGCAAGGAACAAGACCTCACACCAATGCCCTTCGGGATTGTTACAAATTATTCCCACTCCCCAATCGCCATGGTCCTCCGTATCAATGGACTTTATAGTGGAATTACCCTTATCTAACGAATATAATACCATCATGGTTGTTGTAGACAGACTGACCAAAATGGCGCATTTCATACCACTGAAACACCTCCCATCAGCAACTGAGACAGCTGACATGTTCATAAAAGAAATTGTTCGCTTACATGGAGTTCCTCTTCAAATACTGACTGACCGGGGTTCTCAGTTCACTTCAAAATTCTGGAGGTCTTTTTGTAAAGGGTTGAAGATTGAACCAGCCCTATCTTCTGGTTATCACCCTCAAACTAATGGTCAGACGGAGCGAATAAATCAAAGTCTAGAACAATATATTCGTTGTTTCACATCTTACCTCCAATCGGACTGGTCATCTTTGCTACCTATGGCAGAATTTGCACACAACAATATTAAGAACTCATCAACACAAGAAACCCCGTTCTTTCTGCTATACGGTTACCATCCTCCTGACTTACCTATATCCATAACCCCAGTGATGGTGCCCGAAGCGGCGAAAAGACTACGAATAATACATAAAGCATTACGCATGGCAAAACAAAATCTGACAATTGCTCAACAACGATATAAGGGTCAAGCGGATAAACATAGACGTAATGGCCCTGACTATCAACCCGGGGATAAAGTATGGTTATCTACTCGAAATATGAAACTAGCCATACCCTCTTTAAAGTTGGAACCCCGATTTATTGGTCCATATACCATCACTCACCGTATTAACCCAGTCACTTATCGACTTGCGTTACCGCCATCTGTCAAAATCCATCCGGTTTTCCACACCTCTCTGCTTAAACCAGTTACTACCAATAGACTGGCCACACGGTCTTCCTTACCTCCTCCTCCTATCATTGTTGAAGGTTATCCTGAATATATCGTTCAAGACATTTTGGATTCCCGTCTTAGGGGAGGCCGTTTGTATTATTTAGTGGATTGGGAGGGTTACGGTCCTGCTGACCGTTCCTGGGAACCGGCCTCTTTAGTTCACTCACCTGTCTTGGTTCGTCGGTTTCACAGGAGTTACCCCTCTAAACCTGGTCCTATCGGTTCCCGGAGGTTACCGTTCGGGAGGGGGTACTGTCATAAATCGAGTACTCACCCCCGCCATCGTTCCCACGCTGATGTCTCCGCTCCTTCCCGGCTTACTGACACAGCAGCAAGCAGGGCCTCTCCAGCTACACTCCCACGCAGCTGCAGCCGGAGGTTAACAGGAGGGAGGGGGCGCTCGCTCCGTTGCCAGGGAGACGCGTCTCTCTCTAGCTGCCGGCAGAATCAAGTGAAACGTAGGACACGCTCCACCGTTGCCATAGCAACACGTTTCAAATACTGACGTCATTTTGGCGCCAAATTTGAACGTATTTAGACGCTTCAGTCCCAGTATCCTTTGCTGAAGTATCAGTTGAAGTTTATTTCCTATACTGAAGCGTTCTCTGTGTTTTGACCCTTTGTGTACCAGACCCTATTCTCGCTTACCGACCATTATCTATTTTGCTGCCTGCCTTTGACCCTTGCTTGTTTTTGACGCTGCCTCTGCTCGTGCCCTATTGTACCTCGTCTGGATTTTTGTCCTGTGTGGATTGGTGTTTTTGCGATTAGGAACCTTTCGCTTACCAGCTCACTTACGGATCATGACAAATCCCTTGTCGGATCATCAATTCCAATTGGCTTCTGGTATAGATCAAACAACACAGCAATCAAAAAACTCAGCACCAACAACCATGGAAGTAATATGTAACACGCTATTTTGATGTCACGCTTCTTGTATTGCTGTTTCTCTGGAGGTTCTCTGTCCAATAGTAAACAGTTTTGTTCCTCCATTTTCTTGCAGAACTGTGTTCCTGCAAGAACAGAATTTAGTTAGAAACATACAATTTACACTGGTCAACATGTACCCACAGCTTCTGCTGCCTACGGGTATTTTTCACAGTTTTTTCTGTTCTTTGAACAAGGATCATAACTTGACCCATTGTGTCGATTATTTCAAACGGTCCTTCCCAATTACTTTCCCAAGGTCCTGCCTTCCTAAAAGTCTTAATCATTACTGATGCTCCTTTCACAAATTTAGATGAGTGAGGCGGTACCATACGCTGCATTCTAGACGCTGCGTGAGGAAGGATTGTTTTTAAATTATCCTGAAGTACCTGTAACCACTTAGTTCTTGCAATGGCATCTTTCTGTGGAGTAGACATACGGTTCATGAGGAAAGATCAATGGCATTTTCCTTCCTGTCATTAATTCAAAAGGTGTATACTGGGTAGTTGAGGAGCTTGTTCCCCTAATACTCAACAGTACCAGAGGTACTGCATCAACCCAAGTATTTCCTTTATCAAGTAACATTTTTGCAATTCTAGACTTAATCGTTCTGTTCATTCTTTCTACAATACCTGCGGACTGAGGATGGTATGGAACATGGAATTGTTGACGTACCCCCAATATTGCGCAAACAGCCTGCATGACTTTGCCAGTAAAATGGCTCCCCCTGTCAGAAGAAATCATCCTTGGGATTCCCCAAGTACAAAAAATATGATTCACCAATGCTTTTGCCGTAGACAAAGCATCATCTTTCCTGACAGGCAACAGTTCTACCCACTTAGAAAATACATCTACCACGACTAATGCATACCTGAGACCTTGTTTACCTGAAGGTAGGGGACCTATGTAGTCAATCTGCAATGTAGACCACGGACCGTCTGCAGGTGCAATTCTTAGAAGTGGTGGCTTTTGTCCTTTAGGCCTGGGGTTTACTTGAGCACAAATGAGACATGACTGAACAACATTTTGTACAGAGTCTTCCATTTTGTCCCAATAAAACTTCTCTTTGAGAATTTCCAGCAATTTTTGCTGACCCACATGACCTAAACTTTCATGATTATAGCGGGTGAATTCCGTCTGCAAGTGTTTAGGCACAACTGGAAGTAAATTACCTTGCATCTCATAACAAACCACTCCATTTTCACAAACAAAGGGAGGTGTTATTTTATTCTTACATTCCACAATGAACGGATCTTTCATCTGTTCATCACTAAATGAAGGTAGATTTGCTTCCTTACTCTTTACTGGTAGTATTTCCAACGGTTCTAGTTCCATCACTATCTCTCCTGTCAAAGCTGCTTCCTTTGCTAGAGAATCTGCTTTCTCATTTCCCAAAGCTAAATCACTAGTTCCTCTGCTATGACCTGGTACTTTGACAATAGCATATCGGTTAGGATTTTTAGAAGCAAGCTCAAAAATAGTCTGCAGTGTATCAACATGACTTAAGATTTTGTTAGATGAATCCACAAAACCTCGTTTTTTTCCACACTGGTAAGTAGTCTGTTAGTGAACGTACGACATATGAACTATCGCTATAGATTACCAAAGGATCATTGTTTTCTTTCTCGTTAATTTCCAATACTGTTTTAACAGCTTCAATTTCTGCTCTCTGGGCAGAAAAATGTCCTGGTAGTCTATGCTGAATAGCTCGACCTTTCTTTGGAAACCAAATGGCATATCCGGTATAATACTGTCCTTTCAAGCAAAATCTAGAACCATCTACAAATACTGGTTCATCAGTTTCCTCTACTTCTTTTCTAAAAAGAGATGGATAATCCCCCTGAAATGTCTCAACACACTCATGTGATTCACCCTCATATTGCATTAGTTGAGGGAGCACATATTTAGCTTTATGATCCACTTCAATCTGTTTTGGAGACAAAGACAACAACCAATGTGCAAATCTTTGATGTGACACTCCTGGGATACTTTTTTCAAGAAGCAATTTCAAAGTGGAGTGAGGAGTCTGCAGAATTAGTTTGTTAAACCCAACAATATGTTCAGTCACCTTAACTGCAAAGTGTACACCCACCAAATGTCTTGCACACGTTTCAAACCCTTTTTCTACAGGTGAAAGGAGTTTGGAAAAATAGCCAACTATTCTCCATTCTCTTCCCTGTAGCTGCAGTAAAACTGCTGAGACAGCCGTCTCTGAGGTATGAACTTGTAAAGCAAAAGGCTTAGATGGATACACAGTTGTCAAAGCTGGTGCTCTCTGTAAATCAAGTTTAAGTTGTTCAAACGCTTTCTGCTGCTCATCTCCCCATGGACCAAATAAATTGTCATCATCAGTACTTTTTAGTAAGTCATATAAGGGTTTAGCTTTTTCAGCAAAGCCCTCTATGAAGTCTCTAGAAAAATGTACAAGTCCCAGGAATTGTCTTAAAGCTTTGAAAGTTGTAGGTACAGGCAAAGCTGCTACTGTTGCTACTCTTTCCTGCAAAGGGCGTCTCTGGCCTGGACTTATCAAAACTCCCAAGTACTGAACCTCTTGTTTCAGTAATTGGACCTTCCTTGGATTTAATTTCAATCCTGACTCGTACAACAGATCAAACAATTCTGCTAACAAGGTGAGGTGTTCCTCCCTACTCTCTGTTGCCAACAAGATATCATCAACATACTGTAGAATACCATCTTGCCTTGAGAATTTTGATAATACTTTTGCCAATGCCTGATGAAACAGACTAGGTGACATGTGCGCCCCTTGTGGTAATCTGCAAAATACATATTGCTCATTCAGAAAAGTAAAAGCAAATTTGTATTGACAACTCCTCTCTATCTGAATACTGAAAAAAACATTACTAATATCCAGTACCGAGAAAAACTTCGCCTTAGCAGTCAATCGAGACATGATGTCAGGGGTATCTGCTACAATTGGTGCCACATTTGGGGTACATTTATTAAACATACGCAAATCTAGAAGCATTCTATAAGAATTATCTGGTTTCTTAACTGCCCATAACGGATAATTTGTCACCGAATTTGATTTGCGTATGACGCCTTGTTGAAGTAGTTCTTCAATAATTTTGGACAAAGGCTCAATTGAATCTGGAGGCAATCGGTACTGTTTCTGAGCTATGGGATCTATTCCTTCCACTTTAACAACAACATCTTTCATTGTCCCTACCTCATTCTTAGACTGAGCCCATAACGAGGGATGTTTCTGCACAATTTCTACAAGAGTCAAGTCATTACAATCCATTTGTGGCCAAACATGATTTGGGGATACCTCCTCAATTAAATTGATAACGCCCACTATACTATAGTCACTTGGATCTATTACTACAGGCCCTTTAAGGTTATTACTTCTCCAAATCACTTGATTCCCTAAGTCAATGACCCAACCTCTTTCTCTCATTACGTCAGCCCCTAAGATATTTTCTGAGCTAGGACAATGCCAGATATCAATTTCAGTACACAAATAGCCAGGAATCTCAAACAAAACACCAGTAACTAAAGTTGCTGAAGTATTACCTTTACCACTAAAACCTACAATCGTGCAAACAGGTGAATTAGATGTTATAGGCAAAGCTTGATTAGTCACAGTTAATTGAGCTCCTGTATCAATTAGGAATGTAATCTCTTTTCCCTGTAATTTTCCCTTGACATATGGTCTGCCACAGTTGTCAGTTGACACTGGAGCTACATAGGTCAACTTACAGAGTGATTGATTCTTATCTAGTCACTGAGAGGGCGTCAGACCCCCCCTGACATTCTTTCCTGTTACATTAGTAGCAGTACTATTTGTTGTCAGCTCTTGCACCTGTCTTATTAGTGGAGTGTATGGGGACGTTGACTTAAACTGTTCACCAGTAGGTGGGGCTGTTGGCACCAGCCCATTCTCTTTCCCAAAATTTTGTGTTCTAGGGACAAATTTTCTATTTTTAAGAATTTGTTTACACTGCCACTTCAAATGTCCTCTTTTACCACAATGATAACAACTAACATTTGGTCTGAATATCTTTTGGTTAGTATTATCAAATCGTTCAAAATTAGTAGGATTAGTTTGTGGCATGTGACAGTCATTCTGAGTTAATTCTAGCCGTTTGTCAATTAGTTCCTGTACTGTAGATACTTTTACCTTTACAGTTGACATTTTCATTGCTCTTCTAATACGATCAATGAATATGGCTGCTTCTTGCAAACTAGGTTTTTCAGAGGCAAGCTGAACTGATACAGGATCTAGATATTTAAATTTCCTTACAAATGCTATAATCAATGCCTGTGGTTCATCTCCATCTTCAATTCCCATTACCATTCTATAGGCTTTCTCAAATTTCAACAAAAATGCAAAGGGATCATCTTGCAGATTTTCTTTTAGAGATTCAATTAAGTCAAGAGATGGAGATGAGTCACCAGTTGTGAACAGAATTAATTGCTTTAATCTATCCATGTCATTTGCATGCACTAATTGACCTAATGCATCCTCTGTAGGTGTGTCCTGTAACCTTTTGGACATATGGGAAGGTATCCAAAACCTAAAAATGGTGTTTCTTTGTTTATTATTTAATTGGAATTTGTCTGTATTTGTCTCAAATACATCAATATTATGGAATGCATCCATCTTATCGTCATATTTAGGAAGATCTTTGGCAATTTTCATTAATTGATCATTAATTTTTAAAGTCAATTTTGTTGCACTGTCTCTGAGCTTTTGTCTCTCAACTCCTCCTACGTCAAGTTCCTCATCAGAATCTATCGTTGAGGTACCAGCTATTTCAGGAACAAAGGATACGCCCTTCTTACCTTCTTGTCTTGTGATAACTGACACCTTTTTATTTTTAAAACATAATCTAGACAGTCTATCCCTCTCCCTCTCCAAGTTCTCTAATTGCTGAGCTAAAACAAAACAGTCGGGACAGCTGTTAAAGTCGTCAGTACTGTCATCAGGGTTAGATTCTGGTACAACTTTGTTAATCATGCAAATACTTTGTCTAGGTTGTAAATCCTACACAATCAAGTCATTAAACGTTTTAAACATGCTTAGGACATTTTGTAGTTTCTTCTTAAGTTTATCAATACATAACAATTTCTTATCTATCTTCATATGTTCTAGCTCACATTGTTTGTACATACTAGCCCATAGCTGTGCATTAGTAGGACAATTATCAAATTGAAAAGTTATTTTACTTTTGTTAGCATAAGTTTTTATAAAATCCATGACTTACCCTGTTTAGTGAACTCTCCGTGAGTGGCTGTTGTTTCACGCTGTATGGCTGTCTTGCGTCTGCCGTCAATAGCGTCTCTTAGCACTTGTGGTTCCAATAAAATCTGAAAGTCTGTATCCTCAAAGGTCCTTTTCTTAATTTTCTCCCGACAGTTTGCAAAAAGTGTACAGATATATCTGCCCTTCCCCCTGAGCAAGCTGGAGGGCAAAGGTCAGGAAAAAAATACGCAGGGCTGGCACGCCAGATATGTAATAAAATGGATACGGGCCAATACAAACTTCAAATAATTGGATCACATATAAATGTATGTGCGTCAAAAATAGGCAGAGTCACTTAGATGCAAACAAAGGTAAAACATTTAATACGAACAAAAAATAGAAGAAGAATATAAAAAGTAGATAACAAAAATAATATAAAACAAGTCTTACAAAACCTTGGAGAGGAATTTAGTTCATGACATCTATCCTATGCATTCCTGAGGATGGAGGGAGGGAGTGTTGGGACGAGAAGAGTCCGTGGATGGCAAGTACATCTCCCCTCTACCTCTCCTCCTATGCTTCTCCAAGGCCTTAACTTATATACACGGTTTGAATAATGATGTCAGTCTTGTCAGTCTATTGGTCTTCACCTAATTGGGTAAACATGCTCACTAAGATCTTTACACGTCGAAACTCTATTTTAGGTGGTGGCTGTACGCATACTGTAATGCCCTTTTAGAGTTACAACTATACCATGCATTAGCAAGCTTCTATCCTATCTATAGAATGCCTGTTCAGCAAATCCTTCATTCCATATTTTAAGGTCAAGGAAACCTTGAAGTCTATCATTGAAACATATTAATATATCTTAATAATCATTTATTTATGAACAATGATTACATATCTTTGACTATTGCCTATACCAATAATTATATATGGTCCATTTCATATTACTAGGGTTAAAAGAGATGTTAAGTGTGTTAGAATCTTTTACAGACCCTCCTGAGAACTATGGGCTCATCCTGCAGGTCAGCAGAGCCCAACTTTCCGAATACAGAAGTAATCGTCGACTTCTTCCTTATATCACTAGCGCCGGCCCTGATGACAACATATGGTCCGTCAGGCAGAGATTGGCAGCCTTATGAAGCAGCCCTCTGGCATGTGGAGCCTGGGCTGATGTAAAGAGACACGCAACTGCTTTTCTTTTTAGAACAACATCTTTACTTACAGCTAGGTTGTACTTGCTGAGGTTACTAGGTCCAATCTTATGGTATATTAAGTTTCCCTAACCTAACTTTGGTATCTTTTATATCTTTTCTGCTTACCTTCTACTTTAATCAGAATGGGGTCTAGATAACAGGTGTTGTCAGCATATTTGAGATGGTTTAAATCTAGTCTCTGGTCTTGCACTGGTGTATGGTGTGGGAGCAGACTTGAACCATATGCATGCTCACTTCAAAAGTTTATTAGGTTTTGTGCCACATTATGCACTGTAGATAATCTCAGCGGGAGGTTCCATCTGGTTATCCGGGTCCCTCCTTAGAACCAGTTAACACTGCTTTGGGCTGAGGCTAAGGCAGTCACCCTGTTTTTTTTTCTCTAGAGGACAAAACAGGCTTCTTGCAAGTACTTATGTCAATGCCACACGCAATACAAGCAAAGGTCCAAACCCAATGATTCAGAGATTGAAGCGAGACCTGGACTGTTGGCAGATGGGAATTTCAATGCTGGACAGACTGTACTGCGTTAAAATGACTCTCTTGCAGAGGATGCTCTATCTCTTCAGGTCTCTCCCTATTCAGGGCTCTCTCCATTAGTTCTCTGTGAGCTGAGAGAGCTCTAAGCAGGTATTTTTAGATTATTTTGGAATAACCGGACACCAAGGTGGAAACAAAATCACCTACATCAACCTGGGTATGCTACATTTACTAACATATTTTCATGAGAAGGGAGATATGCGACATACCAGATATCTCTGATATATGTTGGCTGGATAGGAGCGCACCTTAATTGTAAGGACAGCCCTACACTAAGATTTTAGCTTTCATTATGCGAGCAACTAAGATTATGGGGCAAGCTACACAACCAACCCTCTGTTCTCATACCGCTGTTCTGTAATCCGGAGTTAACACCTGTATGTTTTCAGTGGTGGAGATCCCATAACATAACCAAGGTTGGGCACTTGTATTATATAGGTCGTTTACACACCTTACACACACTTCAAGACTCCTTACAGATGTCCCCTTAAAAGAGCTTCCACTTTCTACAATTTAAAACATTTTTGTGCCGGCAGCAATATACTCTAAGAATGACACAGCTGACCCCATCAACGCCTTTGCTTGGCCCGTTACAAACTGACTTGTTCAATTTCAGCACTGTGCTCTCATCTCATTATACACTCTTCCTGCCATATCCTTTGACATCGACGGGTTTGGGAAAGAGACCTGGGCTGGGATTATTTATCCCCAGAACAATGGACAGAAATTTATACTAACACTTTTAAACTGATGGCAAGCAGAATGATTAAAGAGGGAGGCTATAAGGTTATAGGCAGGTGGTATCTGCACCCCTCTCGCTTGGCAATGATCTACCCTAAGGCGAGTGATAGATGCACAAGGGGGTGTGACGATAAGGGGAACCTACTTACACATTAATATAGTGTGGATCAGGGTTTTTCAGCTTTTAAGTGAAATTATTGGCTTCCCTGTTACCCTGGACCGCCTTCCTCAATAGAAACCATTCCAATCCTAGTGTCTCCTCTCCGACTACAAACATCGAATTTGCGCGGCCAAAATGAATATTCATTGCTAGAAACTGGAACACTTGGGCTCCTTCGCAGCCACAGATTTTGTCCAAGGTCTGCCATATTGTAACCATGGAGAAACTCACAATTTACATTCACAACACAACAGACAAATACATGAAGGTGTGGACCCCCTGGATGACCTCCAGATATGCGGATCAAACCTCTAGCTATGAGATAACATGTTCTCTGCTAGCGCATAATCCGTAGACTGATATATATCAGATTTGTTTTATTCAAGAAAGTGGGCGAGGGTACTTATGGAAAAGATCATCAGGTAACATCTTTGCTAGGTAAAAGAACCACCAGATGCCAAGTTACTCTATAGAACTATTCGGCAGGTCTGTTTTAACCAACTGCTGTTATAAAGTAACACTATATTTTGTTAAGCGGCTCTGCTGTATTGTTGAGTCACTTGTCAAATTATCAAGTACAATTTCTTATGCTTCTACTGTGCGTTTTAATAAAACTTTTCATTGAAAATACTAGCATTTCAAATATGCATGGGTTTTCAGGAACATGTATTGAAGGCTCTCTGAGTTGAGTTGTTGGTGGAAGATGTGTCAGAAGTATTGTCTGTAAGGGATAGCTGAGAAAATAATTGGAAATCTACTAGCTTGTATTATAGTATGTCTAAAGGTATACAAAAAAGAAATTTTCAACTGACAGTAGTGATTGTAATTTTTCTACTGCCACTACATCTTAACAATTCGGAACCAGGGAACTTTGTAATAACATTGTGTGATGTCAACATCTTTGGACACAGCCTTGTACCCTTTATAAGTCTTATGTTTGATAATAGTTTTTCTAATGCTCTCAGACAACTCTCATCACCTATGTGAAATAGTGACAGGGAATAAAACTGGCCTAGTCCAGATGGAGGTTAAGGAGTGACAAATTGTCTTTTTCACGTAATTAACATGTATTAATGTCTATTTTAGTTGAAATTTAATAAATGTTATGTTTTTTTAGATAGGATTCTTTTCAAAGAGTTTATCAGCTAATAGGGTTTTAGCACTAAATCAATTATTTTTGTTTGTGCTTAAGTGTCTAAAACAGGAAGAAAACAAGCAGTACGGTTATTATCTGCTCTCAAATTCTATGTTTCTTTGTAAAATTTACATTAAATTAGTGGGTTCTTACGGAAAGATGATATCTGTGACAATAATGAGCCCCAAGAACAAGATTGAGGCATCAGGTTTTTTTCTTAAAATTGTTTATAACATTCCTACAGGGCCCAGTAAAAAAGTGTACAAATCCAACTGTGGGTAGCAAAAAATGCATTCACTTTAACCTCTTACCGACCAGTGATGTACCAGGCCCGTCACGAAAAATCATGGCATTAAACAAACTTAGAAAGCAATCTACGATCACTTTCTTCACTTAAACGGTTTTGCTGTAATGCCTCATTGTCGAGGCATATTACCTTTCAGGGAAAATGCAACAGGGTAACTTAACATGCCATAATGTAGCATGGCCCTGCTGCGTATCTTCTTTGCCTGTGTGGTAGAAGAGAGGTTGTTCGAACAGTATGCGAGCAATGCAGAGGTAAGCAGCGGGCCTGTGTAGATGTGATCATAGAGTGGATCATAGACTGAAGGGTCCGGTTGCAGGGCGGGCTCAAGGGGCAGCTGCTTTGAGCCCCCAGGAATGCTCCGCGTTAAAGATATTCACTGGTCATAGTTTTTCTTCTTAATAAAACTAGACTACACAAAGTAGACGGTAATGGAGGAATGTTATTCAGGAAATGACTATACAGCTATACATGAATAAAAGCAGTGTCGCAGAAACAGCAGGTGGGAAGAGTGTACATTCAGTTTGACACAATACAAAAATGGGCGGGACACCTACCACCATCTTAATGAGCTAGTCATTACATATTATCAATATTTGTTGTGCCTTAAATAAACACAGATGTTCAGAGTCATTACTCCATTGTATTGATAATACAGTATACTAATTACGCCTAGAAATGAATGGGCAATTAAAAGACACAGACACCTCACTCTGATCAAATGAAAAGATATTTCCAAAATTATAATGCCCTTGCTTACAGAGGGTTATCTATAGTGAAGTATGTGCTACACCATCTGTTTTCAGATTGTAATTGTAATTACTTGCTAACATTAAAAAGAAAAAAGGTTCTTTGTTCTGGAATGAAGCCCAGTAGGTTTTACACCTGCCCTGAGTCTGCATCTCACACTCTTTTACTTGTTTATGTCTTAAGAGTCAAGACCTTCTGATTCCAAAAAGTGGGATGACAGTTAGGTGGAAACTACAATGCGCCATGTAGAACGATATATTATTTCTTAAATGAAGCCAATAATATAGGAAATGTGTGACTAGTTAACCATGACCAAACAGAAAACCACAGGCACAACAGACTTTATCATATAATAAAGATGATGCTTTAGTTTTGTTTAGGAGAAATCCATATCATTGAAAAAGTTATTTTTAACTAATTTTGGTTAGCAGAGTTTAGAAGTCCAGCAGCACAAAGAGTGCCATGTACAAGAGCCAGGGGCGTACCTAGAGTATTTGGCACCTGGGGCGGATCTTGTATGTGGCATCCCCCCTCATTTGTATTTTGGATCACGATTCTGTTACCTTGCTTTTGCCTCAATATTGGGGTCTTAATATTGCTGGTCCCATACAGAATATAAATGCACAAGTCTAGCACATAGTCCATTGAGGTATTATCAAATAGGATTCTCTTAGGACTACAGTGAGTAACAAATGAATACCCTATGACTTGTAGTTATCTTAAATCATTACAATTGTTTGATAAAAGTTTTTTATTAAATAGCCTATGTTTTGCCAATAATTAATCAACTCTACAACCATAAAACTGGCATTGTCTGCATGTATTTTTTAAACTTCACACTGTGATTAATCGCTATAATATGCTTCACATAAATAAAGCAATTAGCAGGATTACAGGAAAGAAATGCTGAGTACGGAATATAAAAACACACTGAGGTCATTTATTTGCTAATGCAAAATTGGTAGTTATGCTAACCTTACAATCAGAGTACACACACCATGTTATATTTAACTATTAAAATACATTGCACACTTTATTATAAGATGTAAGCTGATATTCATTACATGACTGAAGTACCCTCGATCTCTGGCCCAGCACCACCTACTGGGAACCTCTCATCAAATGCTCTTCCCCAGAGCATTCAGACCCCCTAGATGCTTGGTAAGCTACCCACCCAGCTGTGACAGCATAAGTACCCCAACATAACACAAATACCCCAACATACCCCAATAAACAGGGAGGGAGGGCGGGACAAACAACACAAGGTAAGGTGACTACAAAATGTCCCTAAACCTCGTGTCACAACTCCTTAAGTAACTTCCCCCTAAACCCCAACCCACCAACATTGGCGCCAAAAACCTGGCCCTACTCGGGAGCCCAGTCAGGGCGCACTCTGGCCATGCTGGCCCCCGTGGGCATCAGCACATTAGGCAATAATATAAAAGTTATTTTTACTAGTAGTGGTGCAAATATAATATATATTTTTTCATATATCCATTGGCCAGAGATCAGTTAATGGCACACCTGTTTTAAGCCCACTACATCTATGTTCGATCCGGAATAACTGCCTGCTAGACCTCTGACTCTCTGGCATCGTTCCCTCAAAACTTAAAATAACCAGCATTTAAAAAATAACCAGCACATTGAATTGAATTCCCATGAGGCTCAGCCAGGCATACTACTTCCATAATGCTGGCTGAGCCACATGAGAATTAAGTGCAGTTAAAAGTAGATAAAGCTGCAGATGTTAGCTGTGAACTACAATTCCCATGATTCTCAGCGAGCCAGGTGTCCACCATAATGCTGGCTGTGTATCATTGGAAGAGTAGTCCACAGCAGCAGATATTCTTTTTTTAATAAAAAAATTAATAATATTAGCCTCCCTGGCTTACACACTGCCTTTACACACACCTGTCCATAAACACACATATACACATACACTGTCCTTACACACGACTGTTCATACATACTGCCTTTACACACACACCTGACCATACACACCCATATACACATGCATTGCCCTTATACACGACTGCCCATACACACTGCCTTTACACACACCTACCTATAAACACACATATACACATAAGCTGCCCTTACACACACCTGCTCAGAAACACACATATACACATACGCTGCCCTTACACACACACCTCCCTTTACACACACATATACACGTGCACTGCCCTTACACATAAAAGTCTATACACACTGCCTTTACACACACCTGCCCATAGACACACATATACACTGACACTGCCTTTACACACACTGGCCCATAAACACACATATACACGTACAGTGCCCTTACACACACCTACCTTTACACACTCATATACACATACACTGCCTTTACTCACCAGCTTACAAATACTTACACTGCTCTTACACACACCCATGTCCCTCAACTGTCCCGATTTGGGCGTGACAGTCCCGATTTTGGGTCTCTGTCCCGCCTATCTCTTCCTTTGTCCCGCTTTGCAGGGGCAGAGGTAGGGTGAGGCGAGAGCCGTTCTCACCTCAGGTGCAGCTGCGGGGGGACGCACTCATCACTACACGCCGGTAAATAATGCTGAGCACGGGGATATGATGTCATCCTTGCGCTCTGCAGAAATAGCCTGCGTGTAGTGATGAGGGAGCAATAAAGCGAGGTCTGAAGTGACAGGCCTCGTGCTCCCACCACAGGATGGAGGATAAAAGATGGTGGAAGAGGTAAGAGATGAGGAGAAAGGGGTGTAATGACAGTTTATATGAATGTACAGTATTTCACAAAAGTGAGTACACCCCTCACATTTTGGTAAATATTTTATTATATATTTTCATGTGACACTGAAGAAATGACACTCTTCTACAATTTACAAGTAGTGAGTATATAGCCTGTAGAACAGTGTAAATTGCTGTTCCCTCAAAATAACTCAACACACAGCTATTAATGTTTAAACCTTGGCAACAAAAGTGAGTACACCCCTAAGTGAAAATGTCTAAATTGGGCCCAATTAGTCATTCCCCCTCCACGGTGTCACGTGACTCGTTAGTGTGTACTAAATTTGGTGTCACTGGTCACTGGGAGTTCAACATGGTACCTCATGGAAAAGAACTCTCTGAGGATCTGAAAAACAGAATTGTTGCTCTATATAAAGATAGCCTAGGCTATAAGAATATTGCCAAGACCTTGAAACTGAGCTGCAGCACCATGGGCAAGACAATACAGTGGTTTCACAGGACAGGTTCCACTCAGAACAAGCCTCGCCATGGTCGACCAAAGAAGTTGAGTGCATGTGCTCAGCGTCATATCCAGAGGTTGTCTTTGGGAAATAGATGTATGATTGCTGCAGAGGTTGAAGAGGTGTGGGGTCAGCCTGTCAGTGCTCAGACCATAGGCCGCACACTGCATCAAATTGGTCTGCATGGCTGTCGTCTCAGAAGGAAGCCTCTTCTAAAGATGATGCACAAGAAAGCCCGCAAACAGTTTGCTAAAGACAAACAGACTATGGACATGGATTACTGGAACCATGTCCTGTGGTCCGATGGGACCAAGATAAACTTATTTGGTTCAGATGGAGTACAAAGACAAGTGTGTCTTGCCTACAGTCAACCATGGTGGTGGGAGTGTTATGATCTGGGCCTGCATGAGTGATTCCGACACTGGGGAGCTACAGTTCATTGAGGGAACCATGAATGCCAACATGCACTGTGACATACTGAAGCAGAGCATGATCCCCTCCCTTCGGAGACTGGGTCGCAGGGCAGTGTTCCAACATGATAGCGACCCCAAACACACCTCCAAGACGACCACTGCCTTGCTAAAGAAGCTGAGGGTAAAGGTGATAGAATGGCCAAGCATGTCTCCAGACATCTAGCATCTGTGGGGCATCCTCAAACGGAAGGTGGGGGAGCGCAAGGTATCTAACATCCACTAGCTCCGTGATGTCGTCATAAAGGAGTGGAAGAGGACTCCAGTGGCAACCAGTGAAGCTCTGGTGAACTCCATGCCCAAGAGGCAGTGCTGGAAAATAATGGTGGTTATACAAAATATTGACACTTTGGCCCAATTTGGACATTTCTACATACTGGTGTACTCACTTTTGTTGCCGAGGTTTAGACATGAATGGCTGTGTGTTGAGTTATTTTTAAGGGTACAGCAAATGTACACTGTTATACAGGCTGTACACCCACTACTTTCATTGTAGCAGGGTGTCATTTCTTCAGTGAAATGATATTACATGAAAAGATATTATCAAATATTTCAAAAAGGAGAGGGGTGTGAGATACTGTATGTGTTTGTAAGCATGCGTATGTGTATGGACAGGTGTGTGTAAGAGCAGTATAGGTATTTGTAAGCTGTGTGTAAGGGCAGTGTATGTGTATATGTGTGTGTAAGCACAATGCATGTGTATATGTGTGTGTGAAGGCAGTTGTGTGTAAGGGCAGTATATCTTTATATGTGTGTGTAAGGACAGTATATGTGTATGTGTGTTTATGAGCAGGTGTGTATAAAGGCACTATACATGTATATGTATGTTTATGGGCAGGTGTGTGTAAAGGCAGTGTGTATGGAGAGGTATGTGTAAGGGCAGTGTATGTGTATATGTGTTTATGAGCAGGTGTGTGTAAGGGCAGCATATGTGTGTGTGTATGGACAGGTGTGTGAAGGCAGTGTATGTGTATATGTGTGTGTAAGGACAGTGTATGTATATGTCTCTGTATAAGGACAGTGTATGTGTATATGTGTTTTTATGGTCAGGTTGTGTAAAAGCAGTGTGTAAGGGTCCTAGGAGGGAGGCTAACATCATCCTTTTTTTTTTATTGAAAAAAAAATCTCTGCTGTTGTTGACTACTCTTCCAATGGTGCTCAGCCAGCATCATGGAAGTAGTATGTCTGGCTGAGCCTCATGGGAATTCGATGTATTCTTTATTTTTAATATGCATGACTGTGCTGACAAAAATGTAGCGTGTTTTAAGTAGCGATGCAAACGAGGCATTGTAAAGTGCAATTGTATTGATGAGTTTCGCGAGAGCGATTAAAAAAAAAGTGGCCCGCTTTCACATTTTGAAATGATGGGAGGTATGCACACCTGCCAATACACACACATGCTTACAAACACACACACACACACACATATATATATATATATATATACACATACACTGCCCTTACACCCCTTCCTCCCCATCTCTTACCTCTTCCTCGATCCTACATCCTGTGGTGGAAGCGCGAGGTCTGTAACTTTACTGCTCTCTCGTCACTACGTGCCGGCTATTGATGCAGAACGCAGGGGTACGACGTCATATCCCCGCACTTGGCATCATTTGCCAGCGCATAGTGATTAGATTGTGATCTCCCAACTAGTCCTGCAGGCTGCATCTGCTGATCGGGCGGCTGTGCGCCCGCTCACAGCTGCGCCCGAGGTGAGTACCGCTCTCTCGTCTCACCCTTCCTCCGCCACTGCAAAGCGGGACAGCAGAGTCCTAAAATCGGGACTGTCCCGCCTAAATCGGGACATTTGGGGGGCATTATGGATAAATGCTCTGAGTATGTACTACAAGGTATTACAGTTGTGGTTAATAATTTCATTGGTATGAAAGCAGGAGTAATTGTTTTTCTCCCAAAGTTATTTACACCCACAAAATAAACTATATTTGAATTCTTTATTTTCTCAATTATTCAACCTGTGTACACGAAAAATGACAGTTAAAGGAAATGGAGTAGAGATGTTAAACATGACATTTCCTTTTATTTTGTACTTAATAGAAGCATACCACAAAGATATATACAATGTATTTTGTATTTTAAACGCTATAAATTCAGTAAATATGTTCAAGGAAATGCATTCATACTGGAAGAAATTAGTGCTTAGATTTAGGGGCTCCAAACCATAAAGAAGGTCAAAATAGTAGCTGCAGCATAACAATGCAAACACATTGATGCACAGTGGGATAGTCTTTTTATTTCTTGCTACAAAGCATTCTTTGGTTCTCTTTTAGAATAATTCAGTTTTTAGTTCCAGTTCTTAAACATAAGATGTAAAGCTGAAAGGGTACAAGGAAGGACCATAACATTGTTAAAATTAATGCAGGTTTTAAGTAGTCTGCTTCCATGGTGTTAACCTAATTAATGTATCTGGCTACATTTGATTTATTTAGAACTTTTACAAAGAGAGGAACTGTTCCAACCAATGCACAGCCAAAATACACATGGCTTTTTAGTCTCATGCATGTAATTGTATTTTTTGTCTTTTTTGGCTTATTGTTAAAAATGTACCATGAATACCATATCCCCACCTTCCATGATAGCTCAAGTCACTTTTATTTCTTATATATTAAAATGCTAATGCAAACACACCATAATTGGAAACAAAATAATAAATAGGAGCAATGTTTAATTGTTACTAGTGTACCAAACAAAATCACTAATTGAGGCTATTGTCCTATTCGGAATTCTAATTAATAGCTAATTAATTTGCATCTCTGATTTTCCATTATTTATTACCTTTTAGATACACAAAGAAATAATGTTTTGTTTATTGTACATTACCTATTAAATGTATTTAAAGGCCTAGTGGAAAATTGTACTTCTTTTAACTGATCTTTAAAGGTTAAAAATAAGGTTTTCAAAAGAGTTTCAAATGAACAAAATACATCATAACACCTGTTCTTATCTTTTTCCAGAAGGACATACCATATCTCGCTAGACCACATGCACACCTACCTCCACAACTATTAGGATCTATAATCATCACTACATTAAGCAGCTGGATACCTCTTTTTAATGGAATAAAAAAATATCACATAAAATTCCCACACATGCATTAATGTCCTAGTTGTGTTACATCTGTGTGTGTATTATTAAAATACATTATGTGTCTGGAAGACTGTGTGATGGGGGCAGCTGCAAGAGCAGGAATGTCACTGTGTCCTTGCAGAGAACTGTGAATTGCAATGAGTTCATATGCACACATCATGGGGGAAATTGAAATGTGTCCCTTTTCACTTAGGTTAAAGATAAATTGGACAATGGCAAACAGCATGTTTTCAAATGGCCAAGTGACATTCATCACCAGAGAAGTAGAAAATAATATAGTACTCAACATGATGGGAAATAGCTCAAAGTTAACTGGTAACTCATTTCTTTAGTTTTCTCTAGATCTAAGAACTGTATAAAAGCACTGATTCAGAGGTGTAGGCATATACTGTTTTGGATACTTTACGGTTTGTTTTGCACATCACAATATATTAAAATGCAACATGTTTATCTTATAACACCGTCTTAATCATTTCAATGCTGGTGGTCTCACTTTACAGATAAAGGTGTTTCCAGAAACATACAAAAGTTTTTGTTTTTGTTCAACAGCGAAAAATAAGCTGGGGGAGATGAGAAGTTTAGAGACCTACATAAATAATTGCATAGTTATTGTTTACTGCATACTTGATACTTACTGTATATAAAGTACTGGGTAATGAAACCCTAAGCTACACTGACGCCAAGAAAACCTACCCTGGTAAATATAACTTGGTGAATCTTACTACTCGTTATATAGATACTACCTTTATAGTATGATATATACCGTATTTGCTCGATTATAAGACGACCCCCCAAAATCTGAATATTAATTTAGGAAAAAAAGGAAAAAGCCTGAATATAAGACGACCCTATAGGAAAAAAGGTCTACCAGTAAATGTTAATTCATGTAAACTATGTAAACTATTTTTTTAATAAAATTGATTGAGAAAAATATTTTGTTTATATTTCCTTTTATTTTCCAACCTGCCCCCACCCCCCCAGTTATGTACATGTCCGGGCAGCAAGTAGATGTCTACGCAATTCACGTAGACAACTTCCGCTGTAGCCGTAAGGAGGTGCGGTTAGCAGCGGGGGATGCAGACAACCCCCGCTGCTAACCGCACCTCCTTCCGGCTACAGCGGAAGTTGTCTACGCGAATCGCATAGATGTCTACACGCTGCCCCGGCTACACAACAGGGACTCAGAAACACCGGTAAGTTGGGGGGGGGGCATAAGACAAGAGGATCCAGGTCCCCTGCAGCACTGCGGGGGATCTTTATCTTAGTCTCATAGTCAGACCTATTTGAGGTCTGATTATAAGACGACCCAGATTATAAGACAAGGGGTAGTTTCCAGAGCATTTGCCTTATAATCAAGCAAATACGGTAGTTGGTGAAAACTCATTTTTTTTTCTCATTGATTTTCTCTCGATCTCTTCTTACCTTTTCCAACAATCGGAAACAGTATGTGTCCCTGCTTTCCCATCTTCGCTTCTCCTTCTCCACTGCTCCTCATTCTCGGCTCCATCTCTGATTCTGCTTCTCCTCACCTTTGCTTAGTTCCTCCATCTCTTTTGCAGTAGAGAGGAGCCTCCACGTACAGGGCAAAAATGTGTCCTTATTGGTTTTGGTCCAGGTGCACAAGTCTAGTAACCTTGTTGGTATAGAAACAGATATTTAACAAGCTGTAAATAAAAGGAGCTCGAAACTCTCTGTGGTGTTAAGCCCCAGTCTTACCAAGAGATCAAGGCTTATTCTTCTTTGGTTAGCGATTCCAACAGATGAGGAGGGTGGCATCATTAACCCTCACTTAAGCAAGATCTTCTGATCCTAGTGTGTGTGTGTGGAGGCCTACAGAAGTGTCATCTCCTGTAGAATGGACCCAAGAGTGATGGAGTTAGGCCTGCAATATGTAAATAATTAAATTAGACATGGATCAAATAAGCAGTCGTGTAAACAATCTTTAGTGAGAGAAACTTCATGGAGGGAAAAGCTTCATTGAGGAATCAAGGAAAATGTACAAAAAAATCTACTGTCTAGGCCTTGGTGGGTCCTAAATCATCTTGGCACCAGAAAATATAACCCAAATAACTGAACAAAAAAAAAACATTTACAGCAATAAATAGTAATTGCAGAACTAATCATTTTGGTGTTGAGTTCAAGTAGGGTTTTATCTCAGACATGAAAGATCCTCTTTATAAACAAACAAATGCTCAAGATAGATGATTCCACAAGTGTTGCTCTATGCGTAGTTATCAGAATTTTTAATTGTTTAATAGGAATTCCCAGGTGGCCAATTATTTGAAAAGGTAGTTGGGAGCTATGAGCATTGTTTTTTTTTAAATACAGTTACTCCCAGAGGCTAGGAAAGCAGCTTTGTATTTATGAAAGGAAACCCATTCAAATAAGTTTACTCTGTAACAATTATTATCCATACAACAATGCTAAAGAATGTAAAGTTAACATTATTTTACCAGTAGTTTGAATGTGGGGTGGGGGTTAAAAAAGCTCATCTCCTAAAATAGAAAAACTCCTGGATAAGAAAAGTAAAGGTCGGGTGTCCCAATACTTTTGTTCCTATATTGTATATGATGCAATGCACTGGGCTATGACGCAAATCCTGGTGCCAAGCAGCAGCTGCAGAGGAAAGTAGATGAAGGCAGAACAATTTCTGTAGTACTTTATCTTAATTGAAGATCGCAAAGGGTTTTTCACAGGCCTCAGACACTCCCCAGGCAGTGGGTATGACAACAAGGAAAGCAATCCCATGAGAAATCCCATGAGGGAACAAATGGTTAGAAAGGAGGTCTAATCCTGATAACAGCTCTCATGGACGATGTGGACAATTGATGGGTCTAAGGCTTATCTTGTGACTGTTACAACTAGCAAAGCTAAAACAGCACTTCGATGAGATTATGATGGCTACCTGGCTTCTGTAATTTGTCCATCCCTGCTTAACGATAAGTGAGGTTACATACATTATTTATAGTTGTTTCTATTTTTTATTTTTTTTATATATTGACTTTCCCACCCATTCACAAACAATAATGTTATTAAATCATGTGTTACGCATAATCAACAAAATGTCAGTTAATTTGATGAGGATAACAACATTCTATGAAAAATCCCAACTTCCCTTTCAAATTTTGTGAACAGAATATTTACCTATAATGTAGCCACATATTATACTCCTGCCAAGTTTGTGTCTTTATAAAATGGTTTCTGAAATGCACTTGTAATAGATTGCTCTCCCAAGCTTAATTTTAATACACTATGCTGTAATAAGTGCATCTCTCTTTCATAAACAGCTTTACTCTCATTATCCCTAAATAGAAACATATAGTACATAACAACATGTTGAGCAAATTCACTCATTGGCATCTACCAATCATGTGAAGTTGATTCATGGTCTTATGACTTCTCATTGAGTTAATGCACCTCTTGGCAAATGTACTTGTATAGAAAACCCATCAACTGTGCCCTGGAGGGATTTTTGTGGATAGCTGCCTAATGAACATCAAAATTAGCTTGCGATATTCATAGAAACAAAAACATAAAAATCGTTGTAATTATAAACAATAAATGATGATAATTACAGGCATCCATCTGCAAGAAGTCTGTCTGGGACTATTTACTGAATAATTATTTTTTCCCCTTAAAACTGTTGTTTTAGCATTTTTTATTTCAGTAAGTTTAATCACTTATGAATATGCAAGTTTCTGCTTTTATTGAAGAACTGCTCATTCCAAATCAGTAATTACAAGTAGCTGAACATAAGCAGAGTAAAATGAAATTTAAATTCCAACTCAGGTATTCCTATACACTGGGACAAATACCTCAGCAGAAAGATGCTTGTAATGTGAATTAAATGTTATATGGCTGATCACTTTTCTCTGGTACAGGTTGAATAGTAATGTGTTGGATATGGCGATCAGATTTATCCTTATAAAAGATGCAGAACAGTATTGATATTGTAGTAGTGAGAAGCAGGCCTTAACCCAGAGAATTAACAGGCGCCATGAGATTAGTCCACATTTTCCATAAGTTAAGGGGACATATGCTATGATAGAAAAATCATTCCCAGTATTGGTCCTGTTTCTCTACTTACAAACTCTAAAAAAAAGTAATGAAATGCCAACATATTCTGCTACAAAACGTGACATGGACCCAGACCTGCTATTTCCAACCTTATAGATTAATGTTCAATTAATGAAAGCAGCTGGCTGTAATTAACGGCTACTGATGTCCCTCACAGATCATTAACTCCCTTGCCCACAAGAGACAACTAGAAAGGGTATTTCTGAATAAGGGACATCATTGCAGTTAAACTACCCACTGTTAAAGATGGCGAACCTAAGCTAAATAAACCTAACAATGCATTATTTTTTTAAACATTCTAGAAAAATAAAACATTTTCACAGAAAGTGAAGTTATTTTTCTAAATCTACCTACCTTACATCAGTATGTCCTTTGATTTGATGTCTTTCATATCAAGAGCGTACAGTTTTCTAGTGCTTATTAGCAACAATTTTAACAGCACCTGTAATCTTCCTTCTCGCTCTGCTCCTATTAATTCATTTAATTTAATGCAAAGCTTACATAAAGACTAGAGAAACATAATGAAGTCCTGCATAAATCAAAATAATGAAAGGTTATCAATGCAAAGTGTATAGTTGCTTTCTTGTCTGGCAAAGTGCTAGTATTACCTATATATACCATATAGACTAATCAACATTTAAAGAAATGCAACATTATCATGTCTTCTCACCACTTGTGTAAATATGTGTCAGTGTGTATGTGGGGGAGGCAATGAGGCCACTTGGCTTTACCTGTCCCCCCCTCGGCCAATCAGCCCTTCCTTGATACACCATCATACAAATCAATAACAAAAACATAGTGCTACTTGTATTATTTTTAGTGCAAAGTTTGCACAAGCTACCTTTTCATATAGTGTATATTTGCAAGACTTGTGCATTTGGATTTGTACAAATTAGAATTTTGACAAATTTGGTTAAATGCGTCTATTCATATGAATGTCCAAAAACAAGGAGGGAGCTTTGAAATGTTGATATTTGTTGGTTCCTTTAAGGGTGTTTGAGGGTGTTTTGGTGTTTTTTCTGCTATTTTTGTTTTGTTATGTTGGTGCAGTGAAGAAGTTCAAATGAAATATGGGGTAGAGTCAGGCCCGGACTGGGACAAAAAATAGGCCCGTGCATTTAAGACTGAGCAGCCCATTTTTATTTATTAATTTTTTGTTAAACCAAATTCTGACAAATTTAATATACCATTTCTTGTTGTCTATTAGTTATAGTTCAGCATGCTTTTGTCACTGGGGCTTGGCTGGTCAGATCACCCTCACGACGAGTGAGTCTGTCTCACAGCACAGCAGGGAAGAAACTCAGACCTCAGACTACCCCAAATGAATTGCAGCGCTCAGCCAATTCTCTAGGCGGAGCAATGTGACTAAAAAAAAAGTAATCATACACGGGACCCCTGAAGCCACAATTTAGTGCCACTAATCCTTTTTAATAAGATACACAGGTTGAAATAAATAGAGCAGCTCCATCAGCCCATCCATCCGGCCCTGGGCCTGGGTAGAGTGGTGGAGAAGAAATGTGTGCTTACCTGGAGTTCTGGTCTTTAAGTTTCTGCAAGGAGTCTTTGTGGAAGAGTTTCTGAAGAAGGTATAGTATGTGTGTTTTGTATAAAAAGAGCTCCCTCTCTACCTTCTCCATCAAACGCTTTCGTGTCTCCCCTTCACAGCTTGCTATACCCTCTACAGTCATTCTTCTCTCATTCTTCTCTGATACCAACTATAATGAAATACAGAGTGGAGCCTACACCCACCCACCGCAAGGACAACATCTTACCCCATTCCTGCAATCACATAGGAGGGAGGAAAAAAGCAATTGTGCAATTTGGGAAACGCTGGAAGGGAGGGGCATGGAGTAATAGTGTAAGAGAGGGTGGAGGAGGAAGGAAGGAATCTTGTTTTAAGCTTTTTTTTAAACTAGCAATTACTACGCCAAGACTTTGTAGCATAGGTGTTTGTTCACAAATACATGAGGGATGAGTAGGTGTGCTGTCAATTGTTCATGGTAATAACCTAGGAAGCTGAACAGCAAGTTAAGAAGGCTGGAAAAAAATTATATCGAGTGTGACTAGTAGTAAAGATGCAACCTGAAACAGATATGTGCTTGAGTGTTGTTAGGTTTCACTGCAAGTCCCTATAATGAGAAGAGCAGTACACTGACATAGAAAAAAATGCAACACACCACAATTTTGTTGTGCTCTACCCCAAAGACTAAGAGGATGATCGTAATAACGTAGCTGAGAGTAATTGGTTTTCCAAGGCTAATTTATTATCCCCTGTATGTCCAGCTGTATACATTTAATTTAGGGCAACTGTGAAGCTGGGGTTAGCAGGTAAAAAGTCCAAAACATAAGACATTGCACAAGATTTAAACCATTAACACACTGTTTAGCAGCTACATGTTCTTTAGGCAATTTGGTTAACTACTACAGGACAGTATAAAAATAAAATTATTATTATAAGAATAGCATGAATATTTATTTACAATGACAGAGATATAACAAGGCGAAACAAAGTATGCTACAGAAGCAGCCTGTCACGCACAGCGTATGATAGAACCTGTAATCAGGTAGAACAGCGTGTGCAAGTCCAAATAGACAGATACCAGAGTCCAGTACAGAATAGCCAATGAGCAAGCCAAGGTCAGGAAGCCAGAAGTCAGGATCGTTGCAGGGTAAGCCGAGGTCAGGAAGCCAGAGGTTAGAATCGTCGTGAGGGAAGCCAGAGTCAAACACCAGGGAATCGGTAACGGGAAATCAACAGGAACGCGTACTGAGAAGACACTGTGCAGGATAGGTACAACCATCAGAAGGCAAAGCTGGAAGGTTTCTGAGGCTCTTAAATTAGTGTTCTCCCGCCATAATTTCAAAATCCCGTTATGTCACTTCCGGTCCGTGGCCATCTTGGGATTGGCGAGGTCTCAAATTCTTAAAAAGACCTGTAGTACCGGCTGGCGCCACTAGGTGGCATGAGGAACGAGTACACGCGGCAGGTCCGGACCGGTTTCCAATAGACGGCGGCCGCCGTGTGGAGCTGCGGGGTCTTCCCCGTCCTCGCGGCGGCAGAAGCTGTCTTGCTGAGGAGGGAGGTCTTCCTCTCCTCCGCGGCGGCTGAAGCTGCTGTGGCAGGGCAGGGGGTCTCCCCCTTCTCCACGGCGGTGGAGGCCGTTGTTGTAAGGCGGGGGGTCTCCCCCTTCTCCGCGGCGGCTGATGCCGTTGCGGTGAGGCCGGCGGTCTCCCTCCTCTCCGCAGCGGCTGAAGATCCGCGGACCCGGAGGAACCGGCAGCCAGGTACGTAACAGTACCCCCCCTCGAAGGGGCGACCACCGGGCGACCCCTGGCAAGACCCATACGTCTCCTAGCGAGGAAGGCACGTACCAGACGGGGGGCGTCCTCTCCAGTGAATCAAGTACTGTACACTCCCTTGTTGTCTACGAGTAGCCAAAATCATTTGAGGACAACGTCGAGGGGAATCTGCGACAGAGGTGCCCGCCGGTGGTGGTCTAACGGTGGTAAAACGATTGCACACCAGAGGTTTCAGGAGGGAGACGTGGAAAACTCGAGGAATCCAGAGTGTTCGGGGTAACAGGAGTTCATAGGCTACCGGATTGATCCGGCGAATTATAGGGAAGGGACCAATGAAACGTGGAGCCAACTTCATAGATGGCACCCTTAGCTTGAGGTATCTGGTGGATAACCAAACCCTTTCTCCAGGCAAATAAGCAGGGGCGCGAGAACGTTTCTTATTAGCTTGAAATTCCTGTCGCCTGCCCGCTAGTCGTAGTGTCTCCTGTACAGACGACCAAGTAGCCCGGATGGCAACCAGCCTTTCTTGTAGGGCCGGAACCGTAGAGACGGGAAATGCCCCAGGGAAAGGCTGAGGGTGTAAACCGTACAGGCAGTAGAAAGAGGATACCCCTGTAGACTCCTGCACGGAGTTGTTACGGGCAAATTCAGCAAAGGGTAGTAGATCAACCCAGTTGTCTTGGTGGTTGTTAATGAACAGGCGTAGATATTGCTCCAGATGCTGGTTAGCCCTTTCAGCTGCCCCATTAGATTGGGGATGGTACGTGGACGAGAAGGCCAGAGTAATGCCCAAGGCTTTGGTAAATTCACGCCAGAAGCGTGCTATAAACTGTGAGCCTCAGTCGGAAACAATCTCGGTAGGTAGTCCATGGAGCCGGACGATCTCGCGTATGAAGACATCAGCCAATGTAGCAGCAGAAGGTAATTTCTTCAATGGAATCATATGAGCCATCTTGGAAAAACGATCCACCACCATGAGTATGACTGTATGCCCTCTGGAGTTAGGCAAGTCGACAATGAAATCCATAGCAATGTGTGTCCATGGTGCTGAGGGAAGTGGCAGAGGGCGGAGCAACCCGGCAGGCGCTCTCCTGGAGGACTTGTTAGCTGCACACTTAGTACAGGATCGGACAAACAACACCACGTCCTTGGCCCAACCTGGCCACCAAAAAGTTCTGGAAACGAGATCCCTCGTGCGTGTAACCCCCGGGTGTCCTGCCGTTCTGGAGCCATGGGACAAACGGAGAACACGAGACCTAAAACGAACCGGAACGAACAGCTTGCCCGTAGGTAGAGATCCCGGAGCTTGAGACTGCAACCTGGCAATACGATCCACGAGAGGAGTGAGACAGGTGAGGTGGGTAGCAGCCAAGACCTTTGTTGTTGGTACAATACTCTCGGGTTCGTGATTCTCCTCATCAGGAAAGGTATGCATCCGCGAGAGAGCGTCGGCCTTGGCATTCTTGGACCCCGGGCGGTAGGTCAATACGAAGGGAAACCGGGACAGGAACAGGGACCACCTGGCTTGTCGAGGGTTCAGACATTTCGCGGACTCTATATGTTGTAAGTTCTTATGGTCTGTCAGGATCAAAGTTGGAACTTGTACACCCTCCAGAAGATGTCGCCACTCCTCTAAGGCCAAAATGACAGCCAAGAGTTCCTTGTTGCCGATATCATAATTTCTCTCTGCCGGAGAAAATCTCCTAGAAAAGTAACCGCATGGGTGTAGTGGCCCACTGTAGGAGGCTCGTTGAGAGAGGATAGCCCCCACCCCAGTCTCAGATGCATCTACTTCCAGGACAAAAGGTAGTAGGGGATCCGGATGTCGAGGCACAGGAGCTGTGGTAAACCTCTTCCTTAACTGATTGAATGCAGAAACCGCGGCCGACGGCCATACCATCGTGTCAGCCCCCCTCTTAGTGAGAGCCGTTAGGGGCGCCGCAATCTTAGAATAGTCTCTGATAAAACGCCTGTAGTAGTTGGCAAACCCCAAAAAGCGTTGTAGTGGTTTCAGACCCACAGGTTGCGGCCAGTCTCTGATAGCACGTACTTTAGCAGGGTCCATTTCAAACCCCTCCGGGGTAATGACGTACCCTAAGAATAGCACCTTGCAAACCTCGAACTCGCACTTCTCCAGCTTGGCGTAGAGCCCGTGTTGCCGTAAACGGTCTAATACTTGAGCGACTTGTGTGCGATGGATGGAAAGGTCTGAGGAGTAAATCAAGATGTCATCCAGATAAATGCAGAAAATCCCTGAGGCAATCGTTAATGAACTCCTGGAAGACAGCTGGGGCATTGCATAGCCCGAACGGCATAACCGTATATTCGTAATGTCCTGATCGTGTGTTAAATGCCGTCTTCCATTCATCGTCCTCGCGAATTCGAACAAGGTTGTAAGCACCCCTCAGATCCAGCTTAGTATAGATTGTAGCTCCACGCAGTCTGTCGAAGAGCTCGGAAATTAACGGAATGGGGTACGTGTTGCGTCTGGTGATTCTGTTCAATCCTCTGTAATCGATGCAAGGACGGAGTCCCCCATCCTTCTTTTTGACAAAAAAAAAACCCCGCTCCAGCGGGTGACGTGGATCGGCGAATAAATCCCCGACGAAGATTCTCCTCAATATACTCCTCCATAGCTTTAGTCTCTGGGACCGAAAGTGGATAGGTCCGACCCCTGGGTGGCATGGTACCAGGGAGTAGGTCAATGGGACAGTCATACGGTCGGTGTGGAGGTAATTTCTCCGCCTCCTTCTTGTTGAACACATCTGCGAAACAACGATACTGATCTGGCAGCACTGAGGTTCCAATGGAGCTTAGTGTCACAGGAACAGTCTTTACAGGTGAGAGGCAATGGTCCATACAAGTGCTGCTCCAAGCCGTAATCTGGTTCGTAAACCAATCAATCGTAAGGGTTGTGATTGCGCAACCATGGAAACCCCAAAATAATCGGAACAGAAGGAGAGCTGATGACCAATAACTGTACTGACTCGCTGTGAACCACTCCTACCAAGAGGGTAAGAGGCGATGTGTGAAGAGTGATGTGCTCCTGAAGGAGCGGTCTCCCGTCGATAGCCTCCACAAGCAACGGGTTGGGTAAAGGAAGGGTGGGAACCAGGAACCGGTTACAAAAGTCAGAGTCAATAAAGTTGCCGGCAGCGCCGGAATCCAGGAAGGCCACGGTGTCCACGGAGCCCATAGCCCAGACTATTCGAACCGGAACTGTCATACGGGTGATTTTGGTTTCAGGGGATGGTCGAATCACACCTATAGTAGGTCCCCTCAGCCTACCTAGGTGCGAGCGTTTCCCGGCCTTTTAGAACAGCTCCTCAGGAAATGCCCCGAAAGGCCACAATACAGGCATAGCCCCTCCCTTCTTCTCCTGCTCTTTTCCTGTTCAGTGAGTCTAGCTGCTCCTAGCTGCATGGGTTCCTCCGCGGAGTTAGGCATAGTGGACGGGGACGGAGCTTGAAAAAACTGACGTACGGTGTCCCTCGCTCCTCTCTCCTGTCGTCTCAGTCTCTCCCGTTGAGTTTGTCTTTCACGAAGACGCAAATCCACCTGGGAGACGTACTGAATTACCGCATCCAGATCCGAAGGAAGATCTCTAGCCGCAATCTCATCCTTGAGGGATTCGGATAGTCCATTAAGAAATGCGGCGACTAGTGCCTCGTTGGTCCAGTTGACCTCAGCTGGTACGGCATTCAATAGAATACTCCTGGAGAGAACGGGAACCTTGGCGGATGGAGAACAGTGATGCGGATGCCGTACTCCTCCTTCCAGGAACGTCAAACACCGAGCGCAGGGTCGAGACAAACTCAGAGTAGGACCGAACCGGAGGAGCATTTCTTTCCCAAAGTGGAGAGGCCCAAGCCAGTGCCTTGTCAGTGAGCAAAGAAATTACATAGCCCACCTTAGCCCGTTCAGTAGGGAAGGCGTAAGGTGAAAGTTCAAAATGGATCTCACACTGATTCAGGAACCCTCTGCATGCTGCAGGCTCGCCACCATAACGTTGAGGAGGAGGTAGATGAGCAGGTACAGCGTGGACCGGTGCCGGCGGGGGTGGATGAACCGCAATTGCCTGAGGACTTTGTAGCGCTGGGTCGGTGCGTTGCAATAACGTCTGGAGAGATTGGGCAAACTGATCCAGACGGTGGTCCATCCCATCCAAACGATCCTCCGTGGGGCTCTGCTGTCCCACCGATGCAGGTCTCATGTTGGCCTTCTGATTCTGTCACGCACAGCGTATGATAGAACCTGTAATCAGGTAGAACAGCGTGTGCAAGTCCAAATAGACAGATACCAGAGTCCAGTACAGAATAGCCAATGAGCAAGCCAAGGTCAGGAAGCCAGAAGTCAGGATCGTTGCAGGGTAAGCCGAGGTCAGGAAGCCAGAGGTTAGAATCGTCGTGAGGGAAGCCAGAGTCAAACACCAGGGAATCGGTAACGGGAAATCAACAGGAACGCGTACTGAGAAGACACTATGCAGGATAGGTACAACCATCAGAAGGCAAAGCTGGAAGGTTTCTGAGGCTCTTAAATTAGTGTTCTCCCGCCATAATTTCAAAATCCCGTTATGTCACTTCCGGTCCGTGGCCATCTTGGGATTGGCGAGGTCTCAAATTCTTAAAAAGACCTGTAGTACCGGCTGGCGCCACTAGGTGGCATGAGGAACGAGTACACGCGGCAGGTCCGGACCGGTTTCCAATAGACGGCGGCCGCCGTGTGGAGCTGCGGGGTCTTCCCCGTCCTCGCGGCGGCAGAAGCTGTCTTGCGGAGGAGGGAGGTCTTCCTCTCCTCCGCGGCGGCTGAAGCTGCTGTGGCAGGGCGGGGGGTCTCCCCCTTCTCCGCAGCGGTGGAGGCCGTTGTGGTAAGGCGGGGGGTCTCCCCCTTCTCCGCGGCGGCTGATGCCGTTGCGGTGAAGCCGGCGGTCTCCCTCCTCTCCGCAGCGGCTGAAGATCCGCGGACCCGGAGGAACCGGCAGCCAGGTACGTAACACAACCTTTTGCAATTGTTTGATCCATCCTTTTATTTTATGTTATAAAAAAAGTTATATATACCAATAGACATTAAGTAATAATAGCCTGGTGCATACCACTAGTCAAAATATGTCAAGCAGGGTGAATCCTAATGTTTCTTAAACCCTCTTGTTCAAATGTTTCTCTAAAGACTAACTTTTAACTGTATTTAATAATATAATTTCACACAGAGTAACTCAATTTCATGCCAGATTTGCTTATATTTATGCAACTGGTTAGATAAAAGGCATTCTTTTTTAACACATTCAATTTTCTTTAAATACATCAGATGGTTTTACATAAATCAGCATAATGATTTTCTATGGAGAAAAGGCATTGAGAAATATGTGTGAAACTGAGAATTGTAAGAGTTCTTATGTTTCTGGCATGCCTGTAGAAGTATGTCATGACAGAAGATGGATTTGATATTGAACAGTTGTCCTTTGAAGTCCACAAAAAATAGAAAAGGAAGCTTAACAGCAAAAATGTTTAAACAAATTGCTTATATTTTGCTCTGGATAATAAAGTACCCTAGGTTACAGAAAATACTATACCACTGAAGATGCGGCCTGTGGGCCATATGTGGCCCGCTGGTCATCAAGGTGTGGCTCGCATGAGATGTGCAGCATTTCCAAACAGAGCCATGCCTATGCATGGGCCCATTAGATAGGAGCGGATGAGGTGAAGTCTGTGCCAACTGAGTGTCCCTACCTTTTCCACCAACCACTTCCACATTCCTGTCTCCTTTCCCCACTGGTTTTTCTGTTGCTGCTTCTTGTTCTTCTATTTTCTTTCTTTTTACGCTTCTCTGTGAACCAGGCCTCCTGGAGCACTTCCACAAACAGAGCTTCCGGGCACACCATCTCCTGGAGGAATGAGGGAGAGGCTGTCCCTGTGGGTCAGCTGTTATGCAGAAGTACTCCGAGAGGCCAGAATAATGAAGACAGATTTGTGGAGAAAGAGTGCAGACACATATATTTCTGATGAAGTGGCCCACTGCAGACAAAACGTCTATACTACACTTCTGTACTATAGTGACAACATAATCTGATATGTTTACTTATTTAAAGGGTTTATCTATCCAACTTCAATGAATCACAGGATAAAATGTTCACAAACATAAATGTCAGGACCACTGATGCTGGCTACTCAAAGACCCAGGCAGACCAGCAGCAGCCAATAGGAAGAATTTCTGTACATGGGATTGATAGAGGAGTAATTCACATCCAGGTTGCCAAGGGGAAGGTCAATACATTTCCTTTGGCAGTGATCTCTGTCTCTCTCTGTCTCATTCTGAAAATTATGTAATAAATTAGTATTTTTAGCTGTTTGATCACTCTATAGATTAATCAAAAGTCTTTTTTTACGCTAAAATTTTAATTTGGTATTTGTTTTCCCTTTTACACTTATGGTTGGGAGGGTTAGATTGGAATTTCTTAGTGCTGATGCATAGATTTAGGACAAAAACCATAAATAAACAAAAAAATAAATAAATATAAGTTAATATACATGATCCAATTTTAACCCCACTACATCCAAAAGACATATGCCATAGCATATGGCATATAGAGTGTTTCTAAATTCAGGACAACTACGTAAATATATCAATATATTTTCTTCATCTTCACTGCCTATTTTTTTTAAAAAAATTTGTATGAAATGATGGTTTATCTAAATACACATAGTTTTTAACAAAAGCCCTACTTGTCCTAAAAAACACAGTATATAATTTGTGTGGTCAGACTAAATAAAATAGGGAGAAATTATGCTTGAAAAACAAAACAGCAAGAGTGCTAAAAACCCTTTAGTTCTGGAGTGTAAAAAATACTCTTAGTTCATAAGGGGTTAAAACCAGTTCCTTATTTTGATGTTTCAACTAGATAACAGCCATAACTGTTTGCACTTCCCAGATTCTCACTGTTCTGCTTGATCATTACTCACTTCTACCATGCAGGCAAAATAGAATTTGATGCAGGAGATAAGCAAACAGGAAAAATCATACTGCGAGGTATATTAGTACAACTTAGGGTGACCACATTTTATTTCTGCCATTCAGGGACACACTATGAAGCGCATGAAATCACACGCACAGGTATATATATATATATATATATATATATATATATATATATATATATCCGTTAGACATGCAATTTCAACTACATAATATGTACTTATCTCTTTGAAGTAAAGACTATGATTGAAATATGATTTCAAAACAATAGCAGAACTGGCAGATTCTTTAATATTAGCCCCTGCTGTCGAATTATATTAATATTAGACCCTGCTGCCGGTATATATTAATATTAGACCCTACTGCCAATATATATAAATATTAGACCCTGCTGCTGAGATATACTAATATTAGCCCCTGCTGCCAACATATATTACTATTAGTCCCTGCTGCCGACATATATTACTATTAGCCCCAGCTGCCAAACTATATATATAAAAATAAGCCCCGTGCTGCCAATATATATATATAAATATTAGACCCTGCTGCCAATACATTTTATATTGAAAAAAATGGACCTTACGCAAGCATTTCCATGGGCCCCGCTCCACTCTCCCTATCATGCAATCACTCCCTCCGCTTCCGCACCAAAAAATAGATATAGATGAAATAAACAACACATAAAACAGCACTTGCATGTATAGATCAACTGAATAAGACATGCAAACCTTATATTTGCAGGTATACATAAATAATGTATGGAAACATAGCATAGCAGGTATAGATCAACACATTAACACACAAACCCATTTTTGCATGTATAGATCAATTGAAATTCACATGTGAACTCAGCACTGAAGGCATAGAATCATACATACAAATTCTGTATTTGCAGGTATACAATAATAATGTATGGAAACATAGCATTGCATGGCAGGCATCCGTGCGTACCACCCACCCCTTGGAGAGTAGATATCGTAGGACCACGCCCAGCACAGCTCTGGGAAGGACCGTGACTAAGCAGCGGAACAGGTACGTATCGAGTACCCACTAGATGCAGGTACTCGGGTGATAGGCTGCGTTATGGCCCATGACACAGACCGTGACGGCTCCAGAATATGATGTCATATTCTGGCACTCAGCATGACATGCCGGCAACGCGACCGAGCTAGAGGTTGTTTTACAACAATGTTGTTTTTTTTTTATATAGGACAATATTTAATTTAATTTAATATTTAATTTTAATATATTTAATATTTAATATTAGCTAAGCATGTCTCTTGTGTATGTGTACTAGCTCTGTTCTTTAGCCCAATTTATTTGGCAAGCACAATGACGCCTTATCAAATAGCCTTGTAACCATTGCAAAGACCTTACCTGTTAGGGTTCCTGTGGACTTGGTCTCTCACATTCCCAATTACAGAGGCACATGCCACTTGGTTATACTTTTATTACCAATTAAATGCATGCAAATTCCTATTTACATATGTTTTACTCTTTCTGCATTGCATACATCTTTACAAATTGGGTAAATTATGAGTACCAATTCTTAAACTCTACACTCGGAGAGCATATCTTTTTAGGAAGAAGTGTTCAAAAAGTTAAAAGAAACAAATATCAAAAAAATATATAAGAGAAAACAAGAAAAAAACTTGATAGTTTAGAAGTCAATGTAACACCTTGTATCTAATCCAAAAAAGCTCCCATTACATGCCATCCATTTCCTCCACAGAGAGGTTAGATAGCAGCCTTCAACAGGTGGAGAAAATAAATAAATAAAACTACTAGCAGGAAGAAAAAGAAATATGGGGGGACTTCAGTTTTTCAGTTTTTTACTAAATATAATACACAAGCCAACAAAATCAAGAACATCTTAGGAAAACATTGGCACAATCTCAAAACTGATGAGGTTTTAAGTACCTTATTGCCCAATAGACCACAGATCAATTTTAAAAAGCAGGGTCCCTTAAAACGATCCTTTCCCCAAGTGTTTTACCAAAAAAAGGAGACTACACAGAAAACTTTCTTGGACAATAAACCAAAGGGTTTTTTTTTTGTGGACACTGTAAAATAGGCACAAAAACAGGTCTAACGTACGAGATCAAACATTTTATAAATTGCACCTCCAAAAATGTGGTTTACTTATTAGAATGCGATTGCGGTTTACAATACGTTGGAAGGACAATTAGACCCATGAAAGAGAGAATATTAGAGCACCTGGGAAATATTAGGAATATAAACATAAAGCATTATGTCCCAAGACCTTGCAATGCATGCCCCCTTTTTACTTTTGAAACCTTATAGATAATAGGCATAGATTGGGTTCCTCTGAACTGGAGGGGTGGTGATCATGTAGAAAATCTGTCCAAACGTTAGACAGAATGGATATTTAAACTAAAAACTTTAAAAAAAGGGGGTCTTAACATGGAACTAGATATTTTAGCCTTTTTTGATGACCAGTGTCCCTTTATTATTATGGGTATTCAAAGTCCACCCACCACAAGGTCTTTGTAGTTATGCAGATATGCCCCATGTGTCTCCTAGAGCTATAGATCTCCCATACTCAATGTTTTCCCCTCCTAGCTGTAAATCCTATCCATAAGCCCAGCCCTTAGGTGAGCTAAAATCCATTAAAATCTATATCAGCCCCTCACTTACCTTCAAATGACAGGAGACATATACACATGAAGAAGAACACACACAAAAAATAAGGATGCATAACAACAAGACGGAAGATGGCGCCCTACACATAAAAGACGAGCGGATCATCAGAATGACAAACTCCTGAGAAAGCCACGGTGGCAAAATGCGTTAAGGAACTGAGGAATTTTTTTTACCAGTATTTATTTACCTTTTTAAAATAATATATTTTATCAATTTTTTTAATAATTTCGGGACTTTGATACATAATTTTAAATATTTATTTTTTCGGAATATTTATTTGTAATCATGTACAGAAATTCTTTGGATTAGATACAAGGTGTTACATCGACTTCTACACTATCAAGTTTTTTTTGTTTTCTCTTATATATTTTTTTGATCGGTTTATACGACCACACCTAAGTGGAATTCATCTTTATTGAATGATGCCAGAGGAGGCCCCTGGGGCTGAAATCCCTGTTCCTTCCAAGCCAAGTTGCTCAGAGTGTCTGAGTATTGGAGTTAAAGGTCTGTAAGAGCGACTCTATTGGTCGCTGGCAGGGAGCTCCTCTGGCATCAACCAATGAAGAGCAGCTGTCCCTTACCTTTATAATACTGGCACCAAAGGTGCTGCATACAGTTACCGCGTTAATTCCGTATTAACCTCTGCTAGAAAAAAGACAGCCAGTGTACATGTATATGTGTGTATAAGGGCAGTGTAAATGTATATGTGTGTGCGTGTGTGTAAGGGCAGTGTACGAGTATATGTGTGTGCGTAAAGGCAGCGTATGTGTGTGTTTATGGGCAGGTGTGTGTAAAGGCGACGTAGACGTCATTCCGTCAGGAAGAACCAGACCTCAGAACCCCCACGTGGAAAGGCGGAAGATGGCGCCCTACACATAAAAGACGAGCGGATCATCAGAATGACAAACTCCTGAGAAAGCCACGGTGGCAAAACGCGTTAAGGAACTGAGGAATTGTTTTAACAGTATTTATTTACCTTTTTAAAATAATATATTTTATCAATTGTTTTTAATAATTTCGGGACTTTGATACATAATTTAAAATATTTATTTTTTCAGAATATTTATTTGTAATCATGTACAGAAATTGTCCCTTATAAATTATTATATATCGGCTTGGTCCCATAATAAATTGTGTCACGGATTAACTCTTCGAGGAGAGGGTTTTAGTGGTATAATAAGATCTTCCACCAACCCCCCACTTTACACTTACCTATAAGTTCCACCTGGACACATTGGGAAACATCAGAGGAACCAGCCAAAGGAGCCGGGAGGTTTGGACCGTGGGGCTGCAGATAGATATCAAATGACAGCCACACCTGGACACCCATTGGATTCTCATACTGGTTTAATTGTAAGTGCATCTCACCTCCTCTATTTCCTTTCTGTGAAGTTACCATCCCATGGTGTTCATTTTCTGTGTTTGTGCTTTTTTACATGCAAACTACATACAGACCACAAGAATTTTCTTGAAGGTTCAGAACATCACAGACATATTGTGAGTGTAATGGGAGCTTCTTTGGATTAGATACAAGGTGTTACATCGACTTCTACACTACACTAGTTTTTTTTTGCTTTCTCTTATATATTTTTTTGATCGGTTTATACGACCGCACCTAAGTGGAATTCGTCTTCATTGAATGATGCCAGAGGAGGCCCCTGGGGCTGAAATCCCTGTTCCTTCCAAGCCAAGTTGCTCAGAGTGGTTATCTGAGTATTGGAGTTAAAGGTCTGTAAGAGAAACTCTATTGGTCGCTGGCAGGGAGCTCCTCTGGCATCAACCAATGAAGAGCAGCTGCCCCTTACCTTTATAATACTGGCGCCAAAGGTGCTGCGTACAGTTACCGCGTTAATTCCGTATTTACCTCTGCTAGAAAAAAAAACATCCAAAAACAAAGAAAAAATCTAACATGAATAAGGTACACAAAATTCTCCCAAAAAGTACACGGAAACAGGCGAATATTTGTGGAATACGAAGGTTTTTTTTTTTTTACGAAGACTTGGCCGTCGCCTAAGTCTATTAAACGCTTTGCAGAGGTGCTTGAGTTCTGCTCATTTATAGGCACATGTTTGTATCACATGCTGTTTGCTTTGCTAAACCCTGGAAATTTGCATTACTGTTCCTTTAATGCACAACATTAAGGAGTAATAAGTGGCTGGAATATATATATCCACCAAATTAAGCTTTGTTTATTAATGTTTCAGTGGCTTCTGGTTTAGCCATGGAGCTTCATTTATTTCACACTTAGTAGGAATGCCTTTAAGAGTTTAAAATGCCAACGTAAACTAATTCAATCTTAAATTGTAAGTTTTCTCCAGGGCCATGGTTAGCTTAATTTATCAGACCCTATGAAAATAACAAATTCACAGAACATGCTACCGGACATATTTGGCTGGATGCAAAGTCGGAAATTGATATATAATAAACAATTCTATATCAATCCTCCCATAGGCTGCAATAGAAAATAGATAAATGTTATCTCTGTCAAAGCTGGGCCAGAATCTCTGTTTTATCTTTTTCCCCCATTGTGCTCTATGGGATAACAACTATTAAATTAATTATGATAGATTTATTTTCAGATTTAAGTCCAGTCTATTATTCCTCAATGTTGAAAAATTATGCTTCAAATACAATAGAACAACAATTTGGACCATGATACCTGTAGTGAAAAGCTATACTGAGAATGGCATGAACGGTTATTACTGCCAGATGTTGATTTTCAACGCTTCTCTCTAAAATGTTATACTAACAACTCACTTATCTGCTACAACTGGTTCTGTATCTGCTCCATTACCTCTTGAGTGCTGGTTGTTTTAACACTGTATCCCCTGGCTTACAAAATGTGACTCTAGTATTAAGATCTGTAAGAGATCATAAAGTGCTAACGTTTGACTCTGCAGTTTTTGGTGAGACTCGTGTTCATCTATGATACATGTGCTATTATGTACAGGACCAATACATTTACACAGAATTACCTTTAACACTCAAAGAGTCTGTGGGGAATTGTCTAGCAAAAGGCACATAATAGATTCCCTGTTACTTAGGGCATTCCAACAGTGAAATGCAAGTTCTGGTTTAGTCTGTCTGTACCTGAAAACTGCAAGAAAGTTAAAGAAAAATGAGAAGTGCCAGCTGGAACCAAGCTGGCACAAATCTTTTCTTTTGGTCCTTTGGTATTTATCTGGGCCAGGTGTGGAATAATTTGCTGTGCTAAACCTGTGGTTGGTGTTGGGCCTGTCTCAGCCTGTGCCATATGCCATCTGCCTTACCCCCTCTACATTAAGAGGGAGTAAGGCAGGAACGCTGCAGTACCTGCATTCTGGATAGATCCTCTGTGAACTCATTCATTTTCAGTTGTTGACGCCATCTTGTGAGTGGCGGCAACGTCATTTACATGATGGCGCTTGTGGTTGCTCTTCGGAGCAATCACAAGGCTATCGAGATAGGGGGGGTTGTGTTGCTACATGCCTCAATATCGAGGCATGGCAGCAAAACCGATTATGCTTAGGAACCGATTGCCGATCGCTTCCTAAGCTGTTTTAGTCGGCCATGATCTTTGAGGATCGGTGCGGTGGCAGCCATTCTTTTGTGTGTGTATGTGGGGGGTTCTCCCCGGATCCACAGTCAGCCTCACTTGTGAGGCTTCTGTGGCTGCTGCAAAGCCACCGATCGCGGCGAAAACGCAGCTGTGATGCAGCTGTTTAACAGCATCCCGTACATGTACGGGCTTTGTCGTTAAGGGGTTAATATTCTGTATAAAACATGGTTGGGCATTATACAAATGTAGAAAAAAACTAATTTTTATCCTGTAAACTTAGGTTTACTTTATGCATACATACATACATATTATACAAAAGTCCCCAATGAATAAAGCATGTTCTATTAGATGCATTTATGTGATATAATTTGTGTTAATCAGGCCTTATGAAATACAAGGATGCTTTTTTATGCTAATTCTAATGCAACAAAAAATATAGGGAAATATTTCTTGCCATTAGTTTTTTTATTTTACCTTCAGTAAAAAATATTAGGTGAAAGCTTTTCTTCTTTAAAACACAATCACAGTTGACTAAGTTCATATTTATAACTAATACATTAACCTAAAATGAAACCAATTAAAGTAATTTAGTTAGCATTTCAAGAGTGATTTTCTTTCTGGCAAATATTCACTATATAGACAAAAGAACTACAAGGACCGTTTCGGTAATTGAGATAATACCTGAACTATCACTGACAGAACAATTAAACTTGAACACAAATTCATTTAAACATGAAACCTTCCAACCCATTTTAAAGTTGTCAGTTTAAATAATTAAGAATACAGTCTGTCGGAAAAGGGTATAGCGTGCTTCTTTGCATATTATTGAATAAATATTAGTGTGGCCCTTCAAATTACTTGATACATATGAACAAAATTACTGCATAAGAGTTCAGTGATTCTATCTGCAACACTTCTATAAAAACTTGTAAGAGTATAGTTCGTATACATAATCTTGTTTTGCCTAAATATTTAGTACTTATTTCACATCAGAATATGCACTGATTTTAACACTTCAATCTTCTTTCTTCATCCACTTCTCCTTGTGTCTTCTTTCTTTATCCGCTTCTCCGTGGACATGGCCTCCTAGTGAAGCAGACAAAGAAAAAAGAGTGTGAAAGGGTGTGAGTGTGAAAAAAACATGAGTGAATGAGGGTGAGTGACAACCAATTTAGTTTCTGAATGAAAAATGCCCTCCGATTCTTGTCCAAACCAAAACAGCAAGAAACAAAATTAGTTGTATGAAAATGACTGGAACAAAAAGAAATTACAAATTTTTCCGGATGGTTTTTTGTCAGTTTGCACAAGTCTAGCATCTCCTTGGTACCGATATAATTTGGCTTTGGATTTAAAATTCCTTGTGTGCCCTCTCTCTTCTAAATTATATATATATATATATATATATATATATATATATATATATATATTTACTATAGAGTATATCTGGATTTTTTAAGCACGACCTTAATATAAATTTTAAATAAATACACATTTCAAATAAAAACATTTGTGCTGTCTCAAGTTATGTTACATATGTTAACTAAGGTTTAACCGTTATATATCATTTTAAACTAAAATATTTTTGTCTTTGCATTCTTTAAAATATTGTCAGAATCTGTGGAAACTAAAATGGCTGTCGCACAAGGAAGGAAAGCAGATGGATTTCCACCTGCAACAGCCTTTTTACATTCTGGAAGGAAAAAGGGACAATGAATCCAAGGTGCAGATTATAGTTCTTAACAGAAGAACAGGTTGCCAACAGAGCAAAGAACAGGATTTGATGTTGTTTTTCATTTAAAAGAAAAGAACAGGTGGATGGCATCACTCTGATAATTTATTGGCATTATTTAGAAATGACATGGCAGCAAGACAAACCTTTTAAGATTGGATCTGATCAAAAAATGTCTAAGGGCTTATTACATGACCATCTGAAGGATACATTTGGCAACGTCATTTAAATTTAACAAAAGCTAAGAAAGCACAGTTATGCTTGAATACATGTTTAAGAAAAAAAAAGTTTACACCATTTTCTTCGTTCTTTTATAATGATTGAGGGGTTGGTGATGTTCCACCTCTCTGCACACCCTATTCAATCTCTTAAAACAAAGTTTGTTTACATATATTTGACCACATAGGCAGTTGTCATTTATGTTTTTAAATACTTCTAGGTAATTTTTTTGAATGTTAGGTAGTCCCATGTTTTTTATTCATGTACAAGAATAAAAATTACTATTATCAGTAGTACCATTAATTCATTACATTATGGACTGACAATTGGCTCAATTCAATACTGGAGAGAAATCTCTATAATAAGACAGACTTGAGTAACTAACTAACTTGAGTAACTAACTGCTATTTAAAGCTAAATTATTGACAAATGCCCACATACGGTATCTTTAAAGTAAAATACACTGTTAAATATTATTGATTGATAACCAGTGTCACATCCTTAAGGTAATTTTGCTGGCATTTTTCCCTTACGTCCTTGATCTAATTTTACTGGTATTATATAGCGATTAGCCCTTTAAGCTAAAAAACTTTGGTTATAAGTACATATCATGCATAGTTGCAAATGTCAGGTAGACAATTGGCCACCCTGTGGGCAGGGCACCATTTAGTTGCTGTTAACTGTCCTGGTGTCCTCTGATGTGTAGAGATCTGTCCTGTGTTTCTGAAGATCTGTGACTTTATTGCACCCACCAATTTTGTTGGACTGCTGGTATGGACGTACTACAGGCCTAGGTCAGCAGTCATATTCCTGCTTTCTTAAACATGTAAGGGGCCCTTATCTTGTAACAAAAAAGTATTTGCATACCACCTTCAACTAATGCGATTGTGGTTGTAAAGCAAATACATATAAACAGGGTGCTTGCATTGTGCCTATAGGAAAATTATGGACATAGATGTGATCAAAGCCTTATCCACATGAGAGTTCCAAATGAATCGCAATACACTAAGCCAAGTGATATACTGCGACAACTTAGCTTTATGATCATGCTGTAATTTCAATTGATATAGCGTTGATTATATTTTATTGTGTAAGAAATGAAGGGTGCCTTTAACATAGGACATTACATTGATTGCATAATGATTTGGGGACGATTTGAGTTTCTATAAGGTGAGATATCTGGTTTTACAATGTAAGGTAATTTGCATAGTAATGCATTACAAAGGGTTTGGAACAAAGGCTCCAACAGAGGTGGGATACCCCACAGGGGGTCAGACAACTGAAGCCGATGTATATTAACATAACTGTGTGCATGTTTGCATAGACTACCTGTCTCCTCCATAATTGGGTCATACAGGAAATGTCTGAAAAGAGGGGTTGGGTGAACCACTTTCTGGGAGGTACAAGGAATTCTGGGATGACTAGTTAGGGGCTGCAGGAGAAAGAGCAGTCTGAGAAAAGGAGAGTCTGAGAGAAAGAAGAGTCGGAGAAAGAAGAGTAAGAGAGAAAGAAGAGGGAGAAAAGAGAGTCTGAGAAAGGAGAGCGCACAAACAGAAGTGTCCTGGGTCAGGAGACTCAGAACGAAGCTGCGCAAGATGGCGTTCGGGAGAAGCCTGTGAGCTGAGAGAGGTTTCCCAAGAATGTGCTTAAGTATCCCTTTTGTTTTGTATTATTATCAAATGTTTTCTGTATGTTATATGTTTTATAACCTGTAACAGTGGCCTAGTTCAATATCAATATACATTTTTCTATACGCTTGTATTTGTGCTTTATTCGTCACACATTCCCTAAAAGAATAACCCTGTAAGAGGGTCAAAATTTCTTACATATTGGCGAGCCAGGTAGGAGGGATTTAGTGTGATTTATGAGTATATTTATAAGTGTATATATTGTGTGTTGAATTGGGATAGTGTTCGGGTTTTGCATATACAAATTTCAGTGAATTCTGCTTTGTTAATGATGGAGGGTTTATTGAAAAAGGTTGCTAGGGCCACAAACCCCGATGGTATTATTCAGTATATAGTAGGAACCTCAGATCCATGGTTCCAAGCTCAGGAGTATGTGGCCAAGGCAATTTATGAAAAGAAATTATCCAAATCAAAGGGGAAAACTGTTCTGGATTTTGCTGCCCGTTGGATAGCGGAGCAGTACAAATCAATGAAAGAGCAAAAAGAACTTTTGGAAGCAAAAGTTGTAAGTTTGAACATTGAACTTGAAAAGTGTAAGATTTTTGCACAGAATGCTACAGCTTTATGTGTAAGCAGCCAGCAGACTTTGCAGGAAAATGAGGAATTGCGTAGTGCAAATGAGCAGCTTACTCAGAGGCTGAAGGATGCAGAGGGGGAGATTAGGACCCTGGCAGCTTGCAGTAAGAGGGAGGCTGATCGTGTGCATTGCACAGCTATAAGTGACAAGTTAAATGTACAGCTACAGAAAAGAAATTATGTTGTGGCTGCAGTCAAAGTGTTAAAAAATGATGATGTGAATGAAATAGATGGGCAAGGTTTAGATGAGAAGCACAATAATGCTAATCATAAAGTCATCCGAAATCACAGCAAAACCATTGCAAAGCCTGTGTCTATATTAAGCCCCTCGCTTCAGAGACAGTTATATCAAAGCAGGCTCCAAAACAATCAAGGACCCATAGGTAAAAGGGAAGCCTTTAAATGTTTTGCTTGTGGTAAAGTAGGACATTTTGCCAGAAATTGCCACTCTCGCTCTGCCAAAGAACACCATGTTCAGGAAAGACCCATGGTTGATAGCTGGAGGCAGGGAGATAAGAATTGTTTTAATTATACTAGGTGGGGATCTCAGGGAAGAGGTAATGGTGTTAGAAAAGACTACATGAAGCCCTGGGTTCCCTACCATGTTATTAAGGCACAGAAAGAAAGAGTAGAAAAAGAGAAAAATGAGCTACAGTGTAAAGTAACGGTGTATATGAAGGAACTGGACATTGTAAAGACAGAAGTGTCCAGAATAAAAGAAATGCTAGGAAACAAAAAGATAGCTAAATCAGAAGAAAACTAGTGTGCTCTTCTAGATTTGTTGTTGTAACATTCTATTTGTTGTTGATGCTAATCTATTTGTTTAAAGTTTTGTTTTTCAGAAAAAGAGACGATACTAAATGAAAAAGAAAGGAGACAAACCTGTGAGGAGATCGGGACATTAACACGTGTGATTTCTTGCAGGAAATTCAAAATATTAATAGAGGACCTTAATATCTATTTTTATTTTTCTTAAGGATAAGCCTCTAAATTCGTTCAGTACAGTCAGGTGGGCAAAATTTCAAATTATTTTTGTTTTATTAGTTTAGGACGCCTGCACTGCCAGCTACAGATATCTTAATTTTTGTTTGCTGCTGGATTGAATACATTTGCCAATATGGGGTTTATGTTTTGATCACAGTGGAGAGATGTGATTATGTAACATTATTGTTGGTCTTCAGCAGTATATATTTTTGCTGCTCTAGATTTTTGTTTTGTTTTAATTTTTGGTTACAAACAAAATATAATCTCAATCTGATTTTTATTCATATTTCTGAATGGCAACAGACTTTTTATATTTTATTTTATATAGATTGCATCCTGCCAAGACATTGTGAATGTAATGGTAGCATTCAATCTCCTTTTTGTTCTCTCTCCATCTTCATAGAGATTGTTTAAAATTAACATTCTCAAAGTGGATGCTGAAGATACCACAAGGTTACTGTTATGGGAAGTCTTAGTATTTTAGTATCTGTTATGTACTGTATGTATGTTTTGTGTATTTTATGTGTTTACAATGTTTTAGATCTGTAAAGCCAGATATTAATGCTGAGACAAGAAGGATAAGAGAACCACTAGTAATTTGGGCAAGATAACAATACACACTTTCTGTGTAGAGTATCTTTTAATTTCCAGAAGCCATGGGCGAAGTATCAAACACCTTCAAGGGCTGAAGCACAAACCCACTCCAGCTATACAGGTTTCAGTAAACGTGCGCAGACACCTTCACGAGTATTACCACTACACACAATCAATAAACCGAGTTTCTTTCTGGTGTGGTCTCTTCAATACACTGTGTAAGTGAACAGCAAAGGGAATGCTGTTGGTGTGAAAATACACCAGATGTCACGGTGGGCAGAGGTCAGAGGCCTAGAGCAAGGCATGCAATTCGAGGGTTAAAGGAAGCTATGGTGGGAGCAGTGTTGGTGGCACAGGTACCTGAGAGTGATGGGAGTGAACACAAATGGTTGCAGTGATGCCAAGTCTGTGAGGGTAATGGAAGGTTAAAGATATGGCTGAAGTAATTCAAACTATTAGTGAAAAATGATAACTGTGAGTGCCTCTATGATTTGGCTAAATTATGCCTTACAGTACCCTAAATTTTAAATATCTGTGGTTGTCAGGTCACTCGTGTCTCAGTGAAAACATACAATCTTTCATGGCACATGGGCTAAATGTACTTATTTATTTGAGAGGGCTCATTTTCTATGGGAGTCATTCGCCCTCTAGGTGGGGATTGTAAGAAATGAAGGGTGCCTTTAACATACGACATTACATTGATTGCATAATGATTTGGGGACGATTTGAGTTTCTATAAGGTGAGATATCTGGTTTTACAATGTAAGGTAATTTGCATAGTAATGCATTACAAAGGGTTTGGAACAAAGGCTCCAACAGAGGTGGGATACCCCACAGGGGGTCAGACAACTGAAGCCGATGTATATTAACATAACTGTGTGCATGTTTGCATAGACTACCTGTCTCCTCCATAATTGGGTCATACAGGAAATGTCTGAAAAGAGGGGTTGGGTGAACCACTTTCTGGGAGGTACAAGGAATTCTGGGATGACTAGTTAGGGGCTGCAGGAGAAAGAGCAGTCTGAGAAAAGGAGAGTCTGAGAGAAAGAAGAGTCGGAGAAAGAAGAGTAAGAGAGAAAGAAGAGGGAGAAAAGAGAGTCTGAGAAAGGAGAGCGCAGCAAACAGAAGTGTCCTGGGTCAGGAGACTCAGAACGAAGCTGCGCAAGATGGCGTTCGGGAGAAGCCTGTGAGCTGAGAGAGGTTTCCCAAGAATGTGCTTAAGTATCCCTTTTGTTTTGTATTATTATCAAATGTTTTCTGTATGTTATATGTTTTATAACCTGTAACAGTGGCCTAGTTCAATATCAATATACATTTTTCTATACGCTTGTATTTGTGCTTTATTCGTCACACATTCCCTAAAAGAATAACCCTGTAAGAGGGTCAAAATTTCTTACAATTGTGTATACTGTTTTGCCACTTTATTTCTGAGTTCATTAGTCCATTTCATAAAAAATATAGGTTTTGTCTGCATAACATTACAAAACATTGTAATGGACCTTACAGTTTAAATTATGAAAACATACTTGGAGCTGAAGCAATCATTCAGGAATGTTCATATTAGTCACATAATTGAAAGCCAATCATCAAAACAGCTCCAAAGTAATATTCACCTTTTTTGCCAAAAAATAAATGAATTGTATTTGTTGTTGTTGTGATTGTCAGCTGAAATTGAACATAATGAAGTTGAATAGATTTTCATGACACTATGTTCGCGCCAACCCATTAAGATAAAACAAAATATTTCCAATTTGATCAAATGAATTGGCTTAGAGCTGATCTCTCAATCTCTTCTATTGTTCTATGCCTCCAACCCAGTTGTCTAATCAAACTAGCAAAGAACAAAACAGCATTCATAACATTTGTTATTATTTAATATAGTTAATCCAGCTTTCACTTAATTGGTTGATATGAATGTTAATTTCCATTGGCTGCAAGAGATCACCTTCTAAAGTAAATTAACACTTTGCAGCTATGATATTAAATTACTCCAAAGAACACAGCAGACTTTATTAAAACTGCATCGCTAAGTTTTGTTGTTTTTAAAGAAATAAACAGTACATTGCAAAAACATTTTAAAAAATTACAGATGTTGTTAGAAAAAAAACTATTATTATGTTCACATTATATATGTCCATGTTCAAAAACCCACAAATTATTTTAAGACTTAATCATTAAAATTACATTATTTCTGTTTCGTTCTTAGTATAAAAGAAAATGCAAAGTAATTTAAAGCTACACTAGAGGTTAAAAACCTAGGCTTTATATTCTAAAATCGTAATTTGATGTTTAATCTCTTTTTTAGTTCTCTGATATAACTTGGAAGTAGTCTGTACCAGTAGCCTACCGCTCAGAACTGTTCAACAAAAGAATTTGCAGTGCATTTACATCCTTAAGGTGTCTACAAAGTCAGACATAGAAACATTATAATCAAAACTCGTAAGTCTTGTCTTGTGGAGGCAGCATTTCTATGGTACCTGAAGCACAATTCAAATGTGTGTTAAATAGAAAAGGGAAATGCACTCTGTGTTTCATTGTAACTCTTGCAAGGTTTTGCAGAGATAAGGTTAGTCCATATGATTATAAAAAAAGCTGTATACCAAAAAAAGTTTTCATCTAGTTTTTACTTCTATTTAACTGTAAAAAAAAACATTTGATATAAAGTTGAAGGAGAAAAATGTGAACCCTTTGGGAGTACCTGCATAAATTGATCATTGACCCCTTAAGGATTTTTATCTGGTTTTTATCTTTTATTCTCATTACACATGCCCATACAAGTTATATGTTGTTTTTAAAAGGACAGTTAGAGCTTTCTTTTGATTATGTGTATATATATATATATATATATATATATATTTTAGTATTAATAATTTATGTAAAAAATTGGGAAAACAATTATATTTTTTCCACTCATTTTGATAGTCTGTTGTGTTGTGTGAAAAAATACCCCAATATTTGTTCAGCAACATCTCCTCTGTACTTTCATACATAGGTTTGTTGGGTTGTTAAAGGGTAAAAGGCCACATTTGGAAGGTGCACATTTTTCAATTTGGAAGTTTAACATCTGGTCATCCTGCGCTCATGTCATATTTAGGATATCTTTGAAGCCGGTGATTTCAATTTACCCACCTTACATTTTTTAAAACACTATAGGTATAGGGCATTTTAAACACATAACATTTTTTAAAAAAATTGTCCACCTTACTAATAAAATAAAAACAACAAATCTACAAAACAGATAAACAAAAATCTGAGCAGTCTAATGTAAAAACAAGCTTTGAAATATAACAAAGAAGAAAAAAAATTTTTAAAAAAAGGAAAAAATAGTGTAAACGAGCACCGATCACACTTTATTACGATGGGGTGGGAAGGGTTATTTTTAATACAAATGAAACAAAGGTGTCAGGGCTTGGCACGAGAGGAGCACAGTGCAGAGAGACACCAGAGATGAGGGATAGTCAGTGAAGGAAATAAACAAGAAATGCCAAAAGTACTCCAAACAAGAATTTATTTTACCAGATCCTGATATTTGAGCAGTGATGGCGGTTTATATAGCTCTGCTAGGTTTTGACTCCTCACCTCCCGGTCCTAGAGCGCCTCCCCCTCGCATTATCTACTCTTAGTTCTGGAAGATATGCCATCAGGTAGCAGGGCACGCCTCCCCCCATCAGCAACACCATTGCGCTCGCTTTCCGCGAGGTGCGCTTCACTAGAGGGCGGGGATGCGGCCTATTCCACAACCGTGTGGTTCCCAAATGGAGGACCCAGCGCCTGGGCCTGGATGCAGTCAGTGGAGAGCTCCTGGTCTGGCGGTTTGGTAAGTCAGGGGCCTGACAAAAGGTTACACAAAGTCTCCGTGTATATAAGCAGAACAAATCTCCCTAGTGACAACTACAAGAAAAGTATATAAAAAAGAAAAGTGAAGATATGCGCCAAAAGTAATCAAATAATGTCTAACAATAAAAACACTCTGTGTAGAATAAAACATAGACACTCCAAAGTCATCTCAGCTTGTGTAGAAGGATCAGAACAAGTAAACAGGTAAGTACTTTTTTATGTACTTTTCAAAATTGCAAGGTATTTGACAAGCTGATCTAACACTTGGTAAGATTCCAACATACAAAATCTGGTAGTATGTTGTTAACTTTTGCCATGGTAACCAGCAGCTTCCTAAGTTGTCAGCTATGTGTACCTATTCCTGCTCTCGAGGATCCATAAAATATGTCCTGAGCTTTGACTTTAGGTACCACACTAGCTGAAAATAAACCACAGCACATATTTATATATATATATATATATATATATATATACTGTATATACATATTTATTTATTCTTATTTGTACTTGTATCTCTTATTTGTGCACAATTTGAGACTATAATGATGACATTCTGGGCACGCAAAGGTATATTTACCTTAAACAGTGCCCTAGGTGTCACTGCGGGCAGCATCCAATATCCCAGTCCAGCTAGGCAAGAATAAGTGACTGTACACAACAGTAAATAGCTACAATGGAATTTACTAAACTTAAATAAGATAAATATACTTATTCATGATGTTTTCAATTTATTGATTAAATAAGAGTCTGATAAACTATGAAAAAGTGAAACCCCCCTTTTGAAATAAAATATATCATTGCTTTTATTGAAAAAATATTCTTTTTGTAAACCTTATTTTATTTACTAACTATAATGTACAATCCCTACTATAATTAAGCATAATCAACCTAATTATTAAATAAATTAGATAACTTGTGGCACTTTAGTATTCCTGGCTCAGTTATGGTACAACAGTTAGAATTACTTCTTTATCCGTGTTGAGAACAGGAACTTTGATACTTATTAATTCAGCCAATTGCTACAGTTTACTTCCATCAGTAGGCATAAAATGATGAGCCAGTGGTTATTCTGCTGCGTCAAACATTTCTATAATGGATCAATGTACTAATAAACATTAACTTAACTTTGCATTTGATTTCATAGGCAGGTGACCTTTCAAGTAAATCATCTGACAATTATTTTTATCTAAGAGTGATTGAATGCAATGAACCTTGCTCCATGCAATCTGTACCATACATTTTTATGCAGATAGAAGAGCAAATAGTACTTCATATATACATCACTTATACGCTGAATTGCTGCTCTCCAGTTAATTAGGAAAAAATGTTGAAAAATGATTTACATAAAAATACAAAACAGCAGTTTCAATATATTCTAATTCTACAAAGATCTCACGGTGAAGGTACAAATAAGAAAACCTGTTATCAAAGTGAATTCATTGGAATTGCTAGTTTTGTTTCCTGTAAAATTTGATAATGTTCAATAGACTTGTGCAGATTGCCCAAACATGATTTGGATTAATTTTTTGTTTCATTTTTGGTCCATTAGTTTTCAGACAGCAAATTTTGTTTCCTGTTCTTTCAGTTTAGACAAAATTTGGAGGGCTTTTCCCATTTGGAAACAAAATTCATTCTTACTCACTCTCACACTCTCTTTGTCAATATTTCCCCAGCATCTCTTTGCCTCTGCTTCTCCGTCTCATTTTCTTTAGCTATGCTTCGTGTTCTCCTTTTCTTCTTTCTTCTGTTGTGGAACTACTACACCAGGTCAGAAAAATGCAGATGGATTTGCAAAGACAAAGAAGTATTTCTGGAATTCATTATTTCCAGAGATCCGTCTGCATTATTCTCATTTGGTGTTGTACTTTTACAACAGGGAGGAGCCTAGGCATACACCTCCAATCAGGGGAAATGCTGTTCCCTTCTTTCTCCAGACATGGAAGCAATGTTTGGTCATGCCCACTTCATGCCAATTTTCCTTCTACTCCTACTTACTTACCTCCCACTAATGGTATGGCTAGTCCTTACTCCAGGCATAGTTAGTCATGTCTCTTGCTAAAGTCACCCCCCCAGAAAAAGTATAAGTGCTCTGGGTCACCCTACCCTGGGAAGTTGACAGGTATGCGAATACCTGGTGTTCTTTGACTCATCATTACCTGCGGTGTACGCATCTTGACATATGCATTCCCACTAATTTGCTTCAAAGGTTCATCTCTCACCCCTATCTTGTGCCTTCATGACAGCTGGATTGACTGAGCAACCCAGGTTTTATCAGAACTCCCTAGAACCACAGTGAATACCTCTTAGGGACCAGGAACCAGACAGAACAAAGCAAAATTGTGATCCAGCAGTGTATACCAAAAGACAAGCCAGGGTCAAGAATCACGACGGGTACTCATACAAGCTGAGGTCAGGAATACAGAGATCAGTGAAGTCAGGAACAAGCTATTAATCAAGAGCCAGGAGGGACGTCAGAGAAAGCAAGGTGTAAATGCGATTCATTAAAGAGTCAGCTTGAAACAAGGAAGAAAAGGCTGCTTATTATTTATCAACTGAGTGTAAAAACACATAGCAGTCCAGCCAAACCATGACAATACCTCACTATCGTTACACCTGAGGATAAGCTGCTGGACTAGGTGTGATGGCCACCTCACACCATCTTTCCAGCCTAGATCTGCTAGGAGTTCAGATCCCTGGAGCCATAGCTAGCCCCAAACCACCATCAGGGTATTGAGAGCAAATAAGATTATCAGTGGAACACACTTGTGGCACTCATTGGACCTGAAAGGCGGATACTAAGTTGGCTGTTTCAAGGCTGCTTTTTGCTTTGACGGGACGCAGGTAGCCCAGCTCTGCATAGGCGATAAGTGTGATATCTTGTTTGATCCACAAGGCTGTAGCCGCACAAGTGTTTGATATCACTCATGTAAGTACCTGCACTCCTCTTGATCTACATATGTCATGGCTTTGCTCATACATTGCTTACCTATCCATCTGTATTTTTTTGACCTACCTGATCTTTGTATTCCTTAAGCTGTGCACCAGTACTGCACTTTTATGCACCATTGGTGTATGTACCAAGAACCAGGGTGACTGCTCTATCCCTGGCCACTGCTGCCATCTTCTTCTTATTGATAACTGGCTGCAAGATGGTGCAATCATTTACACCTTCTGGCTGCTCAAGATATGGCTGATGCATCTTACATTCTTGTATCTCTTTCTTGTACCTCCCATCTTCCTGTTGTTCAAGATGAGGCTAAACAATTAATCTTTACCTCATCAGAATCTTGTGCATATTTCTGAAGCTTGAGGTGTGCCTCATGTGTTTCACACTACTCTACATCCTCACGCTTGGTGTGAGGCAATTCAGGTAAAAATACCTGGACTCCCGGAACCTCTGGCTGACACTGGGGATGTAGCAATTCTGCCTCACATACCTGCACCTCTGGCTGCTGCTAGAGAAGGAACACTGATGACTTGCATGCCTGAATCTGTGGCTGTCACAAAAATCTGTGGCTGTGAAAAAGGTTTGGTTAATTCATATTGCTGCACCACTGGTTGCTGCTGGGGATAGGGTACTGGCATCTCACACTGCCGCACCTCTGACTGCCACTGGGGCTCTTGCACCTCATTTTGTTATATTCGCAGAGCCATTCCAACACATGCAGGTACTAATACTCTCCAACCATGGATAGATACATGGGAAAATCTTAAAGGAAGAACACTCCCTCTGAATCACAAACAAAATGGGGCTCCCAAACTCCTAATGCTGAGGATCATCCATTTGGTTTTCCTACTGCACTGACGACCCCACCTCTGTCACAATTAATGCCACATTAATGCACATTTTGCTCTACGCAATGGGCTGGATACCCCAATGTTCTGCTCAGAGGACATGAAGTGAAGAACCAGCTGCTGCTCTAGGATTCACTCCATCATGCACAGCAGGTGACTACTTCCTGATGTAGGTGGTGGTGGGATAGAACCGCCTTCTGCTGCTCCTTCCTCATCTGCTGTCTTGCCTTAGCACTGTGGTGAAAGTGCCTGGCAATCTTATGGCCATTTTAATTCAGTTTTGACATCCTGCGCTGTTTGTCAGTTGGAAAAGCTGCCCTTACCACCAGAAATAGTATGTGTCACCCTATGTGCCTATACCAGCTACAGTGGTACTGCCTAACTATTTGGCAGGCTCTAGTAAAAGAAAGGTATGATGTGCAGTAGTGGTACTCCATATGTCTGAGGTGAAGTTGATGGTTTGTCCAGCTGCCTTGGATAGCTTGTCCTTTAATAATGAGACACAAAACTGTTAAAGGGAGGGCACTACAGTCCTATTGAAGGTGGTGCAACAGGAGAGGCAGAAGTGGGAAGTGAGGGTCTGTAGCAGCCACATGAAAGGTTCTCCCTCAATCATGAAAAACGAAGCACCTACAACAGTGATAAGCTGACCATTGTTGCTTTGACATTTCCCTTGAATGGAAAGCCCCAAAGTGCTCTAGGGTAGGCTGGTGCAGTGAATGTCCCTGCCCCACCTGTCTCTGAGATACAGTCACACTCTTTCAGAATCTTTACTCTGGCTGCTGCTAGTTGCTGTTTTGGGGGGTTTGCTGTTGCTGCTAATGCTGCCAGTTCTCCCCTGAAGCAAAATCCACTGTAGTGTGTACATAGTTCATACCAGAATTGGTTAGATGTCCTAACACTTCACCACACCTTGCACTTTACTGTGCACCCATTTCCCACACTCTCAAAATGATCCCACACCTTACTACCAGGTTCCCTATCAGGTGAGGTAGCAGTGTTACTAGTGTTTTTTTCCCATGATAGTATTAGTGACAGTTGTCATTTGGTGGTTGTGCCAGTGCCACTGGCCCGCTGCTGCTACAGAATGGAAAGAGCACTGCATCTAAAAGAGACGTTAAAGGAACATGTGTCATTTGACTGCCCCTATATATCTAAATCCTGACCATTTCCAGTTTGGCAAAAGGCAGAGTAAGGCCCAGTCCTGCTGCAGGAGAAGACCCTCCCTCTTCTTCCTCACTTTCTTCCAGATCAAAAATACATATTTTGCCATCATCTGACCTGATCCAACAGGGTATGTCCGTCTCTGCTTTTGAAGAGTGCTTGCGGTAGTGGTAGCACCAGTGGCGGCTGTGGTGGCACTGGTAGTGGTGGCATTGTTAGCCGTTTTATTCCGTGCCTCACCATAGAATAGCTTACAAGCAATCTTCACTCTGGATTCCACCAAGGCATCAGCACATGACTCATCCATGAGTCCTTGGTAGTAAGTAAAATTGAGCCTTACTTTGCTAGGTGGGGTGTAAAATATTTTAGCACTACTCGAGCCTACTGCTGCTGCATGTGGCTCACGGTAGTTCTGACTCTGAACAAGAAGGCTTCAGCCAGGGGTCACCTGACTTTTTTTTCCATACACGGCTTCTACCAGCTCTGCCCAACCCACGAAAACTGGAATAATTCCATCTCGATTTACAATTTTTTTGTTCTTGCTTGGGAAAAATGAAAAAATAAGATTTATAACCCTACTCAGGAATTTCATCCAGTCCATGTCAGGAACCGGGTCCATACAGACTGTAAAGACCCAGAGCGCCCAAAGATTGTGTGCAGGAGTTACGGTGCAGTAGCGGAGTTGGACAGGGCCTGGTGCAGGGCGAAAGCACTCTCCCGGTGGGCATCTAGGGTTGTGCAGCCACATACCAGCGCCCCGACATAGCAGCGGATGATGGCAGAACAGAGCAGAACTTGGAAATATCCTGCAGGCACCCTGGAGCAGGCATGAAACATAGCACTGGAATTATGTGCAGTATGCTGCAGGCTGAGAGTAGGGAAGCTAAGCAGATTACCGTATTTGCTCGATTATAAGACGACCCTGATTATAAGACGACCCCCCAAATCTTAATATTAATTTAGGAAAAAAAGAAAAAGCCTGAATATAAGACGACCCTATAGGAAAAAAGTTTTACCAGTAAATGTTAATTCATTTAAACACTTTTTTTAATAAAAGCTATGCTTGAGAAAAATATTTTGGTTTTATTTCCTTCTATTTTCCAACCTGTCCCCCAGTTATGCACATCTGCCCCAGAAGTGCCTTATACCCCCTATATGCCACTGTGCCCCATGATATGCCTTTTAACCCTCTAAATGCCACAGTGCCCCATAATATGCCTTTTAACCCTATATGCCACTGTGCCCCATGATATGCCTTTTAACCCTATATGCCACTCTGGCACTTAGAGGGTTAAAAGGCATATTATGGGGAAGAGTGGCATATAGGGAGGTTTAAGGCATTTCAGGAGGCAGAGTGGCATTAAAGGGGTTAAAAGGCATTTCACAGAGCACTCTGCCTCCAGAAATGCCTCAAACCCACATTTAACACTCCCCCTCCCTCCTCCAAACTTACCGGTGCTTCTGAGTTGGGGGGGGCGCATAACACAGGAGGGTCCAGGTCCCCTGCATCTGAGCCCCAGGTGCTTAGTCCGGGCAGCATGTAGAGCTCCACGCGAATCGCGTAGAGCTCTAAGCACCGGGGACTCAGAAGCACCGGTACGTTGGAGGGGGCATAACACAGGAGGATGCAGGTCCCCTGCATCCTCCTGTGTTATGCCCCCCCCTCCAATTTACCGGTGCTTCTGAGTCCCCGGTGCTTAGTCCGGGCAGCGTTTAGAGCTCTACGCGATTGTATCGTGTAGAGCGTAGAGCTCTACACGATACAATCGCGTAGAGCTCTACACGCAGCCCGGACTAAGCACCGGGGACTCAGATGCACCGGTAAGTTGGGTCGGGGGTTAACACAGGAGGATCCAGGTCCCCTGCATCTGGGTCCCCAGTGCTTAGTCCGGGAAGCGTGTAGAGCTCTACGCGATTGTATCGCGTAGAGCTCTACACGCAGCCCGGACTAAGCACCGGGGACTCAGAAGCACCGGTAAGTTGGGGGGGGGGGGATTAACACAGGAGGATCCAGGTCCTCTGCATCGCTGCGGGGGATCTGGATCTTAGTCTCATAATCAGACCTATTTGAGGTCTGATTATAAGACGACCCTGATTATAAGACGAGGGGTATTTTTCAGAGCATTTGCTCTGGAAAAAACCTCGTCTTATAATCGAGCAAATACGGTATATAACGGAAACATAGCAAGCAAGGAGTACAGAGCAAGGAAGGGAGAGGGAGACCGAGCAAGGAACATAACCAGACAAGACATACATGATACAGGGCACAACAAAGGACAGGGAACAAGGCAAGGAACACAGGGAAAGGAATGAGGAGCCAGAATCCTTCTCCTTTAAGCAAGGATAGAACATCTTAACTGGGACATGGGGAGAGCAGAGAGGAACCAAAATCCTCAGAGGATTCAGGGAAGAAGGGCAAAGGTACATAAGAGACAGACAAACATGAATACAGGAACTAGCCTAGGACTATGAGATAACAATTGGAGATTCCGTCACATCATATGGCCATAGTATGCTTAGCCCACCACTACGCCAAAGTACTCCAATGACGGTGGGTCCTAACGCTAAGCCCTGCATACGAAAGTACTGATAAATTAAACATTGAATCCAAACACAGAACCGAGAAGGACAAACCTTTAGACTGCAGACTGAGACAAACAGAACAAACAGGTGGGACACACCTTATAAAGGAAACAGGAGCAGAAGCAAAGAGCACAATGGAATCAAGGAATCAGAGGATCAGGACAGAGCATACGGAAATCCAGGAGTGGACCACAGCAAAACATGGGAACTGAGGCAAGGCAGGGAAAAACAGAGATATGCAGCTCCGCAGCCTGGATGGACCCTGACAGTCCAATGCTTAATTTTTTCCCCATTATTTACCAATGCAAATGTCTTAAACTCTACTCAGGAACAGCATTTCAAGAACTAAAACACATTGTGCACAAACACAAATGCCTAATGTTGTCACCAATATCTATCAATTAATTATTATTTTGTGTTGTCAAAAAGCTGGTTTTGATGGTAGCATAAATGCACAAACTATATTTACCTCTATTCAGGAACAATATTTCAAGAACTAAAACAAACTGTGCACAAGCACAATCAATTGCCTAATGTTGTCACCAATGAATCAATGAATTAATTTTTTTGTGCTGTCCATAATCTAGAGGATTATGTGCAACTATCATAAACTCTATACAGAAAAAGTATTTCAAGAACTAAAAGACACCGTATAAAAAAAAACCAAATGCCTAATGTTGTCACCAATATTTTTAAATATTTATTGTTTTGTGTTGTCCACAAACTAGAGGTTTAAACTGAAAAAAAAAAACAGCCATAAAATAAATTAATACATTTTTACATGAAAATGAAAAAACAAAATGTCTGTTTTATTCCTTGTATATCAATAATGAACTAATATACACTACATCATCTCTATTCTACTCTACCCCAGTAAATTTTCTGCACTACGCTAGTGACACTTACAGTATGGAAGATGAGCTTCAACAGTATGGAAGACGAGCCTCAACACTAACTGTCAGTGTCACCTACTGTCTCATACTCCAACTCCTAAGAAGCTGAATTAGTGGGAATGCTTTGGATTTTACCTTAAAAGTGTAAAGCCTTTAATTAGGCACCTGCTAACCGTATGGTTTGGAAAGTGAAAGGATGAAACCTAGTGTCAGAAAATAAATGTGAGAAAACAAAAAGAATACGTACGTTCCGTACACGGGACGTCCGAGGGAACATAAAAGGAAGGACACAACAGAACCGGAAACATACCTGCTGAGGAAGCCACATAGTGGCGAAACGCGTCGAGGATCATTTTTTTGGACTATACTTTGGATTTTATTTGCTTTTTATCCCTTAGTACGGACATTTTTTAACATCTTTTTTAACTTATTATCGGATCACATTTGTTGTTACATGCAAAGTGTTTCTCCAATTTATTGTGAGGGCTGAGTCCCAGAATAAATTATTTATTTATTTATATTTTGCATCAGATCATGGGACATATAGTATTTTCTTTATAAAATACTCCACACATCATTTGTTTTATCTCCACACTCATACACACATCACAATCAATTGATACTCGATTTACACAAGCACTGGCACTTTATTCAAAAACGGATATTGGAACACAAAAGATTATCCATCCAGGACATAGAGGCACCCAGGATCTATTGGAGTCATATCAGGAAATACACCAGAGACCACTGCAACTCCAGGAAATACATCAGATACGCTTGATATATCCATCTTAATGTGAGTGCAACCAATTACTGCACATGTATTAGTTTTGAAAGATATCATCCTATGGTAGATATATTTCTTTTCTTCTATGTCCATGGGGTTGATGAATTGGCACACATACCAAGGAGTTTGCTCTTGGAGGCCTGAATGACTCATATACATTGTGAGTGCAATAACTGAACTCAAGTGTTTGACCATATTACACTATTATTTCGTATATGTTAGTTTTGTTTTTTCCGAGTCATTGAGATCGGTGGTTACAAGCGCCCCTAGACAGAAGTCTTGTTTGTAACCCTATGGTTTGGTCAGAACCTGCAAATATGCACAGCGCAAAAAAAATAGGGGCGTACAACCTAAAAGGCATACACATTCAGATTCCTGGGTTGCTACTAGAATGATAATGACCAAAAAGTACACAAAACAAAGCAATTTTCCAAAGAAGGCTTTAAATTGCTTAAGAGTCTCTTTGGGGTTAAATGTAGGGGGGACTTAATAACTATGTATAAATATATAAGGGGACAGTACAGAGATCACTCCCAGGACCTATTTATACCCAGGACTGTATCTATAACAAGGGGACATCCTCTACGGCTGGAGGAAAGAAGGTTTCTACACCAGCACAGACGGGGGTTCTTTACAGTAAGAGCGGTGAGATTATGGAACTCTCTGCCAGAGGAAGTGGTGATGGTAAACTCAATAAAAGAGTTCAAAAGGAGCCTGGACGTGTTTCTTGAAAGCAATAATATTACAAGTTATGGATATTAGATTAATAGGGACAGAACGTTGATCCAGGGATTTATTCTGATTGCCATATTTGGAGTCGGGAAGGAATTTTCCCCCTGGTATGGGGCAATTGGCATCTGCTTCATAAGGGTTTTTTGCCTTCCTCTGGATCAACACAGTAGGGACACAATATGTATATAGGTTGAACTTGATGGACTTTGGTCTTTTTTCAACCTTATGAACTATGTTACTATGTTACTATGTAAAGAAGCCCTACTGATTTAGCTACTTGATAAGCAATAAAGCCATTAGAAATTGTAAAGGACTCGCCAATCTTGGGGTACTTTGACATTGGCTGGCTAAGCAATATATGGCCGTATAGTGTGATTTAATCCCCAATATTTATGCCTTAGATTGGCTATTTGAATGTTATTTGCTGGGTATGTGCGGAATTCTTGCTGTGTTTTGTGTACTTATTGGTCATTATTATTCTAGCAGCAACCCAGGAATCTGTATGTGTATGCCTTTTAGGTTGTACGCCCCCTATTTTTTTTTGCGCTCTTTTGTATATTACATGTCATATTGAGGAATCTCCTAAATAAACCTGCACTAGGATAAGAAATCTGACACAGTTTTTCTTTTAAATTTTCCTGCATACAGATGCCAAATAACAGATTACCAAATAATCCCCTTCATATAAACAGCTCTGCTTTTATATCAACTAAATAACATAAGATTATACTGACATTTAGTTATGTACCAGCCTTATCACATCACATACATTATCATTTAGAAGTATTCTATATACTAACAATGTTTTGAAAGTATCTAGCATAAAGCTTTGTTCTAAAGCAGGACAGTTTATTTATATCCCAATGAATAGTGATATAACATTGCACGTACATACATTTTTTATAACTAACTTCCTCATTAATCTGTAGAATAGTATTTTTATTTTTCTCAGCCAGACCTATTGGGCAAACAACATACAGTAAAACATGTCCACATGGAAAAAGACTTGGTGAGTGAATTAAACTTTACGTTAATATACATAATTTCTCTTTTAATGGGTTTTGCACTAATAAAGACTTAATGGGTGACAATATAGAAAGTAAGATTGACTTCATGTTGAAAAAGTTTAATGGTAAAAAATGTCCATATTTTTTAGTAATAAAAAAACATCCGCTAAAGTCAAACAAATGTGATGCTCATTGAGCCAGTGGTGGAGCTGACTAGCAGAAAATAGTATGGGATGGAGGCAAATGAACATGGGGATCCTCCAAACCCCCTCATGTATTTGCAAGAAGTACAACAATTTAAAGAGACCGCTCAACAATCATATGCATTAAAGTGCACATGTTTTAAGTATCTAAAAAGGGCTACAATATCCCCTTGGATCAATCACAAATATTCCTTTATTAACAAATCCCTCTGCCTTTGACAAAATATCACTTTGTGAATTTGATAAATCTTAACATGTAAAATGAGCCATACATAGGGAACAAAATGTTTTTATGGCATGAGTGACTTGCAACTGACCCCCAATTACCCTACTTTACCTACCAGTCACCTTAGTACCACTAATAAGATTAAGGTGTGCAATACAAGATTGCTGCTGTCCCATGAGAATGTCAGCTGAATAAACTGTGTCATTTGTGCCCCATATATTTTCACACATGGAAGATTTAAAAGCACTGCACACAAGGAAATGCTTCAATATTCTCCAAGGATTTAAACACTTACAAGAGACAATTTAATAGAGCTTTATATTTCTAGATAATAGAAACATATCCATGAAGGATTTTTTTTGATTAGACCTGGAGTAATTCAAATGGATATACTGTGTTGTTGTTAGTCTCATTATATGAGGATTTAAACAACAATAGGATGCACTGTGTCAGGCATTTATGATTACAAGTCATATGTTTCTTTGAGGTAGATACATTGCTATGTGTTATTTCCTTTGACACTAACAGCTGTTTACAAGTAGACAGGTTATTACCTACAAGAAATACAGATTGGGAGGGTGAGAGACCTTGACTGTGAGTTGCTTTACTGTCTTGTCCACTGAATAACAATGGATGACAGAATTAAAGCTGCGGCAAAAGAGCAAATATGTCAAAGCAACAAATGTTTTCTGCACCAAAACGAGGCTCAAAATGCTGACACAATGCTGATTGGTTAACATTTATCACTATATTGTCAGCCAATAATGAACAAACTAAAAATGCTTGTTGGGGCAATAGCAGAGGCCATTTCTGTTAAGGAGCTAGAATGATCTGCAGTTATGGCTACGGGACATGTGCAAATGGACCAAAAAACAATTCGGACAAATTTTCTGGCATTTTCGGGCAATTAACTTCATTCCCTGCCTATTCGTGTTGGCTGAAAATTTGGAGGCATTTTTAATTCGGGAATAAATTTGTTGCCCGGTGCCCACATTTACTCTTACTCATTCTCTCGCATTCCTATTTTCTTTTCCTCTCTCTAAATGTCTCCCTACCTTCTCTATCGACCACTTGCGCTTCTGCAGACCACTTTTGCATCTTCTTCATCTACTCTCTTTTATCATTTCTCTTCTGGGTTTGTTTTCGGGGCTTTGTTTGCCAAATTCCAAATTTGCCAAAATTCAATAAAATTGTCATTGATACGAATCGGAATGCACAAGTCTAATGGCTACTATGAATAAATTATCATAAGATAAATATCTACATACTTTTTTATTTACTAATATTAGTATACATAGTATACATATACTTCCCATTTAGCTTAATGACTAACTTTGGTATTGATTCTAGAATTTAGTGCATGAAAACGTGGACTTGAAGTGACATAAAGCATTTTATATTGTTTTTATATGTTTGATGAAGTGCTAACCCTGGTAAGTTTTTCCTACAATAGGGGCTAAGTTGGTAGTGCATATTGACTAATGGAATGTTTTGAAGGGCCAACTCAGTCCTTCTTGAAAGAGAAACTTGGCAGGGTTGGGCCTTCATAACATATAGTTGCATCTCTGAGATAAAATATTCCATCTTACCATAACATTTAGTTTAGTAAACAAATTAATTTGTTTTCAGCAAGTGCTCCCATGGAATCCATTGCTTAATGAATGACATATATAAACTCCACAGTAGTGTAAATGTTAAAAACTTGAGACATTAGCACCTTAATGCTTACTAACTTCACTAAAAGATTCAAAATTAATTGGACATTTTATCAATCTGTTTCTTGTACTGTGCAAAAGAATGGTTCACCTCACATTCAACAGTTGCTTAAAAAATGAACAGATATGAAGGAATAAAAGGCTGCCATATCATTTAAAAAACATACAAGACTTATATACAGATGAGAACAGATTTGATTCCAATTTCATTTTCAAGACAATACCCTATTGACATATCTCACTGAGACGTGAGATTAGCTGGGGTTAGACTATTGCTGAGCGAAGCCTGGATGTTTATTACAGTTTGACTGTAATACTGAGAAACCTGGCAGAGTGATGGATGTTATCACCAACTGAGGCTGGAATTATTTTTACTTTTAAAGTTTTTTTCTCTCCCTGCATTATTTTTTTCTTCTCTTCTTTCTTGACATTCATCTCTAGTTTTTTTCTTCAACAAATATTAGGTGCTTACGAAAGAGGCATGTGGTGTTACACATTATCATACCATCTGTTAGAATACTGTATTCATGTAATCTGTTGCAACCGTTTATGTGTTATATACTGTTCTATCAGTAGGTGGTGCTGTTTACAGATTTCTTTGTTCACTGTTTGTGATATCTTCTTGTTTGCCTTAATTAAACTTTCTGTAGGCTGCAGCCAGGTTTCTTGCTTTAAATAATTTATAAGACCATTGTCTTTCAAATTTAGTCCTAGTCATCTATACAAGTGTTGTTCTACTTTTAATATGTTTGAGCTGCTTATGATGGAGGGCCAATTACATCTCATTAACCTTTAGAGTGCTGGCTACATACATGGTCTAACAAAGGGCTAGAGAGCCAATCGTGCACCATATTTTGGTGTGTAGTGGAGGCTGTCAAAGAGCGCTTCAGCAAACTGGCAGTCATCTTTCCTGGTCCCAGTGCAATTCTGGCATTTTTAACAGTAGGTAGAAAATCTCATGTTTATTGTTAAATGTAAGAATAATTATTTCTAAAATCAAGCAATCTGTCCATGGAGCAGACAGTTTATTATGGCTAATTGCTGCCAAGGGAACAAACATTGAAGAATAAGGAATTAACATACCTGGGAACTCTCCATATTTCACATTGAGACCCTGGGTGAAGTGGTGTTTCTCCAAGTCACCACAGGGTGAACTACAAGATGCAGGAACTATGTTGTGGCACGCCCCAGTCCCTGCATACTTCCTTATTAATAAAAATGCGTGTCCCGAGACATCAGTGAGACCGCCCACTAATGTCAGCGGTACCTCAGGAAATGTTAACAGGGCCACCTGTGATATCTGTGGGACCACCCACTGTAGTCAGAGGGACCTCCTACCCACATCCCGCCATGGAGGCTTCTTGTAACTGGAACCAGAAATGTCCCAGGTATAAAGAGTCAGTATGTTTCAGGCTAATCTATTGCAAAATCAGATGGCTGTCATGCTACCGTTCATGGATCAGGGATTGTGACTTCACTGGTACCACCCAAATTGAAATCCCTCTTCACAACAAAAACAATATTATCAAAAAAAATATATATATTTTCCAAAAATAAATGGACCAATTAACTTCCATGGGCTAAAGCGAGCAGATTTTATAAGCATATTTTCTTCAAAAATAAAACAAAGTGATAGGTGCGCACAGTGTATAAAACAAAATTAGGTTGCTAAATTGTTGAGCTGCAAGTCAACCAAAGAAACAAAACCCCACAATTGTTCCAATAAGCATAAAAACATACAATTAACACCAGGTGACTGTGCTAAATTAAATCCAATCAGTGAAAAAAGTATTTTATAAATAAATGAATACTACCTAATAGGTGTGTTGAGCGATCTGTGAATCTCACATGAAAAATATAAAAACAGAAACAAAAAATAGTGCAATATGTAGTTATTCAAAAATAATTTTTTAAAGGATCAGTGGACTCTTACATTTGATGGGGCTTCCCCAAGCCCATATAATGCACCTATTCCGGAGTGAAGGTGCTGCCTTTCATCCGGACTTTATCTCATCAGAATCAGGAGATAATAATGAAGGTTGGTGGTCTTAAACAAGGTGTTGTGGTTCAGCTTCTTTATAAATACAATCCGCAATGTGGGAGTAGGTAAACAGTAAAAAAGGTTCACTTGTTCCTTTCTCAGCAGTCTTGGATTCAGATTCAAATTCGCGGCGTCCCGCGTCCTGCTGTAGTTGAATCTGTCCTGCACATGGGACAATAGAGAGAATTTCGCCTTAAGGCTTCCTCAGATACGTAACTGAGGAAGCCTTAAGGTGAAACGCGTAATACTCCCCCATTGCGGATTATATTTATAAAGAAGCTGAACCACAACACCTTGTTTAAGACCACCAACCTTCATTATTATCTCCTGATTCTGATGAGATAAAGTCTGGATGAAAGGCAGCACCTTCACTCCGGAATAGGCGCATATTTTCTTCAAACTATACATACAGTATATTTGGTATATGTTTATAAAGTGATTGTATGATATATACGTTATTTCTTCCATGAGGTGGGGCCACATTAAGAGCATCAAGGGCCTGGCCTAGGAATTTATAGGGCTGCCTCACAAGTGGTCAGATACGGTGATTGCATACAGTAGGCAGATGTTTCACACCTTGGCTAACAAATGCAATTAAGCTAGACTAGAGGGCACCAAATTTAACCCTTGGAGAGCAGCAGGGTATGGAGACATGCAGGATAAGACATAACGGGTGGAAAATAGGGGTGACTGCAGGAAATGAGGGGTTCAGGTGAATGGTGTGATTGTCATACCAGGTGAAAAGGGGTATAAGGCATATCAGAGAGCAGAGTGGCAAATCAGGGGGGTATAAAGACATTTGTGGGGAGGGCAGAGTGGCACATCTGGCGGTATGTGGCATATCTGGGGGTATGTGGCATCACTGGGGGTATAAGGCATATCTGGGAGGCAGTGTGGCAAGCCTGGGCTAAAATGTGCATAACTTGAGGGGCAGATTGGGAAATAAAAACAAGAAATATATTTTTCTCAAAGTTTATTTTTAACATCCTGTTTGTTTATTAAATTATTTGAAATAAATGAAAAATTTACATTGATTTTTTTATCCGATTAATCGGAAAAAAAAAATCGGCCAACTAATCGATTATGAAAATAATCGCTAGTTGCAGTCCTAATTCACACATATCATCAACACATTCATTATTCAGTCTCAGTCCTGTGGTGGGAGCGTGAGGCCTCTGCCTTGCTGCTGTGCCGCGGTGTTCACTAACGTCATATTCCTGCGTTCAACATGAAATGCCGACACTGCGACCAAGATAGAGGCTTCTTTTTCATGAGTAACCTCTCAGCACACCTCTATCTCCTCCCACACACTCCAAAGGCAGGCCCTGTCACTCAGCAACCTGGCCGCATGCCACAACTGAAGGCTTTGCGTGCCAGTTGTGGCACGCATGCCATAGGTTCGCGATTACTGGCATAGACAAAAGACCTACACAGTGGTAGTGCGGATGTTGCTCCAGTATAGTGAGTGAGGCTACAGAGGACGTGATTTGTGAAGGCACCTGGTTTACCGGTTCATGGCTGAGCTCTTCCACGCTTCCACTTCACAATAATAGCACTTACAGTGGACCAGGGTTTTTTTAATAGGGCACAAATTTCACTAAGGCTAGGTTTCCACTTGTTTTTTTTTTGCTAAAAACGCCCATAAAAACGCCAATAGCGCCACCTGGCGTTTTTTTAGTGAAAAAACGCTGCAGCCAGATGTTAGCTGTTCTTCAATAGGAAATCGCAGAATGCCATATCCACTTGGCGTTTTTTTTTTTGGCGTTTTTTCAGTCCTCTTTGGCGTTTTTCTGCTTTTTTGGGCTCTGTGGCAGTTTTTCAAAATCGCAGCATGTTGACACTCTGGCGTTTTTTGTAAGGAAATCTTGGCGTTTTTCTCCAATAAAAGTCTATGGGAGAGAAAAAACGCCATGAAAAAGCCATGTGGGTTTATTGCCTTGGCGTTTTTTATGGCATTTTTTCCACAGTTAGAATGCAGAGGATGGACCCAGTATCTGTGTGTCCTACGAGAAATAGGCTGGAAACAAACAGTTTCACACAAAACAAAGTTCATATTGAATTCTACACCATTTGGAACAAACATGCCATTACAAACAAACATACGCGACGCATCAACTGGATCCTGCGTGCCAAAAGCAACAGCAAACAATTTGCACCATCATTTGGGGCCAATCTTCCTAGAGGAGCAGACATTCGGAATAAAGCATGCCTTACAAACCACAGAAAAGTGACAAAAGGGTCCGCCGGGGCGTTTAACCCCTTCGCGACCTTTGCCGGTTCAGGACCGTCATAACAAGAAGGTCACTAAATGACCTTTGACGGTCCTGAACCGTCAAAAAATTAAATAAGCTTAGAAAGTGATCAAGGATCACTTTCTTCGCTTAAACGGCCTTGCTGCAATGCCTCGATGTCGAGGCATTCAGCAAGGCCGTGATCGGCATCGGGGGCCATGTCTGGCCCCTCCCCGGGGCGTCAACAGCCGCCATACATTGTATGGCGGCGGACGCCCGTTTTAAAAGCGTTTAGGAGGCGATCAACGATCGCCTCCTAAACTTAAATGGTGTCGCTGGAATGCCTCGATCAGGAGGCATCCAGCGACACCAAACACTTACCTCTGGGTGGGCTGTGACCGCTCCGGAGAGCGGTCACAGCCGCCGCTGCCGGTGATCTTCGCCATCAAGCAAGATGGCGGCGGCCCGGGAAATAAAACAATAAAGACGAAAAAGTTCGCTAGAGGGTCTCCAGACCCTCTAGAGAACTGGCTCCACTTGCTGGTTGAATACAGGTACTGCATTCAACCATGCAAGTCAATGGAGCCCAGCTTTCTAATCACTATGTGATTAGTAAAATATTCAAAAAAAATAAAAATAAATAAAAAATGTAAAAAAAAATGTAAAAAAAATGTGCTAACATTTAAAAATAATTATGCAGTGATGTCACTAGATGAACCATCCAGTACCAGCAAAATGTGTAAAAAAAAATATAAAAAAAGTATTAAAAAAATAAAATAAAATTAAAAAATAAAGTTTATTATTTTGAGCAAGTGCTAAAATTTCTCAAAAATCTCAACAAAGAGTTAAAATAAAAGCACTTCAAATACCCAAGGGGTGTCTAATATATAAAAAAAATGGCTGATGGGGTAAATTGGAGTGGCCTAGCTCAAAGATAGGGCATAGGTACAGACTGACCAAAATGGAGAAAAAAAGCGCACTTCCCAAATGTGGCATTTTAAATCTGAAACAACCCGACAAACCCATGCATGTCGGGTATCACTGCACTCAGGAGATGTTCCTGAACACACATTGGCGTGTTGTTTGACAGTGGCATATACCAGAACCTGTATATCTATAACTAAAGTACAATTTGTGTGAAAAAAAAATAAAAAAAATTACTATTACAAAGTTTGACAAAGTGTAGTTCTATAATTGGTGCATGGAAAGGGTTAAAATAACAGCATTTGGAATACCCTGGGGTGTCTAGTTTTCAAAAATATATGGTTTGAATGGGTTAAATTGAGTTAACCGGCTTCAAAGATATTCCAAAGAGGAGAGGGAGGCACAATGACCAAATGACCACCTGAATTACGCATGCCCCAAAAGTAGCCTTTTACCAGCCAAACAATCTGACAAACCCATGCATGTCGGGTATCACTGCACTCAGGAGATGTTCCTGAACACACATTGGGGGGTTGTTTGACAGTGACATATACCAGCACCTGTATATCTATAACTAAAGTACAATTTGTGTGGAAAAAAAAATAAAAAAAATTACTATTACAAAGTTTGACAAAGTGTAGTTGTATAATTGGTGCATGGAAAGGGTTAAAATAACAGCATTTGGAATACCCTGGGGTGTCTAGTTTTCAAAAATATATGGTTTGAATGGGTTAAATTGAGTTAACCGGCTTCAAAGATGTTCCAAAGAGGAGATGGAGGCAGACTGACCAGATTTGTTAAAAAAGATTTGGAAATCATAAAACGCTGCTTGTACTTATTGCCCTATAACTTACAAAAAACAGCAAAAAAACATAAAAACATTGGGTATTTCTAAACTCAGGACAAGTAGTAGAATCTATTTAGCTAGTTTTTTTACTTGCTTTTTTAGGTGAGTAAAAGATTTTTCAAATAAAAGTCATAAAATGTGTTTTTTTTTCAATTTTGCACCATGTTTTTTTTATTTTTTTTATAGTAAATAAGATGATACGATCAAAATAATGGTATCTGAAGAAAGCCCATCTTGTCCTGAAAAAAACAATATATAACTTATGTGGGTACACTAAATGGGTGAGGAGAAAATTACAGCTGAACACAAGCACCACAAAAGTGTCAAAACAGCCTCGGTCCCACAGGGTACAAAACGAAAAATTAGCCCGGTCCTTAAGTGGTTAAGTAGAACTCTACCAAGTAAATGACATCAGGAGGGGGCAGATACTTGCCATTTATCCTAATCCCTTTTTTAGCTGGGTGAAACTTCTAACTTGTAAAGGCTGGAAAAACTGCCTAAGGTCAAAAAACCCAATTTCCACAGAAAGGCTAAAACACCAGAAAAAACTCCAGAAAAAAACACCAAAACGCAGGAAAATGCAGTGGCAGTTTTCTTGGCGTTTTTCATCAAGAAAAAAAACGCAGGACAAAAACCCAAGTGGAAACCTAGCCTAACTGACTTGGGGCAAACTTAGCATCCCTATGAGATCTTCAGTACAACCCGTTCTACTGCCTACACTTGTCTATAGAGATGACATGCCTATGTGCTTAATTTTACACACCTTTTAGGAATGGGTGTGGCTGAAACACCTAAACTCAAAAATTAGGAGGGGTGTCAACATGGGATAGGATATAGGATAGGATATAACCTTGAATGTGATAGAGATTTATATTAGTAAATGTAGCAAAGCTATTATGCCTTAAAAATGAGTCAATGCTTTAATTAAAGGCTTTTAAATATATTGCAGGTACATACAAGGGATGATCAGGATCCAGTACTCACAGCATATGACAGAAATATAAGCACGTTTCCTTAACACAAGCTATATTGCTTTTCATGTTTTCCTTTCTAAAATTAATATACTTTGTCAGTATAAATATGATTTATAAAGTAAATTATATCCTGGTTGTGTGTCTGCGGTGATTTATGACTCAGAATTTCTTTCAGAAGCACTGGAGACTTAGTAAATCATTAAAATGTCTCTACATTTCCTACACATTGGCCATAGTGTGATAATATCAATCATAGCTTGTCTTTTTTTATTCTCAACATGATTTTGGAAACTGTTGTAGACTATAGGAAAGTAAATAATTTCAAGAATTTAAATGCTTACCATACATTTTAGATGGGACATGTACATGAGATATTTATCGCTATCTTTATTTTCATTTAAAGAAATGTGAAAAATATTGATATTTTCTCTCACTGTTCAAGAAGTATACAATGGAAACCCACATAGTACTATTTGAATATATGAATGCAGGCCCACCCATCTCCTACAAAGGGGAAAATAAGAAGTTAAAAAAGCCTTATTATGAAAAACATAAAATAGTATTTATTAGACATGTGCAATCGGTGGGGAGATGGAAGATAGAAAATAAAAATTAAAGAGAGAAGTTTAAAGACAGAAGGTAGAAGAGAGAAGATGAAAAACAAGAACATGCGGAAGCAGAAGTGGTCGGCAGAAGCGGAAGTGGTCAGCAGAGAAGCCATGGAAACATTTAGAAAGCACGAGAGTGTTAGTGAAAGGACCAGTGAAAATTCAAAGCTTTTTGCTTCATTTTTGTCCTTTTGTGGGGGTTTGGCCTTGTTTTCGTGGCTTCATACGAATCGCCAAATTTGCCAAATTTCTGTACAAATTCAAATGCACAAATCTAGTGTTAATACAGTATTCATTGTAAATGGTTTTTTTGCCACTTACAGAGTTATTAACATTTATATCTAATGCAAAACTCACTGTACTTTACTTTTATTCTATAAAGTAAAGCTTTTACTTAATAGAATAATAAATGTGAATGATTTTAAAGTAATATCTCGTTCCATAGCCCTTGGAGTGGATCTCTGGTGCTAATGGTAGGGTATTGCCCTACAACAGACCCATTTCCCCTTTGGTTGAGCCTTCAGGTACCCAGCTACCCCTGGGACTTCACTGCCTACCACTAACCGGATACCTATATTTTAGGAGGTACGGTAAGGGTGACTGGGGAATTGCACAGACAGGTAGTACAGAAACAGGTATTAACATAGCTAGAGTATGGTAAACATAGCTATTGGTTCAATAGTAACACTTAGTAGTAGAAATCAAAATGTCAAGACCAAAGGGTAAAGCAAGTCTATAAACGTAGCAAAGCAAAGGTCAAAACAACAAAAGTACTGCACAACTAGAGTTTCAGCAATGCTTAACTATAAAGGATTTCTGTGTCACTATTCCTGCAAGTAATAATAAATGGCAAACAATTTCACCACATTTAAATGTATGTACCTACCCGACTGAAAGTGTCTAACTCTACACTTCCTATAACTGCTAGAATTCTGGGGAAATTATCAACTTTACAATATAATTGTATTTAATTATTTTAGGAGGCATGAGGTGAGCTTGGAACAACATTTGTAATAATTCAGATGTCAGTGTGCTTATTGCACACTAATCTACGTATTGAATATATATACACATAAGAGTTACGGTTAATGAAAAACGGGAAAAATCAACTTCCCTTATTAAACAAGTCAAATCTTAACAAGTACTGTGGTTTGATTCATTACTTCCCAATGAAGCAGCACAAATGCTAATGATGTGTAGAAAATTACACAGAATAACACTTTTTATGCTATCTTGCCAGCAGACCCACACTCGTGGCTTTTGAAGAAGTTAATCCATAACAAAAATCCACTATAAAATTCTATAGTAAAAGCTGTTCATTGGTAGCCCATGCACCAAATTAGTCTGCATATAAATTTGTAGGCTTATCCTGTACTAAACATTTTTTTTCTATACTTTATATGTAATTAAAACACCCTATAAATGTCTGTTACTATGCAAACTATAAGGTATTTGATTAGAATGAAAAATGTAAAATCAAATTTTCAATATTTAGATTCTATTAATAGATAAAAAATGTGAGTTTGTTATAATGGATTTGGTTGCAATGCCACTGGATGAGGACTTAATTGTCTATAGAACAAGACTGGACCACAGCAGCCTAAGTTGTTCGCCTATTACATATAGAAGGGTAGATGAAAAATGGAAGTGTTGTTTTAACTCCCATCTTGTTATCTTCTATACCCTTCCAATAATAAAAGATTCAGTTTGATGTTAAACATCGACTCAAGAATATAACTCTTAAAACTCAGCTTGGACAATTCTAAGTCTAGCAACAACTTGAGGGTTCCTCCAAAGTTGATACTGACTTGCAATATCAAATTTGCTTTTGAAAACTATAACAAATTGGCCACACAAAGTAATTTAAGTTTCACGGTTTAGCGAATGGAGAAAACGTGTAGGAGAGGAAAAACAAGTAGAAAAAATGTCTGACATGTCACATCTGACACTCTTTAACACTCACTAGCAAGGTACATTTAAGTAACATACCTTATCATCATCAATTTTACTGAATCAGTGTCTCCATGTTTTCAAAATAGAAAATAAACAATAGCTGGGAACTGGGCTATTATTATGGATTTATGTGTGCATCTTTATAGCACTGACATTGAATTATAGGTACCTTGCTTTTCCATAATATATATGTGATCCTTAATGCAAAAATATAAGAGCCTACCATCTTCTTTCTACTTCCTTCAGAACCTTGTGCACCAACTTCAGTTGCTGTTGTTAGTAATAATTAAAGGGACCAATATGAGTTCCTTATTGTTCTGTTCTCTTCTTTGTTGTCAGTCAATACAACTGTCTTTGTTCTTAATTGCCATTTCTATCTATGCTCTTATTCAGACTTCATTTGGCACAGAACAGCTCCAACTTCTACTGCTTCACTGACAATCTTAGTATGCCTCTTATTTTATAATATATGTCTATGTATAGAACGTTGGATTTCCTACATTTACAAGCTTTTCTCCCCTGATTTGGTGTTTTGTCAGTTTTGCTAGCTGTGTTTAGACCGTGATTTGCCTTTAGCTATACAGTGAGTATCTCTATATTACTTGCCTCCATTGTTTGTGTGTTATCCATGATGGTGTGCCATCAGATTATTATCCAGCATGGCACATTTTAGATGCATTTGCATCTTAAGCTTTGGGTAAATATGGTGGAACATTGGTCTCTTAAACCTCTAGGGCTCCCAAACTGCTCTGAGGACAAAATGCAATATAGTTATATGTTGTTCAAAATATTCACCCTCACAGTTTATGTTTGTTTTTTTAATACAATATGAATAGACCTATCACATTATTGCTTTAGTATATATTAAATACATATGTACATCCATTACATAAAGTAATGTTTTTACAAAAATATTATATAATTATAGCACCTCCTATTGAGAAATATATATAAAAATATTTAATACTTTCTCCATGAGGTAAATAATATATGAACAAAAATCTTGTTCATATATATTTCTCCTAGGGAAATATTTTTACTGTAGAATCACAATGACTCTAGCAGAATTTTCTGTGGATAGTAAAGACAGAACCTTTATTAGGAAATGGATTTCACAGCAGGTAAAATAACAGTGTGCTCTAAGCTAACGGGATTGTGTGTTTAGAAGAATGTACAGAAAATGGATAAAAAAACATTTTTAAATCATAAAAACAGACACAAAAATGGGAACACTATGGTTCAAAGTCGGTTGCACATAAGTACTACATAAATTATTTATCATTTTCTAATCAGGTTTCATTTACTAGTTTACCAGGAAGAATACATTGTGATACTGCTTTTTATTTAATTTTTACAATTATTCCACATTTGAAGAGGTCGCCAAGAGGAGACTCATTCATTTTTGTAATGTGTAAACCAGAGATTGTAGGGGGTGTGGTGAGCTAGGGTGAATTTGTCCCCCTCACTCTCTACCCCTCTCTCCCAAATCTCCAGATCTCTCCCATCTTCTCCTTCCATCCCTCTCTTCCATCTCTTTTTTCCCCAAATGTATCCCTCCCTCTTCTCTGTCCCTCCACTGCTTTTTTTCTCCCTCTCCTCAACTCACCTATAGTCATCTTATCTACCCTTACTTGTTCCTTCCTCTCCTCACTTCCCTTCTCCTACAGAAGTCGAACTGACTTCTGTAGAAGAAGGGAAGTGAGGAGAGGAATGAACAAGTAAGGGTAGATAAGATGACTATAGGTGAGTTGAGGAGAGGGAGAAAAAAAGCAGTGGAGGGACAGAGAAGAGGGAGGTAAAACTTACCTTCCTTTTTGTCTCCAATACTCTTGACACCTACCATCTGCTCATTTCTCTTTTTCTTACTTCACTTATCGTTCCCTTGTCTCACATACCCTCTCCATTCATCCAGAGCAGAGGGGAGCTGGAGCAGGCAGGTTAGTGCAGAGTGGGTAGGTCAGAGAAGACTGAACAAAAAGGGATAGGCCAGAGCAGAGTGGCACAGTAGGGGGCATGTCAGAGCAGAGGAGGGAGGAAGGAGCTAGGAAGAGCAGAGGAGAGCTGGAGAACGTGTTAGAGCAAAAGAGAATGAGAAGTAGTGGATAATAGAGGGATGCTGAGGGAGAGGGTAAGAGCAGAGAGGGCAGTTAGTGACTGGGGAAGATAAAAGGGGAGCTGGAGGAGCCGAGGAGAGGCTGCAGTGAGCAGTTGCCCAGTTGCAGAGGGGCAAGGAGTGCAACAGATGACACTTATGCTCATAAAAATTGAAACACAGGGCCGGATAAGGACTAATCATGTGGCATGTGCACTCTTATCAGCTTCCTTTAAGCCCTATCCAGCATGACCGGCGGTTTCCAGAATGACAACAAATTATGTTCCCTGCCCATTTGATTCGGATGAAAATCAAGAAATGTATGCATAAATAATGAAGAAAAAAAGATAAACCAATGATTTTTGATTATATACACTCCTTCATCTTCCCAATAACAACTGGAGCCCAAGCAAACCTGCAAACTTTTGCTAAAAGCCCTCAAAGCCTGCCATACACTCCTCCATCTTCCTAACAACTGAAGCCCAAGCAAACCTGCAAACTGGGGTCACTGGAGAGGCCTGAGAGCCAGCCTCCTCCATACCGACTATGGTCCCAGGCTTTGTAAAGACTTCTGTGTCTACCCCCAGAAGTATATCATCTCATCATTTGCTAGGGGATTATCTACGGCAGATAGCCAGGATATACAACCCGGAAGAGACAGGCATTGTTTCAATTTAATGTCAGACTCTTCTCCCCTACCCTATGTGTACTAATATGTTGTATAAGTCCCCCCCCCCCAAGTTGCAAAACTGCAGACATTTACCCCGGTCAATCCCTATTGTGTCTGGGAGGCAGATTAAGGGGGCGGTTGTGTACCCATTGTATCCCAATATCTAGATTTATGTTAATGTGTGCTTTGCTGGCTATATCCAGCCATGTGTGTGAAGGCAGTCTTCATTTTATTTATACCCTACACTGAGTCTTGGCTAGTGACTGGGAAACCCAGAGAAAGAGTGTTGTCCCAGGCTAAGGGCTCACAAGTCAGCAGAGGTAGTCGGACGGACTATCCAGCTCCGTGACATTGGTGGCAAGCGGTGAGATTGCTTCCTAGTCTCAGGGACATTCCAAACCACCACCGGGAACTACGCAGAGCTGATCCAGAGGAATTGTACCCACCTGAAGCTCTGGAGGGAGGTACAAGGGGAAAAGCCTCCCAACCTTTGAGAAAAGGTTCTGGCTCCAGCGGAAGTTGCCAATGCCGTTCCTGGGAAAGCAGTCCAAAGAGGAGTGGGTGGCTGAGCTGGAAGTGCTGGTCCAGACAGGGCTGAGGTTACACAATGGATATTGGGCTCTGCGGTGGTACGCAGCACAGCTGTGCCCAGGGCTGGAGGATAAAGGTCCCACAAAGGGCTATGGCTTCGGCGGCCTGGGTTTATTATTGGAAAGCGGCTGAGAAGACTTCAGAGAGAAGGTGTAGATGGCAATTCTCTCCAGTGGCAGTTATACTTTTCGGGAGATGCAGAGGTCAGGCGGGTGAGTACTGCTCGTGGAGGGGCAGATTGTTTGGGGCACCAGTTTTGGGAGGGCCTTGATGGGTGAAAAGAACTGACTGACTACAGAGTCAACCCGTTTGGGGTCTCCTCCTTGGTCGGTCCCACTCGGAAGGAGGAGAAATGTGACGGAACCCTACATCACTGGGGGCACTGGAGAGGCAACCCGGGAGAGACAGCTGTTGTTTCAGTTTAATGTCAGACTCTTCTCCCCCACCCCATGGTGCACTAATATGTTGTATAAGTAAGTCCCCCCCCTCCAGTTGTACCACTACAGACATTTTCCCTGGTCAAGTCATCCCTGGAACTACCGTATTTTTCGCTCTATAAGACGCACCTGCTGATAAGACGCACCTAGATTTTAGAGGAGAAAAAAAAGGAAAAAATATTTTGAGCTAAAAAATGGGCTAAAATATTTATTACAATAACTGAATAAGCTATGAACACAGTAAGACACACACAGTAAGACACACACAGACACAGTAAGACACACACAGACACAGTGAGACACACACACACACAGTAAGACACACACACACACAGTAAGACACACACACACACAGTAAGACACACACACACACAGTAAGACACACACACACACAGTAAGACACACACACACAAACACAGTAAGACACACACAGTAAGACCTCCCTCCCTAACCCCCCTTCTCAGTATCTCCCCTCTAACTCCCTAACCCCCCCTTCTCAGGATCTCCCCTCTAACTCCCTAACCCCCCCTTCTCAGGATCTCCCCCCCCCCGCCCCGGTCACTTACCTTAAACTCCTGTGTTGGAAGCGTGAGGCGTTTGTCTCGGGTGCCGGCGCTTCACTGCTGAGCGCCGGCGTCTGACGTCATATGCCGGCGCCCAGCGTAAAGCGCCGGCACCCGAGACAAACGCTTCCAACACAGGAGTTGAAGCGCTGAGGCAGGCGGCGGTGGCGGTGGCGGCCGCCGCCAGCAAAGGATTCCTGTATATCTGTCAGGCAGGGGGGCCCGAGAGTTGCCGAGCGGTTGTCTTCAGCAACCGCTCGGCACCCCTTGGGCCCCCCTGACTGGCAGAAATCCAGGACTCCTCTGCTGGCGGCCGCCGCCGCCTGGCTCAGTTGCGACCCCGGATTTATCGGCGTATAACACGCAGGTAGGGTTTAAGCTCCGGATTTTAGTTAAAAAAGTGCGTGTTATACGCCGATAAATACGGTATATCGTTGCCCCCCCCCCCTCCCTCCCTCCCTGCCTGCATCTTCGCTCCATAAGACGCGGCTGATTTTTCATCCTACTTTGGGAGGAAAAAAACTGCGTCTTATGGAGCGAAAAATACGGTAATTTGGCCAGTAATAGATAGTGGAGGTTGGGACCCCATTGTATTGTTAATCACTTTACTGACCCTATTGCCTTAAGGCAGATTAAGGGGGCGGGGAAGCACTACTTTTTTTCAGGTATTAATGCATGTACTGCACTGCAATCATCAGGTCATTTTAAATAATTTTAAAATTTTAAAAAAATATGAATTAATTATAAATAATCTGATATTTTATACCTGTGCAAATCATATTCTTTTGCAATTGTAGAGGTTTACTTCATAATTTATTTTTACCTATTTCATCTTTTTCTAGGTCTTAATCTTAATCAATAATGTACAGCATCCACCAGAATAGACACAGATAACAGCACATTTCTCTTTTCTTGCCAAAGTAAATACTTTATTTGCATTTGAATACAAAATGGTGCCCTTCTCCAAGTAAAATGTTCTGCATTCACCGTGATAACTCCATATGCTATTTATGAATAATAAAATGTAAAATCATAAAAAATAAAAATCAAATAATGACTGCTACTTTCCAAAATTATTTTGTGCAAGAATATGCTATAATGAACAGGAGCAACAAAAAAAATATGTGTTCATTGTCCGTTGAGAGACAGAACATGCTATTCCATTGTATCTTTGTGTCAGACTGTAAATTTCTATATATTAACAATGCTAAATAAATAAATAATAATAAAATTACTTTGCAGCTGGGCATTCTCACACATAAATTAAGATGAAAATGGACTGATGTTTCATGTATTTTAGATAAGGGTTAAAATATATTATGGTAATTATGTTTAATGGCTAGGAAAAGAAATTGAAATTCCAATTACTTTACCATTAATGAAGAAGACTTGTGATTGTCTGAGAAAACCTGCATATGCCTATGTCATACACCAATACATAAGCCCTTAATAATTATGCCACTTTGATAAAAGCCATAATTTAGTTTAACCTATGCTGACTAGTAAGATAATATACTGCATAGGGATAAGCCAATTGTCATTTTTAAACCCCTTATATGAAAAATCTAAAATTAACAATGGTGCTTGCATGTTGATTTTAGAGATAAAATTCACACAAATGCTCAGGAAATAAAAAGTCAAGGTGGTCCAGTCTAGCCAACTGGCAAACTTGTTAAATACCTAGCCTTTGATGCCAGATGGAGTGGGTTACATACCTTGACTGCTACATTCTAGTGTTTGAATATATGGCCACTAGCTTTATACACTCAAATACACCCCCCCCCCAAACAAGTGCATATACAGCTAGTGGTTGTACACACAACATTTAGCATCCACTGTCCTTAAACTGCCAGGGCTGTTTTCTCCCTCAAGTACAACACTGCTTTCCACATACCTAGCTTCTCCTGTGACAGATCCTATCCTCAGTATGTGGCTTTTGGCTGTGTAGAATGTGTATTAGTGATGTCCGGATCATGAACGAATCGTTCATTTGATCCGGTTCTTTTTAGTGATCCGGATGAGTCGGTTCACTAGACTGAACGATTCGTTTGTAACGGTTCAGTCTGTGAATCATGCAGCTGTAACCTGATCCTAGAGCTGTGAGTCATCTGCAGAGCACTCAGACACAGACTCTGGGGTCAGGTTACAGCTCATTAATTCACACAGGAACGATGACTCTTAGTAGAGAGTCGTTCAAAGAGTCGAATGATCCGAAGAGTCGAATGATCCGAAGAGTCGAATGATCCGAAGAGTCGAATGATCCGAAGAGTCGAATGATCCGAAGAGTCGAATGATTCGAATCTTACAGGGATCCGGATCTTACAAGGATCCGAATCTTACAGAGATTCGAATCATTCAGAGAATATCACTGATACCATACTTTTATAAATAAATACATTAATAATGTTCACACTGCCCCCAGGATTTAGATTCCCCTGAGTTTGCCCCCCCTTTACCTATAACTGCACCTACAGTTAACTTTATTAAATTAATTAAATTAACCCTCAGTCATCAGCATAAAATTAACCCTTATACCCCATCAACCATAACTGCCCCTGAAATTAACCGTAAAGATCCCATTAACCATAACGGCCCCTGAAATTAACCCTAAAGACCCCATTAACCATAACGGCCCCAGAAATTAACCCTAAATACTCCATTAACCATAACTGCCCCTAAATTAATTGCATGTACTCCAGATAAATTACCTAATAAATTGGTATGGTTGATGGGGTCTTTAGTGTTAATTTGGGGGCAGTTATGCTTAATGGGGTGTTTAGGGATAATTTAGGGGCAGTTATGCTTAATGGGGTCTTTAGTGTTAATTTAGGGGCAGTTATGCTTAATGAGGTGTTTAGGGTTAATTTGGGGGCAGTTATGCTTAATGGGTCTTTAGTGTTAATTTAGGGGCAGTTATGCTTAATGAGGTGTTTAGGGTTAATTTGGGGGCAGTTATGCTTAATGGGGTCTTTAGTGTTAATTTAGGGGCATTTATGCTTAATGAGGTGTTTAGGGTTAATTTGGGGGCAGTTATGGTTAATGGGGTGTTAAGGGTTAATTTTAGGGGCAGTCATGGTTGATGGGGTGTTAAGGGTTAATTTTAGGGGCAGACATGGTTGATGGGGTGTTTAGGGTTAATTTAATGGTGAGGGTTAATTTAATTAATTTAATAAAGTTAACTTAAGGTGCAGTTGCAGGTAAAGGGGAATGTAAATCCTGGGGGCAGTGATTATTAATGTATTATTTATAACAGTATGGTGACATTCTCTGAATGATTAGAATGCCAATGAAGGCAGAGAGTCGTTCAAAGATCCGGATCTTACAATGATCCGGATCTTACAATGATCCGGATCTTACAGTGATCCGGATCTTACAGTGATCCGGATCTTACAGTGATCCGGATCTTACAGTGATCCGGATCACTGTAAGATTCGGATCCCTGTAAGATCCGAATCTTTGAACGACTCTCTGCCTTCATTGACATCACTGGAGGCAGGGGGGAGGATTCATAATGAAAGGGGCGGGGCCAATCGTTAGTGTGCCTGCACGGAGTTACTGGAAAACAGTAACTCCGTGCAGACACACTGAGTGATCCGAAGATCCGGATCATGAATCGGATCATTTCAGTGAACGAATCGAAATGATCCGATTCACTTTAATGATCCGAACTTCCCATCACTAATGTGTATGTTGCATGTATACAGAGATGTGTGGAGACATGGGGGCGGAGACAGGAAGTAGGAAGTAGAAAGGGACAGGAGAGTGAAAACTAGAAGGAAGGGAGTAGGATTCATGAAGGGTAACAGCAATAAACTGTTTTCTTTACAAGGTTCATCTGTCTACCCCATCACTATTTGAACACATGTACATGGTGTTAGAAGTGGGAACTGACTAATCATGGCTCAAAATCTAAGGTGCATAGAACAGCTTGTCTTTGATAATGACATTGCTACCACCTGGCTGAAATTCAAGAGAGAATGGGAAGTGTACAGCAAAGCAGGACTATCAGACAAATCAAAATAGGTACAAGCTTACACTCTTCTCAACTTGGCTGGTTCAGATGCACTAGATAAATATGAATCATTTCACTTTCAAGAGGGTGAGGACAAAGAGGATCCTGATGTGTTAATCAAGAAATTTGATGAAATATGCTTACTAGAACGAAATGTGATAATGGACAGACATGCATTCAACATCATGGTTCAAAAACCTGACAAAGGAATTCAATCATATGTGGCCACGTTGAGGCTGCTGCAGAGCCGGCCTTAGGTGTTCTGGCGCCCTGTGCGGACTACTCCTCTGGCGCCCCCCATCCCAAAAAAAGAAAGGAATCAAAACTTGTAACAAAACCCCAATCACCATATACTACGCCAAACATTGATGTGGTCTAGGCCTACCACTTAATTGTCTGGCTTAGTAGTAGGGATGCACCGAAACGAATTCTGGACTGAAACCGAAAGTGCAGCATTTACCTGGCCAAAACCGAATATGACCCCCCCCAACACCATAAAAAATCTAACACTTTTATTTAACCCCTTAACGACAATTGCCGGTCCTGGCACGACACGGAAAAGCATGTGCTTTACGACAATTGACGTGCCAGGACCGGCACGTCTTTAAACGGGTGCAGAAAGCGATCTACTTTCGCTTTCTGCACCCAAAAAGCGTTGCTGAATGCCTCGACCTCGAGGCATTCAGCAACGCCGCGATCGGCACGAAGGGGCCATCTCTGGCCCCTCCACGGGGCGTCAACATCCGCCATACTTTGTATGGCGGCGGACGCCCGTTTTCAAAGCGTTTAGGAGGCGATCAACGATCGCCTCCTAAACTTAAATGGTGTCGCTGGAATGCCTCGATCAGGAGGCATCCAGCGACACCAAACACTTACCTTTCGGTGGGCTGTGACCGCTCCGGAGAGCGGTCACAGCCGCAGCTGCCGGTGATCTTCGCCATCAAGGAAGATGGCCGCCGCCCTGCAAGAGAAACAAGCAAGTTTTAAAAGCTCGCTAGACGGTCTCCAGACCATCTAGAGAACTCTGGCTCCACTTGCAGGTTGAATACAGGTACTGCATTCACCATGCAAGTCAATGGAGCCCAGCTTTCTAATCACATTGTGATTAGTAAAAAAAAAATAAAAAAATAAAATAAAATTAATAATTAGAAAAAAATAGTAAAAAAACAGTAAAATGTAAAAATCATTTCCCACTGATGTCACTATCAGGGGAACCTCCAAGTTGAAAAAAAAATGTTTAAAATTTTTTTTTAAAAAAGGCAACAAAATATAAAATATATATATAAAAAATATATTTTTGTGAGCAAGTCCTAAAATTAGCATATTAGCTTAAAACAATTCTCGCATGGAAAGAGTTAAAATACTGGCATATTAAATGCCCGTGGGGTGTCTACTTTTAAAAAAGGTATGATTTGATGGGGTAAATTGAATTGGCCAGGTTCAACAACGTCCCAATTAACACCGGGGGAAGGATGGCCACACATCTAATTTCCAATTAGAAAAATGCACACGTACCAAATGTGGCCTTTTAGTTCCCCCAAAAAATGACAAATTCATGCATGTGGGGTATCACTGTACTCAGGAGATGTTGCTGAACACATATTGGGGTGTCGTGTGACAGCGGCATATACCAGGAGCTGTAAATTCATACATAAAGTAGGTGTGTGTGGGAAAAATACACACACAAAAATACTACTGCAAACTTTGAAACAATGCTGGTGGTAAAATGTGTGCATGCAAAGAGTTAAAATACCAGCATTTAAAATACCCTGGGGTGTCTAGTTTTCAAAAATATATGGTTTTGTTGGGCACACTGAAATGGCCCGGCTCAAAGATGTACCAAATAGGGAATGGGCAGTGGATCCCCAAATGCCAAAGTTCAACATTGAAAAATGCGCATGCCCCAAATGTGGCCCTTTTGCCCCCAAACAGCCAGGCAAAATCATTCATGTGGGGTATCACTGCGCTCAGGAGATGTTGCTGAACACATATTGGGGTGTTTTGTGATAGTGACATAAACGAGAACATTTTAATTCATACCTGAAGTAAAATGTGTGTGGCAAAACAAATGCAAAAAAATGACTACCACAAAGTTTGACAAAGACTGGTGGTAGATATGGTGCATGGAAAGAGTTAAAATACTAGCATTTGAAATACCCTGGGGTGTCTAGTTTTCAAAAATATATGACTTGATGGGGTAAATTGCATTGGCCGGGTTCAAAGATACCCGAAATGGCACATGGGGGGAAGAATTACCAGATTTGGAAAAAATGGCTTTGAAATAGCAAAACGCTACCTGTACTTATTGCCCCATAATGGGTAGAAAAAAGCAAAAAAACATAAAAACATTGGGTATTTCTAAACTCAGGACAAATAGTAGAATCTATTTAGCAGGTTTTTTCATTACCTTTTATAGATGAGTAAAAGATTTTTCAACTAAAAGTTAGAAACAGTCATTTTTTTCTAAGTTTTTCACCATATTTTATACTTTTTTTAGTAGTAAATAATAAGATACAATCAAAACAATGTCATCTAAAGAAAGCCCTTCTTGTCCTGAAAAAAACAATATCTAATGTGTGTGGGTTCAGTAAACGGGAAAGAAGAAAATTACAGCTAAACACGAGCAGCGCAGAAATGTTAAAAAGGCCATTGTCACGAAGGGTACAAAAAGTAAAATCAGCCTTTGTCACGAAGGGGTTAAAGTAAGTAACACACCAAAATAGGAGAAAACAACTAAATAATATTATATATATATATATATATATATATATATATATATATATATATAAAGTCCAAAAATAGTTACCGGCACTCCAGGGACTTTCCAAATAACCACACAAACAACTTCGGTTTTCAAGTCTATATATATCATATATATATATATAATTAACAGCAATCACATTCCTATCATGCCCAGGCATACCCAGATTCCAGGATTTACTCGCAGACTTGGCATGATAGGAGTATGATTGCCCTATCTACCCCTTCTCACTCTCTTCTGCCGTATCTACCCCTTCTCACTCCCTTCTCCCTATCTACCCCCTTCCCCCTGTCTCACTCCCTTCTCCCTATATACACCCTCCTAACTATCTACCCTTTCCCTCTTTGAAGTTCACTTACCTTTCAGGAGTCCTGCGGTGGGGGTGCAAGGCCTCTGCCTCCCAGCTCTGCCACTGTATAGAACAGTATAGAATGATGGGAGTTATGATGTACTTTTAGAGCATAATTAGATCATGAAAAAGACATTGGAAATGGTACAGCATAACACCCATCACTCTCACACACTTACCAATCCACACATATACTAATCCACACGCATACCAATCCACACGCATACCAATCCACACGTATACCAATCCACGCGTATACCAATCCACACATATATACCAATCCACACACACTAATCCACACATTTATACCAATCCACACACATACCAATTCACACGTATACCAATCCACACGTATACCAATCCACACGTATACCAATCCACACGTATACCAATCCACACGTATACCAATCCACACATATACCAATCCACACATATACCAATCCACACATATATACACCAATCCACACATATACACCAATCCACACATATATACCAATCCACACATATATACACTAATCCACACATACCAATCCACACACATACCAATCCACTCTCACTGAATGCTTTCCTACCTTTCCTCTTTTCTCCTTACAGCTCCTTTTCCTCCTCTTCGTTCTTCTTCTTCAGTTCTTCAGTCTTCTTCCGGGTCAGAGGGCACGGACAGCGGTGGGAGCGGCTTCAGTGTTGTGCGCCGGGATCTGACAGCAAACCCCGGCGCACAGCAGCTGTTGCCGCGCGGATCACAAGGGAGCGGTATCGGAGGTCTTTAACAGACCTCCGGCTCCCTTGAGTGATGTTAAGCCGGGTTCAAGGGAGATTCTTGAACCGGCTTAAAATCACTCAAGGGAGCCGGAGGTCTGTTAAAGACCTCCGATACCACTCCCTTGCGAGCCTGCTCCTCCAGCGGCGGACACTACTGTCCGTCTCTGGAGGGGTGCCGGGTGCCCCCCTGATGAGCGGCACCAGGTGCCGCTCGCCCCCCCCCGCCGCTAGGTACGCTGCTGGCGGCAGCGGTACGCTATGGTGGCGGCGGCGCCCCCTGGAGTGTGGCGCCCTGTGCGGTCGCACAGGTCGCACACCCCAAAGGCCGGCCCTGGGCTGCTGGGTAAAAAATTTGATTTTGGTGCACTCACCGATGAACTAATACGTGACAGAATTGTCTGTGGTATCCACAATGATGCAGTTCATGCTCAGCTATTAAGAGAAAAAGATTTGACACTGGAATCAGCCATCAGAATTTGTATGTTTGAGTGTTCTGAAAAGGCCACTAAGGAACTCAAAAGAGAGGCAGAAGTATTTGTAGTGCAGCACAACAAAAGTCAATGCAGCAAATGTGGGGGTGAGCATGCTACTGTGCGCAACAAGTGCCCAGCCTTCAACAAACATTGTGACTCATGCAACAAATTGAATCATTTTCATGCTGCAGGTTCAAACCTCAAAACACAGGTGCATGGGTGAGGCCCTCTAGTGGAACTAAAAAAAAAATTGTGTACAGAATAAATGAAGTGGAAAGTGATGAGCAGCAAGATTGTTTTCATTGTGAAAGTGTGGACTTAATTCCAAATAAAGGAGAAATATTCACCACACTCACAACAACATGTAACTGAAAATTTACACTGGTGCTAAATGCAGTGTCATGTCGTCATCTACACTGCAGTGCATTGGACACAACGCCCAAATTGATCAGTCAAAGTAAACCTGATAGCTTATGGCGGTCAAGCAATTCAGACACTGGGCACTGCCACTCTGGCTTTTTCAGAAGGCCAGTTGTTATTCCACATAGCCGATAAAAATGTTAAAAGCCTTTTAGGCTTATCAGACAGCATGCGCCTAAATCTTATCCAACTCAGCCCAGAGGTACACACAACAGGCTCCAGAAATGATGGATTATGAGGACCTATTTCGTACTGACACTATTGGTAAACTTCCTGTCACATATCACATGCACCTGGATGAATCAGTGTATCCCACTGTCTGTGCACCACGACGGATCCCACTGGCTATGAAAGACAAGGTTTCCCAAGAGTTGGAAAGGATGACCAGACTGGGCATCATCTCACCAGTGGAGGAGGCTAACCCTTGGGTGTCTGCCATGGCTGCTGCAGTCAAGAAGGATGGCACAGTACGCATATGTATTGACCCTGTGCACCTTAATAATAATGTAGAGCAAGTGGTTGCTGATATGCCACAGGCAAAGGTCTTCAGCACATTAGATGCTAAGTGTGGATTCTGGCAAATCCCTCTGGATGAGGAATCGACACTTACAACATTCATGACCCCATTTGGCAGATACAAGTTTTTACGGATGCCATATGAGATTTCGTCCGGAAGTGAAGTCTTTCAGAGATGTATGGAACAGCTCTTTGCTGGAGAACCATGTGAAATAGTTGAAGGGACAGTAACTTAAAAAAGATAAATTCACTATATACTGGCAGTCGGATAGCAATTCTATAGATTAAGCCATTGCATAAATAAATAAAAAAACACTATAGCTGGTTTTACTTTTCCTTTTACGGAAAGTTGGAGGTATTCCCCCATTATTCTCTAGCAAAAACATAGTTAATCTTTCGACTGAACACCTGAATGCTCCAACAAACCAACACAATGCTTTTGGGAAAAGCATAGTTATTTTGTTTCATGCACTACTCAGTATTTGACATTGAAGAAAATGATAAAACTGTTTGCTTTTTTTGCCGTTAGCAATTTAAACCGGTCATTTAGTAGCTTGCAGCTTGTATACTCAAAAAAAGTTAATATTGTGTTATAAAGAAAATAGGCATGCCTCTTCATTTGGTGTTTGTTATGCTGTGTTCCACTGATCCACTGTACTCAAGTCAGTTATGGATTGACCAAGTAGGGGGCTTGCTACAAATATCTGCACTGCCAGAAAATAAATGCAGTGCACTAGATGCTAAGAACACACAGGGGTTTATTTTCCCATTAGAAAGGAATCAGCGAACAATTTACCCCCCCTTCATCCCTGCTGTAAAACTGTGATGATCCATGAGAAAATGGTAAATTGTTCGCTGATTCCTTTCTAATGGGAAAATAAACCCCTGTGTGTTCTTAGCATCTAGTGCACTGCATTTATTTTCTGGCAGTGCAGATATTTGTAGCAAGTCTAGCAACTGTAAATAAGGATGTGTGCAAGCATTTACTGTGTTTATGAATTATCTTTGTACATTAGTAGAGGAAATTTAGTTACATCACTCTGTAATATCAGTATAAAAAGTATAAAAAGAAGATGTATGTTTTTTGGTAGGAAGAGTTAAACATGTGACTACGCACAAACGCACACATTTTATAAGCCTTAACATACTTGTGTCTGGAATTAAAATGTGAAGGTTCATTATAATATAACCATTTTTTTCCTCTCCTTTTTCTTATCTCCCCATCTTTCTTCCAGGCAGACCACCAGCAGCAGAGCCCCTTACAAAATAGGAATTAACCCCTAAATGCCGCGATCGCGGCATTGAAGGGGTTAACGCTGCACTGTCGCTCTCATGGAGCGATCAGGCAGCAGGGGGGTGTTGTGTCAGGTCCCCACACTTGTCCTGGGCAGACAGCAACAGCAGCAGCAGCGCCCCCGCGTGGTGACTCATCCTCTTACATCCACAATTTGTTCTGGATGTAAGAGGCTGACAAAACCTAGGCGCCAGGACAAAATTCTCTTCTCCTTACCCATCTTTCTTCTCTTAATCTGCCTCTCCAACCCACCTTACCCACAGTACATATCATAATTTGATAGCCCCAACCCTACCTCGCCAGACACAGCTTTATCCCATCCTCTAAACTTTCACCGCCAAACCCATCATGTTCTACCTCCTGTCCCCACTGCACACATTGCCAGACTACCACCCCCACCAAACATAGAATTGCCAGCCACCCACTGTCCAACCCAGTCCCAACGCTAACATAAATTAAGAGCGTCCTCAGAATAGCAGCTCACCATAGCAACTGCCGGTCATGTTTAGCGTAATATAAGGGTCCAATTACTCTGATTGGACCATCTTATTTATCCCTGTCCAACATGAACATTAATTGCCACATGGACAAGGTTAATATATTTTTCCTCTTTATATACGGATAGGATGAACAGAAAATATCTTTATAACTATATAAATAAAGTACACAATTCTTCTAAAAGTGTTACTCAGTTTCATGGCCCTAAAGTAACCTTTTGCCCTTCAGCTTCTTACTTTGCTCTTAAAAGGGCCCCTACCTGGTTTCAGACTTTTACTGACCCTGCTTCTTGTCCTCTCTCCTTTGAAGCTCTACAGCTTCTGACCTCGGTTTCATCTCATGAAATGCTTCCTAGCTTCTTACATGCTACCCTGACCCTCTGCAGCATGTTATTTTCATCTAAACTCATTAGTAAGCTATAGCAGGTCAAGTATTTCTCTGCAAAATATTTCCACCTATTTACACCCAACATTACAACTAACATATCACATCACAGAGTGCATAATATGGATTAGTTATGTTTATGATTCCTATAGGTTCTTCCTTTGTCATTGTTTGTTGTAACATGATCTGCTATTGGGCTGTAATCTGCCCTATTTATTGTACTATTGGTACTGTTGGTCATGCTGCTGTGAACACTACAATTTTACAGTAGGTCTATGTATAGCTTCTGTCTGATCTAGGAATACAACCCATCAAACCCAAATTAAAAAGTTACTGTAAGATGCAGGTACCACCACTCGCTGATGCCAAAAACCTTAATAGCGCAACCACACAGGATGTTTAAATACAGCTCTCACACCAAAAAAATATTTGTTTACAATGCAGTAGATGTCATTTACATTTCTCTCTTTAACTACATAACTGCATCTTCTTATAAGAAACTTTAAACAAGTTAAATGAATCAGCATTAGGGTTGAAGAAAAGAATTGAAACATTAGGAGCACACAATGCTTATGCATGCATATTTAATACAAATAGCTTATTGTGGCTTTAATAGTAACATAGTAACATAGTTCATAAGGTTGAAAAAAGACCAAAGTCCATCAAGTTCAACCTATATACATATTGTGTCCCTACTGTGTTGATCCAGAGGAAGGCAAAAAAACCCTTATGAAGCAGATGCCAATTGCCCCATACCAGGGGGAAAATTCCTTCCCGACTCCAAATATGGCAATCAGAATAAATCCCTGGATCAACGTTCTGTCCCTATTAATCTAATATCCATAACTTGTAATATTATTGCTTTCAAGAAACACGTCCAGGCTCCTTTTGAACTCTTTTATTGAGTTTGCCATAACCACTTCCTCTGGCAGAGAGTTCCATAATCTCACCGCTCTTACTGTAAAGAACCCCCGTCTGTGCTGGTGTAGAAACCTTCTTTCCTCCAACCGTAGAGGATGTCCCCTTGTTATAGCTACAGTCCTGGGTATAAATAGGTCCTGGGAGTGATCTCTGTACTGTCCCCTTATATATTTATACATAGTTATTAAATCCCCCCTAAGCCGTCTTTTTTCCAAACTAAATAACCCTAATTCTGATAATCTTTCTGGGTACTGTAGTCCTCCCATTCCCCTTATTACTCTGGTTGCCCGTCTTTGAACCCTCTCCAGCTCCACTATATCTTTCTTGTACACTGGTGCCCAGTACTGTACACAGTATTCCATGTGTGGTCTGACTAGTGACTTGTACAGTGGTAGAATTATTTCCTTGTCGTGGGCATCTATGCCCCTTTTGATGCACCCCATGATTTTATTTGCCTTAGCAGCAGCTGCCTGACACTGGTCGCTACAGGTAAATTTACTGTTAACTAAAACTCCTAAGTCCTTTTCCATGTCAGTCGTCCCCAGTGTTTTCCCATTTAATACATATTCCCAGCCTGGATTTTTCTTCCCCATGTGCATAACCTTACATTTATCTGTGTTGAACCTCATCTGCCACATCCCAGCCCAAGCCTCCAACCTATGCAGATCCATTTGTAATCGTGCACTGTCCTCTATTGTGTTAACCACGTTACAGAGCTTAGTATCGTCTACAAAGATTGATACTTTACTATACAATCCCTCTACAAGGTCATTAATAAATATATTAAAAAGAATAGGACCCAAAACTGACCCCTGTGGTACCCCACTAGCAACAGTAACCCACTCAGAGTATGTACCATTAATAACCACCCTCTGTTTCCTATCACTGAGCCAGTTACTTACCCACATACACACATTCTCCCCCAGCCCAAGCATTCTCATTTTATGTACCAGCCTTTTATGTGGCACCGTATCAAATGCTTTGGAAAAATCAAGATATACGACATCCAGCGATTCACCCCAATCCAGTCTTGAGCTCACCTCCTCATAAAAGCTGATCAGGTTAGTTTGACAGGACTGATCCCTTGTAAACCCATGCTGATATGGAGTCATACACTTATTTTCATTGAGATACTCCAAAATAGCATCTCTTAGGAAACCCTCAAACAGTTTACACACAACAGAAGTTAAACTAACAGGCCTATAATTCCCCGGGTCACTTTTTGTCCCCTTTTTGAATATTGGCACAACATTTGCTATGCGCCAGTCCTGGGGAACAGACCCTGTCACTATAGAGTCCTTGAATATTAGAAATAGGGGTCTGTCTATTACATTACTTAACTCCCTTAGAACGCGGGGGTGAATGCCATCTGGACCTGGTGATTTGTCTATTTTGATTTTTTTTAGGCGGCACTGCACTTCTTCCTGGGTTAGACAGGCGACATGTACTGGGGCAGTTATCTCATCCTGCTGTATATTACCTGGCATTTCATTTTCCTCTGTGAATACAGCAGAGAAGAATATATTTAATAGATTAGCTTTTTCCTGATCCCCGTCTATAACTTCTCCCTCATTACTTTTTAAGGGGCCAACGCTTTCATTTTTAACCTTTTTACTATTTATATAGTTAAAGAACATTTTGGGGTTTGTCTTACTCTCTTTGGCAATGAGTCTTTCTGTCTCCACTTTTGCTGCTTTTATCTGATTTTTACATATTTTATTTTTTTCCCGATAGCTTTTTAGTGCTTCCTCACTGCCTTCCTGTTTTAGTAGCTTAAATGCCTTTTTTTTTGCCATTTATTGCCCCCTTTACATTTTTATTTATCCACATTGGTTTTCTCTTGTTCCTGACTCTTTTATTCCCATACGGTATGTACCTTTCACAGTGAGAATTTAAGATATCCTTAAAAATCTCCCATTGAGTGTCTGTACTCTTGTTTTTGAGGACATTTTCCCAATTTACAGTGTTAAGGGCTTCTCTTAGTTGATCAAACTTTGCCTTCCTAAAGTTCATGGTTCTTGTGGCTCCTCTAAGAGTTCCCTTATTGAAGGACAAGTTATAATGTATCATATTGTGATCACTATTTCCTAGATGCCCCCTGACCTGCACATTAGTTACTCTTTCAGGTCTGTTGGTTAATATTAAGTTCAGTAGGGCGCCCCCTCTGGTCGGGTCCTGTACCATTTGGGACAGATAATTATCCTTACTTATAGTCAGAAACCGGTTTCCTTTATGAGATTCACAGGTCTCTGTTTCCCAGTTTATGTCGGGATAGTTAAAGTCCCCCATAATAACCACCTCATTGTGATTTGCTGCCTTGTTTATTTGCTTTAATAATTGATCTTCTGCTGCTTCCATTATATTTGGTGGCTTATAGCAAACCCCGATCAGTATTTTATTTTTTTTCTTTCCATATATTTCTACCCATAATGACTCCACATTATCATTTCCCTCACATATATTCTCCCGCAGTGTGGCCTTTAGGCTGGACTTTACATAAAGGCAAACTCCTCCCCCTTTTCGTTTTTTTCGATCGTTCCTGAATAGACTATAACCCTGTATGTTAACCGCCCAGTCATAGCTATCATCCAACCATGTCTCTGTTATACCCACTATGTCATAGTTTTCTTCAGACATTATTAACTCCAGTTCGTCAGTTTTATTGGTCAGACTTCTGGCATTAGTAAGCATACAATTTAGAGGTGTATGGTTTTTTTCCCTATGAAGCCTATCCCTATTGACTATTCTAACCCCTCCCTCCGCTCCACCCCCAGGTACATTTATAAGCCCCAGCTTTCTATCTACACTATCTTCCCCTTCTATATTGTAGTTTCCCTCCCCCCCTTTACCTAGTTTAAACACTCCTCCACCCTTCTGGCCATCTTCTCCCCGAGCACAGCTGCACCCTCCCCATTGAGGTGCAGCCCGTCCCTACCGTAGAGCCTGTATCCGACAGAGAAGTCGGCCCAGTTCTCCATGAACCCAAACCCCTCCTTCCTACACCAGCTTCTGAGCCACTTGTTTAGCTCCCTAATCTCCCGCTGCCTCTCTGGTGTGGCACGTGGTACAGGTAATATTTCAGAAAATACTACCTTGGAGGTCCTTGCCTTAAGCTTGCTACCTAAGTCCCTGAAATCATTTTTAAGGACACTCCGCCTACCTCTCACTTTGTCATTGGTGCCAATGTGCACCATGACTGCTGGGTCTTCTCCAGCCCCCCCCAGTAATCTGTCAACCCGATCCGCGATGTGCCGAACGCGAGCGCCAGGCAGACAACACACTGTTCGGCGATCCCGGTCTTTGTGACAGATCGCCCTGTCTGTCCCCCTAATAATTGAGTCCCCCACTACCAGCACCTGTCTGGCCTGCCCTGCGCTCCTCCTTCCCTCCTTACTGGAGCAGACACCCCTCTGGTGGTCAGAGGCAGTGACTTGCTGCAGTACTGCTAACTCTGAACTAACATCCCCCTCATCTGCCAACCGGGCAAACTTGTTGGGGTGTGCTAGATCAGGACTAGCCTCCCTGGCGCTTTTCCCCCTACCCCGCCTTCTAACTGTAACCCAGCTAGCTGCCTGACTGTCCTGTACCTCCATCCCGCTATCCTCCCCCACCTCTACCCCCGAGAGAGCTTGCTCAGTGAGCAGCAGACTCCTCTCCAAGTTGTCAATAGATCTCAGTGTTGCCAGTTGCTCCTCTAGACTCAGGATTTGTGCTTCCAAATGAGCAACCCGCACACATCTCGCACAGCAATATGCACCCTCGAAGCGCTGATCAAGGATTGCATACATTGAGCAAGATGTACACCTGACCGCATTGTCAAACATGGAGGACATCTTGGCAATGGGGATAGCTCAAATAACTGGCAAAAACAGACAGTAAGGTGCAATATATATATATAAATATATGGAATCACAAGGATTTATACTTTACCCTCCTTCTTGCTTTTTAACTCCTTCTTTGCTTGTAACTCCTCACTTAGAGATGTCACTTAGGAGATTCGCCCCAGCTCAGGATTCGCTTGTGTGTCCAAGCTAAATGCAACTGCAAAAGCCAAGCAGAACTCACAGAGACTTCCTAATGTAGGAATGTTTGGCAGAGGTTGTTTGGGTCCATTAAAGAACATCACTACAAAAAAGTTCCTGGTCAGTACATAAAATATAAAATATACTTACCTAAGATAAAATACCAAAAACTTAATTCTTTCCATGAACTTTCAGTATTATTTACCTGGATGTGCACCGTATAATGGTTCTGCATAAAACTAAACCACACTAAACTTCCAAACCAGAAAATATAAGAAGAAACGTTTTGTCATTGGCCAGGTCCTTTAAATCAGCATGAGATAATGGTATTGAACCACAGTGTTGTCAATTAGCTAGGTAGATAGGATAATTACAAGTAAAAAGTGTAGTTCAAGAAAGTACTTCAGAAGAGGAAGCCTGAGGTAAATTATCCCTTGTACAGCATACAGAACAGGTATGGATATTTCCTTCATTCTGTTTTTGCTACCTGTAATCTAATATTGTGAAGCTAGGATTAACATGATTCTTGCCTACTTTTAAAATGCAATTTCCCTGGATACCCTATGGAAGTTCAGCAACAACTATAGATCTACTGTTTTTGTCATCCTTGCCCTACAATCTTGCAACTTTGAGGTTGTCAGCTAGGCAGAGGAAGGCTAGCAAAGCTAAGTGGCCTGGGGGGCTGGCACAGCTAAGTGGCCCCATCAGACCCTTGTCCACCCTGGTAACTAACATATGCACTAGCACAAACTCTCAAACTTTTAAGCTTGTGCCAAAACACATATACACAGACCCTAACACACATTTACTTACACTAACAGACCACACACTAACACATACTCCCTCTCACACTTACACACAATTATACACACACTCATGGTTGCACACACTCACACTTACACACTCATGCTAACACACACCCCATCTAACACTTAAACATATACACATACATACTCACACACTTCCTAACTCTCTTACTTTTTCATTATTTCACTCTCTTAGTCATTTATCCCCTTACCATCTTACCTTGTATGGATCCTTCTTTCCAGCTGCTCATATATACCATGCTCATACATACCATGTGAGCAGCCTCCCTTTTACCCACCTCCATGATATTTGTGAACTGGCCCTGGGTGAAATTATTCACCTGCCCAACCCGATCCTGTAGCAAGGTCCTGAACCCTTAACATTTTAGCTAAATGTCTACAAGTCAATAATAGTCCCTCACAAATATTCTGTTGTAGTAGCAAATTGTTCTAATAACCATGACTTCTCAAATGATAAAATGTATTGACCCGTGACCAGTTAGAAAACATTTGGATGCTCAAGAAAAAGATGCAAAAGGTTACTTACAGCAACCAAAAGGCTATAATTCCAATGCCAGATATAGCTATACTCAAAAATCCTATCTCAGATCACTTTTAAACTTAATGTATTACTAATATATTTAAGAAGCTTAACCACAACATAAACTTATAATAGAGAGCTAAAGTAAATATTCCTTACATTAAGTGAGAAAATATTGCATTAAATAAAAGTACAAATCTCAGGGATCCTGTGGACCTCAAGCTTCTTCTGCTGGGAGACTGTTCCACATATCACCAATGCCTTATACCCCCTTTTTACCACTCTGTCACCCAGATATGTCTTATACCCCCCATTAGCCAATCTACCCCTTGGCAGAAGTGCCAGCAGCAGCGGGGGAAGTCTGCGCGCATCGTGCAGACATCCACCGGCTGCCAGACAGACCTCTAATTGAGGTCTGATTAGAAGGCAACCTTGAATATAAGACAATGGGTATTATAATGTGAGCAGCTTCTATTGCAGGTAATGTGTATGCACTACATACCCCTCCTCTTTCTCCTGCCTTTTTTCTGCATTCAGCAGGCTGTGTTCCCCCTCTTCCCCTCTCCCTGTCACCATGATCTCTGAATCTGCCAAGAGATTAGAGGAGATAAGAAAAGGGCTTGAGAAGGTGGATGAGGGGGGGCTGAGGCAGATACAAGGTTGGGTGCGGGGGGGGGGGCAAGAGAAAGATTTTTCTCAGGGCAACAAATTTAATTTCTTAATAAAAAAAAGTTCTCAAATTTTGTCTAAACCGACAAGGAAGTAAATGGATTTTGTCCTCCGAAAACGAATAAGCCAAAAAAAGAAATGATTTTGGGCCTTTTGCACAAGTGTAGTGCTCAGTGTTTTCATTTTATTTTTGCTCCCTTAAGAGTAAAAAGGGACACACAAAGACAATACCTACTGATGAGAGAGATTTCTATTTCTGTTTTCAGAGAAGCAAAATAATGAGCAGTGCTCTTAGTACATGCAGCCACTCCACACTCCACTTTCAGTGTGGAAATACATGGCAAATCGTTGTATTTATTTGGATGCTTGGAAATAAAATCCTATGGGGCTTACTTTGCTATCCTTAAAAGACTGCATCGTATTCTATGTGGATATATATGATTGTATTGTGCAGTGGTTAATTTTAGAAGACATACTTTTATTATCTTCTGGAGCAGGAAATTGGATTTGCTAATAGCTGTACTGTACAATCCAGAATATTTCTCTGGAACAAATACATAGCAAATAAACCAGGGATTAAACTGACTCTTGTATGCCAATTTTAATGCAATTGTAAGTGGCAGATAGTACTTTACATTCAACATCAGCAAAATTTGTTCCCATTTGATGATATAATTTAATTCCCAGTTAAAACACATTTTCTGCTGTCTGTATTTTAAGGTTCCAGATATTACCATGAATCAGTAAAATAAGAAATGCAAACACAATGATTACATTTCATTGTAAGAGACCTGGTTTGGAATATCTAATATACCTCACAGGACAGACTTCAAAACTCCAATATGCACAGTTTGGAAGGAGTTCACTTCAATAACAGCAAGCAAGAGGACATGACTGAAAGGCAGAGTGTCCGATAATGGATTAATGTGAGCAAGTACTTTTGGAAAGGAATAGTCAGCAGTTGTAGGAGCTAAAAAACTGCATATCCAAGACGCTTATGTAATCTTCACATATGCCCAGATTATCGCAAATTGAACATTTTTATATATCATTTTATCATTTCAGTTTCCCTGGAACTCAAAAGCCTCCTATGCATCATAATTTTATATTAGTTTGATAGTTTAACAAATATTTATTTATATATATTTCTTAATCATTCTACAGCATATAGTCAAAACTAGGGCTGCAACTAATGATTATTTTCATAATCGATTAGTTGGCCGATTATTTTTCCTATTAATAAATTAATTGGATAAAAAAATAAATGTAAATTGTTTGTTTAAAATAACTGGATGTTAAAAACAAACAGCAGAATAAAAAAACTTTGAGAAAAATGCATTCCTTGTTTTTATTTCCCAACCTGCCTTCCACCAGTTATACACATCTGAGCCCAGGGTTGCCACACTGCCTCCCAGATATGCCTTATAACCCCTGTATACCTTATACCCCCAGATATGCCACTCCTCCCTCCCTAGATATGCCTTATATCCCATGTATGCCCTATACCACCCTGATATGCCACTCTGCCATCTGATATGCCTTATACCCCCTGATATACCCCTCTGCCCCCCCCAGATATGCCTTATACCCTCTATATGTCATAGTGCCCTCTAATATGGCTTATACCCCAGATATGCCACTCTACCCCCAAATATGCCTTATTTCCCCTATATGCCTTCCCTAATATGCCACTGTGCCCTGTGATATGCCTCATACCCCCAGATATGCCACTCTGCCCGCCTATATACCATAGTGTCTTATACCCCAGATATGCCATAATGCCTCCCATATATGCCTTATATCCCCTATATGCCACTGAGCACCCCTGATATGCCTTATAAACCCCTATATGCCACTCTGCCCCCCCAAATATGCCTTATACCCCCTATATGCCACTATGCACCACCCCAGACTTACCCCCCCATGCTCCATACTCCTTGGTGTCTAGTCGGGGCAGCCGGTGGAGGTCTGCGCGATGCGCGTAGACAAACCTCTGCTGCTGTCCGGCACTTTCGCTGGAGCTTCTATGAATGAGCACTGGAAGGTCATGTGACGCTGGTGCTCCAGCATCATAGAAGCCCCAGTGGAAGTGCCGGCAGCAGCGGAGGTTGTCTGTGCGCATTGCACAGACGCCTGCCAGCTGTCAGAGAGGAGGATACAGGTCCCCTGTAGCGCTGCGAGGGATCCACCACTCTGGTAGCCGGCAGACGTTGCGCAATGTGCGCAGACAACCTCGCCGCTGCTGGCCGGTACTTCCGCCGGGGCTTCTATGGTCAAGCTCAAGCCACACTGGTGCTCCATCAAAGAAGCCCTGGCAGAAGTGGAGGGCAGTAGCGGAGGATGTCTGCGCACATCACACAGACGCCCGCCCTGCAGCGCTGCCGGGGATCTGGATCTTAGCGTTATTATCGACCTCTATTTGAGGTCGGTTTTCAGAGCAAAACCTTTGGGTAAAAATTCAGCCCACCATCCCTCCGGAGTAAATTCCCTCAGCGACTTTACCTAGGATTGTCACTTTTCATTAGAACATGCATATATTTACATATTTACATTACAATGTTAAATACTTTCCCCTACCCCAATGCAAGAAAACCCAGTAGGAGTAAAAAAACATCATGGGTAAAAATTCAGCCCACCGTCCCTCAACGGTGAGTTTTCCTGCAATGTATTTGACAATATACATGACTCACAAATTACAATACATTTATCACACAAGTATAGGCATACATTAAATGGAGTAATGGTAATGAAGTGGTGGTCCAGAATTATAGCTGTATGCTCTTTCATGGTTCTATGGAGTTAAAAGAATAAAATAAATATTAAAATCAAAAAGTTATATTGTCTTTTTTTGGCAATCCCTCTTGGCCATGGAAATAAACTATTGCCAGAACACATTCTCCTCAGTTTTGATACCTACTAATGATTTTATGTTTGGATGCACATATATTTCAGCATCCCACTCGCCCCCTTAAAAAACTTTAGCATTTAACCTAAACCACAATTTCCCTTTTCTTTACAATAGTACAATGTGGTACAGTGCATACTTATCCACTGGTCTATCACCACCGTCTCATAATCTGTATCTCCGAGATTTAAGATCAAAACATAATTGTTGCGGGGTAGGTGCAGGGTTAGTGTCTCGGTTGAGATGCAAAGAAAATTGTATCTGTCCTGTTTAGGGTGTTCTTCAGAATATTCTTCACAATGCAGGAACTGCTAGTAATTCTGACTTGTTCTTGACTTCCGATGTTTCTACATCACCCCTCATTCTCTCAGTTTGTTGTCTTGGTTCCCTGTAGTTACTGATCCCTTGTTTCCTCCTCCGAATATAATTTTGCCTAGTGCTGTTTTTCTGAGGCTCCTCCTATCTCTGATTTCTCCAGTTACCCTCTCTCAGATTTTTAAACGTATCTTCCCTTTAATTTCTCCTCCAGTTACTACTATCTATGTTTCTTCAATTATTATCACGGTCTTCAAATCTATGATTTCTTCAAATATTTCCTTCTTTCCTCCCCCAATTCTGACTAAATTTATGTCTAATGTTTCCCTGACGCTCCTCTCATTGTGGATTTCTCCAATTATTCACCTTGCATGTCATCTGGCCGGTTTCTCCTTGAAACTGTCTCACTGCTGAGACAACAAAAGCACATTTAGTGTGAGGACGATCAATCCACCACTTGTCTGCTCTAGTTAGCAGCAGTTCTAGGTCTGTGAGCATTTGGTCAAACAGCCTCACAAACTCCTGACATTCCTGGGGTAGAGAATCCAAAACACTGGATATATGTGCTCGTGAACCCAACACCATTGGCTGCTGTGGCTGGGGTAGTGTAGACCAGAAGAATATCCGCCGAGCTACCTCTCTAAGACCATCTGTTTGTCTCATTGTAACGCTAGCTAATTTTTTCTCTACACTGAGTAAATAGAAATCTATTGCCACAATTCTTCCTGCCTGTTTAGACACACTGCCATTAAATCTCAGTAAAATACCAGCTATGGGGCCCATAGCATACTGTAACAGCTCTCTCCATTCATCTAAGTTAAGGCCTCCTTTTCTAGCTCTCTCTGCTCCTCTCTGAAACCAATTTTTGGAAAGTATCCTTTTCAGCCATAGACAAAGGACATGTCTGAGTAGAGAAACCTTGCATACCTCCCAACATTTCAAAATGTGAAAGAGGGATTTTTTAAATCTTGCGGAACTCACCAAAACAAGCAATTGCACCTTAAAATGTTGCGCTTGCATTGCCACTTCATTTTTGTCAGCACAGTCATGCATATTAAAAATAACCAACACATTGAATTCCCATGATGCTCAGCCAGACATACTACTTCCATGATGCTGGCTGAGTGTCATGGGAAGTGCAGTAACAGTAAAGCTGCGGATGCTAGCTGTGAACTAAAATGTATATGATTCATCGTTGGAAGAGTAGTCCACAGCACTTACACACATACACTATCCTTACACACACCTGCCCATAAACACACATATACACATACACTGTGTGTGTGTGGGGGGGGTGCCACATACAGGATCCCCCCAGGTGCCAAATACTCTAGGTACGCCCCTGCTTTACATTAACTTCATTTACCACTTGCATGCCCAGTCCCCTACTCTGTCTAAATCCTCCTGCAAAGAAGCAACATCAAGGTTTTAGTTTCCATTTATAACCACTTTTTGCGTTTTATCTTTTAGCCAATTTCCAATCCAAGTACATACGTTTGTCCCTAAGCCTATTTCTGACAATTGGTACAGTAACCTTTTGTGTAAAACTATATCAAGTACCTTTGCAAAGTCCAAATAGATCACATCTTCTGGCACTCCTAGATCTACTGACTTCTTCATAAAATGCTACTAGATTGATTTGACAGGACCAGTCTTTCACAAAACCATGCTGACTTCTATTAATTAGCTTCAGATTCCAGATTTATTCTTGAATGTATACCTTTGGCAATGCTAATAGTTTATTTGAATAATTTCAAATATTCCGTTGAAAATGTTATACAGTATAGTCATTATTCGTGATATGCATTATTTAACGTTGCTATAAACATAGTTTGAGAAAGCAATTAGGTTGGGGTCGGTGCAAAATGAGGCAATATATCTGAGTGTTTCTTATAAAATGCTTGAGCAGGCCCCATTGTTCAAAGAAATGTTTTTGCTGTGTAAATGTTCTGATGGGTCTATCTGCAATGTTACACCTCTGCAGCTCCTGTCATGAGCGTCTGTAGGGTGAATTATAAGCAAAATTCTAAGACATCTTAATTTGGTGCAAATGCAATCAAAGAAAACAATTATTCTGAATAGGTAAGAAGGTAATTGATTTTTCTGATCCCTTTAAACCTTGACTTGTTTCCATGACTAATTGAATTAAGTTTAAAGTACAAATAGAAGTGTGTTCCTCTTGCAGTTGTGTAAATAATGTATTTCCTAAGAAGAATGTTGTGCTTAGAAGATTAAAAAGCCAATAAAACTTAAATCTTGTTTCCATCACAAAAAGGGATGTTTTATACCAAGACTTAAGCTGACTCCACTTTGGTTTGTTAAGGGAACTTGTTCAATGTGCACTTAAATTCATTCCACTGTCAGTTTTTAATTTGGGCAATATTAAGTATAAATCAGCATATCTCCTGACAATGCTACCATGTCATTAATAAAGATCTATTACATCCCACAATCCTATGTTTTATAGTCCAGTACACTGAATTACTTGTGATAATATTTACATACTTCAAATATATGCATAATAATTTTCAAAACCCAATTGCACAAAATTGGTGATTCCCAGCCTTTGATCTCGGTGACCTATTATTAAATCTCAAATTCTGCATCAAAGCAAGATCTAGAGAGTTATTGATTCTGCTTGCAATGTGAATTAAGATAATTACATTGTTTGGAATAATTAAAATGTTTGGAATGGTGTTTTTTTTCTTTGAGTATATATATGGTATATGTGTCTTTTATAGTAGTATCTCACATCTACTTTGTATGGATACTTATTTGTTCTGTAAGTTTGTTTTTATATGATGGAAAATGGAAAATACTAATTAAATAAATATATATATTTCAAGAAGATTTGGGGGAAGATGCGAAAGCAATCGGCAAAGAAGGTAGGGAAACATTTAGGGAATGAGAGAGAATGAACGAGAATGAGAGTGTGAGTGAGTGAGAGTGAATGTCAGCACCAGGCAACAATTTTGCCTTCTTTTGGATCAACAGCAATTAACAGATATGGGAAAGGCTGAACTTAATGGACGCATATCTTTTCTCAGCCTATATATATATATCTAAAGTCCAATAGTATACTACTGCACACCAACCAATTTATTGCAGCCTGGTGCTTGGTAGCCCAGCAGAGTAACATACAAAAATACACAAGTAGTTACCAGCACTAAGGTCTTCTTTTTAAAAAATGCAATGATGCTCCATTAGTCTTTAATGACTTTCTGTGTCCTGATGAAAGCCATTAACGACTGAAACGTTGACCCTAATTGAGTATCATTGCATTATTTAAAAAGAAGACCTGAGTGCTGGTAACTACTTGTGTATTTATATATATATATATATATATATATATATATATATATAGCTTCAATATATTTGTTGACAAAATGTATAGTATAGTAGCATAGCTAAATGGCATATTATTGCACATTGTATAAACAAAAAAACAAAATTGTTTGCAGGTACCACATATAACACAAGACAAAAAAAAATCATTCAGTTAAATATAAAGCACAAACTTGTGTTAAACTGAATACCTTTTGATTCATAGTGCTTTTAGTGCACAGGATTATCCTCCATTTCACTTAATTGAATAAAATGTCTTACTGAGATTTTGTTCTTCACCTTATTATATGCATATATTTTCACAGCAACCCACTTGCACCAATTAAGCTCTTCTCATTCAAGTAAATTTTGCTAAAAATCCCAGAGCTAAACACATAAAGTATATTTTTACAGACTTATCATAACAATGGTGTAAATGTTCTTACTGTATAAGGGGCATTTAATTATTTCCTCAGACACCTGTTAATATTTTTTCATTGAAGTACTGCCAAAACTTGTTTACCATGACTATCAGGCCAATTAGCAATCTCTTGGTTTCCATATGCAGTCAAGTAACAGCTGTTCACTGTTTGAAACCCACAGACTCTTGCTGTTCTCCATGTAACAAGGTATAGTTTAACCAATTAAGAAAAAGTTGTGAACATGTCAGATGTGTTTTTGAGGAACTAAGGTATTATAATACTTTTTATTGACAATAGGGCTTTTGTATAGGGCTCACAATAAAGCAATCATGGCTTTTACACTTTTATCATACCAAAACCTATGAATAAACACATATGTAAACCAATATGTTTCATATACAGATACAGATATATTATAGTGCTGAACCAGAATGAATGTTCTCTAAACTAAAACACTAAACATACACCTGTAGATATGTCTAAGATTTCATGGCCTGAACTGGATAAGCAACATTTAAATTAAAGAGTGCTTATTATGTGTAAATTGTAGCTGGACTACTAGCTCCTTCTGAAAACTGTGATCATTTGTTAGTTACACACACTATTTCTGTGCATTTATATTGTTTATGCCTAACAAAATGAATACAAACCTAAATAATGATCATATGATCTTCACTTATCACCTCCTCCCACACCCGCCTACAGGACTTCTCTCGCGCAGCACCAACCCTCTCGAACTCTCTTCCCCGTGCTGTCCGACTCTCACCAACTCTACCCTCCAGCAAACGCTCACTAAAAACTTTTCTCTTCAGGGAAGCCTACCATTGAGGTAATCATCAAAACTTCCCTCTCACCCACTTACAACACTTATCTCGCCCCACATTAACGTAATTCACTACGATGCATTCCTCACCTCCTGTTATTCTTACCTCTTATCCACCTAGATTGTAAGTTCCTGCGGGAACAGGGCTCCTCATTCCTCTTGTATCTGTATGTCAATTGTTGTATTTTACCTGTCATTATCTGTTACCTTTTCACCTTGTACAGCGCTGTGGAATAAGAAATAATAATGTAATGTATTAACTTTCCTTTTTAAAAGCCCCAGAGAGGGGCAAGAACATTGAGATTCTACTATGGTGCACAAGATGTGTGAATATATTTTCAAATTTCCAGCAAAAATTTTGGTGTGCTTTTTTGCTTTATTATGTATGGTGTGGCAGGATGCGGCCAGGACTGCACTCTGACATCAGCGGGTAGTCCCGCTGATGTTGGTGGGCGGCCCCATTGATGTTGGGGGCGGTCCCACTGACATCGGGTGCGGTCCCCACCGATCTCGACGCTGACGTCGGGGGAACACCCCCATGTTAAGGAAAAATGGGCGGGGAGCGGGGCTTTTCAAGACCCCGCTCCCGCGACCCGGAGGATTCGAGTCTTGACCTGGATAACCGGAGGAGCAGCGCTCAATCGGCAATCTGTCTTCTTGACAAAAAAAAATACCAACTACAAAGGTCAGAATAACGTGGTTTATTGTGCCTTTTCTTTAAAGTACACAGTGGTAAATAAAGAAACAAAAACAAATCTTACTCTATCTTCCCTAACTTACCAACTGGTCAGCTAATCCAGTTTTAATTTATAAATCAAGTAGTCACAGCAAGTTAAACACACAAGCTTTTTAAACCGTACCTTTTGCTTAGAGTCTTAGGGCCTCAGGCTTAACTGCCCCTCTCCCTATCGTCAGACAGCTAATACCTACAAAAGCTGATCTTTTAAACATTGCAGTACAGGTTAATGGAATTCACCTGAAAGGGCTGACTTCCATCTGTTAACTCTTTCATGCTGGGAACAGAGCGCGCTCCAACCTGCTACTGACATAGAAAGGCTCTCAAACTTTGCCGCAATGAACACTGGTTTGCAGATTAAACCAGATATAGATCTATATCTTTGAGACTATATGCAGGTTTACTTTGTACTATATACAGTGCTGTGAAAAAGTATTTGCCCCCTTCCCTATTTCTTCTGTTTTGCTAATTTGTCACATTTAAATGTTTAAGATCAAGGCAAAGACAACATGAGTAATCACAAAATGTAGTTTTTAAATTTTATTTATTGAAGGTAAATAATTAATCAAAACCTATATGACCCATGTGAAAAAAAAATTGTCCTCCTAAACCTAATGAATGGTTGTACCACCCTTGGCGGTTTAACTGCAAACATTTGCAATAACTTTCTTTTACATTGCTGTGGAGGAATTTTGGCCCACTCTTCTTGCCAGAATTGTTTAAGTTTGGCCACATTGGAGGGTTTTCCAAAACCTTCATTTTGTTTCTTTTGAGCTATGCAGAGGTGGACTTGTTGGTGTTCTTTGGATCATCATCCTGCTGCATAACCCAACCGTGCTTGTGCTTTAGGTCACAAACTGATAACCATTGCCATACCATCACATTACCACCACTCTGTTTGACTGTTGGTGTGATGTTCTTATGATGTGTTAACTTTACACCAGATGTAGCGGGACCCATGTCTTTCAAAAAGTTCCACTTTTGACTCATCAGTTTACAGAATGTTAACCAAAAAATAATCACAATGGCAAATTTGAGACAATCCTTAGTGGATTAGCAGTGGTTTCTCCCTAGTCACTTTCCCATTGATGCCATTTTCACAGTCTTTGTCTTAACTAAGATAAGCGAGTCCTGTAGTTCTGTACATGTTAGTATGGGTTCTTTTGTGATCTCCTGGATGAGTTGTAGATGCACATGGTTTAAAGTTTTCTCCATTTTCAGATAATCACTCTCAGGCTAGGTTTCCACTTGGTTTTTTTATGCTAAAAACGCCCATAAAAACGCCAATAGCGCCACCTGGCGTTTTTTTAGTGGAAAAACGCAGCAGCCAGATGTTAGCTGTTTTTCAATAGGAAATCACAAAATGCCATTTCCACTTGGCGTTTTTCTGTCTGGCGTTTTTTCAGTCCTCTTTGGCGTTTTTCTGCTTTTTTGGGCTCTGTGGCAGTTTTTCAAAATCGCAGCATGTTGACACTCTGGCGTTTTTTGTAAGGAAATCTTGGCGTTTTTCTCCAATAGAAGTCTATGGGAGAGAAAAAACGCCATGAAAAAGCCATGTAGGTTTATTGCCTTGGCGTTTTTTATGGCGTTTTTTCCACAGTTACAATGCAGAGGATGGACCCAGTATCTGTGTGTCCTACGAGAAATAGGCTGAAAACAAACAGTTTCACACAAAACAAAGTCCTGGACTGGTTCATATTGAATTTTACACCATTTGGAACAAACATGCCATTACAAACAAACATACCCGACGCATCAACTGGATCCTGCGTGCCAAAAGCAACAGCAAACAATTTGCACCATCATTTGGGGCCAATCTTCCTAGAGGAGCAGACATTCGGAATAAAGCATGCCTTACAAACCACAGAAAAGAGACAAAGGGGTCTACCAAGTAAATGACATCGGGGGCAGATACTTGCCATTTATCCTAATCCCTTTTAGCTGGGTGAAACTGCTAACTTGTAAAGGCTGGAAAAACTGCCTAAGGTCAAAAAAAGCAATTTCCACAGAAAGGCTAAAACGCCAGAAAAAACTCCAGAAAAAACGCCAAAACGCAGGAAAATGCAGTGGCAGTTTTCTTGGCGTTTTTCATCAAGAAAAAAAACGCAGGACAAAAACCCAAGTGGAAACCTAGCCTCACTGTGATTTGCTGGTGTCCCAGCAAATGTGCTGCTTTTTGACACATTTTAGCTTACTTCACTTTGCAAGACAGGTCTGGCAGTAATCATGTCTGGGTGTGTCTAGTGAAATTGCACTGAATTATCAATTTAATTTGGTTAATTGGTTGATTTAGTAACTAAGGTGCAATTACTTTTTCACACAGGGCCATGCAGGATTGGATAGCTTTCTTCTATACATGCATTTCCTGTTTACTTGGGTTATCTTTGTCTAATATTAAAATTAGTTTGATTATCTGAAAAATTGAAGTGTGACAAATATGCAAAAATAGAATAAATCAAGAGGGGGCATATACTTTTTCAGAGCAATGTATATGAAGCAAAGAAACATAGAAAGTGACGGCAGATAAGAACCAGTAGGCCCATCCAGTCTGGCCCAACTTGAAACCTTTTTCTTTGTGTACATCCTTGCTGGCACCTACAGGAGATCCTGGACTCTGCATGGCTGAAACATAGGGAAAGCCAATAAACTGGCAGTACCTCCACTTGGTAAAACTCCACAGTATAGACAATTTTTCTGTTTGTTTTTGGCCCATTCATTTTTTAGCAAAAAATATAGTTCCCTGCCCAATTTCATTCCTTAGCTGAAAAAATTTGGGGCATTTTTCATTCAGAATGAAATTCATTACCTAGTGCCCACATTCATTTACACTCTCACAGTCTCATTCCCATTCAATCTCTCACACTCTCTAAATGTTTCCCTACCTTCCATGTCAACCACTTCTGCCAAACACTTCTGCTCCTCATCTTCTATCTCCTATCTTCGTCTCCTTGATCATAAAATGTGCCGTCATTTTGCCCTAACTTGAACTCAGGGCAATATGGCAACACGTCTGGTAACGTCCTCTCCCCGATCCTCCAAAGTTCAGTAAATTTGTAATTCGTACAAATTCCAATAAACAAGTCTAACATATATCACACACAATACAGTACTGTAAAAAAGGCTCTGTAGCACATGTGTATTATTTTAAACCGTAAGAACATTGATAACATGGGCAACAACACTAATAACATCCACAATTATATATATTATTAAATGTTCCTTTTTCTTTGTCTCTTTTATTGATTATCATAGAAATAAAACACTGGCTTCCTCTTTTCCTCTAGACTTTAACAGCATCAATTTCCCTGCTTTCCTGAGAATGCAATTACCGGACTCTTGTTCCTACATGTCAAATAAAAATAAAGCAAACGCGATAGGATTAACCTCTCACACAGCGTTCTCTTCCTCTTGCTCTTTAAGACATACATAATAACATATTAAAACATTGTTGTATTTCTCATAGCAGTATTTGACTAAACCACCAGGCATGACATTTATTTTGTATTATATTTCATACCACACTGCTATTTTCCCAAAAATGGCGAGCAAAAGAATTTACAGATGAAACACATAGTTAATGAAAATTAACAAACTAACGCTTTGGTAAGAAGTAAGACATGTAATATAGTGAAGAAACCAAGACACTGCAAAACAGTCCCTCAACAACAGAGTACTTTACAAGAAAACCCAGAAGCCACCCACAGATGTATTATTTCTCATATTCTATTTAAATCTTTCAAGAGCCACTGTCTATCTTACGTTAATTCATAGCATGATGGATTAAGCTAAACATTTAATACTTATCAAATTTGTAATATAAAAATAGGTTACAAATGTGTGTAATGGGTGTCATTGCCGACCACTTCCGCTTCCGTGTCTCGCAGCTCCACTTCTGTGTCTTGCACTTTCGTGGGGAGAGGACATAACCAGAAGCCCTGTCATTTTGGTAAAAGTTCCACAAGGTTATCTTAGGGTAAAATAGCAGAGCTTCCAGGGACATCTTATCCCCTGATCCTCGAATTAGGGGAAGAGAACATCACCGGAAAGTTCCACCATTTTGGTGTAAGTTCACACATTGTTATTTCAGGAACTTCGCCGGGAGGTCATATCTGCGGAGATGCACATGAAGAAAGAAGAGAGAAAATAGATGAGAGACACAGAAGTGGAGTTGGCGAAAAGGTACATTCAGAGACATTTTTCAACCGTTCCATGGGTATCTGGCCTTGTTTTCAGACATTCTTGTGGATCGTCGATATCTGCAAATTTTGATGCTTAAGATCCAGAAAAATTACCCTCAAAGGGTTTATCACAAAATAGATCAGTTCAAAAGAAGGAATATAGTATTTATCTTTTATATATTGGTTAACTGTGGGTGATTTTTTGCGCTTTTTTAATGTAGTGTAACATACATACAATCTTTTTATGTTTTGGTCCATGATAAACATTTTATTACTAAATTGTTAGAGCTGTACAAACCTTACTACTTGGTTTGTAGGAAACATCAGACCTCTTAATGATTTTTGTTTATTTCTAACAAGCTTTTCAGCTACATTTGTATCAATTCCAATATGCAACAAAACCCATTTACAAATATATACCCTGTTGCTTCTTCTTCAGAAGATCATTGTGCAGTGCAAATGTTAATGTTCAAACACAAATTCCTGTTTATAGTGCTTGATATAATCTCCATTACAAATAGCTGTAAGAGAATAGTATATATGTTCAGAATCTCTATGCTGTTGAAAATTCTCATTACTTGTAGCTGGAAGCGTGTATACAGATATGTTCCATTATGCAATACAGAAAGCTCATTACATAGCCAGGAGTGTGAATATATACTGATATCCGAGAGCAGTAAATATCAATGAGTATTTGGCAATTCCACCTTATGCACACAATTATAGTCTGCAAAACTGTAAAAATAGAACCAAGTAAATATTTTCTTATTTTGTAAAATATAATATACTTGGGTATAAAGGTGAAGATAATTTATTACTGGAAACATATAGGTGTAATGGAGACATGCGTTTGCATGTATATAAAGGTAGATTCAGTATGAACCAAAATGACCTGGCAACCTATTTTGGTGATCAAGGGTTCCTGTGTGAAGATAGAGCACCTGTGACTCATCCAAGCAAAAAAAAGCAGCGATGGATGAAGAAGAGTTAAACAAGTAGGGTTATAGAATTTCTTGGTACTATATAAACATAAATTATACATTCTTTATCTGCCTATCCCAAATGGAAATAATTTACATCAACAAAAAAACAAGCCTTCACACATATTCAAAAGGTCAGAGGGTGAAACCCTTGCGCTATGTCTTTAGAAATGTGGGAATATATGTTTTTTGCTATAAAACATCTGCAAGACTCTATATAGAACTTCGAATGATACCCAGGTAGAAAGGCAGTTAAATGTATTTTTCTGCAGTTGTATTAAACCTTGATATTTCTTGTTGGGTGTTTTATTGCAGTAATGTGTCATCACTGCTCCTCCTGTCACATTTCATTATAAAATGTAACACAATTTGAATGATGTTAGTGGACAGAATAAGTTGGATGGTATGTCACTGCACAAATATAAAAAATATCTTAGTTTCCCTCATGTTTTTCTCGCTGCCTGTATATTGTACCAATTTGCACTCCAGGCAGAATGCTATACATTTTTATTACAAGCAAAACTAAGAATTTCATTCTCTGCCTCTGCACATCAACAAGGGGAAAAAAAGTAATAGTTTGTATGCATTGATGTATCATCCTGAAATGGAATAATATTACAGCGGTATAACAAAGTAAATAGCTAATTTACATCATATGTTTGATCCAACATGATCTTGGTAATATAACGTTAATGAATGCAGATGAACATAAAGGGATGCCAGTTTCAAAGCTTGTTTTCATATTGCAGTTACCATTTTAGTTTGTAATATTGGTAATCTTAGAGTGCTTCTTTGGAAGAATATTTTGAAGCACTAAGCATATTCACTCAATCATTATAAAAAGTAGGTAATATTCAGAAAACTTCACAATAATGGAAATATTACCGACAGTTTGCTAATTTTATTCATGAGTACTTGTTATTTTGTTGACTTGCTTCATACGAATTGTAAATTTACCAAATTGTGGTAAATTTGGTAATTCCTATTAAGCCCAGAAAATGAGTCCAGACCCCCCACGAATTGGTAGAAAACAAAGCAAAAGCTCAACATTTTCGTGCCCAATTTCGTTGGCCCACATTCACTCACACAATCACTCTTTTATTCTCGTTCACTCTCTCTCATGCTGTTTAAATGTTCCCCTACCTTCTCTGCCAACCTATCAGGTGCTGGTCTGGGAGCGAAAGGCAGGGATGCAAAGGTGCAGAAAATAACACCAAAACATCGAAAGCCAGAGGGTTATGCAAAACTCGTGGTCAACAGTCCAAAGTCTCGGGGCTGGCAGTGGACAAAACATAGGTAGGATATAACAAGCCAAGGTCAGGGCAAGCAGAGAAACGATGAGGCAAGCCAGAGGCCAAAATCCAGGAAATCCAAATACAGCAGAGCCAAACGCAGGGAACAAGGGAAATGGTGACTTTACAGGAAAGCACCCCATAGCTTGAGTACAAACAAGCACTGAATGAGAATAAGAGAGGGGTTCAAATAGTGCTGCTGGTATTTGCTCCCCTCCTGGTGCAGTAGCTCGGCTCCTATGCGTTCCATGCTCACTGACCTGTGTGAGGCAGTCCTCTCCTCTCCTACCTCTCCTACCACGGGTCTGGGCCTGACACAACCACTCCTGCTTCTGCAGATTACTTCCACTTTGGCATCTTATTCTGCATCTTCTGTCTTTTATCTTCTCTCTTCCTGCTATCTTCTATCTGTGCGGACATTACTCGGTGGGAACTTCCACCAAAATGTAGGCTCTTGCATTGACTTCCTCTCCCAGAGATCGGTCAAAGCTGAAGTGGTCGGTAGAGATGGTAGGAAAACATTTAGAGAGCGTGAGAGAGTGAATGAGAATAAGAGTGTGAGACAGTGAGTTAGAGTGTGAGAGAGTGACTAAGAGTGGGTTCCTAATTTTAGGCCGAACTGAACGGATAGGGAAACAAATGTGCCAAAAAATAACTGAAAATGTTTTGGTCCGTTTGCACATGTCTATTATGGATTCTTATATATAACTTCATATTTTATGTTAATATAGTATAGGCAAACACGCACATATATTGATACATTTCAAAGGGATCAGCAAACTCAGTTTTCATTAAGGCTACTTAAAAACACCTTTCCAAAATAACAAAACTGGAGATTTAATCATATTGTCATATTATGCTTAGTCCACCACTACACCAAAGTACCTCAATATAGGTGCCTCCTAAATTATGTTGCCTATATGGAGCTAAATCTCTTCAAATATATTACTTAACAGAGGACGGAAGGCCTTCCTATTTTACATATACAGAGACACTCCTGCAATTTATAGGTTACTCTGGACACCATTTATGGAGTACCTGTCATGGGGAGGGGTGCTAAACTCAAAGCCTGGTTAAAGCTTCAAATATAAACAAGTCCAAAAGGGAAGCAGTCTCCTGAACTAGCATTAATTATAAGAGAGTGCTGCTGAAGACCAAATAATTATATACAATGCAAAGGGATCAACGCACTCACATCAAATAGGTTCTAAACTTTTCAAATTCTAGTTTTCATTAAGGCTACCTAAAAATACCTTTCCAAGGTAACAGAATTGGAGATTTAGTCACATTATATCGGCCATATTATGCTTAACTCACCACTATGCCAAAGTACTTTAATATAGGTGGGCTCTAACACTAAATTCTGTTACACATACACATATATACAGTACCATGCAAAAGTTTAAGGTAGGTGTGAAAAAATGCTGTAAAGTAAGAATTATTGCAAAAACAGACATGTGTCTATTGCAGACAAAATGCAACGTGAGTGAACTGAAGAAAAATCTAAATCAAATCAAAATGTGGTATGACCACCATTTGCTTTTAAAACAGCATCAATTCTTCTAGGTACACTTGAAAATAGTTTTTTAAGAAACTGGCAGGTAGGTTGTTCCAAACATCTTGGAGAACTAATCATAGTTCTGTAAATTTAGGCAGCCTTAGTTGCTTCTCTGATATCCCTGATGGACATCTTCAGATGTGAAGGAAGGTAAGCATGATGTGCCTTTAATCTGCTACACTAAGTTTCCTTGGTCCATGCCTAAGGTCTTTCTGTTTCAGTTGAATAGCTGAAACAAAGGCCATCATTGGTATTAAGGGCTCATTTAAGTATCTGGGAAAAAGTCAAGTGAAAAATTCAACAAGTGCTATGGCACAAATGACAACAGGAACATCCATTAGAGTCCTCCTCATATAATTAATCATATTAACACAGTGGATTATGTGTTTGAATTATTCAGTGGTGTTTTATGGGAGTGTCATAAAAACACCACCTCACCAACGCTGCTGCCCATAATAACGCCAATTCAGCCACATGGCGTTTTATTAGTGAAAAAACGCTGCGGCCAGATGTTAGCTGTTCTTCAATAGGAAATCGCACAATGCCATATCCACTTGGCATTTTTCTGTCTGGCGTTTTTTTTGTCCTCTTTGGCGTTTTTCTGCTTTTTTGGGCTCTGTAGCAGTTTTTCAAAATCGCAGCATGTTGACACTGGCATTTTTTGCAAGGAAATCATGGCGTTTTTCTCCAATAGAAGTCTATGGGAGAGAAAAAACGCCATGAAAAAGCCATGTGGGTTTTGCCTTGGCGTTTTTTATGGCGTTTTTTTCCAGTTACAATGCAGAGGATGGACCCAGTATCTGTGTGTCCCACGAGAAATAGGCTGGAAACAAACAGTTTCACACAAAACAAAGTTCATATTGAATTTTACAACAAAGACAGGAGGCTTCATAATTTGCATAAACCTTCTTTACTCTTCCACCAATAGCAGCAAAGAAATAAACATAGAAAAATACAACCAATCAAAGTGTAACATTAACCATAAAACCAAGTGACAATGACACTCCATCCTCTTTCTTTGCTGCTTCCACCAACAAGGTCAGATCACCTTTGGCTAATCATTATTGTCTTTATATATTTTATTATTTTCCTATATTGTTATTATATTATAGTATTATTATATTATTATTATTATATTATTTATTTATATATATATATATATATATTTATCATTTTATTACATTTATTATTGTTGCTTCTCCTTGTTTTTCTGGGGGTCGCCCCTTTCCCTTGGCCCCCTTTTGTGGGGCCACCACCCCTCCGTATTGCCGGTTCCCATTTCATCTACTCCGTTTGCGGTTTTATCCCTTATTCCCCGGCCTTCCCAGCAGTTTCCCGCCTCAGGCCATCTTTCCCCTCTCCCCCCCCACGCGGTTTTTTCCTTTCCGCGAAATTTCTCTTACCCTTCCCTCGAGGTTCTTCCTTCTGTTCTCAGTCCTCCTGTCTGCCTTTTTCATCTGCTGTCTGCTTCCTTTTCGCACCTCAGGGGCACTGCTGTCCATCTTCTACGATCTGGCTGCTTTCCACGTGCTCCTCTTCTGTCATTTAACCCCTCCACTGCCGTTCCAGGCAGTGGCTTTCCTTTTATGGCAATTTCGTATTTACACCTTTTAAGTGTTTTCTTTATTTATTTGATTAAGCAGCTGTATGGCTCTACCAGCTAAGGCTCTGCATTCAATGTGGCTAGTCTTCAGGTCCTGAGTTTGATTTCAGCTGGGGACCCCTCATAATTGCATATTTTAATTCTATTCTATTAATAACTAATTCTATATTATATAATCCTTTTTACTGTCCCCTGTGTTTGATTATAATCAGGGTGATCTAATCAGGTCTCGCTTTGGCAGACCACATGCTCAGCTGGCCCTGTCCCCCAACTGGGTGATATTATACCTCTACTTTGGGCTTAGCAAGTAACATTCCTCTGCTTCTCAGCCTCTACTGCCACCTTGTGGTTTGACTCGTTGTGCTCTGCACAGTATTTTGTATCTGCTTTGCACATACCTCTGTGCCATCAATTTTATTGTCTGCTCACAATTACAGCGTCAACTTCTGAAAGCTGCACTTCAGTGAGCAATATGACAGAAAGTACCCAGTCATCTTCTGCGGTTGATCTCTCATCCTGGCTGTCAGCCGCCAAGGCTTCATTTGATTCAGCCCTACAGCAGGCGCAGGCTTCCATCCCGCAGCCTACTATGGCCTCCCAGGACGCCCCTATTGGCGTACGCGGGAGAGAAGATCCCACACATTCGGATCCAGATACCGAGGGCTCAATACACAAACGCCCACGTAAGGGTATCTTGTTTGGCACCAGCAAGGGGAAACACCGCGCTGTGCGCAACCTCATCGGCTCCGCTCCAGAGCTCAGTGGGGATGTTTATGGTTCCTCATCTGAGGAAGGAGAGGCTGCAGGTGGCTCATACGCCCTGCTAGACGAGTGGCGTGGAGAGTCGCAGGACTCCGACTCAGAGTTTGACGACCGAGATCTCCCTACCTCTCGCACGTTCAGCGAGACGGCCCCAACTACTGGAGATTCAGACCCCTACGGGCCTACTCCTACTGCCACAAATGACACTACGGGCGACTCTGCTACCCTGGACGCCGCGGGTGAACCTTGGTTTGATCCAGAACGCATCAGGCACCCATGCTCCGCTGAGTGGACACCTCCCGACCACATCTCTAACTTCTTGGTAAAGTGGATCTGCAGGCCTGTGGAGAGGGAGGTCCGCAACAAACTACGGGCTGAGTGCCCTCGCCCAATTCTACCGCACAAGGTCCTTAAAACCCCACAATTCGACCCCACCATGGCGACTTACATGTCAAAGACTGGCCGAGACCCTAAGAAAGGGGCAGAACGGGGCATTCGGGGTGCTCAAGATAAGCTACTGGATGTGGCAGGGCCCTTAACACAATTGTTTTTGATGGCCGACAAAGCCGTCATGTCGGGTACGCCTATGGATGCCTCCCTCGCCAGGGAATGGATCCAACGCTGTGTCATTTTGCTCAGCAATGCCAACGTGGCCCTCTCCACTGAATGACGCTGGGCCGCTTTACTGCGCCTTGATCCTCGGCTCATGGACTTAGGAACCAAGGAGTTAGGGCTCCTCTTCGGTGATTCATTTATCAAAGAGTTGAACAAGCACGTCAACATCTTTACATCCTTTACGAAGGCCCAGTCCTCCATGAGGAAGGCTTTTGCATCTGGCCAGCGTTTTTCCGCCAGGGCTGGACGTCCGAGGAGCCGGGCCGCCAGCCGATCATCCGCTAGAGGCTCCTGTGCCTACTTCCAGTCTTCCTCGTACCAACCCGGCTACCAGCTACGAGCCCCTTTCCCGTCCTCCAACAGAGGTTCCAACAGAAGAGGTGGCTCCGCCCGTGGGAGAGCGCGATTCGGTGAACAGGCTTTATTTTCAAATCTTTATTTCCCTACAAGAATTGCTGGCAGGCTGTCCCTCTTTTCCCACAACTAGCCCCTCGTCTCTCTAGATCCATGGGTCCTTCAATCGGTTCGGGGTTTCCTCATAGACTTGTCCAATCCTCGTGTCCAGTCCGCCCTTCCTTGTCCTCCCCGTCTTTTCAAATCTTTATTTCCCTACAAGAATTGCTGGCAGGCTCTCCCTCTTTTCCCACAACTAGCCCCTCCTCTCTAGATCCATGGGTCCTTCAATCGGTTCGGGGTTTCCTCATAGACTTCTCCGATCCTCCTGTCCAGTCCGCCCTTCCTTGTCCCCCCCGTCTTTCTCTCTCTCTCAACAGGCTTTGGTGGACGCGGAACTACATCTACTCCAAGAGAAGGGCGCTATAGAACCCGCCGCTGGACCTCCACACTTTGTCAGCAACATTTTCCTGGTCCGCAAGAAGTCGGGAGAGTTTCGTCCAGTAATCAACCTCAGACAGCTCAATGCCTTCGTTGCTTACAGACACTTCAAAATGAAAGGTACTCATCTCCTCAGGGACCTCCTTCTCGAAGGCGACTGGCTTACTCGTTTAGACCTCAAGGATGCCTACCTGACGGTTCCAGTCCACCACCTGCAGACTCTGTGGCAGTTCACCTGCCTGCCCTTTGGTCTCAGCTCCGCCACCTGGTGTTTCACCAAGCTGATGAAGCCCGTCATGGCCTTCTTCCGCTCCCAGGGGATCCGTTCCATCATTTACCTGGACGATATTCTGATTTTTTTCCCAGGACCAGTCTTGTGCGCTCCAGCAGACCGCATTCGTCACCTCTTAGCTCCAGGACTTGGGATTTGTCATCAACGTCGAAAAGTCGGTCCTCACCCCGTCCCAGGTCATCCAGTTCCTGGGGTTCGAGATAGATTCCGTGTCTGCCGTCCTGAAACTTCCATAGTCCAAGATTACCGCAATCAAGAAGGAAATTCGCAGGGTCTTACGCTCCAGCTCAATTCCCCTACGCATCTTGGCTCACATCGTGGGCCTGTTATCTGCCTCCATACAAGCGATCTTTCCGGCGCCCCTCCATTACAGAGCGCTCCAGAGGTTGAAGGCAGAGTATCTTCGCAGGCTACCTTCATACGACCAGGCAGTTACCCTGTCCGCAGAGGTGAGGCTAGAGCTCATGTGGTGGTTACGTCACATGGAGGCTTGGAATGGTCGAGCCATTTTCAGCACCCTCCCAGACCTGGTCTTAGAGTCAGAGTCAGACCTTCGGTTGGGGGGCGTCAGGACCGTCGTGGGCGACGGGGGAGAGACAATTACATATCAATTGAGGAGAGACAATTACATATCAATTGTCTGAAACTGATCGCCGGCTCTTTCGCCATCAAGAGCTTGGCTGCGGACCGTTCCAATTGCTGTCTGCTCCTACGGATGGACAATATTTCGGCTGTTCAATACATCAATCGGCTGGGGGGCACGCGCTCTCGCCTGCTCACGGACCTCACCAAAGAGCTATACGACTTCTGCCTCGCCAACCGCATCACCCTGAAGGCGGAATATCTACCAGGCTCCGACAACACGGTAGCAGATTGGTTCTCTCGACACTGGAGGGATGTCGGCGACTGGAAATTGGACAGCGCAGTATTCCAGCTCCTGGATGCCAGGAGGTGTCCGTTCTCAATAGACTTGTTCGCCTCCAGGCTGAACACACAACTGGAAAATTTCTTCAGCTGGCTTCCAGACCCAGAGTGCTTGGCGGTGGACGCTTTCTTACAGGTTTGGCCTCCCTCAGGGTCTTATGCTTTTCCCCCGTTTGCGCTGATTCCCCGGACTCTTCACATGATCCGACTGCTGAAGGTGTCGGTGTTGCTGATCACCCCTCTGTGGCCGGCTCAGCCTTGGTTCCCAGCCCTCTTGGAACTATGTGCGGACACACCACTTCTCCTGCCTGCGGTACCCCACCTGCTCCTGGACCCGTCAGGGCAGTTTCACCCCCTCATTGTACAACAGCGTCTTCCTTTGATAGCTTGGAGCCTTTCCGGCGATCCTGCGATTTGCGCCGACTTTCGGAGCATGCTCACGGTTTACTCCGGGGCGCCCTTGCCCCAGGGACCAGGCGGGCTTACGTCTATGCTTGGAAATCCTGGGTGTCTTGGTGTATGGGACGGCAGGATGATCCATTCTCAGCCCCTGTAACCGAGGTTTTGAATTTTTTGTCCCATCTTTTTTCCCAGGGCAAATCTTATCGTACCTCTGCTATTTCTGCCTTTCACGCCCCTGTGGAGGGAACGCCTCTCGGCCGGCATCCGCTTGTTTGTCGCCTTCTGCGTGGGGCTCGTCTTTCCCGGGCTCCGGCTCCCAAATATTCCTCTCTCTGGGATGTACAGAGGGTTCTCGATTTCTTGCTTTCCTGGCCGGATAACCCATCACTTTCGCTCAAACAATTGTCAGCTAAACTCGCCGTGTTGCTCACTCTGGTCTCTTTTCGTCGTGTGGCGTATATTAGGGCCTTTGACGCCGGAGCCATCTCTTTCTCACCGGAAGGGGTGGAATTCCAGGTGGCTAGGCGCACTAAGTCTTTCACCTCCTTGGTCTCTTTTCCTTATTTTCCATTGCAACCCCTCTTATGTGTGACCCGCTGTGTCCAGCAGTATCTTTCGGTTACTGCGACCCATCGTTCGGGGGGTTCTCAACTCCTCATATCGTACGTTGGCCTGTTTCGTCTCCCACTATCGCCAGATGGGTCCGTTGGCTTTTGGGGCTGGCTGGGATCGACCCTAGTTTTGGGGCTCATTCGGTCAGGGGCGCGGCTGCTTCGGGTGCTGTCTTTTTGGGCGCCTCTTTATCAGATGTCCTTAGGGCAGCTGACTGGTCTCGGGCGTCTACTTTCCGCACCTTTTATTTTCGACCGGTCTTGCATGCCACTTCTGTTTTGGTGGAGCGTTAAAAATGCTAATTATGAAGCCTCCTGTCTTGTTGTAAAATTAGAGATTATATTAGCCTTGGTGAAGGTATAATCTAAATTTTATTAAAGACAGGAGGCGAATAATTTCCCTCCTCTCCCTTCCCTTGTTGTTGTGGGTCATTCTCTTTTTAGTGTGTTGCTCTTATCTGTTTCTAATGATGTCTGCATTTATTGTGCTTGATGTTTAATTCCATTACCCTGATCGCAGTTGCTGTTATGGTTCTCCTTCTCTTTTTCAGTTTAACTGCATGTTCCGGGCTGCCCTCCTGTGTTTTCAGCGATGGCTCTCTGGTTCCAGTTTGGTCGTCACGTTGCTGTCCAGTTTCTGACTGTGTTTGGATTCCCTTGTTTGTGTTCGCCGCACCAAAGAAGAGGATGGAGTGTCATTGTCACTTGGTTTTATGGTTAATGCACACTTTGATTGGTTGTATTTTTCTTTGTTTATTTCTTTGCTGCTATTGGTGGAAGAGTAAAGAAGATTTATGCAAATTATTCGCCTCCTGTCTTTAATAAAATTTAGATTATACCTTCACCAAGGCTAATATAATCTCTAATTTTACACCATTTGGGACAAACATGCCATTACAAACAAACATACCCAACTGGATCCTGCGTGCCAAAAGCAACAGCAAACAATTTGCACCATCATTTGGGGCCAATCTTCTTAGAGGAGCAGACATTCGGAATAAAGCATACCTTACAAACCACAGAAAAGACAAAAGGGTCCGCCGGGGCGTGTTTAAGTAGAACTCTACAGAAAGAATAAAGAATTGTTTTTTACCTTTGAAGAGCCTCTTTCACCGGCAATGCTTGTGAGTGTATATACTCATCACACATATTGATTTTTACAAACGTTATCACACTATCAGATATATTTTTCTTTTTTCCTATATACACATGCGCCCCGATTGCTGTTTCTGTACATTTTCTGAACACTGAGAGGAGTGTTTTGTTGGGCTGCGGCAGTGTAAAAATAGGGAAGTATTTTGCTTTATATATTTAAATTTTTATTTTGATTTCTCTGTTTTTCACTTTATTTTAACACGTTACAGGGTGTTAAAGGTTTATATTTTAAGTAGAACTCTACCAAGGAAATGACATCAGGAGGGGGTGTAATAAAAATATAGGGCCAACACAAGCTTCAAATAATTGGAACACATATAAATGTATGTGCGTCAAAAATAGGCAGAGTCACTTAGATGCAAACAAAGGTAAAACATTTAATACGAACAAAAATAGAAGAATAGAAAAAGAAGATAACAAAAATAATACGAAACAAGTCTTACAAAACCTTCGAGAGGAATTTAGTTCATGACATCTGTCCTATGCATTCCTGAGGATGGAGGGAGGGAGTGTTGGGATGTGAAGAGTCCGTGGATGGCAAGTACATCTCCCCTCTACCTCTCCTGCCATGCTTCTCTAATGCCTAACTTATGTACGGTTTGAATAATGATGTCAGTCTTGTCAGTCTATTGGTCTTCACCTAATTGGGTAATCATTTATTTATGAACAATGATTACATATCTTTGACTACTGCCTATACCAATAATTATATATGGTCCATTTCATATTACTAGGGTTAAAAGAGATGTTAAATGTGTTAGAATCTTTTTACAGGGGGAAGATTACTTGCCATTTATCCTTATCCCTTTTAGCTGGGTGACAATTCTAACGTGTAAAGGCTGGAAAAACTGCCTAAGGTCAAAAAACAAATTTCCACAGAAAGGCTAAAACGCCAGAAAAAACGCCAAAACGCAGATAAATGCAGTGGCAGTTTTCTTGGCGTTTTTCATCAAGAAAATAACGCAGGACAAAAACCCAAGTGGAAACCTAGCCTTAATCTATTGCGGAAGTGTGTGGATAGTATTTTTTTAATTGTATTATTACTAGCTGTTTGTAATCAGACTTCTTTATAAGCTGGCATTCTTTCCTTATCAGCTTCTCCCTAGTATCAGCTCAGATAACCAGGCCTCCCAGAGAGCTTCTGCAAAAAGGCACAGCCTCTGAGCACATCCTCTCCCCCAATTGGAGGAATGACTGAGAGGCAGTCATCATGCGGCATGGCGCAGCTCTGCGGAAGTACTGTAAAAGTCAGAAAATTAAGAGAGTAAATGAGAGTGTGATTAATAGACTTGCGCATTCGTCTTCGGGCGAACATGAAAGCGAGCACGAAGAGGCCGTTTTTTTGTTCGTTTCGAAGACACGCCGAAGAGAATACAGTGCCGGCAAAACGTAGGAGAAGACGAAGACTCCCAACCACGAAGAATCGAAGATCGTCTTCGTTTTTGCCGCGCAGCTGCCAAAATTTCAAACAGGAGTGAGCTGATCTCGTCTGTCCAATCAGCTCACTCTTGTGACGTCACGCTAAGGGTCTCGTCCAATGCCTGTGCTGCTGTTTTTTGAATTCTGAAGGCGCCTTTATAAGACCAGAGCTTGCCTGAGAGATCCATTCATTTTTCGCTGTGACTGCTTTGGCAACACTCCTGTGCTGCATCCGAGCGTTACAGAGAGATTGTTCTGTTCTGTGTGAGACTGGTAAGCCTTAGCCTGCCATTTCTCACAGTGTACTTCATCCTCACTTCAGTGCTACTTAATATAATTAATAATAATAATTTGATTAATTTAATTTTTTTTTATTTAATTTGTCATCAACTGTAGTGTAAGTGCTGTTGAGTTGACAGTGCACCCAGTGTCTCAGTGGCACTGGGGTGCCCTTGCCCTGGGCTGGCACTAGTGCCTACTGCCTGTCCTGCTTAAATAAATTAAATAGAATTTATAAATAATAATTTAATAGAGTCTATAATTTAATAGTTCATTATAATATTATATATATATATATATTTGTCAGTCATATATATATACATACTATAGTATACTAGTGTAGAGTGTACTGTAGACATTCATCTACTAGTGTCTAATTTAAAATCAGTAATATTAATTAATATAATTAATAATTGAATTCATTATAAAATTATATATATATTTGTCAGTTATAGTTAGTAATAGTATACTAGTGTAGAGTGTACTGTAGACATTCAAGACATCTACTAGTGTCTAATCTAAAATCAGTAATATCAATAATTCTATAATTCTTTCTTATCTTAATAGTTAATTAAATTAGCTATAAATAAAAGTAATAATATTAATTAATTACTACTAGTGTATAGTTCAGCTAATCTTATTAGTACTGGTGCTGCAGCTCTATAGTTTGTGCTTTGTTTTAGCAACAGCAAGAGACCAAGTCAATTTTTCTTAATTAATAATCATTTTATTTCATTTGTTTTGCTCACCTCAGTCCATCAGTGAAGTGAACTTGTTGGGCTAGTGAGTGCAGCCGCATAAGTGCTGTGTTTTTTTTTGATCAGCAAGCAGTGACGTTAACTGTTTTGCAAAGATTTTCTCATTTATTTTACATTTTATTTCAATTTTATTAAAAGTACCCTTAGTGTTTTGCTCACCTCAGTCCATCAGTGAAGTGAACTTGTTGGGCTAGTGAGTGCAGCCGCATAAGTGCTGTGTGTTTTTGTTCAGCAAGCAGTGAAGCTAACTGTTTTGCTGTGACATTTTATTTTATTTCTAATTCTTTTCAAGAAAAATTGACTGTGACGAGCTGTACTAAGCAAAGCTTCAAGCTACTAGCTGTAGTACTAAAATAATTCTAATCTTCTTTAATCTTAATCTATTATATATTATAAATAATATATAACAATATAAATTCTAATTCATAATTTATAATATAAGTAATTCTAATTCTAAATTCTAATTCATAATCTATATTCTTCTATCTATAATACATAATATATAAGTAAATTATTTCTAATCTATTAATATTATATAACTTAATATTAATTAATAAATCATACCGAATCTGATTTAACCTCACTTTAGCTTAGTGGGTTTGAGAGCGTCTGCCTAGAGGTAGACTTATAGTAAAGAAAATATAGCTTTAGGCTAGCATAGTAGTAGGCTAAGCTCTTAGGCCCGTGTAAATTCAAATTAAAAATAAAATACTGCTAGTTATTAAATAGTTAATAATTTAAATAACTTTAGCACTTTGCCAGATTGCACACAACAGCACAGTGCAGTAGTGCATAGTTTTACTTTTTAAGCAGTAGCACTGAAGAGAACTTGCTCTAATTTTTTTGTCTTTAATTCATTTTTCCTTTTTTTTTTATTTTTTTTTTTTTTATAGTTAAACACTACACTACACTACACACACAACACAAAATTTGAAATGGATCCTCCTTTTGGGACTAAGGAGGGACAAGCTCCATCTACCACCACCACCACCACCACCACCAGCACCACCACCACCAGTTCTAAGATGCAGCCTTTGCGTCAGTCTAGTCGGCCAAGTAGGCCAAGCTCTCGCTTATCATTTGGGGAAGCATTGCTTGAAGGATCATCAAGTAAAGGAAAGGCACCAAAAGCAGGCAGTAGTAGTGCGGCTAGGCCCACAAGCTCTATGGTTTTTTACGGAAAGCCTAAAGCACCAGAAGCACGTTCAAAGTTAAAGGGTAGCACAAGTAGTACCAGCCCAGTGACTAAAAAGAAGTGCCTTTTGCCCCAAGCAGCATCTTCCCCATCCACAAGCAGCATGCAAGGTACCAAGCAGAGCCAAATTAGCAGCAAGACTCAGAGGGGTCCCAAACAAAAGCAATCTCATTCCTTTGTAGGGAAAACCACCACCACCACCCCCACCGCCTCTACCACCACTAGTGCTGCACCTACTGTTCCCACTGGTACCGCCACGCCATGTCCTCCTAGTACCTCTAGCAAGCCACCAAGTCCTTACAACATTTTTGTAAAGACAGTTAGAGAGAGGGCTACACATAGTGGGACTCCACCTAGCGAGGTAGCAGAGGAGCCTGAGACTGAGAGGCCAAGTGCAGAGTCTATTCTTCCTGCTCGCACTACTACTAGTCACGAGTCTCACGACGATATCAGTCTTAGCTCCAGCCTAGCAGGAATTCCATTCGATCTGGCTAATGAAGAGCTAGACTATGAGCCAGAGGAAATAGAGGAGATGAGTGGTCAGGAATCAGATTCCTCAGGGAGCAGTGTCCAAATGACTAGTGCACAATTTTCCCCTGAGCCTCCACCTTCTCCGCTACGATCATCACCATCACCACCACCACCAGCAGCAGCAGCAGCAGCAAAACCTAGCAAATCTAAAGCATTTAGCAGTCCCACTATGGCCAGTACTGTTACCACCAGTCCCACCACCACTAGTTCTGCCTCTGTTCATCCACCCCGAGCAGTAGGAGCAGCACCCAAGGCACACTCCAAGGCTATGCGCGCCCCAATTTGGGAGCACTTTGAAAATGTTGAAGAAGGGCGCTATGGAAAGTGCAAACATTGTGGGAAGCTAATAAGCAGAGGGAAAGTGTCTGGCCATTTTACCAGTGCTAGCATGAAGCATCACCTCAGCACTCAACACAACGCTGTGCTATTGGGGAAAGATGCAGAAGTAAAACTTAGTGCAGGCAGCATAGCTGGTGGCCGTGGAAAAACCCCAACAGCTTCTTCTTCTGAGCCAATAGCAGCAGCAGCAGCAGCAGCAGCTAGTGCTGGCAGCCAGAGACCAAGGCAGGTTGGAGCACTGCATGTCCAGCCCACCCTGGAACAATTTGTGGCATTCCAATCCAAAAGGTCAATGCCCAAACAGCAGGCCAATAAAGTAACGCGACTGATTGGTCAGTTCATTGCTGTTGGAGGGGCATCCTTCTCTATGATCGAAGGGGAGCCTTTCAAACAATTGATGGCGGCTGTGGCTCCACAATATACAGTTCCGTCACGTTCCACTTTCAGCAGGAACATTGTCCCCTCATTGTATCGGTCCTGTGTTGCAGCAGTGAAAGAGGAGCTTTCCAAGGCTGCTGGTCAGTGTGTTCATTTCACTACAGATTTGTGGAGTGCACCTAGCGGCCAGCATGCCTTTCTTTCTTTGACAGCACACTGGTGGCAGCCCGGTGTGTCTAAGGAAGCTGCTGCAGCAGGCTACCGATCTTTCCTTCTCCATGCAGAAGTGATGGATGAAAAGCACACTTCCCAAAATATTCTGCATGCGATGAGGAAAATGTTTAGCCTTTGGGTGGGAGCAGAGGCGGGCACCAATGTTGAAGTTGGTTTTGTGGTAACTGACGGAGGTGCCAATATGGTGAAAGCGCTGCGAGATGGTCATATTGTTGGTGTGCGCTGTGCAGCCCACATCATCCATCTTGTAGTGAAGGCAGCAATGTCAGAAGGAACTAATGTGGCAGCAGTAGTTCTGTCCCGCTGCAGAAAGATCGCTGGGCACTTTCACCATAGTGTTAAGGCTAGCCAACTTTTGAGGGAAGAGCAAGAGAGGTCAGGTCTTCCCGTACACTGCCTACGCCAGGATGTCAGTACACGGTGGAACTCCACGTTAGACATGCTGGAGAGGATTTTGGAGCAGCAGAGGGCAATCCATAATCTTGCCTCAGAGCACAATATTGGGATTACCTCTCCATTGAATAGGGAGGATTGGACAGTGATCGCCCAGCTAGTGGCAGTCCTTAAACCATTCAGGGATGCCACAGAAAATTTAAGCTCAAACACTGCCAGTCTGGCCCAGGTAATCCCAGTGTTCTCCCATCTAGGCAGCAAGATGGATGTGTTCCTTGGAAACCGTGAGGCTGTTCAAGGTGGCACTCTACATCCTGACGTAGCAGCCATAGCCAGGAAGCTGAAGGATCTGCTAAAAGTACACCTTCGCAAACGAATGGAAGAGAGTCCCGAAATGATGCTAGCGTGCCTTTGCGATCCAAGAATTAAGGGAAAGCTAGCTTTGAAATTTAATGTTCTCAGTAGCTACCGGGAGCAATTGGTCAACAAGGTGCGTGACTGGCAGCGTAAAATGGGAATGCTGTCCGAGGAGGGAGAGGTGCAGGAGGAGGAAGAGATGATGTGGTCTGCTACTCCTAGCAGCAGCATCAGCAGCAGTGCCACAAGCAGCACAACACAGCTGAGTGGAGCAGCTGCGTTTTGGGAAGAGGCACTTGGGAGTATAGTTGGACCATCTGACAGAGCTAGCAGCAGAAAGGAGAGTAGTGCTGCTGAAATGGTCAAACTTTACCTCTGTGAAGTTCCTTCTGCGCCTAATGTTGATCCTCTTAGCTACTGGGATGAAAAGAAGAGTGTGTGGCCTGCACTCTCATGGGTTGCGCAGCAGCTACTATCATGTCCGCCAACCACTGTTCAAAGTGAGCGCGTGTTTTCTATGACTGGAAACATACTGAGTCCACAGCGCTCACGCATGGCACCTCATCTGATGGAGCAGATTGCCTTTCTTAAATTCAATCTGCCCAAGTTGGGTTACCCAGCTCTTAGCTTGGAAAGTAAATTTTTTTTCTCTGTAATGTTTAAGGTAGTTTCTCCCCCTGGTTGCACGTGTTTGTGGTGTGGCAACGTCTGCTACCTCCGCCGGTGTAGCCAATTTACGCTAGGGCCTAGTGTCTGAGTTCTGGAAGTCCGCTCCCAAACGCCAAGGACTGACAGTCTTCGGATGCTTTGCCCTGGGGTGAAACAGGTGAGCGGGTCGTCAATTGCCCACTCATTCACCTTTTTCCGTTTCCAACGCTGCTGCTGGTGGTGGTGCCAGTATCTTTTGCCAGTTCGCTTCCTGGCTGAAATCATGCCTCAAATGTCCCTAATGGAGAGGGTAGTTTCTCCCCCTGGTTGCACTTGCTGCGGTGTGGAAATGCCTGCTACCTCCGCCGGTGTAGCCAATTTACGCTAGGGCCTAGTGTCTGAGTTCTGGAAGTCCGCTCCCAAACGCCAAGGACTGACAGTCTTTGGATGCTTTGCCCTGGGGTGAAACAGGTGAGCGGGTCGTCAATTGCCCACTCATTCGCCTTTTCCAATGCTGCTGCTGCTGCTGGTGGTGGTGGTGCCAGCGTCTCTTCTCTGCCAGTTCGCTTCCTGGCTAGTGTCATGCCTTAAATGTCCCTAATGGAGAGGGTAGTTTCTCCCCCCTGGCTGCGTCTGTTTGCGGTGTGGCAACGCCTGCTACCTCCGCCGGTGTAGCCAGCTTACGCTAGGGCCTTGTGTCTGAGTTCTGGAAGTCCGCTCCCAAACGCCAAGGACTGACAGTGTTTGGATGCTTTGCCCTGGGGTTAAACAGGTGAGTGGGTCGCCAATTGCCCACTCATTCGCCTTTCCCAATTCTGCTGCTGCTGCTGGTGGTGCCAGCGTCTCTTCAATGCCAGTTCGCTTCCTGGCTAGTGTCATGCCTCAAATGTCCCTAATGATAAGGGCAGTTTCTCCCCCCTGGTTGCACTTGCTGCGGAGTGGCAACGCCTGCTACCTACGCCAGTGTAGCCAGCTTACGCTAGGGCCTTGTGTCTGAGTTCTGGAAGTCAGCTCCCAAACGCCAAGGACTGACAGTGTTTGGATGCTTTGCCCTGGGGTGAAACAGGTGAGTGGGTTGCCAATTGCCCACTCATTCGCCTTTCCCAATTCTGCTGCTGCTGCTGGTGGTGCCAGCGTCTCTTCAATGCCAGTTCGCTTCCTGGCTGGTGTCATGCCCAAAATGTCCCTAACGGTGAGGGCAGTTTCTCCCCCCTGGCTGCGTCTGTTTGCGGTGTGGCAACGCCTGCTACCTCCGCCGGAGTGGCCAGCTTACGCTATGGCCTAGTGTCTGAGCTCTGGAAGTCTGCTGCCAAACGTCTAAGACTGACAGTGTTTGGGTGCTTTGCCCTGGGGTGAAACAGGTGAGTGGGTCGCCAATTGCCCACTCATTCGCCTTTCCCATTTTTCACTGCTGCTGCTGGTGGTGGTGGTGCCAGCATCTCTTCCGTGCCAGTTTGCTTCCTGGCTAGAGTCATGCCCAAAATGTCCCTAGCGGTAAGGGCAGTTTCTCCCCCCTGGCTGCCTCTGTCTGCGGTGTGGCAACGCCTGCTACCTCCGCCGGAGTGGCCAGCTTACGCTAGGGCCTAGTGTCTGGGCTCTGGAAGTCTGCTGCCAAACGTCTAAGACTGACAGTGTTTGGGTGCTTTGCCCTGGGGTGAAACAGGTGAGTGGGTCGCCAATTGCCCACTCATTCGCCTTTCCCAATTCTGCTGCTGCTGCTGGTGGTGCCAGCGTCTCTTCAATGCCAGTTCGCTTCCTGGCTGGTGTCATGCCCAAAATGTCCCTAATGGTGAGGGCAGTTTCTCCCCCCTGGCTGCGTCTGTTTGCGGTGTGGCAACGCCTGCTACCTCCGCCGGAGTGGCCAGCTTACGCTAGGGCCTAGTGTCTGAGCTCTGGAAGTCTGCTGCCAAATGTCTAAGACTGACAGTGTTTGGGTGCTTTGCCCTGGGGTGAAACAGGTGAGTGGGTCGCCAATTGCCCACTCATTCGCCTTTCCCATTTTTCACTGCTGCTGCTGGTGGTGGTGGTGCCAGCATCTCTTCCGTGCCAGTTTGCTTCCTGGCTAGAGTCATGCCCAAAATGTCCCTAACGATAAGGGCAGTTTCTCCCCCCTGGCTGCCTCTGTCTGCGGTGTGGCAACGCCAGCTACCTCCGCCGGAGTGGCCAGCTTACGCTAGGGCCTAGTGTCTGAGCTCTGGAAGTCTGCTGCCAAACGTCTAAGACTGACAGTGTTTGGGTGCTTTGCCCTGGGGTGAAACAAGTGAGTGGGTCGCCAATTGCCCACTCATTCGCCTTTCCCATTTTTCACTGCTGCTGCTGGTGGTGGTGGTGCCAGCATCTCTTCCGTGCCAGTTTGCTTCCTGGCTAGAGTCATGCCCAAAATGTCCCTAATGGTAAGGGCAGTTTCTCCCCCCCTGGCTGCGTCTGTTTGCGGTGTGGCAACGCCTGCTACCTCCGCCGGAGTGGCCAGCTTACGCTAGGGCCTAGTGTCTTGAGCTCTGGAAGTCTGCTGCCAAACGTCTAAGACTGACAGTGTTTGGGTGCTTTGCCCTGGGGTGAAACAGGTGAGTGGGTCGCCAATTGCCCACTCATTCGCCTTTCCCATTTTTCACTGCTGCTGCTGGTGGTGGTGGTTGTGGTGGTGCCAGCATCTCTTCTGTGCCAGTTCGCTTCCTGGCTAGAGTCATGCCCAAAATGTCCCTAATGGTAAGGGCAGTTTCTCCCCCCTGGCTGCGTCTGTTTGCGGTGTGGCAACGCCTGCTACCTCCGCCGGAGTGGCCAGCTTACGCTAGGGCCTAGTGTCTGAGCTCTGGAAGTCTGCTGCCAAACGTCTAAGACTGACAGTGTTTGGGTGCTTTGCCCTAGGGTGAAACAGGTGAGTGGGTCGCCAATTGCCCACTCATTCGCCTTTCCCATTTTTCACTGCTGCTGCTGGTGGTGGTGGTGCCAGCATCTCTTCCGTGCCAGTTTGCTTCCTGGCTAGAGTCATGCCCAAAATGTCCCTAATGGTAAGGGCAGTTTCTCCCCCCCTGGCTGCGTCTGTTTGCGGTGTGGCAACGCCTGCTACCTCCGCCGGAGTGGCCAGCTTACGCTAGGGCCTAGTGTCTGAGCTCTGGAAGTCTGCTGCCAAACGTCTAAGACTGACAGTGTTTGGGTGCTTTGCCCTGGGGTGAAACAGGTGAGTGGGTCGCCAATTGCCCACTCATTCGCCTTTCCCATTTTTCAATGCTGCTGCTGGTGGTGGTGGTTGTGGTGGTGCCAGCATCTCTTCTGTGCCAGTTCGCTTCCTGGCTAGAGTCATGCCCAAAATGTCCCTAATGGTAAGGGCAGTTTCTCCCCCCTGGCTGCGTCTGTTTGCGGTGTGGCAACGCCTGCTACCTCCGCCGGAGTGGCCAGCTTACGCTAGGGCCTTGTGTCTGAGCTCTGGAAGTCCGCTGCCAAACGTCTAGGACTGACAGTGTTTGGATGCTTTGCTCTGGGGTGAAACAGGTGAGTGGGTCGCCAATTGCCCACTCATTCGCCTTTTCCATTTCCTTTTCCATTTCCATTTCATTATTTTCCTTCTGATACACAACCAACCAACCAAACATAACACACACAATAACACAAATAACACAGTGACATAATACATAACACATATAACACACAGTGACAACACACATAACACACATAACACATACACGTACAATGCACAAATCACAAGGACCTTTCCTCTTGTTATTTGTCCTGGCCTTCACTTCTACACTCACTAGCATTAACGCTATAACTCACACTTCATACTATAACATTTTTCCATCCACATACCTGCCAACAGACCCAACTTTTTCAGGGACAGTCCTGCTTTTTTCCAGTCCTGTCCCATCTAATTTAGCTATCTAGGTATGCAAATACACGTTGGTAGTTATAGCTCGGTAGGTAGCACTAGTATAAACATTAAATAAATATAATAAAGTACTAAATAATAAATCTAACTTTAAAATACATTTAAATAAACCCCTTAATTTTTTAAAACCCATTAAAATTAAAATTAAATTATTATTTAGACATAATACATCTTTAACCAAACCAGTGCACTGCTACTAATCTTAAACATAACCGTACATTAACCCTAAGCTATTTTTTAGTTCTTGTCCAACATTTTTCCATCCGCATGCCAACACACCTAAGATTTTGGTGGACAGTCCTGCTTTTTTCCAGTCCTGTCCAGTAAAAGTTGGGTTGTTGCAAAGTATGCCATTGTGAATAGGTAGCAAATGTTAGGCATGTATTACAAGTGGTCCAAAATCAATTTAAAAATGTAAAATAATCCCTATTCTTTTATTAAACATCTATGGATGTGTGACTGTGTATGATAAACGGAGGCCAAGTTCCTTGGAGCATTTGTCTCTAGGTCATTTTGTGTACAGTACACCTCAGTACGTGTGTGCAACTCTATTGGTCGTTTCGGCAGGGGGCTGGCCTGCCATCAACGAATGAAGTGCGTTCTGCAATTCACTTGTTGATGCCAGACCAGCCCCCTGCCGAAACGACCAATAGAGTTGCACACACGTTCCTTCACGGCAGCTGCTGCTGCTCCGATGTGTTGTTAACCCCGTATTAACCCCTGCTAGGCAACCGGGAAGGAAAAGAAGATTAAACGAGCACGAAGAATGTCCGCGAATATTCGCCCGAAGAGAAGACAGGCACGGGCGAATATTCGCGGAATACGAAGGTTTTTTTCCCCCCGAAGACGAGCACGAAGACGAACACGAAGAGCCCCCTGGTGCCCAAGTCTAGTGATTAAGAGTAAGTGACAACAAAGTTAATTTCTGAATGGGAAAAGCCCCCCCCCCGAATGGACCAAAAAATGTATCAGAATAAATTTTGATCCGTATGCTTAAGTCCAGTGTAAGGCACCTACCTTAAACGGGTAAGACGAACCTCACATCCAGTTAATTTAGTTCCTGTGTCTTTGCTAGTACTTAAGCAAGACTGATTTGCATCGAAGAAGCCATACCTAGCTTATTATTTAACTATTATTATTGAACGTTATGATTATAAGCATAACTAGGCTGTTAATTTAAATGGATATATGGTCTTCAAGACGTTTAGAATTTGTAGTGGTGGCGTGATTGGCATTCCATTAATGTGGAAAGCTCTGTGGAATGAATAATTAAATTAATGGAAATTTGAGGAGTGATCCCCAACTAAACAAACAAAAACAAAAACAAAGTAAATAGCTCAAAATTTTAGTTTGTATTTAGTTGTTTTTTCGCTTACTCTCTCTTACGTTCTCTCACACTCTTACTCTGTCTTCTTTGTCCACTTCTCCGTGAACCTAGCCTAAAGGTGAACTTCCACAAAACAGCAGAACCTCAGGTAACACTCTCTTCTCCAATTGGAGAAACAAGGGAAAGGGGGTACCCGGAGGCTCCACCAATCTGTGGTAGTTCAATACCAGGCCACAATAACAAAGAGAAAAGAGAAACGTTTCTGCACCTCTCCTTCTCAGCGAATTCATCTGCATTATTCTGTCCCCTCACTGCAAAGCTACAGTGACAGCTTCACTTGGTTCTTCCAATCAGGGGAGAGTGTGTGCCCGGAGGCTCCACCCTTTTGTGGAAGTTCACTGGGAGGCCAGGTTCAAGGAGAAGAGAAGAGAATGAAAGAAACATAGAAACATAGAAACTGACGACAGATAATAACCATTAGGCCCATCAAGTCTGCCCAACCTCATAGTACTTTTCTCAGCACCTGGCCTTATGCCTATCCCATGATTGCTTAAATGTCTTTACTGTATTAACATCTACCACTTCTGCTGGAAGGCTATTCCATGTGTCCACTACCCTTTCCGTAAAGTAATATTTCGTGATGTTACCTTTAAAGCTTTGCCCCTCTAGCTTGTGACTATGGCCTCTTGTTGTGGTAGTATTTCTCCTTTTAAATAAACTCTATTCCTTTATCTTGTTGATTCCCTTAAAGTATTAAAACGTTTCATATCCCCCCTGTTACATCTTTCTTGCAGGCTATATATGTTAAGATTCTTTAACCTGTCCTGGTAAATTTTATCCTGTAATCCTTGAACCATTTTAGTAGCCCTTCTCTGAACTTTCTCCAACATATCTATATCCTTCTGGAGATACGATCTCCAGTACTGTACACAATACTCAAGCAAGCATAACCAAGCATTCTGCTAGCATTACCTGCTGCTCTACTGCATCATCTACCGTCCTTTAAATCCTCAAAAATAATTACCCCTAAATCCCTTTCCTCGCTCGTTGAGGTTAGGACAGTATCTAGGAGTCCTAGATGCATTACTTTGCATTTATTAAATGCCAGTTGCCACAGCTTTGACCATTTTTCATTCAGGTTAACCTAAATCATTTGCCATTTGGCTTCTCCCTCCAGGAACATCAACCCTGTTGCTAATTTTTGTGTCGTCAGCAAAAAGACATACCTTTCCACCAAGACCTTCTGCAATATCACAAATAAAACTATTAAAGAGAATGGGTCCAAGCACAGATCCCAGAGGTACCCCACTGGTAACAAGATCTTGCTCTGAATATACGCCATTGACTACAACCCTCTGTTTTCTGTCACTTAGCCACTCCCTAAACTATTCAACAACACTGAGATTTAAACTCAGAGATTGCAGTTTATTTATAAAAGTCTTATATGTGGCACAGTGTCAAAGGCCTTACTGAAATCCAGAACTGCACCACCTTGATCAATGACTTTAGTCATCCAATCAAAAAAAGCAATAAGATTAATTTGGCATGATCTTCCTGAGGTAAACCCATGTTGTTTTTGATATTGAAACCCATGTCACTTGAGATGTTCAACAATCCTATTCTTTACCATTGTTCCCATTAATTTCCCCACTACAGATGTAAGACTTACTGGCCTGTAGTTGCCCGACTCCTCCATACTGCTTTTTTGTGAATGGGCAAAACATTCGCTAATTTCCAATCCCCTGGGACGACTCCCATTACCAATGATTTGTTAAATAAATCAGTTAACGGCTTTGCTAGTACACCACCAAGCTCTTTTACTAACTTGGGGTGTATCCCATCAGGCCCCATCAACTTATTTGTCCTTACCTTAGACAACTGAAGTAGAACCTCCGCCTCGATAAACTCACATATTTCAAATGACTCAGGCTTTTTTCCTAATTGAGGTCCCATTTCCTCATTTTCATTTGTAAAAACTGAACCAAAATATTCATTGAGGCAGTCAGCTAGACCGTTATCCTCTTCTAAATGCATTCCTTCTTTTGTTTTCAATCTAACTAATCCTTGTTTTACTTTCTTTTTCTCATTTATATATCTAAAAAAAAGGTTTTATCTACCTTTTTTACTCTCAACTTTTCCTTAACTAAAACATAAGGGACCATCAATGTTTTTGAGAACTATAAGAAATGCAGAAAACAGGCAATACCATTAGCTATAATAGACTCCAGATTTAGACAATCTGTATTAGCTTTTTTGTTACTAAGAGAACTGTTCCCAAGTAGACACTTCCAGCCAGAGCTTGTTAGTTTCATAGGTTGGAAGAAAAGTAGTTGGCTTGAGGCAGCTGGATCCAAGAAAGAACCTTAATTTTGTCCAGTTATAGCCTATGCATGACCTCAGAGCCTGGTTTATATAGGCATGCAGCATGCATCTCCCAATTCAAGCTCTGTGCTGCTTTTAGAGAATGAAGAGCTACACTGTCAGCAGGGCCGGCCCAAGACATAATGCCGCCTGGGGCAAAGTTTAAAATGCCGCCCCCCCGGCGCCAGGGGTCATTATCTACCCTTCCTCTCCCTCCCTCCCTCCCTATTATCTACCCTACCCCCCCTTTGTACTTCACTTACCTTTCAGCAGTCCTGCGGCGAGTCTCCCTGCGCTGCATTACTGCTGAGTGCCGGAAATGATGTCATATTCCGGCACTCAGCATTACAAGCCGGTACCGAGACGGAGCTAGAGGGCTCGCAGAGGGGAGAGAGGGGCGCCGAATAGGTAGGGAAAACTTGATAAGCGAAAACCACTCGGCACCCCTCTCTCTCCTCCGCTTAAAAAAAAAAAAACGGTGCTTGGGGCGGCAAAGTGCCGCCTCTTCAAAAGTGCCGCCTGGGGCAATTGCCCCACTCTGCTCCATGGTAGGGCCGGCCCTGCCTGTCAGTATCTGCCATTGTAGATCTGTTGGAGGTGCATTCAGCTGTCTGGCCCCAGGTACTGATTTGAATAACAGGCCATGATCACAGTACAAGGTACCTGTCCCTCAGGTAGTGCTACCTGCAGCATATTAAAGGCCTTGCATCTGGCCATATGGGACCAAATAATACAAACTGGGGAGGAATTGGACTGTGTTGGAAGGGTGGCATATTCTGGATGTGGGGTACTCACTATGTGGAAATTACAGTGTCCTTATGTTAATCTATTGGTCTTATTGCTTTCAAATCTGTTTAAGTATTATATAATATCTATTTCAATGTTCCTCAACCTTCTTCTCAAAGCACACCTAACAGTCCAGGATTTAGGTCTGTCTTAACTAAAACACATACATACCAATATGCAACCTTACTTTACACCCACTCTAACACTTACATAATACACACAATCTTTCTTCTGCACCTTTTCCCTGTCTTCCATGCTCCACTACCTCAAGGCTCTCCCCTGACACTCATAATAGCACCATACACCGATACCTACCTCACACACATGCTAACACCCACTACTGGCACACACACTCTTACTAACACCATACACTAACATACGCATAGAGTAACATGTGTACACAAGCTAACACCATATGCTTGTGCACAGGCATGCTAACATAATACACCAATACACACACTAACACCACATGCTGATATACACACTCAAGCTAATGCCATACAGTAACACACGCAACACCATACACTCACACAAGCTATAACACCCCACTCTTATACTCTAACATACACTGAATCTAACACCATACATACAGATTGACTGTAACACTACAGTATAGCACAGTACAAGAGTGGCATATAGGGGGTTAAAAGGCATATCAAGGCATTTCTGGAGGCAGAGTGCCATATAGGGGTATAAGGCATTTCTGGAGGCAGAGTGGCATATAGTGGGTATAAGGCATATAGGGGGTTAAAAGGCGTATCAGGGAGGCAGAGTGTCATATAGGGGGGTATAAGGCATTTCTGGGGGCAGAGTGGCAAGCCTGGGGCAGATGTGCATAACTGGGGGGGCAGGTTGGCAAATAAAAACAAAAATGTCTCAATCATAGCTTTTATTAAATATGAAAAAATAGTTTACATGAATTAATAAATAAATAAAAGTTTCTTACAAGAATATCGTGAAGAATATTGTGATCACTGTTTTGTTCCACGAAATAAAACTTTTTCATCTAAAAATGTTTGCAGTAGCAAATGTTTTGATTCCAAAATCAAAGGGCAGTGTACATGTATATGTGTGTGTGTGTAAGGGCAGTGTATATGTGTGTGTAAGGGCAGTGTACAAGTATATGTGTGTGTATAAGGGCAGTGTTTAAGAGCAGTGTGCATGTCTATTTTTCTTTAAGGGCAGTGTACGTGTATATGTGTACGTGTAAGGGCAGTGTACGTGTATATGTGTGTTTATGGGCAGGGGTGTGTAAGGGCAGTGTATGTGTATATGTGTGTGTAAAGGCAATGTATGCGTATATGTGTGTTTATGGGCAGGTGTGTGTAAAGGCAGTCTGTAGGAGTCCTGGGAGGCTAACATTAGCCTTTTTTTAATTAAAAAAAATCTCTGCTGCTGTGGACTACTCTTCCAATGATGCTCAGCCAGCATTATGGTGGACACCTGGCTGGCTGAGAATCATAGGAATTTTAGTTCACAGCTAGCATCTGCAGTATCATGGAAGTAGTATGTCTGGCTAAGCCTTATGGGAATTCAATTCAATTTAAGTGGCGATGCAAGTGCGACAATTTAAAGTGCAATCGCTTGTATTGGTGAGTTCAGCGAGATTTTTTTTTTAAAAAAGTGTCCCTCTTTCACATTTTGAAATGTTGGGAGGTATGGGATTGTGGGATTTATGCTTCTGTTATTGGCTGCTGTTATGGATTATACAATAAACTGTGGCTTATCATTAATTCACCAAGACTGTGCCTTTTAATACCCTAGAGGGCCGTGCTGTTTGCAAGGACATGGTACCCTGTGTAGGTACAGGATCACAATAGTAAACAATTGTCTCAAATTTTGAGGTGTTTAATCATTTATCTATGTGGTTAGTTGTAGACTTATCTAAACATAAAAGAGTTAAATAAGTAAAGGTTACAAATGTGTTTATAAGGATTACATGTTAATTACAGACCGCTTAACTATCTCATTAGATTTTTTTACTGCAAGACACTGCTGTTCATCTATGAAAGGAATAGGGAACTAGCTGAAAAAAGCATATTAATTACTACTTAAGAGGTAATTTAATGAGTTTTAAGCGGTTTTCAATCACCAAGCATTTCAAGCTCACTAATTGTCATTAAATTGAACCAAACCTGACCCAGCTGTTGAGTTCCTTTACCATTTTCGTGGAAAGTAAACATACCCATTGACATAGCGATGAATATAAGATTTTCTTACCAATGGAAAAATCCTTATATAAAGAATACATGTATTGTATAAAGTGTTATTTTGTTGATGTTAAAAAAATGTTTTTAACAGAAATGTAATTTGAAATAATTTTCAGAATTAATGTAGAAATCATGGGTGAAAACTGGAGGAAACTTCTAGAGGAGATTATGCTGATGGGGCAGCAGAGTGGCCAATTGCTGTTTGTTGGGACCCCCAAGTTAGCATAGGGGTATGTGACAGAACCCCCTGGTACCCCGACAGGGTACCTCCGTCAATAGCTGCTTCCTAGCTTTTACAAGAACTGTATACGGGCACAATCCAGTCACCCAAATCACTAGCTAAAGCTTAATGCAGGGTGAAGTACAATAACTCTTAATTCAGAGTCACACGCAGGGTTTTTTTATGCAGACATAAATGCATTTTCCACATAGTATAATACAAAGGGGGTGGGATGGAGAAAGACAGAGATAATCCCCTCAGCAAGTAATGAGACAAAATACTTCTGGGGGTAGCTGAAAACATGGGGAGACACAAGGGAAAATCAGTAGAAACTGACCCCCCTCGTACACACAAGTTTTTACAATTCCAGGGCCCATAGTCAGCAGGAAGAATGATGGCTCTTAGGCCTCTCCAGCGGCCCCAGTGATTGAGGATTCTGTCACGGGGTATATCAGGTGCAATCCCAGGGAACGCCCCAGAGTGTTTGCTGCATTGGGCAATGTCCCACCCTCCCATCCCCCTTTAGATTTTGTTTATATGTTTGGTGGTTGATTATGCATGGAGCAAATGTTATCCATCATGGTTTGACTTGTGGTACACAAGTCTAGGATACTACTGGGGTTGGTGCCGTTGTGATTCTGGTCGTTGGATGTGGGTTGCCATGCAAGGGACATTAAGAGACATGTTGCGTGTTGTTAAACTTTGTATTTGTGTGGTCTCTTTTATTTAGGATTCAAAGGGGCGGAAAGGGTGCCGACTTGTGCTCTACCTCAACTTTTTTTTCCACGACAAGAAGGGCTTTCTTTAGATACCATTATTTTGATATAATTTAATTAACCATAAAAAATATAAAACATGGTGAGAAATTGGAAAAAAAAACATTTACATCTACAAAACAAAATAAAAAAAACTTGCTAAACATATTCTAATATTTGTCCTGACTTTAGAAATACCCAATGTTTTTATATATTTTTGCTTATTTATAGGTTATAGATTCACAAGTACAAGTAGCATACTGAGATATTTTTTTTAAACTGGTCATTCTGCCCCATGTCCTATTTGGGACACCTTTGAATCCAGTCAGTTCAACTTATCCCCATCAAACCATAAATTTTTGAAAACTAGACACCCCAGCCTTGAGCTTGTCAAACTTTTGTAGTTTTTTTATTTTCGCATTTTTTCCCCACACTATACTTTTGGTATGAATGTACCAATGTGTTTAGCAACATCTCCTGAGTACAATGATACCACTAATGCCACTAATGCACAGGTTTGTCAGGTGGTTGGGGGCTAAAAGGTCACGTTTGGGAGGTGCATATTTTTTAAATTGCAAATTTGGCATGTGGTCATCCAGCCCTCACATGTTTTAAATTGAAATCTTTGAAGCCTGGCAAATTTAATTTACCCCATCAAACCATATATTGTTGAAAGCTAGACTAAGGTGACCAGATTTTTAAAATTATTATTATAATTTTTTTTAATTGGCAAATGGTAAAAATATTTTATAAGCATATTTTCTTCAAAAAGTGATGTATACATTATTTCTCACACTTTGTCCATGAGATAAAAAAAAATACTACTTAGAATCTTATGGGCAGATTGAGAGTATCATGGGCCTGATGCTGAGGATTTTGGGCCTTTTCATGCAAATAAATAAAATAGACGGAATCTTAACTCCTCGGCTGGATAAAGATGACATCAGTGCTCGGCAGATAATGCAAGATATAAAAGTCATCATACATGGGACACCTGAAGCCACAATTTACTGCTACTAATTTCTTTAGAATAAAATATGCAGATTGAAATAGATTAAATAACACAAAACCTTTACTTTTCCTCTCACTTATTTCTGGGCCTAGAAAGTCTTGTTCTCTGAAGTTCTATTTATCCCTAAAGTAAGTAAAGTGCCAGGAAACAGATGACAAAACACACACCAGTACAGGCTCTGCCACACCGACACCCTGTATAGATACATTTGACGAATTATTTTTTGTAATCTAATGTGCAAATCATAGAATTATTTGTGTTAGCAAGAACAAGCTGTTTTATTAGAAAGCAAGGACAAGATATCTGAAAAAATAGTCAGAACAAAGAGTAGCAAGTACCAGGCATACTGCCCGTATTGTCCGAAGCGTCTTGTAACTGTATGGCTCATATCCTTGGGAGATGGCCACTCGCAAGGTTGTGACTCGTGAAGTAAACAACACGAGGCCAATACACGTAAATTTGTGTATAAAAGCATGGGGGAGGATTCCGATTAGTCAGAAGCCTTGATTACCTGTATAGGAGTGCACGACTGTACAGTGTTGGTACTTTCCCGAGGAGGTTCTCCCGAGGATGGTTTTCTTGATGGTGACATAAATGAGGATTTTTTTTGTTTAGGGGTTTTTATTTTATTTTTTTAAAATTTTTTGTGGGTTTCTGGTTTCTCTTTTGTTGATCGCCTCCTAAAGCAGATGGCCAGCGCAGTTTTCAGTGTTGTTGAATGCATTACAGCAACACAGTTTGTGAGAAGAAAGCGGTCTTAGATTGCTTTTAAACCCGTTTAGCCTCATGACATGCCAGGCACGTCAATTGTCGTCAATGTGTTATGGTTAGCTCACTGGCCTTACATAGTAAATATATGGAATTAGACAGGGTTGCCCTTTAGCTCCACTTTTATGTTTTAACTATATAACCCTTAGCTGCCCTGATTTCAAATGACATAAAAGAACATTTATATAGGCTTCTAACAAAAAAAGGTTTCATTCTCTCTTACACTTTCATTCACACACTCTCCGAATGTCTCCCTACCTTCTCGGCTTCCATGTCCCTGTCTCCGTGCAATGCAGCTTCACTTCAAATTTTGCATCTTCTTGTTCTTCTGTCTTTGTCCGCTGCTCCAAAAAGTATTTTCTTCGTCCACTTCCTTGTGGACAACGGGACAGGGGCATTCACCTCTGGTGAATTTCTGCAAAATGTTGGCCCTTTTGGACACATCCTCTCCTCTGACTCTCCCTCTCCCCTGATACATTATCATATGTAAGTCAAGGATGATGAGGTGAAATCAGTAGAACAGACACATTAGTCTTCAGAAAAGCTATAGAAAAGTGCTGTTTAGGAGAGATACTAAAGCCACTAACAGCATATATGGAAAGTTGCATACTACTTCCCTTTTGCAATCTAAGAGTATTTATGCCAGAAAATGACTGAAAAAGCCAGACAAAATTACTATTTACAGAAAAAAAATAGCAACAAGTTCATATTTTTACATCATCATTTCAATATAATGGTTTCATATTTTGCTGATTTTTTATTACTATTCTTGAGCTTCATTTCATGCAATTTTATAGTTGCACAATTGTGAGAACGAATGTGAAATTCTAATAACAATATATACCTTTGGCCAAGAAAAGTACAGTTAGTACACAATAGATTAGATACAACCGCTTTTGTCTTATTTTTTTCCAAGATTTTTATAGATCCTCCTAAAGTCAAAGTATTGAACAACAAGAACATTTTCGAGACGCATATAGATGTAAAGAAGAGAGCAAAAGTTGGAGAACTAACAGAAAAAAATGGGAAGGTGTGAAGTTTTAAGACCTATAAGTAGAGAGGTGTGTAAAGTTACTATTTACAGTCAGGAAAAGGAAAGTTGCTACAGAGAAGGTTGAATTTATAAAATGTCCTAAACATTTTTTATAAAGTTACACATTTGATTTTTTTCTAGATTAAAAGAAACAATGAGCAAATCAACAAGCAGCCATAATTAATTTTATTTTAATCATATTATTATTATTATTATTATTATCCTTTATTTATATAGCGCCAACAGTTTACGCAGTTTATCTGACTTTAGTGTTCATGAATACATTTTATCCAAATAAGAAATACATTTTCTATACTAATTGTGTTTATTAAAACTTTAAACTATAATAAAAATATTCAAATGTAAGGCCAGCTTTTAGAATACATTTGAGAAATTGTTCAGGTCTTCCCAATTATAAAATAGCTTAATATTTTTATTATTGTTTGGAAAATTTAGATTGTCATATCTGTAAACACATTATATTTCATTTTTGTTTAATTTCCATTTGTTTTTCAGGTTGATTGATTTTATAATAAGGCTGACTGCATTCATCATTTCTATGCCAGATAAATCTATTATTTTATAATGGTCCATTGCCATTAAATCTGAGCAAAAAAACAAGCGTGGCTGTGGATGGGATAGATTCTCTTATGCTATGTCTTATTTCATGACATGGTTTTGTCCCAGAACTATCAATTTGAGTGCACCATGTTTTGGTGTGATTGGTAAAATATTAGAAAAATAATAAAAAACATGAAAAAAATAAAAATAGCTAAATAACAAATAAATAAAATGTGGTAACATAAAAAAATTATCCAGTTATGTCACCATCAGGAGAACCATCCAGATCAAACAAAATGTAAAAACATATCCAAAAAATAAAGGAACATTTATTTTTATGAGCAAGTGCTATCTTCCCACAAATCCTGACATGGAAAAAGTTAAAATACTAGCATTTCAAATACTGAAGTGTCTACTTCGGCCGGGTTCAAAGATGTCCCAAAAAGGGTATAGGCACAGACTGACCACAATGGGGAAAAAGCACACTTTGTGGCCTTTTAGCACCCAAACAACCAGACAAACCCATGCATGGGTGGTATCACTGTGCTCAAGAGATGTTGCTGAACACATATTGTGTTTGACAGTGACATATACCAGGAGCTGTAAATTCACACCTGAAGTGCAATTTGTGTGAAAAAATACCAAAACAATTACTACCACAAACTTTGACACAGCCTGTTGGTGAAATCTTGTACATTGAAAGGCTTAAAGTACTAGTATTTGAAATAACTTGTGGTGTTTTACCTACCAGAAATTTTTTAACAAAACTCCATGCATGGGTGGCATCACTGTACTCGGGAGATGTTGCTGAACACATATTGAGGTGTTTGACAGTGACATTTACCAGGAGCTGTAAATTCATACTTGAAATACAATTTGTGTGGTAAAAAAATGCAAAAAAAATAATACCACAAAGTTTGACAAAGGGTGGTAGTAGAATTAGCGCATGGAAAGGTTAAAATACCAGCATTTGAAATACCTTGGGGTGTGTAGTCTATATGGCTTGATGGGGGTAAATTGCATTGGTTGGCTTCAAAGATGCCCAAAATAACACACAGGGGCAGAATGACGAGATCTGGAAAAAATGGTTTTGAAATAGCAAATAAGTGTGGGCAGTGTGGACTTGTACTTATTGCCTAATAACTTGCAAAAAAACATGCAACACTGAGAATTTCTAAACTTAGGACAAGTAGTAGAATCTATTTAGCAGGTTTTTTGATTAGCAAGTAAAATATTTTAGTGAGTAAAATATTTTATTTTTTATACGAAATAGATATCATCAAAAATAGCATCTGAAAGCCCTTCCCGAAAAAAAAATATAACTTGTGAACTTCTGTGGGTACACTAAATGGGAGAGGAGAAAATCACAGCTTGGTCAGAAAGGGAACAAACAATAAAAAGCAGCCTGGTCCTTAACAGGTTAATCTGTCTGTGGCAATGCACTGCGGAGTACAAACAGAGCCTCAGATATTCCCTGCAATAGGGATCCTAACTGACATGCTTACCCTAGCCAAGACACTCTTTTATCTTCTTTTTTTAAATCTCTTTTTTGTATGAGAAAGTGAGTGTGTGAGTAAACGGGCCCACTTCGCCTGATGTCTGGACCTGGTATTCGGCCACATCGCATGAATGCACAATATATACATATTGGTTACCTAGATAAAGTATATAGAGTGTTATTGATTTATTTAGAAAATTGTATTGCCATTAGTAATAAAATATGCTACTTTTGTCATTTTATGTTCTTATAGTCATGATATTATAGAATAAAATACAGAATCCCATTTCTCATACTCAAAATGTCTGCACTTAACCATAACAGCCCTGCAATTCTTCTTGAAGGGTAATAATAGGCTTCAATAAAATTGAAAATATCAGAGGAAATATAAACAGAAATAGAGTAAATATCTAATAACAGCATAGTGTGTAAGATTAGGTCAGGGAATAACTGGCTTGTGACCACCAAAGCAATATTGATGACAATATTGGAAGATTCTGAATAACTCATATACACTCATTCTCAATCTTGGTTTTTTTCTGCCTACTTTGGTGAATATAACACTTTTATAATTAAATACAAATTAAAAATATAGCCATTTTTACTTGTAAATGCCAAATGTCAGGTCAGAAATATCAGTCTAACTAGATTACACTTTGCCCTGTTATTATTTTTTAAAAAATGTTTAATGCTAGCATGTAGTCCTTGGAGTATGAAGAGAAAAATAGCTATATAGAAAAACCTACAGTCTGCTGCAGGAAAGTCTTTTAAAACAACAGAAACAATTACTGGTTGCAATTACAGCTGCAGAATATTATGTCTTTAGGTCAACTAGTACAAGTTAGAAGGTTTGACATTGATCATTATCTTGTAGAAATAAGATTAAAACCGAACCCCTAGGGGTATTATACCTCTCAATATTGTAAATAGTACATATGGTGACACCAATACCGCTGCCTCTGTCTGTCTGTACCTACCTACCAATCAAGACGCACCATGGGATACAGACAGAACATCTGGTATCCCCTGCAACTAGGCTCCTACCCAACCTTCTTGCCCGAGTCCTCACAATGACATATAAAGACTCACACACTCATACTAATGTGCATAAACCCGAGTAACTTCCTTGAAATTGCATTCAACCCCCTGTTTAAAGGTGCTTTTCCACCTAGAGTGCCTCATAAAATCACTATATAAGTGTTGCACCATGTAGAGGGAAGGAAAATAAGCAGAAATGTAATTTCTCTACAATCCATGTCGAATAAAAAACAGCATTTGAAAGTTAATTATCTTACCAGCATTTTTCCGACTGAGTCTTGCCCTGTATGCTGTCAGATATTTTATGATCAAAAACATGTATTCTATATATATGTATTATACATGAACACAAAATGGAGTCAGAGCCATTTTATTTTACTTAATCATATAATGATTATTTCATTCTGTCTTTGTTTCCTCTATAATTGAGAACAAAGAAGTATTCATGTATACAGATGTTTCAGTATATATGATCTAATTAACGTTATCTTCCATGAGAAAGTTAAGGAGTAGACACTACATATCCTTAGGAATGTAAATTGGAATGGGGGATATGTCGTAAGACCACCAAAACCTAAATTTACTACCTAGGAGGCAACGTCTGGAGATATGAGTGACTACAAAGACCTGATTTACTATCTAGGAGGTAACATCTAAAGATAAGGGTGACCATGGATAAATTCCAAACGCATATGTAATGGTCTTAAGTTATTTCTTAAACCAGAGCGTCTCTTGGAGGTAAATTAAGAAATTACAACGGTGTAAATATGAGTAGAAGTCCTAATTACAATGGGTAAAACCCACCGTTATGATTGGAGAATTCCAATCAAGAGGTGGAGGCTATGATAATAAGCCCTGTCTTTAAAAGCTGATGTCTTTAATAACTAAGGGACTGACCCTAAAAAACTCACCCTAGAGAGACTCACCCTAAGACTGACCCTAAGAACGCACCCTGAAACAAAGGCACCCCAAAAACAGACAGACCCTGATGGACTTATTCACCAAATTTACCCCAGAGAATTTGAATTTGGAATCTAAGATCCTGACACCATAATTTTACTCTTAGAGTTACCTTGAGTTCTAACCTATATAACTTTTAGAAAGTTATATTTCTTTCCACTTAATTTCTTGCCACTGAACCTGGATTAATTTCTACAAGGACCAGTTGGATCACAGCAACAAGTGGTGGTAATTATAATTGTTTTATTATTCTGAATAGAGGTGAATTTTGTCTTCTTCATATAGAATTCCCTTTTTCTGGGAAATAGCAAGTATTTGACATTATTGTATATGAAAAGGTATTTTTACCTGTAGATGAAGTTTGACATCATTTGCATCTATTAGGAACTTCACTAATACTCTTATTTTGTCATATTAATTGAACTAATATATACAGAGTTAGTGATCTTTTTATTACCGCCCTGATTATTATTTTGGTTGCTGAGTGGATGGAAATTAATTGTGTGTGTTAGACTCATAAAGTAGTAATTCATATTGATAACTTTCGATTATATACTGTATTTGGAACTGATTCAATTTGACATGTTTTAAGAATTTTGTGTTTTATATCATGCACTGTGTGACTCATATAGATATTTTATAAATTGTGTTTACAATAAATAATATTTTTGATTGATTATCGTTGTGATATATATCTAATTTGAATTATAATTTTCGGCGATCTGAAAGAATTTAGGATCGGAGATAAAATATAGGGTATCTCCTTAAATTATTATTGTGGATGTGGTCCTACAATATTTGGTAGCGTCGTTATTTTGCGTGTGTGATAAAATATTGGTTTTACCTATTTTGTCTCATTAATATCCCTAACAATGTTACATAGCTTGAAGGAGCTTTTGCTGAAACCAACCACAAGCGCAGGTTTGTGATATCAGAAGTGGGCAGGCTAAGCAGAGCAGAACTTAGTAGTTTGGTTTATTGCAGATTTAAGAGTCCCTATAGGAAATTATTTGTAGAAAAACAGCAATGTCTTTTAAACAGGGGTACACTCATTTAGTATGCAAAAAAGACAGGGATATAATTAAAGTAGCTAATAGTAGAACTGTTCCTTTCAATTACGTTCTCTGTAACTTAATGGGAGAAATATAATCATCATGTTAGTAAACAACAAAAAAACAAACATGATTTGTATGAAAAAAATGGTCATGATGCTGTCTCTTTATAAAGTGGTTATAGCCAGCCATGAGTGTCTAGTGGGTCACAGACGTGACCCCATTGACATCCTTGTCAAGTTTATGTCTTGTGCATCAGGTGCTGACATGGGGAACATAATGTAAGTCCTATTTATGCATGGATGTTTGGGCTGTCACACATTTTATGGGATGTTGGCCAGAAGATGTTAGCCTTGTTGGAGTTTTGCAGGCTGAAATAAGCTGTTATTGGCAATTTGGCAATTTTCCCAGAAAATGTAGTTAGAGTTTAAAGTGGGTACAGTGTTGAGCATAAATCAAAAAGGGTCCACTGATTAAGTACTAGCAAGTGCAAGGAGTTACATCCAACAAAAGGAAAAAAGGCTATAATTAACAATTGTAATGCCAGAAATATCTACCTCAGATCACACTATAAGCATTTAACATCTTTAAATCTCAACTGAAACAACTTATAAGAGAGATGCCCAAAGCTGAGGAAAAGAAAAAGAACTTATGTGAACCTCAAGCTACTTCTGCTGGGAGACCGTTCCACATATTCACCACCCTTTCAGTAAAGTAAATCTTTACGTAAAATGTCTTACATTAAAATTCAGAGGGACTCTGTGGTCCTCAAGCTACTAGAATGAAATATTAGCCTGCACTACAGCTGTGGGGCAGCACCAGATTCCCCAAAATTAACAAACAGTGGCTTGAATAGAAAACTATAATCTTAACTTCACCACAGAGGTTAAACAACTAACAAGGAGTAACACTTATGACGTGTTAAATCATTAAACCCAATTGGGTCCTTTCCTTTGTCCTGTCCTCAGTGGCGTCGCTACAGGGGGGCAAGGGGGGACAATTGCCCCCCCAGGTTATTCCTTGCCCCCCCTGTTACCCCCCGCCGAATTTGGAACCACCCAGGACAGTCCCGCAATGGGACTTTAACCCCTTGACTGCTAACGACGGCATGGTGCCGACGCTAGCAGTCCCAGTTAGGTGCTAACGACGGCACCATGCCGTCGCTAGCACTACCCTTCCTTGATGGAGGTCTGTGGACCTCCATCACCACTTACCCTGGCGATCTGCCCCTCAAACTGAAGGGCATCACCGGGGCCACCCGATCCGCCCGGTGACGTCTCGCGCAATGACGCGATGACGTCACCGCGCAATGACGCGATTACATCACCGCGCAACTTTATTAACAACTGACAATTGTCAGTTAAAGAGGTATGGGGGCATGCTGCTTAGATGCCTGTTTCTCAGGCATCTAAGCAGCTACAGACCCCAACATATAACGTGTAAAAGAATAAAAAGAATAAGAATAAAAAATATTAAGTTAAAAAAATAAAAATTAAAAAAAAATTATTTGGGGGTCTCTAAAGGCAGATAAAAAAAAAGATCAAAATTGCCCAGAGACCCCCAAATTAAATTATTTAAACATAAAGTAGTTTAACTTAAAAAAAAAAAAAAAAAAGTTTAAGTATTCTAGCTAAATGATCACTGTGGTAGCCAATGTTACCACAGTGATCATATAGCTATAAAAAGTCACATTCCCTTTTTAAAAATGGCCGATACTAAATTTTAATCCTATGATCCCTTTGATCATGGGGTTAAATTTAGCCAATGGTAAAGGGAGGCAATTTTTGAAATCTTGCTGAACTGCAAATGTTAAAATCAGCCATTTACCCTGTGTGAGTAACCATCTCATCCCTGGAGCACCTTGCATTTTTACTGCAAAAGTTACTTTTTGTTCTCCCTTTACCATCATTTCTTTGGGATTGTAAGGGGAAAGAATGGTGTGTGCTTCTGTGAGTGAATGTATGGAAAGTATGGTGTGTGCTTCTACGAGTGAATGGAGATATGAAAGGCGTGTGAATGGTCAGTAATTAGGATTGAAGCCTTGACATGGCATTACTGCTCACGTAGGAAGTTAATTTATGGCACAAAAAGTACACATGTGCAAAAACTACACCCCTTGGCGCATCAAATGAGGGGCTGCATGTGTTTTTAGTACAAACCTGGAGTGCGCAAGACACAAATGAACATGTCGCTATGGTTAGAAAAAACATATTTTCTAGCCAAAGCGACATATTCCATCATTATTTGTGCACTCAGCTTTTATCCTAGAAATACATGTAGCCCCTCATTTGAAGCTCCAAGGGGTGTAGTTTCTTAAAATGAATTGTCTGAATGAGGGAGAGCATGAGTTAATGTGTTTGTCTGTATCATAGATGTATAATTGTGGAAGGGCAAAGATGCAGCAGGATGTTTGAGCCTTGGGGACCAAGATGGCACAGGCAGGGTGTATATGGGACAAAGATGGCAAATCTTATGTGTGTTATCTGGGTGCTGGCCAGGTGCTATGTGGGCAGTGTGGACGCCAGGGCTGGCTTTGGGGTGTGCAACCTGTGATTTATGTCTGAAATTTAGGGGGTTTTAAATATACCTTTAATGCCGTGTTTTTATGTGAATTCCAATTGATCTGTACCTGCAAAGCTGGGTTTGTGTGTTATTCTGTAGATCCATATCTGCTATGCTGCAAATACAGGGTTTGTATGTCTTTTTCAGTTGATTAATACCTGCAATGCTGTTTCCATGTATTTATTTGATCTATACCTGCAATGCTACGTTTCATATATTATTATTGTATACCTGCAAATACAGGATTTGTATGTCTGATTCTGTTTATTTGATATATACCTTCAGTGCTGAGATCACAAGTGAATTTCAATTGATCTATACATCCAAAGCTGGGTTTGTGTGTTAATGTGTTGATCTGTACCTGCTATCGGCAGCAGGATCTAATATTTATATATATATATATATTTATATAGCTCGGCAGCAGGGATTAATATTAATATATATATATCGGCAACTGGGGCTAATATTAATATATATGGGCAGCAGGGGCTAATATATATATATATATCAGCAGCAGGATCTAATATTAGGCCCTGAGATTATTTAGTGCAAAAGTTAAGGTATTGTGTTGTTTAAAGGATTTCAAGGATTAGTCGTACGAAATTGTGGCTTCAGGCTTCCCATGTTGAATGATCAAGTATTGTATTGTCCAATACCAAAAGTATACATATTTATATATGTTTTTTCAGTGGTATGATTTAATGGTGGAAATTATTAATGCCCCCCCCAGTTTGACTGTGGTATCTTGTGTGCCCCCCCTATATATTGTTTCTAGAGTCGCCACTGCCTGTCCTTTAGCCTCTGTGATCAACCAAGTATTCTATTATATTTCAGGGCAGCTGAGTGAGTTTTCTTTTCAAACCACTGTTTTATACTTTCAGGGAATGTTGTGCTGTTCACAAAACAAACAACAGGAAGCTGGAGATCTCCTTGGGAGCTGATGAATAAAGGCTCAAACTCTACAGTATGCAGAAAATTGCTTTTTTATATAGATTTATAATCCACCACATAGTATACAGCAGCAGGGGTACACAGCCTAGAAGAGAGACATGGTGATAAACACCTAACATATTTTGTGCTATTCTTAGCGCTTTATCATAGGTATCATGAGAGACTCTGTGGATTTCATGAGGGAGTGTAGGAAACCTTAATGCCGCAGTCTTGTGCTGCTGTCACAGCAGTATCACAGACTAAAATCTCAGAACTAGTAACTTGAGAAGGTGGTGTAAAGGTGGAACAGCCTCCCAGTAGAAGTGCTACAGGATATAATACAGTGAGGGAATGTAAACATGCATGGAATAGGCATATGGCGCCTGAAGACAAGACCAAGGACTATTTAATGTTTGAACCTTTACAGCAGATAAAACAGGCACACTAGATGGCCAAAATGGGTCTTATCTGCTGTAAAATATTTTTTTCCTTTTTTAATGTTTCTCTGCAAAAAAACAAAGGAAAAGTTCACAGACACTTTGCCACCCGTTAACCACATCATTACGTACCACTGGGTATTGGAGCTAAACATACTCATACAGAGCATAAATAAAATGCAAATGACAATTACCAATGTTACTGCCTGTAAGGAAAGCTGTGCATTACTCTGTAGACAAGCAAGAATTATAATTAAGAGAAAATTCTAATATTAGGGGAGAGACCCGGTGGAAGGGCATAGACTAGGGTGACCACATGTCCCGCAGAGGGACTTTAAGTCCCGGGTCCCGATATTGAAATGCCTTCTTTTGTTTACGTTTTCAGCAACCACTTGGCGCCCCTCAGTCTCCTCCGCGAGGCAGAGCGGGGAGACAGAGGCCTCTCGCTCACACCGCAGGACCTCTGGAAGGTAAGTGAACTAGAATGTGAGGTAGATAGTGAGAAGGGAGGGGGTAGATAGTGAGAAAGAGGGTAGTAAGAATATTAAAATAAAGTGTGAGAAAATGAAATAATGTGTGGATGAATTGTGTGAATGAGGGAGAAAATTAAAGAATTTGTGAGAATGCATTAATGAATATGTGTAAATGATTTGTGTGAAAGAGTGAGAGAATAAATTATTGTGTGAATGAATTGTGTTAATTAGTGAGTGACTGTAAAAGTGTTTGTGTGTATGATAGATGTATAATTAATTTGTGGAAGGCCAAGATGGCACAAGCAGGGTGTTTGAGCCTTGGGGACTAAGTTGGGGACAAAGTTGACTCATGCTGGGCTGTTTGGGGACAAAGATGGCAAGTCCTATGTGTGTTATGTGGGTGCTGGTCAGGTTCTATGTGGGCAGTGTGGACGCCAGTGCTGGGTTTGGGTTGTGCAACCTGTGATCTATGTCTGTAATTTAGGGGTTTTATCTATACCTTTAATGCTGAGTTTTTATGTGAATTCCAGTTGATCTATACCTGCAAAGCTGGGTTTGTGTGTTATTCTGTTGATTCATATCTGCTATGCTATGTTACCATAGATTATTTATATATACCTGCAAATACAGGGTTTGTTTGTCTTATTCAGTTGATCAATACCTGCAGTACTGTTTATATGTGTTGTTTATTTGATCTATACCTTCAGTGCTGAGTTTACATGTTATTTCCAGTTCATTTATAACTGCAATGCTGGGTTTGTATGTTCTGTTGATCTATACCCACAATGCAATGTTTCCATACATTATTATTGTATACCTGCAAATACAGGATTTGAATGTCTGATTCTATGCCTTCAGTGCTGCGTTCACATGCAAATTCCAATTGATCTATACATGCAAAGCTGCGTTTGTGTGTTAATGTGTTAATCTATACCTGCTATGCTATGTTTCCATACATTTATGTATACCTGCAAATATAAGGTTTATATGTCTTATTCAGTTGATCTATACATGCAAGAGCTGTTTAAATGTGTTGTTTATTTGATCTATACCTATTTTTTGGTGCGGGTTCAATGAGTTGAATAAGCAAGAGCTTCTTTATTCAAGTGTACACAGGGGAGAGTCCAGTTTGCAGATTTCTCTACCCCCTCCTTAATTCTTTAACAATATATATAGACAAAAAACTGGACATCTGGTGATGTAGACTACTGAATATAATCATAGTGCTGTTTAAGATGATTTGTGAGTTCCGCTTATTTACTAACAGGTACTATTTTAAAAAGGTCAGGAAAGGGACAACTTCTCCTTCGGTGTGGAGAACTTTAGATTCTTTTGCAACCAGGCACTTAGAGCAAAAGGAAACATACACATTTAACCCATTCATAAAAGACAAGTAGGACAAGCGAGACAAAATGGTTGCTGTAATGGTGGCTGCAAATCATGAAAATCTTCAACTTCCACAGCATGCTAGGGAGCGTGGAGCGGGGCCCAAGGAAATGTTTGCGTAGGGTCCAATTTTTTCAATATAAAATGTATTGGCAATAGGGTCTGATATTTATATATGTCGGCAGCTAATATTAAAGAAACTGCCAGTTCAGTATTTTGAAGTCATATTTCAATCATAGTCTTTACTTCAAAGAGATAAGTACATATTATGTAGTTAAAAATGCATGTCTAACACAAATATGTGTGTGTATATATATATATATATATATATATTGTGACAGAAAGCAGGGGATGATAATGGAAGGAGTGTATATATCCCCTTATATTTTGCAGGGTGGTTACCCACAATAGGTTTTCTAGCCCCAGGGAAATGTACTGTTAATATTGGACTTATTAACGTCTGTTGTTATTTGTGTGTTTTGGGTCCCTGGGGTGGAGCATTTGGAGAGTAGGGCGGGCCAGTGCTCCACTCCACAGTTTATGAGCAGCCGAAGACCAGCAGGTGGGAATCCAGTCCGGAGATTATCGGATACTCTCCTAGTACTCACCTGGTTCCACTAATTAATGGGAGAGGCAGTTAAGTAGCCTCCTGGTCTCAGTGCAGAGGAGAGATCATTTGGCTCCCTGAGAGAGAGAGGGAGAGAGCTACCAAAAAACACTAACTGCTGCTATTATTGCATATACTCTGTTGTTTTGTTTGTTGGGAACGGATAAGCCGTCCAACTGTAGTTAGGTTGGATAACCGTGTATTAGTTAGTGCTCACAAGAGCAAGGTTTTTGTTTTGATTTGTTTATTTTTCCTGTTATGCCTGTGACGAAAAATAAAAACAGGCCCAGCCTTTTATTTTACCCTCCTCGTGTCTGAGCCGTCTCTGCAGCCTTGAAGACTGTGTGTAAGTAAAGATTCCCGGACAGAGTACCAAAGTGAAGGGGTATTCTGTCACATATGGTGGAGAATGCGGGCAACACACGAACAAGTCGGTAAGGTGTAAAAGAGACTAAAGAAAATGGAGGATGTCATTAAAGCACTTATCCAGTGCACCACAGTGCAGCAAGAAACTAACAAAAGGGCAGCTGAGACTAATACTATACAGCAAGAGAATATCGCTGCACTACAGCAACTGGTGCTAGCCCAAAAAGAAAACATAGAAGCTATGATCAGGCAAGCCGCATTAGCTCAAGCTGAAGCTCATCAAATGCTCAGAGAGGAGCAGCAAAATGCCACTCGTGCCATGCAGCAAGAGATCCAGGTCCTATCTGAAAGGCTTACCAGGGACACCGCAGAAGGACTGCAAGGTCCCAAGGTAATCAGAGCAAGTAACTATCTGCAAAAGATGGTGCCTACAGATGATGTTGAGGCCTACCTTATGGCATTTGAGCGAACAGCGGAAAGAGAAGGCTGGCCTGTGGCTGAATGGGCAAGCTTAATAGCACTGTTTCTAAGTGGAGGACCCCAAAAAGCATACTACGATCTGGAACCAGACCAAGCAAGGGATTATAACAAGCTAAAATTGGAGATCCTGGCACGTTTGGGAGTCACAGCCGCTATCCGCGCACAGAGATTTCACGCCTGGATGTACAGCCCAGGAAAAGCCGTTCGGTCACAGATGTTTGACTTGATACATCTCGCCAGGAAGTGGTTACAGCCGGAGGTTAACTCATCAAGCTACATAGTGGAGCAACTAGTGATGGACCGATTTTTGAGAGGTTTACCAGTTACTCTCCGCCGGTGGGTCAGTCAGAGCGAACCCCAGACAGCTGACCAGTTGGTTGCTTTAGTAGAGCGGTACATTGCAGCCGAAGAAGTAATCCAACATCCTGCAACGGAGCGACCTCGAAACCTAAAAAGCCCCAGCAAATATGGTAAGACTGCTCCTGGGAAAAGGGGAACTTTTGAAGAGCAAGTAGGCTCTTATAATTCCAGGGACATAACGCCAAGAGAGAGAGGTTTTTTCATGCAGGAAGAACCTACAAGGGACACTAGAATGATAAAATGTTTTAAATGTCGGGCATTTGGACATATAGCAAAAGACTGCCCTGATAATATTGAACCAATGGAATGTAACTTGGGTAATAATAGGGATGGTTATTCATTATATTCACGATCCGTGTGTTCTGCAAACAAAAGTGGTTGTGAAAAAAATCATCCATGGTGTTCGGTGACTGTGGAAGGGAAAACAGTACAGGCCTTACTGGACTCTGGAAGTATGGTGACTCTGCTTGACAAGTCTTTGGTTCCCGACATTTGTATTGATAATTGTAATAAGGTAGATATCGCATGCATACATGGGGACATACACAATTATCCTACTACTATAGTACGAGTTGAGACACATTGTGGCACAGTAAACTGTCAAGTTGGCCTGGTACCAAAATTAGCACACGACATGATAATCGGTAGAGATTTCCCACATTTTTTAGGGTTATGGGATTCCTCTGAGAATAATGCATCTAGGTTGTCGGATGATTTTCCTTTTGCAGAGATGTTGGTAGACGAGCTGAATAATGATGAGAAGCCTGAAGCTAAGTTGTTATGTCCTATTAAAACACTAGTTGGCGACAATCCAGAACAAACTGACACCTTGAATAGTCCGGAACAAGACATGGGGTTAATTGATTTAGAAGTTAGCCCAGGTAACTTCCATAGTGCACAGTGGGCAGACCCTACTTTATCAGTGGCTAGAAGCACTATTGCAGTAAGCAACGGATCGCCTACTGACCCAGGAAAACCACTTACCTATCCGTATTTTGAAGTTGATAATGACTTAATATATAGAATTGGTAAAAAAGAGGCAACAAAACAGTTGTTGGTGCCACAAAGTTATAGGCGCACAGTGTTAAATCTTGCACATAGCCATGTCTTAGGGGGTCATCTAGGAGTGGACAAAACAAGAGAAAGGATACTCAGAAGATTTTATTGGCCAGGGGTGATTGCAGACATAACAAATTACTGTGCATCCTGTCCTGATTGTCAGCGCACCGCCCCATTTAAAGCATTCCGTAGTCCATTGGTGCCCTTGCCCATCATTGAAACCCCATTTGAACGTATTGCAATGGATTTTGTTGGCCCGTTGGTGAAATCTGCGAGAGGACACCAATATATATTAGTAATATTGGATTACGCCACCCGATATCCCGAGGCGATACCTATGCGTACAACCTCTGCAAAGTCTATTGCCAAAGAGTTGTGGATGATGTTTAGCAGGGTTGGGATCCCAAAAGAAATTTTGACAGACCAGGGAACACCATTCATGTCTAATGTCACTAAAGAGTTATGCAAGCTCCTTAACATAAAGCACCTGAAAACATCTGTGTATCACCCACAAACAGATGGCCTTGTAGAGCGGTTTAACAAAACCTTAAAGGCAATACTAAGGAGAGTAATTGATAAAGACGGGAAAAATTGGGATTTTCTGTTACCCTATTTAATGTTTGCCATTAGGGAAGTGCCCCAAGCCTCTACGGGTTTTTCACCATTTGAATTATTGTATGGTAGGCATCCCCGGGGGCTACTTGACATAGCTAAGGAAACTTGGGAACAAGAAGGTACTGCATATCGTAGCGTCATTTCCACATAAGCCAAATGCAGGAACGTATGGAAGCTATTATGCCCATAGTACGAGAGCATATGGAAAAGGCCCAACAGGATCAGAAGAATAGTTATAACAGGAACGCCAGGGTTCGGGTGTTTCAGCCTGGTGATAGAGTCCTAGTCCTGGTCCCCACCGTAGAAAATAAATTCCTAGCAACCTGGCATGGACCATATGAAATTATTGAAAGGGTAGGAGAAGTAAACTACAGGGTGAGACAGCCAGGCAGAAGAAGGCCTGAACAAATATATCACGTAAATCTGCTTAAGCCATGGAAGGACAGGGAAGTCTTAGTTGCAGTGGAAGCCACTACCTTTCCCCTAAAGGATAATGTGGAACCAGAGGTTAACATACCAGTAACCCTGTCAGTACACCAGACACGTGAGGTGAAGGAATTTATTAGATTAAATACAGATGTGTTTTCTCCAAACCCAGGCAGAACAAATGTTATAAAACATGATATTATAACAGAACCAGGTAAAAGGATCTACCTCAAACCTTATAGAATACCTGAAGCTCGCAGGGAAGCAGTTAGGGCAGAAGTAAAAAAAATGCTACACCTTGGGGTAATTGAAGAGTCATGCAGTGATTGGAGTAGCCCTATTGTACTTGTACCAAAACCGGATGGTACAATAAGATTTTGTAATGATTACCGTAAATTGAATGCCATCTCAAAATTTGATTCATATCCCATGCCCAGAGTTGATGAGCTAGTAGAAAGACTGGGGAAAGCCCGTTACCTTACTACACTTGATTTAACCAAGGGATACTGGCAGGTTCCGCTAACAGAGCGAGCGAAAGAAAAAACTGCTTTTTCTACCCCCGATGGTGTTTTTCAATATAAGGTTTTACCTTTTGGGTTACATGGAGCCCCTGCCACCTTTCAAAGGATGATGGACAGGTTATTGAAACCACATATGCGTTATGCAGCTGCATATTTGGATGACGTAGTCATACATAGTGAAGACTGGGGATCTCACCTTCCAAAAGTGCAAGCCGTGTTGAATTCAATCCGAGATGCTGGGTTAACGGCTAACCCGAGTAAATGTACAATTGGCCTAGAGGAAGCCAAATACTTAGGGTATTCAATTGGAAGGGGTTTAGTGAAACCTCAACAGGCAAAAATAGAAGCCATACGCAATTGGCCGCAACCAGCCACTAAGAAACAGGTGAGAACATTCTTAGGTTTAATTGGATACTACAGGAGGTTCATCTCTGAATTTGCTACAATTGCAAGTCCGTTAATAGACCTTACGAAAGCAAAAGCCCCTGTGTTGGTAAAATGGTCCCCAGAAACTGAGAAAGCATTCAAAAAGTTGAAGGAAATCATCTGTACCCAACCAGTGTTAGTAACCCCTGACTTCTCCAAAGAATTCATTTTGCAGACAGATGCATCTGATGTTGGACTGGGTGCAGTCCTTTCTCAGGAAAGCCGAGGGGAAGATCACCCAATCTTGTACATAAGCAGGAAGCTTAACCCACACGAAAGGAATTACTCTATTGTAGAGAAAGAATGCCTTGCTATAAAGTGGGCGGTAGACCACCTTAAATATTACCTGCTCGGGAGAAAGTTTAGACTGGTAACTGACCATGCACCACTTACATGGATGTGCCAGAACAAAGAGAAAAACAGTAGAGTAACGCGCTGGTTTCTGAGTTTGCAACCTTATCGCTTTTCAGTAGAACACAGGGCTGGATGCAAACAGGGAAATGCTGATGGGCTCTCAAGAATGCACTCGCTGATGTCTATGGTCGCTCACCCCATCAGGTCTGAGCTGGGGGGGAGGATGTGTGACAGAAAGCAGGGGATGATAATGGAAGGAGTGTATATATCCCCTTATATTTTGCAGGGTGGTTACCCACAATAGGTTTTCTAGCCCCAGGGAAATGTACTGTTAATATTGGACTTATTAACGTCTGTTGTTATTTGTGTGTTTTGGGTCCCTGGGGTGGAGCATTTGGAGAGTAGGGCGGGCCAGTGCTCCACTCCACAGTTTATGAGCAGCTGAAGACCAGCAGGTGGGAATCCAGTCCGGAGATTATCGGATACTCTCCTAGTACTCACCTGGTTCCACTAATTAATGGGAGAGGCAGTTAAGTAGCCTCCTGGTCTCAGTGCAGAGGAGAGATCATTTGGCTCCCTCAGAGAGAGGGAGAGAGCTACCAAAAAACACTAACTGCTGCTATTATTGCATATACTCTGTTGTTTTGTTTGTTGGGAACGGATAAGCCGTCCAACTGTAGTTAGGTTGGAGAACCGTGTATTAGTTAGTGCTCACAAGAGCAAGGTTTTTGTTTTGATTTGTTTATTTTTCCTGTTATGCCTGTGACGAAAAATAAAAACAGGCCCAGCCTTTTATTTTACCCTCCTCGTGTCTGAGCCGTCTCTGCAGCCTTGAAGACTGTGTGTAAGTAAAGATTCCCGGACAGAGTACCAAAGTGAAGGGGTATTCTGTCACAATATATATACACCTGTGTGTGTGAGAACTCATGTGCTTCATAGTGAGTTCATGAATGGCAGAAATAAAATGTGGTCACCCTAGCATAGACAAGCTTGGGGGAGAGGGCACAGACAGAGAGAAAGGTCAACAAATTTAGTTTCAGAGTAAAAACAGCACTCTGATAATGAAATTAAAATTTTGTCTAAAATGATTTTGGACCATGTGCACAAGTTTAGTATTCACCATTGTTGTATGTGTGATGAGATTATTCTGGTGCCAACATTCAATGCATTGCCACTGTATTATGTGTTAATCCTTTATGTTTGTCACAAGAAAATTCTGACTTAAATACATTCTAAAAAAGGAAGAATGTATTACATTTTATTAGTATAGTCACTAATGTAATTTCATTGGACATTCCAGTCATCATGTGTACCTTAATCCATAGGTTAGCTAAGTGTCCCCTTTAAATTAACATTTTTTTCTCTTGTATTAGGTATTCATCAGAACCCTGCCTTATGCATTTTTCCTCTTTGATCCTCCCCCTTAGCTCACATAGAGCCCTGTCTTCTCTGCTGTTCACATAACATACATATTAAGTGGCACTGATGGGCAGTTGGGTTGCCATTTCCATTTTATAAAAAGCTACATTCCCAAACAATGCTAAATGTAAAAAGATGAAAGAGTATTGCGGAATTGTGATTTTTTTAGTGCTACTTGTATTAGCCTGTAGTTGTAGGATCACCTCTGCCCCAGAAGCAACCTGCCTATGCCCCTGAGACAACTTGCCTGTGCCACCTATGCCCCTGAGACAGCCTGCCTGTGCCAAGTCTTCCCCTGCAACAGCCTGCCTGTGCCATTTCTGCCCCCTAATCACCCTGCCTGTGCCATTTCTGCCCCCTAATCACCCTGCCTGTGCCATTTCTTTATTCATTCATTTATTCACCCACTCTCCTGACCCCCCTTACCTCTCTTGCAGATTTCACTGGTCTGGGGTTGTCCACACAGACACTGCTGTGGCACCCACGCACTGTATGAGGAAACTCTTTTCCGGCCCAGGTTCCTGCTCACCCTGCGCGGGAAAAGAGTTTCCTCATACAGTGCGCGGGTCAGACCACCGGGCACCCCCCTATGAATGGCACCCAGGGCATACCGCCCCCTCGCCCCACTTTAGGTACGCTATTGCTCTCACATGCTTATTCTTATCTACTCTCTTTCTCTCACTCTCTTAAATGTTTTCTTACTGAGGCATTTAGCAACACCAAAAAAAGTTACAAATGGCTCCGTGTGATCTCTTTTACATAGCGTCACTATATTCTATATGGTGTTGTCCGGCTGTTTAAAAGAGCTTAGGAAGTAATCAACAATTGCCTCTTAAACTCAGTTGGTGTTGCTGAAATGCCTCAGTATCAAGGTATTCAGCACCACAAACAAAAAAAGTCAAGGGGTCTGTGTGATTGCTCCTGCCGCCTCTCACAAGATGGCAGCGCATAGTACAAAGTAAAATTGTTCTGTTCACACCCTCCTAAGAACTCTGAGCGCCCCTCCCCGCAGGTTGACTACAGGTATTGCAACCAACCATGCAGGTCAATTGAGCCCAGCTTACTAATCACTTTGATATGATCAAAATGATGGTATCTAAAGAAAGTTCCTCTTATCTTGAAGAAAAATTTATACAGTATTTTGGGTGGGTACACTTAATGAAAAAGAAAAATACAGCTAAATACAAACACTGCAGAATCTTGGTTGCGAAGGGTACAAAAATGATTTAAAAAAAATCAGCTCATCCCTAAGGGGCTAAAAATAATAATTATTATTACGTCCTTTTGTTTTGCATTAACATTCTTGAGATAAGAAAAGTTTACATTTATTGCCTTGCACTAGTATTTTTTCTTCCTAACTTTAAATTATTTTTTGTTTAATATACAGATGTCATTGACTTTTTGCTAGTTGACTAATTGGTTTATTTGTAAGTGTGTCTGCAGATTTTCTGCCTGAGGAAGTCTCAGGTAAAATTAAGCTGTCAGGTAAAATAGATGGTATTTTATTCGTGTTTGGTGTAACCTTAGACTGTAGCTCTCAGATAATTCACTGGAATTGCTTACAGTGTAAAGCCATTACTTGCAAATCTATTTGTAATACAAAGTTGCTATTTACTGCAAAGGGATGCTGTAAGATTTAGCTATTTGTAGAACATTTTAGTTTCTAAATTTGTTAAATACACTTACCTAACCTGATTTTTTTTTGCTTTAACCTTGTATAATTACCATAACTTAGCATAAGTTATAAAGTATATAGATATAGTAAAAACCCAACTAGATTGTGGGCCTACATTATACGTATACACACACATATGTCTTTACAAAATATGACCTCACATATATGAATATATGTCCTCACAAACAAAAAATGATTGAGTGCGACATATGTGGGATAGAGGTGAGGCATAACAAAAATGGATGATGAAAAAAACATATTTGCACAGTTGGAAAAGACACACATTAAGCTCTCTTTATTTACTGTGTATAACTTTTAAGCACTAATTATTAGACTTGTGCATTTAGATTTGTACAAACGTGTTTTTGTTTTTTTTAATAAAAAAATCATACATTCGTACAAATCCCCATAAACGAGAGTGATCCCCAACGAAACTAACGAAAAGAAAATGTGTTCATTTGTTTACCTGCTATAGGTGAGTCATCTCTCCCTCTTACACATTTTCTGGTTGCCAGTAATTACAAAATGTTGCTTTATACAGGCTTAAACAATCTATGATTAGCATTTTTGGCAGCATTCCCAAAAAATGTGGTTAAGGTTCAAAGCATTCAGAGCCCAATAAATCTAACAGGCGCTGCTTATTAAGTATTAGCAAAGGCAAACTCCAAAAGAATCAATTAAGGACAGGGTGCAAAAGGTTACCAACAGCGAATTAAAACAATGCTATAGTTAACCATTGCAATGCCAGAGATACCTGCACTCTAATTCTATCTTAGACCACTATTAAATTAAACTTTTAATATCATCACTTAAAATATCAACCAAAACACCAACTTAGATTACATAGATGTAAAGATGTTTTGTTGTGGCCTTTCTTAATTTCTAGACATTCATACAAATGAATGAAATTGGAAATTTGTTACAAAATATAAATTTTACAAAATATAAATGTTACAAAATATAAATATTTAATATTTTCATTTTTTACAATTAGTGTACATTCCATAACTGAGGACAGGCAATGATCTTTGAGTGCCCTACACACACATTGATGCATTCAAGCTAACCCTTTTATGTTACTAAAATGCGTACAATTGAGTAATTTTTTGTAACAGCATGGGAAATCAATAGGGAAATGATTAAAATACAACTGATAATGATACACTATATTAATGTAACAAAGCACCTTTGGAGGCCATATTGCAGAAGTTAGAAAACAGTGTTTGGATCCCAGTGGACATCATTTCAGATACAGAGACAAAGCTGTGTAGAGGTCAATAAAAAAAATCAATAAGACAAAGAAAAGACATGTTGCCAGATTTCATATATGTCATACTTAAAAAGAGAGATGGTCATGATTTCAAATAAATGAAATTTCTGGAAATGCATTTTCAGGTAGCATGATAGTTGCTAAAAAGTGCTAACATTGTATTGCTTTCAAAGCTATCAAACTGATATCACACTGATATTCTTATATTATTGTTATTGTTTTAACTGATAACCATATTAATTGCCATTAACAGTAAAACAGTATAACAAATAAATTTTTAACATCGTCAAATTCTACATTTTGTGGTGGTACATATAAACATAGTTTTAAAAGGTAGGTAACAAAGAAGCAGGCTTCAAGTTCCTAATCTAAAAAGCTAAATTTAATTGGCATAGCTCCTATTATAGCGGTAATTTACCTGCCATTGCTAGTTGTTGACCTAGATAATGTGGAAAAAGCTGCAGCCACACTATGACCAAAAGTATGTGGACCTTAATTATTGAGTTTTGGTGTTTTAGCCACAATCATTGCTAATAATTGTATATAATCAATCACATAGGCATACCAGCTCCATAGAAAAACATTGGCAGTAGAAACATTTTGGTCAGGTAGGAGTCCCTGTATAGGTGCAGTATCTGACTTAGAACTTGACTACAGGCACACGGGTGCTGTGTTCCAGACAGCTGTTTGCTGTAGCCTTTGACTTCTCTTAGGCGCCATCTGTAGATATAACTCGAAGAAGCAGGGAGTCTCAGAACAGGGTCAACAGGGTCAAAGAGACAGGGCATGTAGTGCAGGCAGGAATGGGCAGAGGGCTACGATGTCTGCGAAATGGGCAGACAGCAACAGTAATAAAAGAGAATCAGAAAGGAGAATCAAAGCCCATGCCAAAAAAATCATTCCAGTTCTTCAGAATCAATACAGTACAACATGACAAGCCAGGACTGGCGTTAGAGTTCATGTCAGGGGTCAAAACCAGAGAATAAGTGACGATACAATAACCCACAGGTTTTTATTAGCTATATACAATAGCACAGTAATTAAAAATAAATTTAGGATACTTCAAAAGATATAATGGAACATTAACATAAGATTAATGATGATAAAATCAATACTTCCATTTCTAAAATTAGGTCTCTCTCTTGAGATATTTGCTAAACCCCTTATGGATAGAGCTGTTTCCTTCATGATAATGGCAACGTTTCTGTGGTGCTCATGATTAGCTGTAAATTTTCTTCTCTCTCAGTGTACCCTAAGTCTAAATTGTTTTGATATCAACTAGCTTACTATAAAAAACTCAAACCCATCAAGCCATATATATTTGAAAACTAGACACCTCAAGGTATTTCAAATATTAGTATTTTAACTCTTTCCATGCACTAAATCACTAGATTTGTATATGGCACATGTTGACTGCACGGGAAGAGGCCACACGGGGTCCCTGGAGCAGATTTCTGCGTTGCTGAAATCTTTTAATCCTAGATATACATGGTCTAATGAAAGGTCAGATCCTGCATCAATTTTATGTTAACCTCTTCTGTTTTTAATCTTCAGGACAGAAAATAATTGCACTAAATAAAACGATAAATAATAATAATGAATTCTCAGACCAAAAACTACTCCAAATGAACCCAAAACTATGAACAATAAATTAATTGTTGTTCAAGTAGGAAAACATCAGAAATGAGATAAGGTCTCATATGGCCAATGGCTTCACCTAAGCCAGACCTTTTTTTTATTATTGTGCATTCGCAAACTCTTTTTAAGTGGAAAGAGGCTGTCATACGGAATACTGATTTTTAATTTAAAAAGGTTTAAGATTTTAACGGTAAAACATTTTTTATTTTAAGCCTGGGTAAAGCCCCATCTGATTGCTTCCTAGATTTTCAACTTGCGCCATATTAAATATGGCGCCAGCAACCTGCTTGCTGTCCAAGCAGCCCTGGATTTACCATCTGGGTCTACTGTATGTCCTTTTGGACATCGAAGGGAAAGTAAAATTATTTTGAGTGTTCTTGGTCAAGTGAGGTTCTGCAAAAATAGAATGCTTTCTCTAGACATTTGATTGAATTACTCTCAGTCAAGAACCAAAACAAAAACAAAAGACCCGTCCCCTCCACCATCCAGTCCTTTATCTTTGGAAGTGGGTGCCCACAGTTAAAACACACATCAGAGGGCAGAGCCAAATCATTACTGAGGACTGCCATTAAGAACGCTATGAATCTGTGTACTGTTTCTCATTGTCTTCTTTAGACTTGCATTTGTATTTGTACGAATTGCAAATTTCCATAATTTTGGTAAATTCAGCAATTGGCACAGAGCCATGAAAAACAGCCAGAAATATGTGGGCCCACATTCACTCCCATCTCCGCGGACATAAGCCGGCAGGAACTTCTGTAATATGGCTTTCAATGAAAATAGGAGGATCGGTGAGAGGACATCACCACAAGCGCCGTCATTTAGGCGAAAGTTTCCATCGGGTTACATTCGTGAAGATGGAAACAAAAATAGAAGATTAAAGATAGCAGATAAAAGATGGAGACGAAGAAGATGTGGAAGCGAGGGTGGTTGGCAGAAGCAGAAGTGGTCATCAGACAAGGTAGGCAAACATTTGTTCCTGAATTAAAAATGGCCCCAAATTTTCAGCCAAACCGAATGGGCAGGGAATGAAATTCGTTGACCAAAAATGAATAGGCCAAAAACTAACTGAAAAATGTCTCTGAATCAGTTCTGGCCCATTTGCACATATCTAGTCTTCATTGTCTGTTTCTTTGTTTCATATCTAGACATGTGCATTAGTTTTCATATGAGTGCGTTTTTGTTTCTGATTTTACCATCTCGTCGATTTGTTCCAATAACGAACAAGCCAATCTAACATTGTAAGAAAGAATCGAAAATCAAATGTGCGCAATATGAAAATCTTTGTTCATTTGTTCGTCGCTGTGGCTGTCATTTTAACTGCACTAAGAGGAGGAGAACCTCGCCATTTTTATCCAACTTCTTTTACAAGTTTATTTCTTGTTTCTATGGCAACCCTGATGGACGAATGGGATTTCTAAAAACAAAATTTTGTCCAAATAGAATACGAAGATGGATGAATTTCGTCTTTCCCCGAAAAGAACACCGAACGAACATAAACTTTCTGCCGGTGCCCAAATCTATTCATATCTGCATCTCAATACATGTATTCCTTGGCCTTAAAATTTACTCTAGACACTATGTAGCCAGTGTAGCTGTCCCTTTAGTGATGCACTTTGTTACTTTTAATATGCATAACAGTATTATATGGAGAATTTACTCATCACTAGGGAAAGCAAGTGCAATCAGCTGGTTGCCTAGAGAACAGAATAGACAAGTAAAAAACAATAGATGTTACTCTTGTACAAGTGATGGCTCAGAGAGCATTCTTTAATCTATTACCCTTGAAATAATGTACTTCTTTTTCAATATATATATTTTTGCTTTGCAATGTATTTTGGTATAAATACAGGTTCACTAAATGTGGTAGGTAATTATAGAAATATATTTATTTTACATGTTTTAACTTATAGAGTGCCAGATACATATGCAGTACATAGCTGTAAACCTGGTTCAAAATATCAATCATGTACTCCATATATAGTGGCATTCTGTTTGTGGGGACCACTACCAGCAACCAATATCAAATCATTTTTCTAATGTAGTAGGGCTGCCTTACAAGCTCCTACCAATACTCGTGTTTTGAGTGTAGACATGAGACTTCCATTAATGAAGAAACCCTTGTGTTTATACTTAGCTGCACATGCTTATTTGGGAGAGAAGAGAAAGATGATTGCTGCTTAGTACCATTTTAACACCATTTGTTTCCTTTTAGCTTATGATTAAAGGTCTTAAGCGAGATGGAGTTGGGGATAATATAGCCAAGTAAATCCTGTTACTTTAGATACTTTAGATGTGAGGTAGATCTATTTTTGCTCAAGAGGAGATGCCCAATTTAAACTACTCTATTTTTTTAAGACATAACTCCCAGATGTGCGTTATTTTAAAAGAGTTACGTGAAAGTCGTGATACTACTTTTTTCATATAGATTTGAAATTTCAGTTGATTCTCTAAGTGAGGCCAATTAAAATCTCTAGTCTGTTTCTATTAGCAATATTTCTCTTAGCTGCTATGCAAGAATGTATCGTTAGGTTCAATTGTACTTGGGTTAGCGGGGGCCATCCTATATGCAGGGCCGGACAGTCGCGGGAGATAACACCATGTTTTGTGATAAATATTGACAGCAATTTACAGCCAAGATACGTTTTCACTCATTACCCTCATGGGTCTTTGTTAGGGCAGTATAACAAACAATGCAAAACAAAAAAATGAAATATAAACCTCTCTTTGCTCTTCATTGAAGTACATATTGTGAAGGGGAGAAAGCCAAAGTAGGTATACTTGAAGCAGGGGAAGTAATTGATAGTATAGAAGCCAAAGATAGAAGCCACACTTGGATTAGCTTTTTGGGAAAATGTATTCTTTGTTTTCATTTATATTCTTTATGTTATCAATTTTAGACGCAAGATATGTAATAAGTGAATCCATTGTGCCACCCAAACAAGAATTAAAGAAAAAGCAAAGAGAAAGTAAAGAAAAACTATGAAAGATGTGATTGCCATTATTTTCATTTATTTTTCTAGATGTGTTTTATAGGAAAGCTTTCTCTCAATTTGTTTATATTTAATCACCCTTTTGTTTTAAGGATAAATCATTTTGCAGTTTAAGAGTTAGTAGCTCACTGGTTTCATTACATCTCTGGCAGAAAAACTGTTAAAAAGAAAGGGCAAACAAGGTGAAATGCTGATGGAAAAAAAGATGCCATACAGCATATGAGGAAAAGTGAAGCCTTGACCCAAAGGACTTGCAATCGTGTTTTACAAGTTTTCTATCTCTGTCTTTACTGCAGCACAAGCTGCCAACATATCACACTGTGGAGGTTTGCGGCCCATAGGTTAATGCATAGAATTGAGATTCCATACAATATCCCACAAACATATCATCTGACACTAAAAGCAGGTCACATCAAAAGCTAGAAATGTTTGCCCACAAGGGAAAATTACTCCTGGTCAAGTTGTATTACGTCAAACTATAATACCGTGTAAGACCTTACTGATGAAATATTTCACCTTGGTGTTTTAGTGAGGTTTATATTTTGACATTGTATTGAAGCCTCATTGAAATGCAGGACTAGTACTCTTTCTAATTCATAACGCATTAGCAATAGTTGTCATCATTAATGCTTACAGCTATGGGCTTTGAATGTGAAGATGAAGTGTAGCCAGCAAGAATACTTTTTAAACCCACTTTGGAAATAATGAGATGTCTCAAAACATAAAAGCTACATACCTACCATTATTATGTGATCTGGGCACCTGCAATGAAAAAATTCACTCAAGGTTTACTTTTGCTTATGATTGCTCATAGTACTCGATTGACATATGCCTAATATGAAAATGTAATAACAAAATGTGAGACATTAAGAAAAGATGAGATTATTTCTTATGTATATGTATGTATATATATATATATATATATATATATATATATATAAATACAATATTGACTTACTTTGATGAAACATTAAATGTATATTCTGATGCATTTGACATTAGGCTGTCATTTTCAAAACTTTCTAATAAAAGGTGTGCCATAGTGGCCACTGTGAACACGAGAAAAATACCCAGAAGACGGCTAGCTTTTACATCATATATGAAGTCACAGAGCAATTATGATAAAAAAAACCCTGGATCAAATTAGAAGAAAGAAACATAAAAATGTCCAAGACATTTTTTTCTGTCTGACCCTTCATCCAGGGTATACAAATAATTTGGGTTTGGGCTTAATATAAACTACAAATGGATTCACATTATACGACCATATTAAAAACCTAGTGAATCACAGTGTTTATCTGTATGCAGCAAAATATGTAAAAAAAAACATCATAAGTTAGCACGTGACTACAGTGGACACATTGGCAGCCAGTAGAATATGGCTTTGGTCATGTTAATGGCTAACAAATGTTGGTTGGGATGATATAAACAACCAAAAGCTAAAAACATGCTTGAGAATTACTATTATAGCTAAGATGTCGCCCATTTATCTCCATTATATGTACACATTAATGTGTCTAAATAAATTGCATTAATTCTCCTAAAATTAAATAATTCATACTGTACTGACAAATTAAAAATTATTTACTTTAGTCCATGAAAGTAATATCATGTTTTTGAATGGTGCACATCCATCTGTGTTATGTCAAATCTTAAGAGCATCTGCAGAATTATTTGTCAGACAACTCCCATTGATTTTTCTGACCCTGCCAGTCCAAACATTACCATTTATTTGTAGGGGACAAGTACGTGTTCAGAGTAAGAACCCTGCTGAATCCCAAATGTTTTAAAACAAGACACATGAAAGAACAACACCTTTTCTGGGACATCAAATCATGCATTAGTATTCTGTAGCTAACAAAACACCACCTCTAAGGTTTAAGGTGGTGACCTCATTCATGTTTAACTTTCAGGTCCTGCTATCCTTTGTATAACCTCAATGCTAAAAAGTTAATGGAAAGAAAATAAGTTTACAACTCAACAATCTTGCTTCAGGATTTACTAGTAATTGTCTTGAAAACCTATAATAATAGCAATGTGTTATGCAATATGTAAAATGTATAATATACCAGAATTTTTTTATTTTTCTGTTTTTTATTTTTTAAATTAAGTCATTTGAACTTATGTGAAACATTAACAGCACAAAAGAGTTATGATGCCTTGTATATGTGTAACCCGTTTTCCTTTCACTTGAAAAATAGGGTTAGGATCAACAACAATCCCTGTTGCTTGGTGCTAATATGGCTCCTGAGCCCCCGCAATGAGCAATTGGGACATATTTGAATTCTGCATTCAGTGCCTCCACTCAGTGATTTATTTAGATAAAGGAAATCCACTCACTGAGAAGTGGCCCTGCAATAGCACTAATAAGTAAACAATAACTGATAAACAAATTAAACCTATTTTACTGTAATATAGGGGAACAGATGCAAACAATTACAGTGTTCACAGGAAATAAAGATTTTTCCTGAAAGTGGCAGTTCACAGTAACTGTGTGTTCAACCCAGTGCCGAAATACATATATACTGTAAAAAATACAGAAACCCAATAGCCCACCCAAAGCTGGATAATTGCCCACCCAGGAGCTCCAGTAAATGGTGTTGGTGCACGTTGTGGCCCTGGTACATACACAACAATATCCTTTGTGTAATGAGGATGTTACCTCCCTGGTCTGATGTCCTCAGATGGAGCCTGGATACTGTCCTTGCTGACGGCAGGAAGGCTTGAGAGCAGATTCTCTGTGGAGATGAATTTGCTGGAAGACCTTAAGCTGCAGCTCTGGTTTGTATCAGGCAACCTTGCTGGATGGGGAATAGGCCTTAACTCATCCTAAGATGGTGTCTCCTCTTCCCTGTCAGGTTCTGCCACACCTCCTTCTGGATAGTTCCCATAGGCTAGAGCCACACCCACAAAAAGTGAAGTATAGTGTCCTCAGAAGTCCAAATATTGTAAAAAGCATTCACATATTAGAAAAGGAAAAAACAATAAAAATAAAGGGCTACATATCTTATACGGTACAAGGAAATGCTCCAGATTCGAGGTAGAAGCTTTGTGTATGACAGCTAATCGCCAACTTCTTTTGAAATCTATGTATTGGCTTATTATACAGTCATAATGTTCTTTAAGCTTCACATCTCCACAAAAGTCAAATAAAACATTGTTTGCTAGACATGTACAGATGAACCTAAAACAATTCAGACAAATTTTTGATTTTGTTTTTGGTTCATTTGTTTTCATACAATAAATGAATTTTTTACCCTTTTGGTTCAGACAAAATTCTGAGGGTTTTGTAAATTGGGAAATAAAATTTGTTAAATGCAGTCTGTATTTCTCTCCCTTCCTTAACACAATTCAGGGTGTATACAAATCATTTACAGCTTATGCCATATACTCCACTAACTTTGGAGTTTCTGTGTCTTCTCTTAACCTCCTGCCTTTTCTTCCAACCCCCCCCCCCCCCGGCATATATCAGCTGACACTTCATGAACGGGATAGAACCTTTACAGACATCACATGAACAACAACTTCCACTACTGGTCCAACTCCCTTCCCAATGTTTTACTTTCAAGTGTTTCAGTTTTGACGCACACACACTGCCCATCTTTGCAAGCTCTGCCATGAAACACCTACCCAGTCCGGAACTCAAGGTAAGCTCACATTTTTTTAATCCACCACTCTATCCCACACTTTTGTGTGTTATCTCAATTACACTACACCTAACAACAAAACACTAAACCAACTTCAATACTCAAATTAACCAATGGATTTTTTACAAAAATATTCAGCACTTTTGTTTTCATTTGTTGCATTGGGTGCCCCTCATTGTTTTCAGACATTTATATGAATCCATAAATTCATTAAAATGAAAATTTGTACGAATCCGAATACACAAGTCTATAGTTTGCTTCACTGGGGCTTGGAAAACTTCTGAGTTTTACTGCCTTTGATCTTCAAGATGTAATTAACTGAATATATGAGCCACAGCAATTCACATTTTATGTGTACTCCAAAATATTGTTTCTAATCAAATAAAAAGAGGGACTAATCAAATCTTCATATTTTATAATGTAAGCATTACAATATCATTTTAAGATTATTTATCAAAGTGTAATAATACCACAGTATTAAACACTATATATGTATAGAACAAAAGGAATCAAGAATGTCTTAAAAAATGAAACATGAATTTATTAAAATGTTAATAAAACTGTAATTAATATTTTCTATAAATGTTTATCACAGATGATAGTTATAAATAGTTTCATATACAGCACATGTGTTTAAACAGCTCTACTAAATTAGAACATTACATTTTTATCTAAATGATCACATTATCCTGTTCAACAGTTTTTCATACAAATGATAGTAAGCTTTTAAATTCCACTTTGTATTCAAAAGTGCATTGAAACATTTCACAGTTCATTTGTTTCTATTTTATTATTTTTTTCCTTAGTTCTGGTATTTATTGAAGAATTTTTACAGGATAAAAAAAACTGAAGGTAAACAAAAGAATAACTGAATTTTAACAAGAATTACAAGTTCATAGGGCAAAAAAAGCTTAACCCTCAAACATTCAATACTGTGCTGAGACTGGGTGGGAAGAAAGGTGAGAGGTGTCTAGGCGCGCACTGGAGTGACACGCATTTGTGACCTCGTATGACCCCGCCTGACCTCCTGTGCCTCGTTCTTGACCCCTGCTACCTATTTAAACAGGTAGCCTTCACTATTACATTACCCCTGGTTGGTGTAAGACGTGTTTAGTATCACTGCTCTAGTTTGATCTCCTTAACCCGTTGTGACCCGGACTGTTTTACCTGGCTCCTTGTTTTCTGATATTGGCTTATTGGCTTCTGTGCTGTCCTGTTACCGACCCGGCTTGTTTGACCTGCTGACTCGGCCTGTCTGACCTCGGTGGCTTTTGCCAGTCCTGCCTGATTCACCTGCATCAGACCTACTCTGCTCCACGGGATCCATCGTAAATTGAGGAGAGCAAACAGAAACCAAGCTTCCAAAATTTTGGTGTGGAAGAAAATAGTATATTTCATTTTCAGGGGCGTATCTAGAAACCACAGGTCTGTGCCTTCTTTGCCCCTTGTCCCCTTCCAACAACCACTCTGGAACACATTTATAAACACACTTACACAAATGACACATACTTACTCATAGTCACTAACACACATGTACACATTCATTCTAACACACCCCACTTCCATGCTCAGGCACACAGAATTACACATCCATGCTCACACGCACACACACAATTACAGATCCATGCTCATATACTGTATATAAGTATGTGTTTGTATATACCGTATTTGCCCAATTATATGAAGACCCTGATTATAAGACGACCCCCCAAAATGTGAATATTAATTTAGGGGGGGGGGGGAAAGCCTGAATATAAGACTACACTATAGGAAAAAAGTTTTACAAGTAAATATTATTTCACATGTAAACTATTTTTTTCATATTTAATAAAAACTATGATTCAAGAAAATTATTTATTTTGTTTTTATTTCCTTTTATTTGCCAACCTGCCCCCAGTTATCCACATCTGCCCCCAGATATGCCTTATATGCCACTCTGCCTCCCAGAAATGCCTTATACACCCATATATGTCACTTTGCCTCCCTGACATGCATTTTATCCCATTTGCAAACCCCCCCCAGGTATATCTTATACCCCCTATATGCCACTCTGCCTCCCCGATATGCCTTTTAACCCCTATATGCCACTCTGCCTCCTGAAACCTTAACCTCCCCATGCCACTCTTAACCGCTATGCAAGATAGTGTACATTTATCAGTGAGTAACTAGAGGGTAAAGCAGCATATTAAGAATTTAAGCATAGTGTTGCAGAGGTCCCAAGTCTCTTGGAAGTTCCAGCATACTCCCAGAAATGTTTTTTCTTCTGCCTCCGTGACATACGCAAGAATATCCCTGATGCACATTCTCTATCAATATCTCCCTACCTTTTCTGCAGACTGATCCTGTGTCCCCATCTCCTTTTCCACAGCTCTAATTCTTCTCTTGCAACATTTTTGCTTCTTTTTCTCCTCAAATCTATCTGCATTATTCTGGCAAAAGGGTAGAGCCACTGTTCACCTCACAGATATAGCCTCTCCCTGTTTGTCCTTTTGAAGAAGCTATCCAGGAGGCCTGGTTGATGGAGTTTATACCTGGAAGAAGCAGACAAAGAAATAGAAGATAGAAAAACAAGAAAAAGGCAAAAGAGGAAGCAGAGCTGCAGAAAATGACAACTGGTAGATGGAAGAGGTCAGCGGGGAGGGTAGGGAGACTTCTAGAGAGAGGGTGAGAGATTGTGTAAGAGTGAGCATGTGAGAGCGTGAGTGATGAAACGTGTGAGCGTGAAAAGACAACAAAATACAAAAAAAATTTGGTGCTGCTTCGTTTTCTTTTTTTGGGGTCCCTCCTTATTTTCAGACACTAGTACGAATTATGAAAATGGCTAATTTTATAAAAATGTACATTCATATGAATCTAAATGAACAAGTCTAATTTGGACTAAAAAATACCACATGCATTTCTAACAATTTGTAAGGAAGGGAATTAACCAACACATTTTAAAAATACACATAAATATTCAAAACAAAACATACATATCACCAAATTGTAACATACAATTCGTGTTGTAAACACTACATATTTGTAAGTTTTGACACAACTTTGTTTGCAGAGATTTTTGACAGCATTAAATTTACGAAGTCTTTATGGCCCAATCTCCCTGAAGCCTATTTTACAATCTTGAGACCTCTGGGGCAGTGTTGTAAATAAAAGTTTGACTACCTCTCATGCAGTCACATTTTATTTATCGTGCTTCTTTTCTTTTTGTGTTTGCCTCTATCTCAAGTTGAAGGTATAAAATGACAGTATGCATCAGCATACCCCATTACCCTCTGCTGTCAAAACCAGACTGATGAGACAGAACTGATCATACCCACTGGAAGATCAAGACAGAAAGGTCACCCACTACTAGGAAACACGTATTGATTTTATTAAAAAATAAACCTACAAAAACATCAAAAGCTTCAGATGCATTAATAGGAGGTACACAAAGGTTTTATTGAAGTCATACGTAAATACCTGTAAATACTAGCATTTAATGAATTTAAGGAGTTTAGGACCAGGAAATATGGTTTGTTTTTTTTGTTTCCTTTATTGTTAAATTATTTCACTTGTTTTATTTTTTACGTCAATTTAAAGATGTGAATTTAAATTTTTAATTTTCAGCTACAGTTAAAAAAAAGCACTTTTACCTTGCACAGCAAAGATGCAGTTCTAAGGTGGAACCTTTCAATGTAGCTGTCTAGTTTTGCATTTTGCCCTGGTGCTGGAGTGAAAAGGCTGTTCTTTTTCCTGTTGTAGTCCATTGTTTCAGTGTTTTCCTCGGATCGCGGGAGCCAGTTTATATCCAGGTTTTGGCGTGCCTTTTGCGCTCAACTAGGCATCGAACTATCCTTCACTCACAGTCCAATGTGGCTGCGGAGCGGTCTAATCAAGCTTTGGAGCAATTCTTATGCTGTTATGTGTCTGACCACCACGACAATTGGGCTGATCTGTTACCCTGGGCGGAGTTCGCCCATAATAGTGCCGTAAGTTCCTCTTCCTAGCTGTCTCCTTTCTTGGCTAACTACGGGTTTTAGCCCTCACTGTTGCCTGATTTGTTTACCCCACAGAACATCCGGGCTCTGGAGGTTCATCTCCGGGAACTCCGTTCCTCGTGGGTACAGATTCAGCATGCCCTGTCTAGGTCTATGGAACAGCAAAAGCTCCAGGCTGATCATAGACGACTGCCCGCACCCTCCTACCAGGCTCGGGGAGAGGGTTTGGCTGTCCTCTCGAAACCTAAACCTCTGGGTCCCTACTCTGAGACTGGCTCCTCGCTATATTGGTCCCTTTCGCGTCCTCGGGTAAATCCGATTGCTGACGTTCTTGACCTCCCTCCTAATATGCGTGTTTCCAACGTGTTCCATGTCTCCCTGTTGAAGCCTCTGGTATGTAACCGTTTTACCACGGTTCCTCCTCGTCCTGTTACAGTTACAACCATGAGGAACACGAGATCCGCAGCATCCTAGATTCTCGTTTGTTCAGGGGTCGACTCCAATACCTTGTCCACTGGAAGGGTTATGGACCCGAGGAGCGTTCCTGGGTTCCCTCCTCTGATGTTCACGCCTCCTCTCTCCGCAAGAGGTTCCACTCTAAGTACCCTCTTAAACATGGTCCTCTCCCATGGCGGAGGGATTGTTAAAGGGGGGTACTGTCAGGGTTTTCACCCTGCCCTCGGTCCGCTTGCTTCTCACATTCCGCCTCACCTCAGCTGAAGTAATTTGTTCTTAATTACTTTCCTGGTTTCCTGTTGATCAGCCAGCCCCTCCCTGCTAGAGTCTGGCTATTTAAACAGCATCACTTTGGTGTCTCATTGCCCTTGTGTTGGTCTCAGACTCTCCAAGTACATTCTCCAGTGTTCCTGCAGTTTCCTGTGTATGACTCCTGGTTTGGCTGATTTCCTCTCCGGTTCCCGAATCCTGCTTTCATCCCTGACTCCGTTTGACTTCTGGTATCCTGACCTCGGCTTGTTTGACTTCCTGATTTGGCTCTCGACCCCTGGATTTTTTACTACGTTTTTGGACATTATATTTTCTGCACTTTATATTATTTTTTGTATTTTGAATAAAGGTGATTGCACTGTATTTCTGTCTCCATCTGGTTTGTGGTTCCTGACAGCTTCCGATTAGAATGAAAGTTGTGTACAGTTAATGAGAATAGTTATTTTGTAATTTTACTGCAGACCACACATAAATATAATGTGCTTTCTTTGGCACTATTTGGTTGCATTGGATATATGGGACACTTTCCAGTCTTACATGGATACTATCCAACATTTCTATGCCCTGAAGGATGGCATCATCTCTGCAATATGGGACATAATCTCTACCATAACATTTATACATTTTTTTAAATTACAAGTTTATGCATCCTAAAGACCATCAATCATTTGTATTCATTATTTATGTACACTTTCCTTAATGTGTAATATGTTTGCGTTTAGGGGGTGATTGCACTATACTTTTAATGGGAAATGCAGTAGAAATTAGTAAAAAATAAGATTTTCATATATGCTTACCCTGTAATATTATCTGTTTAGGTGTGAAATACATTTCTAAAAATGCTAAATGACATGCCCTATGAATTAGACTTTAATAACTGATTCAATCATCCATTGTCTATAACTCAGACACTGTATGAATCCTATGGTTTTAAATCCAGGTCTTGAGTAAAATCCAACCATGCCCCTTATCTCTCCATGAACTTAAAATAAGCCAGCAGCCAAAGTCTAGGAGCATTGCTATTTACACTCTTCACAGTGACATTTAAAAACATTATTACGCACGGGAATCAACTGGCAGCATATTATGAGCTTGGTTTGTTCATAGAAGAAAATCAATGAATAGTTAATACAATGAACAGATGATGTCGGTTAATACTACACAGCTATAACATTCAGGTATGTTTTACCAAAAGTGCAAAAATCCCCATAGCTCTATAAAAGGACTGAAAAAGTAAGCAAATAAGAGATGCAGAATCCAAGCATCTTAATGTAACCCTAGGGATCAAGGAAACAGAACCAAATGTCAACCAATGCAAAACTTTGCAAAACCAAAAACAAGCAGATAACACATAAAAGTGGCATTGCAATGAAACCACATTAGTATTTTGTAAGAACAGTGATAAATTACAACAAAACTTGTAATTCTATATAGAAATACTATAACAATATATCATCAGACTCATTTAATCCAAAGAACTGTATTATCGTACATTCACAACCATCAGTTATGTTTCTATTGTTGTTTTATACTTCTTGTGTTAAACGTCACAATCTGTGTTGATGGATGGTTTTATGAAAACACATTTTAATATTTTCTAATACACATAGGCAGACCAACTGATCGATTAGGTACATTAGATGTCAAATTAATTTTGATACATAGCTATATATATATGTTGATATGTATATATGTAATAAATATATATATACATAACCATGTTACAATAGATAGATGAAAGTCTTGTGGACACATTTTTTTTGTAACAATTTTTAAATAAATTCTCCACAAATGGTTTACTTATGTGAATGGCTCATGATTTATATCTGCTTACACATACTTTCAACACTATAATGAGGCAATTTGTTTTATCTTGACTACATCAAGATATACAGACATCATTGACAATGAATCTAGAAATGCCTAAAATTACACAATGTACGATGTTGTAAGATTTAATGCACGCCCACCATTTCAGAAAAAATACCACTTAGGTTATTTCTTATTGGTCCTATTTTACAATTTACATTTTAACCATTTTAAACTTTTAATAGTCACCAAGTAAAATACAGGTTAAATATTAGTCATAATTTTAACATTAGTTTATCTCCTCACTGGCTAATTTTTAAGAAGGTCGCAAGGTAATTTAAATAAGATAGCTTTATTTTATGAGGGGGCTTAAACTGTAGACTTAGCTGGAACAAGCTGCACATCCAATATACAGAACCCCACATACCAGTGGGTATTATCTAAAAAAATATATATTATCCTTGATTGTCAGCCACCGACCCGATCAGCAGAATTTTGTCTCCTGTGGCAAAACTAGCATCTGGATATATGCATAGTACCGTACATATGCTAGTAATGATTGCTTGGCAGTTTTTTTTTAATTTTTCAGAGGGGTTTTGCTTTTTGATACTTGCTGGCAAGTGGGGATCACAAAAAAGGATTAAAAAATAAACATGGCATTAATTCGTATATGATATTGTATTGTGTATATTTCAACCACATGGATTTTGTTCTGTTGGCGCTTAAAGGGTTTGTGTAAGAGTGACTAAATACTGCTACATAGAGCAGGGAAATATGTAATTTACTATTCAGTGGGTAAAAGCACAGGTGAGACTTAAATAAAAAATATTTAAAAATGTCTACCTAAAATGTCTTCTCATGTGCAGCATTACAAAAGTTCAAGAAAAACAAAGGTTGTGAAGTTGCAATATAAATGAGTAGAGGAAAAAAAGACTCATCTGTCATGTTCGGAAAAATTCCACCATTCGGTTTCCTGTAATTAATTTTAGAACTTGAAGGTTTGTCAGTAAATTCTACATTGCACTGTCTTTTACTGACTATGACACGTAACACTTGCAGACAGGCGGCATCAGCATTATGGCATCAAATTACTTTGCAGCTGCTGCAGAGTAGAGATAAAGCAAGTTTATTATTTATGCAAAACATTTATTTCACATTGAATAGATCAAGCTTTAGAGAGTTGATGATGTGAGAAAAAAAGTGTAATTATTAATAAACAGTCATGTTAACGGAAATTCAATTTTAGTTTTCATTCAGGCTCAAAAAGTGGACAGCATTTGAATTTGTGTAGGATATGTATTGCATACTAAACTAAACTCCTTCAGCTGAATACTGTAACACACAGCTTTGTGATTTGAAGGGGGGTTGATGATTGTAGGAGTTTACCCCTTATTTACTCAAGTGGAAAAGGGTAATAGATTAATGACATACAGGTAATAGTATAATGATTTATGTATAAATCCTAAAACAAAGACAGCCGGAAAAGAAGTACTAGTATAAAAATATAAGCTCTAAATAGTGGATCTTAACAAGATACACGGGAGACTAAATAAAAATGATGCTAAATTAGCCACAACCAATGCAAAACATGTAACTGTACACTTAATTAAATAGATGCTATTACTCACAGGGTGTAGGTTCTTGACCCGACCAATCAAAAAAGTACCGTATTGTTTTTATATTTTGTTTTGTTATTTAATGAAATATTATAATATAGTATTAATGATCATTTTAAAATTTATGTTGTTAGTTTGTTGTGAATTTAACTACATCCATAGGTTAGTTTTCATTTATGTAGATAACAACTTGAAAATACAAAAGTTGTAAAGTGTGGCTTGTGTGGCAAATTCTATGTTCCTCTCATCAGGGGCATTGCTAGGCTATTAAACTGCGCTAGCAATAAGACAATAGTAGGAATATATACCTATGGTGATATATGGTTTAACACAAAAATAAAAATAGTTTGCTGGATAAATAAGTGGATGAACACTCCAAGAAAAATAAAATTCAGATATGTTATAATACCAGATCTCAGAAAGATCTGGGGGCCAATATTGTTCTATACGTTTGGTCACCTCTTCATAGAATGCCATTAGTTAGTGTGACATGATTGGTCCTTCATAAAACCATGTTGACTGAATATTACCCCTTCACAAGTTTTCAAATAATTAATCTGCTACAAATGCCAGGCTAGCAGCTGTGTGATCCCTTTTTGGATATTGGTACCACTTTTGTTTTACACCAGATCACCGGCACCATACCAGACAAGGTGAAACTTTGAAGATCAAAAGCAATGGTCTGACTATTTCTTGTCTAAGTTCCCCAGAAATGTATAATATCTGTCCCTGAGGCTTCATCTATTTTAACTATACTGATTTATCTACTTTGTATGTTACTTCTGGAATATAAAGAAAACCACAGGTGTGGTTTGGGGTTTTTTGGGTTTGAGCAGTAAAAATTACTACTCAAAATATTCACAAAAACCAAAAGGTTTATGGTAAAGTATGACTGCAGCTTGTTAATCTTTCAATAGAGGTTAGAATAACTTCCTGAAGATATGGTTAAATGGATAGCATGTTTAAGGTACTGCCATTGTATGCAGGTATGATAGATCATTCAGTGAAAGAAGCATATACAGCTCATGTTCTATTATTCACTCTGTTAACTGGATATTGCTTTTATACAGCACACCTTACCAAAGCTGAGCTGGAACATTATGTAAAAGCATGTTAAAAAAAACATATATGGTACTGACCTATCTATAGTCATATTATTTAACATAGGACCACTCTACATTGCATGAGTCTTAGTACTCTTACATGAAACTAGATTTTCCTATTACTAGTTTTTCTCCAGTTTTCTCCAGTTTTCTCCAGTTTCAAAACCCCATAAAGCTTATCAGTGACATTAGTCATAATTGGAGTACACTTTAGCCCCAGAGTGTCTATTCATGTGGCTTACTAATACACCCAGGGCTTCAGACTCCTTTGCCCCACTAGTGACACCCCTGCCTGCCATGAGCTAATTTTCTTTTTCATATAACATTATTTGGTGTCTAAGCACCAACAAACACAAGGTACAAATTGCTATACATTAGGTCAAGATAAATGCCAGAATATGGACAGACTATATACTTTTTTTTAATGGCACAGCACAAGCTTTCACATAATGACAATAACATAATTGGTGTGAACTGAATAATAGAAAGAAAGAGCAACTAAGGTGTATGAAGTTGCTTATATCCTATATATTAGAACTATATAACATACACTAAAACTTTATAATACTGGATCACAATAAATACATAAATGCACAGCGCACTGGAGCTTAACCGCACTGGGATTCCATGTCAGGAAGAAGAGTTTCAGATTTAGCCCAATGTAGTGCACACTGTTAATGGGCATCACAAGAGATAATACGAGAAGGTACGATGGGTGAATTGACCCTGTGTGGGGCAGGCAGGTGTAGATGTAGCTGGATACAGATGTTTATCTGTTGCAGCTTTAGACTTATTCTTGGCAGCATTGTCAGGAACGGAGCAGGGAAATGGCAAATGCTATGATTGAGGAAACTAGCAATGAAGTCTAGGTAGACTGGCAACGGAATCTAAGGAGACAGGTCAGGCAAGCCAAGGTCGTACATAGTAAGGAACAATAGCAAGATACCAAAGGATAATCCAAAGAATAATTACAGTAGAAGGTCAAAATTCAGATAATTAAAATCAGGTGAGGTACAAAGGGCAAAACTAAGGCCAGGGGTAAAAACCGGAAACTGCACAAAACAATCAAACAGGATCCACAATAATGCAGGGCCAGGAAAACAATGCTCCCCTATGGAGCCTGGGAGAATCTCTGGTTATAAAGGCTTAACAGGGATATGGGGAGACAGGAATTCCATTGACAATAGAGTCACCTTGTGGTGAGACCAGTTGGCGCACATGTCATGCGCATGGTCGCTATTTCATCTCATATTTCTGGAGGTCGTTGTGTCACCCTATCGGCATAGGGTGGCACAATCCAAAGACAACCAATCAATATTTTGAACATCACAGCACATGTATTGTAACCCTTGTTATACAAGCTGAACTAGCCTTCAGCACCTACCAGCAATCGCTTAAGAATACCTCTTTCTTCACTGCCCTTGGGTATCATCCTCATGTGTTACCGATTATTTTTTCTGCTTCCATCTTGCCAGCTGCTAATCAATATATTGCAGATCTGGCTATCCACTGGCAAAAGGTGAAAGAACATCTGGAGAGAGCCAAAGAGATTCAGAAGAAAGTTTTCTTATCATGTTGTACTGTGGCAATTGGATCCTGGACTGTGTAGACCTCTGCTTGGGCTTGGGCTCTCCTTCGTTCCTGTGTACTGATGTCTTGAGTTTTGCTCTGTTATACCCACTACGTTCCTGCTGTTCCTGTGCCATGTTTTGCCCAACAGATGATATCAGGTCTGCATTAAGGATCTTTCTCCTGACACCTATATCTGGCAAGATATGGCTAAATATTGTGAAGTTTTTCTTCACCAAGGATATAATTCTTCGATCTTTCACTACAACTTGTTGTATTTAGCCACTCCTGCTGTTTCTGCTATCTCTCTGACGTGTTTAAGTTTATTTTTTCAAGCTACTGATGGCCAGCTCTACTTCCATTGGCTATGAAAGTAATTTTGAGAGTTCACAGCAACAGCTTCCAAATGCAAGTTCCACATTCACACCTTGAATCAACTCCAGACCTTTTAACTACTTAATTCTTAATGATATAATAGTGGAACAGCCCACATCTGCCATTAATTACTTTTAGTATCTTGAAAAGGAGAGGGCTACACATAACAAATACTGTCATCCCTAAACTATTCTACCAATTTGGATGTAAATACTCTTGAATTAAAGCTGAAAGTCTGCACAAGAGTACAAAAATGCTTCTCTTTCTCCACGCATCTGTCTGCATTATTCTGGCCCCTTGAAGTACTTCCGCAACAGGTTAGAGCCTCCACGCATACCACTGGAGCAACCTCTCCCCTATTCTTCTAACTGAAGGAGGGGGTTTCCGCAGAGGCTCCTCCTTGTTACAAATTCACTCAGAAAAAGCCGGAATAATGCAGGGGAGAGCCAGGAGAAGAAGAACAAAAAGTGGAGAAGACCAAGAAGCAGAGCTGAAACAGAAGTGGAGAAGAACAGGTAGTGGAGAAGAACAAGAAGCAGACATACTGGAGAATAAAAATGTCAGAAAGTATGAATGAGAAAAAAATGTAATCTAAAATTCTCAGGTTTCTCTATTGTTTGTGTTTATTTTATCGGGGCCCCTTACTCCTTTTTATTCATTCGTTCAAACAACATTATCAAAACTAATCAAAATGCAAAATGCAAATGCAAAAGTCTAGTTAGTTAAATTCTTCACACCCTGCTCTCTGTGGGAACCTCATGTACAACACACTATGTAGCATACAAGGAAACTTCATAATAATGTATCACAATAAATACATTAATATATAAATGTTCTACAGTCCACTGGAACTTAACATCTTAAGTGCACTGGGATGTCAAGAATAAGAGTGAATGGGTTGCAAATTTGGCGTGAAGTAGTGTACGCTGTTAATGGGCATCACAATAGATGACCAAAGGTACAATGGTTATATTTAAAGAGCCTTGGACCAATCAGGCAATTGGGCCCCATAAAGCTGTATTGAACCTGAGGATAGCACAGATTAGCAGTTATAGTGCTATGATCTAATTCTGGTACTGCATAAGTATGATGACATTGCAAGCCAAATTATGTGGGTTGTGGTAATAAATTAAAGGCCAAAGCGTTTAGTGAGAGGAATTGTATTTTAAATATTTAAACACTTGGACAGATACAAGACATGTAGTTAGGAATTCTTACTTATGTGAATGTGGTCTTTTGGTGTGGTTTTGTGCCTAAGAACATATAAATAAAAGGGATCTGTGTGCCTTTAACCAATATTACTTATGGGATAAACTTTAGTTCAAAATCTCAGTTATTAATTCCAAGAAAGCAATGAATTAATTTCACACTGCAATTTCACATTACCAATCTAAAGAACATTACTGACATTTTGGATGGGAAATAAATTAGAAGCAGGTCATATGAACAGGGATTCAGGAAAGGGTTAGATTTCTCAGAAATGATGCATTGTAAATTATTAATTGTGTTGTGTGGGCTTATCGATTTTACATCTTTTCTTATAGCACGTTTAAGTTAAAATAAAGGGTCTGACAAGACCACATATTGCTTTAACTCATTCCAGATGATGATGCATAGTTAATAAAATAGTTTCTAAGCAAGATCTCTAAGTAATATGTATATTTAGATTTCCATGCTAAAATGCACTTTGCTGTGTACTACATTTCCCATCATTTACCCATAGTGCATCTATACATAAGTGAGAGAATAACAGAGAAACAGTGAAAAACCTTTCCCTTAATATATTTCAATAATGCCAGCAGATTCTGTAACACTGTAATACAAATCAATTCCACTATAAAAGACCATATAGTTAGCATGCTGAGTTCAAGAGGTAACCAACAATATTAGGAACAATAACAGGGGTTATTACCAGATAGGCAGTCCAAGTAGTAAGTTCACCCTACTGTCAGGCATTGAATTATATAATGGCTTGGACCATGGGACCTCCAAATGTAAAAGCCCATGCTAGCTATGAGCCTGTGCATTTATGTGGCAATATGCATATATAACATGCTCATATGGAAACTAAGTCACAATTGCATCTGAAAATGTTCACAGATGTTTTGTCTGGTAAGGTCAGTTGTTACACAATATGAATATAAATATCCAGTAACATATAAAAACCTATACATTTTTAAATTGAGTATCATCATTAAAAAATCAAACAAGTGACATATGGTCCAAAAAGAAGGGGACCCTATTATTATTGTTATTATTATTATTTATTATATTCTCTCTAAAATACCAAGAAACACATGTTAACATAAACAAAGACACACGTTTACAAACTAAAATACCTCTATACACACTAACATACAGATACACCTTTACTAACATACCCAGATACACATATTAACATACCAAGACACCTATACTAACAAGACACAAAGACACAGGTTCTCATACTAAATTACTCACATGTACAAAAATACACACAAACACAAATATACACAAGCATAACCTGATAAGGGTATATCTTAACACACTGACATATCCCCCATGCACATACAAACATGCCCAGACACAAAGTAACATAGCCAGGCAGACACAGATATGTACCCAGACAAACACTAGCATACCCAGACACACACTAACATACCCAGGTAGAAACACGTTCACACACTAACACACCCAGACACACACACTAAAATACCCAGCCATACACATAGTAACATGCAGTAACATACCCAGGCAGACACTAATATACATACCAAGACAGATACATATGCATACCCAGCCAGGCACACATACATAACATACCCAGACACACACCTACATACAGACACACACTTAGACAGACACTAACATACAGACATGCACACAGTAAAATACCTAGGCATACACACACCTCAGCCAGTGTTAAATGCAGCTTGCCAGTGTTGCATTGCGTGACATCGCCTCCTCCTGGAAGTTAGGGAGATAAAGAGGCAAGTTCAGGTGCCAGGACTTACCTCCTTATCCCTATACCCGGAGCATGCATCCGCCTATCTCGGGGAGTGGGGGGGCATTGGCATATGACATCATATGCCGGCACAAACGGAAGGGGCAGTAAGCTTTTATTTAGGGCAGGTTAGAGGGATCCTTCAGAGATTCAAATCCATCAGAGATTCGAATCCTTCAGAAAATCTCACTGACACAATAATTTTATAAATAAATACATTAATAATATTCACTGCCCCCAGGATTTAGATTGCTCTTAGTTTGCCCCCCTTTACCTCTAACTGCACCTTAAGTTAACTTTATTAAATTAATTGAATAAACCATCAGTCCTCGGCATTAAATTAACCCTAAAGACCCCATTAACCATAACTGCCCCTAAATTAACCTTAAAGACCCCATTAACCATAACTGTCCCAAAATTAACCCTAAACACCCCATTAGCTATAGATTCCCCCATACTGCAGGACAACATTTTATTTATATATTGTTGTAGCTTAGCCCGTCCGGATGTGGGTGTCAGTGTGGCAGAGCCTGTCCTGGTGTGTGTCTCTGGGTGTCGGTATGGCAAAGCCTGTCCTAGTGTGTGTGTTTGAGTATCGGTGTGGCAGAGCCTGTCCTTGTGTGTGTTTGGGTGTCGGTGTGGCACAGCTTGGCCTGGTGTTTGTGTATCTGGGTGTCGGTGGTGCAAAGCCTGTCCTGGTGTATGTCTGTGTCTCTGTGTGGCAGAGCCTTTCCTGGTGTGTGTGTTTGCATGTCAGTGTGGCAGAGCCTGTCCTGGTGTGTGTCTGGGTGTTGGTGTGGCAGAGCCCATCCTGGTGTGTGTATTTGCATGTCAGTGTGGCAGAGCCTGTCCTGGTGTTTGTGTTTGGGTGTTGGTGTGGCAGGGCCCATCCTGGTGTGTGTGTATTTGGGCGTCGATGTGGCAGAGTCTGTCATGGTGTGTGTGTTTGCATGTCAGTGTGGCAGAGCCTGTCCTGGTGTGTGTTTGGGTATCGGTGTGGCAGAGCCTGTCCTGGTGTGTGTGTCTGGGTCTCTGTGTGGCAGAGCCTGTCCTGGTGTGTGTGTTTGCATGTCAGTGTGGCAGAGCCTCTTCTGGTGTTTGTGTTTGGGTGTTGGTGTGGCAGAGCCCATCCTGGTGTGTGTTTGGGCGTCGATGTGGCAGAGCCTGTCATGGTGTGTGTGTTTGCATGTCAGTGTGGCAGAGCCTGTCCTGGTGTGTGTGTTTGGGTGTCGGTGTGGCAGAGCCTGTCCTGGTGTGTGTGTTTGGTGTGTCGGTGTGGCAGAGCCCCTCCTGGTGTGTGTGTGTCTGGGTGTCGGTGTGGCAGGGCCTGTCCTGGTGTTTGTGTTTGGGTGTTGGTGTGGCAGAGCCTGTCCTGGTGTGTGTGTGTTTGGGATTCGATGTGGCAGAGCCTGTCATGGTGTGTGTTTGCATGTCAGTGTGGCAGAGCCTGTTCTGGTGTGTGTGTTTGGTGTGTCGGTGTGGCAGAGCCCCTCCTGGTGTATGTGTTTGGGTGTCGGTGTGGCAGAGCCTGTCCTGGTGTGTGTGTCTGGTTGTTGGTGTGGCAGAGCCTGTCCTGGTGTCTGTGTGTGTGTTTGGCTGTCGGTGTGGCAGAGCTTGTCCTGGTGTGTGTGTGTTTGGTTATCTGTTTCCTGGCACTTTACTTTACTGTAGAAATAAATATAATATTTAATCTTTACTTATCCCTTAACTCCCTCCTAAATTTGTAGTCACTTCAGAGGACAACACTTTCTAGGCCCAGAAATCAGTGAGAAGAAAAGTAATGGTTTTGTGTTATTTACTTTATTTCAATCTGCATATCTTATTTAAGGCCATATTTTCTCTCAGTGAAAAATGAGTGCAGCCCACGCACATATAGATTTCTGATGAAGTGGCCCACTGCTGAAAAAACTTGGACATCCTTGCCCTAGGTTATAACATCGTCCAGATCCGGAGTACCTTCACACCCAGAGCGATCTTGCTGAATAATATGAACATTTTAAACTCCCTTAAATTATTTTCATCACTAAGTAAACAACATACTGTATACCCTGTTGGGTATTGAATGGTGCGATTTTTTCAAAGAAATACAGTCCCTTATTTAAGTGCCACAAATTGATTGCACCTGGAAATATTTTGAAAGTAAAAGTAGTAGTTATCTGCATTACAAGGTTTCAGAGGGATTTTAAATGATTCATTTGCATTAGCGTCTTATTCTTAAAAGCATGTTTTCAATTAGACCATTATGTTAAAATGTCAACTATTTTTAGCATTTGAAAGTAAATGCTACTAAGGTATTTTATGAAGGAATGTTACCGTGATTGTTTCTATAAGGTACAGTTATAGCTAAAGAAAGAAACTGATTTTATATATATAAATATATAATATATATATATATATAAATATATGTCAGTAATTTCCATGAACAATTTATTTTTTGAAGGTCAGTAGAATGCCCCATGCTGCCTCAACAAAGAATGGATATCACAGTACTTTAAAGGGCATTCTATACCCTTACCTTACTGCTGCCTCAGAGTTGCAGCATACCACCCACTCCACTGTCCAAGTTTCATGCCAACTTTCACACTAGCCAATGATGATACTTTAGCTGGCAGGTGGAAAGTGCATTGTGTGTGTGCACTGGTAAGCAGGAGGTGTATGTGGCTGAAAGCCAACAAGCTAGGATCAGAGAATGCCAATGCATTTGGCGATTTTCATGAATCCCTTCCTGCTTTTGAAAGTATTGAAATGCATATGATGGCCATGGTGTTAGCTAGTCGCCTGAGGGCCAATTTAAAAAAAAAATGAATATTCCTAAAGTTATAATAGCCAAGTAAAGGGTTAGACTTGTGTAGCAGCTGTAACCTTCTATTGTTTCTAGAAAGAGATGCATTTTGTTCAGCATATTTTATGCGTGCTTGCAGGTGCCAGCTGGATACACAGGACTACACACTATGCAAAAAATGCGGCTGTGTGCATCCAGCCTGTGGCCACACACCGTCATGGACCAGAGCTGCTGCGTGCCACCTCCCTGGTCAGTCCTGGCCTGGTTACCAGCAAAAGTTGTAATGAGAATTGGTGTATATAGATATATAATAAATATATATTTTTTTCTTGTTAAGAAAACCAGTCTCACCTATAGCCAAATTAACAGCAGTGGGTACCATCCCAACTACAACTGATATCACAGAGATAATTCAAATGTTCTTTTTTGTATGTGCTAAAATGTATTTAGTTATGAAAGCATTTGTTTCTTTTAATAAATAAAAACCTACATTTGTCTTTAATACAAAACCTCTGTTTAGAACAATTGTCTTGTTACAACATTAAAGCATGGATTATTTTTCATACCAATTGACATAGATTTTTACATAGAGAATAAATATGAGATTAAGTGAAGATAATCCCTATTGAAGTTAATTTGGTGTGTTTAGATTTGTAGATCACACACTATATTATTTGACATCTGACCCAACATCCCCTAGCAGTGTGACACATCCCCACTTCCATTACATTTCTTTCACCAATATTGATTATGATGTGTGTTTTCTTTTGTGGTTCCTTTGTCCTGATAATTCATTAATGTAACTACAGAAAGGAAAATTCTACCTACACAGCATGACTATTAAATTAATGTCCTCCTACACATGGTCTGCATGTTCCATGCAATGTCAATTATTTTTTATTCTGTCACATATACTATTTCAGGTTAGTCTGACTATGATTGACGAGCCTGTGACTGCTTGATAAGGTCACATTTCCTTCCAGTTAGAGATAATAGATTATTTATTTTTTTACTTAGTTTAACAGCATTAATATCATGGCTGGATAGAGGAATTAGCACTTAAAGGGAGCATTCTAGTGAAAGATTAATGTAGCATCGTAAACAAAAGGCATGTTAAACCTTTTAGTAGCAGAAACTGTAGTAAGAATTATTATTTAAATATAACTGTATGTATAATCCTTTGAGTGAAGGAAGGCTGGGGCATTTTCAACAATTTTCACATCATAAAACAATCGATACAATTTTATCTTAAAAGAAAAACCAAAATGTAGGTTAGTTCAAATAAATATATTTTTAAAACTACAATATCCTCTCAGTATATTTTAAAAGAATATGTGTAGATTAAGTATATTTTTGAAATATGTAATAACACTGTAATAAAACAAAATAACATTTTATTAATTTGATAGAGTGATAAAGTCCATGGCCAAATTAATATAAGATGTCAAAATAAATAAACAGAAGTATATATTTCTTGAAATCTTACATTAAAGACAATAACACAAATGTATCATTTTTTGTGAATGCAGTGGGGCACAAAAAAAAAACTTACATACTACTTACCTACAGCAACCATGAGCGTTTCAAGAACACAGTATTTTTTTTTAAAAAATCTCCACCTTTTCATGGAAAATATTCTCCTTTATCTCATAAAGATACCACATATGTATTTGTATGTCAGTGTTAAACAGCCATAAGAGTCCCCCAAATCTTGAGCATCCAAAGTAGTTTTAAGAAATGTGCGGCTTTTGAAGGCATAATTACTAGACTTGGGTGCCGGCCAACTCTTCATGTTCGCTTCGTGTTCGTCCTCTTGGAGGAAAAAAATCTTTGTATTCCACAAATATTCGCCAATTCCTGTGTCCGTTTCGGGCGAATATTCGTGTGCATTCTTTGTGTTCATTTTTTTTTTTGTTTTTTGACGTTTTTTTTGTAGAAGGGGTTAATATGGAGTTAACGCGGTACAGACTATGCAGCAGCTTTGGCGCCATACAAGCAACTCTATTGGTCGCCTACAGGGGCCTCCTCTGAAACGAGCCCCCTGCTGGCGACCAATAGAGTTGCTCGTATAATTTAGTTAAGGCTGTGGATGTGGGTATCATTTTTCTAAAGTCATTCTCTCTCTCTCTCTGTTCTCCTCTTTCTTCTCTCTTTTGCTCTCTCTCTCTCTCCTTCTCTTTCCTCCCTTCTTTCTTGGCTCTCTCTTCCTCTCTTTCTTGTCCTCTTACCTTTTTTTTTTTACAATTTACCTTTTTTTAAAAAATAAATATGAGTGTTTTAAATGGCAATTACTAACAAAACTGTAAATCGTTTTATAAACTAACTCAATGACCAGAATACATGAAATTTCAGTTCTCAGGAATACTATTTTTAAACTGTGCATTTATATTTCAGTTATTACTTTCCTTTTTTACAGTGGTATTTTTTCTAAAACGATTTAGTTTCCTTGCTGATGTAAAACAGTAAAAATATTCATTGAATCAGCAGACATTTTAGAAGAATATTTTATTACATCAGACGTAAAATGATTGCTATTAGACACATCGTTCGCTGCTTTCTTCGTGGTTCATTTAGCAGGTAAAAGAAGCATCCTAAACAAATAAAAGGCTTTTCATGGTCCCCAGTATCTCTCAATTGTAGTGAGAAGACAACCTTGCAATTTCCATGATCTTTTCACATAAGCACAGTAAATGACTCGAAACTGATTTAAATAATGTACTAATATATTGTAATAGATAATTATCCTCACTATGCCATTAAACAAGTCTGTTTGGTAGGATTATTCTAGAATGTATGGCAGACCTGGGCAAAGCACGGCCCGCGGGCCACATCCGGCCCGCTGAATAGCTCGGACCGGCCCGCAAAGAGTGTCCTGGTGACTCACCAATGAGTCCGGTGTCCCCCCCCCCGCCCCGGTCACTTACCTTAAACTCCTGTGTTGGAAGCGTTTGTCTCGGGTGCCGGCGCTTTACGCTGGGCGCCGGCATATGACGTCAGACGCCGGCGATCAGCAGTGAAGCGCCGGCACCCGAGACAAACGCCTCACGCTTCCAACACAGGAGTTTAAGGTAAGTGACCGGGGCGGGGGGGGAGATCCTGAGAAGGGGGGGTTAGGGAGTTAGAGGGGAGATACTGAGAAGGGGGGGTTAGGGAGTTAGAGGGGAGATACTGAGAAGGGGGGTTAGGGAGGGAGGTCTTACTGTGTGTGTGTGTCTTACTGTGTTTGTGTGTGTGTGTGTCTTACTGTGTGTGTGTGTATCTTACTGTGTCTGTGTGTGTCTCACTGTGTCTGTGTGTGTCTTACTGTGTCTGTGTGTGTCTTACTGTGTCTGTGTGTGTCTCACTGTGTCTGTGTGTGTCTTACTGTGTCTGTGTGTGTCTCACTGTGTCTGTGTGTGTCTTACTGTGTCTGTGTGTGTCTTACTGTGTCTGTGTGTGTCTTACTGTGTCTGTGTGTGTCTCACTGTGTCTGTGTGTGTCTTACTGTGTCTGTGTGTGTCTTACTGTGTCTGTGTGTGTCTCACTGTGTCTGTGTGTATCTTACTGTGTCTGTGTGTGTCTTACTGCGTGTGTCTTACTGTGTTCATAGCTTATTCAGTTATTGTAATAAATATTTTAGCCCATTTTTTAGCTCAAAATATTTTTTCCTTTTTTTTCTCCTCTAAAATCTAGGTGCGTCTTATCAGCAGGTGCGTCTTATAGAGCGAAAAATACGGTATGCACTCCGAAGCCTTGTTCATTTTGTTCACTTCTGTGCTGTGCTAATAGTTATTCAGGCCTTACTTATTCAAGCACCTCTACCAATGACGTAGGCTTGAATAACTTTATTAAACAGCACATAAGTTAACAAAATGGACAAGGCTTCGGAGTTTGTAGTTTGTAGAGGTCTGGCCCTCTAAAACCATTCCAATTTCTCATGTGGCCCCATGGGAAAATTAATTGCCCACCCCTGATGTATGGTATAGAGGTATGAAGAATGATCTGCATTTCCAGAAATCAAATAAAAAAATGCTGGAGAGATCAACCCAGTTAGTTGGATGACAGGGGTCTTTTGTCATATCCTTAGATTTCTAATGATGTTCTGTGTAGAATTTATATCCAATATCCACAATGAAAATGAACATGAAAACAGTGATCACAAAAAAGGTATCTTTTGAAATGTATTTTGATATTGTGTGCATGAGCTAAAGACATTTCAGAAAAGCTAATTTTGATTTGCTAATGTTTTCAATGAATTGTGCTAATTGGGTTAAAGTTATTTTTGGTAAAAGCTCAAAAGAAAAAGTATCATCATTAAAACACGGTTGGCTATGCCTAGTGATAAGTAATAACTTAAATATTTGAAAGAAAAATGATAGATACAATGAGGTTATAGGGTATTAAGGCAATCCTACATTGCTATTTTTTAAAAAAAAAATTGTTAAAAACATCAAAAATATTTAGTACAAATTGCAATTGGCCACTAGGTTGTGGCTTTCACCCTCATCATTCACTACTGTTTTAACGTTTGGGGTCACAGAGAAATTTCCTTTTTTTTTTAAATAAAAGAAAATTTAGTTCATTAAAATAATATCAAATTGATCATAGACACTGGTAATATTGCAAATGGCTATTGTAGCAGGAAACAAATGATTTTTAATGGAATATCTTCATAAGAATACAGAGTATGTCATTATGTTGTGTTAGCTTATCTAAGTTTAAGTTTAAAAGGCTAATTGATTATCAGAAATCCCAATTATGTTAGCACAGCTGAAAACCTTGTTTTCCATGAAAATCGCTGTGACACCAAACCTTTGAACATGAGTGTATATATAAATAAATTACAAGATATATATATATATATACATGCATTTAATTATTCTGTCAGGAGGGACAGAGAAGAAGCTTCCTTTCAGAGATATGAGGAATAAAGATTATGTTGTAAAAAAAAAAAACATCTGATTAAAAAAACAAACATCTATTTGAAGAGGAGAATGAAACAATTATTGCAAAAATGTAGAACAACTATAGCGTTCAATTGGATTAATGGTAAAAGAACGAAAACAAAAAATGTAATCCCTGAAAACCTGGATGGATACAATTTTTACTAATGACAAACTGAAAGCAAGTGACACAAAATTACATAAGTTAATGGAATCAGAAATGGATGTAATCTCCATGGAGAAAGATATAGACAAAACAGGACACGGGTTAATTAAATGACAGATTAGCTATAACGTAGATAATGTAAAAGTATGCATTTGGGGAAGAAAAATAAACATGGTAATTATACATTGAATGGCTGCTTGACTTGTACAAATGGACCGAAAAACATTTTGGACAAATTTCTTGTTTCTGGTCAGTTCGTTTTTTGACAACAAATTTTGTTTCCTGCCCTTTCAGTAACAAGGAACTAATCAGTGTCACTCACTTCACACACTTCCACCTTTCATTCACTCTCTCTCATGTTCTCTCTCTCATTGTCTGCCTACCTTCTCCACCTTCCGGTTCTGTGTATCTGTCTCCTATTCTGCAGCTCCACGTCTTCTCTTGCCCCTTCTTGTTCTTCTGTCTCTTTTCTTCATCTGCTTCTTCCCAGGATCTGCCCCATTAACAGGCCTCCCAAAATGCTTCTGCAAAAAGCCAGAACCTCCGAGCACATCCTCTCCCCCAAATGGAGGAATGGGGAAGAGGCTTTTCATGTGGTGTGTGCCGTGGCTCTGCCCATTTGCAGAAGTACTCCAAGAGACCAGAATAATGCATATGGATCCTCGAAAAAAGAAGCATTTCTGCATTCCTCTTTCTTCTCAAAACCACCTTTTGTGGCAGTGCTCCAGGAGGCCAGGTTAATGAAGCTGATACCAGTGAGAAGCGGACAAAGAAAGAAGACAAAAGAACAAGACAAGGCAAGAGAAGAATCAGAGCTGCAGAAGAAGAGACAAGGACAAAGAAGCGGTTGGCAGGGAGACATTTTAGAGAGCATTTTAGAGATGGGTAACATAATTAATCGAATAAAAGATCTCTGTCTGTAAATCTATGTATTTACATTGATGTAAAGAAACCAATATGGGGATATGATATAGTCCAAGATAATATAACGCTGTGTCTGGGGATGTTTTTGTTCCTACAACTTTCCAGACAACAATAGTATGTTCTTGCTGTTTTGATTAGCCAGGGTATCTACCTGTTGATACAAGGAAAACCAGACACTGCTGGCTCTGTGTTGACAGGTTCAGTTTAACAGCGCTCAGAGTGAGTGTCATTACTCTTACAAAATTTAAAAGCCCAAACTTCTGTCAAATCCTGCTGAGGTATAACCACCCTGCCACTGCATACTGTCATCAGGAAAGCAATGCTACAGAAGCTACTGCTTCACTGTGTGATCATCTATAGTAAAATCAGAGTGCAAATAAGGTGAAATATGGAAATATAGTAAAAATAGTAGTACAATTAAAAATAAATAATTAAATGATGGTACAGATGTTCCTTCTAGTTGCAGGAGAAATCATTGAGATCCCAAAGATGTTTATCTAGTATTACTAGAGAGAGTATTGTTGCTGCTTCTACAAGCAAGTTCTAAATTACTATTACTTAGTGTTAATTTTGAATATATTCAAAATACATTTAAAAATATCTCAGGAATAAAGTTCTTGTTATCAAGGTTACACTAGCAAGAACCTAGACGCAAAGTAGAGTTTCTACCATATATGATGAGTTACAGTCCATATTCAATGTATTAAGGTTTTGATTAATTCAATTGATAATTAAATCCCAGTTCACAAATGTGGGAAGCATGGTCAATGTATTCAGAGTCCAGGAAATGTTTCTTATCAGGTGCTGAACAGACATTCTCTAACTAAGGCTTGTACGAGGTAGTCATGGCCTTCTTAGCATATTCACTTTATTCCAAATCATGAAGTACTATTTTTTTTTAGAGTTGGTGTTAATCAATTAGGATTTGGCTACCACTATATCCTATTTTAAAATTTGAAGTTATGTTTTGTAGTTCTGCTATGTTTTTTCCCTACTTGTTTATTCAAATACCATATACAGATTTACAAGTGAACTAGAACTGTGGGAAACCATTACTGCAGAAAATTGTATGTCTACAAAAACCTAGCAAAAATATAAAAAATTATCACTTTAAGAATACATTTTCAGCATTTTCTTACTTTAAGTATATATTTATTTTCAGCATTCTGTTAGCATCCAAATTTGGTTTAACTTAAATTCAACCATACTCCCTTGAAAGTTAATTAACCTAATACTTCACATATTGCTTCTTTTTCAAAGTCTAATTTAATTAGGTCAGGAGGTTGTTTCAATGTTTTAACTAAGTGTATTTGCAAGTTGAAAATGAGAATATTATAATTTGCAAATTGTATGCAAATAAATTAAATAGACATTGCACAGTTGAGTTGCATTATATTCATTAGTGCTTTAATTGCTATATTTTGTGCTCAGGAAAAAAAGATTTGAGGACTGTCTGGGAAAGTGGGATTTGATTTTTAAATAGTTGAAAGATGCACATTACATACACCACAATACTGTTAATGTCTTATTACATATAAACATTATTCTGGTTGTGATTCTTAACAAAAACAGATATATGTATATAAATCACATGGATTTCCAGATCATAAACAACAAGGATTTACTTTAGGGAGATCATGCTGAACTAATCTTATTGAGATTTTTGATTGGTATTTTTTTTAAATACGGTGCTGCAGTAGTGCATATCTAGTTTTCAGTAAGGCTTTTGACACTGTGTCACACAGAAGGCTTGTCAATAAACTACAATCTTTGAGTTTGTATTCCAATATAGTTGAATGGATTAGACAGTGGCTGAGTTGTAGTCAATACAGTATAATTTGGAGAAAGGTCTTGTATTATGCCAGGAGTCCCTTATCGTGAAAGATGGAATACGGTGGCAGGAGACAGTTTGGACACATGTGTAATATGAATCAAACCTACTCACTGGAGATGGGAGTGCACTAGGGCAATATATCCAGAGGCGAGGTAGATATCCGGGCATTCTGTAATGAATAATATTTTGTTAATAATATGGCTCCTGGGTCCTGTCACGATAGAGTTAAGAAGTTAAGTTAGTAAAAGTTTAGACTATACTTTGCATAGGCATGGTCTTGTGATTTTAGAGTCAGATGTCAATATGTGCAGAACATATGGGCTAGTAAAATAAGGAAACTCACGAGCACATAACAACATGGCAAGGGACCTCTGTTTAAAGTGCCCGGCCAGCACCGTAGAATAGAGGGCCAGCCTGCGTCACAGAACAGAAGCCACATAGAGATAACACCATGACGTAAAGACACTTGACCCTGGAAGATTCTGGAAAGTCCCCACGACGGCTATAAAAGACCCACAGCCACAACCACAAACTGTGAAACCTCCCTTGTGATGTTTGCGAGAACGTGCACGAGCAGCCCAGGATGGATCCAGAGATCCTCGCGTCCAAGACAAGTAGCTCTTCGAAAAAAGACTGTTCTGAGGGGTTTCCCAGTCTCTGCTGAGTTGGGAGTTAATCAGCTAGAGGAGTGATAACCACTTGGCTTGGTGATGTTTTACTGTATAGACATTTGACACTATAGCATTCATTGCTGTGATATTGATTGATTGCTTAGTTTGTTTTATACACACACATATATACCATATTTTCCGGCGTATAAGACGACTTTTTTACCCATGAAAATCTTCTCAAGTCAGGGGTTGTCTTATACGCCGGGTGTTGAAACTTACCAAGCCGGAGAATCACGATTCCCCACGAAGCCCCTAAAACTGTAGCGTATCTCTAGCGGAGGGGCGAGCGGAGAAGCCGCCTCCCCTGGGCCGGTCTTCAGGGCCGCGTCGAGGTAGGTGCAAGATCGTGATCTCCCCAACTAGCCCTGATCAACGGGTGCCCGGTGAGCAGGGCTGGTTGGGGAGATCACGACCTCCCTCTAACTAGCCCAACATTAGGGAGCTCAAGGTCTGGCACTTCAGACCTCGGCTTCCGTGCTCCCTAGTCACTATGCGCCGGCTATTGATGCCGAGCGCGGGGATGACGTCATATCCCGGCGCTCGGCATCAATTGCCGGCGCGTAGTGATGAGGGAGCAGTAAAGCTGTTGCGCCTACCTGGTCCAGGAGAGGTGGAATACTATGCAGGGTGGCCGAACCATGCACTGTCCACTATCTAGCAGAGAGATGGGAACTGCTAGTAGGGGACTGAGCAGAGGACAGTAGTAGACAGGGCGCCACAGCAGACGTAAGGTTAAACTGCAGACTCTGAGCAGGACGGCAGATGACAGGTGCACCACAGCAGATGTAGGGTTAAACCGCAGACTCCGAGCAGGACGGCAAATCCAGGTCAGAACCGATAAGCCAGTCCGGAGGGAAGCTGGGGCGGATAGGCACGGGTCAAGGTAGGATGGGACAGGACGGGTATGGGAACAGGAGCAGGCAGGAAGGGGTTAAACAGGCAAAATACCAACTAAAGGAAACTGAGTTGCTCTCTGAGACTCCAAACAACAACTGAGCACCTTAGCAAAGGTGTCAGTTGTTTAAGTAGTCCAGAAGCCCCTCTAATTAGCTCTTCAATTTCCGGGACGCGGTCCCTTTAAGAGTGCCGGTATTTGCGCGTGCGCACCGCACTCGACGCGTCGAGCAGCGGCTACACGGCTACCCGCTGCAAAGGTAAGTGCTGTTCGTGACAAAAGCAGAGGTCTGAAATGACAGACCTCACGCTCCCACAAGTGGATGGAAGATAGATAGATGTAGGTATTTGTGTGTTTGTATATATATATATATATATATATATATATATATATATATATATATTGGGACACAATACCCCTTCACTTGGTACTCTGTCCGGGAATCTTTACTTACACACAGTCTTCCAGGCTGCAGAGACGGCTCAGACACTCTCCCTCTCACTCAGGGAGCCAAATGATCTCTCTTGCTCTCAGATCAGGAGGCTACTTAACTGCCTCTCCCATTAATTAGTGGAACCAGGTGAGTAGTAGGAGAGTTTCCGTGAATCTCCGGACTAGATTCTCACCTGCTGGTCTTCGGCTGCTCACAAAACATGGAGTGGAGCACTGGCCCGCCCTACTCTCCAAATGCTCCACCACAGGGACCCAAAATACACAAATAACAGACATCAGCAATTACATTCTTAACAATACATCTCCCTGGGGCTAGTAGAAACTATTGTGGGTAACCACCCTGCAAAATATAAGGGGATAAGTACACTCCCTCCATTATCATCCTCTGCTTTCTGTCACACATCCTCCCCCCCAGCTCAGACCTGATGGGGTGAGCGACCATAGACATCAGCGAGTGCATTCTTGAGAGCCCATCAGCATTCCCCTGTTTGCATCCAGCCCTGTGTTCTACAGAAAAATGATAGGGTTGCAATCTCAGAAACCAGCGCGTTACTCTACTGTTTTTCTCTTTGTTCTGGCACATCCATGTAAGTGGTGCATGGTCAGTTACTAGTCTAAACTTCCTCCCTAGTAGGTAATATTTAAGATGGTCTACCGCCCACTTTATAGCAAGGCATTCTTTCTCTACAATAGAGTAATTCCTTTCATGTGGGTTAAGCTTCCTGCTTATGTACAAGATTGGGTGCTCTTCCCCTTGGCTTTCCTGAGAAAGGACTGCCCCCAGTCCAACATCAGATGCATCTGTCTGTAAAATGAATTCTTTGGAGAAGTCAGAGGTTACTAACACTGGTTGGGTACAGATGATTTCTTTCAACTTTTTGAATGCATTCTCAGTTTCTAGTGACCATTTTACCAACACAGGGGCTTTTGCTTTTGTAAGGTCAATTAAAGGACTTGCAATTGTAGCAAATTCAGAGATAAACCTCCTGTAATATCCAATTAGACCTAGGAACGTTCTCACCTGTTTCTTAGTGGTTGGTTGTGGCCAATTTTGTATGGCTTCTATTTTTGCCTGCTGAGGTTTCACTAACCCCCTTCCAATTGAATACCCTAAGTATTTGGCTTCCTCTAGGCCAATTGTACATTTACTAGGGTTAGCCGTTAACCCAGCATCTCGAATTGAATTTAATACGGCTTGCACTTTTGGAAGGTGAGATTCCCAGTCTTCACTATGTATGACTACATCATCCAAATATGCAGCTGCATAACGCATGTGTGGTTTCAATACCCTGTCCATCATCCTTTGAAAGGTGGCAGGGGCCCCATGTAACCCAAAAGGTAAAACCTTATATTGAAAAACACCGTCAGGTGTAGAAAAGGCAGTTTTTTCTTTCGCTCGCTCTGTTAGCGGAACCTGCCAGTATCCCTTGGTTAAATCAAGTGCGGTAAGGTAACTGACTTTCCCCAGTCTTTCTACTAGCTCGTCAACTCTGGGCATGGGATATGAATCAAATTTTGAGATGGCATTCAATTTACGGTAATCATTACAAAATCTTATTGTACCATCCGGTTTTGGTACAAGTACAATAGGGCTACTCCAATCACTGCATGACTCTTCAATTACCCCAAGGTGTAGCATTTTTTTTACTTCTGCCCTAACTGCCTCCCTGCGAGCTTCAGGTATTCTATAAGGTTTGAGGTAGATCCTTTTACCTGGTTCTGTTATAATATCATGTTTTATAACATTTGTTCTGCCTGGGTTTGGAGAAAACACATCTTTATTTAATCTAATAAATTCCTTCACCTCACGTGTCTGGTGTACTGACAGGGTTACTGGTATGTTAACCTCTGGTTCAACATTATCCTTTAGGGGAAAGGTAGTGGCTTCCACTGAAACTAAGACTTCCCTGTCCTTCCATGGCTTAAGTAGATTTATATGATATATTTGTTCAGGCCTTCTTCTGCCTGGCTGTCTCACCCTGTAGTTTACTTCTCCTACCCTTTCAATAATTTCATATGGTCCATGCAAGGTTGCTAGGAATTTATTTTCTACGGTGGGGACCAGGACTAGGACTCTATCACCAGGCTGAAACACCCGAACCCTGGCGTTCCTGTTATAACTATTCTTCTGATCCTGTTGGGCCTTTTCCATATGCTCTCGTACCATGGGCATAATGGCCTCCATACATTCCTGCATTTGGTTTATGTGGGAAATGACGCTACAATATGCAGTACCTTCTTGTTCCCAAGTTTCCTTAGCTATGTCAAGTAGCCCCCGGGGACGCCTACCATACAATAATTCAAATGGTGAAAAACCCGTAGAAGCTTGAGGCACTTCCCTAATGGCAAACATTAAATAGGGTAACAGAAAATCCCAATTTTTCCCGTCTTTATTAATTACTCTCCTTAGCATTGCCTTTAAGGTTTTGTTAAACCGCTCAACAAGGCCGTCTGTTTGTGGGTAATACACAGATGTTTTCAGGTGCTTTATGTTAAGGAGCTTGCATAACTCTTTAGTGACATTAGACATGAATGGTGTTCCCTGGTCTGTCAAAATTTCTTTTAGGATCCCAACCCTGCATCCAAAACTCTTTGGCAATAGACTTTGCAGAGGTTGTACGCATAGGTATCGCCTCGGGATATCGGGTGGCGTAATCCAATATTACTAATATATATTGGTGTCCTCTCGCAGATTTCACCAACGGGCCAACAAAATCCATTGCAATACGTTCAAATGAGGTTTCAATGATGGGCAAGGGCACCAATGGACTACGGAATGCTTTAAATGGGGCAGTGCGCTGACAATCAGGACAGGATGCACAGTAATTTGTTATGTCTACAATCACCCCTGGCCAATAAAATCTTCTGAGTATCCTTTCTCTCGTTTTGTCCACTCCTAGATGACCCCCTAAGACATGGCTATGTGCAAGATTTAACACTGTGCGCCTATAACTTTGTGGCACCAACAACTGTTTTGTTGCCTCTTTTTTACCAATTCTATATAATAAGTCATTATCAACTTCAAAATACGGATAGGTAAGTGGTTTTCCTGGGTCAGTAGGGGATCCGTTGCTTACTGCAATAGTGCTTCTAGCCACTGATAAAGTAGGATCTGACCACTGTGCACTATGGAAGTTACCTGGGCTAACTTCTAAATCAATTAACCCCATGTCTTGCTCCGGACTATTCAAGGTGTCAGTCTGTTCTGGATTGTCGCCAACTAGTGTTTTAATAGGACATAACAGCTTAGTTTCAGGCTTCTCATCATTATTCAGCTCGTCTACCAACATCTCTGCAAAAGGAAAATCATCCGACAACCTAGATGCATTATTCCACAACCCTAAAAAATGTGGGAAATCTCTACCGATTATCATGTCGTGTGCTCATTTTGGTACCAGGCCAACTTGACAGTTTACTGTGCCACAATGTGTCTCAACTCGTACTATAGTAGTAGGATAATTGTGTATGTCCGCATGTATGCATGCGATATCTACCTTATTACAATTATCAATACAAATGTAGGGAACCAAAGACTTGTCAAGCAGAGTCACCATACTTCCAGAGTCCAGTAAGGCCTGTACTGTTTTCCCTTCCACAGTCACCGAACACCATGGATGTTTTTTTACACAACCACTTTTGTTTGCAAAACACACCGATCGTGAATATAATGAATAACCAATAAACTATTATTACCCAAGTTACATTCCATTGGTTCAATATTATCAGGGCAGTCTTTTGCTATTGTTGTGGACATGGATTGCATCGTCCATTATTAGTGATTCACGTCACAGACGCAATATCTGTATCTCCCTTTGGATAAACCACTCTAACTGTGGCATACATTACAATACCAATTAGTTCTATTGTTTAAGAAGTGCCTTACCTCTACCACCAGGTAGCACTAGAGAGTGAGTGATGTGTACATCTATTGTTTATCTAAGACCATAGATAATGGCTACCTACATGAAAAGCCATGTGGGCTATGCCAGGAACAATGGGATATCAGGAACTCCAGGAAGAAGGGGGAGGAGCAGAGGAGACTGGAAGGACAGGAAGGAAGCAGCATGGCAGAAGCTAAGGGAGCTGTGAAAGTTTGCCAGAGAAAAAAAGTATGAAATAGAAAGCTGCTCTTCCATCTTGGGCTAGTTAAGTGCCAAGAAGCTAGGACTAGTTAAGTGCCTAGTATTGTAACTAAGAATTAGAAAACAACTACTGAAAGAATCCTTTAAAGTCTTCTATATGATCCTGGTATCTAGAGCCATTTTGGAAACTGAACACCAAAGGAGTCATTTGATATGCTGATACTCTCTGAAGTTAAGTACATATGTTATTACAATGTTATTAGAATATAATTGTTGACTGTCTGTAACTTTGTTATGGTAACCTTCTTCGATATATTGTTTTTACCGCTAGAGGTATTAATAAAGTATATCATTATACATCATAACACCTGTTGGTATTCGTCTTTACATAATTTAACTGTATTCCTGAATCAAATTTATTGTTGTATTGTTAGATGTGTTTTGTCTAAATTGTGTATTTAAATATTAGCATAATTTTGCATAAAACAGGCCACGACCACAACAGCTATATGTCCAAATGCCCGACATTTAAAACATTTTATCATTCTAGTGTCCCTTATAGGTTCTTCCTGCATGAAAAAGCCTCTCTCTCTTGGCGTTATGTCCCTGGAATTATAAGAGCCTACTTGCTCTTCAAAAGTTCCCCTTTTCCCAGGAGCAGTCTTACCATATTTGCTGGGGCTTTTTAGGTTTCGAGGTCGCTCCGTTGCAGGATGTTGGATTACTTCTTCGGCTGCAATGTACCGCTCTACTAAAGCAACCAACTGGTCAGCTGTCTGGGGTTCGCTCTGACTGACCCACCGGCGGAGAGTAACTGGTAAACCTCTCAAAAATCGGTCCATCACTAGTTGCTCCACTATGTAGCTTGATGAGTTAACCTCCGGCTGTAACCACTTCCTGGCGAGATGTATCAAATCAAACATCTGTGACCGAACGGCTTTTCCTGGGCTGTACATCCAGGCGTGAAATCTCTGTGCGCGGATAGCGGCTGTAACTCCCAAACGTGCCAGGATCTCCAATTTTAGCTTGTTGTAATCCCTTGCTTGGTCTGGTTCCAGATCGTAGTATGCTTTTTGGGGTTCTCCACTTAGAAACGGTGCTATTAAGCTTGCCCATTCAGCCACAAGCCAGCCTTCTCTTTCCACTGTTCGCTCAAATGCCATAAGGTAGGCCTCAACATCATCTGTAGGCACCATCTTTTGCAGATAGTTACTTGCTCTGATTACCTTGGGACCTTGCAGTCCTTCTGCGGTGTCCCTGGTAAGCCTTTCAGATAGGACCTTGATCTCTTGCTGCATGGCACGAGTGGCATTTTGCTGCTCCTCTCTGAGCATTTGATGAGCTTCAGCTTGAGCTAATGCGGCTTGCCTGATCATAGCTTCTGTGTTTTCTTTTTGGGCTAGCACCAGTTGCTGTAGTGCAGCGATATTATCTTGCTGTATAGTATTAGTCTCAGCTGCCCTTTTGTTAGTTTCTTGCTGCACTGTGGTGCACTGGATAAGTGCTTTAATGACATCCTCCATTTTCTTTAGTCTCTATTGCACCTTACCGACTTGTTCGTGTGTTACCCGCAATCTCCACCATATGTGACACAATACCCCTTCACTTGGTACTCTGTCCAGGAATCTTTACTTACACACAGTCTTCCAGGCTGCAGAGACGGCTCAGACATGAGGAGGGTAAAATAAAAGGCTGGGCCTGTTTTTATTTTGTCATCACAGGCATTACAGAAAATAAATAAATCAAAACAAAAAAGCCTTGCTCTCGTGAGCACTAACTAATACACAGTTCTCCAGCCTAGCTGCAGTTGGACGGCTTATCCGTTCCCAACAAACAAAATAACAAATTGTATATAATATTGGCAGCTCTCTCACTCAGGGAGCCAAATGATCTATCTTGCTCTCAGATCAGGAGGCTACTTAACTGCCTCTCCCATTAATTAGTGGAACCAGGTGAGTAGTAGGAGAGTTTCTGTGAATCTCCGGACTGGATTCTCACCTGCTGGTCTTCGGCTGCTCACAAAATGTGGAGTGGAGCACTGGCCCACCCTACTCTCCAAATGCTCCACCCCAGGGACCCAAAATACACAAATAACAGACATCAGCAATTACATTCTTAACAATACATCTCCCTGGGGCTAGTAGAAACTATTGTGGGTAACCACCCTGCAAAATATAAGAGGATAAGTACACTCCCTCCATTATCATCCCCTGCTTTCTGTCACAATATATATATATATATATATATATATATATATATATATATATGTGTGTGTGTGTGTGTGTGTAAAGGCAGGGGTGTGTGGTGAGGGCAGTGTATAAATGTGTATGTATGGACAGTCGTATGTTAGTATGTGTAGATATATATATATGTGTGTGTAAGGACAGTGTATGTATGTATATGTCTGTGTATGGGCAGTGTATGTGTATGGACAGGTGTGTGTAAAGGCAGTGTATGTGTATATGTGTGTTTGTAAGCTGATGTGTACGTGTATATGTGTGTAAAGGAAGGGGTGTGTGAGGGCAGTGTATGTCTATTCATGTGTGTGTGGCCAGGCATATGTTAAGGAGAGCAGACTCACCCAATCCAAGCAGGCTTTGTATACAACAACCATCCAATCACCGGTAAGGTACATCGCTTGCCGTCATTGGCTGGTTGTTGTATACTGGTAAAGGGGTAGTCTTATACGGCGAGTATAGCCCAAACTCTATATTTTAACTGAAAATTTGGGGGTCATCTTATACGCCCAGTCGTCTTATACGCCGGAAAATACTGTACATATATATAAGTTTACATACACAACTATTTTCCATCTGCTGTATTCGGAATCTCATATAAAGTTTTGCTTGATCAAATTGCTGTGTGTCGTGCTGTCATTTCGTATCCTCACTTGATTGGGCAAAACACATACCCTCTCTCCCACTCCTCCAATTGGGAGAGAAAATGTAACCAGAAGCTCCACTATTTTTGCTCACTGGAGGTTATCTTTGGGCAATATAGAGGAGCACAATATAGAGGGCACATCCTCTACCACCAACCATAAAATCAGAGGAGAGAATGTCACTGGAATCTCTGCCATTTTTGAAGAAGTTCACCAGGAGGTTATTTTCTGGAGATGTGTACAAGGAAAGAAGACAGGAGAGAGAAGAACAAGGAGATGAAAAAGATGCTAGAGGGGAAGCAGTGCTGGTAGACATGGAAGCGGAAATGGTCAGCGGAGAAGGTAGCGGGACATTCAGAGAAAGCAAGAGCGTTAATGAGAGTGTGAGAGAACCTGAATGATTGAGTGTGAGAGAGTTAAAGTGAATGAGACCATGAAATTTGAACAATATTCTGAGCCTTCTGTTTACCTTGTTTTCATCATTTTGTCAGGGTTTTGCCTAGTTTTCATTGAAAAACTATGCACTTTTTGTTACATTTGCAATTCCTACGAATCTGAATTCAATTGTCTACACACATGACTTACACTTTTTAGAGACATTCTAACACCAGAGGACATAACCTGAGTTGAGTGTGAATCGATTGAGCTATAACTTAAAGGGACATTTCAGCCATCATATGCACTTTAAAGCATGTGCTTTGCAATGCCGTGCAACTGGGGGATGAAAATGTAAAAAAAGGGAGTAATAAATAAACTAAAAGTGTCAGACTTGACTACAGATGTCAAAAAGTTACAAAACAAAAGTATTTTTGTCATTGAATCGGCAAAAGAATGACTGAATTCAGTATGCAGGGTTATTTGTGTCAGGTGTTTATTCCCCTAAGTATTACAAAGCCCCTGACATGCGGCACTTATGACAAGCAGTTGTCACCTTTCCACTGCAACTGATTCTTCCGACAAACACAAGCGTCACAGAAGAGTGATTAAAATCCCTTGGTAACAGAAACTTTCATAGTCTTAATCCAGCACGTTAGATTTCAGAACAGTTCTGATGTGCTGGAGAAGCAGGTGGGAATTATTCACCATAGCAGTGGTTTCCACTTGCTTGCAGGGGATCTGATGACTTCACGCTAAGAACACTTGCCTTGATTTAAAGCTTTTGATCTTAGCATAGTTTGGAAACCCTTGTGGGCAAAAAAATGGAGCAGTCAAAATGCAAACATCTGTCATAAACCCATCAGAGTTCCATTTGTTACAATTTTATACACTTAGCAATTTCTGTATCCAAAAGCCCATAGCTGATTTAACATAGAGACTTTTTTCCAGAATCAAAACACTTTAACATAATGTCACAGAGGAATCTTATGTTGTAGGTTTCCAAAATGAAGTGACACTGGTCTGGAATGAATGATTTTGATGAACATCAATGCAAATATTTTACCTTTCAGGCATAAATATGTTTTTTGGGTGTCTTGAAATTGATATGCTCTTGAGCAGGTCTGTTAAATATTCATTGAGATGCTGGGGAGAAATATAAAACACACTGTATGTATTTTATTTTGCTCAAAATATTAAACCCAAAGAGACAGAATTCCCTGTAGGTTTAATGGAGTTAGATAGGTTCCCAGTAGATGTGTAATGTTATAAATATTTACAATGTACTGTCAGAGAGGATGGATTTAAATCATGTTGCATATTCATTTGAAAACAAAGTCAAAGGATGAAATAAAAAATTTTTCTTTTACCTTTTAGGAAACGTGATTATTATACAGGTGTATTAAAGAGATTGTGTATGCATTTGGAAAAACTGCAATAAGTACATTTTAAGACTTTACCCATTACTAGGTTTGAGTGGAAATGTGCCAGTACAAACAATTTTGAACCCCACTCACACTCATTTGTTGCTTGAAAATGAATGCATGGAATTGGTTTTGCTTGTCGTGCACAAGTCTATTTGTCAGTACCCTAAACAGCCTGACTGTGCCATATTTGCCACCAAAATTTCATTTACAGAATCCCTTCCTTCGTCGTCTATGAAAACTCCACTCTTCCAGTCTCAGAGGGTGACCTCTTGTTCTTTGTACATTTCTGTAAATGAACAGGTCACTAAAAAGCTGTTTATATTGGCCCTGCATATATTTATATAATGTTATCATATCCCCTCTAAGACGCCGTCTTTCCAGTGTATATAATTTTAACTTTTTTAGTCTATCTTCAAATCCCCTAATTAATTTTGTAGTTCTTCTTTGCACTTTTTCTAGTTCCATGATGTCCTTTTTAAGGACCGGTGCCCAGAATTGTACCGCATACAGGGTGAGGTCTTACCGTTGACCTGTAAAGAGGCAAGATGATATCCTTCTCCCGTGACTCAATACCTAATACAGGGTCACTGTACCCAACGCTGGGTACCACTTTTTGAGGGCTGAGGAATCACCAGTCAGGACCCTCATACGGATAGCTCCTGCTATCCACGGATCAGTCAGACCGCCATTCATAGTAAAAACAAGAACTCCTTTTATTTACAAACACACGGAATTTAAATATAATCTCAATTCAATGTGCACCGAACCCAACCCCCAATCCCATCAGCCACCTCACATCACAAATCCCATCAGGGGATGTATCAGGTGAGGGGATTAAGGAATTGTTTTCCCCACCTGTGTTATCCCCCCTGTAGTGCGGCTGCCGTCTGGGCAAACAGGGCTGTGCTGGCTGATTAAGAGCCCCAGCCAGGTTACCTGATTGTTCCTTTGAAGGCTGGAGCAGCAGCCACATTCAATCTCTGGGCCGGTTATAAAATAAAACACAATATAAAATATTACCGGGTCACGGTATCACGAACTGGACACAAAAGCGGCTAAACTTCATATGAACATATGAGCCAGCTAGCCTGGCCCTGTCACAATACCTTGTTTATGCATGCCAAAACCTTAGTGGCCCTTGCAGCTGCTTGCTGGCATTGCACACTGTTGACAAGTCTACCTGCCTACAGTCTGAGAAATATCTATTCGCAACAACTCTCTGCATTCTATCCTTTAGCCAATTTCCAATCCAAATACAGACATTTCCCCCTAAGTAAAATTCTTTGGAATATAACCAATACTGGGATGGGCTGCACTTAAATGATAAGGGAGCTGCAGTATTAGTGGAAAGGATGGTTAGAGACATAGAGGAGTTTTTAACCTGGTTCTTGGGAAGGGCACAAATAGAAATGGAGATATAGTCAAAGTAGATTGGAAGGGGGATCTAGCTTTGGAAAAAGGTGGTGAGGGCAGTGGTGGGGTTAGCATAGACAATAAGGAGGTACACACAGAAGTCAGTCAAACCGGTATAGAATGATTTAACAAGAACCCAGAGCAAATAACAAAGTTACTCTTTGAACGGGCATAGGACAACTGAAAAGGCACGTTTAAATAGGGCCAGTTGCGGGAAAATGGGCAATTGACCAACGGGAGCCATATGACGTCTTTGCGACCGATGCACGCGAATAGCGTCGTCGTGATATATATAAGAAGGAGGATAAGTGAATTGACTGGGTTTGGTACCCATGGTTTGAACAGAGAGAAGTGGAACACAGTGTCGGAAACAGTACTTACCCCACAATGTTCCCGGGTCCTCTGCTGTCATGCAGGCTCTGCTTCTCGCCAGACACGAAGGATCTGGCATCCTGGAGCTGTCCCACACCATCCGCCATCTTCTAGTACAGGCATCCAGTGAGTCTCTGTGACGTGCGCTCGCCTACTCTGCTTCTTAAAGGGACCCATGCCCACATTTTGCAGGATGACCCCTAAGTACCCTGGGACACTATTTAAGTCTCTTGACACCTGAGCTAGGTGCTCAGTTGTTTTTACAGCTTGCTTCTGCAGCTAAGCATGTTTATTCCTGCTTCTCCGTCCTACCCTCAGTCCTACAACAGTCCTTCTCTACTGTACCTGGACCTGTTAACCCGTTACTGACCCTGGCTTGTTCTGAGACCATGACTATGCCTGTTCTGAAGCTCCCAGAGTTTCCTTCCTGGCCTGGCATCCATCCGGCTTAGAGGTTCCTACTCTTCTGCCTCAGGTAGGCCCCATGTGCCTCTGGACTGGCCGACACATATGGTGTATTTTTAGTGTAAAATAAACCGGAATGTCACTGGGTTGATGGAATGGGAGATGAAAAATGGCCTATATACTGAGGGCCCAACTTTTTGGAAATTAGTGCAAGGCGGGGATGTCATGTGGAGAGCCAAATTTTGTCCCCAGCTTACACACGGGGGATTCCAGTACGTCACTTATTAGCTTGTTCTTTATGTCAACGTTGTGTCTCCTGGAGATGGGACACTGCATAGCATAGTGCAAGTTGCAGGTAGGTCTTTTTGTAACCTCAGGGGGTGGTATTTGTAACGGGTTCACCAAGAGAGCTGTAGTAACTCCCAGAGATCACCCACATGTATCCTCCTGTTGTCCCCGAAATCATTTCCAGCACCAGTCAGCATGCACACCTTGGAACCCTGCTATGTGTTCCCAATAAGTAGACACAACTATCTTGAATTGAGTACAGCAGGAATGAACAGTTTATTCTTGTAAAACATAGACTCATATAGCCACAGAACTTCATTAACATAAATCAACATTGATAAACAGGTACATGTAGACAACCCAACCTTTAATTCCCTTTAGCTACTGAATCTCCCCCTGGCAGCCAGGCTGGAGCCATCTTTGAGTACCTTGGGGCCCTGTATGACAGGTCATTCTGTCACAGTACTGTTTATCTTGTGTCGGGTAAAGTAGAATTATGATATCCATATAGGAGAAAGAATGAAGATTCCTGTGTGGACATGTGTTTATTATTAGTGTATGCAAATTCTGCCATCGATAATAGGGAAGACCAGTCAGGTTGCAGATGTGTAGGAACTGCTGCAAACACTGATCCAACTGGATTTGCAATTCTGTACAAAATGCTTTCCAGAATTTAGAAGTGAATCAGGAGCCTTGGTCAGATATGATCTGACTGGGCACCCTATTAAGCAGGGGTGGGCAATTAATTTTCCCATGGGGCCACATGAGAAATTGGAATGGTTTTAGAGGGCCAGACCTCTACAAACTACAAACTCCGAAGCCTTGTCCATTTTGTTAACTTATGTGCTGTTTAATAAAGTTATTCAAGCCTACGTCATTGGTAGAGGTGCTTGAATAAGTAAGGCCTGAATAACTATTAGCACAGCACAGAAGTGAACAAAATGAACAAGGCTTCGGAGTGCATACCATATTTTTCGCTCTATAAGACGCACCTGCTGATAAGACGCACCTAGATTTTAGAGGAGAAAAAAAAGGAAAAAATATTTTGAGCTAAAAAATGGGCTAAAATATTTATTACAATAACTGAATAAGCTATGAACACAGTAAGACACACGCAGTAAGACACACACAGACACAGTAAGACACACACAGACACAGTAAGACACACACAGACACAGTGAGACACACACAGACACAGTAAGACACACACAGACACAGTAAGACACACACAGACACAGTAAGATACACACAGACACAGTGAGACACACACAGACACAGTAAGACACACACAGACACAGTAAGACACACACAGACACAGTGAGACACACACAGACACAGTAAGACACACACAGACACAGTAAGACACACACAGACACAGTAAGACACACACAGACACAGTGAGACACACACAGACACAGTAAGACACACACAGACACAGTGAGACACACACAGACACAGTAAGACACACACAGACACAGTAAGACACACACAGACACAGTGAGACACACACAGACACAGTAAGATACACACACACACAGTAAGACACACACACACAAACACAGTAAGACACACACACAGTAAGACCTCCCTCCCTAACCCCCCTTCTCAGTATCTCCCCTCTAACTCCCTAACCCCCCCTTCTCAGTATCTCCCCTCTAACTCCCTAACCCCCCCTTCTCAGGATCTCCCCCCCCGCCCCGGTCACTTACCTTAAACTCCTGTGTTGGAAGCGTGAGGCGTTTGTCTCGGGTGCCGGCGCTTCACTGCTGATCGCCGGCGTCTGACGTCATATGCCGGCGCCCAGCGTAAAGCGCCGGCACCCGAGACAAACGCTTCCAACACAGGAGTTTAAGGTAAGTGACCGGGGCGGGGGGGGACACCGGACTCATTGGTGAGTCACCAGGACACTCTTTGCGGGCCGGTCCGAGCTATTCAGCGGGCCGGATGTGGCCCGCGGGCCGTGCTTTGCCCAGGTCTGCTATTAAGGGTAGTAGCTCTTTAATAATGAGGTTTGCCCTTTCTGGTGCTGACAGAAGGAGTGAGTAGAGAATTAAATGGGCTATTTTAGTAAGTCTGTCCACAAGGACAAGGATTGTGTAGACCAACACGTCCTTGGATACCAAAGACCAGGGAATCTGTGGAATCAATAAGCGTTGTAGGAGGCCACAGGGACGCGATTTATTGTGAGTCGGGGCCACCAATACTGTCTCTCAACCTGGGCTTTGGTTCCAGAAACTCCAGGATGTCCTGCAAGAGGGGTATCATGGGAGATACAAAGTAATATAAACCATCCCGAACTTCAGCATCTAGCATGCCTGGGAGGTGTGCTGGATCAAGGTTGTTTTCTTGTAGACATCTGATAAGATCCTTTTGTGTAGCTAGAAATTATTTTTTTTTCCCTCGTCCTCTGTCACAGGTGAAGATTGTCTGGAGAGTGCACTGGCCTTCCTGTACTTACTCCTGGGTTTGTAAGTAATGTGAAATGAAAAACTAGTGAAGAATAGAGCCCATCTTGCTTGAGGTGGCAACAGTCTTTTGGCTTTTTGCATATATTATCTGCTAAGGTTATCAAGATTGCAGTGACCGGTGAGTATCAGGAAAGGATGATGAGCCCCTTCTAAGTGATATCTTCCTTCTTAAGCACATTTAGTGGCTAAAAATTCTCAGTCTCCTACGTCCTAATTATTTTCTGGAGGCATTAATTTACAAGAGTAGAAGGTCACTGGGTGAATAAGGTATTTTGAACCTTGACGTTGCAAGAGGATAGGTCATAATGCAACAGTTGATGCATCTACCTTGATGATAAAGTGAAGTTCGGGGTTAGGATGAACTAAATGCAGATGTAAATTGGAGCTTTAAATCCTGGAAAGTTTGTTCAGCTCCCTTATCCCTGTAAAAAAGATAAGGGTTTTGCGGTAAGATGACTGAGGGGAAGCACTACCTTGTAAAAGCTCCATATGAAACGTCTGTAAAAGTTTGCACATCCCAAAGACCTTTGGACCTCTTTTTTTATTTTTTTTAATTTTTTTTATTTTATCTTAATAACACGACAAAAAAATGCATTGGGTATATATACCTAAACACAAATCATTAATAGTATACAAGAAAAGATATACATTTATCCCCTCTGCATTTAAAAAAGACAAATACAACTTTACGTTAAAATGACATACAAGACTTACGAAGATTCCAATCGTCTTTGCTATAATACCTATCGAAATTCAATAAATGTGGTATTTCAGGAATTATCTAGCTGGATTTCTTCCAATTCTTGGATCTAATTTACCATCGGCCAGGAAATTTATCCAATCTTCCCAAAGATTATAACTTTTAACATTCCAAATTGTATGTGTTAAAATTCCTTTTTCCATATGGCATTGATGTGTTAACTGTGCTTTTATTTTAGCCCAAGGGATTAGAGCTGAAGACCTCCAGTTTCTGGCAATCACTAGTTTTATTGCCGTTAATATATGTAGGAGGAATTGTGTCTCTTTTTTTCCGTTATCGGGCAAATTTAAATGGAGTAGGGCTCTCTCGGGAGTTAATTTCCAATGTTGTCCAAAGTTCTCCACTAGTCTATCTGAGACTTGTTGCCAGAGTTTTCAGATTGGGTTACAATTCCACCATATATGGAACATGTCCCCTCTCTCTGCCCCACATCGCCAACAGTTTGGGAGATTATTGGGAAACATCTTTACTAAAACAGAAGGAACTAAATACCATCTGTTCATGATTTTAAATTGTAGCTCATTCAAGTTTAAACAATGTATGTTTTTATATGTGATATTTAGAGCTTTGTTCCAATCTGCATTATTTATTTTGATGTCTAAGTCTCTCTCCCATTTTACCAGAGCTGGAGGGGTATGTTCTTTCTTACATAACCTAATTAATTTTAGGGCCTTTGACAGTAGTTTTCTGTTATCCTCTCCTTCTATTATTTGTTTAAATACATTATGTGCTATTGAATTCGTATTCCAATATAGAGAATCCAAAAGAAAACTCTTAACCCTCAAATATCTAAAACATTCTTTCGATGGGAGTTCAAATTCCAATTGAAGTTGAGTGAAAGTTTTAAGTGTATCTCCCTCCATCAGATCTCTTATAATTCTTATACCTTTTTGTTTCCAGATATATAACTTTAAATTTTCATTCCTATACTCTATTATAGATAACGGGAGATTTGTTGTTATCATTTCTTCGAGTCCAAGTTTAGATTTAACCCAGTGCCAGTTTTTTACAAGATGTTGTAATGCTAAACTGGTACCTAGTTCCGTATATTTTATAGCTTTCCTGGAAGAGATCCAGAATAGAGGCTGTAAATCTGTATATGGATAATTCTTTGGTATTTCCTCTCTATTCCATACCTCCTGTGCGGCTTTATTACTTTGTGTTTGAATGGCGTGTGTAAACAAAGCCGCTAATGCATATTCTCTCATGAGCGGGAGTCCTAGGCCTCCATTATTTCTTTTTTTTGCTATTACTTGTAATTTCAGCCTGGATTTTTTAGATCCCCATATAAATTTGTTAATAAATTGTTGAATTAAATCTAGCCAGCTTGTGGGGACTATGTGTGGAATCATCCTAAAGATGTATATATATTTCGGCAAAACATAGGAATTAATCACATTTATTCGCCCCCACCATGAGATGAATAGTCCTCGCCACTTTTTAAAGGAGACGTTCATGTCTTTAATTAAGGGGAGAAGGTTAATCTCCATCCAGGACTTTGGTAATGTATTGATTTTTATTCCTAAGTAAGTGAGGGAGTCTTTAGCCCATTTAAAACCCATAGTCTCCAGATATTGCCTTTGTATATTATCAAGATTGTAGGGCAGAGCAATCGATTTGTCGATGTTTAACTTATAATTAGATACGTGGCTATATTGATCTATCCATTTCATGATATGTTTTACCGACGTAATTGGATCCCTAACCGTCAATAATATATCATCTGCATATAATTTTATTTTTTGTGTTCCCTCTCTTCCGCATCCCTTAATATTTTGATCCTCTCTGATATCTCTTGCCAAAGGTTCTAGGGATAATACATAAAGAAATGGAGTAAGAGGGCAACCCTGACGTGTACCATTAAGAAGAGGAAACCATGTAGAATTAATACCCGGACCTACCACTTTGCCCATTGGTTTATTATATAGGGCCATTATTGCCTGATGAATTCTACCTTGGAATCCAAAGGCACTAAGTACTTCTGCCAAAAATCTCCAACTGACTCTGTCGAAGGCTTTCTCAGCATCTAACGACAGTCAGTTGGGATGTAGTATTAATCAAATTTTCCTCAAAAATACCCGCCAGGGACCTCACATGTGTTGTCGATATGCGACCCTTAATAAAGCCTACCTGATCTTCATGTATCAATTGTGGGAGGACTATACTTAACCTTTGCGCGAGTACTCCAGAATAGATCTTAACATCTAGATTAAGGAGTGATATAGGTCTATAGCTGGTTAATTCTTCCGGGTTTTTATTTATTTTTAATATTGGAATTATATTACCTCGTAGAAGTTCTTCTGGGAGAGTTCCTTTTTCTATACATTCATTAAATGCTTTTACCAGATAAGGTGAGATTTCTTCTATGAATATCTTATAAAAACTCGCGTCAAAGCCATCTGGACCAGGAGATTTTTTTTGTTTAAGCTCTCTTATTCCATTCTTGATCTCTTCCAAGGTAATATTACTATTTAAGTTAGTTAAAGTTTCCTTAGAAAGTTTAGGAAAAGATCTCTTCAAAAAATAGTCCTGAAGATCTGCTTCTACTAGATTGTCTGGTAAGTTATATAATACCTTGAAGAATTCATTAAATGCTTGACCTATTTCCTTTGGAGCCATGTGAGTCCTACCCTTATATACTATTTTAGAGATATTTTTCTTTTCTCTTTTTTTCTTTAACTGACTCGTTAACATTTTATCAGCTTTGTTTCCCTTATAGTATCTTTTTGAATTTAATGCCATTAGCCCTTTATTAGTCTGTTCAATGAGCTTTATGTTTATTTTCATTCTTAAGGCCTCAATTTTCTCTGTGTTAATTTTTGATGGACTTTGTTTATTAATTCTATTTAGCTGAAATAAAGAGATATATAAGTCGGACAATTTGATTTCTGTTTTTTTCTTTGCCTCCGCACCTAATTTAATAAAGTGACCCCTTATTACTGCTTTATAGGTGCACCATAGATTTGCTGCGGACATCTCTTCCACATCATTTTCTTCAAAGAAGAGTTGTGTTAATCTTTTTATGTGTTCAACATCTGTGTTTTTCTTCATTAAATTATGATTTAATCTCCATTCATTGCTTAATTTTTCTCCTACTTCATCAATGTCCATTATTACCAGATTATGGTCTGACCAGGTGATATCATATATTTTAGTATTTTTGACTTTAGATACTAGGCCACAATCTCCCACAATTAGATCTATTCGTGAGTAGGCACGATGAGTTTTTGAAAAGCACGTATAATCTCTTTCTGTTGTATGTAGTATTCTCCATACATCAAAGAGAGCATGTTTTTTTAATAATTCTTGAAGTCTCCTTGCTTGGGAGAAAATATTTCGATCAGTGATTAAACCTTTACATGTCATTTTATCCAGATGAGGATCCAACACACAGTTAAAGTCTCCCATCCAAATCAATGGGCCCTGTTTTATTTTTAAAGTTTTTTCCAAAAGTCTTGTTAAATATGTTACTGGTGCAGTATTAGGTGCGTATACATTAAGTAGAGAAAATATCTTATTATTTATTTCAGCTATAATAATAATGAACCGACCCTCTGGATCTGTTTCTACATATTTAAATTTAACATCTAAATCTTTGGAGAATAATATGGCCACTCCTCTTTTTTTTTGTGATTTCAGAGAAGCTTGTATACATACTGGGAATCTCTGATTATTTATATTGACCTTTGGACCTCTTTACTTGTATGGAGTCTAGGCCAGGCATAATTTAGATGACTCCATCTGGATGCCTGTGGCTAAAATGGTAAAACCCCAAAAATCATTCTGACTCATTTTTCAAATTGATATTTTTCTAATTTTGCATACGATCGGTGTGTGCGTAGTTGTTCTAATACTTGGCAGACATGCTGGGGGTGCTCTGTCAGAGTAGTAGAAAAAATGAGAATATCGAGATAAATCACTAAATACGTATTAAGTAGGTCCTGGAATGTGTCGCTCACAAAGAGTTGCAGGTGCATTACACAAACTGCAGGGCATTACTAGATACTAGACTTGCGCACTCGTCTTCGAGCACGAAGAGGCCGTTTTTTTGTTCGTTCCGAAGACACGCCGAAGAGAATACAGTGCCGGCAAAACGTAGGAGAAGACGAAGACTCACAACCACGAAGAATCGAAGATTCTTCGTGATCGTCTTCGTTTTTGCCGCGCAGCCGCCAAAATTTCAAACAGGAGTGAGCTGATCTCGTCTGTCCAATCAGCTCACTCTTGTGACGTCACGCTAAGGGTCTCGTCCAATGCCTGTGCTGCTGTTTTTTGAATTCTGAAGGCGCCTTTATAAGACCAGAGCTTGCCTGAGAGATCCATTCATTTTTCGCTGTGACTGCTTTGGCAACACTGCTGTGCTGCATCCGAGCGTTACAGAGAGAGATTGTTCTGTTCTGTGTGAGACTGGTAAGCCTTAGCCTGCCATTTCTCACAGTGTACTTCATCCTCACTTCAGTGCTACTTAATATAATTAATAATAATAATTTGATTAATTTAATTTTTTTTATTTAATTTGTCATCAACTGTAGTGTAAGTGCTGTTGAGTTGACAGTGCACCCAGTGCCTCAGTGGCACTGGGGTGCCCTTGCCCTGGGCTGGCACTAGTGCCTATTGCCTGTCCTGCTTAAATAAATTAAATAGAATTTATAAATAATAATTTAATAGAATCTATAATTTAATAGTTCATTATTATATATATATATATTTGTCAGTCATATATATATATATATATTCTATAGTATACTAGTGTAGAGTGTACTGTAGACATTCATCTACTAGTGTCTAATTTAAAATCAGTAATATTAATTAATATAATTAATAATTGAATTCATTATAAAATTATATATATATTTGTCAGTTATAGTTAGTAATAGTATACTAGTGTAGAGTGTACTGTAGACATTCAAGACATCTACTAGTGTCTAATCTAAAATCAGTAATATCAATAATTCTATAATTCTTTCTTGTCTTAATAGTTAATTAAATTAGCTATAAATAAAAGTAATAATATTAAATAATTACTACTAGCGTATAGTTCAGCTAATCTTATTAGTACTGGTGCTGCAGCTCTATAGTTTGTGCTTTGTTTTAGCAACAGCAAGAGACCAAGTCAATTTTTCTTAATTAATCTTTCATTTTATTTCATTTGTTTTGCTCACCTCAGTCCATCAGTGAAGTGAACTTGTTGGGCTAGTGAGTGCAGCCGCATAAGTGCTGTGTTTTTTTTTGATCAGCAAGCAGTGACGTTAACTGTTTTGCAAAGATTTTCTCATTTATTTTACATTTTATTTCAATTTTATTAAAAGTACCCTTAGTGTTTTGCTCACCTCAGTCCATCAGTGAAGTGAACTTGTTGGGCTAGTGAGTGCAGCCAGCAGTGAAGCTAACTGTTTTGCTGTGACATTTTATTTTATTTCTAATTCTTTTCAAGAAAAATTGACTGTGACGAGCTGTACTAAGCAAAGCTTCAAGCTACTAGCTGTAGTACTAAAATAATTCTAATCTTCTTTAATCTTAATCTTAAAAATAATATATAGCAATATAAATTCTAATTCATAATCTATAATATAAGTAATTCTAATTCTAAATTCTAATTCATAATCTATATTCTTCTATCTATAATACATAATATATAAGTAAATTATTTCTAATCTATTAATATTATATAACTTAATATTAATTAATAAATCATATACTGAATCTGATTTAACCTCACTTTAGCTTAGTGGGTTTGAGAGCGTCTGCCTAGAGGTAGACTTATAGTAAGGAAATATAGCTTTAGGCTAGCATAGTAGTAGGCTAAGCTCTTAGGCCCATGTAAATTCAAATTAAAAATAAAATACTGCTAGTTATTAAATAGATAATCTTGAGTTAATAATTTAAATAACTTTAGCACTTTGGCAGATTGCACACAGCACAGTGCAGTAGTGCATAGTTTTACTTTTTAAGCAGTAGCACTGAAGAGAACTTCCTCTAATTTTTTGTCTTTAATTCGTTTTTCCTTTTTTTTTATTTTTATTTTTTTTAATTTTTTTTATAGTTTTTTAAACACTACACTACACTACACACACAACACAAAATTTGAAATGGATCCTCCTTTTGGGACTAAGGAGGGACAAGCTCCATCTACCACCGCCACCACCAGCACCACCACCAGCACTACCACCAGTTCTAAGATGCAGCCTTTGCGTCAGTCTAGTCGGCCAAGTAGGCCAAGCTCTCGCTTATCATTTGGGGAAGCATTGCTTGAAGGATCATCAAGTAAAGGAAAGGCACCAAAAGCAGGCAGTAGTAGTGCGGCTAGGCCCACAAGCTCTATGGTTTTTTACGGAAAGCCTAAAGCACCAGAAGCACGTTCAAAGTTAAAGGGTAGCACAAGTAGTACCAGCCCAGTGACTAAAAAGAAGTGCCTTTTGCCCCAAGCAGCATCTTCCCCATCCACCAGCAGCATGCAAGGTACCAAGCAGAGCCAAATTAGCAGCAAGACTCAGAGGGGTCCCAAACCAAAGCGATCTCATTCCTTTGTAGGGAAAACCACCACCACCACCACCCCCACCTCTACCGCCTCTACCACCACTAGTGCTGCGCCTACTGTTCCCACTGGTACCGCCACGCCATGTCCTCCTAGTACCTCTAGCAAGCCACCAAGTCCTTACAAAATTTTTGTAAAGACAGTTAGAGAGAGGGCTACACATAGTGGAACTCCACCTAGCGAGGTAGCAGAGGAGCCTGAGACTGAGAGGCCAAGTGCAGAGTCTATTCTTCCTGCTCGCACTACTACTAGTCACGAGTCTCACGACGATATCAGTCTTAGCTCCAGCCTAGCAGGAATTCCATTCGATCTGGCTAATGAAGAGCTAGACTATGAGCCAGAGGAAGTAGAGGAGATGAGTGGTCAGGAATCAGATTCCTCAGGGAGCAGTGTCCAAATGACTAGTGCACAATTTTCCCCTGAGCCTCCACCTTCTCCGCTACGATCATCACCACCACCACCACCACCAGCAGCAGCAGCAAAACCTAGCAAATCTAAAGCAATTAGCAGTCCCACTATGGCCAGTACTGTTACCACCAGTCCCACCACCACTAGTTCTGCCTCTGTTCATCCACCCCAAGCAGTAGGAGCAGCACCCAAGGCACACTCCAAGGCTATGCGCGCCCCAATTTGGGAGCACTTTGAAAATGTTGAAGAAGGGCGCTATGGAAAGTGCAAACATTGTGGGAAGCTAATAAGCAGAGGGAAAGTGTCTGGCCATTTTACCAGTGCTAGCATGAAGCATCACCTCAGCACTCAACACAACGCTGTGCTATTGGGGAAAGATGCAGAGGGAAAACTTAGTGCAGGCAGCATAGCTGGTGGCCGTGGAAAAACCCCAACAGCTTCTTCTTCTGAGCCAATAGCAGCAGCAGCAGCAGCAGCAGCAGCAACTAGTGCTGGCAGCCAGAGACCAAGGCAGGTTGGAGCACTGCATGTCCAGCCCACCCTGGAACAATTTGTGGCATTCCAATCCAAAAGGTCAATGCCCAAACAGCAGGCCAATAAAGTAACGCGACTGATTGGTCAGTTCATTGCTGTTGGAGGGGCATCCTTCTCTATGATCGAAGGGGAGCCTTTCAAACAATTGATGGCGGCTGTGGCTCCACAATATACAGTTCCGTCACGTTCCACTTTCAGCAGGAACATTGTCCCCTCATTGTATCGGTCCTGTGTTGCAGCAGTGAAAGAGGAGCTTTCCAAGGCTGCTGGTCAGTCTGTTCATTTCACTACAGATTTGTGGAGTGCACCTAGCGGCCAGCATGCCTTTCTTTCTTTGACAGCACACTGGTGGCAGCCCGGTGTGTCTAAGGAAGCTGCTGCAGCAGGCTACCGATCTTCCCTTCTCCATGCAGAAGTGATGGATGAAAAGCACACTTCCCAAAACATTCTGCATGCGATGAGGAAAATGTTTAGCCTTTGGGTGGGAGCAGAGGCGGGCACCAATGTTGAAGTTGGTTTTGTGGTAACTGACGGAGGTGCCAATATGGTGAAAGCGCTGCGAGATGGTCATATTGTTGGTGTGCGCTGTGCAGCCCACATCATCCATCTTGTAGTGAAGGCAGCAATGTCAGAAGGAACTAATGTGGCAGCAGTAGTTCTGTCCCGCTGCAGAAAGATCGCTGGGCACTTTCACCATAGTGTTAAGGCTAGCCAACTTTTGAGGGAAGAGCAAGAGAGGTCAGGTCTTCCCGTACACTGCCTACGTCAGGATGTCAGTACACGGTGGAACTCCACGTTAGACATGCTCGAGAGGATTTTGGAGCAGCAGAGGGCAATCCATAATCTTGCCTCAGAGCACAATATTGGGATTACCTCTCCATTGAATAGGGAGGATTGGACAGTGATCGCCCAGCTAGTGGCAGTCCTTAAACCATTCAGGGATGCCACAGAAAATTTAAGCTCAAACACTGCCAGTCTGGCCCAGGTAATCCCAGTGTTCTCCCATCTAGGCAGCAAGATGGATGTGTTCCTTGGAAACCGTGAGGCTGTTCAAGGTGGCACTCTACATCCTGACATAGCAGCCATAGTCAGGAAGCTGAAGGATCTGCTAAAAGTACACCTTCGCAAACGAATGGAAGAGAGTCCCGAAATGATGCTAGCGTGCCTTTGCGATCCAAGAATTAAGGGAAAGCTAGCTTTGAAATTTAATGTTCTCAGTAGCTACCGGGAGCAATTGGTCAACAAGGTGCGTGACTGGCAGCATAAAATGGGAATGCTGTCCGAGGAGGGAGAGGTGCAGGAGGAGGAAGAGATGATGTGGTCTGCTACTCCTAGCAGCAGCATCAGCAGCAGTGCCACAAGCAGCACAACACAGCTGAGTGGAGCAGCTGCGTTTTGGGAAGAGGCACTTGGGAGTATAGTTGGACCATCTGACAGAGCTAGCAGCAGAAAGGAGAGTAGTGCTGCTGAAATGGTCAAACTTTACCTCTGTGAAGTTCCTTCTGCGCCTAATGTTGATCCTCTTAGCTACTGGGATGAAAAGAAGAGTGTGTGGCCTGCACTCTCATGGGTTGCGCAGCAGCTACTATCATGTCCGCCAACCACTGTTCAAAGTGAGCGCGTGTTTTCTATGACTGGAAACATACTGAGTCCACAGCGCTCACGCATGGCACCTCATCTGATGGAGCAGATTGCCTTCCTTAAATTCAATCTGCCCAAGTTGGGTTACCCAGCTCTTAGCTTGGAAAGTTAATTTTTTTTATCTGTAATGTTTAAGGTAGTTTCTCCCCCTGGTTGCACATGTTTGCGGTGTGGCAACGTCTGCTACCTCCGCCGGTGTAGCCAATTTACGCTAGGGCCTAGTGTCTGAGTTCTGGAAGTCCGCTCCCAAACGCCATGGACTGACAGACTTTCATGCTTTGCCCTGGGGTGAAACAGGTGAGCGGGTCGTCAATTGCCCACTCATTCACCTTTTTCCTTTTCCAACGGTGCTGCTGGTGGTGGTGCCAGCATCTTTTGCCAGTTCGCTTCCTGGCTGAAATCATGCCTCAAATGTCCCTAATGGAGAGGGTAGTTTCTCCCCCTGGTTGCACTTGCTGCGGTGTGGCAATGCCTGCTACCTCCGCCGGTGTAGCCAATTTACGCTAGGGCCTAGTGTCTGAGTTCTGGAAGTCTGCTCCCAAACGCCAAGGACTGACAGTCTTTGGATGCTTTGCCCTGGGGTGAAACAGGTGAGCGGGTCGTCAATTGCCCACTCATTCGCCTTTTCCAATGCTGCTGCTGCTGCTGCTGGTGGTGCCAGCGTCTCTTCTCTGCCAGTTCGCTTTCTGGCTAGTGTCATGCCTTAAATGTCCCTAATGGAAAGGGTAGTTTCTCCCCCCTGGTTGCACTTGCTGCGGTGTGGCAACGCCTGCTACCTCCGCCAATGTAGCCAGCTTACGCTAGGGTGTTGTGTCTGAGTTCTGGAAGTCCGCTCCCAAACGCCAAGGACTGACAGTTTTTGGATGCTTTGCCCTGGGGTGAAACAGGTGAGCGGGTCGTCAATTGCCCACTCATTCGCCTTTTCCAATGCTGCTGCTGCTGCTGCTGCTGCTGCTGGTGGTGGTGCCAGCGTCTCTTCTCTGCCAGTTCGCTTCCTGGCTAGTGTCATGCCTTAAATGTCCCTAATGGAGAGGGTAGTTTCTCCCCCCCTGGTTGCACTTGCTGTGGTGTGGCAACGCCTGCTACCTCCGCCAATGTAGCCAGCTTACGCTAGGGCCTAGTGTCTGAGCTCTGGAAGTCTGCTGCCAAACGTCTAGGACTGACAGTGTTTGGATGCTTTGCTCTGGGGTGAAACAGGTGAGCGGGTCGCCAATTGCCCACTCATTCGCCTTACCCAATTCTGCTGCTGCTGCTGGTGGTGGTGCCAGTGTCTCTTCTCTGCCAGTTCGCTTCCTGGCTAGTGTCATGCCTCAAATGTCCCTAATGGTAAGGGCAGTTTCTCCCCCCTGGCTGCCTCTGTCTGCGGTGTGGCAACGCCTGCTACCTCCGCCGGAGTGGCCAGCTTACGCTAGGGCCTTGTGTCTGAGCTCTGGAAGTCCGCTGCCAAACGTCTAGGACTGACAGTGTTTGGGTGCTTTGCCCTGGGGTGAAACAGGTGAGTGGGTCGCCAATTGCCCACTCATTCGCCTTTCCCATTTTTCAATGCTGCTGCTGGTGGTGGTGGTGCCAGCATCTCTTCTCTGCCAGTTCGCTTCCTGGCTAGAGCCATGCCCAAAATGTCCCTAGTGGTAAGGGCAGTTTCTCCCCTCTGGCTGCGTCTGTTTGCGGTGTGGCAACGCCTGCTACCTCCGCCGGAGTGGCCAGCTTACGCTAGGGCCTTGTGTCTGAGCTCTGGAAGTCCGCTGCCAAACGTCTAGGACTGACAGTGTTTGGATGCTTTGCTCTGGGGTGAAACAGGTGAGTGGGTCGCCAATTGCCCACTCATTCGCCTTTCCCATTTCCTTTTCCATTTCCATTTCATTATTTTCCTTCTGATACACAACCAACCAAACATAACACACACAATAACACAAATAACACAGTGACATAACACATAACACACATAACACATATAACACAGTGACAAGTGACAACACACATAACACACATAAGACATACACGTACAATGCAAAAATCACAAGGACCTTTCCTCTTGTTATTTGTCCTGGCCTTCATTTCTACACTCACTAGCATTAACGCTATAACTCACACTTCATACTATAACATTTTTCCATCCACATACCTGCCAACAGACCCAACTTTTTCAGGGACAGTCCTGCTTTTTTCCAGTCCTGTCCCATCTAATTTAGCTAAACTAGGTATGCAAATACACGTTGGTAGTTATAGCTCGGTAGGTAGCACTAGTATAAACATTAAATAAATATAATAAAGTACTAAATAATAAATCTAACTTTAAAATACATTTAAATAAACCCCTAATTTTTTTTTAAAACCCATTAAAATTAAATTATTATTTAGACATAATACATCTTTAACCAAAGCAGTGCACTGCTACTAATCTTAAACATAACCGTACATTAACCCTAAGCTATTTTTTAGTTCTTGTCCAACATTTTTCCATCCGCATACCTGCCAACACACCCAAGATTTTGGTGGACAGTCCTGCTTTTTTCCAGTCCTGTCCAGTAAAAGTTGGGTTGTTGCAAAGTATGCCATTGTAAATAGGTAGCAAATGTTAGGCATGTATTACAAGTGGTCCAAAATCAATTTAAAAATGTAAAATAATCCCTATTCTTTTATTAAACATCTATGGATGTGTGATTGTGTATGATAAACGGAGGCAAAGTTCCTTGGAGCATTTGTCTCTAGGTCATTTTGTGTACAGTACACCTCAGTACGTGTGTGCAACTCTATTGGTCGTTTCGGCAGGGGGCTGGCCTGCCATCAACGAATGAAGTGCGTTCTGCAATTCACTAGTTGATGCCAGACCAGCCCCCTGCCGAAACGACCAATAGAGTTGCACACACATTCCTTCACGGCAGCTGCTGCTGCTCCGATGTGTTGTTAACCCCGTATTAACCCCTGCAAGGCAACCGGGAAGGAAACGAAGATTAAACGAGCACGAAGAATGTCCGCGAATATTCGCCCGAAGAGAAGACAGGAACGGGCGAATATTCGCGGAATACGAAGGTTTTTTCCCCCCCGAAGACGAGCACGAAGACGAACACGAAGAGCCCCCCGGTGCCCAAGTCTACTAGATACTCAAAATGCCCATAACGGGTCCAAAAGGCCCTTCATGTCCTTCCTTCAGGACCAAGTTGTAAGGCCCTCTAAGCTCTAGTTTTGGGAATATGGTTGCTTCTTTCAGTCTCAAATAATACAGAGATCAAAAATAAAGGATACCAGTGCTTTATTGCATTTAGCTTACAGTAATCCACACAAGGGCAAAGGCCTCCATCTTTCTTCCCCATGAAGAAAATGCCTGCTCCAGCCAGAGAAGGGCTGTCATGCTCTGCCCAGGCTGCAGAGCAGTCATTGGATTGCTTTGCGTAGTGGTGGGCTAAGCATTTGTTATCTTGTAGTCCTAGGCTAGTCCTGTTTGGTCCTGTGGTTTCTGTGTATTTTTGTCATAGGTTGCCTGGTAAGTCTTGTCAGCTCTGTGCCTTGTTGTCCTGTCCTGTATTCCCGGTAGAGGGGTGTATTGTCTTGTAACTCCGGTAGAGGGGTGTCCTGTCTTGTAACCCACCGGGTGAGTGCTGTCGCCAAGCACCAGGCCCTGTCCAACTCCGCTACTGCACCGTAACTCCTGCACACAATGTGTGGGCGCTCTGGGTCTTTACAGTCGTCTGTATGGACCCGGTTCATGACATGGGCGAATTAACCTTTTTGCTAAACTTTTGTCAATGTAGTCTTTTAGGGCCTTAAATTCTTGGTTAGATAATTGGTAGATGCGACCATAAGGTATCTTTGCACCAGGAAGCAGGTCTACAGGCAGAGCCGGCCTTAGGTGTTCTGGCGCCCTGTGCAGACTACTCCTCTGGCGCCCCCCCATCCCAAAAAAACACAGGAAAAAAATCTTGTAACAAAATTCCTCTTTCCTCTTTATCTATGCCGTCTCCCCCTTTATCACTATCTACCACCTCTGCCCCTTCTCACTGCCTTCCCCCCTCTGCCCCTTCTAACTGCCTCCTCCCCCTCTGCCCTTTCTTAATATCTACCACCTCTGCCCCTTCTCACTGCCCCCCTCTGCCCCTTCTCACTATCTACCCCCTCTCCCTACTTCTCATTATCCTTACTTGCCTTGTTGAGTCCTGCGGTGGGAGCGGAAGGCGTCATGGAGAGTGAGGGGCGCCGAGCGGTTGCTGAAAACTTCACGAGCGACCGCTCGGTGCCCCTGCCCGGACTTAAATTAAAACATCGGGGTTTTTTTGTTTTTACTTTATTTAACATCCTCCATGTTATATAAAGTTAAAAAAAACTTTATTTAACATGGAGGATGTTAAATAAAGTTAAAAAAAACAAAACAAAAAAACCAATGTTTAAATTTAAGTCCCGGGCAGGCGCCCCTGTTGCCATGGCGCCTAAGGCTGGCCCTGTCTAAAGGGCAGTCATATTCTCTGTGAGGGGGTAGAACCTACACACCACCTTTGTCAAAGACGTGCATAATCTGAGTATGCATCTGGCAGAGAAGGGACAGATTTTGACACAGGCATAGGACAGATGAACATGTTTCCTAAACTGTAAGTATAGCACAATGAAGAGGTAAAGAAAATATGAAAAGCTCTCCAATGACTTGTTCCATAAAAGAAATATGCGAAGAACAAGAGGCCATCTTCTGAGACTGGAGGAGAGAACAAACACACCAAATAAAATTATTCTTTATAGTAAGGGCAATTCATTTATTCAAAAAGGGACTGGATTTTATTTTTATTTTTAAATGTAGTACATACAGGGCTATAAATTATTCAAAAAACAAATATTTTAGAGCTTCTTGAGTCAAGGAGAATGCTTAGTGGAAAAATCAGAAAAAAATGCATTTTTTTTCCTTCTTTTGGAACAAAAGCAGGGGGGTTAGGTAGAAGGGTTGAATTTGGCGATGTTAATTAAGCTTAACCCCTCTTAGTGTCAACCACTTCCACTTCCGCATCTTCTTGTTCTTTATTCTCTATCTTATCTCTTTTATCTTCTACCTTCGTCTGCATTTCCATGGACATAATCAATTAGGGGGGAAGGAAAATAGCAGAAATAGTGGGCAGAAGTGGTCAGCATAGAAAGTAGGGAAACATTTAGAAAGCGTGAGAGAGAGTGAACAAGTATGAAGTGTGAATGAGAGTGAATGTGGGCACCAGGCAACAAATTTTGTTCCTGAATTAAAAATGCCCTATGATTTTCATCAGAACCGAATTGGCTGGGGATCGTTAATCACCTCATTGTTCACCTCCTAAACACTTTAAAATGGGAGTCCGCCACCATAGAGTCTTTCCTAGAGTGGCGAGCCCAGTTATGGTTGCTGCCCTGTGTTAAAGAAGACTGTGACTGGGACACTGGATTGTCTCGTTAAATGTGATTGTAAATATCTAATTTTTTATTTTTTTTTGCTTCAGGTGCATCAGGAAACATTCCATGGGGAATTAATGGTTATGTTTTCCTGTTGACAATAATCGATCTGAGTCATGGATGCTCACATAGTTTTAGCTTCACATATCATGGACCATATTTTATTGTTGCCAGAGGCAGTCGGCTTTAAGATGACATTATATCTGGTCAGAGCACACATTAACAAGACATAACAACCTTGTTAAGACATTTCAGTCATTGAGTTTGAAGCTTTGTATTGAATAAAACCAAAATTTGATTGACAGAAAGCCAGATAACCACACAGTGATAAATAACACAAAATCACATAGTTATATCCTTTTTAGTTCATATATATAAGGTGCTGGCATCCATGGGTCTTGTGATGATCCACCAGGAGCGGCAAGATCCCTACAGTCTGATGGTGCAATAGTCGAAAAACACAGGTCACAACACAGGAGAGATGCGGGATGTCCAGAACAGAGCCCAAGTCAGTAAGGAAACAGGAACGCAGGGGAACAAGCCAGGTCACAGCAGGAGGCAGAAGTAGAACTGTATAAACAAGGCCATCTGACAGCTATGATAGCTGGGAGTCTTGGGGATTAAATAGGCTAGTCAAATGGAATACCTTTAAGCACATATTGCAAAGTTACACATCCCAATATATACCTATGGGAAACAAATACAAAAGAAACAAATCAAAACCAATGTGACTTACCTGGAAAGTAAAACAGGAAATAAGGAATAAACAATTGGCATTTAAGCATTATAAAAGCGAGGGGTCGGTAGTATCATTTATGGCATACAAAGATGCCAACAAAGCCTACAAAAAGGAAATTAAAATGGCTAAACTAGAAAATGAGAAATTTATTGCCAAGGAAAGTAAAACCAATCCCAAGAAATTTTTCAAGTATATAAATGGAAAAAAGTTAAAGGTAGAGAATGTTGGTACGTTATTATCTGAAACTGGAAATTTGGTTAGTGAGGACAGAGAGAAAGCCGACATCTTAAATGCTTTTTTTCCTTCTGTTTATACCAAGGAAGAACCAATGACGGAGCCCCTGCTGGCTAATTTTAAGGAACCGTTGCAGCAAACATGGGATTGGCTGACACAAGAAAAAGTGCTCAAGCAATTAAATACTGTCACAGGTAGACAAGGCCCCTGGACCAGATGGTATACACCCAAGGGTACTGAAGGAACTAAGCCTAATTCTGGCCCAACCACTATTACTAATCTTTAGGGATTCTTTCAGCTCCGGCATAGTTCCATTAGATTGGCGCAAGGCAGATGTTGCGCCCATATTTAAAAAAGGATCAAAATCTCAACCGGGCAATTACAGGCCAGTGATCTTAACATCGGTAGTGGGGAAATTATTTGAAGGGTTGCTAAAGGTATACATTCAAGATCATATCTTGATCCATAATCCAATTAGTAGTAGTCAACATGGATTTGTGAAAGACCGGTCTTGTCAAACCAACCTATTAGCATTCTATGAAGAAGTTAGTAAGAATATAGACCTGGGGTTGGCTGTAGATGTGCTTTATCTGGACTTTGCCAAGGCGTTTGATACGGTTCCGCATAAAAGGCTATTCTATAAATTAACAGAAATAGGCTTAGGGGCAAACGTCTGTATGTTCAGAAATCAGAAATTGGCTAAAAGATAGAATGCAGAGGATTGTTGTGAATGAAAGTGGAGTGCCTCAGGGGTCTGTCCTCGGTCCTCTTCTTTTTAATTTATTTATAAATGATCTGCATTGAGAGCCATGTCACAGTTTTTGCTGATGACACAAAATTAAGCCAGGTAATTCAGACTAATCTTGATGTTTCTTCATTGCAGGAAGATTTAGACAGAGTTGGGGACTGGGTGTGCAAGTGGCAGATGAGGTTCAATATAGAGAAATGCAAAGTTATGCATTATGGTAAAAATAATAAAAATGCAACCTATTCTTTAAATGGAATATCCTTGGGGGAAACTACCAATGAGAAGGATTTAGGAATAACGGTTGACAACAGACTTGACAACAGTGTGCAATGCCAGCAAGCAGCTGCGAGGGCCAATAAGGTTTTGGCATGCAAAAAAGAGGTATTGATTCAAGGGAGGAGGATATTATCTTGCCTCTTTACAGGTCATTGGTAAGACCTCACCTTGAATATGCGGTACAATTCTGGGCACCGGTCCTTAAAAAGGACATTATGGAATTAGAAAAAGTGCAAAGTAGGGCTACAAAATTAATAAGGGGATTGGGAGATACTAGTTATGAAGAGAGACTAAAAAAGTTAAAATTATATACACTGGAAAAACGGCGTCTCAGAGGGGATATGATAACATTATACAAATATATTAAGGGCCAATATAAAGAGCTCTTAGGTTACCTGTTCATTAACAGAAATATACAAAGAACAAGAGGTCACCCTCTGAGACTGGAAGAGCGTAGGTTTCATAGACGACAAAAGAAGGGATTCTTCACAGTGAGGACAATTAAGGTAAGGAATTCACTTCCAAGGGAGGTAGTGTTATCCAATACATTAGATACCTTCAAAAGGGGCCTCGATATTTTCTTAGAAAGGCATGATATACAGGGATATAAATAGAATAACATTAATATTTTAGAGCTTCTTGATCCAAGGAGAAATCTGATTGCCTCTTGGAGTCAAGAAGGAATTTTTTTCCCCTGATGGCAGAATTCGAAGTAGCTTAATTAGGGTTTTTTTGCCTTCTTTTGGATCAAGAATAGGATGGTTAGGTAGAAGGGTTGAACTTGATGGACTTAGGTCTTTTTTGCAACTTTATGAACTATGACTATGACTAGTCACAAGGGGGAATGCTTGCAAATCTTAGCCTGGTACCACCCTGGAAGAGCCAGGACAGGATAGGCTGTTGATAGACACTCAGAGTTGGGTTCACAGAAGAGAAAGTTTGGAAATCAGAGCCTGGTGCTGCCCAGTAGAGGGAGGACCTGGATAGACTGTAACAATATGTTCCTAAGAGATTTTAATTGGGGTTTTCAAAATATTTTGTTTCCTCTACCAATTACCATAATGACTGAGAACCGTATCCCAATGAAGGACTGTACCTTCTTAAAGAGGTATGGTTTTATATTATATTTCTGTATTATATATATCAGGTATCATTTTGTGGATTTCATCATTCCGATCTTGATGTACCAAATGCATAATTCTTAATAATATTAGAGGAGATTGCATGAGGTTTGTAAAATTGAGAGTCAATTGAGAATAATACTTACTTAAATGTGCACCTGTAATTTAAAGAAGTTTTGAGCAGAATCTTTAACATTATTTCGAGGATTAACTGACTCAAGGCACTACAAACTACCCGGGAGAAAAAAGGAAACATTGTAAACACCACCATCCCTTTATAGTATCCTGCAGTCAGTGAATAACACAAGTCTTTACACTTAATAGAATGATATCATTAGAAACACAGTCATATTTTCTGCTGATTGGAAAGGCAAAAGGCGCATAAATCATAGCTGCATTACTAAAAATTACAATCTGTAAATTTATGAACCTACACAGCATTTCAGTAATCATGCAACTGCTGTGTTCCAGACAGTAAAATATTCCATCTACTTATTTGTAGAAATAATATATATCGCTATATCCTGTGCAACCCACCTTATGCTAATATTATTATGGGAAAAAATACACACTGTGCAAAATAACAATTGAACATCCATTGTTATTAATGAGCTATTGTCAGGAATAATGATCTCAGTTATTGTAGATGACAACTACCATCATCCTCAGCTTACCAGATGCTCTAGCATTCCTAAGTAATTTAATTAAAATCACAGAGTCTTGTGTGAGAGTGGCTAGGAACATCCAATTCAGCTCAGTAGTTTCAGTTCATATGCACTAAATATGGTTGAAACTAAAGTTTTTGGATCTTTAACCTCCGAGTCTTCCTAGGCCCTCAATAAAAAAGGGAAGATTTTACAAGGTTGTTGCAGCCAGGCCAAGACTGACACCCGCTAAATACCCATTGAGCCGCTGGCCATCAGCAACTCATACTCTGCAGCCTGGGGCCAGTGGCTCACCCTACATAATGACGTGGCGGCTGGACTTAACCCCTTGATGACAATTGACAGTCCGGGCACGTCATGCACAAACATCCAGTTAGTGGCAATTGATGTGACAGGACTGTCATGGTTTTAAATGGGTGTAGAAAGCGATCTATGTTCACTTTCTGCACTCAAACAGTGTTCCTGTACTGCCTCGATGTTGAGTCCTTTAAAAAAAATAAAGACGTTGAAAAAGTTTCCAAGAGGGTTTCTCCAGACCCTCCTGAGAACCCCTTGTTACAGGTACTGCATTCAACCATGCAAGTCAATGGAGCCCAGCTTTCTAATCACAATGTGATTAGTAAAATAAATTATTAATAATAATAATAATAATAATAAAAATTGTTACAAAAATAAAAAATGGTAAAATGTAAAAATAACTTCCCACTGATGTCACCATCAGGGGAATCTTCTTGTAAAAAAAAAGAAAAAAGGGAAAAAAAATGTAAAATTTTACATGAGCAAGTCCTAAAGTTAGCGCAGTTATTTTCTTGCATGGGAAGAGTTCAAATACTGGCATGTTAAAAGCCCATGGGGTGTCTACTTTTAAAACATGTATTTGATGGGGTAAATTGAATTAGCTGGGTTGAAGAATGTCCCAATTAACACAGGGGGGGGATGACCACATGTCTAATTTCCAATCTAAAAAATGTGGCATTTTAGCCCCCAAACAACCCGACAAACCCATGCATCAGTGGTATCACTGTACTCAGGAGATGTTGCTAAACACATATTGGGATGTTATGTGACAGTGACATATACCATGAGCTGTAAATTCATACCTAAAGTACAACTTGTGTGGGGCAAATACACACAAAAAATACTACTACAAAAGTGCATGCAAAGAGTTAAAATACCAGCATTTGACATACCCTGTGGTGTCTAGTTTTAAAAAATGTATGGTTTTATTGGGCACACTAAATAGGCCAGGCTCAAAGATGTACTAAATTCAATATTGGTAAATGCGCATGAGCCAAATGTGGCCCTTTTGCCCCCAAACAACCAGGCAAACCCATGCATTGGCTGGATCACTGTACTCGGGAGATGTTGCTGAACACATATTGGGGTATTGTGTGACAGTGACATATACCAGAAGCCATAAATTTATACCTGAAGTACAACGTGTATGGGAAAAATACACACAAAAAATACCACTGCTAACTTTGATTAAGGCTGGTGGTAGAAATAGTGCATGAAAAGTGTTAAAATACCACAGAGAAATACTCTGGGGTGTCTAGTTTTCAAAAATATATTGTTTTATTTGGGCACATTGCATTTGCCAGGCTCAAATATGTACCAAATAGGGCATGGGCAGTGGATCACCAAATGTCACAGTTCAACATTGAAAAATGTGCATGCCCCAAATGTGGCTCTTTTGCCCCAGAACAGCCAGGCAACCCCATGCATGGGAGGTATCACTGTACTCAGGAGATGTTACTAATCACATATTGGGATGTTGTGTGACAGTGACATATATCAGGACCTGTTATTTCACACCTGAATAAAATATGTGTGAATTAGTGAATGGAAAGAGTTAAAATACTAGCATTTGAATTACCCTAGGGTGTCTAGCCTTCAAAAATATATGGGTTAATGGGGTAAATTGCATTGGTCAGCTTCAAAGATACCCAAAATAGCACATGGGGGAAGAATTACCGGATTTGGAAAAAATGGTTTTGAAATAGCAAAACACTATTTGTACTTATTGCCCCATAATGTGCAGAAAAAAGCAAAAAAAATGAGTATTTCCAAACTCAGGACAAATAGTAGAATTTATTTAGCAGGATTTTTCATTAGCTTTTATAGATGAGTAAAAGATTTTTGAAGTAAAAGTCAGAAAAGGTCCTTTTTTTCCTAAATTTTCACCATATTTTGAACTTTTTTTTATAGTAAATGATGTGATCAAAATCAAAATAAAATGACATCTAAAGAAGGCCCTTCTTGTCCTGAAAAAAAAATTACTTGTGTGAGTTCAGTAAACGAGAAAATTACAGCTAAACACCAGCACCACCGCAGAAATATTAAAACAGCCATTATCATGAAAGGTACAAAAAAAAAAATCAGCCATTTTCATGAAGGGGTTAAAGTACTAGGTTCCCCTCATGATCGCCAGCCCTGGCTGCAGCTGTAATAAATATCAGCACAAAGCACTCATACTTTTTCTACCTCTCTGTCAGGAACTTACTGTTCACCCCCGCCGTCCGCGTGTCCTCGCCTGGCGGGGACCTCGTTGGCCGTCGGCATCTTCATCCGCGTGTGTCCTCGCCCGGCGGGGACATCACTGGACTCCGGTGTCTTCGTCCGCGGCCCACGTGGTCGCATACCACGCGGCTGCGGACCGCATCCATGGAGGATAGGCCGCATCCCCGACCTCTCCTACGGCGCACGCCGTGTAGGGCGGACGCCAGAAGGAGATTGACAGCGGGGAGGCGTGTCCTGCGGTCCAGTGACGCAGGTGGGCAGGCAGAGAGGCGGGACAAAGAGGTGACGGACAGGCACCATTAATATGGTATATTGGGGAAGGAAGGCTTATGGGAGGAGTCAGTCTTTAGCGGGCTATTTAAACCTGCAGCCCTGTACATTCATTACTTGATTGTTCTGGTTACCTGCTATAGCCCTCTCCCTTATTGCTGGACACTTGTTTATTGGATTCTACGGACTTTGACCTTGGCTTGATTATACGGACTTTGCTGATTCTCTCTACCCCTGACTGCGGATTGCTTAACGGTACTGCTTTTTGCCTATTCCTTTTTGCTTCAGTAAATAAATCATTGCTGTTGCATTATCTACTGGTTTTGTGTCTGCTGCTTCACCTGGTGTCTTTCTGTGCCGTGCTCCAACCCCACAAACCTTACACTCTCATAGATAAAATCTTTAGCTCTACTAAGAAACAGGAAAATTAACTATTGATTAATGTGCAGTATGATAAGTGAGCAATGAGCATTAATGTCAGCCCCTGCTAAGCTTATTGCCACTGTCTCACACTCCAACTCTCATCAGTCTGTAACTACCATACCTGGGAGCAGTAGCGTACCTAGCGGGGGGGCGGAGGGGCTCATTCCGCCCCGGGTGACGCTCATCAGGGGGGTGCCACAGCTAGGGTGACCACATGGCCCGGATTGGTAGATAGTGAGAAGCGAGGGAGAGGGGGGTAGGGGGTGGATAGTAAGAAGGGTGGGAGGGGGTAGATAGTGAGAGTGGGATAGATAGTGAGAAGGGAGGGAGAGTGGGGTAGATAGTGAGACGGGAGGGAGAGGGGATAGATAGTGAAAAGGGAGGGAGAGGGGGATAAATAGTGAGAAGGGAGGGAGAGGGGGTTAGATAGTGAGAAGGGAGGGGGTTAGATAGTGAGAAGGGAGGGGGGATAGATAGGGAGAGGGGAGCAAGGGGGTAGAGAGGGAGAAGGGAGAGGGGATAGATAGTGAGAAGGAAGGGAGAGGGGGTAGATAGTGGGAAGGGAAAGGGGGTAAATAGTGAGAAGGGAGGGAAAATGGGGTAAATAGTTAGAAGGGAGGGAGAGTAGGGTAGATAGTGAAAAGGGAGGGAGAGGGTGTAGATAGTGAAAAGGGAGGGAGAGGGGGTAAATAGTGAAAAGGGAGGGAGAGGGGGTAAATAGTGAAAAGGGAGGGAGAGGGGGTTAGATAGTGAAAAGGGAGGGGATTAGATAGTGAGAAGGGAGGGAGGGGTAGATAGGGAGAGGGGAGCGAGGGGGTAGAGAGGGAGAAGGGAGAGGGGGTAGATAGTGAGAAGGGAGGGAGAGGGGGTTGATAGTGAGAAGGGAGGGGAAAGGGGGTAAATAGTGAGAAGGGAGGAAAAAGGGGGTAAATAGTAAGAAGGGAGGGAGAGGGGGTAGATAGTGAGAAGGGAGGTAGATAATGAGAAGGGAGGGAGAGGGGTAGATAGTGAGAAGGGAGGGAGAGGGGTAGATAGTGAGAAGGGAGGGAGAGGGGGGTAGATAGTGAGAAGCAAAGGAGATGGGGTAGATAGTGAGAAAGAGGGTAGTAAGTATCTTGAAATAACTAAACAGTGAGAATGAGTGAGAGAATGAATGAATGTGTGGATAAATTGTCTGAATGAGGGAGATAATTAATGAGTTTGTGTGAATGAGTGAGAGCATAAAATATTGTGTGAATTAATTATGAGGATGAAAATCTGAATTAGTGAGTGACTGTAAAAGTGTTTGTGTGTATCATAGATGTCTAATTGATTTGTGGAAAGGTAAAGATGGCACAAGCAGGATGTTTGAGCCTTGGGGACCAAGATGACACAGGCAGGGTGTTTATGGAACAAAGATGGCACAGGCCGGGCTGTTTGGGGACAAAGTTGACTCATGCTGGGCTGTTTGGAGAAAAGATGGTAAGTCCTATATGTGTAATTTGGGTGCTGGTCAGGTTCTATGTGGGCAGTGTGGACGCCAGGGCTGTCATCTATGCCTGTAATTTAGAGGGTTTTATCTATACCTTCATTGCTGAGTTTTTATGTGATTTCCAATTGATCTATACCTGCAATGCTATGTTTCCATACATTATTATTGTATATCTGCAAATATGGGATTTATATGATTCTATGCCTTCAGTTCTGAGTTCAAATGTGAATAATAATAACGATATTAACATATATATAAATATGACTGCTAACAGCAATCAGACTCCTATCATGGCCAGGCAACCAGTAAATGCTAGAACCTGGGTATGCCTGGACATGATAGGAGAGTGATTGCTGTTAACAATGATATATATATATATATATATATATATATATATATATATATATATATTAATATTGTTATTGAATTTTTGTCCAAATTTGGTGTGTTACTTACTTTTAATAAAAGTGTGAGATTTAGTTTTTATGTTGTGGGGTCAGGAGTTTAAATGTCCATATGAGCAACTCTATTGGTTGTCAGCAGGGGGCTCCTCTGCCATTGGTTGACTCTGTTGGTCGCTCGTACAGACTTTTAGGCTCCTGGTGCTGTAATTTACCCGGCACATCCCACTGGTCTCCCTGTTCTATCAGTTAAATGTCCGTACAAGCGACCAATAAAGTCGTTCGTACGGACATTTAACTGATAGAACAGGGAGACCATTGGGATGTGCCGGGTAAGTTGCAGTATTGGGGTTTTAAAAGTCTGCACGAGCAACCAACAGAGAACAATAAAGTCGCTCGTACGGACATTTAACTAATTGAACAGGGAGGGAGACCAGTGGCATCGGCAGGGTAAGTTGCATTTAAAACCCCAATGCTGCAACTTACCCTGCAGATGCCACTGGTCTCCCTCCCTGTTCAATTAGTTAAAGACCAGTGGCATCTGCAGGGTAAGTTGCAGCATTGGGGTTTTAAAACCCCAATGCTGCAACTTACCTGGCACATCCCACTGGTCTCCCTCCCTGTTCAATTAGTTAGTCTGTGCCGGTTTAAATGTCCGTACGAGCGACCAATAAAGTCGCTCATATGGACATTTAACTAATTGAACAGGGAGGGAGATCAGTGGCATCTGCAGGGTAAGTTACAGCATTGGGGTTTTAAAACCCCAATGCTGCAACTTACCTGGCACATCCCACTGGTCTCCCTCCCTGTTCAATTAGTTAGTCTGTGCCGGTTTAAATGTCCGTACGAGCGACCAATAAAGTCGCTCATATGGACATTTAACTAATTGAACAGGGAGGGAGATCAGTGGCATCTGCAGGGTAAGTTACAGCATTGGGGTTTTAAAACCCCAATGCTGCAACTTACCTGGCACATCCCACTGGTCTCCCTCCCTGTTCAATTAGTTAGTCTGTGCCGGTTTAAATGTCCGTACGAGCGACCAATAAAGTCGCTCATATGGACATTTAACTAATTGAACAGGGAGGGAGATCAGTGGCATCTGCAGGGTAAGTTACAGCATTGGGGTTTTAAAACCCCAATGCTGCAACTTACCTGGCACATCCCACTGGTCTCCCTCCCTGTTCAATTAGTTAGTCTGTGCCGGGTTAAATGTCCGTACGAGCGACCAATAAAGTTTTAAAACCCCAATGCTGCAACTTACCCTGCAGATGCCACTGGTCTCCCTCCCTGTTCAATTAGTTAAAGTTAAAGACCAGTTAGTTAAAGACCAGTGGCATCTGCAGGGTAAGTTGCAGCATTGGGATTTCCGCTTCAGTTAACTCCCGCGATGCCATGAAGATAAGGTAGGCTAGATGGGGAAGGGACCGGGGAGATTAGTAGACGAAGGCGAAGGTTCTTCATGTGTGAGTCTTCGTCTTCGCCTACGTTTTACCGGCACTGTCTTCTCTTCAACGTGTCTTCGGAACGAACACGAAAACGCACTCTTCGTGTTCGTTTTCATGTTCGCCCGAAGACGAATGCACAAGTCTAGTTTTTACTCTAACCTGCTGCCTCTGCTTGTTAGAATATATGGTTAGAATATTTCTATGCATCTGTACCCTTTGTCACAGTAATGTAGATGAAAATCTAAGAGTTGCACCCTTGAGGAATTGTGAGCCATGTTGCTATGTTAATTTTAAAACCACAAACGTCCTTTAAATGACAGTGTGATAGATTTGCATATTGCAGAATAAAAGTCCCAATTGTACCTTTACAATATTCTGACCTGTATATGACAAGGGAAAAGTCTTCTAAAATGTTACATTTATACAATGACCTTTTTTAAAGTAGGCATTGAAATGCCAACTAATTAATCTGTTTTAGATTTTAATTCAAGGTTCACATTGAAACAATGTTGAAATATTCTAGACATTATTTTTTATCACTGCAGCCCACAATGCATAATGATTAGCTTTCAATATTTATAAAGTGCTAATTAGACTTTAAATTCAACATCATGAATATTATTGTGAACTCTTCATGTACCACCCCTTGTGTGTTTGGTCATGACTTGGAGGGCAGTTTAATGATGCTTTTTTTAATGAAGTGAATCTGCTGCCACAACAGAGATCAGAAAACAGAGTATAAGTCATACCAAAAAATCTAAAGCACAGTTTGAAGAGGCATTTTAATATACATTAGAAAATAATGAGAGGTCATGTTGTCTATACACAAAGTGCTTTGTTAACACATCAGACAAATTAAGAATATTGTATGATGGACCCCTTCTGCTTTTCAGTGGATTATATTCATACTGTTATAACACTATATGCTCTATGCTCATCATAACTACTGGGTGTTGCATATGATGGCTAACAGGCCATAAAGGACAACTCCAAACATTAAACAATAAAAAAAAACTATACAAATTAGACCCCCTGCTTCACATGTTAATAAACTGCAATTTGGAGAAAAAGAAAAAAAACCCCAGAAAATAGCACTTTCCAAATAGCACAACATGAAAACTACCTAGAGACATAGAAATACTTTACAGTTTTGCTGATAATTAGGGATTACTCTAACCTAGTGTAGAGATAATCTAAATCTTATGAAAGACAGAAGGGCGAATATTTGCATAATCTTCTTTACTAAAACATCCAGCAGCAAAGAAATGAACCAATAAGAAATAAGCTGTATCCATAAATCCTATCCAACAACCGGAACCACAACAGGCAAGGAAATCAGGAAAACGAACTTCCGTGTTACGAAGTGCAGGAAAATCCATTTGGAATCAAACTATGCAAAAAAACTGAAAACACCGTGAACGTAAACTGCACACGACAATGCAATATACAAAAGCAAACATAACAACACCCAAAAAATAGAATGAAACATACAATATATATATATATATATATATATATATACATGAGGGGGGGAGGGAGGGAAATAAATTTAGATTATCTCTACACTAGGTTAGAGTAATACCTAATTTTATGGCTAGACAGGAGGCTTCATATTTGCAATTTTAAAACTACACCACCAAAACAGAAGCATCATATGCCCGGGGGGGAAAGTAAAACGTATGAAAATTAGACTCTCTGGGCCGCGGACAGAATATCAGCTAGAGAACTGCCTAACTCTGGAGCCGCTGAAACCGCTGCACCCCAGACCGTATTCATTTGATTTACCTCACCACAGTGGGAACAAAAACAGGCTTAAAAGGAGCAACATAAGAAGCGAACGAAGGAACCGGAGACAAAGAGAGCAAAGCCTCCGTGACCGAAAGGTAACTACGGCAACAGTGCGCCACACACAAACTAGGATGCTCGGGAAAATAAGGGTATGACACCGACAAGGAATAAGAGTGTGGCGCAAAAAGTGAATGAATCCGTACCGAAAGACATAATATCAGACACCCTTGAAAGGAAAGCAGACAAAACAAAAGCGCCACCTTAGCAGAAAGTTGGCGAAGCGAGAGGGAGTCATTATCCGGCCACAACTCCACAAACAATGGAAACGTCCCAGAAAGTGGAATACCTCGAAGAGAGGGGTCTGGAGACCCGAATTACACGCAGGAGGCGACAGACCGTTGGATCCGCAACGGGAACATGAGCAGCGGAAATGGCCGAGCATTCTTCAGCATACAGAGGTCGCTGTCTTCAGAGTAGCTGGTGTCCCGATCGGAGGTTGCGTTTCACCATAGGGTTAAAGGTAAGTGTAAGAACAGTGTTTGTTTTATCATACTTTTATGTTTTTTCTTTATAGGTGGCGAGAAAACTGCAGGGGGACGGAACAGTATTGTCCGTTCAAGGGATGGAATGAAAAGAGCCGTGACCGTGCGGGAAGCATACCGAGCAAATATGGTATTTCTAACTTTTTTTATGCATTTTTCTAATGATTTTTCTAATGTAGAATTTTATTATGCTTTTTTCCTTTTTGCCTTATACAGCTGTATATGGTTTTGCAAAAGACCATTGCAATGTTGCCGTGAAATGTGTCAGCTATATAAAGGGTTTCACCTGTAACCCTGCACTTAACCTGACAAGATGAGAAATTAATAGCTATCAGTATTGTACACTTAGCATTACAACCCCATCATTATGTTTAAAAGTCAATGTGATCTGCCATCTGTCAGCATGCCTTCCTCAATGTCCCTTGCTTGCTCCCACTGCTTCACCTGTGTACCAAGTACTCCCAGGAAGCTATTATCTAGTGTGACACTTATCTAATGCAGGTGATAAAGATGCTATTTAAAGCTTGCCTTCAATTTAAAAGTATATTAATCATTGTGTTTTTGTTAAGGTTATGTGATCTCTGTAAGAAACTATGTACATTTACCCCAATATATACAGAAATAGAGAACTTAACAGCAGATAAAAATCATTCTATCCATCTATTCTGCTCACTTTTGCCTGCCATAAAAACCTTATATCTTATATCTGGACTTGGTTTATATTTACTATAGCCAAAACCTTATCCCATGCATGTTTTAACCCTTTAAATGTGCCGGAGGTCCGGACAATTTTCCCCCCTTGGGAAGCTAAGTCAATTTCAACAATTTTCACATCTTTGCTGTTAAACAATTTTGCTTTAAACACGGAAAACACCCAATTATAGGCCGCAGCCTTAAGGTTTAGGACTATTTTAAATAAAAAAATATTTTAGATGAAAAATTACAAATTAGTGGAATGGTTAAACAGCATTTTACCTAATAAACAGGAATACATGTATTGTAACATTTTTGGTATCTATTATACAGTTAGTCAGCATATGTTATATATAAACAGAAATTTGGAAAGCCATTTTAAGGTCCTCCCCCTTAATTCATAATGCACCTTACTTATAGATGTTCCACTCTGCCCCCAGATATGCCACTCTGCCCTCCCAGATATGGTTTTTGCCCCCTAGAAATGCCACTCTGCCTCTGATATGGCACTCTGCCCCCTAGAAATGCCACTCCCCCCCCCCAGACTTACCAATGCACCCCCAGCCTCTCTGGTGTCTAGGCGGGGCAGCCGATGGATGTCTGTGCATCTGCACAATGCTCATAACCTTCTGGTGGTCCACCATAGAAGCCCTGGTGGAAATGCCAGCAGCGGAGGTTGTCTGTGCACATCGCACAGACGTTCACTGGCTGCCAGAGTGTCACGTAGACAACATCTGCTGCTGGCACTTTCACCAGGGCTTCTATGGTGGAGCACCGGAAGGTTATGAGCATTGTACAGATGTCCACCAGCTTTTTAAAAGAAATTTTAAAAAAACACCCGCTCGGCGCCTGGAACTGCATGTCCGGGGAGTCGGTCAATACGAATTGCGCATCCCTGCGCTAAACTCCGATTATAGGCCGCACCTTAAAGTGGAGGAAAAAAGTGCAGCCTATATTCAGGCAAGTACGGTATATATATATTTTTAGGAAGTTCAGCATTTTTTTTACTGCTGTGAAGGACAAGATATGAAGTCTTAATTCCAAAAAAATCCCCAAAACTATATATTTTCATACTAGCAAAATGCATTAAAGTAGTTCACAGAAACATGTTTTTTAACTACATACCTTCATTATCTTTTAAATGAATATGTACAGATTAATGTATATTATTTGTAAACATATTGAAATTAGGTAATAACAGAAAATCATCATCTATGATTTCATAAAAAGGCACAAGTGATAAATTCAATTATCAAATTGATATAAAGTGTCAAAATAAACAAACAAAAGTATTTATTTCCTAAAAGCTAGCATGACAGGTGCATAGTCGATATATGGGCCCTTCGTGGAACACCAAACCTCGATATAAACCCCCAATATGACACAGACACCAGAATATGATGGAAACTTATTTATAAGTACACAGCTTTAACAATTATTTATAAAGTCATTGTCATACAAAATAGACAATAATTACCTGGCACCACCCACCCCCTGACAATGACCCCCAACAATAACTTAACATTCTCCAAAAAACATAACCAAAAAAGCGCCAAAAAGTTTTCTTGCCAACTCCCTACACCCCTCGGTTCTAATCCACAGGCCAGCTCATAACCTACCACACCAACATAATAACCAACAACCTTTCGTTAACTCTTATCACCAAACCCCCATTCTACTATCCCAACTTGCCTCTACATCCCCGCTGCTGTTAAAGAAAGGGGACCCCCCATAGACTTAAAATAGGGAGGGAGGGACAACAATAGATCTGAGAAAAAATGATTAAAATGTGTTTACCTAAAATGGCTACCCCTTTTATAGAACCCAGCCTCTACCATAACCAACTAGTAAAATGTAATAAAACCCCCACCTAGCTCTATAAGGACCCCCTCCACTAAGCTGTACTTGCTCCAGGGGCTTCATTAAGGGCAATAATATAAGCACAAGTTTATATTTTTTATGAACACAGTGAGTCACAAACAACTCTGAAGTATACATTTTTATCCTTTCTTCATTGTTTTCTTACATAAATACAACATTGTGATATAGGATTATGTATTTCCCCGATGTTAGGTAAATGAAAGAAAACTGGCACCAGTTGATTTTTTGGTGCTGATGACCTCTTCTACTATTCTAATTTATGGACAACACCAAATATTTGTAATTATCTTTATATATATGATCATATATTATTGTTTATTGGTAAATATTGATGACAAAATTAAGCACTTCTGCACAGTGCGACTGTCTTTCAGTTGTTTAAAAGTTAAAACCTGTGTTGTAGTTTAAAAAAAACATTTTTGGACAATGTGAATTTTTCTCAATTATTTTTCTACCTCATCATATTCAATTGACTGCTAAATATTGGTGACAAAATCTGGCATTTAACGGAGAAATTTCTGAGTAGGGGAGTATACATTTTATCCCCCCCCCATTTTTTATTTTGAAATGTCTGTAAGGAAGGAGCGATTCTAGGACATGAAGGACATGCGTGTACAAAAAAGTAGTAGTCAGATGAGCCCTGTAGCCTCCTTTCCAGCATTGTAAATAGAAACCGAAGGCTACCTGAAAGCTAGTTGCTCTGGGGCCTCCCGACTTCACATAACAACATGTCCCACAGTACCACCTTGCCCTCAAACAGCTTGTGGGTTCCCCCTTTGCCCCCAAACAGCTTGTCAGTGCCATCCTAACCATCAAACAGCCTGCCTGTGTTATATGTGCCCCAGCTTGTCAGTACCCCAGCCATGGCTAGAAGACCAGCAGTGCAGGAGCTTGATAGTGACCACCAGGGGAATATGGCAGGTAGGAACACAAGCTGAATGATTCTGTATAGCCGATATTGGCCACATGGGGACTTGTTTGTATGAGAAACCATGTGGCTGACATTAGGGGCAGAAGATCCTAGCGGTGGCTGCTGGCGTCAAGGAACCTCAGAATGTTGGCGGATCGAGTGGGCAGAAGGTAAAGTATCGGTTCTTACACTACTCCCTCCCCTTTCAAGGGAGCCATGACGGTGACCAGGAGACGGTTTGGTGGGATGACAGCAGTGAAAAATATGAACCAGACGGGGAGTGTGGACATCTGCAGCTTCTATCCAGAGTTGTTCTTCCGGGCCCAACCAGAGAACAAGATATTGTAGTCTGCGTCTGTATATTCTGGAGTCATTGATAGCCTCAAGCTCATATGCGCCAGGACTCTGGACCAAAACGGGTGTAGGCGGAGGAAGCTGTCTAGAGAATCTGTTACGGACAACTGGTTTCAAGAGTGATATATAGAAGACATTGTGAATACACATTGTAGAGGGAAGCTCCAGGGCGTAAGATACATCATCAATTTTTGCAAGGATTTTAATGGTACCCATGTATTTGGGTCCCAATATCTTTGGATTCTGGCTGAGATTGAGATTCTGTGTAGATAACCAGACTGAGTTCCCAGGAGATAGCTGAGGTTCTACTGAACGTCATTTATCAGCAGCCCTTTTTTGGAGTAACTTGCCCCTAGTGATAGATTCGGAGATCTCTTCCCAGTGTTGTTGCAGATTCTTGTGAATCGGCCGCATGAACATCCGATGGTAAACAGTTTGGTGGCCATAAGTTAGGTTCAAATCATGATGAGCAATTGTAGGAAAGTGGAAAGTGGAGTAATGTTGTCCAATTGGACGGATCCTTAGCAGCATGAATATGAAGGTATTGTTTTAACATTTAAAAGATAGGTATTGGTGGTGCAACCCACCAACAGTGAGCGGAGTGACAGAAGTAAATATAAACGTAACTCACCCTCACCCCAATGGGTTATGTAGAATAAATGACATGAAAAAATGACAAGAAAAAAAATAATAATAATAGTGCATTCTGTATGATAAAATATAGCAATTTTTTAAAAAAAAATTTTATAAAAAACTCTGATGAGTCAGACAAAGACTGAGTCAAATCATCAACGCCTGGTGTGATTAGGGATCACACACCCAACTGTATTTGAATGGAGATAAGATCATATAGAGCAGTATTGCAACACATCCAAAATGGACCAGAAAAAGGTGGCTACAGTTAACGTCTCACCTTTCCTAGAGCCTGTAACCAGGCTCCAGGGATAAAGAACACTGTACTGACTTAGGGCAGTACTCCCCCTTTAAGGTGATGGACAGCAGTAGTGAGGTAAGTGTTTCAATGCATGCGAAGATGAGACGAGCTGGTGTAGGGCCTTGGTCACATGTAGTGGGGTGCAACTTTTTTCATGGTTCTTTTAACTTCCTCTATATCCACATCTGTCACTCCACTTCAATGGTTTTGGTGTGTAACTGGTGGGCCTGTTGTGATAGAGGCTCAGATGGAGGAAATCTTATTCGTGAAGATGATTGCAAATTCTTCAAATGTAGCCTTTGAAAGGTTAGTGTATGCTGGTTTACAGAGTCGTTCTACTGTGTGAAACAGTTGCTTGAGTATATTGCAGGAATTTAAAGATTTTTTCTGAGTTATCTTCAATTGATATGCAATGTTTGGTAAGAGCGTCTTGATTCTCTGGATCATGTGTCCTGCGACACCTCCTTTCAAGTTTATGCCCTGTTCTCATTATATCTCTTATCATCCCAAGGTGCATTGTTGTGAGTTTTGGTGCGTGTTGGTGTTATGTTCTCTAGGTTGTCTCTATTGGTCAGCTAGGTTCTTCACAAGTGCCCATCAGTGCACTTAGATCCGCATTTGAAATTATGTCCAATGATATGACCAGGTTCTCAGGCTGTGGTCTGGCCCAGTGCGATACAATAGAGAAGCATATGGAGTGGTGGTCTGACCATAGAACTGGTGACAATTCTACTCCAGAATGGAATACTAGATCAACATTAATCTGTGGCTACAAGTAGCGACGGTTTGTATAAAACCGAGCACACTCATCAATTTGAGGAGGTCCTGCTCAAGTTCGAAAAGGATGTCATCAATTCAAGTGTTGAAGTCTCCCAGTATAAGCCATATGATGTGTTCAAGGATTAAACAATTCAAAAGAGTTACTTGAATAATCTCTTCCCCTCTTCTGGGAGTCTGTATATTTATAGTATTCGGAATCCTTTATCTATTGGGAGTCTGGTAGCTACACATTCAAAAGTAGACCTGGGCGCCAGCAAAGTCTTTGTGTTTAGTTTTTTTCCATATTCTATTTGCCCGTTCCCATGTTCGTTTCGGGCTCTTAATATTTGTTTTTCTCTTAGGCTAGAAAACTGGTAGAAAACTATCAGGATGCCAGAGGAGGCCCCTGCAGGTTACCAATAGAGTCGATCGCACGACCCTGTAACTCCTGACGGCAAACCCACGGATTTCCGCTCCCCTTAACACCTGTGATGCTGCATAGATAAGGTAGGCTATATGGGGAAGGGACCAGGGAGATTAGTAAACGAAGATGAACACAAAGATTCTTCGTGTTGTGTGTCTTCGTCTTCGGGTAGTCTTTGCCGCCACAATTTTTGTTTCTTCGGTATTCGGGCTGAACAACGAAGATGGACCCTTCGTGTTCGTTTTCATGTTCACCCGAATACAAATACACAATTTTAGTTAAAACATCCTTTAAGTTTGGCATTGATATGAGCTGTGGTGAGGTGATCACATTGTCCTGTTCTATTGGATGCAGGCCAGGGTGAGGTGAAAGTTTGCATTTCAGGCTGCTTCGCAGGTAACATAGATAGGAGACCATGCATGTAGGTCAGATTACAGGATTTCAAAACCAACGTGAAACTTGGTTGACCACATTTCCCACAATGGGACTTAATGTCCCCGCTCAAATTTTGAAACGCCGTCTTTTTTTCTGATGTGGAGGATAGAGTTTTCAGCAACCGCTCAGAGCCCCTCAGTCTCCTCTGCGAGACCTCTAGCTTGGTCGCGTCATACTCCGGCGTTCGACAGTGAAGCAGTGCGCACCGTGGCAGAGCAGGGAGACAGAGGCCTCGCGCTCCCACCGCAGGACTTCTGGAAGGTCAGTGAACTAAAAAGGGGGGAGAGGGTAGGTAATGAAAAGGGAAGGAGAGGGGGTAGATAGTGAGAAGGGGAGGGAGAGGGGGTAGATAGTGAGAAGGGGAGGGAGAGGGGTAGATAGTGAGAAGCGAGGGAGAGGGGGTAGATAGTGAGAAGGGAGGGAGAGGGGGTAGATAGTGATAGGAGGTAGATAGTGAGAAAAGGAAAAAAGGGGATAGATAGTGAGAAAGGGGGTAGTAAGAATATTAAAGTAAAGAATGAGAATAAGTGAGAGAATAAATTAATTAATGTGTAGATGAATTGTGTGAATGAGTGAGAGTATGAATTAATGCGTGGATGATTTGACGAAGACGTTGAGGCTTGAGATTTGTAACGGGTCGAGATTTCCCCGACTTCTCGTGAACCAGGAAGATGTTGCTGATGAAGTGAAGAGGACCCACGACACGGGTTCTACGGCGCCCCTCTGGGACAGTAGGTGAATTTTCGAGATCATCAGCTCCTGTTGGGAAAGAAAAAGCTTGGGGAGAAAAGGAAGGGCACGTTGAACGGGGGAATGAGGAAGCTCTAAACCAACTGAAGGACCCTGGACCCTTGGAGCTACCCTCTGGTGGCTGAACGGGAGCCTCTGGTGGCTGAACGTCTGGCGGCCCAGCTCTTTGGATATCCAGCCCTGCCAGAAAAACGCTGGCTGGAAGAGAAAGCTTACCTCATGAAGGATTGGGACTTGACGAAGTATCAATATCTGAATAGGGATTGTCATCCCTGAGGCGCACACCCGAAGAGCCCTGTGAGGCTGACAGGGATGGGAAAGGGATGCTAGGGCTTGTTGGAGGGGCAAATCAGAGGAGGCCCTGGCTACGTAGAGCCATGATGACAGGTCTGACGCTGAAGGCGTGTGGGTCTCATCTGCCATAGTTAAGCACTACTCTTGGTGGTATTCACAGCAAGAGAGTATGAACAGAAAACATATGAAGATGTTGACACCAGAGATCTGAGAGAGATCAGCAATAAATGTGCAAGACACAGTATCTATAAAACCACAAGGCAGAGGCTAGTAGTGTTGTAATGGTAAGGTCCCAGGTGTAGTAAAAGTATCACCCAGATGGGGACAGGGACCAATCTTAAGGGAGGCCCACATCTGGTAGGCCTCCCTGAATCACCCTATCAAAGCAGGGGACCAGGTGAGACCACCATATATGTCAGAAAAAATGTAATATATCATTTAAATAAATAAATAATCTAAAAAACTGAAAAAATAGGCAAGATTCTTTAAAACAACAATTAGGCCTAGAGAGACCACTTAGAAACTGTTAGAAACAAGGGAAAAACGACTGCAAAAAAGGAAAAACTGACCAGCAATAGATAAGGAAAGTGAAAGTAAAAGCACATTCGCTTAAGAGAGAGAAGGAGCCGAACAGGGAACCAGCACCATAAGGGAGGAGGGCAAAGAAGTGGATCCGGAGAGCAAGGGAAGCAGCTCAATGCTCACCCGGAGAATCCATTCCTTAAGAGTAGGCGGGGTGGCGCTACCCCAGTGCAGGGGGATCAGCGCCTTTGCCGCCGTAAGGAGGTGGCGGAGAACCGACTTCCGGAACCAGGAGGCGGAATACTCCATGTGAAAAAGGAGAAAAAATTCCGGCGTAAATGGTATGGCTCTATCCGTAAAGTGATGCAAATGAAGATGGATGGATTTCCAAAAGGGAACGATATGTGGACAGTGCCACCACAGATGGAGAAGAGAGCCTGGGACAGCTGCACATCTCCAGCAACTGTTCGGAACATCTGGGCGTTAAGCGGAGGTGACAGAGGGAGGCCGATACCAATTGGCCAGTAATTTATAAGACATCTCTTGATCTCTGTTACTCCTAGAGCAATGATGGGTGAGGACACAGACCTTCTCCCATTGCTCCGAGGAAAGGACAATCTGCAGCTCAGACTCCCATCGCCCCATAAAGGGGGGAGAGCCAGAGCTGAAGGCTTCAAGAAGTAAGCCATATAGACATGATATACCATGGGGTGGAAGGGAGGTCGCCACACAAAGGTCCTCAAACCTGGTTAAATCCTGGTTTAAAACCTGGTTAAAAAGGACCGAAAGAAGCTATGTAATTCAGCGTGATTCAGCGTGATGGAGCACTACAGCACGACAGCACGAAGAGCGATATGTTGCCCCCGATTAGGCAGATAAACGTTCGCAAAAGTGTACACCTGCTGCAAAATTGTCCCCTTTACCAACAGAAATCGCCCATCAGGGTCTACACGATTGTCCATCACCGTAAAGGGTACACGGCTGGAGAAAAGCACCGCCACTCCCTTAGATTTAGTCAAAGGGTTGTTACTCAAGAAAACGGTGGGATAGAGCCGGTTATGAAGTCTGGGGGCCTTAGGCCCCAAAAAGTGAGTCTCCTGCACAAAGGCGACATCAACCCGATTCTTTTTCAGGTCTCTGAAGAGGGAGGAACGCTTCTCAGGGGCATTTAGCCCACGGGCATTGAGAGATAAGAGAGTGAGTTTGCCACATGAATGAGGCGTCATAGTGTAGGAAAGAGGGAGGCAGAGAGAGGGAGTCGAGAAAGAGAAGAAAAAGAGAAATACGAAGAGAGAAGAGAAAGAAAAGAAAAAAAAAAAGGAAAAAAAAAAAAGGGAGGGAGGGAAAGAAACCTGAGGGAGACAAACGATAACAAGACCGGGAGGGAACTGGGAGAGAGTGTGGGAAAGGGAAGAAGGGGGCAAGAGGGAAACGAGGAATAGAAGGGAAACGGAACAGACACAAACTACGCCTGCCGGGGACTACTACCCGGCAACAGGTGGCGTCACTGTGTAGGGGAAGGACCCACCACAAAGGCAGAGCCGCAATCAGAAACAAAAGAAAAAACCGTGAAAACAAAAGGAACAGACGCGAGCCGCCGCTCGCAACGCGTGTCAACACATAAAGTGAATAAGAGAGTGATAATCAGGGCACAAAGGAAACCAATAGGACAAGGAGGGCATGGGGAACTCCCGCACCACAGGCACCAGGTACCGCAGGAGGAAGGCACAGCCACATAGGTGACAGGACGCCGCAGCATAGACAAGAAGAGGCGGGGGAAATGAATAGAAACCAGAACAAGGAAAATCAAACAAAAGTAACAGAAAGGACAGATGTGTAGAGGTGTAAGGGTGCATGAAGACCACCACTAGAGCGGACCATCGCAGAAGCGGAGGGGCGGCACTGGCGGTACGCAGACCCAGGAACACACAGATATGGAGGCCACGTCATAGAGGGGTTGCAATGCCGCACAGGCCACCCGGCAGCAGCCACAGAACCAATAAGTGGGGGTGCGGAGGTAAGATCTCCGATCTCCCGCAGAACCCGCCACAAATATGGTCACAGGCGTGGGAGGGGAAAAAAAACAAAACAAAAAAAAAACACCTGTATGAGCAGTACACCATACTGGAATACCATACACAGCAGGACCGTGGCAATGGTCCGAAATCGGGTCCCCGTGGGCATGTGAAAGAGGTTGTTCCATTTAGATAAAGTCAGCGAAACAGGAAAATGAAATATTCACAGCCTAATCTGGAACATGGCAACACTTTACAAGAAAGGGGAAGCATATGCAGAAACATACAGAAGGCAAATATGTTATCAGCACACTTATAGGGAAGGTCAACATCACAAACCCTAAGCATACAATACAGGCAGCCCAGTATCGTGCCAAATAGTGTAAAAAAAACAAAAAAAAAACTGTATGAGCAGTACACCATACCGTAATACCATACACTCCTGACTGTGGAACGTCATGCATATAGCCCGTCATGTCAGTGAAACTGAGCCCACCGTCTGGCCACAGTATGACCGTGACAGTTGCCCGAGATCCGGTCACCATGGGCATGTTAAAGAGGCTGTTCCATTTAGATAATGTCAGCGAAATAGGAAAATTAAACATGCACAGCCAAATCCTGAACACGGCAACACGTTACGTGCTAGAACATGTGCAGCAGCATTATCGTCAACAATAGAAATGTCACAACGGTAAAGTGACGGAAGACATAAACAAATGATCTGGAACGGCAGTGAGCGGCAGTCCAGTGAAGACTAACGTCGCGCGGAGTGGAAACTGTATTATGGTGCAGGAGAGGAATAGCGCATCCAGACAGTCCATCCAGGCGAACAATCGCGGAACCCACAGAGGACCCGCCGGGGTGAGCGCGGCGGAAGAGCTCGGAACAGCACAAAGAAACCTAGGTACTCACGACCACTCATTCCTCAATGGCACCCAGGCGACGAGAAACAGGGGTACGAGCGGGAACCCCCCGAGGAGAGCTCCGTCGTGCAGAATCGAAACAGGGAGGACGACTGTGGCAATAGGTTCAAGGACGCACCAGAGACTACATCCATGTCGACCCAGTCCAGGATCTGCAGGTCGGATAGCTCCAGAAGCTGAAGGATAGGCAGAATGTCGTGGCGGTGCCTGATGGTGAGGGACCGGTTGTCGTACCGGATCACCAGGGTGAAAGGATGACCCCAGCGGTACGGGATCTGCAGCCGACGGAGTTCAGATGTCAACGGTCGGCGGGCTCGTCTAGCTTGCAGAGTGAGGTCGGACAAGTCCTGAAAAAAGGGAAATTTGGTGTCCTTGCAGTGGCCAAGTGCCAAGTTCTCGGGCTTTGGCCATTATCGCTGCCACCGAAGCAGAATCTTCCATAGAGGAGGAACTGGCCGGAGACGCGGCCTCGTGGTCTTCAGCGGCCTGCGAGGACAGGTCCACGGGGGTCCAGAAATACTCCCGCAACGAAGCCGAGGTTGTCTGTGAGCGATACCCCGGGGTAGAGGAGTCCGTGGCGACCTTCTTTGAACAGCCCATGATAGTTTGGAGCAAGATAGCTAAAAAAAACTTTGCGAGCGGCGGCAGAGCAGTCGGATCATGCGGCTATCTTTCTCAGCGGTCGGGCACGCCCCCTATAGTCCCTGTTTTATGTTGATTAGTTATATATTTTGATTTTTATGTTTGTCTCTTTGCTGCTATTGGCGGTAGAGTAAAGATGTTATGCAAATTATGACAACAATTAAAACTGAAGACTTAAGTATGGAGAAAGACAAACCAAAATTGCATAAACATATGGCAAATCTGAGACTGAATTAATGGTTCTATCAGTATATTCCTTTTGGTGGTCAGATTACAAGACCAATATTCCTTACATTTGATATTATAAAGATATGACATCATTTTCTTTACCTAGTCGGCCTCAAGCTGAACGTGTACTGACGATTATTCTGTATATTAAGGCAATATGGATTGTAATGTTCGCTGGTTTGGAAGATTGGTGTTCTTTGGGCATTAGCTATAGCTAGAAAAAAAACACCACCACTGAGCAAGAAATAAAATCCTGTCGGTGTACAATGGCCAGTTATTTAGGATTCTTGTATGATTACAAGTACAGGGTATTAACAAATATTTTTGAGTTTGTGAACAATTATTTATGCACTGCAGTCTTTCTTTATAGAAGAATTTAGTCATACCATATAAAAAAAACCCAGTATATTTCCAAACTGATAAAACACAATAGGGTTGATCAGAGCCGGCCTTAGGTGTTCTGGCACCCTGTGCGGACTACTCCTCTGGCGCCCCCCCATCCCAAAAAAAGAAAGGAATAAAAACTAATAATAACAAAACCCCAATCACTATATACTACGCCAAACATTGATGTGGTCTAGGCCTACCACTTAATTGTCTGGCTTAGTAGTAGGGATGCACCGAAACGAATTCTGGACTGAAACCGAAAGTGCAGCATTTACCTGGCCAAAACCGAATATGACCCCCCCAACACCATAAAAAATCTAACACTTTTATTTAAAGTAAGTAACACACCAAAATAGGAGAAAACAACTAAATAATATTATATATATATATATATATATATATAAAGTCCAAAAATAGTTACCGGCACTCCAGGGACTTTCCAAATAACCACACAAACAACTTCGGTTTTCAAGTCTATATATATCATATATATATATGATTAACAGCAATCACATTCCTATCATGCCCAGGCATACCCAGATTCCAGGATTTACTCGCAGACTTGGTATGATAGGAGTATGATTGCCCTATCTACCCCTTCTCACTCCCTTCTACCCCCTTTCCCCTGTCTCACTCCCTTCTCCCTATATACGCCCTCCTAACTATCTACCCTTTCCCTCTTTGAAGTTCACTTACCTTTCAGGAGTCCTGCGGTGGGGGTGCAAGGCCTCTGCCTCCCAGCTCTGCCACTGTATGGAACAGTATAGAGTGATGGGAGTTATGATGTACTTTTAGAGCATAATTAGATCATGAAAAAGACATTGGAAATGGTACAGCATAACACCCATCACTCTCACACATTTACCAATCCACACATATACTAATCCACACGCATACCAATCCACACGCATACCAATCCACACGTATACCAATCCACACGTATACCAATCCACACGTATACACTAATCCACACATATATACCAATCCACACTTACCAATCCACACACATACCAATCCACACATACTAATCCACACATATATACCAATCCACACACATACCAATCCACACACATACCAATCCAGACGTATACCAATCCACACGTATACCAATCCACACATATATACCAATCCACACATATACACTAATCCACACATATATACCAATCCACACATATATACACTAATCCACACACATACCAATCCACTCTCACTGAATGCTTTCCTACCTTTCCTCTTTTCTTCTTACAGCTCCTTTTCCTCCTCTTCGTTCTTCTTCTTCAGTTCTTCTGTCTTCTTCCGGGTCAGAGGGCACGGACAGCGGTGGGCGCGGCTTCAGTGCTGTGCGCCGGGATCTGACAACAAACCCCGGCGCACAGCAGCTGTTGCCGCGCGGATCACAAGGGAGCGGTATCGGAGGTCTTTAACAGACCTCCGGCTCCCTTGAGTGATGTTAAGCCGGGTTCAAGGGAGATCCTTGAACCGGCTTAAAATCACTCAAGGGAGCCGGAGGTCTGTCAAAGACCTCCGATACCGCTCCCTTGCGAGCCTGCTCCTCCAGCAGCGGACATTACTGTCCGTCTCTGGAGGGGTGCCGGGTGCCCCCCTGATGAGCGGCACCGGGTGCCGCTCGCCCCCCCCCCGCCGCTAGGTACGCTGCTGGCGGCAGCGGTACGCTACGGTGGCGGCGGCGCCCCCTGGAGTGTGGCGCCCTGTGCGGTCGCACAGGTCGCACACCCCAAAGGCCGGCCCTGGGGTTGATTAATTATGGAGGGACACATGCTCAGCTTAGTTAATGGGCAAAAAAAAAATTTTTTATGCAAAAATGTCAAGTTTCACTTGGCAGTATCACAACTCAGAACCAAATATACCGATGCTGCATAACTTCCTTTATACATTTGAATCTGGTTGTTGCTATAACTGGCAACATCCCAGGCAGTCCCACTACCATTGTTTTATGCTTGGTAGAAATATGTTAATGTTATGTTCTCCCTTTTTTTTGTAACTATTGAAATGTGTCACTGGACTTCCAGGAGTGGAGCCAACTAAGATGGCAACCAAAGTTTCAAGCTGAGGTTAGCACTGGAGGGAATTGGTGGACATCTGGGCACATAGACTGCATCACAGTCTATGAGCCCAGGCACAGAAGAATAGAAATGGTTGAGAGGAGTCCTCTCATGTTGTTATCAACAGGATCCATGCTTGTGTTCTGCCCGTGGGAGTGTTAGTGTGCCGTTTTTTGGTAGTGGCCGCAAGGCACACCAACATGATAGGGCCACACAATGCGAGTCGGCCCACTTCAACAATCCCAATGGTACCCACACTACCTGGATCGAGTGCTGCATAATTGATATGAAGGCACCACATAATGAAGTGGAAACACTCTGTACAGACACATCACTGACCTGGAGACAAGCTCTTCTCAGATGCAGCATAAAACCTCAGAGATTGAGTGTACGGCAGGAAACCTTACAGAACTGTCTGCATTCTTCTTAAGGTCTCTTGAAGAGCTGGATAATCGGGGATGTCTTAATATTGTCAGAGTGTGTGGACAACAGAAGAAGAGGGACCAGAAGATTTATGTTAGGTGCTCTCGTGCTTCTTTAACTCCATACATGGGAGGCTACTAAATACACCAGTGATGCTGGCTAGAGCGCACAGGACTCTGACACCCCAAACTGCTGCCTAAGGGAATGCCTTGGGATGTAATTTGCTTCCAATAGTTCCTTCTAAAGGAGAGGTTCATGGCTAGGTCACACGAACAGCAAATTATGGCCTTTTGAAGGCAGAGAGGTCACACTCTATCAGGATCTGTCACGGCTAATTCTACATATCAGAACTCTACATACTATACCTCTGCTAATATGTACCTGCCATATATTTTATGGAGAGGTCGAGCTCTTGTGCCCACACGCCTCTTATAAATACCTAGCCATCCAAATAGCTACTGTAAATATAAATTAACTGTATTAATGAAAACAGAATAACACATTGTTATTAAAATCATAGAAACCAAAAAGTTATGTTAAAAGGCTCAAATAAGTATCAGAGGAACAGACCCTTGACTTCATTAGCAACATGCCCAGAGTATCGCTTTAGTCCCCAAACAGCCTGCCTGTGCAATCTTTGTACCCAAACAGCCTGGCTCTGCCATTTCTGCCAACAAACAGCCTGCATGTGTAATTTCTGTCCCCAAACAGCCTACAAGTGCTGTTTCTGCCCCAAAGAGCCTGCATGTGCTTTTTCCACCCCCAACTGGCTGTGAAATTTTGCCCCCCAAACAGCCTGCCTGCATCATATTTGCCCTTCAAACACTTATACGTCCATGTTAACACTTACACATCCACATTCATGCTAACACGCACCTATACATTCCTTTATTCATTCAACTATTCATTCACTTACTCAGTCAGTCACTTATTCATACTTCCTCCCGCACCCCCTTATTTTACCTGCACCTTTCTCTGTGGCACTAGCACACTGTGCAATCAACTTCTCTTTTAGTGCCCAGGGGAAGCAGGAATGCAGCAGAGTCATGTAACTAAAAGGTAATGTAAAGTAAAGGCTGTAAAAGAGAGATTGCTCTTTCAGCATGCAAGCCCTGCGGTGGTAAGTTTTGGGCCCTAGGTGGCGGGCCTGGTCGCAGTTGAGATCGTCAGGGCAGATAGATATATTGGTGCATCCCTAATGCTGCTCTACCAGCCCCTTAAACGGTCAACCCACAGGAAATCTCTCGGTTTCCTAGTAAGCCAGTCTGACCCTGACATTCAGCTACAATTTTCTCTCCACAAGGTTATCAAACATAACTTAAAATACAACTTTGGGTTTAATTAATGAATCAAAGCTGAAGCAGCATCTTAAAGTGCAGGTAGTTACAGTTTTTAAAAGGAGAAAGTGAATTTCTCCAGCAGTCTTACATGTTACACATCACTGAGCCATCTCCAAACTTCATTTTATTACAGTTCAATAAATCAAAGTCAAGTTCATCAGCCGTATGTGTCTCAACTTCCGCAGACCATTTAGAATATTATATCATCGAAAAAACAAAAATTGTAAAATCTTGGTAGGCCTGAATAAATTTCAAAGAGTAACCTGAATATATTAGTAGCATAATGTATCTTCTAGAAAGTTGTCACCACAGCTCTCATGCCAATGCTTTTACCATAACTAAATTTGATAGCAGTGTAAACTGCTTATATAGTTATCTCCCGCATGTATATTTACTATAGCAAAACTGGCCTTGCCTCCCACAAGGAAAAAATATGCCCAGATCTCTGGCACTCGAAGATTGTAAAAAAACAACTCATGCAGTTGGCATATTTAAATTGTACAATAAAAGAGAGAAAAGAAGGGAAGGATAAAAACCAATAATGTTAGAGATATTTCCTTGTATGTTAGCTTTGTACAGTTACAACACAGACACACACATGTGTGTTATTGGAAAAAAACTGCACCTTTGTTACAAATGAAATTTTTATTAATGTCAATGATCATTTATTGTTAGATATAATGTTTGATAGATTCTTATTGTAAAATTCATATATAAAAAATTGAATTTTACAATTAGAATATATCAAATGTTTTGTTTTATACTGGTTCTTCAGTCAGTATCCGTCATCTGCTTTGTTTTCAGTATCATAAGGTTTATCCCCTATTTTTGTCTTTTTTATTGGACATTTTATTGGGCATTATTAATAAATAACTCTGATACTATTAGACCTCTTCTTTTTGATATTGTTAAATATAAGGAGGAACTACTTACTTTCAAGAAAAACCTTTGTACAAAGAACATAAAATCCTTTTTCCTGTTAATGCAATAAAACGATTTAGCCAGTGAGTTATTCTTTATAAAAGAATGGATTGCAGTATCTATCTTGTGTCTTTGTTCATTTATCATACTCTCTCTTACTCATCTAATCTCTGTTATTACCAGTTTCCTATTAAACAGTGCTTCACTTATTCCTCTTTGTACGGATGAAAATTTTCATTAAATTTCGGAAATGTCATACATAGGGGGTAATATCTAGCTTTTACAGTTAGGACAAATTTTTCAAAGAAGCAATTAAATATCTAAGAAAACTAACACATTCTGTGATTAGCTAAAAAATATATATTTCAAAACCAAAGCGTCTTAAGGAAATTCTATGTGGCAAATGAAAGAAGGAGAAAGGATTCTACTACTTACATCACAAAGATATATTTTGTAATCCTTTGTAAGGGTTTGGAAAGAGCTTTTCCAAGATGTTATTTGCAGGACTAGAAGAAAGGATTGCGCAAAACATCTAAACTAGTGAGGAATAAAATAGCTCCAACTAATGTTAAAGTGTTATAGATGGTATAAAGGCGAGCAAGTATCACTTAATGTTAAGTAAAATGATGAGAACAATGATGATACAAAATAAATATGGAGGGAAATTGTTGCAGTGAGAATTTAAAGAAGTATACTGGGAGAGGGATGGGGGCAATATTAAGCATTACATGCTCACAAAGCAAAACGGGAAACCCAACAAGAATAAAAAACAAAATGTTTAAGGGTGTTTCTAATTATTCTTCCATAAATGGACTATGTTCCATACATGGAACAAGTGCCTACAACTCATTACTGACATAAAGCTGCAAGAATATAATGACCACATAAAATTTCCTATTTAAATTATTCTCCCATTGGGCACCTAACTTCAAAAGCATAGAACGACATATGCTATACCCGTGGACCTAGGTAACTAGGGTAAATGGACATTTTGCTTCCAACTAGAACACAGCACACTGTGTACTAATTGTTGTATATCTGATGCTATATATGAAAAGTGCAGCTGCCCTGTCTTGGTCTTTTTTAATCTTAATGTCACTGTGACTCCATGTCACCCATACCATGATACCCAAAACATATATTAAACTTGCATATATTTAAGCAGGGCTGCAACTTTCATAGAGCAAGAGAAGCAGCTGCCCTAATGTGAGGGGATAGCTTGAACATCCCTGTGCCAATGTACCATTCATTTCCTTCGACTGCCCAGGCAGGGCTGGACTGGTGAACGCCACTGGCTGCCTGATAATATAAGTGTGTCCAACAGTTGGATGTGCAAGACATACAGTTTCTCACAAAAGTGAGTACACCCCTCACATTTTTGAAAATATTTTATTATATCTTTTTATGTGACAACACTGAAGAAATGTACTCACTTTTATGAGATACTGTATATAGCCTCTGGCTACACCCAATCTGCTGCTGGAGTGTGTGGCACTGGTGGCCAACTGCTCCAATGGCATGGGAGGTTATTTGGTTGCTTGCCCTTAGACACCAAGATCCCTAATTCTAATGATTATAAAACATACTTTTGTACATACAAGCAAGGATCCTTCACCAGCACCCATAAAGCACGCTTATGTCTATGTAATGTTTCATCTTGTTATATTACATTTTTGATGTTCAGAAGATATATTTCCACTTTCCTAAAATACTGTTACTAAATTTGTTTCATCTTTTTTTGTAAATCTAGAGAACTAGATAAAACTGCAGAATATATTCAATCATCGACATTGATAAATATGAAGAAAATACAATACATATATAATTTTGTAGCTGTCATCCAGAACTCTCCAGTTCCCATATGCTGAATGTATATTGACCTTCAGATATTGAATAGATATTTTTACTAATGGAGTTGACAAGGACACATTATAACAGCTCTATCATTTGCAGAGCTCCTTTATTTTAGTAATGTATTAAAGACGCCAAGATATGTAAAGAATATCCATTACCAAGGTTACATTGTCTGCATATTTTATTGGTGCTTGAATTAGTTGTACTGTTCATGTAGATTGAGTTCATAAGCAAATAGTAATGGTAGTATGTCATGATTAGGCTATATATACAGTATAGTTTATTGATTGTAGCATTGTAATAGGGTTTGTATGATGTCCTATATAGAGATGGATGAAAGGCTATTTTATATATTTTTATGTTTTCAGCTATGTCTTCAATTACTACAAGGGTGCAGGCAAAAATAACTGAAATTATAAAAATTCTTCCTTTATCTTTATTCTTGAATCATGTAGTAATTTCTGTTTTAAATGATGTATTGGGCTTGGGCTGGCTCATTCAAGTTCTCGTGCACATCAACTATCAAATGCAATCACGTAGGCATTTTTTATGCACATGTGCACAACAGATTAAGGTTCTTAATGTAATTTTCATCCACACTTGCTACTGTATTCTAGTACTGTTTGTAAAGTCTATGATTGCACCATTTTGCCCTACTAAAATTCTCATTGGAACTAGACTAAGAATCTTGGGCCAGGAGATGGATCTGTGGCCAGCCTCTAGGTCTTGATGGGATTCTTTATACCCTGCAATTTACTGTCTAGAGGTCTAGTCTCCCTTGACACAAATCTCTATTTTTCTGCAACGGTATGTAACTTGGCACCCTATGTCTCTATACAATTGGACCACGAATGAGAAGAAGGAAAGAGGACAGTTTTGGGGCACAAATATTCCTACTACCTTGACTCATAATGGAAAACTGGGCGTTTGACAGATAAAGAAACTATTCCACTGTTCGAAATGTAATTGCACCTCACTTATTCTCTGAGTCAGGTAAAAGAAGCATCTCACCAGGACCAATCTAATCTTGAAGGACAAAAACTGATCAATAGACACGCACATACTTATTGACTATTGATATTACAGAATATAAGAACTAAGAAGCAGAGAAACACTACACAGTTAAAGTTAAAGGCCTTTACCGTGGGCACAAGAAATTAAAACAGCTTCAAATTCACTTTTGCATAGGAATCCTGAATATATGTTTTTTGCAGGGCTCATAGGATGCCATGGCAACCTTTCTTAATATACCATCTTTAAATAGTTAGAAACAAATTATTTAAATGATTGTGGCTTATGGCTTTTTTATATAAATCTGAAAGATTTTCTGTAGTACATCAGTACTCACAGTACATAAATGTGCTTCATTCTCAGGAATCATCTTTAGGCAATAGATATTTACCTTCAAGACATATTAACACATAGGTTTAGGGTGCAACTTCTTATAGAGGCATGAGATAATATAGTCAGGAGCAATCAGCCAAGATACAAACAATGAAGTGTAGGGATGCTATTAGCATGAATAACCACCATCTCTTGAGAATACCAAGAGCCTGTTTGAAAAACACATTGAGGATAAGTTACCCGCTTATAACTAGTGGTAATTACATTTATGGTAATTCTCTAGCACTTGATTTAAATAAAGCATTAGTGTGAGAGCTTTTAATTATAAAATATCAATGGATGAATCATTTGCTAATGATAAAAAAATGGCCCTGCAGCAGCTTCTTAATAATCAGGTTGAGTGCTTGGAGATGAAGAATATCACTTTTCAAGAGACAAATGCACTCATTTTTCCGACTTGCTAATGATTTCTGCTAATGCACAAAAAAATAAATACTAGTTTGTCAAGGGTTATGAATATGTGTTAACCCTTAATTAGGAACCAAATTCTCTTAGATGTATCCATTTTAAGGGATAGCCTCACACAGCAATAACAAATCACTTTTAGATAAAGAATGCAACTTTTATTTAAAAAAAAAACAAACGGCATAAAAAGATACAGAACAGCAACAGAAATCTGGATAAGTAAAACCATAAAACTATCAAAACAGTCTTAATGAACGACAGTAATATGTTTTATGAGCAAGGGATTAAAAAGGAATGATACAATTTTAATTTTCATGAGATAATCAAATTTTCATATATAAAAAACACAATATACACATTGAGCATTTAAGTTTGGGAATTAATCTAAATATACATTTTATTTAAATTATGTATTTGTTTTGGATATATGAGAAAAAAACAATCTATACTGAATAGTGGACAAAGATGCAGCATCTATAGCTTGCCGTTGCCTGGTTCTGAACTCCCTAACTTTCAGGGCCAGCTTCTGGAAATCAGAGGAGATGGAAATTCAGAATTAGTCAAAAGGAAGAGTTTTTAGAAAAAAATTGTTTTAAGTTGTTAGTTTAAAAAGAAGTGTCTGTTATGGTCCATTTGACTAAATGCCAGTGAAAATAAAGGAAGTGCCAGCCAGCAGCAGCTGAGGTTGTCTGTGTGCATCTCGCAGACGTTCACCAGCTGCCAGAGAGGAGGATCCTGGTCTCCTGCAGAGCTACGGGGGATCTGGAACTTAGTCTTATATAGAGGTCGGATTATAAAACAACCTTGAATATAAGACGAGGTTTATTTTTCAGAGAATTTGCTCTGAAAAAAACGTTGTCTTATATTCGAGCACATATGGTACGAAATAATAAAATATAAGATTATATGTATCATAGAATTAAATATATAAAGTAATCTTGATATCTGAAGTAAATATAACTCTATAGATAAACCCTGACAGCTTATTGCATCTTCAGGCCTGGGGTACATGTAAAACTAAGTGATCCTACACCTCCATAACATACAAACACTAATACATAACACACAAACAGTAACACTCTTACTCTAATACACACTCGTTCTATTTTACTTACAGAGACACACTCACAGTTACACACAGATATACACACTCGGTCATTTACCTTGCAGGGAGCCTGACGCTATTACTACAACGGGCTCACAAGCTAAGCATTGCCTTTGCATTTGGGCCGGCACAAGCTATGTTTGGAGATATTTCATCATCTTATTATTTTAAAACATTCATATACCACCTCATCTACTTATCCTTGGCTATAGAATCCAGAAAGCTATAGTGACTAGTCCACATATATATATTATAAAACTATTAAGAGTATATATTACGGTAAATTGGCTTATGGTAAGCTTTCATTATTCTCTAGTCTTGGTGGTTGCCTTTTTAACAATAATAATAATAATAATAATAATAATAATAATAATATATAACCTGGAAAGCTGCTCCAATTCTCAGTGTAGTTTTTTTTTCCTCTTTTCAAGCATTGCAAATCATTCTCTAGCCGAGAAAACTTCTAAGACTCCTTGTCTTAGCTTAATGCATGTCACAATTCCCCTTTGTCTCAATTCATGAATATAAAATAATACCTGCATGCATAAAGCTCAGGAAAGTTTAGAACATTTAATGGCAATGTCAGAGATTAATGTATGGGCACGGCAGTTAACATTGTACAAAGCACATTAATTATTAAAGACAAGACCTTCTGTGAGTGTATGGGAATTTAATATCATTCCAATGACAAAGCCGCAGTGAATCGAGGCAGAGATTACCAATGGCAAATGACATATGGAACATAATGGATCTCTAATGAATACCAATCAATGGCATAGCAATAAGAAGCTGATGTTTGACATCTGATTAGAAATGAGTTCTTATGTCTAACAAAAAAAGATTAAAATGGAACAGAAGACAAATAATAAAGAATATAGCTGGTTTAACTCTATAGGGTATTTGATTTAACATCAACTTGATAAAGGAGCTGACCCTGAAACTAAATAAAAAAATGAACCATTAAATTCCATCTGTCACAGCCCCGGCTGCCTGCAGATGTCGGGTATCAGGGGCTTCACCAGGTATCGCAGGTCTCTGTTGCCGGCGGTCGGGTGTCCGTCGATCAATACCGTGGACAGGAGGATCTGTCTTTGTGTCCCGCTACCGGTAGGCAGGTAAATGCCCATCGGCGCAGAGACCCCCAAAGCAATATACGCACCTGTTCCTGGTGCGCTAAAGGCTCTGGCAGCAACAACTCGGGGGCACAGCTTTGCTATGTGGCTGGAGACGCGGTGTTGACAGGCCGCTGGAGGAGCGGCAATGACATTGGATTAGGGGCGGGGCTAACCTCTGCTTTGCTGAGTTTCCTGTCTATCCTGTCCTGAGCTGGCACCTGAACCTTGCTATATCTACTCAGTACCGAAACTTACCTTGCTTTTGGGATCCTCTAAGTTCTGGTTTACTCCTACCGAGGGCGTCTCCCTTGATGCACTATGGTTGGATTTTTCCCTACTCAGTGTTCCAGTCCCATTCTCTTATCACACACAGACAGCATTTCTCGGCAGCTCTGCTTCACAGCACCAGTGCAAATACCTTTACCGACAGTCCTGGCTACAGGCCGTGTTAGGAGGACACCCATCTGCAAATGAACTGTTGTTGAGCCTTGACCATGCCCTTCACCTCAGATTTCCCATTCCAAAATGTACAGATCAAATAGAAATATGAGATTAATGGGAGCCATTAGCAGCTGCTTATGTGGTAGAATAATCCATGATGGGGTATGGAAAAATAATAGAATTACCATTATCACTAATAATTAAAAAATAGATACAGGAAGACTTTTGTATTCGAACACACTTAACTATAACTAAATAGCTTTTTTTTCTTGGTCATGTTGTACAGTGCTACAACACACCCCAAACCTTAATATACATTATTTTAGAATAAGGTTTTATTTAATTTATCTAATAAGCTGCACATTTCAATATTATATCCAGTATTTCCCCAAGTCCCCAACAGTTTTAGTAAATTGTTTAAAGTGATTAACACCTAGTCCCAATTAGTTCCTCTTAATTAATGGCTGAGCTAATAACAAAAGTGAAAAGTGTGATACTTAATTTCTTTTCTTTGTTTCTTTTCTTTAATTCTTTATATTCAAGAAAAAAATAAATGTTTAACATTTTTAGAAATGCCACATCTACTGTACTACAGTACTGTGCATACGTTTTAGGCAGATTATACCAAACAGGTGCCATGTATGAGGCAACTGTAAGGAGACTGAGACAGGACTGATGATTTTAGTGACTGTGAAGTGATGCAGGTACTAGGGACTCAATCTCTTGGTAGGGCAGGACAGTTTAAGATGAGCTGAAGATAGCCATACCTTATGTCACAATTTACCTCTCCGGAGAATCCTTGTCAGGGCGCCGTTCCTCGCATTTGCGGCATAACAGCAAAACTAGTATAGCTGCTTCTAGCCACATGTCTCCTAGCAACCTGCGTGTGAGTCATAGGAGGGGGCGTGCCCAGGCTGGGAGATGACTGGGGGTGTTGCTGCCTGAGCAATCTCCAGCGCAGTTCCGGGGGCGTGGCTTGGTGTGGCTCCTAATTTAAAAAGCCTGCTGGTCTGCTGCACTTTACCCTTGTGTGGTCTTTGAGTCTGACGTGCTGCTAGCTGCTCCTGCTTTGTTTACTACTCCGTGTACCGAATCCTGGCTTGTCTGACTTACTCCTCTGTGTACCGAATCCTGGCTTGTCTGACTAACTCCTCCGTGTACCGAATCCTGGCTTGTCTGAGTAACTCCTCTGTGTACCGACTCCTGGCTTGATTTCTTCACTTCGTTTTGCAGTTCCGGTGCTACCTTCACTGTCCACGCTACTGCCATCTACTCCTCAGAGACTGCCTATATTATTTTGCCTATACCCTGTCTTCTGGCTGCTCAATATCTCTTCGGCCCTGGGTGTTCCCTTTGGGCCTTCCCATTCGGTATCTCCCAGGGTGAAGTTGCGGTTCTTCAAGTTTCGGGGTATAGATACGTGACACCTTATCCCCGATTTGGTACACGGGAGAAGGTTTACATTGTTTGTCTGCTTGATCTGTGTAGATCCGTTATGCATTTTTCAGTTGTCTCCTGCAATAAAGCAAAAACTTGGTTGAGGAGTCTGATTTGGTCCATGACCTCAGGAACCTGGCTTATAGCAGGAAGTTGTGGAATAAAGGACGGATGATAACCATAGTTGGCCTTGATGGGTGACATGCTGACACAACTATGTAGATGATTGTTATAGGCAAACTCTGCTGTTGGTTGCAGGGAAAGCCAGTCATCTTGAAAGTGGGTGACATAGCAACATAGATATTGTTCTAGGGTTTGGTTAGTTCGCTCTGTCTGTCCATTGGTTTGAGGATGATATGCGAATGGCAGGAGTCTTTGTATGCCTAAACCACGACAAAAGGCAGACCAGAAGTGAGAGGTAAATTGAGCACCACGGTCAGAGAGGATAGTCTGTGGGATGCCATGAAGATGGAAGATCTCTTTGATGAACATATCCGCAGTCTCAGCAGCAGTAGGTAAGCCATTTTGGTTAGGCGATCCACAACCATCATAATGGTGGTATATCCTTGTGGGTGGGAGTTCTATGATAAAGTCTACCGTTATCTTGGCCCAGGGACTTGGCACTGGCAACTGTTGCAATAACCCAGTGGGTCTTGTGTTGGTGCCCTTGGATCACCCACGTAAATCGCATGATCATATGTATTGTTTAATGTCTTTTTTCTTGTTGGGCCCTCAAAATGATCGTTGTGTGAATTCTAGAGTTTTCTTAACACCTCCATGGCCAGCCAATGGATGATCATGTACCGTATGTAGTACTTCGGTACAAACAGCAGGAAGGACAAAAAGAACAGCATCTTTGTACAGTAGAATATGTTTTTTTGGTGAGAAAAGGATATTGAGAGTGTGTCTGCAGGGTTTTTATTAGTGAATTATGGGTTATAAAGAAGTGACCAGGCTGGAGAATGGTATTTGTGTTAGAGTCTGTATGTGGTTCATGTAATCGGGATAAGGCATCAGCCTTTCCATTACCTGAACCTGGTCTGTATGTTATATGCAACGTAAATAGAGTGAAAAACAGAGCCCATCTGGCTTGTCTAGGACATAGACGACGAGTACCTTGCAGATACTCCAAGTTCTTGTGCTCAGTAAAAACAGTAACCGGATGGTTAGCCCCTTCCAGAAGATGACGCCATTCCTCTAGTGCCATTTTTATGGCCAATAGTTCTCTATCCCCCACGCTGTCTGGAGAAGAAAGACACAGGATGAAGCATCTCACCATCACCTTGTCCTTGGGACAGGATAGCACCTGCTGCAGTCTCTGAGGCATCTACTGCCACAAAAAATGTTTTTTTAGGGTTGGGTAGGACGAAAAGAGGGGCCAAAGTGAAACATTGCTTTAATTCATCAAAAGCTTACTGTCCTTGAGGAGACCGAACAAACGGTACATGTTTCTTGGTTAACTGAGTCATGGGAGTGATGAGTTTGGAGAAGCCTTTAATTAATTTCTTAGAAGTTCGAAAAACCCACCAATTTCTGTACAGCTTTCTCGGAGGTAGGAACTGAGCCAGTCGAAGATGGCTGATACCTTTTTAGGATCCATCTTGATGCTCCCTAAAGTTAACACGAATCCCAAGAACTCGACAGAGGTGGTCTCACATAGAGTCCAAGTTGCTGGATACGATAAAGGACGCGTCATTGAGGAAGTGCTTAAAAGTGGCAGGGGCGCTGCAGGGCCTGAACAGCATGACTTGGTATTCAAAGTGGCCATACCGTGATTGGAAAGCCGTTTTCCATTTGTGTCCTTCTTTCACCCTTACCAAATTATATGCACCACTAAGCCTAGTTTGGTGTATGTTCGTGCATCGCTTAGTCTCTCCATTAATTCTGAAATTAAAGACACCGGGTACTTATTTTTGATAGTGACCTTGTTTTGTTCCCTGTAATCCACTTACAGACGAAGCCATCCGTCCTTCCTCCCCACAAAAAATATGCCAGCTCCGGCAGGAGAAGTGGATGGTCTGATGAATCCATTTCTTAAATTCTGTTCGAAGTAAGTCTTTAGTGTCTTTAATTCGGGTTCAGAGAGGGGGCTATATGAGGGGGCTATATGCAGCCAAATATGCAGTCCTGGGCCCCAGGAAGTAGGTCTATAGGACAGTCATAAGGACGGTGTGGGGGTAGTTTATTAGCCTCTTGACTTTACTGAAAGCTCGGCAGGGTATTGGTATCTCAGGGGTCTCAGAGGATGTGGCATGAAGGGGGGGAAACGGAAGTATGGAAAAAGCAGTGTTCTTTACAGTGTGGAGATGTAAAAGTAATACGTCCCGTAGCCCAATTTATGGTGGGGTTGTGAAGTTCCAGCCAGGGAAGTCCAAGGATTACAGGAAATAAAGGAGATCGGACAGATGAAACTAAGCATGCTTCTCTCCAATGCATACAGTAATGGGTATTGTTTTGGTGTCTCCAGAATTGATGTTGCTGGCATCGACGAGAAGTATCGTGAGGGGTTGCCTCTTGGGTCGTGTGGGTATGTTCAATTTTTTGAAATCGTAGTCCAAGAAACAGTCACTGGTCTAGGTAAGGTTGAGAGGGGCATGATAAACAGCTGTATAGAGTGGTGGATAAAACTGAGTGAGGAACTAACAAGATGAGTTTGCGAAGAGAGTTTAATAAAAAAATCATACAACATGGCAAGACTGAGCACAGCAACATGATACAAGGTAGTTATTAGACTTAGGAGCCGGCCAGACCTTCATATTCCCCGCATATTCATCAGTTCGTGTGATTTAAAAAATCTGAATTCAACTAAATTAAAAATGCCACCACAAATAGAGGGAACATAATTTGTTGCCCGAAAACAAATGGGCCAAAAACAAACCAAACAATTTGTCCGAACTGTTTTTGGCCCATTTGCCCATTTGAGAAGTGCAGGCTTAACACAAGACAAACTATAATCTAAAAGTAAGATTTACTGGGAAAAAATGATACAGACAAACACATACACATACTACAAGTTTGAGGTAATATATTTATATTCTTAAGATTCTATTAATTTAAGAAATAATAGATTTAAGAGCTGCTGCATTTTTGGTCAGTGCATAATCCTTTATGTCTGATTGATTATTAATAATTACAGCAATAACAATCATTATCACATAACCACCATCCTGGATACCCTAATGTAGATATATAGAAAACATAGTTATTTATTAAAGGGACTCAAATGTAATGCAAAAGGACATTTCTGTTGCACAGTGTAGTTAATTTGAGAATTGTCTGCGGTTAAGATACTATTTTGACAACCTAGGACCTGCATAGATATATGCACACCAGGGAACTTTCCAGGACAGGCTACCTGGAGTTCTCCCTCTTTTCACCACTGATATCTGGCCATGTCGGTAGAGCTAGCTTTGTGAGCTAACCTGAAATAAGGACAGGGATAGCCCCAAAAGGTATTCAGTAGGAAAGAATGAGAAAAGTAAGTGACTCCTGACAAAGCGATAGGATTACAGAGGTCACATTATGTGATGTGTGAGCATCTGCAAGGAAAAGCAAGGCAGACATATGATGTGTGTGAGGTGTGATGTGAGGGATTGTAGAGGGATTGCATAGTAAAGTATCAATCTTTGCAGACGATACTAAGCTCTGTAACGTGGTTAACACAATAGAGGACAGCGCACGATTACAAATGGATCTGCATAGGTTGGAGGCTTGGGCTGGGATGTGGCAGATGAGGTTCAACACAGATAAATGTAAGGTTATGCACATGGGGAAGAAAAATCCAGGCTGGGAATATGTATTAAATGGGAAAACACTGGGGACGACTGACATGGAAAAGGACTTAGGAGTTTTAGTTAACAGTAAATTTACCTGTAGCGACCAGTGTCAGGCAGCTGCTGCTAAGGCAAATAAAATCATGGGGTGCATCAAAAGGGGCATAGATGCCCACGACAAGGAAATAATTCTACCCCTGTACAAGTCACTAGTCAGACCACACATGGAATACTGTGTACAGTACTGGGCACCAGTGTACAAGAAAGATATAGTGGAGCTGGAGAGGGTTCAAAGACGGGCAACCAGAGTAATAAGGGGAATGGGAGGACTACAGTACCCAGAAAGATTATCAGAATTGGGGTTATTTAGTTTGGAAAAAAGACGGCTTAGGGGGGACTTAATAACTATGTATAAATATATAAGGGGACAGTACAGAGATCACTCCCAGGACCTATTTATACCCAGGACTGTATCTATAACAAGGGGACATCCTCTACGGCTGGAGGAAAGAAGGTTTCTACACCAGCACAGACGGGGGTTCTTTACAGTAAGAGCGGTGAGATTATGGAACTCTCTGCCAGAGGAAGTGGTGATGGTAAACTCAATAAAAGAGTTCAAAAGGAGCCTGGACGTGTTTCTTGAAAGCAATAATATTACAAGTTATGGATATTAGATTAATAGGGACAGAACGTTGATCCAGGGATTTATTCTGATTGCCATATTTGGAGTCGGGAAGGAATTTTCCCCCTGGTATGGGGCAATTGGCATCTGCTTCATAAGGGTTTTTTGCCTTCCTCTGGATCAACACAGTAGGGACACAATATGTATATAGGTTGAACTTGATGGACTTTGGTCTTTTTTCAACCTTATGAACTATGTTACTATGTTACTATGTTACTATGTGTGAGAGAAATAATGTTACAAAAGGTAAATAAGGCCTTACACTTGTGAACTTACAATCTATTGGCATATGGCAAGAGAGTTTCAACTTGTGTTTACTATTATTATTATCATTATTATATTTTATTAATATAGCACCATGGCCAAACAGAGGGGGCAGTACCCAGGAGGGAGAAACAGTAGGGTGTATAGTATGAGTTAACTGGACATAGAGAGCAGAAAGAACACCTGGTAGTCAAGGGAAGTTTTTATTTTTCTGTACACCCTCTGCTGTCAGGGTTGTTTGGTCTGCTCTTTTCTTCTCCCTCTAGCTAATATCTTCTTCTTCCCTCTGACAGCTGCCCCTTCACAGGCACAGAGTCCCTGCCTGGGCAGAGACACAGTTTGTTAGCTGCAGACACAAGGTACTGTATGTATTGCAGCTAGGGTTAGTTAATACTCCAGCTGCTAAGACAGGATAGCTTTTATATAATTATGGATTGGTAATGCAGCTGCTGTAGAAATCATATCTCATGATTCTTAGCAATTCATTTAGCTTGATCATCATGAGAAATGTAATAACAGCACCTAAAGTGCCAAACATTAGCCATAGTGTCCTATTTTTGGTTCCACTATTTTATGTCCCTTTTTTTCCTACCCTTCAACTACTCCTTTTTTCTAATACCTCAAAATGTTTGCAGTGCATCATAGAGCTATACAACATAACATTAACTTTTCTTGACTGCAACATTGCTACTTGATCATTATGGGAATAGTAGATAGTAGACTTGGCCACCATGTTCGTTTTCATGAATATTCGCCCGTTCCTGTGTTCTTTTATGGTGAATATTCGTGTACATTCTTTGTGTTTGTTATTCTCTCCATTTTCTGCCGTTTTTTTAGCAGGGGTTAACACGGGGTTAATGCGATAGAGATTAGCAGCTGCTCTTAATTGGCTGATGCCAGAGGAGCCCCCTGTCGGCAACCAGTAGAGTCACTCTTATGGACTCTTTTGAACTGCTGATGCCAAAACTAGGCCTGGGGAGAGCATTAGCTAGGGCACCACGGGTTTAAGCTTCATAAGAGCAACTCTATTGGTCGCTGGCATGGGCCTCCTCTGGCATCAACCAATGATGGGCAGCTGCTCTTCATAGGTTGATGCCAGAGGAGCTGCCTGCCGGCAACCAATAGAGTCGCTCTTATGGACCTTCAACTGCTGATGTTGAAACTTGGTGGAGACCATTGGCTTCAGCAGCAGGAGTTAAAGGTCTGTAAGAGCGACTCTATTGGTCTCCGGCAGAGACCTTATCTGGCATTAACCAATGAAGGGCATTCTTCTTTGGTTGATGACAGACAAGCCCCCTGGTGGCAAACCAATAGAGTTGTCACTATATTTGCAGCTGTTGCAACGTGAGAGTGCAGATACTAAAACTTTTTTTCTACAGAAATGTTTCTTTACGTACCTGTTTATCATATATCTAGTGACTATAGGTGAATGGATATACTTACATCATGTTCTGAAATATTCTCAGTTGATCTGTTGCATCGTGCGTAAGATTCTTAATAAAAGATATATATGCAGGCATTTTGGCTATTAAAAAGTGTAAACAATGCATTGTGTTTATGTAAAAGCTAGATGTGGATCTAGGTGGTTGGTTGATGCCAGACAAGCCCCCTGGTGGCAAACCAATAGAGTTGTCACTATATTTGCAGCTGTTGCAACATGAGAGTGCAGATACTAAAACTTTTTTTCTACAGAATTTTTTCTTTATGTACCTGTTTATCTTATATCTAGTGACTATAGGTGAATGGATATACTTACATCATGTTCTGAAATATTCTCAGTTGATCTGTTGCATCATGCTTAAGATTCTTAATAATTGATAGATATGCAGGCATTTTGGCTATTAAATAGTGATCACAATGCATTGTGTTTATATAAAAGCTAGATGTGGATCTAGGTTCTTGCTGTAAAATAAATAAATACAACTGGAATCCACTCAATAAACAAATGATAGTATGGATGTTAAAAAGGTTGCTGTGAAAATACCCAATGTACAATGTACACGTTACAAATATAATATACATGTTTGTGTATTTGTTTAAAAGTCTATAAGAAATAAGTAACATGGTCTTAAATATATTATCTAAAATAAATGATGCTTGGTCCCCATCACCTTAACCAATATGGCATTAATCAGTAAATTACAAGTAAGTACCATATGGCAAGTTAAGATGTTTTATGCTCTGTTTTCTAGTTAACAAATTACCATCAATAACCACCATATTTAATCATTTTATTTTTCACTTTTAAGCATATTCCCTATTCCTTTCTGTATTATATTTTTCCAAAAGTCACTCCTTTGGGTTTGCTATTCAACAATGTCTGATATTAAGATTGATAATCATGATTTCATTGCTAACCACAAAACATTAAAAATATACCAGACATGTTTTATTGGTTTTTTTTTGTAATAAATGTTTGTAATAATTGTAATGGTAATAAAGTTGATGGATGTTTATCTCATTGCAGCTGATCCACCCCAAACCCCTTGTCTCCTGTTTTCACCCCCTCCCCTGTTTTCACCTAGTATGTCTACTTCCTGTCTGCTGATTTCAGAGGGTTACATTTGGTGCCTTTCTGTCTAGATAATTTAAATTGTTAGAACCATGTATGAAGCATCTGCTTTATGTAATCATCTTATTAAGCCTTCCCTAGATCCCACATACTCATTAAACTACTGTAATTAGAAATGCCCTCTAAAAACCCACCTTTTCCAGAAGCATCCTAACACGCTCAACCAACATATCAGCAAATCAACAACCTCTGCATATCATTCATGCTTCAATCAACTCATCCTGATTCAAGCAGTCCTCTCCTACTGTCTCACGTCCCCTATCAACCATGAATATACTGTAAGCTCATAAGCATACCTGGGAACTTCTCGGCTCCGGCTACCCGGAGCCTTCCCTTGTGGGATGCGGCCAGGACTGCACACTGACGTCGGTGGGTGGTCCCGCTGATGTCGGGGGAGTTCCCTCTGACGTCGGCGGCGTTTTTGACAGAATATAAACAATCTACCATATTTAGCATAGGTGGCAGAACTGTGCACTGTAAAAAGAATAACTAGATGCTTATTATATGATCAAATTACAGTAAGATTAACCACAAACATAACTTTAGAATCATTGATGCTGTCATTGCATATAAATCCAAGTAGCACCTTCATCAGGATAGCTGGTAGACTGCAATGTTTAGTGAACTTCTTGCACCTGGTCAGGGATGGCTTATATACCCAAGTACATTTATATAAATAATTTGTGTTATGAAAGGCTGACCTAAATGTATATTCACCACCAGTCAGCTCAGATTCCAAAGATCTGACAAAACCCTTCGTTTTCAGTTGGAAATTTAAGTATCAGTGGTGATAAAATGTAACCACGGAGAGGGCTCTGGAACGGCTCTTTTTCTCCTACAGAATGCATATATTACATTACAAAGTACTTCAATATGCATAATTTCTTGAGGAGACTGCACCTCTAAAAAAATTATACTGATGTACTTTAAAAGTTGTGACAATGTAAACCCCAGGGAGATGCTTAGTGTGGCATTTGGGTACAGGTGGTATCCAGATCATAAATATGGGTCCCTGGGGTGGAGCAATTGGAGAGCAGGGTGGGCCAATGCTCCATTTCCCCATTTTGTGGAAATTCCATGCCGGGTTTTCCAGGAGGCAAGAAGTCCGCAGGACTGGTCCGGGATTCCTATGGGGCCGGCGTCAGGCACAGGTGCTGGGCATTAAAAACCCTTGGAAATGATACTCAGAGAGACTGTTGGGGGAAGAGGAAGTTCCCTGTGCTCCCAGGGCAAGGAGAGGCCCTGAACAAGAAGACCATCCCTGAGCCAAGTGAGGCAATACCTGCCTGGACATTTGTGTGCTGTTTGGGGGAGGTTTTCCAGAGCCTGGTGTAGCTGGGTCTGGCTGGGAGGTTGAGTTAGTGGGTGATTAGGCCGGTCAGTCTGGACCAGCATAGTTCAGTTAGAGAGGGCTCCAATTGGGAGCTAGGTTTTCTTTTAGCATACACTCATCAGTCAGCTTTTTGTTCTTGCAGATCTGTTTCCCAACATACTCTGACTGCTCAATCACATATTGATTCAGCTCATCTCTGGGCATAGCTTCCACTTTCCTGAGCTTGGTAGTCCATGCCACATTGTTACATTCACCACGACTCAGTTTGTCATAGCAAACATTTAACTCTGTCAGTCTCTTAATTTCACAGTCCCTCTGTTTGATAGCATCATCGTACTTTTGTTTGTTGTAGACAAGCTCTTTCTGTATTTTGTGTTTCTCCTCCTGAAGTTGAAGAACCACCGGTGAAAGACTTCCTCTAGCTATTGTAAAGTCTCTTTTGTCCCCATGTGCAGCACAACTGCAAGACATAGGTAACATTCCCACTTTCGTTTCTGCAGCATTTAGTTTATGTGTAACTGCTTTTAGCGGCAAGTTCAAATCAGAGACTTCACCCTGGTGCAGCCACTTTAAGGATTCAATTTCCTCCTTTAACTCTTGTGCCTCAATACAGGACCCTGCACACTTTATATTAGACTTGGGCACCAGGAGGCTCTTCGTGTTCGTCTTCGTGCTCGTCTTCGGGGAAAAAAAAATCTTCATATTCCACGAATATTCACCTTTTCCTGTCTTCTCTTCGGGGGAATATTCGTGGACATTCTTCGTGTTCATTTTTTCCGGTTAAGGGGTTAATACGGGGTTAACGTGTACCGCAGCAGCTCTGGCGCCAGGAGTTTAAATGTCCGTATGAGCAACTCTATTGGTCGTCAGCAGGGGTTCGTCTGCCAATGGTTGATGGCAGACGAGCCCCCTGCTGGCGACCAATAGGGTCACTCGTACAGACTGTTAAACTCCTGGTGCCGTAACTTACCCTGCAGATCCCACTGGTCTCCCTGTTCTATCAGTTAAATGTCCGTATGAACGACCAATAAAGTCGCTCGTACGGACATTTAACTGATAGAACAGGGAGGGAGACCAGTGGCATCTGCAGGGTAAGTTGCAGCATTGGGGTTTTAAAAGACTGTACGAGCGACTGTACGAGCGACTCTGGATACACATAAGCATAGACCATTTGTTGTTTTTTTTTTTTTTAAAGTAGTGAGAAATTAGGATTAGAACTACATTATTACCTTTGCCAAAGTTTCTAGCATTTCAAATGCTACTGAAAATTAGTCCAGAATGTGGTATTATGAGTTCATTTAGCCTTTTATGTATGATGTTTTTATAACAAGATGGTGTTATACTTTTAAATGATTCATTTGCGGACTTTATAGGAGTAGGCAAGAATGTTTATTCGAATCCCTGTACTCTGTATAGATGTCCATTACATCATTAATTTTTTCATTCTAATACGCCTATGTTATTATGTAATTGTTTTCTTATTGCCGGGGTGGGGAGGTGATAGTCCCTATGATTAAGTCTAACGTTTGTAAAGCAGGTATTGCCTCTGAGCGTTGAGAGTGAAGATGCTCTCTATTTGTAAATAATATGTGTGTACATAGCATTATGCTTCAAAAAAGATGGTTTGTCTTTATGGAATTTGGGTCTATTCTCCAGTCAAACTTATCAAAATTAACAACCTCATTTATTTATTTGTGGTCTGGATGGATCTAAGGTGATGGTGGAGTCCCCACCAAACGAACCCAGCATCAATGGTGCATATTGAAATACGAAGACTGCTGAGATTGGGAGAAATTTAGCTGAATACTTAGAAATAGTTCACAATTTCATCCATCTTTGAAATTTTCTGTTTGCCAACTCACTTGCTAATTTGCAAGATCGAGTACCATTTGTGGTAACCTACAAACTACAAATGGAAGCCCTGCGCAAGATCTCAAAGGACTTACAAGAACTCTTGCACACTGATGAAAGACTTCGGACAATATTCCCACATCCCCCACTGCTTTCATTCAAACAGCCTCCCAATCTTAAACAAAGGATAGTGAAGAGCACCCTTCACAGGCGAACAGCAAATGGTACCTCTCTCTAAAACAGATGTGAGACCTGTGCACGCATCCTTCCCACAGATGAAGTACAGATACCAGGCTCTCACTTACACCACAAAATCATTGGCTGCTTTACGTGCAAATCATCTAACGTCGTGTACCTCATCATGTGTGCTAAATGCCCAACAGCGATGTACTTGGGTGAAACAGGCCAAGCATTGCACAAACGGTTTAATTCCCACAGACATACCATCAACCAGAAAAAAATAGATACACATGCTGGAGAACATGTCTGTCAACATGGAAACAACATTCGGAATCGGAGAGAAAAATATGGGAGGTCAAACTAAGGGACCTAACAACTTGGTCTCGAAAGCTTGTAATTAAACTTGGCTAACACGGTACTACAAACCCTTTTTACATCTTACTATAAGCTTGCCCTGACATGGACTGAGACTGTGTCCATACATGCCTACCTTGAGGTGATGAGGAAAAAAGCAACTTTGCTATTTGTTGAGCTATTTTAATACCATTTCCTTTGAAGGAACAGTATCAGCAGCCATTTTTTCAGCACACAATTAAAGAAAATTGTATAATTTTGTACATTTTAAATTATATTATATTTTACATTTTATCTATATTTTTTCTATTTTCATTCGATTTCCCAAGTACATAATACAAAATTTCTAAAGCAAGGAGACTGAAGCAGATGGACATATCTGCCAAAGCTAAGATAATTTCTAACTAATATAAGGCAGGTGCTTGTTTATCATAGGAAATGAAGTGACAAACAAAAATTGGCTGTGGGAGAACAGCTGTTACTAGATAATCCAAGAAAAAATATTCCACCAGAGACATGAAGTAAAATATGAAGTTTAATATAAAAAAATAGAAGGGTTGGGGTGTTTTGTAATAGATATTCATGCTGAAAACAAAGACTGTCTTTCTAGAACTTTTTGCTGATCATTTAGACGATCAGCCATAACATTATAAGCACCTGCCTAATATTATGTTGGTCTCTCTTTTGCTGCTAATACAGCCCTGACCCCTTGAGGCATGGACTCCACAAAACCTCTGAAGGCGTACTGTGGTATCTGGCACCAAGACGTTAACAGCAGATCCTTTAAGTTCTGTAAGTTGAGAGGTGAGGCCTCCATGGATGCATCCATCTGTTCTCCGGGTAAGCGATGTGTACACACCCGGCCATACACATGATGTAAAAGAAAACGTGTTTTATCAGACCGGCCACCTTCTTCTATTGCTCTGTGGTCCAGTTCTTATGCTCACATGCCTATTGTATGCAATTTTGCCAGTAGACAGGGGTTAGAATGGGCACTCAGACTGGTCTGTGACAACACAGCCCATTCGCGATGCACTGCGTGTTCTGACACCTTTCTACCAAAACCAGCATTAACTTTTTCAACAATTTGAGCTACAGTAGCTTGTCTGTTGGATTTGACCACACGGCAGGGGTGTACCTAGAATATTTGGCATCTGGGGCGGATCCTGTATGTGGCACCCCCCTCCACACACGCGCTTTAAAACTGTTAATAATGAAGAGCTCAGTGACTTTAAACATGTCATAGGATGCCACAAGTCAGTAAGGGAAATTGGATGCCCTGCTAAATCTGTCCCCGTTCACTGCAAGTACAATCATTGTAAAGTGGAAACATCTAGAGCAAGTTTTGCGTGTTAGGAGCTTCATGAAATAGGTTTCTATGGTTGTGCAGCACAACCCGAATATGACAATGTGCAATGCCAAGCATCAGCTGTAATGGTGTAAAACATACCTCCACTGGAATAGTGGAAACATGTTCTCTCAACAGGAAGTCTAATGGGTAAATCTGGGTTTGGGAGATTCTAGAAAATTACCACATACTGGGCTAGGCCCATCGTTCCTGTCTAGGTAACATTAATGCTACAGCATACAAAGACATTTTAGACAATTGTATGCCTACAAATTTGTGGCACCAGTTTGAGGTATGCCCTTTTTTATTTTCCATGACTGTGCCCATATGCACAAAGCAAGGTCCATAAAGACATCGTTTTACTAGCGCTGGAGGAATTCAAGTGGTCTGTATAGAGCCCTGACCTTAACCTTATTAAATACCTTTGGGATAAACTGGAACATCGATTGCTATCCAGGATTCCTCGGTAAACATCAGTGCCTGGCATATGCTCTTTTGGCTGAATGGGCACAAATCCCAACAGAAACCCTTCAAAATGTGGAAAGCCTTCCAAGAAGAGTGGAGGCTAATATAGCTTCAAAAAAGTGGGTGCACAATTAATGCCCATGGTTTTTGAGTACAAATACTTTTGGTCAAACAATGTAAGATCAGAAACTTAGCTGCAAGTCGACTTTCAAACTGAATTCGATTTTGCAGTTAGGGATTCTTCACTCATTTTGCATTATTACAGTTCCCATTGGACCCTGCCAAAAATGCGTAGAGAATCATTTAATATGCACCTGAGGAGATAATTGTAAGTATTTCACAAGAACTGCTACATCTCAAAGTACAACCAATAAAGCAGTTGTTTAGTTAAGAAGATTCTGCAACTATGCATTTTTGAATGAATAGTATCAGATGACTTTCATATATGTTTATCATATTTTTTTACCTAACCAATGTTATTTTTCCACTAAAACTGCAAGAAATTGCTAAAGTTTACTCAGTAAAAAGTTAAAGAATCCTAGTAATTTATAAATCACATTTACTCAATATAAAGTTTCCAGTTAGTCATAAAATATAAAAAACAAATTGAGATTTTTATTTTGTACATTACCATAAAATATAAAAAACAAATTGAGATTTTTATTTTGTACATTACCAATGGTCCAGGCTGGTATCATATTTAGTACCCCCAGTACAAAAATAATTTGCCAAATGATCACAGATGTTAACTGCAAGTGGTTCTTTAAAAATGAGATGAACAATTTAATAGAAAAAGGAATAGATTATATTTCTGCATTCAGCTCTTGACTTCAATAAGCCACAGTTGCCTCTTTGTACATTCTGCATCTCTTGTGATTTGTACTCATTAAACAGATGCATCAAAAGCCAGTTGAGAAGCTTGCAAACTTCCACTCCTGTAGGATACTAACTATCTACATAGAAGCTTTGAAGTATATCTAAAGAAGAAGGAAACTTTCAGACATTCTCACCTTCAACCACTTCATGGAGCTGACAAAAAAGAATACTGGCAAATTTATTTTATATGTAAAGTGTATACATTGAATAAATTAAAGCTAGTGTACAGGATATTGATAACACATGTTTTCTTTAACCCTTTACGTACCAAGGTCTTTAGTACCCTATGTATTTTGTGTGCTATTTTAGTTCCTTTTACATGTTTGATGTACTCACACACACATTTTTATTTATTTTTTAAATAGGGCTTTGATTAGAAACCATGGAGATACAAAAAAATAATAATTGTGAGTGCTAGTATGTAATTTTTGTTTCTTTTTTGCAATTTTGCTTAAAATGACTTTTACATAGTAGGTGCCACTGATGAACAATCACAAATTTATATTTGCAACATCCCCTGATTACAGACATACCCCACACAGATATTTTGCTACATCTATCCCTTACATACAGTGGCGTCGCTACAGGGGGCCACTTTTGCCTCCCTACTGAATTTTGGAATAAAGTCGCAATGCGACTTTAAATCCCGTCTTTTTTTTTGTTTAATGCGGAGGAGAGAGAGGGTGCGGCCCGCATAAGATCGGCAGCCAGGGCAACCGATCTTACGCGGGCCGCACCTCGAGCCCTGCTGCTTACCTGTGGGAGGGTCTTCTGTACTGCATAGAGGAAGCGGAACCTAACAGAGTTCACGTGACATCACATGACTCTGCTCCAGTCCTGCTTCCTCTGTGCAGTACCAGAGAACGCAGAGGGAGGCCGCGCCCTCTGCTGAAGTCTGTGAGCGGCATCGAGGAGCTGCAGTGCAGGTAAGGGGGTGGGGAGGGTCTTTGAATGAGTATGCGTGATTGAGGGAATGAATCTGTGAATGAATGAGTATATGATTGTGTGTGTGATAGCATGGATGTGTAAGTGCTGGAACCTAGGCATGATGGGACTTTGAGTGCTGTTAGCAATCACACTCCTATCATGCCAAGTCAGCCAGTACATGCTGAAACCTAGCTAGCTGCCCCCCTTGTGTATTGATGCTGCCAGCAGTATGGGGTCTACACATCACTTACAGCCACCCTGTACCAGCATGTACTGGCTGACCTGGCATGATAGGGGTGTGATTGCTAACAGCAAGCACAGTACCATCATGCCTAGGTACCAGCATTTACTGGTTGCCTGGGTATGATAGGAGTGTGATTGCTGTGTGGGCAGTGTGGACGCCAGGGCTGGCTTTGGGGTGTGCAACCTGAGATCTATGCCTGTAATTTAGGGGGTTTTAAATATACCTTTTAATGACGTGTTGTTATGTGAATTCCAATTGATCTATAACTGCAAAGCTGGGTTTTTCTGTTATTCTGTAGATCCATATCTATATATTTCCATACATTATTTATGTATACCTGCAAATACAGTGTTTGTATGTCTTATTCAGTTGATTAATGCCTGCAATGCTGTTTCCATGTATTTATTTGATCTATACCTGCAATGCTACGTTTCATATACTATTGTATACCTGCAAATACAGGATTTGTATGTCTGATTCTGTTTATTTGATATATACCTCCAGTGCTGAGATCACAAGTGAATTTCAGTTGATCTATACATGCAAAGCTTGGTTTGTGTGTTAATGTGTTGATCTATACCTGCTATCGGCAACTGGGGCTAATATTAATATATATGGGCAGCAGGGGCATCAATACACAAGGGGCAAAAACACTAAGGGGGTATACACGACAATGCAGTGTGAAAAATCCATTCTGATGTAGACGTCTGTGACATAGATTGTGTCCTGCTGTTTGTGTGTTTTTGGTTATCAGTGTAGCAGAGCCTGTCCTCGGGTGTGTGTGTATAGGTGTTGGTATGGCAGAGCCTGTCCTGGTGTGTGTTTGGGTATTGGTGTGGCAGAGCCTGTCCTGGTGCGTGTGTTCAGTTGTCAGTGTGGCAGAGCCTGTCCTAGGGTGTGTGTGTTTGGATGTGGGTGTGGCAGAGCCTGTCCTGGTGTGTGTGGGTGTCTGTGTGGCAGAGCCTGTCCTGGTGTGTGTGGGTGTCTGTGTGGCAGAGCCTGTCCTGGTGTGTGTGTGTTTGGTTGTCGGTGTGGCAGAGCCTGTCCTGGTGTGTGTGTCTGGGTGTCGGTGTGGCAGAGCCTGTGTTGGTGTGTATGTTTGGTCATCTGTTTCCTGGCACTTAACTTACAGTAGGAATTATTTAATTTATATGTATCCAGAGATAAAATGCCCTCCTGAAGTTGTAGTGACTTCAGGGGACAAAACGTTCAAGGCCCTGAAATCATTTAATGGAAAAGTTATTTATTGTGTTATAATATTTATTTCAAGGATTAGTCGCACTCGATTGTGGCTTCAGGCTTCCCATGTTGAATGATCAAGTATTATTTTAGCCCAATAACAAAAGTATAATTCCATAGCACATTACTTTTGGAAATTATTAATGCCCCCCCAGTTTGACTGTGGTATCTTGTGTGTCCCCCCTATATATTGTTTCTAGAGTCGCCAGTGCTTACATAGTAACCTATAGGGTAGTATATTCACTTCTGGCTTAGGGGTTTGGATCCAGTAAATGGGGGGGGGGGTATAATTTTTACATGTAGTGCAAGGGCAGTGGGATGATTGTCAGGGCGTTTTTTAATATATCTTTTTTGTTATCAGTGCAGTATGGGTCTCTTGTACATCTCATGTATACTAGTGATGTCACAATGACATAACTGAGCTCATTGTATTGTTTATTTTATGTTTCATTTGTATTTCATTAAAAAATAACATTTTTAAAATTTGCTTTGTTTGCTTTGTGGGGAGAGGGAGAAACATTGCTTCCAAACGCTCTTCTCTACAATCTTCCCAGCACTGATCACACTGTAATCAGCAAGCAGGGCTCCTCTCAGGGTACCAATGAATCAGGACAGAAGCGAAACTATGATAGATGTAACTGGCTGGCACTACTCTTATTGATTTCAGTAGGAAGTGAGTACCCTTTAACTTCAACTAGCCTCAGTAAGAGTTCTGCTCATTATTCCAGCTTTCAGTAGAGGTACCCTCAGAGATGATGAAGGTGGGACACATTTTGTAATAACCAAACAATGCATCTGCCAATTTAGATGCAGTCAAATCCAATGAAGTCCATGCAAAAAGGACTCCAATTTGCATTATCCATAAAAATAAGGCATGAATTGTCTTACTTGTTCCCTGGTGATCTAGTGTGTCACCCCCCCCACCCCGCTCATCCTCCACTGCTGCATCCTCTAAGGCAGCAGTCACGGAAGGGACTCCTCGTGGAGACTTCTGGTGGCAGAAACAGAGCTCTGCAACACCATCTTCTCGATGTTCTGACACATCTAAAATGCCATCCGGCACAGTCAACTACTTTCTGCACGTTCAAGCCACAAATTAAAGGAATACACTCCCTATTCTTTCTCAACCCCGCCAATCAACTATAGGGCAGGGTTTCTTTAGCGAGGGCTATTTAAGTTAATTCATTGCCTGCTAAAGAGTTGCTTAGCAGTCCTCAGGGCTTATTGTGATTATTCCGGTGTATCTCCGTGTATTGACCCCTGGCTTGACCTTGACCTTGGCTTGAATATTGACCACACTTCCATATATTGTGTCTGACCTGGCTTGTCTACCTGGCACTGCTACTTGATCTTCCAGTTATATTTTCAGTCACACTAGTGGGGTGTTTTCATGAGGGTAAAGCTACACTTTAGTACACTTAAAGGACACACAGAGACAAAATGTGATGTAAACAGTGCTGAGCGTATTACCCAGGGTGCTCAGCGCTTGCCACGCAGACAGAGCTTAGTGCTCTACAGTGGACACACACAGACCTGTGAGTCTGCAACTCACTGTCTCAAGGATGGAGGCAGAGGCCTAACTAGAAACCACAGGGAACAGGAGACAAAATTGCTCAGGGGTCCCCGATTTCACCAACCGTTAGGAAGGTGAGGATATCCAGATGCAGGAAATCACAGGCAATAGGAATAGTGCAATAAAGTTCCTTTATTGGCGAAAAGCAATTTGACAAATAATTTCAGGAAAGTAGTCAGCAATGCAGGGGTTAATGAGGAGAAACAAAAAAACAAAAATCCTTCCAGTGATGATGGAGTTAAACAGCAAGTCTAAAGACCACTATTACTTGTCACTGAAATAGTCTTGATAAGGAAGGTTGTCATCTGGATCACGGAAACGTCTGACTGCTGCTATATCAACAAAATAACTGCGCACTGAGTAAGGTCCTTCTTTCCCCTTTTATCCAGTGCTTGATTATCTATCAGCCCCCTTGCATGATGTTATCTTCGTGCCGCTTTACCATGTCTGTGCGGCTAACCCTATAAAAGGGTGCAGTAAGCGTGCAAGCGCATCTCATAGTGCTGGTGATGATCCCAATTTAGACCAGCCAGACATAGCATTCTGAGAGAGAGAGTGTAAGAGATCATCAAGTGAATCAGATGATCTCTACACTGTCTGTGCTGCTAGCTGCAGGTATTACCTACACCCGGCGGCTTTAAAGGGGTGAACAAGTGGTTGCAGGGTTCGATCAGGCCCCCTAGAGTGGTGGACCTTGTTGCAACACTTAAATGTAGACCAAGTAGTAAGTCATTCTTAATACATGTAGAAAAGAAACAAGAGAGTGAGTGTTCCAAATATTATAATTTAACCTCTGTAAGTCAATGTAAAATTGTAGTCCCAATAATTTTCATAAACTGGGGGTCCAGCACCCATTATAGTCCATACGGTCCTGAAGGGGTTAAAGAAAACTGCAGCTTTTGGCAAGAAAAATGCCATTTTACTGTTTTTTAAACAATTCAGTCAAGCCAGAAGTTGAAAGATTATGTTCCCTTTTTGATTAAGAAACTGACTGCTTGCAGTTTAATTCACTCACCAAAGCATTAATCTAAATCAGAGTACTGGCATCTATCAGCCACAATCTCTTTCTAAAGAGGGTCCAAGTATGGCAATTCATAAGAAAAGACAGAATAGCCACTTCATAAGTCCCACAGCTCATTTTTAGCAATGGTGGAACCCTCATATCACAAAAAAATAATTTGGAAGACAGTGTACTTTTGACTGCAGTTTTAAGTTTTAACACATCAACTTTTAAGGCAAAAGGTTCACTTGCTGCCTAATATTTCCCACCCACTGATTATCAGAGTTATTGAATTCACCTGTCAGTGGTCATAATGTAATGGCTGATCGGTGTCCATTTATGTATGTATTTGTACAGAAATGTATTCTTTTTAATGAAACAATACTTAATATGTCACTTGTACTGATTAATAATAAAAACCTCCTTAAACCAAAGCCAATCATTTTTTTATTTTTAACTTGGCTTTTAAAGTTTTTTAATAAATGTAATACTTACCTATGTCTGTTAAGGCATCATATGCAATGCTTTCACAAAGCATGGAGGAACATTAAGATTTCACACTAACATCTAAAAAGTATTGAGATATTGCATAAAATACAGTGCTTTACCTGTAACTTATACACTGTACATAATCATTGAACGTGCATTATTTTGGAATTATTCACCATGTGTACTGTATCTCTAGAGTTTTCAAATCCCTTTTCAGTAATAAATTGTTGCTATTATTTGAAATCATTTAGTCCATCTTAACTTACAGTTTTGCAAGCTGAAATATCACAAACATGTTTTACAAAACTAGCACATAAAATAAGATTCATATTTGGTATGAAATTATATATATATATACATATATATATTTACTTTTACTCTAGGAAAATGTAGCACATCTGGGATAACATTAATGTCAGTCACAATAGACTTTATTCATTACCATTGTAAATTATCATACTTCTAAGTCAATCTTCTACCTACTGGGAAAAAGTTCTTTCACTGTAGTATAAAAAGCAATTTAAGAAAAAAGTTTGCTGTCTGAGTGTTCCCATTTCTAATTAGTTCACAAACATTAAAGATCTCATAGAAGCATATTTTTCTTTTATGGATGTAGAGTTACTTTCTCTTCAGCTATTTTCCATTCCTGGTTTGATTTCAAACAGTCACATAGGGGTATTTTCGCAGGTGGCTGCTGTAACTCATTACGTTTTTGATAACTCCCCAGTGCAGGCTAAAAAGAAAGTAATTTTTTTGTCTCTGTGTGAAAATGGTATTTTTGGGTTGAATGCTCACAACCACCTGATTGGTATTCCAGTCCGGTTTAATACACTTATATTTAAAGTAAATCTGCCACAAATAATGTATACAAATGTGTTAATTCTAAGTTGAAAATTGAGATAAATAATTATAACTGTTTCATTGAACGTTAATTAAAAAAGACAGTTATTTTGATAGCTTTATGAGTAAATCAATTGATCCATAATAAATATAAAAATGTGTGCATTTAGACAACTGCAGTACATTTTAATTAAAATCTTTAATTTCATAAGTTATATGCAAATATTATGAGATGGACAAGACTGAAGGAAAATAAATTGGTTCTAAGGGTACAGCTACTGTATACAGTACATTTTGCTAGATACAAGTAATGCAGTAAACAGTTTCATAGTTTGTAGCAATTGACTTACCTGCTTTTTTCACTATATACACCAAATAAAGTATATTGTCGGTTAATAAATTGCTTACATTCTACTTAGGTCAGAATCATTGCCCACAATCCTTACTGGGACTGGTTGTTTCAGTTGACCAAGCCACACATCGCTCCCCTACCAGGAAAAATACTGACCAGGGCTTCACCTGAAGACTCCAGATAATGTTTTGCCCTACAAAGTTTAAGAGGTTTGGTTACATAGTTATGTAGAAAGTAAGAAAACTCTGTGGCTTAGTCAAGGGTAAAGCAGTACATGGTTTCTATGGGAATTCAAATCTTAATTGCATATAAATATTATATTTCCTAATTGTATTTTAAAGAGGTGAAACTGAACAATTCCAAGGTGATTCTTGTCTTCATTTATCATAGTAACTCCTCAACCAAGAGTAGCAGATTGGAATGTGTCCATTTACTGTCCAGCAACGCCCCCCCCCCCCCGCAAATGTGGTTACATTTTTGATTCCCACAAATTGAAATAACCTTTAAATCTGTTTGCAGATCAAAGATGTAAATAGGGAATAATAAAAAAAATATGGTTTTGTATTAATAGTTTATATACTGAAATGGATACTGGACACAAATACATAAAAAATATACTAGTATTTTAATATTTTTTAAATAATTTTATTTTAACTTGCATATTGCATAATCTGTTATATTCACTGCAAAAGAAAAGTTCACATTGTCTGCTGCATGTCACACTCATTTTCATGTTAACAAAAAATTCTTGTGTAGCGGATTCAACAAATCTAAGAAAAAGACAGCGTTATTTACATTTCACAAATATTACATAAATTAATTTCTTTTATTTTGCGTGAATAATATACAAAGAAAACAAAATTAAAAGAATGAGAACAGTGATGGACAGGTCTTATCTTAGAACCTCTAGACACTTAAAGACTACCAACAACCCTTATCTTTAAAAATAACTAAATAAAATACTGGCAGTGACAGGGTATACAAAGAGTAAATTACGGCAGTATTCCACATACCATCATTACAGATACACATGTGCAGTAAATAGTTAACAACATTTACAAAAAACATTGCAATAAATAAAATAAATGGTGACTTTTGTATCTGCACAGTATGTTAAACTCATATCATTACATGCAGGAATTTAGTTTAGAAAGTATTGTACTTTTCTTTGATTTCCAAATACCTGTCAGTGTACTTATGAAAACCTTGCAAACACATACTCAGAAATGTTGGTTTGCCTAATTTTTATTAATTTGGAATGCTTTATTCATTTTAATCTCATAATCAATTGTAAAAGTAAAACCTCCCGCTGAAAATGCCATATTCTGACAATAATTGTGCTTGAAAAAATTATTAAAAGAGTCAGCAATAACTGAATAGTTGGGCTCCTCTGTCATAACAAAATTAAATTCATTTAGTTACAACATTAAAACAGAATCTTGACGACTGATTATTGTGGTTTGTTAAATAGTTAATTTGCATGTAGTGTCACATAGTGATATGAGACATTGGAGAAAACAAAAATTGTTATTTTGTGTTTACCTATAGTAATATTGTTATATTGTTAACATAGAAAAGATTGTTTGAGCAGGGCCCTCCTTACCTGTTGTTTTCCATAACTCAGTTATATATTACTGGTTATGTCCTGTTTATGTACCTGGGGAACATGATGGTGTTATATAAAAAAATAAACAATAATAATAATATTAATAAAAGAGAGTGAAGGCTCTGATGGTTCTAAGAGTAGCACTGCTTCTTTTAATTGCACTTGCTGACTTTATGGGACTTTGCTGACAGCTGCTAGCAAGCATCAAGTTCTTTACAAGAAGAAAACATAACAGTCTGGTACTCAATCCATTACATTACTGGAAATTTTCACACACACTGGCACAAAAAGTCACACCGTAATGCCATAGCAAGTGAAACAAAGTGTGTAAAAAAATGTGACCTCCCTTGCCAGAAGGTTCTGTGATGTAGGCAACCATTTGCCTTTTGTTGTCTATTATCGGTGATCTATTATAGTATACAGCTGGATGAAACTGTCTTAGCACAAGGTCATTCGTGAAATGAGCTTCGTGAAATGTCATGAAAGGATATAATAAAAATAAATGCCTATTAGTGTGATTTGACCTCTACAAAACTGAAGTTGTCAAAGCAAATACAAGCCATGATCAATAATTATCCAAAGCATCTAACATCCAAAGCCCTAAATTGCTTGTAAATCCTATCATTGTTTTCTGCTTGTAAACTTGGTGCTCTGTGTCTTGTTACCTATTAAAATTGATTGAAGGGGTTATCAAAATCTTTTAACGAGGATAAAATTTAATTCTATAGAAAAATATTTTCTGTGAAAGTTAAATACAACATACATTAGTGCAGCACATTATTGATGTAATGCCTTCATGTTGAGACATTCAGTTATACCAAAAACTGCAACAGGGGCATCAGCAGATTTAAAAGAGCTTAGGATCTTAAATGGTGTTGCTGGAATGTCTTGATGACTCATTCTCCCTCGGTGGAATGCCTCGCTGACTCATTCAGCAACACCAAAAACCCACCCCAGGATGTACTGTGACTGCTCCAGAGAGCGGTCATAAGCACCATTTCAAGAGATTTTGCCTCTCGCAAGATTGCGGTGCCCATTAACAAAAAAATAAACTCTCTCTCTAGACCCTCCTGAGAACTCTGGGTTCCCCTGCAGGTTGAAAAGTCAAGTTAATGTGATTAGTAAAATTTAGAAAATAGAAAAAATAAAAATAGTTTAAATATAAATAAATTCAAATGTGGTAACATTTTAAAATAACTATGCAGTGATTCACCATCAGGAAAACCACCCATTTGCAACAAAATGTAAAATAAATGTCCAAAAATATAAAAAATAAAGTTTTTTTAATGAGCGGGTACTAAAATAAGCTCTGTATCATGCCAAAAATCCTGGCATGGAAATATTTAAAGTACTAGCATTTGAAATTACCATGGGTAATAGTGGGGTAAATTGAATTGGTCGGGTTTAAAGATTTTCAAAATCTGACTGACCAGATGTCAAAATGAAAAGAAATAAATCTGCACCTTCCAAATGTGGCCTTTCAGTCCAAAACAACTTGAAAAACCTATGCATTGGTGGTATCACTGTACTCAGGAGATGTGGCTAAACACATATTGGGATATTGTTTGGCAGTGACATTGTCAGGGTTTAGTAGATGGAGCCCATAATACAAGGCTGGAGAGTCAGAAGTGAGGTACCAGTAGGGATGAGGTGTAGGTGATGTCAAGACTAACGAGGTCGGTTCAGGCAGCGTAGGTTCATAAACAATTAGGCAAGCAAAGGGTCAAACTCCAAGAAGACAAATAAACGATGCAGATAATCACTGAAGTGAATACACAGAAAGCACAATACATCTGAGCACTGTGAATAGAAAAAGACACAGATTTATAGGGCGGAAGGATGGGTACTCCCTCTGATGTCATGATTGTGCTTATTCCAATCAGCTGGGATTGCCACCTACTGTCCTTTTAAGTAGCCGTCTGGTGTGCGCGCACGCCACTAGAGGGCGCTCGAGAGACAGAACGAGTCCTCCATCTCTGTTGGGACGGCCCTCCCCTCGTGTTCCAGCCGTCCTGAGGACCACGATGCAAGGAGGGAGATCGCGGCACCGTCATCACCCTGTTGCAAGCGGGTCCACTACGCCGGACCTCTTTCCATACGTCACCATGTCGATGGCGAGTGTTGAAAGGAGGATGCAGCACGGGAAGGAGGGGAGTTCCGCGGCGGGGACCTTACAGATATATAGCAAAGGCTGGTAATAGCGTTAGTGTATAGACTATGCTAGGTGTCTAGTTATCAAAAAATATGGTTTGAAGGGGTGAATTCAATTAGCTGGCTTCAAAGATGTCCCAAATAGGACATGGGGACAGGATTACTAGATTTGAAAAAAAAAATTTCAATGGCAAAACACTACTTGTATTTATTGCCCTATAACTTGCAAAAACATAAAAACATTGGGTATTTCTAAACTCAGGGCTAATGAAATGTATTTAGCAGTTGTTTTTTTTTTATTAGGTTTTGTCGATGAGTAAACAATTTTTTTAAATAAACATGAGAAAAAGTGGGAGGTTTTAACATTTTTAACCATATTTGATTAATGTTTTATAGGGAATTAGATGATATGATAAAAAATGGTATCTGAAAAAATCCCTTCTTGTTCTGGAAAAAAAAACAACATATATAACTTATGTGGATACACTAAACGAGAGAATTGAAAATTTCAGCTAAACGCAGCACCGAAATTTTAAAAACACGCGTTGTCACAAAGGGTTAAAAAAAAATGGTCTTTAAGATGTTAAAATAAAATAATTATAGACTGTTTATTTGTATGGCTTTGAACTGGCCAGAAAAAAATTGTTTAATGTAACTAAGCAAAGCTTTAAAAAGAAAAACATATCAAGTTCTAGTAATTGGAAATATATATTTTATTATAATAATGCCGCTAGAAGGACTTTGTTTTCAAAATGTTAAATGGCAAAAACTGTTCATTAAAATACAAATCTAATTAATGTTGTACAAATTATATAGGAGATAAACTAAATAAAAAAATATATTTATTATTGTTTCCTTTATTGCTACTTTCTATGTCATTGAGAATGTAAGATGCAACAGAATACTATGTGACAGCAAAGGATTTAGTAATCAAATTAATACCATTGACCATTATCTACGTAATTCCATTGACTCAGCTATATTTTATGGACTTTACGATTCAGAACCAATGCAGTGAAATCCATTAGTACTTTGTTAATCCAGATACCAAGCAGAGCGTGGAGAGTCACAAGACCTGCAGGCACTACACTAAACAAACATGCTTAAGTTTTATTGAGATGGTTAACACCATTAATAGTAAAATGATAATGCAATCTCTTTTTCTTGTCCTCCTGACCTTTATTTTAACAATACATACAAAAAGGCTTGAGGATATACATATGTACGCTTACAACAGTGCTTTGCAGCATTTAAAAAGAGACATTAAGATAAAGTTTAAAATAAACAGAAATTAGAGGGAAGACTTCTAAATTTTAGCAAACATTATTAATATTAATTGGTAGAATGGGCCCATTGTATATATTCCATTCAAAATGTATCAGTCGTTAATTCTACAATTATGTCGTTTGCCAACTGTAAATAAATTAATTATGATATCGGGGAAAACATTGAAGGAGTTATCTATGGATTATCAAAAATAATGATAGGATATCACCTATAAAATGCAAGGGAAAGTTTTTCTCTTTGAAAAAATAATATGAGTTTCAAGAGTAAAGATATGTCATTATTGCTCATGTTAGAACTTTGCAGAATGTCATAACACTATATAAATCAATAAATAATAAGGAAAGTGTAATGTGCCTAATTCTCGTGTTCACCAGTGTTTTTCAAAGTGAATAAAGGTAATAAAATTATATAATACTTCCCTACTGACCGCAGCAGGCCAAAAGACACTCTTCCTCAAGGTGTAAAAATACAAATGAGCAAATGGTTGGGGCGCAGGTACATGTAAGGGAAAAAATCAAATATAGTGTAAAGAGTATAAATTCAAATTAAATAAGTGATGTTGTAATTGCACTCACAAACGGATAAGATGCTTCATGCCCATCAGAGTGTGTTGAAAAAATTCCTTTAATAAATCTTCATACAGAATATATAAAAACAAAACTAAAAATGGTGCAATATCTTCAGTAAAAGCAATTGTAGCTAATAAAATTGCACTCACGTTTAGTCCATGCACAGAGTGCATATACAAGTGTTAGATATTTAGTCCACCATAAACTTGATCAATAGAGTATGCCGTGTGATCCTTCTGACGCGTTTGGCCTAAACGGCTTCCTTAGGAGAAGTAAGTTCGAACTTACTTCTCCTGAGGAAGCCGTTTAGGCCAAACTGTTCCACACAGACAAATGAGGGCTGCATTTGAAACGTTTAAACTCTGTTTAACCCCTTCATGACAATGGCTGATTAGCTGTAATATTCTTCTTTCCTGTTTACTGAGCTGTCAGGTGTGTAGGGGTTGGAGCACAGCGCAGGGAGATACCAGATAAAGTGGCAGATGCAAAACCAGGGTATAGTGCAACAGCAATGGTTTTATTCCACTGAGCAATGAGAAAGGGCAAAAACATTACCGTACAGCAATCTGTGGTCTGGGGTAGAGAGAATCTGCAAAGTCTGTTAAGCAAGCCAAGGTCAAAGTCCATGGAAACACACAACACGGTGCAGCTCGCGATTAAAATAACGAGGTTAACTGAAACACCACCTATACCTAAAGTGGAATCGACATATGCAAAAAATACTAAAACAATTGTATCAGTCCTCAGTAAACCACAATGACACTTGCAAATAACTATTTTAGGGAAATAAGAAAAAATCTAAAAATGTATATGATAATATAAAAATCAATTTTAATAAAATTGCAACTGTCAGTCTAGAAAAACCACAGGGCCCTTGTGGCTAGACTCAGCTGCTTTATTACCACAAAAATAATAAATGGAAAAAAGATATCAAAAATATATAATAAAGCATATGACACTACTGATCAATTTTCGGTTCAGGCTTAATAAATTTAAAGTCCCATATGAGGAAACCTGTAACAAATTGTAATAAAAAAATTGTGTCCAACTGAAAACATTTTTTTGTAGCAATTGCCCTGCAACATAAATTTGTATCACCAATGCTTCAGTGTTAGATGTTTCAAAAATCGTGCTGATAACATTCAGTGTAATATGGATTCCTTGTGATAGGCAGTAAGCACTATATCTTTATGGAATCACTGGCCAGTGCCTTGTTTGGTAAATCAGATGCTCTTTTCCTTAACAAATCATAAGAAAATGGTACACCGTACCGCTCACCATCTGATGTTACATCAAATTTTTGTCGCTAGCAGGTCTTTTCCCAGTGCGGTGTTACAACTGGGACATGTGGCTTTGGATGGAAAATTGCCTCTCACACAGGCGGGCGTGCTGGTAATCGCCGGCGTCTGACGTAACAGTCAGATGGTATCTGTCGGTTGTTAGCTGTGTATAGGACGTTCCAGCCAAAATCACAAACATAAACCAACTCAATGATGGTATTCGCTGGGTGTTCACCTGGGTGTTCACAGTCCCTCAGAATGTAAGCAAAAAGTGAAAATAGTGCCTCCCAAACTTCCACAATTGCCGCCAACCTAGCGGCCAGTATCTGAACAGTGTCCAATATAGTAGTGCATTCAAACACAAGCTAAACGTGTTTCGGGGTATAGTAGCTATTAACGCATTCCCCTTCCGCAGTAGCTATGAATTTAGAGGTATCTTACCTCTCTTTCATACTAACCATAAAATTCACATGACGACATTAGAACAAAGGTGGAAAAAGTACTCAAAATTCCATGTTTAATTACTATTTAGTCATTCATAAAAAGTAATAAATAAAATAAAAAATAAAATCCAAAATACCTTTCATGAAGGTTAAGTCTACAGTTAATGATTTCAAGTGGGAAATTGGAGAATTAATTACGTGTAATACCAAAAGAGTTATATATATATATATATATGTATATATATATTACAATGTAGTTGTCATAAACAATATGTAGGGTGTACAAAGAGATCGTTGAAGACCAGAGTGGCAGAACATGTTTATAATATCAAAAAAGGGCATCTAAAACATCCATTATCTGTTCATTTTGCTCATTTCCACAATAAAAATCCGTTAGAACTGAACTTTATAGTTCTACAAAAAATTTAAAGAAACTGGTGAGGGGGCAGTTACCTTATTCAGATGTCGAGGGCAGAACCTAAAAAGATCTATGAATTCCAAAGTTTGGAACCATATGGCCTGAATTCAAGTATAGAGTGGCTCCCGGGAGGGATCCTATCATCTACTTGTATCTTCATGAAAGGTATTATTTTTTTATTTTTTTATTTTTTTTTAATTTCATTTTTTATTTTATTTATTACTTTTTATGAATGACTAAATAGTAATTAAACATGGAATTTTGAGCACTTTTTCCATGTTTTTTCTCGTTCTCTCTTAAGTATTTCCACCTTTGTTCTAATGCCGTCATGTGACTTTTATGGTTAGTATAAAAGACAGGTAAGATACCTCTAAATTCATAGCTACTGAGGAAGGGGACTGCGTTAATAGCTACTATGTGTTTGAATGCACTACTATATTGGACACTGTTCAGATACTGGTCGCTAGGTTGGCGGTAATTGTGGAAGTTTGGGAGGCACTATTTGCACTTTTTGCTTACATTCTGAGGGACTGTGAAACCCAGGTGAACACCCAGTGAATACCATCATTGAGTTGGTTTATATTTGCGATTTTGGCCGGAACGTCCTATACACAGACACCGGCGATTACCAGCACGCCCGCCTGTGTGAGAGGCAATTTTCATCCAAAGCCATATCTCCCAGTTGGAACGCAGCACCGGGAAAAGACCTGCTAGCAACAAAAATCCGATCTAACATCAGATGGTGAGCGGTACGGTGTACCATTTTCTTATGATTTGTTAAGGAAAAGAGCATCTGATTTACCAAACAAGGCACCGGCCAGTGATTCCTAAAAGATATAGTGCTTACTGCCTATTCCAAGGGATCCATATTACACTGAATGTTATCAGCACGATTTTTGAGACATCTAGCGCTGAAGCACTGGTGATACAAATTTATGTCGCAGTACAATTGCTACAAAAAATTCCTTTCAGTTGGACACAATTTTTTTTATTTGGATACAATTTGTTACAGGTTTCCTCATATGGGACTTTAAATTCATTAAGCCTGAACCGTGTACCAAAATTGATCAGTAGTGTCATATGTTTTATTATATATTTTTGATATCTTTTTTCCGTTTATGATTTTTGTGGTAATAAAGCAGCTGAGTCTAGCCACAAGGGCCTTGTGGTTTTCTAGACTGACAGTTGCAATTTTATTAAAAGTGATTTTTATATTATCATATACATTTTTAGATTTTTTCTTATTTCCCTAAAATAGTTATTTTCAAGTGTCATTGTGGTTTACTGAGGACTGATACAATTGTTTTAGTATTTTTTGCAAAGTCCATAGAATCCAAAAAACAAATATCCAGCAAGGATGTATGGGAATACAGGAAGGGACATTGAGGCATTACAGCAATACCGTTTGGGTAAAGAAAGCCAATGTAGATCACTTTCTACACCCGTTTAAAGTCATGATGGTCCTGGTACTTCAGTTATCATTAACACTTTTGTGTGACGTGCCTGGACCATCAATTGTCGTCAAGGGGTTCATTATAGTATACCAGTTGTTTGGGACTTAGGAAGACAGAAAAGATGCACTGCTCCATTATTCAACTTACCAAAGGTAAAAAATGGTAACTTTTTTGTGTCCAGATGAAGGAAAAAATATCAATGTCATTATGCATGGCAATCTTAAGATAACAGAATAAAATGTAACATCAGGTGGGTTCCCAGCTTGAACTTCCAATAGAAGTATGCAGGGCCAGACTAGGGATGACAAGGCAGTCCTGTCACTTTAAGGCCGGTAGCCGTCACATGATGTGCCTCCGACAGCTGGATATGAGATGCTGCATGTTACCTTTGTATGTGCAGTGTGCGGCTTCGCATATCAAGCTTGTGGCCACACACTGCAGCACCTGATCTGCTGATGTTTGCTAGTGGCCCCCAGGCACTTGCCCAGTGTGCCAGATAGCCAGTCTGGGCAGTAATATGTATATATTACACACACAAGACACAGTAAGCTAAAAACTCATGTTAAAGTGTTGAAAGACCTGGCCCCCTGGCCATAAAATGGCTTACTCATGTGTGCTATGCAGATCACGTGTTCATATCTAACTAGGGTTGTCTTCTAATGTAGTTTCCAGTCCACATAAATATTTATTATTTCCTCTAAAATGCCAAGTATTTTTCCATGATATCAATGCTTCAACAAAACAATCTCAACTAACATTATAGAAAACAGAATTAATATTTTTTTTTAAATGTTAAATTAAAATATCTAGCATGGTAAAATGGTAAAGTGTGTTTCACGTTTAGACTTTTTTATGAATCATTTCCTGCACATATTTATCTTTTGTTTAAACTAGGTTCTGACAGTATTATATAATGATGAACACCCTGTCAAAGCAAACAAAAGCGGCCTGTATTATTACTGCTAAAATATAGGAAAAAAAGCACAAGATATTGGATGACTGGCCAATAATAAACAATGCCGTTGAGAGTCATAAATCATAGATGATATACTGCCAGAGTGCAGAGCACAATAGTAAATAATAAGGTTTGGAGTGGAGGGTAAAATATATTAAGCATAGGTTGACTGTACTAGACAAATGGTTCTTTAATTTGTTAGTCTTGGTTTAACCCCTTTTATACCTATAGCAGGTAGCTTAAATACAAACTGTTCATAAACCACACAAATATCTGAAAAGTATATTATCCTTTTTTAAATCAATTCTTGGTTTACAATTATAGTTTTTATTTTTTTTAAATTAAGTCTCGGTTGGGCCCTTCCTTTTGCTGACGATAACACTCATCTTGTCATTGTTTTATATATCATTCATCATTGACTGGCTCCACCCATTTTGTAGGTTCACCGCTTTGTGGCTCCACCCTCACCGACCCACAACTATAGCCTGTATTTTCTTAAGAAAAAGGTGGCAACCCTAGTTAGATACAAGCTGATCACTGATCACATCAATAGACAAACATATCAAAAAGCACATTTGTGTGAGGAATTATCAACCAAATAAACATATAAACATTGCACAAAGGCAGGGCCAGAAAAGCAGACTGTTTGCTTTGCTTGCTCCTGAAAAACTAATAATATAACTAAAGCTTCATTAAGCAGCTAATAAAAGAAGCACGTTAAAAGATAAGTTAACCCTAAAGCCTCGGTAACATAACCAATTAACATGGATGGTTAAATTAAAATATTGGTTAGGTAATGATTGCATGTAAACGAGCTAATCGGAATTATTGAAAATATTGACAATTGAAAACACATCTTAGGTAGTTTTGGTATAGCGATGAGAAAAAAAACCCTTTGTAACTTTAATAGTGAATATTTAGCAATATCACAATTGAGAATCAGTGTAACCATATTAAGCGCTACCACATTAATAGGAGATAACCTTACGGCAAACAATCACCTAATAGAAAATGGCCCAAGCAAAGAGGAGTAGAGATTTCCCAGTCAATACATAGGAGATCATGCTGTCAAGTCTCCCCTGCCAGTCAGAGCTGGGTTAACATGCATCATTAAATAAAATGCCATGGCGTTAGAATGCTTGTAAATAGTCCAGCCTCAGGTACAAATCCTGCTGAGCTCTGTGAAATAAAGCTAAAACGTTGCAATGTGTGTTTGAGCATTGCTGATGCTCTAAATGTGTAGTACAGCATAAAATGATTGATCTGTTACCTTTGGAGGTCAGAATTCAGTTACATTAACAACAATTAAGCAACAATTAAAATCACTCACTGATGGACCAGGACTATTGGGTCAATGGATCCAATACCCCAATATGTGGAATCATCTCACTTGGCATTTGCAAGAAATAAACTGGTATATATTAGGAGAAAGATTACTATAAAAGAACAATGAGATATTATAAATTACTGATCAGGTTTCATCTCTGTGTTTTTTAGGGTACTGGATACCTCATCCCCACAAAAAGATAGACACTGCAGTCACAGACCAAACAGGGATAGTTAAATTGATGCATTACTTACAGCAATAGGTACAATTTACCAGGAAATACTACTGGATTGAAGAAAAAGCACAATAATTTTGTAGATATTGCTACAGGTTAGTATTTCTTGTATACTATTGCTATGATGGCTCAGTGTGTTATAATCCTATTTTTTAGATAATTATTGTCCAGACACTGATAAAAACAAGAATCTTCATAATTAGTGCATATTTGTCAAAGGGCAAAACAAGAAGTGTTGTAGGTGCCTATTTAAGTCACACTTGTTTGTGTCAAGTTTTTTTCATTACAGAATTATCAAAGTATTTTCAGCTTTTTTTGACTTTTACTGATGTTGAATATGTGGACAGGAAAAGTGGGTATAGGAATGGGCCAAGCAAGAACAAAACTATCTTGGTTGCTCAGTCTATTAACCAGGGGCATCAACAGGAAGCTACTGGGGTTAAAGTCCTGAATCTCAACTTCATAGCCCTGAATGGCATATCTTATCCCCAGAGTCTCCATTCAGCCATATGGGGCGATTGGCAGGTACTTTTCAGCTGTGTCTGCTCTCTGCCTATAAAAACCACTTCCTGTGACTGAGTTTTGCCATATTATTGTGGTTTCTGTTTGCCCCTTTTATTGGGGATGCTTATATTTACCTGTTGCTGATTTTGGACCACCCAGCTTTGCAGCCTTCCCCTACCCACTGACCTCGGCTTGCCTGACTTATTGCCTTTCTCTTTCAGCCACCCTGCTGATGCGACTGCAGGACTCTTAAGGCTGTTTGAGGGCAAAGATGGCAAGTCCTATGGGTGCTATGCAGGTCCTGTGGATGCAATCTGGGTGCCAGGGCGGAATTGATACTAAGGGGGGGCTGACTGAGTGCCAAAAATCCACAATGTGGGGCAATACGCAAGGGTGTGGGGGCATTAAGCCACAAGGGGTGCTGTCTCGGGCATCACATAAATCAATACTAAGGAGTGGGCTAAATACAAAATGTGAGTCTGTCTGGTGATAAATATATAATGTGGAGCTGGCTGTGAGCATAAATACACAACGGGGGGCTCGCTGGAGTGCACAAATACACGTGGGGCTGGCAGCATCAATCCACAAGGTGGGGCAGCTGAGACCATCACAGAAATCAATACAAAAGTGAGGGGCAGGCTGGGGACATACATAAATACAGGCCGGGGCATACATAAATACACAAAGGGCTGGCTGGGGGCCATACACAAGGAGGCCAAAAAACAAAAGACATAAGCAGTGGGGAAAATAATAAAAAAAAAATGTTACCTTAGCCAGTCTGGATGCAAGGGTCAGTGTGACAGAGCCTGTTTTGGTGTGTGTGTTTGGGTGTCAGTGTGGTACAGCCTATCCTCATGTGTGTGTGTTTTGGGGTCGGTGTGGCAGAGCCTGTCCTTGTTTGTGTGTTTGGGTGTCCGTGTGGCAGAGCCTGTCCTCGTGTGTGTATTTGGTTATCTGTTTCCTGGCACTTTACTTACTGTAGGAATAAATTGAACTATTTCATTTTTACTTATCCAGAGATAAAAGGTCTTCCTTAATTTGCAGTCACTTCAGAGGACAAAACTTTCTAGGCCCAAAAATCAGTAAGAGTAAAAGTAAAGGTTTTGTGTTATTTACTCTATTTCAATCTGAAATCTGCATGGCTTCAGGTGCCTTGTGTATGATGACTTTTTTTAGTGTACTCCCATCACATAAGATCTGCCTCATACTGATGTCATCTTTATCCAGTACACATCGATGCAGAGGAGTTAAGACTCTGTCTATTTTATTTATTTCCATAAAAAGGCCCACCAAAATCCTCAGCACCAGGCCCATGATGCTAGTAATCTAGGGCGGCCCTTATGAGGCGCTGCTTTAGAACCTGACTTAGTTTGTCTTGTATATATGTGTAACTACTTTTTAACTAGTTGATGATCCTAATTATGCCAATCTTTTTTATAGGCATAGTTTAAATGCTTTTCTTTTCAATTCTCCGTTTTTTGCACATGTGGTAAAATAAAACAGTACAAAATCATAGGAACAAGGGTAACAAATGTCATCTTATACCCACAGGCAAAAATCATATAACATCTTATACAATAATGATGCCATTGATTGTAACAGTACAGTACATATCGTAACGACCTTGAGTCATAGATGAGCATATAAAGTAAACCAAGAGCATAGTCCGCATTGAAAAATCTGGCTCCGAAAGTTGGTACAGGAGCAGGACGCTACAAATGAAAGTACATAATGGGTACAAATATAGCGAGTAATACATCACAAAGAGAATAAACGGAGTAAAACATGTAAGACGCATACCAATACAGTTTGAGACGCGACGAGCCAAGAGGCCCATTGCAAGAGTGAGTTCTACAATGCGTCGTAGACAAAGGGTCAGTAGGGCATGCTGAGTAACAGATGCAAACATACAAATGAAACCAGATAACCTAACAACAATCTAGGTCCAGCGGAAAGCCTACATGTATAAGTGTATCAGTGTGAGGTGTGAAAAACTAACAAATGAGCAAAGTAGCAAAAGATCAAAAGAGCAATATGGCCTCTAGTACATCAGAGAAGACAAACGAGCCGGGGGAGTAAGTCGAATTACGTCAAGACAGCCCGTGGATTCCTTTCCATGCCAGCCACGTAGGAGCGCCAGTGAAACCATTTAAGCTCAATTGTGTTTTCCGTGCCCCGGGCAGACCCCATAAGAACCTCCATCTGATATATGAATTCGACCTGGTTGACCCAGGCTGTAAAGGAGGGAGGGCTGACCAACTTCCAGTGTCTAGGGAGGATGGTATTGGCAGCGTTGATTAGGTGAAAGGTTATAGACTTTTTATAGCTAGAAAACGAGATGTCGCTATGGTGAAGTAGAATCGACTCCGGGGAGGCCTCGAAGCCCAAGTTGGCTATCTCACGGATAGCATTAGACACTGAGTCCCAGAAAGGACGAATCTCTGGGCACGACCACCATATGTGAAGCATTGTTCCCGGGTGTGAACCACAGCTCCAGCACAGTGGTGAAATTAAAGGTAAGAATCTATGAAGGTCTGCGGGAACCCTATACCATCGAGTGATTATCTTAAAGGTAGTTTCCTGCATCCGGCTAGAAACCGTGCCCTCGTGCGCTATTAGTAGAATCTTGGACCATTCGGCCGGCGAGAATGTATAATTCAAGTCTCTTTCCCATAAGCTTGTAATACGCTTGGAAATGGGCTCGGGGACACCTGCAGAGCATACAATTTAGATATCAGGTGGGGGATTCGGTCGTGTCCAAACAAAATCTTTCAAACTGAGTTAAAGGTCTGGCCGCTTTAGCCAAGTCCACCGAGGAGAGTACAAAATGCCTCAGTTGATGAAACAGGAATGTTAGGCGAAAAGAAGCAGTGTGTCCCGGTTGTCATAATTCATCCAATGTTTTAAGCTCAGCACCCTTCACCACCTGGCACAAACGGAGCAAGGGCGGTCCTGGAGGAGAAAAGGCTGCTAGGTTGCTCGGGGAAAGGCCAGGGGGGAAATCAGGGTTGCCGCTCAAAGGAAACAGAGGACTAGGAGCCCCTGGCAGAACGCCCTCCTTCAAAACCTTCTAGAAGACCCTAAGTGTGGGAATCAGAAAAGGGTGGGCAGGATGAGAGATCTGCCTCGCCGGGTCTCGGATCCATGGCAAAGCCGTAATTGGGCAAAGGGAGAAGGACGCCTCCAAAGAGATCCACTGCTTAGAGGGGCAGAGAGACCATTCAATAACCCTACGTAAATGGGAGGCCCTCCAGTAAAGTTCCAAATTGGGCAGGCCCATACCGCCCTGCTGTTTCAACCTGGTCAGGTAGGTAAACGACAGCCTAGAGGATTTGCCACGCCAAATGTATGTCAAAAAGGCTCTGTGACAGCTGCGGAAAAACGATCTGGGGAGCGCGACAGGCAGCGTTTGGAAAATATATAAAAAACGGGGAAGAATATTCATTTTTATCACACTCATCCTGCCGAACCACGAGACATGAGGAAAAGCTGTGGGACCTGCCTCAGGTCCCACAGCAAAGTGTTCAGGAGGGGATCAAAGTTTTAGCTTTGTAATTTGGAGAGGTCATGCGGTATTAACAGTCCCAAATATTTGATGAAGTCATTTTTCCATTTAAATGGGAATTTAGAGCAGATCTGGCTAGTCAGCTGCGGAGATAAGTGGAAACCCATAATTTCAGATTTTGTTAAATTAATTTTATAGTTGGAGAGGACTAGGAAGTTATCCAGTTCTGCCAAAACCGCGGACAGAGATTTGGCTGGGTCAGTTAGAGTCAAGAGAATATCGTCAGCGAACATAGGTAAGACATGTGTCTTTGAGCCCACTTTCACACCCGAGATGCCCGGGTGTGCTCGAACAGCATTGGCAAAAGGTTCCAAAACTAGAAGGAACAAGAGAGGGGAAAGCGGACACCCCTGCCTGGTACCATTGGCGAGGGAGAACCTGTCTGATAAGATCCCATTACGAGCTATGCGAGCAGTCGGCGAGGTGTAAAGAGCTCTGACACAGGTCAGAAAGCTAGGACCAAGCCCTATCCTGCCTAGCACCTTAAGGCATCCATAGAAGCGACGACCATCGGAAGCTTACGGAATTTAGCGTTAGAAATTAAGTTGATGACCTTAATGGTATTATCCCTTGCTTCACGTCCTGGGACGAACCCCACCTGGTCCGAGTGTATCAAAGAAGGCAAGAAAGGCTGGATGCGGTTTGCTAGGATTTTTGAAAATAGTTTGAGATCGACATTTATTAAAGAGATGGGTCGGTAGCTGCTGCATAAGTCTAAACTCCGTCCTGGTTTGGGAAGGACTACTATGTGCGCAGTCAACAAATGGGGGTCAAAAGGGAGACCTCCAGCAATGGCATTAAAAAGTTTAACCAGCTGAGGACCCAAAATTGAGGAATTTTTTTTATAATATAGGATAGTAAGACCATCCGGGCCCGGGCTCTTGCAAGCAGGGGAGTTCTTAATGGCTAATTCAACCTCGGCCAGAGAGATAGGTTCCTCCAACAAGGATCTATTATCTCCTGAAAGAGTGTGCGTCAAAAATTTGGACAGGTAGTCATCAGTGGCCAAGTCTAAGTCCTGGCCAGGGTGGGGTCCCCCCGGGCGCGGCAGGTTGTACAAGGACGTGTAATATTGACGAAAACACTCAGCTATCCGATCGGAAATGTAATCGATTCGTGTGGTCCCTAATGCGTAATATGTAGCTCTGGGCATGTTTGGCTCGCAACTCTCTCGCCAGGAGCTTTCCCGGCTTTGTCCCCAAACTCGTAGAACAGGCGTTTAGTCAACAGATAATGTCGTTTAATTTTAGTGTCAAGGAGAGACGCTAATATAGACCTGAGGGTCGAAAGTTCGAGTTGAAGGGACGGGAGAAGGGTCATCTTATGTCTGACTTCTAGACCCGCTATTTGTTGTGTAAGCGACAAAATAGCTGCTAAGTTCAACTTTTTCATTGTGGTGCCTAGCTTGATAAAGTGACCGCGGATCACCGCCTTGTGCGCCTCCCAGATTACCGGGACAGGCACCTCAGACTCAGTGTTTTCCATGAAGTAATGCCTAAGGTGGGAGGATAGGTCAGAGAGGTGGTGAGGGTTACTCAACAGGCTTTCATTAAGTCTCCAGTGCCAAGCGGTTTTCGGTATATCGAGAGATTTGAGGGACAAAAAGACATGATCACTTATGGTGGACACAACTATTCTAGCTGAATGCAGGATTGGAAGGTGGAAGTGTGAGATATAAAAGGTATCAATCCGCGTGTATCTGTTGTGGCAAGGGGAGAAGTAAGTGTAGTCTCTCCCTTCCGGGTGGAGGGTTCGCCACGCATCCATTAATTGGTTCAACTTGAGTTGTTTAATTACTTTGCGGATCATGGAAAAAAGGAGATGTGAGCTGCCCGAGGAGGTATCCATCTTGGGATCTAATACCATATTTAAATCGCCCCCGAGTATGGTGAGACCTTCCTGGAAGTCGGCCAGCCTGTTTAAAATTGAGGTGATGAACCGGGCGTGGTTCCTGTTTGGTGCGTAAATGTTAGCCAACGTAATTTTCTGGTGGCCTATATAGCCCTTAATCATAATAGCACGGCCCTCTTCATCTTTCCATTCTGCTATGGGCCGAAATCGCAGAGATTTGTGTAGTATGATAGCTACCCCCTTAGTTTTAGAGGAAGGAGAGCTGGATAAAAAAGAGAGCGTGTAGTATCTATTTAAAAGGTTAAATTCCCGATTCGCTCTAAAGTGGGTCTCCTGAATAAACGCAATATGAGATGTGGAGGAGCGTAAAAAGGCCAATAATTTAGAACGTTGTTGGGGTTTATTGAGGCCTCTAATGTTTAAAGAGACCAAATTCACAAGATCACGGGGCATTGTGCAATACAAGGCGGTGAATCAATACGGAGTTCGGCTCCGCTGGACCACAGATAAAAAACATAACAAAAGAAAACAACTGCAGCCAAAAAATAACAAACAACATGAATATGGTGTGATGTGTGTAGGGAATCATTTTCCCGAGAAATGGATGGCAATGCATCACATAAAGGGTTGAGCGGTGGGACTGCAAGCAGGCCCAAACCACTGTCCAGTAGTGGACAGGATAGCTCTGTGGGGGGGGTACCAAAGCGTGTGCGGTGGGACAGACAAGTTCTGCTGCAGCACCACCGACCGAACAAATATGCAAATCGTATATATGTGTATTGGGTAGAATGGATTGTGTCACTATCATGGAGAGATGTATAGTGAAGGGTGAATTGTGTGTTAGGATAGTGTGTGAAAATCATGGTTATATCTGGCGAAATGCCAGAACCTAAGGGAATAGGCACTTGAGTCAACAATCACTGGGGGGCGCAATGAGCGTGCGATCATATAGCATATATACCTCCAATAACATTATGCACTGAATGTGGTGCAGATGAGGTTGTGTATACACTGTGCGATAGATAGGAAGCACAGGTATTGGCAGAGAGCTGTATGTGCATAATAAAAAGGAAAAAATTAACATGTGTCTCGGCATGTCAGCAGGGGGGTAGCAAGTAGGAAAAAAAAAAAAAACATGAAAGTGCGTGTGAGCATTGGGGGCTCCCTGTCCAATCACCGAAAAATAGTAGCTTCCGGGCTGTGCGGGGCTGATGGTGTGGATAGGAAAAAAGCGTAAGTGGAGCCAGTACCAGGAGAGCAATGTGTAAATATGTAAATATCCGCCGCAGTAAGGCGACAAGCGTATGAGCGATACAAAGGAAATATTAGCCAAAAACAGGAATTAAAACATATCAGAACACATATCATAACCTCTTTACCCTCCGAAAGCCGGCGGTGGCCTCAAACAGAGGAGAGGAACAACAAAAAAATAAATCGTATAGAGGTCCATAGTTGCAAGTCCCTTAGCAGGAGACGCGAAAGTCCCGAGGGATGCCGAGGATCGGTGAAGGTAAGCCAAAAAGCGGGTAGATGTGGGTGTCTGGCGAGGTCAATCCGCATCTCCAGCCGAGGTTGTCGCGCGATTTCTTCTCTTCCTACGGGGCTTGGGAAGTGTCCAAGACCTCTCTGGTTCGGAGAGGGGTTTCTGGAGAGGCGGCGAGGGTTCCCAATTTGGTACTGAGGTCTCGGGTAAGTCCAGGAGTCGTAAAAAGGACTCCAACTCGCTATGGTGGCGAAGAGTGATAATGTCCTTATCCTTCCGGGCTATTAGAACAAAAGGAAATCCCCATTGGTATGGGATATTAGCCTCCCGTAGCAGGGCTGTTACAGGTTTGAGAACTCTTTGTTTTTGTAGAGTGACCGGGGATATATCTTGAAAAACATTGATTTTCTCACCGTCTTACTCCACGTCTCCGGACTTGCGGCAGGCCCTCAGTATAGCCTCCTTTACCGAGTACTCATGTAGGCACCAAATCACGTCTCTTGGCGGAACGGATGGAGGACATTTCGGGCGTAAGGCACGATGAGCCCTGTCGAATTGTATTGGAGCATCAGACGGTTGTTTCAGGAGTTGGTTGAAAATAGATTGCAGTGCAGTGCGAATGTCGTCAGCAGAGACCGTTTCAGGTATACCCCGAATTCGGAGATTGTTTCTCCTCCCTCGGTTATCCAGGTCCTCCATCTGGCGATGTAAGGCTATGAGGGATTCTGTGTGTTCTTGCAAGGTAATTGAGAGGGTGTCCAGTGCTTCGTTAGTTTTAGCTTGGTCGTCCTCCAATGTGGCCACTCGATCCCCAACGTGTTCAATATCTTGTTTAATGGACCCCAGTTCGGCCCGCACATCGTGTAGAGCCTGATCGAGGGCTGTATCTATGACTGAGATTAGGTCGGCCTTCGTCGGGAGGCGTTGAAGTGCTTCCTGCCAGGAGAGTCCCTTGGGCTGCTCATCTTGATGGGCAAGGTCCTAATCAATGGAAGCTTCATCTGAGCACTCACTAGCTCTGCTGGATGGGGAAGGCGCCATCTTGGAGCTAGTGTCCCGCGTTTCCAGATCCCTAGAACCTCGGAAAAAGTGTCTCACCAAGGGAGCTAGGTGCTTTTCTTGTGAGCCGGATGGTCTCGGGGTGCCCCCCGATCGATTAGATTTCCCCATGATGCGAAGTGTAAGCGGTAAGAGTAAATTGTTCGGGTACGGTGTGCAGAGCTACGATCTCAAGCAGCCCTAGTTTAAATGCTGTAGGCAACCAAAACAAAAATAATAAAGCAGAAAAATGAAGACATCAAAGAGTAAAAATATGGCCATTTAAAGAAATGTAGCAGTCAAGAAATGAAAAACCAATTTATTGCCATGCTATACATAAGGTTCACCTTCTTACGCATAGTTCTAATTATTTTTTGATGCTTTTAAAAGCTTCCCAAGAGACTTATGGAAACGTAAATTGGATGTACGCTCTGATAAGCATCATACAGCTAACTCAAGGTCATCAAGTTTTATGTTGTATAGAAACAGATTGAAGTGCTCATTGCATACACTGCTACGTGATCTTTCTGTTTTATCCAACCCATATGTCAACGTGCTTTATTTTTTGTAATGGTTAAATCATTTAATGATTAAAAGGTTACTGCATCCCCTATACAATATTTGGAATTTTATTAATATAGTCAAAAATGAATTTTTGTAATAATTTAGTAATGCTGATTCTGTACAAAAGGTACAACAATAACCCAGCAGAAGGGTGGAAAGATAGCAGCCTATGAACTCCTATAGCATTATGAACTTTCATAGTGCATCACTGCTAATGCTAAACAGGAATATGAACTTAATATTCGGACTACCTGTATGAAGAAAAAAGAGAAAACAAGATGATGGTAAAGCTCAGGGGTGGGTAGAGACTGAGTCAGGTCTAGGGCAGTTACAGTTTTAATAACATCACCATCAAGAGATAAAAAATACACTTGAAAATGTTGGATGAAATTGACAAAATAATTGCTGACTGAAATGCCATGAACCAAGTAAAATCAATGGAGGGCTGATCAGTGTTACTTGGGTTGTCAAGACCAACCAGCCCTCTTTACAAGCCCTTTATTGTATATATATTGAAGCATAACTCAGCAAGTCTCTGAGAAACATATTGTAAGGTTTGGGAGACGGAGGAGTATTCAGGATAACCCCAGTCCAGGAAGCGTAGGCAGGGTCAGGCTCGCCAAATGCAGCGTAGTCCAGTATATGTTAGCTGGGGTCAGGGTCACAGATATCAGCGTAGTCCAGTAAACGTTAGCCGGGGTAAGGGTAGGAGAATCAAATCCAAAGTAAATCCGAGGTCAGCAAATAGTAGACGTAACAAGGCAATAAGAGCTCAATACAGCACAATAACTGAGCACTGAGTGATACTCAGTGCCGGTTTTTAAACTTACCGCTAGAGGTCGCCCCGCCTCTGTGAGTGACGTCATCGACGCACGTTCCCCACCGTCTCCATTCAGGGACGGATAAAGTGGAGTGGGGGGGGCGTGTGGCCATGCGGGATGCGATCGAGGAAGAAGCGGCGCTGGATCCGGTACCCGCAGAGCAAATGTGAGGTCAGGCACTAATGTTGGATGAGAAGGCCTGCATGCAATCTCCGTTCCAGTACATGCCAAAGGTGTTTGATGGGGCTGAGGTCAGGGCTCTGTGCTGGCCAGTCGAGTTCTTCCATACCAAACTCATCCAATCGTGTCTCTATGGACCTTGCTTTGTGCACTGGGGCACAGCTATGCTGGAATAGAAAAGGGCCTTCCCTTAACTGTTCCCACAAAGTTGGAAGCGTAGAATTGTCCAAAATGTCTTTTTGTAATGAAGCAATAATATTTTTATTCACTGGGCTTCAGCCAAACCCGGATTTCAATAATTAAGAAGTGTGCCCCAATACTTTAGTTCATAAAGTGGTGCACAAAGGTAGGTCCGTAAACACATGGTTGGATGAGTTTGGTGTGGAAGAACTTGACTGGCCCGCACAAACGCCTGATCTCAACCCCATTTGGATGAACTGGAACAGAAATTGTGAGCTAGGCCTTCTCGTCCAACATCAGTGCCTGACCTCACAAATGCTTTACTGTATCAATGGGCAAAAATTCCCACAGAAATACACCAAAATCTTGTGAAAAGCCTTTGCAGAAGAGTGGAAGCTGTTATATCTGCAAAGGGGGACCAACTACATATTCATGTCTTTGTATTTAGAATGCAATGTCATAAAAGTCCCTATTTGGTGTAATGGTCAGGTGTCCATATAGTGTATATAATCTAAGTACACTGCTCAAAATAATAAAGGGAACACTACGATTACACATCCTTGATCTGAATGAATGAACTAATCGTATGACATAGTTGAATGTGCTGACAACAAAATCACACAAAAATTCTCAATGGAAATCAAATTTATCAACCCATGGAGGTCTGGATATGGAGTCACACTCAAAATCAAAATGGAAAACCACACTACAGGCTGATCCAACTTTGATGTATCAGCTTTTGTTTTGATGTCCTTAAAACAAGTCACAATGAGGCTCAGTAGTGTGTGTGTGTGTGGCCTCCACGTGCCCGTATGACCTCCCTACAACGCCTGGGCATGCTCATGATGAGGTTGCGGATGGTCTCCTGAGGGATGTCCTCCCAGAGCTGGACTAAAGCATCCGCCAACTCCTGGACAGTCTGTGGTGCAACGTGGTGTTGGTGGATGGAGTGAGACATGATGTCCCAGATGTGCTCAATTGGATTCAGGTCTGGGGAACGGGCGGGCCAGTCCATAGCATCAATGCCTTCCTCTTGCAGGAACTGCTGACACACTCCAACCACATGAGGTCTAGCATTGTCTTGCATTAGGAGAAACCCAGGGCCAACCGCACCAGCATATGGTCTCACAAGGGGTCTGAGGAATCTCATCTCGGTACCTAATGGCAGTCAGGCTACCTCTGGCAAGCACATGGAGGGCTGTGCGGCCCCCCAAAGAAATGCCACCCCACACCATTACTGACCCACCGCCAAACCGGTCATGCTGGAGGATGTTGCAGGCAGCAGAACGTTCTCCACGGCGTCTCCCGACTCTGTCACGTCTGTCACATGTGCTCAGTGTGAACCTGCTTTCATCTGTGAAAAGCACAGGGCACCAGTGGCGAATATGCCAATCCTGGTATTCTCTGGTGAAAGCCAAACGTCCTGCATGGTGTTGGGCTGTAAGTACAACCCCCACCTGTGGACGTCGGGCCCTCATACCACCCTCATGGAGTCTGTTTCTGACCGTTTGAGTGGACACATGCACATTTGTGGCCTGCTGGAGGTCATTTTGCAGGGCTCTGGCAGTGCTCCTCCTGCTCCTCCTTGCACAAAGGCAGAGGTAGCGGTCCTGCTGCTGGGTTGTTGCCCTCCTACGGCCTCCTCCACATCTCCTGATGTACTGGCCTGTCTCCTGGTAGCGCCTCCATGCTCTGGACACTACGCTGACAGACACAGCAAACCTTCTTGCCACAGCTCGCATTGATGTGCCATCCTGGATGAGCTGCGTTACCTGAGCCACTTGTGTGGGTTGTAGACTCCGTCTCATACTACCACTAGAGTGAAAGCCCCGCCAGCATTCAAAAGTGACCAAAACATCAGCCAGGAAGCATAGGAACTGAGAAGTGGTCTGTGGTCACCACCTGCAGAACCACTCCTTTATTGGGGGTGTCTTGCTAATTGCCTATAATTTCCACCTGTTGTCTGTGCCATTTGCACAACAGCATGTGAAATTGATTGTCCATCAGTGTTGCTTCCTGAGTGGACAGTGTGATTTCACAGAAGTGTGATTGACTTCGAGTTACATTATGTTGTTTAAGTGTTCCCTTTATTTTTTGGAGCAGTGTATGTTGTCTGTATGGATATAGGCTCTTTGCAGTTTAAGAATGCCAACAAAAGCCAAAAATGCCCATGATGTTCTGTGGACTTAGACATCTGATTAACTTGCACTTTTGTGTGCTTTTGTTTTTGTGTGTTATAAAATCCCACGAAGTTTGGTAGCAAGTTTGCAAAATAGAAAATGAAATGTCTCATTCACCACCCAAACTAGAAACATTTAGTGACACAATAAAAATCTATAATATATATCTGAACATACTGACAGCAAATTGCAAAACTATTTAGAATGAAGTAAACCTGGGTTGCTTGATTTGCAAGATGAACAACATTTGATACAGCAAATTGTATCCCTGGTGGAACTGGTGGCAATACAAGGAATTGTAGAAAATCCTCATGCATTTTAATGCAAAAATCCCTTTACATCCAGATGGTTTTGTTCATCCTAATGCATGGTTTCAGGTTCACTTGTTACATAGATGTGTCTGGAATGAAAACGTGGAGGAAAAGACATAAAATAAAGCACTTTCACTTATGTACAAAATAATAAAATGTTGGAGAATTAAGAGGTTAATAAATAATAGAATACTTGATCATTTAAATGAATGTTTAATCTGCCAAATTTATTATAAACACTCAGAACATAACAATTTAGTACAATATCAGGTTCTTACACAAGTATAGCTTCTTTGTATAACGGGTAGATTTAACAATATAAATAAGCTTTAGAAGTCATATATTTAGGATTGTTATGCTGAGTAGCATTCTGTACATGTGCAGGATGCCATCACATCTTTATGATGAACAGATATCTCCTAGGTGGTGTGAGATTGTGAACCCCAGGGGGTTGATTGGCATGGCATCTGGGTACATGCAGATTATACATATGGGTCCCTGGGGTGGAGCAATTGGAGAGCAGGGTGGGCCAATGCTCCGTTCCCCCATTCTGTGGAGAATCCATGCTGGCTTTTCCAGGAGGCTAGAAGTCTGCAGGATCCCGTCTGGGATTCCTATGGAGCCGGCATCAGGCTCCATAGGAATTTGTTGTGCCACTGCTGACAAGAGCTGAATTTAAAACATCACTGTACCCAGTAAGTACAGTTTTGAATTATATAATTCCTATTTAGGAGCTGTGTGTCCCCAAATTAAAAAAGGAACCATGGCTATAGATGAACTACAGTACAGTAAAAAGTAAGGGATAAATCATACATAGATCAGAATAGTGATGAGTTATACTGCAAGTGAGTTTCAAACAAATATTTGTTAAGTATAGGAATCTAACACAATCATTTAAAATAACTTACTATACTGAATTTCCCCCTTATACTTGGGTGAGCACAACATGGCTTGACAAGAATGGAAGAGTGTGTGTCTGGTTAAGAATCTCAGACTTTTCTTTAGGTTTCTGCCAACTCCATATCAGCTTACATGTGGCTAAATTAGCAATTGGATAGGAGCAAGAAACAAATCCCCACAAAACTAAGACACGTTCATCTTGGCAGAAAAGAAAGAATAAATCCATTTTGGGTGGCAGTTACCTGGATCTGGGCCAGTCATGCTCCTTGATGGGGTTGTTGTCTTATTCCCTGGCTTGAGAACAGATGAGTACGTGGACACAGCGACTCAACCAGCCACACGTGTACCTTGTACAGAGGTAAATAAACTATGGGGCTCTTGCGCCAACATTCAGCTCAACTGAGAATGTGTGCTAGGGAGTGCCTCACCCTCTTGCTGGTCAGTACCTGTATAAAATCCCTGAAGACCTCATCAGGTGCACAGGTGTCATGTGGTTGTTTTGCAACCAACAATCCTTCGGACTCAACAACAACATTCTGCTTTCTCACATTGGTTGCTGGTCTGTGATCCGTGGTCTTGATTCTAGTTACCTAACTCAACTGTAGGCCTGCACCCTCACTTTTGCCTGCTCAAATTTTCCTAGCCCGTCTTATGGCTTCACCATTGCCTATTCTGGTTTTATTAAACTAATCATAATAGGTGAGTGGTTTTGCTGAAAGGGTGCTTCTTTGCAACTGAGTTACACCATACCAGCTTTCAAGAGAGGGTGCTTAATTTTAAGGGAAAACAGGAGGCTCATATTTGCATTATCTTTCTTTACTCTCACCATAGCAGCAAAGGATAAAAATAGAAACTAAACTGAACCAATCAAAACAAAGATGAAGGAAATATAGCTGAATGCACTCTCTCTCCATCTTCCTCTTCCTTTGCTGCTCGCCAGGTTAACAGGTCAGCTCAATTTAATTTCAGTGTTGATGTCACTTTTTTCCTTTCTTTATTATTGTTGATATTTTTCCTGATTTATACCTTTAGATATATATTTAATTTGCCCTCTTTTACCTTATCGCCCATTTAAGTTATTTCGTTTTCTACTTTTTGCAGTATTGGTTCCTATTAGTTAACTTTCCTTTCATTATTTGTCCCTACTAGTTTAACTTTTCTCCATTTTCACTTCGGTTTGCATTTCAGGCTTTGTTCTCTTTTTTTTCTATTTCCTTGTCCCTCTCCAGCTCATTTGGTACGTATTTGGCGTGTTCCTGCTGCTGCATTGTTTCTTTGTTGCGGCAGCCATCTAGGACGGCCATTTTCTTTTACCTGATACCACGCGGTAACTATCCTGCGCAGTTTTGGGTGACAAGGCTGATGTACAGACGTGTTTTATGTTAGGATCAAAGTTTAATTTTCATATTTCCAGTGTGCCGGCACCTGAAGTTGGACGGTCCGCACGATGCGCTTAGACAACCTCCCGTGCCGGCACCCCCCCCCGTGGGAAGTGCTGGCAGGGGAGGCTGTCTGAGCGTATCGGGGAGTAGGATGCAGGTCCCCTGCACCGCTGCGGGGGATCTGTATCCTAACCCCGCTGCCTGCCTGGTGCCCGGGACTGCATGTCCCGGGCGTCGGGCGCTAGACCCCGAATATAGGCCGCACCCCCACTTTAAAGACTTAAAGTGGGGGGGAAAAGTGCGGCCTATATTCGAGCCAATGCGGTATATATATATATATATATATATATATATTTATATAAATATATATTTTTCTGCCAGTTGACCAGTTGCTTGCTGGTCTATTTTCAGGATGGGCCCCTGTGTATGATTGGAGTGTAATCACTCTCAATTTTTTTCATAGGGTAAGCCCCTATTGCCCAACAATGGCAGGAGAGCCTAATTTGTCTAAAAAATTCATTCTATCTTGGCTAGAGTCAAAGTTTTCCTTGTCCATGACTAAAATGGCGCCATCTATGGCCCAACCTTTTTCGTCTCCTCCTGCTGCGCCTACGGGTTCTGCTACTTCTCAACCTGCTAGGAACATACAGATTATAACACTAATAAGTCTGAGGAGTCACATACTGCTAAACATCCTTGGAAGGGCAACAGCAGGCAAAGGTAAGGCTCGGCCAAACACCCAAAAAGGTTGGTTCCTGCTGCTTTTTATGAGAAGTCTGGAACGTTGTCTAGCGCATTAGATAACGGCTGTGAGGTTGTTGTTGCACTACCCAACAAATGGCATGCTAGATCCTCAGATGACTTACAACATTCAGTTACCCTGGCCCCATCCAGGGAAGGTCACTTCTTTTTCATCCATGAGTCTATTGTGGGTAAGCCCCTCCAGTCCACGACTGCCATGGCTACTCCAACAGTGCAGACTCCTTTAGCTGATGCTGCAGTGCAGGATCCATCAGGGGTGGTCTTATTTGAGCCCACAGCCATGTGACATCCTAGGGCCACGGAATGGGCCCCCTTTGAGCACATTAGTCTCTATTTATGGGCAATTTTTTCCCGAATGTGGCAACTCTCCTATCTCAGAAAAGAAGGGATCCACGCAAGGGTCTATAACAGGGGCTTAAATCGGCCCAAGACAAATTACTTGATATCATGGGTCCAATTACTCAGATTCTATCGCTGTTCAACTGCACATTACTGCAGGACTCCGCACTGGACCCTAATATAACAAGGTATTGCCTGTTGGGCATTGCCAACATAGCCATTTCGACAGAACGCAGGAACACAGAACTTTTTGGGGTTTCGAGATCGATTCAGTATCGTCTCTCCTCAGTCTTCCAGCTTCAAAAAGTGTAGCTATCAAGAACGAGATTTCTTCCTTACTTCATGTGCAGGTTTGTCAGTTGCAAAGACTAGCGAGAATTGTCGGCCTTTTGTCATCCTCATCCAGGCGATCTTTCCAGGTCCCCTCTATTATCTCGCTCTACAGTGCCTCAAAGCCAATTATTTAAGACATCTTCCATCCTACAATCAACCGGTTGAACTCACCGACGAGGTACAATAAGAACTCCATTGGTGGCTTCTTCACATGCAGGCTTGGAACGGTCGGGCCATTTTTGGTTCTCAACCGGATTTCATCCTACAATCAGATGTAAGCATGACAGGATGATGAGCGGCATCTCTTACAGAGACCACTGGAGGCTGTTGGTCCCTGGAAGAACGCTCTCTGCACTCTGGAACTGATCGATCAGATTGTTGTCTCCTATTACTAGTGGACAATTTCTCTGTGGTCTTGGCGGTACAAGGTTAAAAAGACTTACTAAAAAAATTACTAGTTCTGTTTTGACACCAACATCTCTCTTCCAGGTGAGTAGATTTTGGGAATAGAGAATCAGATGGTGAATTGGTTCTCAAGACGCCAGCAATTGGCAGGTCTTCCAACAGATCAACAGAAGCCAGGATGCTCTGACATTGGATCCTTTCGCATCTCGGATGAATTATCAGATTCTGGAAATTTTCAGTTGGCTTCAGTTTTTAATATATATATATATATATATATATATATAACTATATATATATATATAACTATATTAGTATAATATTATATATTAGTTATGGGTTATCACCAGGGTGGGCTTTCTCATGTAAGGGGGCGGAAACATTTTTTTTTTACATTTATACCATTGTGGTGAGATATCTTGTACTATATACATTCAAATATATACATTAAAAAATATATAATCAATTGAACAAACAAGGTTCAAATACCAAATAGCTCTAAACTTTTGGGTACAATAAACCCTTAGTGATAAAGGTGTTAAAGCAATGCCATCACTATGCCAGGTGCAACATGCTTGGGTTTTAAAGATGGTTGTAGGTATTTCTTCCTAGAGCATTACTTCATAACACTACTTAAGTGACTTTTACCAAAACATCAAAAAATACAGTGAATTTCCCTGTTATATATAGAAAGTCATCCCCTATTTCAAGCCATTTTGTTTACAATGTTTTAAATATTTTGATTATTTTAATTGCACACTGTATGTATTTAAAGAAATTTCTTCTCCTCATTAAGCATAATCATGTTATAGATATTATATAAATGCAAATATAAATGGATTAAACTGAATGACTTGTTTGCTTACTACAAATGTAAACACTGGGACATGTTTCACATTAACCATAACATACCAGAATTGTTAATAGTCCTTCTAGTGGTACCATATGTACTTGCAATGTGATGTCGCAGGCCTGACCCAGGGCAGTGCCCATCTACCCCCAGCACTCTCCCTGGTTTTGCCACAAAGGGGCTGCCACTCCTATCCCACAATACATCGCTGAGTATTAATACATTATTTTCAACATACTCTCCATTAGACCATTGTGTTCTACGTTAAGTGGGCCCATTAACAATAATGTCAACAAAACAATTTTCTGTTTTTCACATTACATTTATTTATAAAGCGCCGGCAGATTCTGCAGTGCTGTTACAGTCAGTAGAACAAATTTCACATACAAAAACACACACAATAACAAACTGGTACAAAGGAGAGGAGGGCCCTGCTCTTGCGAGCTTACAATCTAGGCAGTGGTTGAGGGGGAAGTGAGACAATAGGGGAGAACTGCTTGGATGGGGATGAGTTGATCTGGTTCTGATGATGTGTTAAAGCTGCTTTCTGCAGTGGTACTTGGTATGTTGTTTCCCTACAGTGTAACTCTTAACTATCCACTTATAAGGAGGCCACTTGGGAAGAGGCAACAGCAGCTACATTTCCTAGCAAGCTTGTTTCCAAGTGAGGTCTAGGAATTTATAGGGCTGCCTCACAAGTGGCCAGATAAGGTGATTGCATACAGGAGGCAGATGTTTCACACCTTGGCTAAGAAATGCAATTAAGCTAGACTAGAGGGCACCAAATGTAACCCTTTGAGAGCAGCAGGATATGGAGACATGCAGGATAAAGACATACAGGAAAACAGGAGTAACAGCAGGAGATGAGGGGTTCAAATGAAATATGTTATGGTCATACCAGGTGGAAAACAGGGGTAACAGCAGGAGATGAGGGGTTTAAATGAAATATGTTATGGTCATACCGGGTGGAAAACAGGGATAACAGCAGGAGATGAGGGATTCGAATGAAATATGTTATGGTCATACCTGTAAGAAAAGGAGATATTGCCAGAGGAGTAGTTGGATGAAAACATGAAGACCAGGAATGGATGTCTGGATAGTCCAGTGTAACTCTTAACGATCTACTTATGAGGAAGCCACTTGGGAAGAGGCCACAGCAGCTACATTTCCAAGCAACATACATTTTATCCTATAGAAGTCTAAAAGTACAACAGTGAGAAGTCTACAGAATTTCCTGGGTCTTATAAACAAGAATGTTCTAGTTCTATTTGTAGAGGTCTTCTAGAAAAATAAATCCAGAAAGAGACCCATGCAAAAAAAATCTCTTAAGAGTTAAAGCTTAAATAAACTTATTTTTTTATAGTCAGGGCTCTAAAACTTGCAGAACAGAAACATTATCTAAAGTTTTCGGTTAAATAAAATAAGTAACCATTTTATTATAAATCAGTGCAAAACAGTAAATATGGGCTTTCTTGAAAAAAACCTCAATACCAGCTTATTCACAGTTAGGGTGTATATAAAGTACAAAAACTGGGAATGCAGCAAACATCCAATTCTGTGTCACTCCCCTAACACATACATACAAATACACAAAAATCCCAAAACATAACTGTTGTCAGGCATGGTTGTCATCTTGCATGGTACAGTCAGACATTGTTTAGTAGGGTAATAAAAGCAAAGCAGTTGTGTTTTTATTATATTATTATTATTATAATGTAAAGTTCCGTTTGCTGATCATCTTAGGTTGCTGTGTGACTGAGCAGTGTGTCTGCTCAGAACCATGTAAATGTTTGTTAACACTATTGTATACGTTGTATACACTGGGTGTCACTGTATGACATTGAAGCATTGTTTTGAGCATATATTATAATATTGAGTGTTGATATTGCGCTGACAAGTTTTTGGGATGTTTTTTACATTTTAATTATTGTGACGGAAGCCTCCAGTCTCTTCGGGGAAAGTGTGTTGTCCCAGGCTAAGGGAGCACAAGACAGCGGAGGTAGTCGGTCGGACTAGCCAGCTCCGTGACATTGGTGGCAAGCGGTGGGATTGCTTCTTAGTCCGAGGGACACTTACTTTCTACCGGGATTAACCGACAGGACGGCAGACTTCGGTCGCCTTGACAAGGACATGGATGTGGTATCAGAATTCCAGGGGCTGCTGCGGGTCATCCTCTCCTGCTACACCACTGCTTTGCCTACAGAACAATACCAGAACCTGAGGCAAGTGGTTCGACGGTCAGTATGGCAGAGGGCTGTTATATGCCGGGGTCAGTGTCTTCCAAGCTCCGAACAAAAGATTAGAGACCAGCGGGAACTACGGATGTCATTCCTGGGACAGCAACCCCAGGAGCAATGGGTATCCGAATTGGACAAGCTGGTCCAACAGGAGGTAGAGCTGGAAGATCACTATAGGGCTCTGCAGTGGTATACAGAGCAAGCATATTGGGGAACTGCGAAAGATTGTTCTCCAGAGGGCTATGACTTTGGTGGCCCTGGATTATTATGGGATAGTCTTCAGGAGGATCCGGACTTCGGCAGCACAGCGGAGTGGCGGATTGAGGACATCCGGGATTTCAGGGAGTGGGACCTCCCAGATGCGCTAGGACTTAAAGGTGATTTAGACTTTTTAATTACGCAGGAGTGGGAACTGGAGAAGGCGTATAAAAAACTGTTCGAACGCGTTCAACAGAATGCCCCGGTGTCCAGGGATTGTGTGGATTTTGTGGATGTTATTGAGTGGTCACCTGAGGATGTTGACCCAGGCGGGGTGGATGGGACTGCGGTCTCCACCCCTGAGTCACAGGGATACTGGGCAGCTAATCCAGATCCGATACTGGAGCTGTGCGACTGTGCTCCACAACCAGATCCAGAGATTGTGGATCTAACTGATTTTACATCTGAGGATGTTAACCCAAGAGGGGTGGATAACACTGCGGTCTCCACACCGGGGGCCTCAGAATGCTGGGCAGTCTGCCCAGATCTCTTAGTCCCAGCTGAAGAGCTGGCAACAGGGCAGAGCGCTGCTGGCTTCTGCCCCACATCTGCAATGACTACAGGGATCCAGGGAGATGTGGCAGCCGGCCCTTCTCCCCAGCGGCAGCTCACATGTCCGGGAGCGGAGGAACTTGTGTTTCCTCCCCAGCGGCAGTGGGAGGAACCGAGAGATGTGACAGCAGGTCCATCTTCCCAGCGGCAGCTCACATGTCCGGGAGCAGAGGAACCGGCCCTCCCTCCCCAGCGGCAGGCCGACCCACAAGATTCCCTAACCCCAGCTGAAGTGCTGGCAACCAGGCAGAGCATAGCTGACCTCTGCCCAGCACTTACCAAAGCTGCAGGAGTTCAGGGAGATACAGCGGCCGACCCCCCCCCCCCCAGCAGCAGAACCTAACTCCAGGACCGGATCAACAGGAACTCCCTCCTCAACGGCAACAGGAGCACCAGGGAGGGGATGCAGGAGGCATCCCTCCCCAGCGGTACCCGGGAGATGGCGCAGCCGGCCCATCTCCCCAGCAGCAGCAGGAGCATCAATTTTGGGAGGGAATTAATGGGCCAAATAAACTGACTGACTACGGAGTCAACCCGTTTGGGGTCTCATCCTATGTCAGTCCAATTCGAAGGGGGGAGAATTGTGACGGAAGCCTCCAGTCTCTTCGGGGAAAGTGTGTTGTCCCAGGCTAAGGGAGCACAAGACAGCGGAGGTAGTCGGTCGGACTAGCCAGCTCCGTGACAATTATGCTGTAAGAAAACTGCTGAATATAAACGTACATAACATTGTAAGTATTTTATGAATATATAAACTAATATTAAGCAGGGCTTAAAATGGGTTGATGAGGATACTAATGATTCCGTATAAAATAAACCTTCAGCTGAAATTGGAATCAAGTGCAAGTGATGAAAGCATTATTAGGCTATTTAGCAAAATCTTTCCCTAATAAACCCCCCATTTATTAAGGCATAAAAGAATGTCTGATGTGATGAGCTGTATTCAATCCAGGGGCGTACCTAGAGTATTTGGCACCTGGGGCGGATCCTGTATGCGGCACCCCCCCCCCACACACACACTTTAAAACTGCATAGCTTCTACCGTTATATACCGGCGCAGACACTGAACGTGGTACAGCATAACACTTACTGTTATCACTATATACTGAGGCAGAAATTGACGGTGGTACAGCATAACACCTATCACTATATACGGAGGCACACATTGACGGTGGTACAGCGTAATCCCTATCACTATATACTGAGGCAGACATTGACAATAGTGCAGCATAACTCCTATCACTATATACTAAGCCAAACATTGATGTGGTGTAGGCCTACCACTTCATTAGTAATAGGGATGCACCAAAACGAATTCTGGACTGAAACCGAAAATGCAGCATTTACCTGGCCGAAACCGAATATGACCCCCCCCACACACCATAAAAAAAAATCTAACACTTGTATTTAAAGTAAGTAACACACCAAAATAGGACAAAATATTTAAATAACAATATTAATATATATATATATATATATATATATATATATATATATATATATGATTGTTAACAGCAATCACATTCCTATCATGCCCAGGCATACCCAGATTCCAGGATGTACTCGCAGACTTGGCATGATAGGAGTATGATTGCCCTATCTACCCCTTCTCACTCCCTTTTGTCCTACCTACCCCTTCTCACTCCCTTCTCCCTATCTACCCCCTATCCCCTCGTCTCACTCCCTTCTCCCTATCTACCCCCTCCTAACTATCTACCCTCTCCCCCTTTGAAGTTCACTTACCTTTCAGGAGTCCTGCGGTGGGGGTGCAAGGCCTCTGTCTCCCAGGTCTGCCACTGTATGGAACAGTATAGAGTGATGGGAGTTATGATGTACTAAAGCATAATTATATAATGAAAAATACATTGCAAATGGTACAGCATAACACCCATCACTCTCACACACTTACCAATCCACACATATACCAATCCGCACACATACCAATCCACACACATACCAGTCCACACACATACCAGTCCACACGCATGCCAATCCACACATATGCCAATCCACACACATACCAATCCATCCACATACACCAATCCACACATACACCAATCCACACATACACCAATCCAGACATATACTAATCCACACATATACTAATCCACACATACCCCAATCCACACATATACCAATCCACACATACACTAATCCACACATACCAATCCACACATACACTAATCCACTCTCACTCACTGAATGCTTTCCTACCTTTCCTCTTTTCTCCTTACAGCTTCTTTTCCTCCTCTTCGCTCCTCTTCTTCAGTTCTTCTGTCTTCTTCCGGTTCAGTGGGCGCGGCTTCAGTGTTGTGCGCCGGGATCTGACAACAAGGGTTGAACCCGGCTTAAAATCACTCAAGGGAGCCGGAGGTCTGTTAAAGACCTCCGATACCGCTCCCTTGCGAGCCTGCTCCTCCAGCGGCGGACATTACTGTCCGTCTCTGGAGGGGTGCCGGGTGCCGGCAAGTTGGCACCCCCCTGATGAGCGGTACCCGGTGCGGACCGCCGCCCCCCCCCCCCGCCCCCCGCTAGGTACGCTACTGATTCAATCTTTTACTATTTGAGACATATCCAAGTGAAAACTCCACCTATCTCGATGATTTTTAACTTTTTCTTAAAAATCAAATGCAATATTAGAAATGTTATTCCTGGTACTGCTTAATGCCCAAACCTTTTTGACACACATTTTTTAATCAAGTAAAATGTGACTCATTCTAAATTTTTGCCAGAAATATTTTATTGCAATGCAACACAAAACCAGGAATGAAAAGCTTTCTTACATATTATTGAGATGTTTTATGTGATTAAACCTTCAGAGGACAGAATAAAATGTATTTGCTCCACCTAGAGTGTCCACGAAAAGCTGTTTTTCTCTGCAGCTTCATTTGTACCTCTCTCTTGCTTTTCTACCATTTTTTTTAATTCTCTTCTGCCTCCATGCCCTTCATTAGTGTTTCCAACGCCCACCTGCTTCCCAAAGCCACAGCTTACCTTCTTCCAGTTCTACTGCTTGACATCTCCATGTAGAGCTCTTTCCTTGGAGCATGCAGATCACTTTGTTTACTGCCTGTCAGAATATGACATCACTTTACTACTTTTATAACCATTTCTCTTCTTGAATTGTGTGCCTTTCACTGGTCTTGACAGAAGTGGGACATACTCTTGTGCTTTTACTCTATGCCCATGCACACTAGAAAATGTTTAGGTGATCTAAAATAGTACCACATTAAGGACCCTCACTCATTAGTAAAGTCCATCAGAAAATGCTCAGGTACCAAAGATCTTCCCTGGAGTATGCCTTTTACTGACCTGACTTTATGCTCTCTTCCAAAATTACAGCTGGTCATGGGGACGCATGGCTAGTGGTCCAATGACGACTTGGGTCATACACAATAGTGCCTATAGAAACACAGAAACTTACTTAAAAACTTCAATTTTCAGAAAAACGCAGACAGCACTCTAAAACCTTAATTCACTCAGGGCCAGATTAAGAGCATCATTGGCCTGGTGCTGAGGATTTTGGTGGGCCTTTTTATGGAAGTAAAGACAGAATCTTAACTTCTTGGCATCCATGTGTACTGGATATACAGATAATATAGGATAGAATCTTATGTGATGACACTAAAAAGAAATCATACACGAGATGCCCCAAGCCACAATTTAGTGCCACTAATTCTTTTTTTTATAAAATATGAAGATTAAATAATGCAAATACTTTTCCTCTCACTGATTTCTGGGCCTAAAACGTTTTGTCCTCTGAAGTGACTACAAATTCACGAGGGTGTTTTATCTCTAGATAAGTAAAAATTAAATAGTTCAATTTATTCCTACAGAAAGTTAAATCCAGGAAACAGATGACCGAACATACACACCAGGACAGGCTCTGCCCCACCAACACCTAAACACACTCACACACCAGGAAAGGCTCTGCCACACCAACACCCAAACACAGACACGCACCAGGACAGGCTCTACCACATGGACGCCCGAACACACATACCAGGACAGGCTCTGCCACACTGACACCCAAACACACACACAGCAGGACATGCTCTGCCACACTGACACCCAGACACACACACCATGACAGGCTTTGCCACACCGACACCAAGACACACACCAAAACAGGGTCTGCCACACTGACACCCACACCCAGACGGGCTAAGCTACAACAATAAAAAAATAATAATCATTTTTCACACTGCCTTGTCGTTTACCCCCCTTTTATGGCTTTGCCCTCTTGTGTATCACCCCCAGCCAGAACAATGTGTATTTATGCCCCCAGCCTGCCTCTCCCTTTAGTATTGATTTATGTAATGGCCACAGCTACCCCCGTTGTGTATTGATTCCCCCAGTCCAGATAAAATGCTGCCCTTCAGTATGGGGAATGTATATCTGACTAATTGATAACCTTCCATAAGTCTATACATCCCCCATACTGAAGGGCAGCATTTTATGTGGACTGGTCACCAATATGTATCCCCCACCCTTTAGTATCATGTCAGCCCAGGCACCCAGATTGCATCCACAGGACCCAGATTGGCAGCATAGAACTTGCCATCTTTGCCCCCAAACAGCTTGTATGTGGCTTCCTAGCCTCAAACAGCCTCCATGTGGCATCCTAGCCTCAAACAGCCTCCCTGTTCACTCATTCACAGGTACTCATTCATTCCCTCAATCACACATACGTGTTCATACAACCACTGCCTCTCTCTGCTTCTTCCCCCCAATCAGTGGACGAAGTTCACACTTCCTCACTGTCTTCCTCACACCTCACTACATGCCATCTTGACCCCATCCCATCATATCTTATTCCATCACTCTCCTCTAGCCTTACTCCTGCCCTCACTCACATCTTCAACTCCTCACTCTTTACTGGTATATTTCCATCCCCATTCAAACATGCACAGGTCACTCCCATCCTCACGAAGTCCTGCCTTGATCCAAATTCCCCTGCTAACTACTGCCCCATATCACTACTTTTAATAACATCTAAACTCTTAGAAAAACTAATCTACGACTGTCTAACCCACTTTCTGTCCTTAAATTCCCTGTTAGACCCCCTGCAATCTGGTTTCCGCCCACAGCACTCAACTGAAACTGCTCTCACCAAAGTCACAAACAACCTTCTATCTGCTAGAAACAATGGCCACTACTGTATCCTAATCTTACTTGACCTCTCTGCTGCTTTTGACACAATCGACCACCCCCTCCTCCTACAGACTCTCAGATCACGGTCTCCGTGACACTGCTCTCTCCTGGATTTCTGACCTTTCTATCACTGTCGACGGTACCACTATCTTTGCTGCACCACAAGTCCGATGCCTCGGAGTGACCCTAGACTCAAACGTGTCTTTTAGCCCTCACATCAAAATACTCTCTAAATCCTGCCACAACCAACTACGCAACATTTCCAAAATTCATCCATTCCTGATTGCCAGCACCGCAAAACAATAATCCACTCGCTTGTAATCTCCCGTCTAGACTACTACAACAACCTACTTACTGGCCTCCCTCTCTCCCGACTATCCCCCCTCCAGTCTGTCCTCAATGCCTCTGCCAGACTAATCTATCTCACCCAACGCTCTGCATCTGCCACACCTCTCTGTGAGTCCCTCCACTGGCTCCCCATCCATAGCAGAATTAAATTCAAAATACTCACTCTATCCTACAAAGCTCTCACTAACGCCTAATGACCTGCTTCTTGTATCTTCACTTATCACCTCCTCCCATGTCTGCCAATAGGACTTCTCTCGCACAGCACAAACCCTCTGGAACGCTCTTCCCCGTGCTGTCCGACTCTCACCAACTCTACCCTCCTTCAAACGCTCCCTAAAAACTTTTCTCTTGAGGGAAGCCTACCACTGACAAACATCAAAACCCCTCTCTCACTCACTTACAACCCTTATCTCGCCCTACATTAACATCATTCACTACCACGCAGTCCTCACCTCCTGTTTCTCACCCCTTTATCCACCTAGATTGTAAGTTCCTGCGGAAACAGTGCCCTTCATTCCTCTTGTATCTGTATGTCAATTGCTGTATTGTACTTGTTGTTATCTGTAACATTTTCATCTTTGTACGGCACTGCAGAATCTGTTGGCGCTTTATAAATAAAGTATAATAATAATAAAATAATAACAACATGCAATTGCTGGGCGCCGCCTTATTGAAGACTGTGTGTACCAGCGAGAATCGCTTCTTCACTCAGGTGTTGTTGAAATTCCTTGACATCTAAGCATCTTAGTAACACCAGCCGAGCAAAGGAAGCAATTTTCAAGTCGCTTCCTAGATGATTTTTCCAGTGGTATGGCACCGCCATATTTGAACGACACACAGCTAATGTAATCGCTCCTAGGAGCAGTCACATGGGGCCCTGACATTTTTGGGGGGCTGCTGAATGCCACAATTTCAAAGCATTTTAGCAACACTGTTTAATCCCATGGAGGTTCGTGGGGGGGATGCATAAACAGAAGTGGTCGGCACAGAAAGGAGGAAAACAAAAATGAGAGTGAGCGGATGCGGGCCTATGAATTTCAGCAACTTTTAGCTTTTTGATTAATTTTCAGCTGATTCATGGGGATTTGGCCTTGTACAAAACGCAGAATTTAACAAAATGCAGAAAAATATTTATTTTTAGTCATTACCACTGTCAGGGGTGGTCTGACCTGGGGCTCAATTGCCCCCCAGGCTGGTCCCAATTCTCCAAATGGTGCTGGCTCATTTCCCTACTTAAGATGGTGTTACATGACCCTGCAGTAGCAGCAAGGCATCTTGCACCATGTGGGAGTTGCCCTGAAGATAGGCCCAGACACTGTGTGACTGAGTGATTAAATGTGTGTTGTATACAATATGTGTATTGGAGTACGTGTGTGTTAGTCTGAGTGCAAGTGTGTTATTTACGGAAGAAGGGGCAAGGAGCCACTTGGCATGCTAGAAGGTTCTGACCAGAGGGTGCCAGCTCTCCCCTATAAGAAAATGCATTACAGGCTTACTATATATGTTAATATAGTGATGCACTAAGGATGGTCAATTAGTTTAACAATGGATCACATCACATACCTTTATGGGGAACTAATTTCTATATATAGAGATTTTCAACAAAAAAAGCAGTTGTGATTTTAACATGGTTTATTTTAGAAGCTGCCATAATTCTTCTAAAATGTTGCCTGCTAAGGGAAAAACCCCACTGGGGCCTTTTTTAAGAAGACAATATTTAAGTTCCTCTGACCTGTTTTGACCATTGTCTGCTTTAAAGTGTAGTGTTTGCTGCTGTTATACCATATAATTGCCATTCCCTTGGTAAAATTTAACCGACTACTTTGACACTTGTAACTTCATACGAAAACCATTACCAGTGCAGAATGGAGTCACTATAAAAAAAAAAAAATATATTGTAACTTAGGCTACAATAACTCAGCTATAAATTACTTCAATGTGATATTAACATTGAATAAAAATAAATGTAATAGATCAGTTTAACATAATTAACTTTAAAATAGGGGAGGGGTACACAGGAAGGAACTGCAAGAAAAGAAACCTCTGTGCAAAAATGTGTCTTCTAGTGTTTTTGCAGTATTGTTATTGGAAAATTTGTACACTACAGCAATTTTTTGGCATATTATGGATTGGGCCAATTAAGCCTAGGGTTGCAGGCCCTCATCTGTATATCTGGGGAAATATTGCCCTGTTATGCACAACTGCTCAAAGGGATGGTCAGAGTCAAATGTGCCCCAGGATAACCATACCCACAAACCAACATCCCAAAAAAGACACGCACACCTTTATTGAGTGCAAATATAATTTCCACAGCTTTATGAACCATCCCAATGAGACAGTGATAACATATTTCCCCTTCATAAAGAATGACAATGACCTCTAAATTATAAACATATTAACCATATGAACATGGGCACCACCACATACCAGGTGCCTCCACATTAACCAAATAACCAATGCAGGGGCATACCGAGACACCCCTACACCAAAACAACTATGCTAAACTATCCCCGCCCCTGTGAAATAACGGGGTAGACACCTCCACAACCACCTATTAAAGGGAGGGTGGTTGGAACAACCAAGATTTGGAAAAACAGTTAAGTGAGCCTCTTACCCTTAATGTTAGCCACACCCATAACATAATTGCACCAATTAATTTAAGTTACTCCTTCATGCACACCCACTAGCTCTGTCAAGGCCGACTCCACTAAGCTGCGCTGCTCCATGGACTTCAGACTTTTCCAACAGGCCCCTTTACACCAGGTGCTATGCAAAGAAATGCTATTGGATTGTGTTTGCAGTGTTTTTGCCCTAAAAGTATATTGCAAACATTTTTTAATATATATATATATTTGGAGAGAATCCCATGGCACACTCACCAATACACAGGACCCTGGTGCCAATCCACAAAGGAAAAAAAACATTAGCACATACAGAATTTATGTGTGAGACCTCTAAGGGTCCTTTATCAAGAAGATATATATACCGTATTTGGCCTGATATAAGACGACCCCCCCAAAGTTTTAATTTAGGAAAAAAAGTTTTACTAAATATTAATTCACATGTAAACTATTTTTTTATATTTAATAACAATTATGTTTTTGTTTTTATTTCCTTTTATATGCCCCTCTGCCCACGGAAATGCCTTATACCCACTATATTCTACTCTGCCCCCCCAGATGTGCCTTATTTGCCACTCTGCCCCCTAAAAATGCCTTATACCCCCTATATGCCACTCTGCCTCCCTAATAAGCCACTCTGCCCCAGATATGCATTTTAACCCCCTATTTACCACTCTGCCTCCCAGATATGCCTTATACACCCATATATACAACTCTGCCTCCCTGACATGCATTTTAACCCCCTATTTGCCACTCCCCCCAGATATGCCTTATACCCCTATATGCCACGCTGCCTCTCTGATATGCGTTTTAACCCCCTATACACCACTCTGCCTCCTGAAAACCATTGACCCCCCCATGCCACTCTTAACCCCCCCTTGACTTACCTGTGCATCCCTTTACTTGTGACCCATGCTTCAGACTCCCTGGTGTCTAGTGGGGCAGCCTGTGGAGATCTGTGCGATGCAGACCTCCACTGCTGCTGGCCAGTACTCCCGCCGGGGCTTCTATGATTAATCAGCGGAGGTTGTCTTTGCGCATCCCGCAAACGTTCACCGGCTGCGGGATGCGTACAGACACCCTCCGCTGCTGCTGGCACTGCTGCCGGGGCTTCTGTGGTGGAGCACCGGAAAGGTCATGTGATGCTGGCGGCAGCAGCAGAGGCTGTTAGAGAGGAGGATCCGGGTTTCCTGCAGCGCTGCAGGGGAATCTGGATCTTAGTCTTGTAGTCAAACCTCAATTTAAGGTCTGATTAGAAGATGACCTCAAATATAAGACGAGGGATGATTTTCAGAGCATTTGCACTGAAAAAAAACCTTGTCTTATAATCGGGCAAATACGGTTCCCAGGTATAGTTAGGATATATTTCATATGAAAATTTAATGTGTATAATTAAATGAGTGAAAGTAAGTAAGTTCTCTACAACAAGTAATTAAATATTATCAAAGTTTCAAGAGGCAAACAATAAAACACCAGATCACTAACTCATACTGTCGGGCATCACCCAGAGTCCCACATACCACGAGGCATGGCTGGCCCTTTTAAGAGGCCTGGCTGGACTTGAACTCACTGATGTGTTATCACCTAGTTCTGTTATGAACTGAACCTTGCCTCTCTCACCTGGCCTTGTCAAATCAGCTACAGTTCAGCATCTGGTTGTGTGTTTTTGCTGCTGGATGTGCTATAATTATATGCCTGATTTCTTGGACTTTGACCTCTGCTTTGCTACACGTTTATGAACCCTGCCAGCCCTGACCTCTGCATTACGTTTGACTCTGCTTTTGGATATCCCCTGTCTGTACCTCGTACCTGTTTTGCCCCCGTGCACACTCTCACTACTCAAGTGATTTCTCCATCCTGTCGCTCTGCAAGGGTGTGCAAGGGTGTGCACCATCTCCTGCAACTGGGCTCCAACTTCTGGTAAGTCCTTACACATACACCCCATGTAACAGAAGGGAGTGTGTTATTGGAAAGACAGAGAAAGCTATTTGAATGCAAGTCATCAGTGGTATTTCAAGGCACTTCAATCAATGCATATCATTTCACTGCATGGTTTTGATTATGCCTAATCATATCCACTTAACCCTTAAGTAAATTTGTATTCAATTTGCGATTCCACAAGGCTATTATGTGAAACATTGTTTAATTTACCTTATATTTAATCATTACATTGCATACCAGAATATGTTGTCTCCTTGTTAATTTTACAGAATATTGTCATGGACCGAATGAGCAGATTTTTACCTGGCAATGTAGTGGTGCTTTAGTAGGGGCAATTAAAGTTTGGTAGCATCTTATGCAGACCCTGTTCCTAGTGATGTAATGAGAGAGCAGGGACATCTATAGTATGCCCCTAACAACAAAGATTTTATATACATCCTTTACTGCTGCAAACCAAGAGAGTTTACTAAAATCTAATGAACTGGAGACACAGATGCCTACCTAACCATGGTGGTTATTCTACGCCAAGCCAATACACATCATTATTTACCAATTAATCTTTTTTTATTTTTTTTTTTATTTTTAACAATAATACATAATTACAAGACATTGATAAAAATAAGAGAGTGGTCTTATTCTTAAGAATAACAATAATCCCCCTTTATTTTTTTTTTTATTTTTTTTTTTATTTATTTATTTTTTATTTTTTTTTTTGTGTTTTTTGTTTTTTTTTGTTATTAATATGTGGTCATTTTGATATTTATTGGAATTAATTATCTATTACTAAATTAAGTTTAGAAATGTCTAGACACAGGCTTCTAGGCCCATTTTGACAAGACAACCACGATTATATTTTTTTTTTCTCAAAAGTGTTAATTAAGTAATCATAAGGTGCATGGAGCCGTGTATACATTATTCTATACTGAGGGGTGCGGTTAAGATGCAACCTGATCATTAGGTTTGCACTCGACTATACAGTGACAGTGCGATCCCCTTTTTTTTTTTTTTTTTTTTCTCTTCTTTTTTTTAACTATACCTCCTCTCCCCCTCCCTCCCTACATAACTCCTGTGGTGGAAACAGGAACTTTTAGGGTTAGCAACATAATCAGTTTGCTTGAACTCTAGAGATGATGTTTGTATTTTATGACTGTTCTGTTAAGTGGATGAATGAAAGAAGGAGACGGGAAACACTGGGGGCAATATATTACTTTCATGACCATTAGGGTCTTTACCTTAAACGTCCAGGGATTAAATTCTCCACAAAAAAGAAGTGCCTTACTTAAATCATTGCAAGATAATAATATTGATCTTGCTTTCATTCAAGAAACCCACTGGATAAAGTCGCATATCTCCTTATGGAAATTTAAAAATTACCCCCATGTTTATTCAGCTAATATGGAAGGCCAAAAGAAGAAAAGGGGAGTGGCTATAATCTTTTCTAATAAACTTAAAATAGATCTCATATATGAGGAAGCTGACCCTAATGGACGCTTCTTGATATTAATAGTTAAAATTAATGATATTAAGTTTACATTAGTTAATGTATATGCCCCAAATAGGATCTCTGTCCGTTTTTTGGATAAACTTATTACTAAAATTGACTCTCTTCAGACGGGCACTCTCCTATTTGGTGGGGATTTCAACTCTGTTCAAGATCCTAAGTTAGATCGCAGTCATCCTAAAAACTCATCTTATGGGATCCAAGATTTTTTGTTAAGAAATTCTCTGTTTGATTGCTGGCGCACTATTCACCCATTAGAGAGAGACTATACCTTTTTTTCAAATATGCACCAAACGTACTCGCGAATTGATTTTTTTTTGACAAAACCAAACTCTCTGAAAATGGTGAAAGATTCCAAGATAGGAAATATTACTTGGTCGGACCATGCACCGGTCTTTCTAGAGATTGCTAATAATCCCGATTATACAACAAGAAACAAATGGAGACTAAATGAATCCCTATTGAGAAACACATTAATTTTAGACGAATTGTCACAGGAGGCTAAGCAATTTTGCCAGGTCAACGACAACGGAGAAGTATCCGACCCTATCCTTTGGTGCGCATTCAAGGCATACATGAGGGGAGTATTGATAAAAATAGGCACTAGAGAGAGGAAACGCAGGGGCTCTACATTGACTGAATTACATATAAAATTAGCTGAGCTAGAGAGAATTAATAAAAATAACAGGGACCTTCCTATGCTCCACCAGATAAAAGCTATTAGAAAGGAAATCGTAACTAAAGAACAGGAAAAAATCAATTGGATGCTTTTACAACTTCGCCAGAAATGGTATTATTCTAGTAATAGGGTAGGAAAAATATTATCTAATAAACTTAAAGCCAAACATAAAGCTGAAACTATTAAAAAGATTATAGTTGGAAATAAGCACTTCCTTACCCCTAAAGATATATCCAATGCTTTTGCCAATTATTACAAAACTCTATATAACCTTTCCGAGTCTCCATACTCGGACTCGGAAATAACTACATTCTTACAGAAATTAAATCTTTCAAAGATCTCAGCCCCACAATTACAACTTCTAAATCAACCTATCTCATTAGTAGAAATTAAGAGATCAATAAAGGAAATGAAATTAGGAAAAGCTCCCGGCCCGGATGGATTTTCTTCCCTTTTTTATACATCGCTTCAGCAAACGATTGCCCCGCTACTATTGCGAGTATTTTCCACATTTTCGCTAACGGTGCAACCACCAGTAGAACTTCTCCAAGCGGCGATAATTCCAATACTCAAGGAAGGCAAGGACCCAAGCTCTACACTTAACTATAGACCTATCTCCTTAATTAACTTAGACATTAAGATTTACTCTAAAATATTAGCGCAGAGACTAAAACAAGTGGTACTAAACATTATTAATAAGGATCAGACAGGATTTGTGGAAGGCAGGAGTCCCATGGACAATACCCGTAAGATTTTAAACCTCTTACATAAGGCAAACTCCCTTCGAATCAAATCAGCTTTTTTGGCGCTTGACGCGGAAAAGGCGTTCGATCGGGTGAATTGGAGATATTTAGATGCCGTGCTAACAAATTATGGTTTTGAGGGAACATTTAAAAATTATGTTATGAACCTTTATACTAATCCAACTGCCAAGGTGGTCGGCCATCTATTGGACTCAGATTGGTTCCCTATAAAAAATGGAACTCGCCAAGGATGCCCATTAGCCCCGTTACTTTATATTCTTACTATAGAGCCTTTTGCGGAGTTATTGAGACAATCGCCCGACATATTTGGTATACAAATTAACTCAGAGTCATTTAAGATCTCTCTCTACGCAGATGATGTAATTCTTTCAATGACGAATTTAACTTCTTCTCTTCCCGCACTTTTTAAGGCGATAGATAAATATAGCTCAATTTCTAATTATAAAATTAACCTTGGTAAAACGCAGGTTATCACGACCTGCTTTACGCAAGATGAAAGAACTGAGATTGGGTCCTTGTGTCCACTCGACTGGAATTCTAATGTTTTAGACTACCTTGGAATTAATATTACAAATGAGCTCCCCTTACTTATCAATTTCAACTACAAAAAACTAATTGACAAAATAAAAGCACAGCTCCTAAGGTGGAAAAATTTAGAAATTTCTTGGATGGGCCGAATTCACCTAATAAACGGATATTTAATCCCCAAAATTCTTTATTTTTTCAGAACAATCCCCTTAAGAGTTCACCCCCCTATTTTGAAGCAGATCCAGCAAACTATGGATCAATTTATTTGGCAGTATAAAAGACCAAGAATTACATATAACATCTTAACTAAAAAATCAAATAGAGGGGGAATATCTTATCCTAGTATCAATAAACTCCATGAAGCTACAATGCTGACCCATTATTTGGCTTGGGACAAAAAATCTAATAATTTCCCAAAATGGCTATATATAGAGGAATTAGACATTGGACTTGGTGAATTATACTCTCTCTTCTGGGCGGATACAAATAGATTGAAAGATATAAAAGTCTCGAATCCCATAATTCATGATACACTTAAAACACTTTCTAAACTAAAACGAACTATGGGAATAAAGAGAACTCTTATGCCCTCCACCCCTATCGAGGCTATCCGATTTTTTATCAGAGATATAGACTTGTCCAGATGGCAAGGATGCGGCATCTCCTGTATTGGCAATTTGTTAGACCAAAGCACTATTATACCCTTTCCTCAGTTATGTAATTCCTTTACCCTACCATCATCTGAACTATTTTCTTTTTTGAGGATGAAGAATCTTATTGACCAGGTAGGGATTGATAGAAACCCCGAATTAGAACATTGGTTAACAAAACATAAAAATAAGAAACAAATCTCAAGTTCATCTATACTTCTACTATCATTGCAAAAAGATGAGAAAGATCCACCGATCCTGAAGTGGGAAAATGACCTAGGTATTGAGTTTTCCTTGGACCAATGGCGTCAGGCCTTTGTCCAAACAAAAAAGTTCGTCCACTCAATAAGCCTAATAGAGATTTATATTAAGATAACTTACAGATGGTACCTGGTCCCAACTAGACTTAATAAAATCAGTACCGTACATTCAAATAGATGCTGGCGTTGCTTTTCCCATACGGGCACCTTTGTTCATATCTGGTGGGAGTGCCCGCAATTGTTAAATTTAAGAAAAAATCTCTTGCAACTACTTGGATCACTCTTTCACAGTCTGGAACAATTAGACTCACAGGTGTTCCTCTTCCACTTGGGACTTGAGAATTTTTGTTTAAATTATAGAATCTTAATCATACATGTCCTTATGGCCGCAAAGATATGTATAGCTAGGCACTGGAGACAACCAGGTTTATTTAACTGGAGATTAGTTATCAATCAAATTAACCATCAGTACCTAATGGAAAGAGGATATTACAACAAAATTAATAAACTTGTCAAATTTGACAATATCTGGCGACCCTGGAAACAACTTTGTGATATCGACTCCCAGAATGCTAGAGATCGTAATTGAGGATTAAGATCTTTATCTCTTTTTCTATATATATTTATATAACTTACTTACTTATCTATTTATCTATTTATTTATCTATTCTCTTCTTTACCATTCGCTGTACCCCTGGGCGGACAATTTATTATGACCCAACTCTCGATCAATAGCTAGCCCCCATCTGTTTCTCATCTCCTCCTAAGTATGACTGACGTATGAATGATATATGTGGTATTTGTCATTGATATTTGGCTGCTATATTTATAGCTTATGCCAAATATCCTGTAATTTATTCTTTTGTTGTTTTTTTTTTTTTTTTTTTTTTTTTTTTTTTTTTCTTTTTTTTCCTTCCATTCGGTGGGGCCAGGAATATAGCGCCTGTTCGTTTATAAAGTCCTTAAATAAATATATAATTTATTGTAATATTAAATATAGCAACGAATGAGGATTGGACAACTTGTTTTGCTTGGAATAATTGTTTAAACGTATTTAAGATTATATATTTCTTTGTCGGCAATAAAGAACCGTTATTGCAATGTCAAAAAAAAAAGAAGAAGGAAAAAAGGAAAAAAGAGAGAAAAAAGAGAAAAAAAAAAAAAAAAAATATATGTCAGTTCTGCTCATATCAACATAACACTTGAAAATATCTGCCCTATAAGTATGCTATTTACAGATGCATGAAACCTGCTTCTTTATCTTGAGTGTAATATTTGTGGCTAGAACTGAATTTTATTGTATGGTTAAATCAAGTAAATAAAAACAATAAATATGAAAGAATAACAATAATCCTTACATAGTTACATAGGCTGAAAAAAGACATGCGTCCATCAAGTTCAGCCTTTCCTAAATCTGTTAATTTGTTGCTGTTGATCCTACAGTTTTATGTAAATTGATCCTACAGTTTTATGTAAATGCATAGATATGCTAATAAATAACAGCATATAACTATGGTAAGCATAGTCAGCGCAACTGTTGCAGAATTAAAGACAGTCCCATCACATCGAGAAAAAGAAGAAAAACAAGGAAGACTTATTCTCACAAACCACTCATACACTCAGGGGAGCTCAAATCTAGGGCTGCAGCTAACGATTAATCGGATAAAAAAATAAATGTACATTTTTCATTTATTTAAAATAATTTAATAAACAAACAGGATGTTAAAAACAAACAGCAGAATACAAAACTTTGATAAAAATGCATTCCTTGTTTTTATTTCCCAACCTGCCCCCCCCCCAGTTATGCCCATTTGAGCCCAGGCTTGCCACACTGCCTCCCACATATGCCACATACCCCCAGATATGCCACTGTGCCCCCTGATATCCCTTATACCCCCAGATATGTCACTCTGTCCTCCCCAGATATCCCATAGTGCCCTCATAGATTCACAGACTCGTTCACATAACACTGACACAATACTTTTACAAATAAATACATTAATAATCTTCACTGCCCCCAGGATTTAGATTCCCCTTAGTTTGCCCCCTTTACCTCTAACTGCCTCTAAATTAACCCTAACTACCCCATCAACCATACCTGCCCCTAAGTTAACCCTAACGACCCCATCAACCATAACTGCCCCTAAATTAACCCTAAACATTCCATTAACCATAACTGTCCCTAAATTAACCCTAAACTCTCCATTAACCATAACTGACTCTAAATTAATCCTAAACACAGGTGATTCCCCAACATACAGATGGGTGCTTAGATAATACTTAATCCTTAATACATTGAAGAATTCTGAGTTACCAAGATTAAATTCCATTTTTCCAGTTTCTAAGGGTTAACTGGGAGATATATATATATATATATATATATATATACACACACATTTGTGAAATATTTTGAAAGGGGGTGATGAAATAATTTTATTTTCAATCCTATGCAATGCTTGGTGGAATACCAGAATTCCATGGAACTTTTAAGGGAAATAGGGAGAGATTTTAACATTGTGACTGAAGTAATGTAAGGACAATTAGTAAGATTTTGGGGTCTATTCCCTCAACTGCAGGTACCTGAGTGCTAGCTAAAAATGTTTACATTAGCAAGAATGCTCGAGTTGGACAAAAGAACATGCAAATTCAACTTGCAGACTGGGGTAAGAAAACAGAGCTAACAAGATACAACAATTAATACTATTATGTACATGCTAATTATTTTGAAGCATAAAATGACAATATTTGGTGGGAGGCCCGTTTCAAGTTGTAATCTTCTTTCTAAATTCAGTCAAAACAGAGAAAAATTTTTGTTTTCTGTGACAGCAGTATTTATGATAGACATTTTACTTATTTTATAAATAACCTATTTCACTTGACAACAATGGCGTTGAATACCTTCATCAGACTACACTTAAATTGCTGCGGGGGGAAGCAACCAGCTACAGCTTGTACACAACCTGTCTTTGTACAACAGTTGTCCTGCTCTGACGTTTATATGAAACAGTAAAGAAAAAAAAGACAGCTTTGTGTTTGTGGTGGGAGTTCTAACTAAAATCCATCTATTGTACCTAGTGTGGAGCTATTGAAGTGACCAGCAAAACACACTATATTGATTTTACTCAACTTTGAATGTTGGAGAACAACAGGTAATTTTGACATTATCTTGGCATTCAACCTTCTAAAAGTGCACGGTGCTTTTTAGAGACATGTGAAAAGGTCATTTCAATAATGTTGTTACCACAGTAAATCAGTTCTAAGCAACAGCAGAGAGCCCATGCCAGTCGCCTGCAAATATAGATGGTAGTTGTAGTAGATTATTTTAATGATGATTTTAATTTGTTAGCTATAGATAAGAAAGTAAAGAAAATATAGAAAGTCTTTCATTAGAAAAATAAATTGTCAGGTCTTATTTACAATCAAGTTTTGTATCAGACTACATACACCTATACATGTTTTATCTTAGCTCATTCCTTGTGAAACCTGGTATATACACCAAATATATGACCCAACCTGAACCGGAGGTAATAGCTCAACTAAGGGGTGCAACGAAAACATCAGTCCTTCCGAATCAAAGGACTTATTTGATCACAATTGAACGCCAGAGTAATGAGTAAAATAATTATTACCCTCAGGCATTCCATTGTGATCAAATATATTTGATTGTAAAGTTTTGAGGTAATTGTTTTTTTCCTATAGCCTATATATTGAGAGAGCAGGAAACATTGTTTATACCTGGTACGCAAAACAAATATTCAGTTTGTTATAAATATTTAGCCAAACACTCTGAAATCTTAACCCATTGTTGTATATTGTTATACAATTCGTATACTTGTTTTTTCTACTCCAGCCCTTGAGGGCTGCAAACAAGATGCAAATTCTGCATAGCCTTGCATGAAAAAGGTAGTTTAATTAATATTTAATTGAGATACCTGTGCTTAAGTTGGGATACCCAGGTATTGTAGACTATCTGCAGCCTTCGAACACTGGGCTTCTACACTCCTGCCCTAAATCTTTTACAGGGCTGTGAAACAGAATAGGCCCCTTTCTAGATTTCATAAATTTTTACTTGTGGCGAAACACAAAATGCAGCTTTTAAATGATGATATCATTTATTGAAGGTAAAACCTTAATTAACCCCTGGCAGAAACAACTGCAATCAAACATTTGCGTTAATCGGCAATTAGTAGTTTATATCTCTGTGGAGGAACTGTCCTGCTGAATAACTCAACTGCGCTTAAAATTTAGGTCACCAACTGATGGTCGGACATTCTCCTTCAGGATTTTCTGGTAGAATTCCTGAATCTATCAATAATAGCAAGTCAGCTAGGTCCTGAAGCAGCAAAGCGCTCTCAGACCATCCCACTACCACCACCTTGTTTGATGCAACAGGACCTATGACTTCTATAAAGTTCTACTTTTGACTCATAAGCCCATAGAATATTATCCCAAAGTTTTTTGGATGTTTTTTTGGCAACTGTAAAATAAGCCTTTGTGTTGCCCTTTGGTCAGCAGTGGTTTTCGCCTTGTAACTTTCTAATGGATGCCTTGGGGGGAGGCATATCAAAATTCATATGTTATCTGGAGTGTCCCTTTAAGATGGACCAGCATAAGCTAGCCTTCACATCTGAAAATATTCATCAGAGTTGATTCTTTATAATAAAGTTCTAAATGTTTTAACAAACCAACGCTCTGTTAATAAGCTGTCAACTGAATACACTAAAGAGAGAGAGAGAGAGCGATCATCTAAAGTAGAAAAAAAACAGTATTAATAATTTTTTTTTATTATTTTAATACATAATTATAACTACCTGTTCACTTATCAGTGACACAGTCATAGATTATTGATCAGCCCCACTGTCAGTGGGCTAAACTTGTCACTTACAAGCGATACGTTTTTAAAACATCTTTAAAAATATACTGGAAATTTCCTTTTTAATAGACTTGTGCATTCGTCTTCGGGCGAACATGAAAACGAACACAAAGAGTGCGTTTTCGTGTTCGTTCCAAAAGACACCCCGAAGAGAAGACAGCGGCGGCAAAACGTAGGAGATGAAGACACACACCACGAAGATCTTCGTGATCGTCTTCGTCTACCACTCTCCCCGGTCCCTTCCCCTTCTAACTTACCTTGGCATCGCTGCATTTCACGGAAGTGGAAATCCACAGGTTCGCCGTCACGGGTTACAAGGCAGTGCGAATGAGCCTATTGGTCGCCTACAGGGACCTCCTCTGGCATCAACCAATTGGTTGATGCCAGAGGAAGACCATGCAGGTGACCAATAGGCTCACTCGCACGGCCTTTGTAACCCCTGACAGCGAACCTATGGATTTCCGCTCCCGTTAACCCCTTCGATGCTGCGTTAGATAGGTTAAAGGGCCGTGCAAGCGACCAATAGTCTCACTCGCACGGCCCCTTAACCCCTAAATGTGCAACAAGTGCACCAGGAGCCTAAAAGTCTGTACGAGCCACCAACAGAGTCGCCCGTACAGACTTTAAAAAGTTAACCCCTAATAAAGCAACTTGTCCGGCAGATCCCACTGGTCTCCCTGTTCTATCATTTATTAACTGATAGAACAGGGAGACCAGTGGGATCTGCCGGGTAAGTTGCAGCATTGGGGTTTTAAAAGTCTGTACAAGCGACTCTGTTGGTCGCTCGTACAGACTTTTAAAGCCGCAACGCTGCAACTTACCCGGCACATCCCACTGGTCTCCCTGTTCTATCAATCAGTTAAATGTCCGTACGAACGACTTTATTGGTCACTCGTTTTTTTTCCCTCAGTTTTTTATAGTAAATGATATGATACAATCAAATAATTACATCTAAAGAAAGCCCTTGTCCCCCCCGAAAAAAAACAAACTTGTCTGGGTTCAGTAAACGGGAGAGAAGGCGCGGAGCTAGCGATCAACCAAGATGGCTGCTTAACCTTGCAGCTCTGCACACCATCTGTGAGGCTTTGCTTTTTTACGCTTCACGATACACTGTGCACTGCGTCTGAAGGGTCCTCTTACTTCATCCCTGAGAGACGTTGTTTGTTGCATCCATGACTACTCGATCAAAGAAGCCATCCTGAAAGCTTGCTGATCCTCAGATGGCTTGGAGTTTGAGGGTGCGAAAATTATGATCTTTCAAGACCCCTCTCCCATTATGTTGCAGAAACGTAGGGCGCTTAAACCCGTCACGATGGCTCTTAGGGAAGCTAAATATCCCGTACCAGTGGGGCTTCCCCTTTCATGCTGATAGCCCGCAAAGACAAGAAGACCTATACTATTCAACAGCCCAGTGACACCGGTCCCTTTCTTGAAAAATTTGGATTACCTAGGATCCCTACTCCTGATTGGGAATCTTCGCCTCTGCTTCATCTCTCTCTCTTGGACCCCTCGAGGACGTGCTCGCTGCATACCAACATCAGAAGAAGGATTCGTCATACGGCTCCTCAGAACAGCAAAGTAGGATGATCAAGCTCTTCATCTGATACTGCTTTTCTTCAACCAAAGGACTGCACCGAATTCAGGGAACTTTTCCGCCTATTTTCACCTTATGAAGGTTGATGCCCCTCTCGCCGACGACTATATGACTACGTCTTTAAACTTGGACTTATACTCCGGTTCATCTTCTCGTTGATCGTTGGTAAGGAGAAGTGGACTCTGGTTCATGGACACTGGCCTCTACACATGTCCTTTTATTTTATTTTATTTTCATGGTTTACTATTCACAGTGATTGTAGTAACACTTGTTTTTTGGGGGGGGATTTTATACCACTATGTTATACACACATTAATTATGCAATCCACTTGTCCTCATTGCCCCTACTTTAACACTTGTAGTTGAGTAGCATTGATGTCAAACTTTATATATTTTCCATTTGAGCCTTACTGTGACCGTACACTTACAGATGCACTTGATTCATCAGAACAGAGGGTTTTCTTTTTCTTTTTCATTCACTATGATAGTAATACCACGTACTCTTCTTCTCTGGACCTTATGCTATTTGATCCCACAAGTAATTTACCATTCTTGAAAGAATGCATATTTCTTCCTGACATTATAAGTCCTACGCTAGATGTTCATGTACACAGATTTATTTTACACTTTATTTTCTTATTTACCTTTCATTGAGTGGCTTTGATATCACACTTCATAAATTTGCCATTGGGGTCCTACCGACCATTGTATACTTACGGTTGAAACAATTTGAATTGAAATATTTTTATTTTTTATATTTTGCTTGGGTCCAATACCTAGTATACCAATGATTAGTACGCACGTTTCAACCCATACATACTTTGTTTTCACTTAATCCATATCAACCTGGAGTGGTCGATTATACACATTCCAGTTACTTAATTATAGGTATCTATTGTCCCCCATGTTCTCAATTTGCCTGGTCAATTTGTTGGTGCTGTTTGACAGTGTTGCAATTATTCTGTTCCACACTCCCCCCCCCCCCACAGAGCACTCCTACCCAATTATGGTTAGAGGTTTTGGGCCTGCTTGTCCCACTGCTCACATTCTACTGTCTCGTCAACATTCTCCTGGGACATTGACTGCCAGTTAATCACATCTCACATATCTTTTGCCCCCTGTTCGGTCCTCATTTAGTTGTTGTTTTATGTTTTTATTGCTTCTATTGTTTACATTAATGATCCAGTGGCAATGCCCTTAACCGAATTCTCTCCCTTTACACTAAATTATGTCTACTAAATTATTGAATTTGATCTCTATAAACGTTAGAGGTTAGATAACCTCCATCATATCTCTGAGTTATCTACCTATCTTAAGAGCTATTTCCAAGAAAATAAATCACCTGATATTTCTTCCCCTATCATCTGGGAAACCCATAAGGCTGTTATAAGGTCACTTGATTAAACAAATTGCGAGATTAACCCCTTCGTGACAAAGGCTGATTTTACTTTTTGTACCCTTCGTGACAATGGCCGTTTTAACATTTCTGCGCTGCTCGTGTTTAGTTGTAATTTTCTTCTTTCCCGTTTACTGAACCCACACACATTAGATATTGTTTTTTTCAGGACAAGAAGGGCTTTCTTTAGATGACATTGTTTTGATTGTATCATATTATTTACTTCTAAAAAAAGTATAAAATATGGTGAAAAATTTAGAAAAAAATGACTGTTTCTAACTTTTAGTTGAAAAATCTTTTACTCATCTATAAAAGGTAATGAAAAAACCTGCTAAATGGATTCTACTATTTGTCCTGAGTTTAGAAATACCCAATGTTTTTATGTTTTTTTGCTTTTTTCTACCCATTATGGGGCAATAAGTACAGGTAGCGTTTTGCTATTTCAAAGCCATTTTTTCCAAATCTGGTAATTCTTCCCCTCATGTGCCATTTCGGGTATCTTTGAACCCGGCCAATGCAATTTACCCCATCAAATCATATATTTTTGAAAACTAGACAGCCCAGGGTATTCCAAATGCTAGTATTTTAACTCTTTCCATGCACCATATCTACCACCAGTTTTTGTCAAACTTTGTGGTAGTCATTTTTTTGCATTTGTTTTGTCACACACATTTTACTTCAGGTATGAATTAAAAGGTTCTCGTTTATGTCACTATCACAAAACACCCCAATATGTGTTCAGCAACATCTCCTGAGTACAGCGATACCTCACATGAATGATTTTGCCTGGCTGTTTGGGGGCAAAAGGGCCACATTTGGGGCATGCGCATTTTTCAATGTTGAACTTTGGCATTTGGGGATCCACTGCCCATGCCCCATTTGGTACATCTTTGAGCCGGGCCATTTCAGTGTGCCCAATAAACCCATATATTTTTGAAAACTAGACATCCCAGGGTATTTCAAATGCTAGTATTTTAACTCTTTCCATGCACCATATCTACCACCAGTCTTTGTCAAACTTTGTGGTAGTCATTTTTTTGCATTTGGTTTTCCACACACATTTTACTTCAGGTATGAATTAAAAAGTTCTCGTATATGTCACTATCACAAAACACCCCAATATGTGTTCAGCAACATCTCCTGAGTACAGCGATACCTCACATGAAGGATTTTGCCTGGCCGTTTGGGGGCAAAAGGGCCACATTTGGGGCATGCGCATTTTTCAATGTTGAACTTTGGCATTTGGGGATCCACTGCCCATGCCCTATTTGGTACATCTTTGAGCCGGGCCATTTCAGTGTGCCCAACAAAACCATATATTTTTCAAAACAAGACACCACAGGGTATTTTAAATGCTGGTATTTTAACTCTTTGCATGCACACATTTTACCACCAGCATGTTTTCAAAGTTTGCAGTAGTATTTTTGTGTGTGTATTTTTCCCACACACACCTACTTTATGTATGAATTTACAGCTCCTGGTATATGCCGCTGTCACACGACACCCCATAATGTGTTCAGCAACATCTCCTGAGTGCAGTGATATCCCACATGCATGGGTGTGTCATTTTTGTGGGAACTGAAAGGCCACATTTGGTACGTGTGCATTTTTCTAATTGGAAATTAGGTGTGTGGCCATCCTTCCCCCGGTGTTAATTGGGACGTTGTTGAACCTGGCCAATTCAATTTACCCCATCAAATCATACCTTTTTTAAAAGTAGACACCCCACGGGCATTTAATATGCCAGTATTTTAACTCTTTCCATGCGAGAATTGTTTTAAGCTAATATGCTAATTTTAGGACTTGCTCACAAAAATATATTTTTTATATATATATATATTTTTTTTGTCTTTTGAAAAAAAAATTTTTAACATTTTTTTTCAACTTGGAGGTTCCCCTGATAGTGACATCAGTGGGAAATGATTTTTACATTTTACTAGTTTTTTACTATTTTTTTTCTAATTATTATAAATTTTATTTTATTTTTTAATTTATTTTTACTAATCACACTGTGATTAGAAAGCTGGCTTCCATTGACTTGCATGGTGAATGCAGTACCTGTATTCAACCTGCAAGTGGAGCCAAAGTTCTCTAGATGGTCTGGACCGTCTAGCGAACTTTTAAAATTTGTTTGTTCCTGTTACAGGGCAGCAGCCATCTTGCTTGATGGCGAAGATCATCGGCAGCTGCGGCTGTGACCGCTCTCCGGAGCGGTCACAGCCCATCGAAAGGTAAGTGTTTGGTGTCGCTGGATGCCTCCTGATCGAGGCATTCCAGCGACACCATTTAAGTTTAGGAGGCGATCGTCGATCGCCTCCTAAACGCTTTTAATACGGGCGTCCGCCGCCATACAAAGTATGGCGGATGTTGACGCCCCGTGGAGGGGCCAGAGATGGCCCCTTCGTTCCGATAGCGGCGTTGCTGAATGCCTCGAGGTCGAGGCATTCAGCAACGTTTTTTGGGTGCAGAAAGCGAAAACAGATCGCTTTCTGCACCCGTTTAAAGACGTGCCGGTCCTGGCACGTCAATTGTCGTAAAGCACATGCTTTTCCGTGTCGTGCCAGGACCGGCAATTGTCGTTAAGGGGTTAAAGATGCACAATAAATTGACGCTCCACCCAATTTTTCAAATTCAGCTGTCAGCTGTCTGGTCTAGATTGGCCTCTCTATTAGACTTGAGAACAAAGCGCAACTATCTATTAACCAGACATCAATTTTATGAATTTGGTGACAAACCAGGCAAATTGCTCGCTAGAGCCTTGAGAGCAAAAAGGGCACATAGTTATCTGGCATGGATAAGGGACCATAACAATACATTACACTTCTGATCTGAGAACATAGCAGAATGCTTTAGACACTACTATTCCTCTCTCTATAACTTACCTCCCCATGGGGTACTCAATCTGGCTCAGGGGCAGCTGTCGATGAGTATATTTTTAGGAACCTTTCGAGAGTTTCATCTGAGGAAGATAGCTCCCTTTTGGATAGACCCATAACTTTACCAGAACTTTAGCTTGCTGTAAAAAAATCCCCTGCGGGTAAAAGCCCTGGCCCAAATAGCCTTACTATTTTCTACTATAATTTTTTTTGCCTACCCTGAGGACCGTAAATGCTCACCTGGTTTAATGCTATCGCTCATAGATCTTTGCAGCAGCTATCGCCCAATTTCTCTAATTAATGTTGAATTTAAAATTATTTGCAAAGATCCTTTTATTCCTAACAATATAAAACCATGATTGTGGTAGCCTCTATGGATCCCGAAAAGGCGTTCTATTGTGTCGCTTGGCCTTTTCTTTTAAAGGTTTTGAGTAGAATTTGTCTGAGATAAAAAAAATGTGTCATGGGCCCAAATAACATTAACTGGATTTAAACAGATTTTTACCATACATTTCCCCCAGTTGCTGGAGGTGCGGTTTACACCCGGGTTCCCTTCTCCATATATGGTGGTCATCCCCACTTATTCGCCCTTTTTGAAATCTGGATGTTGCCGTAATTAGAGAGGTAGCCAGTCCTGACTTCCAAGCATCTCCAGCGTCCATTCTTCTCCACCACACTAAAACCTCTTACAAACGCTATCCTCCCGCGTTATTAGAAATCCACTGACCCTCCACCTGTAAGGCTTGGCTTAATCGTGAATAATTTATTTATTTACCAAATGGAAACTTTTACATGGTATCTTAAGGGTATGGGTCATGTGAATGACTATTTCTAGTCTAGAAGATAGACTAGAAGAAGTTTCCTTGTCTCATAAGTCAGTCTTTGGTAATTGTAATCAAGACGGGGTTCTATTCTCACTCCCCTTATCTGGACTTCATTGTCATTCATTAAACATTTAGATTCCTTGTAAGTTGCCACCGGATCACTGTTTATTTTTTTTTTTTTGTTATGGTTTTTTTTGGAAATCGATTCTATTATTGCTACACTCTGTAACGTCCCCGTACGGAGCATGTCCCCCGAGTACCCGCCACTAGCGAGTACTCGATACTTACCTCCTCGGCCCTCCTACACCCACGATCCCCCGGATGCACGGAACGATGCGGCACCGATGCCTCACGGTACCGGTGCTCGGCGGTTCGTAACAACGAACCGCCACAGAGAGAAGGACGTGCGTGGTGCTGCACGCCACGCCCCCCTTCCTCTCTCATACCCCGGTGGAGACGCCGGGATGTCCATTGGACACCGGCAAGACAGGAGGCGGGGTCCGGGGAAGCGGCACATTTAAAAGCCGAGCACTGACACTCATTCAGTGCTCGGTTGTTTTAACGGTTGAGCTCCCTGTTACCTTGTCCTGGATGTTTACTTACCTGATACCTGTTGCCGAACCTTGCTTGATACCTGACCATTCTTACCTGATACCGGACCTTGCTTGATACCTGACCATTCTTACCTGATACCTGTTGCCGAACCTTGCTTGATACCTGACCATTCTTACCTGATACCTGTTGCCGAACCTTGCTTGATACCTCACCATTCTTACCTGATACCTGTTGCCGAACCTTGCTTGATACCTGACCATTCTTACCTGATACCTGTTGCCGGACCTTGCTTGATATCTGACTACTCTCACCTGATACCTGGATACTCTGGACTTTATACCTGTTGCCAGACCTCGCTTGCTATCTGGCTGCTCTGGTTCTGGTACGTGTTACTGGACTTTACCTACATTCGGCTATACACCTCGCCCCTATCCCTGCATACTGGTTTCCTCACCTGACCCCAGCATAATACACTCACACATTGTCTTTCTTCAGACTATGTGTTTTGGTACTAAAATTCCCCCATACCTTACCAAACATACTTATTATTGGTACCTTTGTTAAGTTTACCATTATTATTTGCTCTATGATATACAATAAAGCCTGTATTTATCTACTCTGTGATATGATACCTTATGTCACCTTTAGGATGATATTGTCACTGTGACTTAGTACAGCTTTTTGTCATATTTGTATAATTCTGTATATCCTGTATGATTCTGTCATGACACTTTATGCTGTATTTATACAATGTTATTCCGTATCGTATTTACAATATGTAAAATAAACAGAGAATTGGTTAAAGTAAACATGAAAGAACAAAATCACAGCTAAACACAAGCACCGCAGAAAGGGGTTAAGGCAATATATAGTTTATTTGGGTATTTTGGTTTTGGTAGTTTTCCCCCCAAAAGCATTGAGTGTGCCTTCCTGATTCAGCTGTAAAAATGTTTGAACATCTGTACCCTTTCATGATTTGGAGGTCTCTTGTGACTGGTATGGTGACATAACACACATATGTGGTATCTACAAGCTCAGGAAAATGTGAAATTACTGTTTTATGTTTTCTTTGTTGTAGCCCAATATGAAGCATCGGAACATTGTGTTTTCATTAGATTTGTGATTGCAGTGGTCCACCTACAAAGGGAAGTAGAGTGTCTTTGAAATCTCCAAGGCATGTGTTTTTACAAACAAGTTGTATGGTGTTAAATTGAAATCTGGGACCTCTACTGTGTCTCAAATGATACATGTGCCTAGCAAAGTGTTCTGTCAAAATTCCAAGTTTGAAAACTGAAATGCATATGTTTCAATTTAGATCCAACTTCTTTCAGATATCCACTCCGAAAAATTGAAATATGGGACCTCTTTGTCTCAAATGAGACATGGGCCTGGAAAAGTGGTCTGTCAAAATTAAATGTCTAAAAACTATAATACGTCAAAAAACATACCAATGCAGTGAGGTATTGCTGTGCACAAATCCTAACTTGTTTCAGTAATTGGCATTCCCTGGGAAAGAAAAGTACTGAAATACTTTGTATATAATGGGTTTGGTAAAAATGGAAAAAGCTAAATTTTATTACAATGTTTGAGACAGATGATACTGTCGTTTGACAGTCTGGACTCCCCACTGACAGCAGAAGCCGGCATCGCCAGCTTTCTGCTGTCCAATCTGCTGTAACAGCTCCCATCATTAAAGCCGGAAAACTGTTACATTTCAAACTGCCCGATCGCGTGATCGGGCATTCTCTTCCGGGTTGCGTCACTGCTGACGTAACCTGAAAGTTCATCGGAGAACAGGATATCCCCTGCAGGGGATATCCTGTCCTCCGATGAGGCACAGACGCTGCGATCTCTATGCACGTCTGTGAGGACCTGCATAGAAATCACAGTGGGATCAGTGGGGAGGGGAGTGAGAAACCATGTCTCTCACCCCCCCCTGTCCTGAAACAGAAAAGCAGAAGAAAAAAACGTTAATTCATTTAAAAAATAATAATTAAAAAATCATTAAAATAATAATATAAATAATACTACAAAAATTATAATGTGAGCTGTGATGTCATTGTGACATTACTGGCATGTTCAGGAGGTCCCTAAGAGGACCTCTAACCATTTGTGTGTAAAAAAAAAATATATATAAAAAAAATGCAAAAAAAATTTACAAAATAATATTTTTTTTTTTTTTAATATATAAAAAAGATAATTAACATTTTTTTTAAAAACCTTACATCCCATTGCCCTAGCATAACATCTAGCCAGTATAACCCATAGGCATAAAAATTATACAAAAAATGTACACTCCCAACTATGGTATCAAAAGAAAGCTCTATCTCTCCTTGAAAAAACAATATATAGTTTACATGGGTACTCTATTCACAGGAAAAGAGAATCATCTCTGAACCGACATAGCGCAAAAATGGCAAAATTGTTCCGGGCTTTGAGGTACCAAAAACCCCTGGGATTGAAGGGGTTAAAAAAAACCCAATATTGTGAGCTAAGTGATGTCATTGTGACATCACTGGCATTAATAACATGTTCAAGAGGTCCCTAAAAAAAATAAATTATAAAACAGATAATAAAAATAACCTTACATCCCATTGCCCTAACACAACATCTAAAATGTATAACCCTCTTGCCCCCATTCACAACCTCCAAACCCGTTAAGCCATAAGTATAAAAAATACTACCCTATAGGGTACTATATGTAAGGGATGGATAAGAAAGAAAAAAATCTATGAATGTGGGGTATCTCCGTAATCAGGAGATGCAGCTAAACAATTTTGGCCGGGTTTCTCTGCTGTAACACATACCCTGTGCAAAAAAATCTAAACAATGCAGAAGTGTTGGTGAAAAAAAGCGCAGGAAATAATTTCTGCAGCCACCTTTGACAGTGATTGGTGGCCAAATAGCTGCACGAAGAGTGCCCAAATACCCCTGATATGATAGTCTGGGTTGTCTGCTTTACAGAAATATATATTGTTTGGATTATAGAGTCTTGGAAGAAATATTAATTTAGTCTCCACAACCATACACTTGGAGTCAGAGTGGTGTGTTGTAACTCCATATGTATGGGTGCGTGATCAGTCCATGTTACAGTGGGGCAAAAAAGCATTTAGTCAGCCACCAATTGTGCAAGTTCTCCCACTTACAAAGATGAGAGAGGCCTGTAATTTTCACAATAGGTACACTTCAACTATGAGAGACAGAATGAGACAACAAAGTCCATGAATCACATTGTCTGATTTTTAAAGAATTTATTTGCAAATTATGGTGGAAAAAAAAGTATTTGGTCAATAACAAAAGTTCATATCAATACTTTGTTGGCAATGACAGAGGTCAGACGTTTTCTGTAAGTCCTCACAAGGTTTTCACACACTGTTGCTGGTATTTTGGACCATTCCTCCATGCAGATCTCCTCTAGAGCAGTGATGTTTTGGGGCTGTTGCTGGGCAACACGGACTTTCAACTCCCTCCAAAGGTCTCCTATGAGGTTGAGATCTGGAGACTGGCTGTCACTGTCCCGGCTCCGAACGCCGCCAGGAGTGTCTCCATCCCGGCTCCGGACGCCGCCGGGAGGAGGTCTGGCCGCGGTTCCCGTACGCCGGCCGTTCGGGGCGGCGGGCGGTCCTCCGCTCACGGCACTAGTAGCGTGCGAAGGGTTGTCCGCAGGTCCCGGGAAAACATCTCCCCGGACAGCGGATGACCCTCCGCCCGAGGTATTGGGACACGGGGAGGATTCGGCCCCGGGAACAGTAGTTCCCGGAGCCTGTGTACTTACCCGTCCTCCGGTCGTCGGTCCGCCTCCTGGGCACGCTGCACGTTGCAGGAGGAATGATGGACGGCTGGGGGGCGTGGTTCTGGTCCGGGAGAGGCTTGTGGAATGGCGCCAGTTTTAAAAGCCGGCTGTGCCTTTCACAAGCACCCAGTTGTGGTCTTCAGTTTGTGTATCTAGCTCGTGCATCTTGTTTCCTGTTTTTGACCTTCGGCTTGCCTGACTCTCCCTTGCTCCACGATTCGGTACCTTTGCTTGAGATCTCTGGTTTTGACCCCTGGCTCATCTGACTATCCTGCTCCATGTATCAGACCCCTGGCTCGTCCGACTATCCTGCTCCGTGTATCAGACCCCTGGCTCGTCCGACTATCCGCTCCGTGTATCAGACCCCTGGCTCGTCCGACTATCCGCTCCGTGTATCAGACCCCTGGCTCGTCTGACTATCCTGCTCCGTGTATCCGACCCCTGGCTCTGCTGACTACCCGCTTTGTGTTCCTGTCTCGTGCTGTGCCTTGCCGCGGCTGCTGCCGCTCAGAACCTATCTCCAGCTGGTGGGAGGTTGTCCACTGTTGGGATCGTCTAAGTCCTGGACTGCTGCTGCCCGGAATTCCCCTCTCAGTAGCGGTAGTTTGGGCAGAAGAACTTCTGCGGGGACGACCTTCCTTAATAGTCCAGCGAAACAGTGACACTGGCTAGGCCACTCCAGGACCTTGAAATGCTTCTTACGAAGCCACTCCTTCGTTGCCCGGGCGGTGTGTTTGGGATCATTGTCATGCTGAAAGACCCAGCCACGTTTCATCTTCAATAACCTTGCTGATGGAAGGAGGTTTTCACTCAAAATCTCATGATACATGGCCCCATTCATTCTTTCCTTAACACGGATCAGTCGTCCTGGTCCCTTTGCAGAAAAACAACCCCAAAGCATGATGTTTCCACCCCCATGCTTCACCGTAGGTATGGTGTTCTTTGGATGCAACTCAGCATTCTTTCTCCTTCAAACACGACGAGTTGAGTTTCTACCAAAAAGTTCTACCTTGGTTTCATCTGACCATATGACATTCGCCCAATCCTCTTCTGGATCATCCAAATGCTCTCTAGCAAACTTCAGATGGGCCCGGACATGTACTGGCTTAAGCAGGGGGACACGTCTGGCACTGCATGATTTGAGTCCCTGGCGGCAAGATGGTAGCCTTTGTTACTTTGGTCCCAGCTCTCTGCAGGTCATTCACTATGTCCCCCCGTGTGGTTCTGGGATTTATGCTCACCGTCCTTGTGATCATTTTGACACCACGGGGTGAGATCTTGCGTGGAGCCCCAGATCGAGGGAGATTATCAGTGGTCCTGTATGTCTTCCATTTTCGAATGATTGCTCCCACAGTTGATTTCTTCACACCAAGCTTGCCTATTGCAGTTTCAGTCTTCCCAGCCTGGTGCAGGTCTACAATTTTGTTTCTGGTGTCCTTCGACAACTCTTTGGTCTTGGCCATAGTGGGGTTTGGAGTGTGACTGTTTGAGGTTGTGGACAGGTGTCTTTTATACTGATAACAAGTTCAAACAGGTGCCATTAATACAGGTAACGAGTGGAGGACAGAGGAGACTCCTAAAGAAGATGTTATTAATGTGATTTCCTGTATTCTTTCCCCCCATTCTGTCTCTCATAGTTGAAGTGTACCTATGGTGAAAATTACAGGCCTCTCTCATCTTTTTAAGTGGGAGAACTTGCACAATTGGTGGCTGACTAAATAATTTTTTGCCCCACTGTATATGTCCTATAATAGATTTCAAGTAATGTAGATGTCTGTGTGACAGGAGAAAAGCATCTATGTGTGTGTATTTGTTGTTGTCACGAACCGGGTAAGCAGGTCTGATAGGAGCCCAGGTGCAGGGGATACGAGGGGCTCTGTCTGTGCCGCCCTCGGGATGGGGCACACACGGCAGGAAGCCCTCGGGATGGGGCACACACGGCAGGAAGCCCTCAGGATGGGGCACACACGGCAGGAAGCCCTCGGGATGGGGAACACACGGCAGGAAGCCCTTGGGATGGGGCACACACGGCAGGAAGCCCTCTTGCAGGGCACACGGCTAGAAGCCCTCTTGCAGGGCACACGGCAGGTTGCCCACTTGCAGGGCACACGGCAGGTTGCCCACTTGCAGGGCACTCGACTTGGGAGTCCACTTAGTGGGGCACTGGCCGCAACTCAGGAACAAATCAGGAACCAAAGCAGGAACAGATCAGGAACCAAAGCAGGAACAGATCAGGAACCAAAGCAGGAACAGATCAGGAACCAAAGCAGGAACAGATCAGGAACCAAACAGGCAGTCCTATAACGTCAATGTCAAGGCCCAGACTGCAGGGCTGGGCAGGTTTATAAAGGCTGTCTTGATCAGGTAATCAACTGCAGCTGGACCTGATAATCAGTCTGAGTGGTTCTGAGTGGCAAGGGCGGCCACTAGTGGCTGGAAACATGAATTGAGTAGCACCAAGTTTCAACAAGTCCATACAGCGAATGGTGAACGTTACAGTTGTGGATGTGGGAAAGTAGGTGTAGTCTCTTGTGTTTGGGTGCTGGAGGCAGGACCACCCCAAGACAATGTGGTGCCTGTGTTCAAGCATGAAATGCTGCCCCTCACAAACATAAAAATCACGCTCTGGCTCTCTCACACTCTAACTCAATGTATTTATACCTTCTCTGCTTACTGCTTCCATGTCCATGTCTACTTTCCCATAGCTCTGCTCCTTCTGTTGCCTCTTCTTGTTCTTCTGTACCCAAACACACAATTAACATATCCAAATAAATATATGGTCACACACTAATGTATCCATACAAACATAACCAGAGAGACACCAACTAACAATGACACATGTTTGCACACTAAAATACACAGACACACACTTTCACTAAAATATCCAGAAACACACTTTTATTAACATACCCAGACAAACATGCTGACATACCCAAAGACAGATGTTCACGCTAACATACCCAGATAAAGACACATGTTCACACAGTAACATACTCACACACACACACACTTTCACTAAGATACCCAGACACACACAAACATACCCAAAACACACATTCACACACTGACATACCCACACACACTTCCACTAAGATACCCAGGCACTCATCCTAACATACACAGAAAACAGGTTCACACACTAACATACCTAGACACACAGAGTAACATACCCAAAGACACATGTTTACTAAAATACCTACACATACTAATATAACCAGACGCAATCTACCACATTAATACAACCTGACAGACACTAACATACCCAGACACACAAACACAGAAGAAACTCACCTACCCCATGCAGCCTCAGCAGGCGTTTAGTGCAGCTAGCACTACTCTCGTGGGGTCACAAAAAGACGATACATGACCATGCCTACTACTAACAATTTTAAATAAAAAAGGTAAGTATGAGTGTCATCACTTAATTCTTTATCTCTAAAATTGGCAAAGTGCCACCCCTATCAAAGTGAATTGGGTCTCAGGGATGCACCAGCTTCTAAGGGCCAGCTCTAGCTGGAGGCACCAGATATCTGCAAATTGGGCTATGAGACAGGTCCTCTTTATTCATCATAGCAGGTGTCATGCTGGAGAGGTCCAATATGGAATTAAAGGTAATGGTTAGATCTCCACCCACTAAGCTAATGCCCTCCGCAAATTACATCATTTTTGCCAGAGCTCTAGATAGGAATATCTGTTGATTTATGTTTGGTGAGTAAAGATAAACTACTGCTATCCAATCCCTTGACAAAATGCATGCTTCCTTTTTAATCCTGCCAAGTATCCAATGGGTTATGCATGAGGAGGGCTAGTCGCTTCATTTTTGATGCTGGAGGATTGGACATATACAGTATCTCACAAAAGTGAGTACACACCTCCCATTTTTGTAAATATTTTAGTATATCTTTTAATTTGACAACACTGCAGAAATGACACTGCTACAATGTAAAGTAGTGAGTGTACAGCCTGTATAACAGCATAAATTTGCGGTCAAAATAACTCAACACACTCAAGCCATTAATGTCTAAATCTTGGCAACAAAAGTGAGTACACCCCTAAGTGGAAATGTCCAAATTGGGCCCTTTTAGCCATTTCCCCTCCCGGTGTCATGTGACTCATTAGTGTTACAAACTCTCAGGTGTGAAATTTGGTTTTATCGCACTTACACTCTCTCATACTGGTCACTGGAAGTTCAACATGGCACCTCATGGCAAAGAACTCTCTGAGGATCTGAAAAAATTGTTACTCTACAAAAAGATGGCCTAGGCTATAAGAAGATTGCCAAGACCCTGAAACTGAGCTGCAGCACGGTGGGCAAGACCATACAGCGGTTTCACAGGACAGGTTCCATTTAGCACAGGCCTCGCCATGGTCGACCAAAGAAGTTGAGTGCACGTGCTCAGCGTTATAGCCAGGGGTTGCCTTTGGGAAATAGATGTATGAGTGCTGCAAAGATTGGGGGTCAGCCTGTCAGTGCTCAGACCATATGCCGCACACTGCATCAAATTGGCTGCATAGCTGTTGTCCCAGAAGGAAGCCTCTTCTAAAGATGATGCACAAGAAAGCCTGCAAACAGTTTACTGAAGACAAGCAGACTAAGGACATGGATTACTGAAACCATGTCCTGTGGTCCAATGAGACCAAGATAAACTTATCTGGTTCAGATGGTGTCAAGCCTGTGCGGCGGCAACCAGGTGAGGAGTACAAAGACAAGTGTGTCTTGTCTACAGTCAAGCATGATGGTGAGAGTCTCATGGTCTGGGCCTGCATGAGTGCTGCCGGCACTGGGGAGCTACAGTTCATTGAGGGAACCATGAATGCTAACATGTACTGTGACATACTGAAGCAGGGCATGATCCCCTCCCTTCGGAGACAAGGCTGAAGGGCAGAATTCCTACATGATAATGACCCAAACACACCTCAAAGTCGACCACTACCTTGCTAAAGAAGCTGATGGACTGGCCAAGCATGTCTCCAGACCTAAACCCTATTGAGCATCTGTGGGGCATCCTCAAATGGAAGGTGGGGGAGTGACCAGCTCCGTGATGTTGTCATGGAGGATTGGAAGAGGACTCCAGTGGCAACCTGTGAAACTCTGGTGAACTCTATGCCCAAGAGGGCTAAGGCAGTGCTGAAAAATACGGTGGCCACACAAAATATTGACACTTTGGGCCCATTTGGACATTTCCAAGTGACACACTGAGTGCCGGACCACAGAGGAGGCAAGATGGAGGTGCGTGTAATACGCCGATGTGTGTAATACGCCGATAAATACGGTACTCACTTTTGTTGCCAAGGTGTTAGACATTGATGGCTGTGTGTTGAGTTATCAGCCAATCTCCATGAAAACCAATCCCAAATCATATAGCTCAAATGACCTGTGATAAAAACACCATCTGGTAAACATAACAGCCCCCTTCCCACGGAGCAACTCATTTGCCGATGTTATGATGCTGGTTAAGTCTTTCTTGGATGGTAAGTGCCTTAACACCTTTTTCCCCATTCCTCGGACGAGGAAGGGGGTTTGAGGCTTGATCTGATGAGCTATTCGGTGCTTTGGAGCCCTGTTGGGCTAGCAAGATAGGGTGCCATTTCTGAAGTAGGTTCGGAGCTACAGGTTCTTGAGCATGCCAAAATAATCTTTAACTGATACAGGATTAATTTTCAGGGGGCTCCACTGAGTTTTAGGCATTTGCATGGTCTGGTTTTGCTTTCCCATCTTGATGGATGGGTTAGATTCGCTCTTGGTCCAGGAAGATCAACTGAATATGTCCACCATGGATGCCAGTTAGCCACGTCCCCGTCCTGTACATTTCTACATATTTCCATCTGTGATATTTCTTTTCAGTAGTGAATTTGTGAACAAATACAGCTGCGTTTTTTAAATTAAACTATGTAACTTAGTATAGTAGATTGTGTGAGTGATTAATTGCCACACAATCCTGATAATAAGCAGAATTAGCATGAATAGACTAGAATGATGAATTGCTGTAATTACTTACAATTCAGTCCACATGTAGAGACTGGAAATTAAAAAAAAATGAATGGCGCAAAGGTTCAGTGATGGATGCTAATCTCCAGGTATAACTAGGAACACACACACACACATATATACATATATATATATATATATATATATATATATATACATATATATATATACATATATATATATATGTTTCTTTTTCTCATGACATGTTAGGTTTTACAGAGATACCCAATTTAATTCAATACATGCATCCTATCACAACATAGAATGGTATAAAATGATCAAATACATAGAATGGTATACAATGATCATATAGGTTATAAATGCAGATCATGATGACATACACATAAGAATTGTGTATGTCAGGCCCCATCCAGACTGTGGAGCTGCTAATCTCTGTTTTTTCCTTTTTCACTACAGTTCCCCTGTCTTGCTACAGTTCCCCTGTCTTGCTACAGTTCCCCCTTTGTTGTATTTTCTTCAGTGTTATGCTTTATGCTTGTTTGCTGTAATCCATTCCTGGATTTCCTTATGCGCTATCATTAACTTCTGATTCTTGATTTTCAGTCCTGTCCTTAGCTTCAGCTTCTGTTTCCTTTATAAAATGTGCCCCACAATTATACAATTATGTTTGTTATGTTTGTCTCAGTCTGCAGTCTCTAGGTATGTCTTTATCTCCGTTCTGTGTTTAGATTTAATGTTTAGTTTCAGCCTATTAGAAATGCAGTAGGCAGGGTTTAGCGCTAGGACCCACCTCGGATATTGGAGTAATTTGGTGTAGTGGTAGGCTAAGCATACTATGGCCATATGATGTGACTAAATCTCCCATTGTTATCGTATAGTCCCAGGCTTGTCCTGTATTTATGTCTGTCAGTATTTTGTTACCTTTGCCCTCTTTCTTTTCCCTTTATTATCTGAAGATCTTGGTTCCTCTCTTCTCTCTCCATGCCCCAGTTAAAATCCCTATCCTTACTTAAAGGAGAAGTGTTGGAGGATCTCAGCTCCTCTCCCCATTCCTTGTGTTGCTTGCCTTGTTCCCTGTCCTTTTTGTTGTGTCCTGTACCATGTATGTCTTGTCTGGTTGAGTTTAGAATTTATGTTCTGTGTATTCTTATTTATGTTGGCTTTGCTGATTATGCTTTATCAAGTTTCCCATGTTTTTTCGCTTGCTATGTTTCTTGCTCGGTCTCCCTGTTTTTTGCTCTGCCCCCCTTGCTCGCTATTTCCCCTCGTGCTCGCTGAGTCCCCTTGCTTGTTATGTTTCTTGATACCCTCTGCTTTTTCTCTACTTAGCTTCCCTAATCCCAGCCTGCAGTATCCTGCATATTTCTCTGTAGAGCTATCATTCTGAAGTTGGCTCCTAATGGTGGTTCTACAAGCTATTGAATTATAAGGTGTACTTAGATTTTCACACATGACTTCTCCATTTTGGTTCTATTTTTGTTGAAAAAATTATGACAGTGTCATATGTCCTGATATGTAAAACCATAGAATTCAAATAGGGTGTACTTTCTTTTTCACATAACTGTATTTATGTGCATACATATATACATTAAACCAAACCCAGGGAAACCATACAACCCAGAAGGAGACCCTAACCAAACATGACCCAAAGTGCTACCTACACGGCCTCAGCTGCTCTTAAACCAGCTAAAACGTCTTGCCAAACAATGCTTTTGATTCAAGAGCGCAACCAAAAAAGGCCTTACGTCAAAGGACCACGCACAATACTGTGCTATTAAGGGACAACAGAGTATATTTCAAACCCTTACCCAATGTGTCTGTCTTTAAATCATGTATAATTATCTCCACCTGTTAGCATCCACCATAAGATCACAAAATTGAATTATCCTACAAGAAAGCTGAACAAAATAACCTCAAAACTTAAAGGGCAAATAAGGTCCAACAACACGCATTATTATTATAGCAGATGAAAGGTACTAGGTTGCCTCTTATCAATTGATTTAAAACTCGGTCTATATCATTTAACTGCTTGCGAGACCAACAAGCGCTTGGTCAGATAAGCCACCCCTCATTTAAGAATAAAAGGCCAACCTGGCTAACTTACTATTTAAAGATGGAACCAAAGTGCCCCTTGCTAACTCAAGTCCAACCCGCCACAACAACACCTTCATCGCAGTTAGAACACTTGTGTTGGAAGCAGTGCAATATTCCCCAGGCCATCACCCGGAGCCACAAGGACCCACCTTATGTTAGGATGAACAGGTTTTCGTTGGCTGAACTGCTCGTCATAGAGAAGCCAGGCCATGCCCTTTTAAGTTCAATGGACCTCCCTGATACTGTCCAGATGACAAAATAATGCACTTATCAGGAGCTTTTTCACTTATAAAATTAGTCAAAATAGAAAAGGCCTGCAACCAATTGGAGAAAGTCAACTGAATTAACCAATACCGCTGCTTTTTCATTTCCTCCTTTTTGTCATCTGCCTTTGAAATCTTATCTAGGTTATTTTTTTTAAGGAGAGTAAGGAAAATATTTCTATATATTCTGCTTTCGCTCCCTGTGATGTCTCATCTCTAAATCGGGTGTTCTCAGTGGCATGGGTCATAGCTGTGATCTCATGCTCAAGTAATAAGCATCATCATAAATTATATAACAAGGGTTTATGTGGATTTCAATCCAGCCATTCAAAAACTGACAGAGATAACTGCCATCAACTGACCATCCACCTGTTTTGTGAGCTGTACATATGTACTGTTGAATTTGAACAAAGTAATTTGTATGATATACTGTAATTATTAAAAGTAATAAGAGTAATGGTATTGTATTGTGAAAATATTGTGTTGCAAATGGCTTTATTTCGTAATGTAACATAATTTAATGAAGACACAGATGACTGGTCATCTTGGGCAGACAGGTTTAAACAATTTCTCGGTGCAAATGCATTATCATCTGATAAACAAGTAGCATTATTTCTTACTGCTGTTGGAGCAAAGACTTGTGAGGTACTGCACAGTTTACTCTGCTACGCTAGGCCATGTCATATCAGCTTAAGAAACTAAAAATACACAAGGAAAGCAGACTATGAGACAAGCTTTTAAAGTGAACACAGATTGTTCGAGTTCAGAAGATGAAGTGGAACTTAATATTTTTCAGCTTATGCCATTAGCTCAAAGTCACCAGCTTTGACTATTTGACTATTCCACTACATGGGAGTAGCAGTATCTAGTATGATAATTAAAGAATGGCTACATATTAAAACTGAAATCACATACTTATTAACTACAGTTATTTGAATCCTTAGGATATGCTCATGTACATGTTACACTCAGAAGCTTTTAATTTATATGTAGATGAAAAGTGGGTTTCCACTTTTTGGTAAAAATCAGATTGCTGCATTGGGAATGCTTGAAATTGGTCTAAAGAGTTGTGATTCATTGCATAACGTCTAAACAAATTCAGCAATGTTTTCTATGGCACTTTAGGCAAAATGAGGAATGAAAGATTCTGTGCATCTTCATTTAAATTTTGGCATGGCCTGTACCATTTGCATTAAAACAAAGTGTGGAAAAATAACTTACTAGATTGGATGATATGGGTTTCATCACAGAAGTTAATCATACTGATTAGGCACCGTCCATTTTGCCAGTTCATAAAAATAATGCTGAAATAATGTTTACTTACCGTCAACACACATCAGGGTCTGTATAATTACAACCAAACAGTTTTGAAATAATACCTGCGCCTACAATTTTGCAGCAATTGATGAACAGTGTTTTTTCAGGAATACCCATAACTCAGTGCATCCTATATGACATGCTGATAACAGGAAGATCCATGGAAAAACACAAACACAATGTAGAACTAGTAATTAGTCATCTTCAATAGCATGGACTAAAAGCAAATTTAGAAAAATACATCTTTATAGCACCCAAATTTGAATTTTTAGGGCATATTGTAGATGAAAGTGTCTGCACTTGTTGAAGGTCTAGCACCAAGGAATGTGTCTCAGCTGTTCTCTTACTTAGCCCTACTAAATTATTACAAGTTCCTTCAAAATTTAGTGCATGTTATACCCAATACGTGCTTTGCTTAATAATAACACAAAAAGGGTTTACTCTAAGAGCTGTCAAAACAGAAACTTGTATTATCACATTACATCAACCACTAACATTAACTTATGATGCATCAGTATATGGCTTGGGTGCTGTTCTTTCTCACACTTATTCAGATAAATCCAAAATGATTCAAGATCAAGATCAAGATCTTTGACAAAAACCGAGAGCAGATATTCAAAGAGAGTAGATAGACAAATAAGCTTATGGGAGATCTTTTACACTACTTACTGATCATCAACCATTACGAACAATATTTAGCCGGGATGAAACATTTTAACAACTGCAGCACATTTACATACTTTTTCTTGTGGCTTTCAACTACTCAAATACCGTACACAAAATTCAAAATACAAATGCATTCTCAAGATTGATTGTAAAAGAAACAAATATATATTTGTGGATGGTTGTGCATATACAAGAAGGGATTTTTTTTTGTCAACTGGTAACAAATAATGAAGTACTCATCGTTACAAGATGTATCAAGTTTCTTACTACACGGTTGGCCTTGCAATGTTAATTCAATCCAGGAAGGTCAAGAAGGGGCCATTGAGATAGAGGACACACATCTTCATTACCATCAAGAAACAGAATGCTGCCAAACCAATTGCCAAGCCTCAAAACGGGGGCTGTGGGGGTTGTGGATAAGGCTCCCTGAAGATTATCTGCCATTAGGGATTGACCCCTTCTGGTAGGCCAAGGTGTGGCAGCACCCTGTTCTGGTAGACCAAAAGCATCAACCACCGCTGGAGCCCTGTGTGAAGAGGTTTATGGAATTTCTTGAGCCTAACTGCATTTGGACAGGAGGCACTGCTGGAGGACTCAAGAGTAGGCTGTGCCCTTCATCCAAGCAGCCAGGCTGAAGGCCTGGATCCCACATGGCACTTCTAGTCCGTAGGAGCGACTCTCTTGGTCGCCTGCAGGCAGCTCCTCTGCCAGAGGAGCTTCCTGACGGCGGCCAATAGAGTCGCTTGCACAGATCTTTAACTCCTGGAACCTCCCCAATCAGAGTTTCGCTGTCAGGAGTGGGGAGATCAGCGGTCTCCCCAGGCCGAGTTTCGGCACCAGGATTTTAAAAGCCCGTACGAGCGTCTCTATTGATCACCGGTAGGGGGCTCGTCTGACATCAACCAATGAAGAGCAGCTGCTCTAAATAGACAACATCTACATCAACACCCTGATCTATACATTTACTTACAACATCATGAAATGCAATTAAATTGGTTTGACATGATCTGTTCTTCACAAAACCGTGCTGACTCCTACTGATGATATCATTGTTCACAATATATTCCTGTATGCCATCTCTTAATAAACTCCCAAACAATTTCCCCAACACATGTGTTAAGCTTACAGGTCTGTAGTTTCCAGGCTCAGATTTGGATCCTTTTTTAAAAATGGGAACCACATCAGCTTTCTGTCAATCTTTTGGTACAATTCCCAACTGGAAAGAATCTTTGAAAATCAAAAACAGTGGTCTTGCTATTTCTTGATTAACTTACCGTAGTATCCTTGATCTTGAGTCAGCCATTCCCACAATTGATTTAAGGTTTCTGTTGGACTTGGGCACCAGGGGTTCTTCGTGTTCGTCTTCATACTCGTCTTCGTAGAAAAAAAAAACTTCGTATTCCGCGAATATTCGCCCGTTCCTGACTTCTTTTCGGGCGAATATTCGTGGACATTCTTCGTGCTCGTTTCATCTTCGTTTTCTCCCAGCTGCGTAGCAGGGGTTAATACGGGGTTAAGAACACATCGGAGCAGCAGCAGCAGCAGCAGCAGCAGATGCGATCGCGCCGTGAAGGTACGTGTGTGCGATATTGGTCGCCGGAAGGGGGCTGGTCTGGCATCAACAAATGAATTGCAGAACTGCAGAATGCACCTCATTCGTTGATGGCAGGCGAGCCCCCTGACGAAACGACCAATAGAGTTGCACACACGTACCGAGGTGTACTGTACACAAAATGACCTAGACAAATGCTCCAAGGAACTTGGCCTCCTTTTTATCATACACAGTCACACATCCATAGATGTTTATATAATGTAAAATGTAAGAATAGAGATTATTTTACATTTTTAAATTGATTTTGGGCCACTTGTAATACATGCCTAACATTTGCTACCTATTTATGATGGCATACTTTGCAACAACCCAACTTTTACTGGACAGGACTGGAAAAAAGCAGGACTGTCCACGAAAATGTTGGGTGTGTTGGCAGGTATGCGAATGGAAAAATGTTGGACAAGAACTAAAAAATAGCTTAAGGTTAATGTACGGTTATTTTTAAGATTATTAGCAGTGCACTGTTTTGGTTAAAGATGTATTATGTCTAAATAATAATTTAATTTAAATTTTAATGGGTTTATTTAATTTTATTTTAAAAGTTATATTTATTATTATTTACTTTATTATATTTATTTAATGTTGTAGTGCTACCCTACCCAGCTATACCTATGTGCACTAGCATACCTAGTTTAGCTAAATTTGATGGGACAGGAAAAAAACAGGACTGTCCCTGAAAAAGTTGGGTCTGTTGGCAGGTATGTGGATGGAAAAATGTTATAGGGTGAAGTGTGAGTTATAGCGTTAATGCTAGTGAGTGTAGAAGTGAAGGCCAGGGCAAATAACAGGAGGAAAGGTCCTTGTGATTTGTGAATTGTACGTGTGTGTGTGTTACGTGTGTTAAGTGTTATGTCATTGTGTTATATGTGTTATTGTGTGTGTTATGTTTGGTAGGTTGTGTATCAGACGGAAAAAAATGAAATGGAAAAAAAGGCGAATGAGTGGGCAATTGGCGACCCACTCACCTGTTTCACCCCAGGGCAAAGCATCCAAACAACTGTCAGTCCTAGACGTTTGGCAGCGGACTTCCAGAGCTCAGACACATGGCCCTAGCGTAAGCTGGCTACTCCGGCCGAGGTAGCAGGCGTTGCCACACCGCAAGCAGACGCAGCCAGGGGGGAGAAACTACCCTTACCATTAGGGACATTTTGGGCATGACTCTAGCCAGGAAGCGAACTGGCAAAGAAGAGACGCTGGCACCACCACCACCAGCAGCATTGAAAAATGGAAAAGGTGAATGAGTGGGGAATTGGCGACCCACTCACCTGTTTCACCCCAGGGCAAAGCATCCAAATAACTGTCAGTCCTAGATGTTTGGCAGCAGACTTCCAGAGCTCAGACACAAGGCCCTAGCGTAAGCTGGCTACTCCGGCGGAGGTAGCAAGCGTTGCCACACCGCAAGCAGACGCAGCCAGGGGGGAGAAACTTTCCTTACCATTAGGGACATTTTGGGCATGTCTCTAGCCAGGAAGCGAACTGGCAGAAAAGAGACGCTGGCACCACCACCAGCAGCAGCAGCATTGGGAAAGGCGAATGAGTGGGCAATTGGCGACCCGCTCACCTGTTTCACCCCAGGGCAAAGCATCCAAAGACTGTGACCCTTGGTGTTTGGGAGCGGACTTCCAGAGCTCAGACACAAGGCCCTAGCGTCAGCTGGCTACACCAGCAGAGGTAGCAGGCGTTGCCACACCGCAAACAGACGCAGCCAGGGGGTAGAAACTGCCCTTACCATTAGGGACATTTGAGGCATGACACTAGCCAGGAAGGGAACTGGCATTGAAGAGACGCTGGCACGAACACCAGCAGCAGCAGCAGCAGCATTGGGAAAGGCGAATGAGTGGGCATTCGCCTTTCCCAGGGCAAAGCATCCAAACAACTGTCAGTCCATGGCGTTTGGGAGCATACTTCCAGAACTCAGACACAAGGCCCTAGCGTAAATTGGCTACACCGGCGGAGGTAGCAGACGTTGCCACACCACAAACATGTGCAACCAGGGGGAGAAACTACCTTGAACATTTTGGACATTTGAGGCATGACACTAGCTGGCACCACAACCAGCAGCAGCAGCAGCAGCATTGGGAAAGGCGAATGAGTGGGCAATTGACGACCCGCTCACCTGTTTCACCCCAGGGCAAAGCATGAAAGTCTGTCAGTCCTAGGCGTTTAGCAGTGGACTTCCAGAACTCAGACACTAGGCCCTAGCGTAAATTGGCTACACCGGTGGAGGTAGCAGACGTTGCCACACCACAAACACGTGCAACCAGGGGGAGAAACCCAACTTGGGCAGATTGAATTTAAGAAAGGCAATCTGCTCCATCAGATGAGGTGCCATGCGTGAGCGCTGTGAACTCAGTATGTTTCCAGTCATAGAAAACACGCGCTCACTTTGAACAGTGGTTGGCGGACATGATAGAAGCTGCTGCGCAACCCATGAGAGTGCAGGCCACACACTCTTCTTTTCATCCCAGTAGCAAAGAGGATCAACATTAGGTGCAGAAGGAACTTCACAGAGGTAAAGTTTGACCATTTCAGCAGCACTACTCTCCTTTCTGCTGCTAGCTCTGTCAGATGGTCCAACTATACTCCCAAGTGCCTCTTCCCAAAACGCAGCTGCTCCACTCAGCTGTGTTGTGATGCTTGTGGCACTGCTGCTGATGCTGCTGCTAGGAGTAGCAGACCACATCATCTCTTCCTCCTCCTGCACCTCTCCCTCCTCGGACAGCATTCCCATTTTATACTGCCAGTCACGCACCTTGTTGACCAATTGCTCCCGGTAGCTACTGAGAACATTGAATTAATTCTTGGATCGCAAAGGCACACTAGCATCATTTCGGGACTCTCTTCCATGCGTTTGCGAAGGTGTACTTTTAGCAGATCCTTCAGCTTCCTGACTATGGCGGCTACGTCAGGATGTAGAGTGCCACCTTGAACAGCCTCACGGTTTCCAAGGAACACATCCATCTTGCTGCCTAGATGGGAGAACACTGGGATTACCTGGGCCAGACTGGCAGTGTTTGAGCTTAAATTTTCTGTGGCATCCGTGAATAGTTTAAGGACTGCCACTAGCTGGGCGATCATTGTCCAATCCTCCCTATTCAATGGAGATGTAATCCCAATATTATGCTCTGAGGCAAGATTATGGATTGCCCTCTGCTGCTCCAAAATCCTCTCCAGCATGTCTAACGTGGAGTTCCACCGTGTACTGACATCCTGACGTAGGCAGTGTACGGGAAGACCTGACCTCTCTTGCTGTTCCCTCAAAAGTTGGCTAGCCTTAACACTATGGTGAAAGTGCCCAGCGATCTTTCTGCATCAGAACAGAACTACTGCTGCTACATTAGTTCCTTCTGACATTGCTGCCTTCACTACAAGATGGATGATGTGGGCTGCACAGCGCACACCAACAATATGACCATCTCGCAGCGCTTTCACCATATTGGCACCTCCGTCAGTTACCACAAAACCAACTTCAACATTGGTGCCTGCCTCTGCTCCCACCCAAAGGCTAAACATTTTCCTCATCACATGCAGAATATTTTGGGAAGTGTGCTTTTCATCCATCACTTCTGCATGGAGAAGGAATGATAGGTAGCCTGCTGCAGCAGCTTCCTTGGGCACACCGGGCTGCCACCAGTGTGCTGTCAAAGAAAGAAAGGCATGCTGCCCACTAGGTGCACTCCACAAATCTGTTGTGAAATGAACACACTGACCAGCAGCCTTGGAAAGCTCCTCTTTCACTGCTGAAACACAGAACCGATACAATGAGGGGACAATGTATCTGCTGAAAGTGGAACGTGACGGAACTGTATATTGTGGAGCCACAGTCGCCATAAATTGTTTGAAAGGCTCCCCTTCAATCATAGAGAAGGATGCCCCTCCAACAGCAATGAACTGACCAATAAGTCGCGTTACTTTATTGGCCTGCTGTTTGGACATTGACCTTTTGGATTGGAATGCCACAAATTGTTCCAGGGTGGGCTGGACATGCAGTGCTCCAACCTGCCTTGGTCTCTGGCTGCCAGCACTAGCTGCTGCTGCTGCTGCTATTGGCTCAGAAGCAGCTGTTGGGGTTTTTCCACAGCCACCAGCTATGCTGCCTGCACTAAGTTTTACTTCTGCATCTTTCCCCAATAGCACAGCGTTGTGTTGAGTGCTGAGGTGATGCTTCATGCTAGCACTGGTAAAATGGCCAGACACTTTCCCTCTGCTTATTAGCTTCCCACAATGTTTGCACTTTCCATAGCGCCCTTCTTCAACATTTTCAAAGTGCTCCCAAATTGGGGCGCGCATAGCCTTGGAGTGTGCCTTGGGTGCTGCTCCTACTGCTCGGGGTGGATGAACAGAGGCAGAACTAGTGGTGGTGGGACTGGTGCTAACAGTACTGGCCATAGTGGGACTGCTAATTGCTTTAACTTTAGATTTGGTAGGTTTTGCTGCTGCTGGTGGTGGTGATGGTGATGATCGTAGCAGAGAAGGTGGAGGCTCAGGGGAAAATTGTGCACTAGTCATTTGGACACTGCTCCCTGAGGAATCTGATTCCTGAGCACTCATCTCCTCTACTTCCTCTGGCTCATAGTCTAGTTCTTCATTAGCCAGATCGAATGGAATTCCTGCTAGGCTGGAGCTAAGACTGATATCGTCGTGAGACTCGTGACTAGTAGTAGTGCGAGCAGGAAGAACAGACTCTGCACTTGGCCTCTCAGTCTCAGGCTCCTCTGCTACCTCGCTAGGTGGAGTTCCACTATGTGTAACCCTCTCTCTAACTGTCTTTACAAAAATATTGTAAGGGCTTGGTGGCTTGCTAGTGGTACTAGGAGGACATGGTGTGGCGGTACCGGTGGGAACCGTAAGCGCAGCACTAGTGGTGGTAGAGGCGGTAAAGGTGGTGGGGGGGTGGTTTTCCCTACAAAGGAATGAGATCACACTAGTAGATGTCTTGAATGTCTACAGTACACTCTACACTAGTATACTATTCTATTACTATACTAACTATAGTATATATAACTGACAAATATATATATATATAATTTTATATGTATTCAATTATTAATAATATATTCTATTAAATTATTTATAAATTCTATTATTTAATTTATTTAAGCAGGACAGGCAGTAGGGACTAGTGCCAGCCCAGGGAAAGGGCACCCCAGTGCCAGTAAGGCACTGGGTGCACTGTCAACTCAACAGCACTACACAGTTGATAACAGACAAATTAAATTAAAAAATGATTAAATTAATAAAATTATTAAATATTAATTCAGTAAAACTGAACACAGTACACTGTGAGAAATGGCAGGCTGAGGCTTACCAGTCTCACACAGAACAGAACAATCTCTCTTAACGCACGGATGCAGCACAGCAGTGTTGCCAAAGCAGTCACAGCGAAAAAATGAATGGATCTCTCAGGCAAGCTCTGGTCTTATAAAGGCGCTTTCAGAATTAAAAAAACAGCAGCACAGGCATTGGACGAGACCCTTAGCGTGACGTCACAAGAGTGAGCTGATTGGAGAGACGATGATCAGCTCACTCCTGTTTGAAATTTTGGCGGCTGCGCAGCAAAAACAAAGACGATCACGAAGAATCTTCGATTCTTTGTGGTTGTGAGTCTTCGTCTTCTCCTACGTTTTGCCGGCACTGTATTCTCTTCGGCCTCTTCGTGCTCGTTTACATGTTCGCCCGAAGACGAATGCGCAAGTCTAGTTTCTGTAGTGCTGAATTGCCAATCAGCAGGTAGTGGCTCTTCTTTGTTATATACAGAGGGTAAAAAGGCATTTAGTATTGCTACCTTTTCCTGATTCTCACTAATTAACTTACCATCTCCAGATTTCAAAAGGAATTTGCAAGCCAAGCACATGTGGCAGGGAAAGGGGCAAATGCATATGGGATTAATCCCTCCTTACCTTTGCAGCAAATTGTAAAAAGTCCACTCGGCCATTATGAGCATTACAGTCCATATGTTGGCTGAAGTCCCTTTAATCGTCCTTCCTCATACTTGAGGTTTGCAATTCAGCACCATAATTGTGTTTAAAATTTTATATACTACACATGTTTGTTGCAAACACTATGAAAGTGATAGCTCTGTAATTGGCCAGACCTTCACTTAAACATTTGCGGTTTACACACACCTACAATATAGGGAATAACAATAAAATGATACGGTATATTACGAACCTTGTTTTGTGGTCAGTGTAAATGATCTTGCTTTTTGTCCAAGAATCTCTATTATAGTTATTTCTTGATGTAGTTCATGTAAAATTAACTTTTCTCTCATGAAGACTGATTCTTGACTGCAGCGTACGAAAAAAATCTGATAGCTAAGATTCTTTACTAATGTGATACTGAATTTATAATGTAATTATCTTTTGGCCATAGTCATGAAGGAACGACAAGCATAAAGAATGATTGCATTTATTCGTAGGTCATTTCTTCAAGATCTATTCTTGCTGCAGTCTATTTGATAAAAATAAAGTACTTGACCTGCTAATTGTTCATTCTCAATCTTATTAAACAAGGAGTGAGGCGAATAATTTGCTGATGTCTTTTGCTGCACTCTGCTTCTACATATCGAAATATTCACTTCAAGAGGGAAAACATTTCTATAAGTAGTGTTCAATAAAATATAGCAGGTGAGATTTTAACTTCCAGTTTCACATTACAGTGTCTGCAAATGCCATTTAATAAAACACTTTTACTATTGCTATTTTATAGATCAATTTGTTTTTTTTTTTACATGTGAGTTTCCTTAAATGTCCTTCATTGTATTCCAGAATATATAATTTCCAGTTATTTCAATTGCAAATTAAAGCTGTCTTAATTAAAGTCGTCTTCCATACTTTATGCCTGAGGATGGTCCTGCTTATAATTTGTCTAAAATCTTATATGATCCACTACTAATGCCATTTTTACACATTGTAAATCAGAATATAATGGGACTATATAAATCCATAAATAATGAAAAAAAAAATGAAAAAAATACAAATTCTCAAAAATGAAACCTAGGCGTTACTTGTCCCCCTTTCCAGATCATGTTAGCCGTCACCAAAAATCATGCTTTGTTAAGATCTTCTGAAATAAACAGAGGAGGATCAAAACTACAATCCCATGTTTCAGCCCAATAGTTGAAGACAACTTTCCATTAGTACAAACTCACAACTTAACAGGATAAGTGTGCTTCAAACTTTGCTATACATTATGAATTGTCAGTCCCTGTAAGCTCCTGCTACAGAAAGAGTGTGGCTGGTCCTGTATAATGCATAGCTAAATCAGTAGACTCTAAAAAATCTCTTCAATTATTGAACTATGCATTATGCAGGGTCAGCTTAGTCCTTGCTGGAGAACCCTGCCAGTGTTGGTCTTTTTTAATGAATGGTAAAGTTAGGGTGTTACAACCACAACCCTCCTTCATCCTCTTTTCAACTCTCTTTCCAACACTTTTTATTATTATTTAAATACTATTGAATTGTGCCTGTTACTGAAAAATGACAAGGTACCACATTTACATTGTGCTAAACACTATATATCACCCCTATTATCTCAATACAGACAGTAAGATAAAAACTAGAAACATGTTGGGAGGACTGTGCTTGCACCCAAAATCCTCTCCACTATGAATGCTATGCATGCTGTTTCTAAACAGAGTCAAAATGAATATGCAATATTAAAATATACTTATTGTTCTGACTCACAACAAAAATACATGCTTTCTGTATGTAGTTCCTACTACCTTCCTCATAATTTCATTTTCAGGATTTATGTTTTTGACATTTTTAGACTTATCTGCCTTCGTACCAGAGTGGTGATTGTAAGTGACATTCAAGTTTATGAATGTCACTACGTGGTTTAATAAAAGGAAATAAACAATTTCTCTACTAAATAAATACATTTAATTATCACCCCCTTTAAGGTCTTGTTATATTCTGCTTCTCTTCTTCCTCAACTCTCTCCCAGCAAATGAATCTAGAAAAATAGAAACTCAACCCAACTGTTACCTTGACGGAACACTCCAGCAATCATATGCTGAATTTCTGTGTGATCATTGTTGCAAATGTATGAGAGGATCCTGCAGAATGTGCTCTTCAAGACCAGCCATGGAGCAAGAGAATCAGTGGAGGGGCACCATGACCGGAGTGAGGAACAAGGATCACCCCTCCTTTCATCTTTGTGGACACAAGGGTGGGCGTGTGGCGGTTGGCTATTACCTTTTTATGTTTATTGGTGAAATGCCTTCTGATGGTACGGTGGCAACCGTCTGAACAAACACATCTACTAAAAAGTGGAGTAGATTTAATCAAAACACTGTAGTGTCACAATAAGTGTTCAAATAGTCATACAAGAACATGCAAATAGTGAGCATGAAAAAGTAACCAACAATTTTCCCAAACTGTCAAGACAGTCAGTATTGTAATGACCAGCATCCTTCCACCCTGTACACAACTCCAGGGGAGTAGTCACCTTTAGCAATGTTTTCTCAATAAATTTAAAACATCAGATCTCACCCAAGTTGAAAGCAGATAGTTCAGTGGTAAAAACAGAAATGTCAAAAGGATAATAGCAGGCATCCCAAAATGTGCTATAACATCCTTTCCTTTACTTTTTAGCAAATACCACAGAAGAGCTTGCAGCCACCATATTACAGGTCTATCCTTTCAGATTGTCATGACTTCAGTTACCAGCCATATGGGAAGGCAGGTTCTTCATCTCTGCCTGGTGACAATGCCAGTTTTAGAGGAAGGGGACTCTCCTCTCCAATTTTTTTTTTTTTAAATGAAAAATAATTTTACACCTAGGATTGGCTTAATAAAGTGCAGCTGTCACATAGTAGGTAAAAATGTTTTGATTGGTTTTATACACAAACTAAATACAGTTATTAGCATTAATGTTAAACTTGCGTCATATATAGTAGACTTGTGCATTCGTATTCGGGCGAACATGAAAACGAACACGAAGAGTGCATTTTCGCTGTTTGTCCCAAAGAAACGAAGAAGCAAAGATATCTGCGGTAAAACGTAGATGAAGACACACAACACGAAGAATCTTCGTGTTCGTCTAGATCTACTAATCTCCCTGGTCCCTTCCCCATCTAGCCTACCTTATCTACACAGCATCGGGTTAAGGGGCAATGCGAGTGAGCCTATTGGTCGCCTGCAGGGTGCTCCTCTGGCATCAACCAATTAAATGGGGGCATCAACACCCCCATTTAAAGGAAAAATGGATGGGGAGCGGGGCGTGTCAAGGAGGATTCGGATCTTGACCCGGAGAACCGGATGAGCAGCACTCACCCAGCAATCTCCAGGTCAAACCCAGAGAGTTCCCAGGTATGGTAATGGATTTTTAAGCTGTCACAACATGTTGAACTTTGAGTACTGCATTCACCCAGCTGCCCTCGGCTGAACAGTATTAATTTAGACAAACAAATTTATATTAAAAACATAGTAATTCAATAGGAGAACAAGACTGAAAATAATATTGGTGAAGTCTGTTATTACTCTTTTGTGCCATCCTCTGAGTATATTCTAGTTTCATGAAAGACTCCTTTAAATAAGTTTAAATAGATGGGTCTTGATATGTTGCCTTGTAGCAGCTATCAAGACACATTCAAAAACAATAAGATAAGATCAGCTGCGTGCTTCAGTGTAATTGATTTGTCATTAATGCTATTTCTTTTGACTTACGAAATCTGGCACCTGGAATGAGTAGAAAATCAATCCACTGGACAATGTAAATGTCAAGGCATCAGAAGTGCCTTGTTACCTTCCAAATAATGAAGTACTAACAGTTTCAATAACCTTGTAACAAAGACAGGAGCAATGTGACTAATGTCCTTAAATTAAGTCATTTTACTTGTGTAATAACATTGTCACTATTAAAAATGCTTAAATGACTTTTACACACATTTAAAGAAATACATAACAATTTTATGTAATTATATGTAATTATATGGTTACAATTTAAAAACTGGAAACAAACATACAAAGATGAGTTATATATAAATACATATATATTTGCATGTACTATACATATATCAAATGTAAGGCCCTCATAGCTTGACTATAAGCAACAAATACATGTACTAAATGGCTTTACAAAATGTTGGAGAAGAAGTAATGTGATTACAAGCTATGGATTTTATCAACCATGAATCAAGGAAGTCCTTATAACGATCATCATATCGTTTAAATGACTCAAGGATATAGTTCATTTCATCCAGTCAAGGCACGATGTAAAGGAAAAACAGTTTTTAAACAAACATATATGACTGGTTTGTAAAAGGCTGTCCATTAATGAAGTCAAAATAATGGGAGATTTTCATGAAGCCCAGTGTTATGCTAATGACGACATGTGAACGTGCTGGTTGCCAACAATAGACTAATTCCAGGAGACGTCTAGCCACGAAAAGACTGATTTCTTGAACTATGCATATCTGCACTTGTTAAGACTTCCCTAATGATAGATGCAACTCAAACCAATATTCCTACAGTTCCCAAAAATAAAATAAATCTAATTTACTAAATTCGGTATTGGAATTCTTGTACCTGTTACATAACATCAATTAATGTCCAATTATATATATATATATATATATCAGTAATTGCTAAGCAGCTGAAAAAAATCATAACTTAAAAATATAATAAAAATACAGAACAAGTAGTTTGCTTTTATAAAAGCAGATTTGGACAGTTTTTTCTGGCCTGTACGTTGTCTAGTTAGCAATCCTAACATAGAAGTATCTGACCATGAGAATACATTCAGCTGATATTTAGAGCAGAATATAAATGGTGCTTGTGAAGGACATATGACTAGTTTCCCGTCATTGTCCTGTAATAGGAAAAACATCACCTCTGTCACTTATATATGTACGTTTCCAACTTTGTCTTTTAACCCCTTCAATCCCCTATAGACGTACCGGGACGTCTAGCCTTTCGTGCAGCGTCAGGAACACATCCCTGCCGCTGCACGGGAGAACAGGCTGTCGTTTGACAGCCTGGACCCCCCCCTGGCAGCAGAAGCCAGCGTCGCTGGCTTTCTGCTGCCCGATCTCCTGTAACAACTTGGTGTGTCATTAGCCTTGGGGGACTGAACCACATCCGGGTCAGTGACATTACTGCCGGATGTGCGACACTGGGGGAGAGAGAGAGAGAGAGAGAGATAGATAGAGAGAGAGAGAGTTCGTTTTGCAGAGCTGCAGTGCTTAGTGCAAAACCACATTATATATTGGGGATAGTGTAGTGTTTTAGAAATTGGCCAGGTAGGTACAATGGCGCAACATGTCTTCAGCGCTGAGGAGGCTCATGACTGCCTCACTCAGTCTGATGACGATGCCACTCTGACCGCGTCAGACGCCGAGGCCACTCTGACCGCATCAGATATTGATCCAATATCTGAGGAATCCTGCTGTGCGTCAGATAATGACGAGTCAGAGGAAGACGATGATGGCCAGGGTCCATCTGCCAAAGCCAGGCGTGGAGAGCCTGACTCTAAATATAATTGAGTGCCCCCAAATATGATAGACCCAGTAGTCCCTGCTTTTACTGCGACTCCTGGCATCAGATGTGACATCGATGCTAGCGAGCCAAAGTCATTTTTCCATTTAATGTTTGCCCCCGAGTTTTTTGAGCTGCTAGCAGCTCAAACAAACCTCTATGCAGCCCAGTGTCAGGCAGCTGACCAAGGAGACAGAAGCCAGACCTGGTACCCCACTGACTCCCATGAAATTAAAAGATTTTGGGCCCTGACCCTTATGATGGGCATTGTGAAAAAGCCCACGATACGCTCCTATTGGAGCACAGATCCCGTAATATCCACCCCTGCTTTTTCCCAAATAATGCCCCGGAACAGGTACTTTGGGCTCCTAAGATTTTTACATGTTACTGACAATTCCCAATGCCCCCGTAGAGAGCACCCCCAATTTGACCGTTTATATAAATTGAGGCCCATTATTAATTATTTTTCACGTAAATTCCCTGAAATTTATACCCCCGACAAAAATGTGGCTGTAGACGAGTCCCTGGTCCTATTCAAGGGTAGACTGAACTTCAAACAGTATATCCCGTCCAAGCGAGCGAGGTACGGTGTAAAGTTATATAAACTTTGCGAGAGTGGGACGGGATATACTGTTTCCTTCAGAATCTACGAAGGGAAGGACAGTCACCTTGATCCCCCTGGCTGCCCACAATCTGTGGGTACTAGTGGGAAGATAGTGTGGGACCTGCTGTCCCCCTATTTGAATAAGGGCTACCACCTCTGGGTGGATAACTTTTACACCAGCCCAGACCTGTTTCATTTTTTATTTTTACAGCAGACCC